>OX438989.1:16159777-17543777 GCA_949316085.1 Hypercompe scribonia
CTAAGCTAACAGAGTTAATAGACGCACCAGCAGACAAGATTGAGAGCATCGACAAGAAACTGCAGCAGACACAGGTACCATAATTGAAAGGGAGAAGGGACGCTTCTAAAAGTGTAAAATTAGAAAGAGCCAGCATCAAAGGCATCTGAATTATAATCAGTAAAAAAGGACACTTAATATTCGTCTTGTTAACCCATATATCGTAAATGAATCAAGGATCCTGCTGACCTGGTTGTCATAAGTTCAACATATTAATGAAACTTATTTAAGCGAGGCAAGGCAAGTGACAAGGAAAATTGAACTTTATTCTAGTAAAATTTTAGATGCATTTTCGTAGAGCTATTAGACAATTTAAAACGCGTTACAGATTTCACTCATCCGCGTAAGATAGACTTGAAATTTATTAAATAATCTTTTTTTTATTTAAAAAGAGCTCAAGTCACGCTAAATTCGATTAAATATGAAACTCTATCGACATTCTAATTTTGTGAAACTGTAACTGAACAACAATTTGATTACCTCTTCACCAATTATCCTATTATCCAATTTAAAATTACCAAAAAAAATACTTTTTTACTTATATAAGTGTTACTTATCTAATTTTACACTTCCCTCTGTTCAAATTTTTACATAACTACGAAAAAGAATGGGTTATTGTGATTTCACTTTATTTCGGCTAACACTACATTCTATTATTATATTATTAACTAAATCATGTAAAAAAAATTAATATATTTTTAAAATAATTCACGGTGGAGGTATTAATTTTAACGCAAGGAAGTCAAAAGAGTAAAGCGAAAGAAGTCTGTCCGTGACTAGATGAAATACGAGTCGTGACGTCACGCCTTAGTATGGTAAAACCGTTCTGTCGATTTAAAAATAATTTATTTCTTTGTAATCATTTTTATACTATTTCAAGTTATTCAATTCATTCAGTTATATTCAATCTCATCCAATTATATTTGACACTCCTCAAAACCTTTAATTAACGTTTTAATAGGCTAGATGACACCTTAGTCAAATTAGTTACTTTTCATCATCTGTCAAAACGACAATTTTGTATGAAAAATGTACTAAATACAAAATTGTGACGTCACTGTTTTATACTACTCAATTGAACAATTGTATATTTGATTGAAATTCGTAATAATAACAAAAAGCTATGTTAATTGTATTTTCTCAGATGTTTCGCGATATTAGTTGTAATGAACTGGACATTGGTATTTATTTACAATACAGTCATCTACCCCATTTTTTTTACAATAATATATATCGAATTTCAAAAGCATTCACGGATGGTGCAGTGATTTAAGAGATAACTTTGTCTCTTCTTACTGCGCTGTGTATTATGTCCACGCGGAACAACACTGTGTTTGATTCACAAGTTATTGTTCAAGTCTGAATATATTTTGTGTCAGTTTCATATATGTTTGTAAAATCCCAACACAGAGTATAAACGTAGTGCGGGAACTATCTTCTCTAAATTAAATAAATGCCGTTTATTAAAATAAATTCGGCTCTAAACACTATTATTATCTGTGTGTATGCAACACTCAATAACCGCGTTATTGTATTTTCCATCGTGAATTATTAGTTTTTGTTTGTTGAGAGTTTAGACTTCGACAAATAATTGGCAACATTATAGAATGTAGTGTTGTCACAGAATGTTGAGAAAGTCATTTATTTTCTTCGTAACTTCACGTAAAATGAATGGCTAAATAGAAGATATGCACTATTTATTTTATTATATTCTTTCTTATTGCTATTTTATATGTAGTTAGTTACACTTTAGATATCAAAACTGAAGTTTAAGTCGACTTTGTTTCAATGGAATAAAGTCGATATTAAGTATTGTAGGATTTGTCTATCTAAAAACCATTATGTATGATTTATTCTAGATCTCTTTATTATATAATTATAATCTAATTGTGTATGGGAAAGATACTGGTTTTCCTCGAATTATTCGCTTTGGTATTTAATGATTAATTTAGCGATAAATCTGTGGCAGTCGCTTTCGTTCTATTTTGATACGTCGGATTTTCGAGGTTTATAATTAATGTTTCATTTCATTATTGACTTTCGTTTTCTTTTCGATTGGCTGCACGTATATCTTGAGAATGTTTCCTTAAAGAAATTTAGCAAGATAGACTTTTTGTTTCATTGCATTCTAAAGTATAAGAGCCATAGTTCAACGCAAAATAGCCACATGTCACTGAAAACCGGTGTTAAGCAAGTTTTCACTGCCTTTCGCCGAGTTTACCGTGTTCACCTATCGATGAAGCAGGCCTCCTCGTCCTATCTTTGAGAAGGCACTCGAAGGTTGTCAATGAAATTGTGTTTCTTGAATTACAGTTAGATATCTATTAGCGGTAATCACTTACCGTCAAGTGACCTGCCTGTCCCATTGCTTCCTATTCCAAATAAAGTACAAAATGTAAAACAAAAGAAAAAAGTTCTGGTAAAATAATTCTTTTCAACAACAGATGTACATTGAATCATCATCTTTTTACCTCTTTCTCAAATTTATTTAGAGTCGTCGCAAGTTTTCTTGCACCATTCTCAACTATCATTTTTCTATTTACTTTTTCCATCCTTTCTTTGATCATCCTCTACTCTTTATTAGTAACATATACTGATGTCAAAAGTCATTAATTGACAGCTTAGAAAACCTTAAAGAAAAGAAATTACAGTTAACAATGCTAATAACAAATTACCTTGCCTACTCTTAATTATTCCTACCTGAATTACGCCAAATTAGCGTCCCTAGGCGAAAGTCCCTAGGCCACCATAGGGAGGGTCCCTAGGCCGCCATAGCGTGGCTCGCTAGGTCATCATAGCGTGGATCCCTAGGCCGCCATACCATGAGTCCCTAGGACGTCATCGCGTGAGTCGCGATACTCCATTGTCTGTATTCGCAATGAGTATGGCAACCACTACTCTTGGATTCCATTCATGCTTTCCTTTCCATTCATAGAGATTTTCTTTCCATCCAGGTAGAGTAGAGTCATTTTGGTAAGCTTTTATTAAAATAAAATCAAATTCAGGTAAGAAAAGTAAAAATCAATGTAATTTGGTTATTGTTTGAGGTATATGTCAATAAGTTTAATTCTAATGTAGAATAATCCCTTCGTTCATTATTACATTAATTATAAATGAGATGGCGCCACTGTCGCAGATTTGTGACAGGTCGATATACAGGTTGTATTCTAAAGAAACGAAAGTCTCTACATATTTATACATACTATATGTCTTGCAGTCTTGTTATATCTGCTATGTATATATATCACTGCTATTTTGGTAAGGTCTAGCACTGCTTTGATAGCACTTTAGCACTTAAGATTGATTAGGTGATTAATTTAATTAATGTTTTAAATACCACCTAAGGGTACAAAATGGTTGAAAGTGGACTTTAGTGTTTACAATTAAAGTTGATTTTAAGTTGCATTATTGTTAATTAGGATATATTTTTGATGATTAATGCGTGATATTAGAAACCAAATTATTATAGTCAAAATTCGTTAGCAGATCTTTTTGCTGTAAACTTAGATATATTAGCTAATATTTATTAAACGATGTGGTAAAAACGCGAATATTTTTGCCTTGAACGAGGCTATTTATTACTGAAAAATGTTACTTTTAAATATATTAATCAATGAACAATAATCTTCTATTCGTGCTCGTTTTTGGTAGTCGCTTAGATAATATTTATTAGGTTAGTACAAACTTCTATAGTTAGATAAACATCGAATTGTTTAACTCTACCATTTAAAAGTATTTTAGGATAAAAACTGTCCTGAGTGCTAACTATATAGCAGTTTTAGTCACGTGTGTTACACGACTCAGAGTTACCTTTCGACAGAAAAACTCTACCTCTTTGAAAAAGAACCATCCCCCCTTGTATCTTTGAAAAAGAACCCCCCCTTGTATCTTTGAAAAAGAACCCCCCCTTGTATCTTTGAAAAAACCCCCTCTTGTAACTTTGAAAAAGAACCCCCCCTCCTTGTATCTTCGAAACAGAACCCCCTCCCCCTTGTATCTTTGAAAAAGAACCCCCCCTTGTATCTTTGAAAAAGAAACCCCCCCTTGTATCTTTGAAAAAGAACCACCCTCCCTTGTATCCGTGAGCATAAGTTTTTTTAAACTAAAGTTACATAAACATTATTAATAATTATTGACAATAAGCCCCTAGTTGCACGAAAAATTACATACAAAGGTAGTGTTTTCTTTTTTATATATTGCCTGTGGTATTTAAGACATATTTATATTACGCAGCTAGATTAACATAATTTGCTTTTTAACGCTTAATTTATTTTTAAAACAATGTATCTACTTTAATTAGAACATTTTTTTTTTTAATTACTGTTTAATAAGCGACTTATGTATATTGCTTTATTCCTTTAAATAAATAATATTTATTTTAAATAAAATATTTGCCTTTCATTTTATTGCACTATTATCTATTTTTATGCACTATACACAAATAACATAAAGGTCACGCTACTATATTTATACAAAAATATTGATTGCATGTAAATATTTACAATTAAAAAAAAATTAAAACCATGAATTTAAACATTTTATTAAAATGTGCGTTGTTTCATATACAACTTAAACTCATATTGGAACCATAACACTTATAGGCACTGAAAAAAAAAACAGTTTTTTCATAACATGATATTTTGATCCCCCTGTATATTTATCATCAAACATTCACCCATGATTGCGTCAATAAGTTTTATGGTTCCCCACTTGTGGGCATTGTGATGTAAATAACATTGTGTGGCGTGGCGTGTCTTGCAGGCGTGCATTAACGAGGACTGGCCCGACGGGGCTTATGACGATACCCACACCAAGGTGAATGCCATTTTACACTTACATACCACACTTTAAAAGAAATTACAGTTTATAGAATTACAAAGTCTAAATACACGGGTTTTTGGGAATCGATCCTCACATGGAACAACACTGGGTGATCCACAAAGTGTTTTTCTGAATCTGGGGGCTC
Source organism: Hypercompe scribonia (assembly GCA_949316085.1). Taxonomy (NCBI): domain Eukaryota; kingdom Metazoa; phylum Arthropoda; class Insecta; order Lepidoptera; family Erebidae; genus Hypercompe; species Hypercompe scribonia. The sequence goes on from OX438989.1 coordinate 16,164,783, forward strand.
TTTGTGTCCGAATAATGATACAAGATTGATATATTTCTGGAGCAGGGGGTCTTTTATCCAAAAAAAAAAATATAGTTATATTCTATACTATATTTTTTTTTCTTTTTTTTTATCTGTGACAAAAATGTGCATAATTAAACATAAAGTCATTTTGTCTCTTGATAAAGGGTTCCTTCCGGGACTCTTGTTTTTAGTAAATAGTAGAAGTTCTTTTATGGCCAGTTACTATGCAAAATTTGTAAATATGAATTATTTTTCATAATTTTTAAAACTACCTCAAAAAAATTTTACAATTTTTTTTGACATAAACTGAAATTTCTTTTAAATCAATTATAAAGTACATTTTTTATTAATTTAATAAGCTAATCCACGCTAGCTGGCTTCAATTGCTCACTTCATGCTATTGTCACTAAACTGTGAACACTAATTATTATAACTCTTGTAAGGTCCTAGAAAAACAAAATTAAGTTCTTATATTTTCTGTTTTTTTTTTTACTCAATTTTTTTTTGTAAATATATATATAGAACGTGCCAAAGTGGCACTACTGTGCTTGAAGGAAAGCTAAATACAAAAAAAAAATCCTTTTACAGTGTTGTTTTTTATGGATAATAATCATGTAATATCAAATTAGTAACATAATAACTACATAAAATCTATTTACCGAAATTAATAAATAAATAAAACACTTTATTTTGGAGTGTACATGGAAATAAACTTGGTATTAAGACAAACTCATTCAATAAACTTTAAAATATTGACCATTTTAACGATTTACGGTGGCTGGATCGGTGTTTACTATTTAATAATACTATGGGACCTTACAAATTCAAATAAACAAATACTTAAAAACTCGTATCTTTCGTCAATAACACAACCTTAATGCAACAATAGGAGGTACTCCGCTTCGAAAGAGAACTTCTCCAACTGGAACAAGAAGAACTTCGCCGGCAAAGAGAGAACCTTCTCCGAGACCAGAACAGGATCATTCAGAAATCAGTCCAGGACATCTCCACAATACCATCTGCCCCTGAGAAACCTCTCTTACACGCCAGACCCAAAATCACAAATCAGAACTACAGACATTCTATGCCAAACTTATTACTTAACGAGAATTACGTCTCCGTTCCTCCCGCTGTTCCTGAAAGGCAGATGGAGGCAGAAAGAGTGGTAGATGAGAAGAGAAAGCCTATTGTATCTGAGGAGCATATGCAGAGGCATTTTGGTGTGGAAGAGAGCAGGAGAGTTCTGTATGAAGGCAAGGATTTTAGAAGACAGCCTTTGAGGGTTCCACAGCCGGTATTGCCTCCTAAACCGAAGAGTCGGGAGTCGATTGAAAGAGAGATCACGATGAGGTTAGTGTTTATATTTTATTCGATGTATTGTTTCTTCAAAAGTTTTGTACAAGGTGGGCCACGAATTAGTCAGCATTTGAAAAAGTCTTGTAAAAAAATCATTTGATATATTATAAAAATTGTTTATTTACAAGAAAGATAATTAGTTGAAATTTAATTACATCGTCTAAATGACCACCGTTTCGACGTTTGCAATCTTCTAAGCGAGCAACGAAATTTTCGAATACTCGTCGGCAAAGAGACCGCGAGATCGCCGACATCTCTTTGCTATTTTTTTCTTTTAGTTGACGTAGTGTTTTTGGTTTATTGATGTAGACACGATTCTTCAAATAACCCCATAAAAAGAAATCTGCTGGGATAGATCTAGCTGGGTAGCCATGGAACGTCGCCTCGTCTGGAAATGAGCTTTTCCGGCAACATGTCTTTGGGACTCATTGGATGTGTGACAAATGGCTCCATCTTGTTGAAACCATGTGTTACGATTGTAGCCAGCAAATTCCAGTCGCGTCGGTCCCAAGAACTCCCGTATCATGTTTGCGCGGAATGTTAGATTCAAATGTTAACGGATTTTTGACCCTATATAATGGAATTTTTATTAAGCTGATAGTAACTCGGGTTATAGTATACATATTATATCATTAATAATGATACACATTCGAACAAGCCAGGATTTGGCGGGTAAGTCAAATCTACTTTAGCATGTAACAAGTCTTCCCAGATATTCACTTAATATATTTTTATTCTTTTTTATTCACTGTTGCTGATCTAGAATGTCCACAACGTATAACGAGCTTTTTTTATATAAATAATACTGCCATCTTATGCCATCATAAAATTAGTTTCCCTAGTAATCTCGTAGCAACCCGACCGACTCAACTTTAGAAACTACTAGAACGTTGCTGAACTTTCAGTGGAAACATTTTTCTTGTAAAATTGAGTTAGTTCCGCTACTAGATAACAGATAGCGATTTTTCTCAAAACCGCTTTGGGAGTAGTGTAAAAATCGGCGTAAAAACAAATACAATATTGAGACAAATACATATTATTTTGATATAAAATTTTTCGATGCAGATGTAAATAGTCTTTTACATATTGCTATGGTACTTTTTTTCCAGGAGTAGCCGCGTCCCCTCAGCAGTGGAGTACGCCAACGTCCAGCTGCGACCGAAGCCAGTACCCAACGGCAACAGTCAACACTACCATCCGATGACCCGGCACACACTCCAGGTATTTATTTGAACATCTATACATTCCAAGTTTAACCCTACATTACTAATATTATCGTAAAAATATGAAAATTAGCGTGAGTCTTTCACGCAAAAACGACTGAACGAATTTAGATGAAACTTTACAGTACTATAGTTTATAAATCGGAATAACACAGGCTATAATTTATTAAAGTTTAGTGTAATTTGGTCATAACATAGCGAATAGAATCAAGTAAGTCAGAAAAAATTCTGCCGTCTGAGAACTACCTTGACGGGTGCTGCTTAAACCGTTGGAGTTTATTTATTTTTTTATATTAATAGCCTGCCAAAGTGACTCTACTCTGCCTGATGGAAAGCACGAATAGAATCCAAGAGCTGTGGTCACCATACTTATTGCAAATGGAGACAGTGCAGTATGGTGACCAACACTATAGCGGCCTTGTGAGATGCTTTTTGACACCCCGCTTGGGGACGTAAAAGGCATGAAAGTCATCGTGACAGTGTAAGGCTTACACAGTTACCACGATAACTGTCACCCCTGCATCAATGGGCCTCCGGTCTCACACTCACCAACGAAACACGACAGCACGGATGCTGGCGCTTTAGGTTGGTCTTCTGCGGGAGGGTAGTACCTCGTGCTGAAATCAGCGTGGCTCTACTACCTACCAGTTGCATGATAACAATATACCCTGAGATTGTTTGTTTTATATAGTTCTTCTAAATAAAGGTCCACAACCCTTTATATAGAAGCCAATATATTCGAGATAGTGAACCATAAACACAAGTAAATTGGATATTTTTTTTTTGAAATGCATATTAGAGTATTTATCAAAAATTGATTTGTTTGTTGCTTTCAATATTTACTGCGCTTAGACTTTTATTATTATTTGGATAAATAGTTTTAAAAGTATCACGATATTATTGTCCCAAATGAAGCACCGGCGTGGATACAACGTTAATAACAACTGTCTGTTTGTTTGTTTGCACCGATTTTAATGAACTCCAGCATGGGAATGCTTTGATAACTAGCAATACGATCGAAACGAAAAATATGGGTAATTTAGTAGTAAAACTTAATTCTAAAACTGCATGAGTGATAGACTTCCAAATAGATACAATATAACGTTAAAATATTCCAGGCTCTATCGGCAGCTCCTACTCCGAAGCTGATCTCGAATACGGACTGGATGCAGGCGCGCCAGGCCACGAGGAAACCAGCCAATTATAACTACAACCAACATTGGCTTATACAGGTATTTATGTCTCTTTCTTGGAGTACTACTCATATAGAACTGCTGTTTACTGAAATGGACTACAGTTGCGTAAAAGAAAAATGAATAAAACAAAACTGTTCGAAATAACTAATTCATCATCATCATCAACAGCCTTTTACAGTCCACTGCTGGACATAGGCCTCTCCTTAGCAAGGAGATTTTGGCCTACTATACCACGCTGGCCAGACAGGTTGGAATAGGATTTGTTCAAAGTTTTCCTTCTCTTTGTAATGATGTTGTCTTGCATACTTTGTTCCCTTAGTCGCGTTTACGACACTCACGAGATGAATATGGTTGGTAACACTATGTATTCTTAATCCGTTACCACACGGACAGAAATACCTTGACCTGGGAAGCCTGTTGAAATAACTAATAATACAGGTAAACTTGTTTGGACATTAAAACAATAAGGTACAAATATTGCTCAACAATAGTGATACCATGTTCTTACAGATAGCTAACGATAACCAATTCATTTCATCGAATGAATGAGGTTTTTCTTGAGGAGTGGCCTCAAAGGTTGGCAATATCTGACTTTTGAATTACAAGTGTCCATGGACGGCGGTAACCACATACAATCCAGGGGTCCATCGGTTTTACCGGTTTACCCAATGCTCACTGGAGAAAAACTAAAATATTTTTTTCATATATCTTCAGGAAGCCGAGCAGCGTCGTATTGAAGAAGCTAGAAGGACGAGGGCGACACAACGTAGCTCGTACCACCAGGATGTACAACACCCGGCACATCCCACGCATCCAGCTCTTCTGCACGACATGCAGACCCTCAGTAACAGGTACGAAAACCTTCAGAAACCGATTAAGAGTTACAGCAATGGTTTAGTTCTGTCCACATTTCAAAACTTATATTTTATTACGTTTTCCATCTTTTTCGTAGGTGGATTACAATTGCAAAGGTTCAGATAACTAAAACTCTATGGTTAGTATGCATTAAGTTTTACAAAGAGACATTTAATTTCCAGCCAGCAACAGTTATGCAGCGATATAAAACGTCCGGTCCGGACAGAGACAAGAGAGGATAAACTGCTCAGCGTCAGCGGACGCAAGAAGTGCTCACATTGTGGCGAGGAACTCGGTGAGATACATCATTTATTAGTAGTGATTGAGTATTAATAGGGTCAATAGTTACGTCGGAACAATTTAATTATTGAAAACCTGACTGCAAGCAAAATTACAAATTGGCAAGTTCATTATTAATAATATACGTATATCCAGTGTCACTCTTACAATAACAACGAATCTAACGTCACTTTAAACACCAAAATCCACTGTTGCACACACACAAATAGAAAAATATATGCCACATTCTCCAGAATGGTCCACCAGTCCAATTCAAAAATATGTTTGTTTATTTCAAGAGCTTTCCTAAGTGACTACTCTGTCTCAAAGAAAGCATGAATAGAATCCAAGAGTTCTGGTCACTATACTCATTGCGAATGCAGTATGGCACCCTAGGGAAATGCTTATTCACAACCGGCTTGGGGTCATCAAAGGCATGACAGCCATTGTGGCAGGGTAACACTCACACCCACACATCTTACCACAATAGCTGTCACCCCTGTATCAATTGGCTTGTGGTCTCGCAATTATCAGCCAAACATCACAGGATGGATGCTGTAGGTTTAGGTTGGTCGAGCCAGCCCGTTCATACTGAAATCAATGTAACTCCACTACCCAAAAATATCCATTGGCTTACTTTCTTCTAAACAAATTCAAAACAAAAAGAACTAAACAGTAAGAAAAAAGATACACTCACACAAAAAGATTGCTTATAACTTTCGATTTGAGCTCAAATTTGGACATTATGGACTTTATATATTTGTCATGGCCATGCTGTCGTAGCATGATAGGGTATGGTGATAGAGTAATATATAACATTGTAAATTTGTAATAAATGCCATCAGCAAGCAGCGTGCAATCTAACTCCCAACATAAACACAATTACTTCAATTCTTTTAGCAAGTACTTAGTCATAGAAAAATGTGCTGGTGCCTATCTTATGGAATATTTTAGACTCTCCACTTATACTATTTTAGAGCATCAGAAGGGCGAAAGTATAAGCATATCGCCAGAATCTATTCTTATCTCACAGTACCTTAAAATACACCACTTTTTCAAGTTTTAAAACTTGGTGCATCTGCTTCAATGGCTTGCTAGCTTTTTCACAATGATAAATAGATCATTACTTTTAATTAGTTAACATCCCAACAAATTATCATCTAAGTTAGAGATCATTATCACCAATAGTCTTTAACAGTCCACTGTTGGACATAGTCCCTGCTTAAAATGGAAGTTTTGGCCTACTAAACCATGCTCAGACAAGTTGGTATATGGTTTGTTTCAAGTTTATATTCTCTTTGCAGTGGGGTTGTCCTATGTAGTTTCCTTCTTTAGGCGCCCCTTGCAGCACTTACGGCATCACACACACTGTATCCTTAATCTGTTACCACACAGTATATTGGATAATGCCCATTTTATTATAATGTTGACCATTACCTAGCTGAGAGATTTCTCAAGACCTTTGAACTTTACGGACTATTCTGTTTATTGTTATGACATAAACAATTTCACGAAATAATTCTCGTAAGACTTACTTTGTTTTGCGCTCTATTGCCTTTTAAACCATTCATTGAGTCACGACTAGCACATTACATAAATCGTCAGATATTTTTCTAGGACTGAGAAATTTTCACTATTACTATTTGAAAAATAGGCATCAAACAAAGAAATAATTGCATTTGGGTATATTCCCAACGATATCATAGTAATAATATAGGTACTCTTATTATAATTTCGCTTAACCTTACCTTTTCATAAACCAAATTTGGCGCGAAAATAAGAATACACAACAGTACGTAGTAAACGTTGAAAGCTTGTCTATTTATCAATCTATATTTTTATATATATATTAGATAATAGTAGATATGTTGTAAAGGTTACATACTTTTTTGTTTTATTTAATAACAGTCAGTGTCACCTAAACTTAACGTTTGTCGAATGACTACAAGGCTTTTGCGCATAATTGATGTGATGATTTTTTTATTGCTTATTGAGCAATAAAAAATTTGTACACCTTGTTGTATTAAATAAAAGCGTGTTTTTTTCACGAATCAGATGCCTGCGCATAAGACTCGGTTGTGCGATAATTTTACTGCTTTTAGATTTACAATTTTTAGAATGGATTTTCTGAAAAGAGTCAAGTGTGCAGTAGGAAATTCCGTCGGCCGTTAGATGTGCTACGAGACGTAAGGCTTGTTAAGTAACGGTCGGTGCGGTGCGCAGGTCGCGGCGCGGCGATGATCATCGAGTCGCTGTCGCTGTGCTACCACGTGCGCTGCTTCACGTGCGCCGTGTGCGGCGCGGCGCTGGGCGACGGGCGCGCCGGCGCCGACGTGCGCGTGCGCCACGCGCGGCTGCACTGCCAGCACTGCTACTCCTCCGACGACGGCCGCAAGTACTCGGCCGTGTGAGCGGACTCGACGCGTACACTCGCCGTGTCAAACTCGTTTGAAAATAACGAAAGAGTGAATAAGTCTGCAAATAGCGGAGCTCCTGAACGTTTTATATTTTTAAACAAATTAACGATCCGGCGACATGACACGCTATATAATGACGTCACATTTTCTTGATTTACATAAATTGTAAATAAAAAATGGCCAAATAATATAAATAAATAAAGTTAAAAAACTTTATTTATCGTCCCTTCTAACTGTAAAATTATTATAAACGTTACGTTAAGTGCGAGACGCATTGACATAGGCGCGATAGTGAGCTACCTTGCCGTTTGTCATACGTGCGCACGCGCAGACACAAAACGTCTAAGCGGCTCAGCGCGTTTCTGAGTCGGCTACTGCACGCTTTTGATTTATATCACTACTTTTGAGGATTCAGAATCTTATTATTATACCCTCGCTATAATGAGTTACATAATATTTACCAGTAACATATTGATATTATTTACCTAAATAATAATGAAAATAAAGGATGGATACCCCTTGAAATTGAACCCTTAACGTTTCAACTTCAAGTACAGCTATAACATTAACAAAAGTAAGTATTTAGTTTAATATCTAAGGGTAAATTATGGGACTCATTATAGCGATAATGCTTTATATAAAATATATAAATATCTCCCGACATTGTCACAGTATTATAAGTCAGTAAAAGGTTTATTTCGGACTATTTAGTGCCATGTCATATTGTCTTGTCCCAACAAGTACATAACAGAAAATAATTAAGGTATACCATTGAATAAAAGGTTTTTTTTTACTAATAATTATAATTAAATGAGAAATGAAGGTTTTGTAATATTTTGTAAATATTTTTTAATTTATCTTTGTACGTTTTAATGGTTAGCTTTAATAGTTATTAATTTAGTATAAATGAATAAAACATAATAATCCAAAAATGTGTATGGTTAAATTATTATTGTCGTTTAGTTGATCAAAAATGGCTTAAATATTACTAACTTCAGTGAAAACAAACGTTTTCAGATCTGTTTATTATTTACTGAAAATAAAAAAGGAATTATTAGAAATCATATTCTCTACTGGTACATATCATACAGATTCTGAGGATAGTTGGATAGGGATTAATCTCTGATTAAGACATTATTTTCCAGTTCAAAACGCGATTTGTTATTATTGAAAAGTTTAATACTATTTAAGCTATTTAGCAACTCATATAAACATAGTCGGTATATTCCTCTCATGTAACGATCAATATTCTCTTATGTTTGATTAACACCCGTCGTGATTGCACTTATTCGTTGTAATTATGTTAACTATATTCATATTATGTACATTATCTATGAGTATAAGTTGCAAATTGTATAACATTAAATATTTGAATTATAATTTCTTTTTTTTTAAGACGTCTCCTCCACTAGGAATATGTCCTGTGTTGCAAGACTTTAAATACTTATGTTAAAATGAACACAAATAACACCCAAACTCAGAACGAGGAAGTTGGAATATATACTGTGTGTGTAAACGGACACAAATAATTCCCCGACTCTGAACAACAGTTTCTTAATCACACAAAGTGTTAATCTATGTGTGGATCGAACTTGCAGCACTCAGTTCAGTAGGATACGGTAAGGCGACCACTCAAAACACTACGTCAATACTCAGATACTAGTTTTTGAGTCGTTCTACTGGTTTTCAAATTATAATTCCTCTGGTGCCACAATCAGACGATTCTACATAGGTAAGACTACAAGATATTCCAGATTTCTTAGTTTTCTTTACCTTATACCAGATGACGTTACTGTAGCAACCGCTGCTAAAGCTACTATCTTCTGTGAGGTGGAGAGGTTACGGCAGTATAGAAAAGAAATAGGTGATACCTTTTAAAATAATTTAGAAAAATATTCTAATAAAAGATATAATCCAATACGCAGATAAGAGACAATTTCATTTAAACTGTCGCTTTGATGATGATGAATTATGACCACGAAGTAAGTGCAAAGAGGAGATGCCTTAACCAGATTTCCCTATGAAACAGTGCGTGATTATTTTGTAGGGTGAGAGGTTTTAAAACTCCACCCATTGCACTTTTGCCCACCTACCAAACAATAGTACAAGCATTTGTAATATTCCATGTCGGTGTTGCTATATAGTTGAGTTATCTCACACTGTGAAAAATGTAAGAAACTCGAAACTTTTGGAAAACTGCTTTCCTTCAAGATTCCTATATTTTTTTTCCTTAGCTGCTTATTTCGTATAAATACAACTAGGATGGCTAGATTTTTTACTATCACAAACAGTGAAAGTTTCATTGTATTTAACAATAGCCTGGTACTGAAACTATTAGCTAACGTTAAACGCACGAAGAATTTAGAAAAAAACATGGATATGCTACTCGTACCATAGCAATTTCGTTCTAATTATTTCCCCACTCCATTCAGATTGACGTCATCGATCTGAGAAATCGTATTTGTTATCTTATAAACACGAGGTCTTTTGATTAATCTTTTCTATTTTCCTACTTCTTTTAACAATTGAAATTTCACGTAAATGGAATTGAAAAAATCATAATCTTACTAAAACTCGGGATGTCTGGATCGATTTGGCTTATTTTGAAATATTTGTAAAAATGCAAACAAATTTCTCATACAACATGTGTGCGTTCCGTGCGTTTAGGCGATTCTACAATACATATTTTTGCGAAGTTATGATGTACTTCTTGTCGATTTCGGCCACTGCGGCAAGTCTCGACGGAGACCAACCAACTGCACAGAAGATATTGTTGTACACAAATGTATGCACAAACACGTGCAAGTTCAGTCCCTCATTCTCACATCTGATAGGACGTTAATCTTATTACTATTTTTAAAATATTTATAGGTAATCATTTGATAAACAATTTAGCACCTGAGAAGCTTTTTTACATTTGTTTTGTACTCTAATTTTTTATTATTTGTTAGTTTGTTAAATGATAATAATAACATTTTTATTGTTGAATTATTGACGCTGTATTGCAAATGATAACAATAAATGTGAAATAACATTTATTCAATTAAGTCTAGGACTGTGTGCAGATAAAATTTCAGTTTTTTCGTATGATTATTTTAGTGATACTGAACTCTAAGCACTCCTATATTTTTAGTTTTCATTCGCCTAGTGGCAAATAGTTTTTTTATATTACCAAAAAACAAAAATATTTTTCATTGTAGTTTAAAATTATTTACATAGTAAATGTGCTGCTATTCGTAGCATCAATATGCACATCTAAATATTTTTTTTACACAATCTAATGTAACACCACACCCCCTTTTTTCTTAACACCATGAAAATATACCAATTTGCGACTTTCGACAACTTGTGCACGGTACGAATAGATGACGATGGTGTAAAACTTTAAACCATATCCACTCTGATGACGTCAGGACCCTGTTTTAGTCACGGTACACGGTCGCTTATGCTCTTTCTTTTTCTACTCCGTCATCATGACTTACGGCATTTTAGGCTTATAATACCATGCAACTTTTTGCGTAGTTTTTTTCTATATTAAGAGCCTGCCAAAGTGACTACTCTGCCTGATGGAAAGCAGGAATAGAATTCAGGAGTTGTGGTCACCATACTCATTGCAAATGCAGACAATGCAGTATGGAGATCCACACTATGGCGGCCTTGTGAGATGCTTTTTCACACCTCGCTTGGGGACGTAAAAGGCATGACAGTCATCGTGTCAGTGTAAGGCTTACACAGTTACCACGATAACTGTCACCCCTGCATTAATGGGCCTCCGGTCTCACACTCACCAACGAAACACGACAACACGGATGCTGTCGCTTTAGGTTGCTCGTCTGTGGGAGGGTAGTACTGCCCCGGTCGAGCCGGCCCGTTTGTGCTGAAATCAGCGTGGCCCTACTACCTAGCAAAAAATACGATACGTTTAAAAACGTTATAATATGTTAAGAGTATGCTGTTTGAAACAAAGCGGGCTACTTAAAAAAAATACTTTCATGATTTGTTTTGGAATTCTAACTTTTGAAATATTTGAAAGATTTTAAACAAAATTCTTAATAATGCTATCTAAACAATATAACAATGCTATATGAATAAGTATATATTTTAGTGTAGAACAATCACATTCGTTTTCAATGCATTCTTATTATCTTGAATCACTAGAATTTGGATTTAGATAAACATTTATATACGTCATGTAACAGAAAATTTTAACCATATTTTAGAGAAAATAAATAATAGAAAAACTTGGGCGGGCGCAGAAGCTAAATGGTAGCCGTGTAGGTTAACATATCACGGAGTTATACAATTCTAGTCAGGACAGGTTATAGATGAGTGACCATTTCTTAACACGTCGAGAACTCTTCGTGCCTCGGAGAGCATGATAAGTTGTTGGTCTCGATTGCATTATGAACATCTGTAGCAATCATTATGGTTAGTTGAGACTCCAAGACAAGTTTTTCTGCTCAAGTTGTGGAGGTCTGATGGCAGTCGCTTCACGTAAAAAACGAAACTCAGACGTAACGAAGTACATTAAAAGCTAACCCCGACTTAATTTGGGAAAAAGAAAGAAAGAAAACAATAAAAAAAAATCTTTATGCTTGTTTTTTTAATTGTTTGTAAATAGGTAGCAGGTTATCGCACACATCCCACGGAATACCGGATAAGAACAGATTCTGTATTTTATTCGGCATTCTTACGATTGATATGTTTATTATGGGTAGATTCAATTCTCTTTTTATTATCCAAAAATGAACTCATTGTATAAAAACTTTTTACCTACTCAACGTAATATTAATGTGCTTTATTCATATAAAATTAAATTATATAATTTATTTAAAATAATAAAAATAAAGAATAATTTAAAATCGATAACTGTAACTAAAATCGGTAACTGCATCCACAGTATATTGCATCCACAACACGCCCTCAGTAAACTAAGGAAGTCGATGCCTAAGTCTCAAGCGGTTATATATGTTAGCGGTTATATTATTTATTTATTTATACTTAATGCACATGTTGTACAAAGGTGGACTCTCATTCTCTTCCAGTCAACATTTAGGTGATGTAGAAACATGATGCGGTAGGTGCAAAGGTAAAATAATAAAGTTGACATACATTACTAATAAAATATTATTCTACATAAACAGTACATAAACAATACATAAACATACATGTATATAAAATTAATACAATATTCTATATAAATATAAACACTAACTCGGGTACTCGTTAAGACGATTCTACCAAATTATCTCTAAGTAGATCACGTACTTTCGCCTTAAATGTGTGGCTATTTGGGGACATCCTGATGTCAGCGAGCAGTGCAATCCAAACATATAGCCTTTGTTGTAAGCATTTGTCGGTAAACATTATTATTGCACAGCGTATACGAATGCTTTACATTTCTTTTATTTCTAGCACTGTTTGAATAAATTATTAATGAACAGATAAGTTGTATTTCTTTGATTTAATTTACCGTAATTTCGCATCTGGGTATACTGTTAAAGTAGGTGTTGTCACTTTTTGGAAAGAGAGCAATGTTTCGGCAAAAGTGACAGGCTCGACCGTAGTGTTACCACGGCCTCACAAAAAATGTTTGTTAAGGTAATTCTTTGTTGCTCTTGACCGAGTAAAAATACTAGCCTAAACCCCTTCTTCTCCTGAATAGGAGATAGAAAAAAACTGAAAGGATGACAACGCATTTTTAATTTAGGAGTTACGGGTGTCTTTTGAGGACGGGTGTCATGTACCTCAAAGTGAGGACTCATGTACCTCACACAAAGGGAGGACTCGCCGACTAGGCGAGGTGATCATACCTTGATAACCGCGACCCAGCGGTTGGTATTGGTAAGTTGAATAAACAGTGCGAGACTTTCTATATCGCGATTCAGGATTAGCTGTTACTTCTTAATTCGATGTCTTCGATAGATATTGTAATATATATTTGTTGCACTATATAGTGAAATCCTAATCCTATAAACCATAAAAAAAATCATCGCGTTCCAGATCCAAGTGGAGGTCGTAACCTCTTAGAAATATGATTTCATATATTAAGAGGATGTTTTATTACGAACTGATATGAATCATACGAAGCGAACGTAAAAGTAATGTTCCACGAAACGTCACGAGTGACAATTGAATAATCTGTTTGTCTCTGTGCCTGTTTAGAAGTACTCGATAAAGCACGTAAGATGGACTGTATCTCGAAAATGTCGATAATGAGTTGTAAACTTACACATATATTCACGTATTTTAATATTAATTATATGTCGCCTTATTGTACACCAGATTAATTTCAAAGATATCTTAAAACTAAGAAAGTACCTAAGTAATCTCTTACAGCCTACAGACAACTATTTGATGGATTGAAAATAATGATCGGGTAAAAGTATAGGGTGATGTCTGGTGGATTAAAAAGTATATAAGAAATATTTAAAGTATTATAATAGATATATTATACGGTAGAACCACGCTGATTTCAACACGAACGGGTCGGCTCGACTGTGGCAGGACCATCCTCTCACAGAAGACTAACCTTTTTTTTGTTGTTGTCGAGGTGGAAAATCCCTTCGAAACTCTGGCTCCTCGCGGACGCAGGGACCAAGAGTATGTGATGTTTCCACTAAAAACCACCCCGGCGGCCGGTCTCAGGCGTTCTTCTCTGAACCATACCATACTGACCCGGACCATATTATTGCAGATCCCCTCCAGAATCAACGCCGCGCCTAGTCAGACCTTATCCTGGGGAGGCCACAAAGGCTTCTTCACCTACATAAGACTAACCTAAGCAGACAGCTTTAGTGCTGTCGTCTTTTGTTTGTGAGTGCGAGCCCAGAAACCCATTGATGCAAGAGTGACAGGTATCGTGGTAAGTGTGTGAGCCTTACACTGCAACGATGACTGTCGTGCCTTTTATGTCCCCAAGCCGGGCGTAGAAAACATCACACTAGACGGCTATAGTGTAGGTCACCATTCTATTCATGGTTTCAATCAGGCAGAGTAGTCACTTTGGCAGTCTTTTAAAAATGTAATTATTAATAAATTGTGCGGAGGACTAAATAAATACATAAAAATAAAATTTAAAGATATGTTAAGGGTAGACATATGTAATAGGTAGCAGGCCTATTTTTGCCGTCAATCAGACACATATACATATTTCTAAATAAATATATGTACTTATATCACTAAATCAAACTCAGTCAAAGAACAAACATTACAGAATATTTGTCGTGTGTGGTAATTGAAACCACAACTTCAGGGCTCGCAGTCAGGATTGCCAACCAGTAGACCAACAACCCCGTTATTAAGAATTAGCTGACTGCGTAACTTGGCTTGCATCTCTTAAAACGGACTAAATTTTCTCTGCTTGTACAATATTTTTCTACTCGGTTCGTAGTGGTCGTAGCGAGATGTAATTAACCTTCTTCTATAGGTAGGTTATTAAACACTAATATATTTTTTAATTTGAATCTATGGTTCCTAACGTTAGTGGTCCCAACTCTTCAGCATATTCAACTGTACGGATGGCGTAGTAGTTCAAGCGATCGCCACGCCGCTCTTTACTGCGCTAAATGTTTTAGATTCAAACCCCAAACGGGTAATTACTTTGTGAGATCTACAAATTGTTGTTCTTAGTCTGGGTGTTCTTTGTGTCCGTTTCTTGTATGTTTGTAAACTCACCACGACACAGGATATATCCCTAACGCGGACGTTGTCTTTCTGTTGTTCAAATATTAATGTAGATCAGATCCGTTTGATATTACGTGAATGTTTATTGTTGATCTAGGTAGGTACAACAGAGGCTATGAATGAAAAGAAAAACAAAATTACTCATTTGTGTGACATCACTTTTTCATTCTGAGAATTTCCGTAACAATCCATAATCGAGTTCCGGATTTCCGCTACACCGGACTCACCACAATGTCGTTCACATTGTTATCTTATATGCGTGGCTGATGAGCGTGAAAATCCATCAGATGGATCCCACACAGCGTCACAATCAGGTCCAAAGTACAACCAACATAATGACCGTAATGTGTAGAAGAAAAATCTAGAACATATCTCTGGTTGTTTAGATTTCGAGAAAATCACTTTTCACGCGGGAAATAAAATCATTGTATTATAAAAAAAGTGTAAGATGTCTTTCAGTATATTATATCAAATATTGACTGTATTTATCACAATGACCTGTTCCAATTAAGGCAGGTACAATGAAGAAACAGTGTCAGCAAATTTATACGAGATTTTGGACGAAAGAATCACAATTCAGCATTGGTGATACCAACCTTGACATGAAAACAATGAAAGTAGTGCTTAATAATATTTACAACAATTTTTCCTTGTTTTTCAAGAGTAGATAGTACGTACTTGAGACCCAACCATACCTATCTCTTGATTCCAGGAAGAGGGACACCCAAATGTCGACAACCAAGCAACTACTTCTCGATATTCTTCGCTATATAATAAATCTTCTTCTCCTGCAACAGAACTGGGTCGTAAAATTGCCATAATGTTTTGATTTGTAACGGTGGACGTGAGTACAGGCATCCCAACACATAGCAATTGTTATCATAGCCGTGGGAATTGAGTAGTGGTTAATTTCAGATGTCCATACTATATATTCTATTCATATCTCTTCCTAACAAGCTTACTAAACTTGTATTGTAAAGACTTAAAGTATGGACACGTTCAAGATGATACTTTTTGTATTGTAACGAGAAGGAAAACTACATAACAATCTGTTTGTCCAGCTTGGTATAAGTATAGTCGGCCAAAACCTCCTTTCTAAGTTGTTGATTATATAATTTTTAGGGATCCTTTATTCGCAAACGGTATAAGAAATTGAGACCACTTTATTGTCTTTCTACCAGTCTGTCAGTCAAGAGAGTCAAAATTCTGCAGTCATATAACGTCTGGGGTCGAATCATTATAAGTCGGTCGAGTGGAACAACATGACTGCTAGAATACTGTAAACGTGTATCATCAGTTTCTTATCAGATTATGTCATCAATTTTAATAAAAATCATACCCTAAGCTAAAGGATTTGCCCGACATTTGTCTGTACTTAGATTTTAGCTAACTGTAATGAGTAACGAGATGTACCGATGTTGTACGGTGTTGGACGAGACTGATATCACCACGTAATATATTAGTAAATACACACTTTTGTCAGGAGTATTGTTGATCGGCTACAGGTTAATCACATACGGAGCGATCTGTATGTGGAAAATAACAGCAGAAACTTGCCGAATTTTACTTCATGCTTTGAAATTATCAACAATACAATACAACTGGTAATTTAAATCAAATATTCTTGACGCTCATGTCATAAATTGTCTCGTTGATCGAGCGATTAGCGTATTTGACTGCCAATCATGAGGTCTCGAGTTCCATTCCCGGATCAGGTTAAAAGTGTTGTTGAGTTTTCCTGAACATCTTTGGCTGTCGTTAATGGCAAGTAAGTGTCCTCAAATATATTGACAACTAGAACCTTCGAATTAAGTTTGCGATCAGGATTGCGTAGGTCAGATGGCAGTCGCTCCATGAAAAAAATTGATATTCATGTAAAACCGGCCAGCATAGTACAGTAGGCCCAAGCCTCCTTTTCAAGGAGAGGCCTATGTCCAGCTGTGGAATATTAAAGGGTGTTGATATTTGTGTTATTTATGATGAGTATGTCCTAAGCATAATATAGTAAAAAAATGTATACCTGGACTGACACATAAATCGAGTTAGAAATGAAACAGTCGCTCATTTTGTAAACAGCCTTAGAATGTAAAGGTGCGCACGATTCATATACGATCACAATTGGTGCATAATAGCGCTCGGCGCTCAGTGCTCGGCCGCCGCCCGCATGCCCAACACGCGACGTCTGCTGTCCGCTCGCTGGTTCCGAGCGCGCCGCACCGCGCGGCACGACGAAGATGAACCACCAGCCGCGCTGCGGCGCCCACCGACCCGCGGTACTGTCTCCAGCCAACCACACCCAACCCTCGACGAAGAATCCCTGGAGCGTGCCTATCCCTCCATGGCACATCTCGAGTATGTCAACGCGGGATCTTCGCCTCCGGCCGAAAGTGCACCCAATATGTATGACAGCTTCGAGGAGCCGCCGCTCGACCTAACTGCGCACATCTGTGCGGACTCGTTACGTCAGAGTGCGCACGAGCAGATGCGCGCCGTCGGCGGACGTCTGCGATTATTGGACGAGCTCGAGACCGGGGTCATTACCGCCGAATCTGTCGCTACCGCCTTCTCTACTGCATCTGAAGCCGAAAAAAATGTGTGTCTGTTTTGGGTAGCATACCTTAAACTCGTTAACTTACTGCCACCTCTTATAGAGGCTGGAGGCGATCCGCTCTATTTTGATGCTCTCGGATTGACCCCTTTACACGTCGCGGCCTTCAGTGGCTCGACGGAATGCGCCACATTCCTTCTTTCCTGTGGCTGCGATCCCAATTATATGCCGCGATGCTTCGCTCCGCTTCATTGTGCAGCGTTTGGGAATTCAGTGCAAGTGGCTAATTTGTTAATAAGTCGCGGTGCATCTGTACATTCAGCTGTAAAGTATGTCAACTGTGAAGGTGGCCTCCTGCACTGCGCCGTACGAGCCAACTCTGTTGAATGTCTCAAACTGTTTATATCTCATGGCGTCGATGTCAATCAAATCGAACCGGGTGGCACCAACGCCATCCACCTTGCCGCTGACTTGGGAATGTTCCAGTGCCTCACTATATTGCTGGAGACGCCAGGCGCGGATGCCAACGTGAGGACACGTGTAGGTGACAGGGAGTCTACTGCTCTACACTTGGCTGCTGATGGCGGTTTCGTGGACTGTGTTGATTTATTACTCTCCAAAGGTGCTGATGCAAGTTTGAAAAACCATAGAGGGTTTACTGCCTTACATCTAGCAGCTCGTTCCACTAGCTTAGAATGCGTCGAATCGTTACTAAGAAAAGGAAATGCCGAACCGAACGCTAACGACTTTGACATGAGAACACCTTTGCACGCTGCTATAGGCAAGTCTGACAGCGCATGTGATATTATTGAGACGTTGATAAGTTGGGGTGCAAATGTTAATCAGAAGGATGAATATGGATTTACTCCACTGCACCTGGCCGCCCTTGACGGTCTGTCAGCGTGCGTAGAGACATTAATTTATCACGGTGCTGACGTAACCACGAGATCTAAAAAAGGAAACTCGGCTCTTAATGTAATAGCTAGAAAAACACCGGCGTCTCTTGCGATGGTAACGAGAAAATTGGACTGTGCGATTACGCTTCGCCATACACAGACGAGCAATAGAGAGGTCGAACTGGAATTAGATTTTAGAAGCATTTTGCATCACTGTTATCCGCGCGAAATAAGTTATTTAAACACATTTGTAGATGAGGGACAAAAAGAAGTCTTACTCCATCCACTTTGTTCAGCATTTCTTTACATAAAATGGGAGAAAATACGTAAATATTATGTTGCCAGGTTATTTCTTAGCTTTATTTTCGTTTTATGTTTAACATTATATGTTTTAACGGCATTAGCCCATAATTGCTATAATGGTAGTAAAGATATGGAGGAAACTATACAAGAGCAAGAACTGTGTCAAAAACAATCGATCCTTGGAGATTTGTTAAGGAAAAATCCTTTTGTTATTGAAATGCAATGGTGGGTGCTAGCCGGTATTACGATCTTTGAGATATTTAGGAAAGTTTATGGAATAGCGGGATATTCCACTGTAAAGCAATATTTGATGCAGTCCGAAAATATTATTGAGTGGTTTGTGATCGTAAGCGTTTTCCTGATATCGTATATCTACACTAACATTACATACACTTGGCAGAATCATGTAGGCGCATTTGCTGTACTGGCTGGTTGGACAAACCTAATGATGATGATTGGTCAGTTACCAGTGTTTGGAACTTATGTCGCAATGTACCAAAAAGTGCAAAAAGAATTTGCAAAACTGTTGATGGCTTATTCGTGTATATTAATTGGGTTTACTATAAGTTTCTGTGTGATATTTCCGGATTCCTCATCATTTGCAAATCCATTTATGGGTTTCATAACAGTTTTAACCATGATGATCGGCGAGCTTAATTTGGATTTACTGCTCAATGAACCAGACGGAAACGACCCCCCTGTTCTATTAGAGTTCTCAGCGCAAATCACTTACGTGCTATTTTTAATGTTTGTAACCGTAGTTCTTATGAATCTGCTTGTGGGTATAGCAGTCCATGATATCCAAGGATTGAGGAAAACTGCTGGTCTATCAAAACTTGTCAGACAAACAAAACTTATATCATACATGGAATTAGCATTATTCAATGGATATCTACCGAAATGTCTGTTAAAAATCTTACACTCCTCGGCTTTGGTGTCCCCACAAGCGTATAGAGTCGTATTGAGCGTCAAACCGTTGAACCCAAGCGAGAAACGACTTCCCCGGGACATAATGATGGCAGCTTATGACATCGCAAAAATGCGAAAGCAATATGGCCACACTATTTCTTCGAGCGGTTCCACAACTGGGGCGTATTCCTGCTTCAAGAAATATGAAAATAACAATGACAGTGGGTATCGAGAGTACGGGTACTCTTCAGGGTTAGGCAGTTTGCAAGCAAGGTTAGATGAAACTTCGGAAAATGTTAAGCAGTTGACTCAAGAAGTGCGAGAATTAAAGAAACTGATAAACGCCCAACAGCTTGTGTTACAACAAGCGCTTTCCAGCGCGATGGACCGTTGATGATATAATGGATGCCGTTTACTTTCAATGCCACTGTATATAAGTCAATAAACTACAGTATGTATTGTAAGACATCACTCGGTGTATTGGCGGACTTAAATTTAGAGTGGTGATTTTTTTTTGTTATTTTGCTTTATGTAGTTGTATAACTGTTACACCGTTATGTTTCGTAGAAAATGACGACATATAGTTGTTATAAGGGTGTAATAAGTTTTTTCGGTGTAATATGGGTGTGTAGAATTAGAGGATGGAGTTCAGGACTCTATTCAAACACAGTTGACTTGTGAGTACGTTGACTAACAAAGGACTGACACAGCTGAGAACTATAAAACTGTTTATTCAAATCCGGTTCTCTTGTTAGCTCAAGGTTTAAATCGAAGCAGTAGGGGTGTAAACAAAATTTACGGGCTGGTCCCTCAACCAAATTGTGATTTGAACTACTATATTGTACGCAATATATAAAGTTTAAATTTTAGGCCTATTTTTTAATGATAATTATAGTGATTAGATTACAAGCTGTAAATGAATGGAGTCTTTACAGCGGTATTTTTGTAAAGTTGGACGCAGAAAGCACTGGACACTGTGATTGTAGCTTTTACATTGTATTATAGTTTCTTTTGTGATATTAATCGTGTCATTAAAATTATGTTTCCACAAAAGTGTGTTTCTATCTTTCCTAAAAGTATAACTGATTTTAATGACGTTATAATGAATTGTAATTGTATTCTTCGTCCCGAAATTTTGAATTAGGCTATCTTTTCCAAATTACCAAACAGAATACGTTCCATATTATAAAGTTTCCAATACAAGTCAACAGAGAGTTCTGATGTATGAAACATAAAATAAATACAACCAATTGAAAAAGATCATTGAAATAAATGAAACAAAATATTGATGTACCACAAACTGATTCACTATTTATATGTAATACTTCCGTGTGTACTATATAAATATACACTAGAAATTAACAATACAGAGTGTCAACACTCCTTGCCCCTTTCGAGGTGACCAACGGAGCAAATTAAACAAGGACAATATCACTACAAGAAGAAGGAAAACTTAATATAAATATTAAATCAACCCGTCTTACTAACATGGTTTAGTAGACCAAAACCGCCTTTCTAAGGAGAGATCCATAGATCCAGCAGTGGACTATTAAGAGCTGTTGATGCGATGTGATGCAATTCACTATTTACTTTTGGCTATGTACTCTACCAACGATTGGATATTTTGATATCAACTTCATAGAAAATTTGAATTGCGCGCTCCTTAATCACGATGCACAAACGAAAATCGCTAAGTTGTACTGAAATATTACTTTACCTAGCACCTTCAAAAAGTAAATTAAAAATATACTTATTAGAGTAATTACTTTTTCTAATTTATAAACCGTACACATACTTATAAGTAATCTATTTCTGAAGCGATAAACGCCTCATAGGCGAATTTGTGTTTTATAAATTCCTTGTTTACTGTAATTGTACTTTAAATAATAAAATATATTATCACTATTATTCTTGAGATATTATTACAGTAAATAATGAAGTAAACAATGAAAAGTTCGTAAACGATTCTCGCAAGTTTCAGCTGGCGCAGTAGACAAGTCGACATAACAATAACAAAGCTGAACACTGGTTTGACGTTAGTTACCCATGCGCGGGACGACCGCCGAGCTCAAAATAAACAGCTACCGTTCGATCGATCAATAACCTGAAGAGAACAAGAAATCTAGACTCAGGTCTTATCTCTTTCGCCCAGGTCATAGTTACCATTTAAAGCATAAAACTACCTTTATTGATTGTGTATGCTATCGGCTAGTGAGTGAGATTCGGCGCCCAAATGCAGGGCAGTTTCAAGATTCAACTCATAAATATGGGGACGCGGGCGGCGGCATGTAAGTTTTATTGTAGTAAATGAAGGCTTTTTGTTACTAATAATTATTGTCGACGCTTGCATGGACATTAACGCGTTTGTTTTTCAGAGTTGTATCAAGGAGCGTCGTTGATTAGTGCTTTATATGTGTCCTAATGGCTGAGACCTCGGGATAATGCAGACCGTTCTATTCGACTCTCTGAGCTGGAAAGGTGAGCTCGTGCAAGCGAGCGATGTTGTTCTTCGTTAAATTGTGGCACTGCCTGATCCTGGCACGATTGCTTGTCCCCCTTTTTCTGGGGTTGCCATCTGAGTCTCCTGTACGTTTTTCTAGATATTTCTTGTCTTTCTAGATGTTACATAGGCTTTTGATCTAGGTATCTGTGTTGGTAGCATTTCATTATTGATAAACAATAGAGGTTTTTGAATTAAACACATTACATTTTGTAGAAATATATTTCTAAAATAAGACAATGATATTTAAATATATGGTACACCATCTTTTAAAATTACTTGTTAATTCATAACATTATTTTTAATTTTATAAATGGCTAATATGTAGTCATTCACATTACATCATCAATGATCATTTACAGCTTTTAATAGCTTACTGCTAGGCCTCTTTTTAGAAAGGAGGTTTTTTCCTCCCATGCCAGATGCTGGCCAGTTGGGACATTACATAGTTGCATTAAATATTTTTCTCTAAAGTTACCATTACTGATCTACTTAGTTTTATTATTATTAATTTTATTATATAAATAATTTCTACAAACCCACATCCTTTCAATACAATACTTGTGGTTAGTCCTAGTTCAAAGATGGTAACCCTGTCTCCTTCTAGGTTTTGTGTGCATATCCTTTTAGGTCTCTTGGTGTTTGTCTCCCCGTCTGTACCTTAGATCCAAAATGTCTATTTAATCTGGTCATGCTGATGTACTTACTTCAAGCGTGATATAATATTGTATAAATGTTTTATGTAATCTGGATTCTGGTAATTTGTTGTCATTGTGTTAAGTTTTTTTTTTTAATTTCAGCGATTAGATCTTTCAGATTTGCTTTATATTTAGTTTTAATGTTTAATGAGAATTATTTTATGTTTTTTAGAATATTCCCTGTATTTTTATACTGTAGCACACTGTGGAGATGTTTTGTTTATAATTGGACAGCTGTTTGTAGTTGCTAAGTGTATGTTGATTCTTTATATTTTGTGAAAAGAAGATTGTAATTAGACAATATGAATTACAGAAGGCTGGCAAATTAGCTTATGTTGCCTTGTTTATTGCTTCTATATATTGTGAAGCATGCAATAAATATAATATATATTTTGACATTCCTATAAGAAGCCTAAAAAAAATAAATTGAAATATTTCATTATTTTTCAATTATCATTGAATTAATGCTAAGTGTTGCAATATAATAAAAATGATTTACTGTCAGTTTTTGTGTTCAACTATAATGAGATTTAAAACAAGCATGTATGTGTTTATCTCAAGTTTGTAATGGTGGAGAGAGTGACTGCTTCATACATTAAATTTTGATCGAGTGCACATTAAATTGAGACACAAAGTTGTCATGGAGTGCCTTGAACATTAGATACTTATAATAACTTTATTCTTGTTGTGTAATAGTCAAAATCTACTACTTACAATTGAATTTATTGTTATCTAATTTTAACCTACTTGCACAAAGAAAAAGGTCTTCAATTAGATTGCCAGCGGAGAATAAAAATGGCCTTCCGTTACTAAATATAATTTGAATAAAATTTCTATTTGACAGTGTTCCAAAAACAATAAAAGCGCCATCTAGGGACGAGAGGCTGATCTACTAATTAGGGGCTGACTGTACAGTTAAATATTCACCTCAAATACCCAAATAATACTTATTTTGAACCCAGGCAGTACTGTCAGTGTCTGAAAAAGTCAGGTCTGGTCAATCTGAAAATAATTTCATAATATTATACTATTTATGTCTGATTGATCTGATGAGTTTTAATAGGCAATGCTATTTATGTAAAAGTATAATTTAAAACATGTAGGCCCAACTAAGTTTCTTGTGGATTTTTCTCAGTTTTTTGCCCTATGCCTTAACATAAAAAAAACTTAACGAAGCTGAAAAAAAGAAGACCAAAACAGTAAAGAGACTTTAATAAAATAAAAATATCTTATTTTATTTATTATTCTTTATCCATGCTTATTGTCTATGTGGTGATGGGTTAAGTAAGTGAAGTGTCAACAGCACTATCCATCCCATAGGTGTTGTAAGAGCAGACTAAACTAGCAAATTATTAAGGACAACAGTAAACAGAAAAAGCATCTCCCTATGCCGCCATAGTGTGGGTTACCATACTCCATTTTCTATATTTGTAATGAATATGGTGGCCATCACTTTTGAATCCTAATCATACTTTCCATCAGGCAAAGTAGAGTCACTTTAGCAGGCTCTAAATAAAAAAAAAAAGTTGATTTTTTTTTTAATATTTTTAATAATGGTTCTCAGTCCACAGTTTGTAAATCATTTAATTCCAACACATTACAAATTAAATTACCAGAATCCAGTCCCTGTTTGTGTGGCTCACCTTTCTAAAGTTGGCTAAACTGTCTGTCCACCGCTTGTCCCAGCTGTGGACTTCTTTGACTCCATTACACCTGTTTCACATTCCTGAATGTTTGTAAATATGTGGTTTCCGATATGTTGTGAGATTTTTTTTAAATTATTTTAGAGATTTGGGAGACAGTTGAACATGTTATGTGAGTCAAATTTTCTTGTGACTAAATATAATAAATATAATTGGGACATAATTATATAGTATGGCAACGGCTTAAGGTAATATTTTTAACTAATTCAAAAAAAAAACTACAAAAAGTGGAATGTGAGGTATTTTAAGTGTTTTAGTAAGTATTTACTTTAATTGAGCAAAAGAAGTTATGTTTCATAGTTTATATTATTCCTCAATATATGTTTTCATGTAGTACAAAGAAAAAAATATAATTTGCCTGCTACTTCCAGAAGATAATGCTTTTTATCAAGCCAATGAATTATTTTTATTTTATTATATATAAGTAAATGTAGATTAATGCTAGTGGCGTTAAATTAAGATTGTTTTTTAGGTACCACCCTAATTTCTAAATAAAGTGTGCCTAAAGTTACCAGTAACTAACTGATAGACATAAATTATGTGCTATGATAACTAGACTGACTGATAGAATACTTGTATACTTTTTTATTGTAAATACATACATAGAAAACATACAAACTTCGAAATATTTGCAGATCATACAAACATTTGGTCCGACCCGGGAATCGAACTCGAGATTTCAAACAGCAGTCGCATTCACTACCGCTGCACCACCGAGGCAGTTAATTAAATATATTTTTTAGTGTGATTCTGGTATAGGTATTGTGTAAACATTTAGATTTATTTATAATCGGTTACAGCCTCTTTGTATTAAAAGCAACGTATTTACGAATCACAATATTTATTTATTTAAAGAAAATGCCATGACAAGAATACAAAGTTACAATAACAGTGTTGCCACTTATCGGCCATTATAAGGACAACAAAAACAAGCGGGTCTTTTAAATTATATGTCTTCTCTTTTTTTATCACAATAATTTAGTTAAAACCTATTATTATGTCACCGATATTGCCAGTAAAATTGCTAAACTTAAGTGGCAGTAGGCGGGGCATATTCCACGCAGAAACGATGGCCAATGGGGCTATAAAGTTCTGGAGTGGCGACTGCGTACTGGGAAACGCAGCGTTGGTAGGCCCCCCACAAGGTGGTCCGACGACCTGGTGAAGGTCACGGGAAGCTGCTGGATGCGGGGAGGCCTATGTCCAGCAGTGGAGGTCTTTTGGCTGAGATGATGATGATGATACAGATGATGATGACATTACAGACAGTGTGGTTTTATTGATTTCTATGTATTTTAATTTTTTAGCGCGTAAGCGCGTCGAAAATGCGCCATATTGACATTTCTTATAATATTTATATCATGGAAGGCAAACGAGCCCTCTGATCACCATGGTAAGCGACTACCGCCACTCACAGACACCTGCAATTCTAGAGACAAGGTTAACATACAATTCTAGGTAGAAGTGTAACCTGTAATTCTAGGGACAAGTGTAGTATCGCTTTTAAGTGACCCCAAGGACCTTAAACATAAATTATAACTTGTAATTTGTTATTCTGCAGGGCATAGTAGTGTAAGTGGTAACCTCGCCGATTTCTACAGCGCTGAGATTTGTGGGTTCGATCCCTATATGGGACAACACTATGTGATCCACAAATTGTTGTTCTGTGTACGCGTGTTTTTCATAAATAAGTGTAAATTGTAAAGTTTTGCACGACGTTATATTTATCCCACGTTCAAAAATGAAATGTAATTATCGTTAATGTTGCAATTAGAATATTTATATACTCAATCAAACTCTAGATAAAAGACTGTTTCGTCTACTAGTCACTGTAAAACTAATACAGTCGAGAGCAACAATCTGGGTCACGATCAGGTGAGATCTGATGAGGATTTCTAGCGGTGTGAACGGTTAAATTAAACAGTTAAAATAAGAAAGTAAAAAGAGAACTCGTGTACAAAATATAAAATCACTATATTTTTCCACATTTCTTTCTTTTTAAGTGTGCAGACGGGCAGACAGATCACAGATAGTGCCTATTACCGTTGAAAGGGTGGGTATCATTACCCATAGATACTTGTAACTCAAGAACCACAAATGCCTTGTAGACTTCCGAGTTCCTCACATTCAGAGACGCGAAACTTAACTCACTTAAGCAAGTGCAACTCTAAAATTGCTTTACGCCAATTTCCTCTACCAGAAGCTGTAGTATCACCTCGATCTGGCAACAAATATGTGCCAGAGTGTAGTTCTAAGATGTATAATTTGATTATCTCAAACTTAAGCATATGAATGCGAATTATTGCGGTTACGCGATACATTAAATTTCTTATACAATACACTCTTAATGCCTCTTTGTGAGATATGAGCTATTAATTGATAAGAGAATATTTTGTTATTTAGTGTATCGGTCCAGCTCGCTTCGAGCCTTCTTGATGATTTTAAAGGTCGACCACTGCCATATTTTTTTTGTATATTAAGAGCCTGCCAAAGTGACTCTATTCTGCCTGATGGAAAGTATGAATAGAATCCAAGAGTTGTGGATCGACTACGCACACATTTAATATTTACTTCTTGACCATTCTTGGCAGGTGTATGTTTTGACTATTAACTAAATAATTGACTGACTTGACTGCACGATTGGCCTAGTGGTTTAAGCGGTCGCCACGCCGCTCTCCAATTCGCTGAGTGTTGTGGGTTCAAATCCTACATGTGACAACACTTTGTGTGATCCACAAATTGTTGTTCTGAGTCTGGATGTCCTTTGTGTCCGTTTCTTGTATGTTTGTAAAGTCCCCCGCAACACAGGATTTATTCGTAGCGCGGGCGGTGTTTTTAAAAGGAAGAAAAAAAAAAAAAAAAAAAATTACTCGTAAATACTCCAAAACGGTCGCATGCACTCAAATGAGTCTACAGAATTTTTTAAATTAATTGTAATAGATGTAAATATATTTTGTTAGTCTTTATCTAGATCTCTGACAGTTATCACTAGAACATACGAGATACTTTGTAGGTAGGAATTTTATATTTACACTGTGTTGCACTTCATGTTTTTATATAGCAACCTACCAAAGTGACTATTCTGCCTGATGGAAAGCATGAATAGAATCCAAGAGCGGTGGTCGCCGTACTCACTGCGAATGAAGACAATGCAGTATGGCGACCTACGCTATGACGGCTTAGAGTTATAAAATTGGCACGTAAATATAAAGTCGTCGACATCTGTAGAGATCAAATTTAAATAAATTTAGATACTATATAGATAGATTTAGTTACTGTTAAAATACAGGAGTTATGGTTTTAAGAATTTCGTTGCTTACTGCGGCAGTTGTATATTTTTATACTCTTCACATTTAATGATTCAGATAATCAGATACTTGGAACTCTTTGAAGTACGGGTCTTTAACGGATTTTCAATTTCAACATAAAAAACAATGGAACAAAACACACAAACAAACAAACTACAAAAGATTCAATTATAGTTGTATATCTTTTGTAGTTCAATTTTTAGGATTATACGAGTACTAGGATAGGATCTTCAATCCAACCTACAGCCGTCCACTGCTGAACGAAGGTCTCCCTCAAGGAACGCCGACCATCCCGGTCTTGGGCAATTCGCTTCCATCTGCTGCCAACGACCTTCTTTAGTAGTCGGTCCATCGCGTCGCAGGCCGTCCTACACTACGTTAGGATCTTATTTACTTGAATTAAATAAATAATAATTTAAAGAAAATATCTATGTTTATATATTTAAAAATTATGGCAAAATATAACTAAAAACTATTAAAAAGATTATAAATAAGTGCAATGTATGTTGTAGAGGCATTGTTTGTTATAGTTTTGCGACGGCTTTTTGCTGCAAGTAAATGGAATGGAATAGTATTAAAACAGACAAACATTATGCCACAATTTAGAGATCCACGTGTTTCTGTAAATAAATAAATAAGCCAAATAAATAAAATATATAAATATTTAATAATTTATTAGAACTAGCAAATTACTATCAATTTATGGTCACTATTCCACTTGTGAGGATCGTAGCGTATCGCGTATATAGCCTATATAGCGCGTTGTAGTCTATATATTGTATATGGGTATTTATTGTACCCGATACAAGGAATCACACAAATTTGACTAAAAATTTCACAGATTATCACATCATACGTGAAAAGAAACAAACTTTTCAGCTTAATTGGTATAGAAGTGATAGCATAGATAAAACAAATCAGTTATTTTAACATTCAGTTGTATGTAGTAGTCTTATGTAAGGAAGTTGACGGATATAAGAGTAAAGAACAACCATAGGCAAAGAGTATATTATGTAAAAAGTGAGTAAGCAGTGGACTGACGAGTGACAGAGGCGAGTGGCAAGAGAAAACTACTGTCTACAAGGAACTACTGGAAATCTACCAAAGGAATACGTCTGATTCTAGTAGTGGTCATTATGCAAGCGGTCACTACTTACTTTCTATTGCACCGACCGTTGTGGGCTCGATTCCCACATAACACTGAATGTGTGATCTAGAAATTGTTCTTCTGAGTTTGCGGTTTTTTGTTTCTGTTTAATGTATATTTGTAACGTCTTCCACGATACAGGATATACGAATATTCTTAGTGGGAAATTAAATTGGATTCTTTTCATACTTTCCATCAGACAGACTAGAATCAATTTAGTTGGCTTCTATAAAAAAAAACAGTAGCAGTCGTGGGACTGCCGATAGAAGTGAAAACGGAACTATTAAGTTGAGAGTAATTAAAACTATATGCAAAAATTATATGAAATTTTTTATGTTTCATATATAGCTATATATAATATATAATATCATATATAATATATATTAATAATAAATTTCATATATAATATATAATATTATATTCTCCATAGCTATAGATATACTATTATCATTAGCATGTCGGTGACGCGAACCGAGGATTTTACCCTCTACCAAAACGCTCAACGCGCCTAAAGAAGTTTTCACTTCAAAAATTGAGTAAAGTAATCAAATCAATCAAAAAGTAATCACAAGGAATATAACATTTAAGAATATCATTATTATTACATATTTTGTTAAACCCAAACCAGAGCTGGTAAATTACATGTCGAATATTGTAGGAAATATATCTTTCTTTCAAGTTCCTCTGTCTTTCTTCTCTATTGCACAAGTACCGAAATTCAGTAGTCTTCTTATTTTTATGTAAAATTGAAAGGAAAACTAAATGCGGTGTTTACATGAATGTTGTACAGTTACAGCGAAGATTCGCAGCCTGTACGACTTCCAGCTTCGCCTGATGCACAACATACAACCGTTGCCATCGGGCACTGAAGTCGCCAACACCGTCAAGTACTTCTCGCAAACACTGCTCAGTGAGTATGAGAACTTCACAGCTTATTTAGTAGTACGTAGCTAGCTGATGCATAAAAATATTCAAAATACTTCTTTCATGAAATGTGTGCAATGGTATAAATGGACAGACGGACCACCTACTGATGAGTAAGTACGGGCAACCATAGAAACCATTATTTATGTTTTTTTTTCTGTGCGGAAATCCTCACAGATGCCACCAAAAGGTGGTTATGTAGGGCTCGGACCGACCAAAAACCGCACACCATCTCAAGTACCAGTAATCGGGAACCTGGTACACCCTATAAGGCAATCCCTGGAACCCCGAGAACATAGACACCTGCAACTCAAGAGTCACAAGTGTCAGAAATCGGAGATGGAGTTTTAGGCTCCGGTAACCTCATAAAAATAACGAAAAAATACTTAAAAAGTGCTTAACACCGGGTTTTTAGTGATGCCGTGGGATCATTTCGATCGAGTATACTGCTATGATTATTTTTCTATACGTAGGCACCTTTCTTAAAACTTTAGTTAAGTTCTGGAGTAAAATAATAGTTCAAAGAAAAATATAGTCTTTGTTAATGGGAATAGAGCACACAATATATTGCATATACCAACTGCTTTTTGTTACCACTCGATTTGTACTTTCAAGGGGCTCGATCGAGTCAAGATCTTTTTGGAAATCAAGTGCAGGCTAGAACCATACCCTGTATACTACGACGATTTCCCATCCTCTCCGTTCCTCTATAGGACAACTCGTGCTGGCCTTGAAAGTCACCGTTTCAGAATGGTAGTCATACGCTCCAGAACTAAACGGTTCGGCTCTCCCTTCCTGTGCAAATCAGTTAAAGCCTGGAACTTATTACCAGCGCACGTCTTTCCCTCTCACTAGATCTCGGTTCCTTTAAGGGGGGGCGTGAAAAAGCATCTCATTAGGCCGCCATAGGGTGAGTCGCCATACTGGACTGCCTTCATTCGCAGTGAGAACGGCGACCACCGCTCTTGGAATTCATGTTTTCCCTCAGGCAGAATAGAGTCACTTTGGTAGGTTTCTAGAAAAAAAAAAACAAATCCGATAAACGGGAACGGTCAACAGGAATACAAAATATGTGTGAAGTGTGGACCGACTAAGGTCAGGTACAATATTGAAGATTTAGATACCAACTCTATAGGTTTTGTAAAGTCATTCAATATTTTTGTAATGAAGGTGGTTGGTTGGTTCTGAAAGATCACAACGAAATACTGCTCACTTAGTACAACTACATTGTGTCTTGCAAACTCTGGAATTACCTGGACTATCTAAATCTTCTTGTATACCTAGTCCTAATAAAACTCTACTGTGATTGGACAGATTCGTTTAGTTTTCGTTTTGAAATATTAGTGGAAGTCCAGGGAAAGTTTAATGGTGAGATGATGTAGATAAAATGTGAGGAAAATAGTAAAATCGAAATTTTTATTTACGCACACAAAATCATAGATCTCTTCAAATAAAAGAACATACTAAAATAAGGGTTTCTAATCGATAACGTGTTTACACAATATTACGATTATCGCCGGTAGACAAAGTGCAGACTTGTTTTTGTTAGTTGCCAAATATTTATGGGTGCGTTCAGAAATTTGTTTTTTGTTTTAAACTTAGAAAAAGATGCTAAACTACATAAACAATAAATAAATATTTTGGTCATTTAATACATAACGCCATCTAGTTTCAAACTAAACAGAGCTTGTAACTAGACTGACTGATAGAATACTTATATACTTATTTTTAGTTCGTACATATTATACATAGAAAACACCCAAACTTCTAAACAAATATTTGCAGATCACACAAACATTTGGCCCGACCGGGTATGAAACTCGAGACCTCGAGCACAGCAGCCGGTTTCATTACCACTACGCCATCGAGACAGTCATATATAAATAACGTATCAATTTTTATAATAAATAGCTGTAGATGATACGAAGTTAACAGTGTCATCTAATTTATATAAAATTAATAATGAATGTGCGACAATTTTGATTAAGGACATGGGTGTCGCCAGAATTATTTTCAGAGGGGTACATCTGCATCTACTTTCATTATTTACTAATATAATATATGAAATCATACTAGGTCTTTACCTATAAAATCGAATTTTTGTATGAAATTAGTAAATATGTATTTTTATATGTGTTTTCTTTTCTACCATGGGGTGCAAGTGCAGCTCCTTGCACCCTCTCCCGTGATGATTTAGGTCTTAATTTGGTACATAATTGACATATTTAATCCAGAATAATTAATTTGTGAGTCATATACATATACGATACAAATTGATATTATATATAATATATATATATATAGAATTCGTGATTGTACACCACACTATAAGTAAACATACCTAATATACAATTAGAAATAGTAAACAGTATATATAACAGTACAGGTCTTATAACTAGATCCTGAGCACATATGTATGTACGTACAACAGAAAAACAAATAGTATTATGATTTATTAAGAAAAAGATAGAAAAGATGATAATTTTACTCAAAACCTTTTAATAATTTCCCTCAACATTATTAAAGTTGTCAAAATTTCTAAAATTCTTGTTATCCACCAGGTGTGCTCAAAGATGTTCCTCGTTCTCCGTTGGAAATGATGAGAGATGCTGACAGCGATGCTGATCGCATGGGTCTGTATCCAAACTTGGACTACAAAGGGCTGTTTACCTCCATATCGCAGCTGGTGGATGCTGCTCCTCATCTGCAGTATGGCATCCAATGTAAGTCATAGAATAGTCCTTTTTTGCTAGGATGCACGTGTGTTATACTGAAAATTTGTTTTCAGGTTCTAGATATTTTGACTACATGAATAAATATTTCGGACATTTGAGACACAACGCCATCTATTTTCAAACTAAGCAGAGCTTGTGCTATGATAACTAGACTGTCTGATAGAATACTTATATACTTTTTTTATAAATACATACACATCATACAAAGGCAACATTCATATTGATTTTGAGTATTGAATTCTTAAAAAACGGTTTTAATCTGGTCCTGCTTTTCTTCTAAAGCTGAAAATGTAATGTTACATAGTCTATTATATTTATTATTAATTCTCTTTTAAATTTAAAAATATATTGAGTTGACGACGTCCCCACATTTAGACGTATTTGACTAGCCCGTGGTTCTCCTGCTTTATGGTCTTAATTGTTGAGTCAGAGTACGCGGGCTCAATTCCCATCCGGAGCAAGGAATTGTGTGGTGTGTGTAGTGTAGCGCTCACGAAAGTGTTGCCATTTCGAGGGTACCATTTGAAAATCAGCACTATATGTAGACTGATGAAGGTTTAAGCGTTCATCTCACCTCTCCCTACTGCGCTGTTTTGTGGTTCCGATTCCCACATTGAAAAACATTGTGTAATCCACAAATTGTTGTTCTAAGTCTGGGTCTTCTTTGTGTCCGTTTCATGTTTGTAAAGTCTCCACGACATAGGATGTATTCCTAGTGCGGGAGAGATCTTTGAAAAGAATTTTGGATTTTTGAATCTTTTTCTTTGCAATGATGTTGTTCTGCGTATTTGCCTCTCATTGTCTTCTTTACGACACCCTTGGGATAAATGGGGGTGGTGATACTTCGTATTCTTAATCCGTCATCACACGGAGAGTAACTTATTCGGTGAAAACCAATCAAAACTTGCGTAATACCGGTTGCCTGAATAGCCGTATTATCACATCGGTCGACCGGCCCACACCGATACGTGCTTATTTAAATATTTGCATTGCTTTTAGTTAAATTAAAATAATAAATAAATACAAATA
The DNA here is from genome assembly GCA_949316085.1 of Hypercompe scribonia. NCBI lineage: Eukaryota > Metazoa > Arthropoda > Insecta > Lepidoptera > Erebidae > Hypercompe > Hypercompe scribonia. The sequence goes on from OX438989.1 coordinate 16,198,498, forward strand.
AATATTTCGGACATTAACACTCGACACCATCTAGTTTCAAACTAAGCAGAGCTTGTACTATGATAACTAGACTGACTGATAGAATACTTATATACGTTTTTTTTTGTAAATACATACATATTATACATAGAAAACATCCAAACTCGGAAACAAATATTTGCAAATCATACAAACATTTAATCCGACCCGGGATTTGAATCCGAGACCTCATGCTTAGCAGTCGCTTTCACTACCACTACGCCATCGAGGCAGTCAAATAAATGATTTTGTTACTAATTTCCATCTTGAAAAGCTTTTGCGATAAAACAAATTTATCACTACCATTTTCTATGAATTACTAGTAATTAACATCTTTGATCAAGTAATAAGACATAAAGTAATGGTGGTTTAAACCTAGTGTCAACGTCGTGATCTAAACACTGTTTTTTAATAAAAAAAGTAAGCTTGCCTATTTGCCTTGGCTTCTGTAGAATCTGATTACGACAAATTTGCTCGTTTCCTTTTACCGTTGAGGTGGAAATAGCAAGAATTTTCTAGAGCAACTTGATTCCCGACTACATAGCTAGCGATAGACAGAGCTACCCTCCTTCCTGCTTAGACAGAAACTTGATTATATAACTATTTGCAAAAATGATTAAACACTAAAACACTAGAAAGAGTATAATATTTCAGTCTTTTATACGAGTATACGACTCACGCGATGGTAACTGACAACTTCCACTCATGGACACTTGCTACTCAAAAGACGCAAGTAAGTTGAACCTCCATCAACCTGTTTCACTCGCTGAAAAGCAAGAAAAGAGTTAAGCTAGCCAAACACAGTAGGATGTGCCTGATAGGCTTGCCTGTACAGTTGAATTTAACCGTCATATTGAGTCGTGTATGTAAGAAATTGTAGCCTATGTGTTGTTCAGATGTATAAGCTATATTACTGCAAGGTTTCATTTAAATCCGTTCCATAATGTTTACATGCAAGAGTAACAAACATCCAAACATCCATTCTCACAAACGCATTTGTAACATGAAATACAAATTAGCAATACAATACTCAGTTAATTAGTGAACCATGAGTCGACACTTGAGAACTAGCGTAACAAAGCTACGAACATAATTAATTCTTATTGACATTTCACTACTCAAGTAGCGATTAGAATCTAGACTCGATCGGAAACCAATTTGATGTGAGTTCTGTAGACTTTGAACGCTTGACGTAGTGTTTCAATTGTGAACTATTTGCTCTGAAAGTTATTGATTTTAAAGGTAATTTGTAAAGTTGAACGAGAATAATGAGTCAAATTATTAACATACTTATTTAAGTTCACGGCTTTATCCTTATCTTTACGCAGAAGCATGTGAAACTTAAACTGTGTAATGATTGTTTTGTATTTGACTTAAATATTGACCACATTAATGGCGTAGTGGTTTCAGCGGTTACTAGGCCTCTTTCTACTACACTGAAGTGGTTCAAACCTCAAATGGAATAACACTTTGCATGATCTACAAATTTTTGCTGTGACTCTAGGCCGCCATAGTGTGGGTCGCATACTGAAATCTATGTGTTAAGAACCTGCCAAAGTGACTCTACACTGCCTGATGGAAAGCATGAATATAATTGAAAAGCTGTGGTCACCATACACATTGCAAATGCAGATAATGCAACATGGTGATGCACACTATGGCGGCCTAGTGAGATGGTTTTTCACGCCCCGCTTTGGGACGTAAAAGGCATGACAATCATTATGACAATCATCTGCATTTACAACGTGTATGGCGACCACCACTCTTGGATTCAGAGTAGAGTCACTTTGATAGGCCTAGAATAGAAAAAAAAGTCTAGATAATATCCAGGGGGATTGCGCAGACATAAAAAAACAGGTATTTTTTTGTCCGTTTCATTTTATGTTTGCAAAATCCCCCGCGGCATAGGATATATTCGTAACATACATATGTGTGTGTTACGTTTATCAGAAGTCTGGTTACCATAGTGCATATTGTGAATAATTTTGGACCAGATATTAAGTCAAAAATTTCCAACGGAGTTATGAAATAGGCTTTTGTCTTTTAAACTGAACTTTTACTCTTAACCATACAAAAATCTTGTTTACTTTGACAAATACACGCTGGTTAAACTTTTGGTAACTTGAACAGAAAAGGAAACCAAACCTTTTGGTTATTGTAAACTTTTTTCATTTGTTTATTTCTTATATTTAAAAGGTTAAGTTGTATAATTAACATTCAAAAAAGTTTCGACAACTTCAATGTACCTACGTCATGATGAATTATAATTAACTGTATTCTTCATGGCTTCATTTTTTACTCTTAGATTTTTCTTTTTTCAAGTTTGAATGGCACCAAACAGTAAGGTATATCCTTCCAAAAAAATACTTCAGAATCGGTTCAAAAATGATGAAACTCTAAGACCCGTATTTTAAAACGAGTGTTAGTCGTGAATCTAATCTTAAAAGTGATTTTAAGAAGAGATTTTATTTTTGAACATTACTTAAAACAAGATTCACCGACTCATCCTCAAGTGAGTGACAGCTTATTACAGCACGATGTTTACATCGAAGTCTTCACTCAAGTATAGATGTTGATAGATGTGATATCTCAAGCGGTGATTTATAAGGCGTTATAGATAAAATTAAAGTGTAGTACAATGATTTGTTTCTAAATAATTACGAAATAATTATTTTACTGTGCTTTATTTACGAAATAATTATTTATTATTTTTGATTTATGACAAAAGTATAGCATTATTATAATAATATAAAAAAAACTTCGACAATTCAACATGACATGTGTTGATAAGCATTCGAACGTGTTATTACAGTATAATATAATAAATAATAGCTAGAGTTATTTTTGTTTTAATATTTATCATATTTGGTGTCAAGCAATCTAGTTCTTATTAATGTCTTTACATTGTTATACTAGCCAATAGTGTTTTATATATAAATTCATAAAAAAATCTGTGTTCAAAATATTTATTTCAAAATAAATGTGGAGAGAACGGGAGTCATGTCCCTCCGACACAAAGCGAGGATCTGAAGAAGGAGGGTAATGTAGGGATGTTGTATATATACTAATCTCCACTCGAATCTGTATTACGCGATACAGAATTAGAAATTGCTTCGTAGTTCATTATACTTGGTTGTTCGACGTATCTTCGCTAGATGGCGCTGTAATAATTTTTTTTATTTGCGCTGTATGTGGAAGTCGCCAAATTTGCTACGTGAAACAGAAAATGATAATTGTAATTGAGAACAGACAGTAAGCTACTGAGACGAGTTTAAACTGAGAAATACATTGAATTGAATTAAAACAAACCGTTCCAGCTTCACAATATAAATATAGATTGATATAAATAAAATCTAAATTTATGGGTATACTCAAAAGTAAAAAATCTCAAAATATTTAAATAATCTCCAAATGCAATTTAAATATTAAAATAGTACTATTTTTTTACTGTTTTGACTATCTAGACTGCTGTTGCACTTTGTTGTGTTTTAAAAGAAAACTTATGTTTTGAAACAAAATTACTTAAAAGTCTAAAGATTTTTCATAAATCTAAAACTTTCTTGCAATGTAAATATATAAGGTATTTAAATAATATAACTCTTTTGCTAACTTATGCTCGTTATCGTTTGCTATAGGTTACTGCGCTCTAGTAGCGCCTATTTTACAAAGTTTTCTCTATGAAAATTACTTAATTTAAGGTCACCCAGATCTCGGAATATCTAGCAGTGACAGTGGCAGCTACAAGGAAAACAATAATTACATTCTCTATTCTACACCACCTCAGAGCTTGAGAACCGGGTGCGTCTTTTTGCAGTGGTCTCCTCAATAGGCCTAATTCACTGTTACAAATCTATGTTCAGTGTCCTTACAAAGGTATACGTCATTTAGAAAGCTAGACTCGAGTTTTTCTTGCATTAATTAGCCTCGGTTTGTGGATGAAACCTCAAATTTTCTGCGTCATTCTTGTGAACAAATGTTTCCCTAACTATCGACAAAGCTTTTGCTTCTTCTAAAGAGGTTTTGTGTTTTTGCAGCAGTTTGCGTCGAATCTTTGAAAAATGTGGATCAAAGCTAATTAACTAATTATTCAATATATCTACATTAGTAGTTATGTGCGAGTTTAGCGGCTTCAGATTATTTTCTGACGAATACACGTGACACCACCACGGGACTCCGAAATAAATAAATATTTCGGACCTTTCACACAACGTCATTTAGATTCAAACTAAGCAGAGCTTGTACTATGATAACCAGACTAACTGATAGAATAGTTATTTACTTATTTTGTAAATACATACATATTATACAAAGAAAACACTCGAACTTCGAAACAAATATTTGTAATTATTGGGCGACTCGCTGTAATCTTTAAAGTTTAATGTATTATGTATACCTAGTCTTGCCATAAATATTGTAATAAAGAAAAAAGAAAATTGTTAACTGCAAATAACATTTATTACTTTTACAGTGTGTCAGTTTAATACATAAATATAAAACAATTAAAAATATAAAAAGCTTATTCGAAGTGGTCTCCATTGGCTGCAATACAGTCCTTTAAACGATGAGGCCAGTTATCAATAGAAGCACGCACTCTTTCCATGGGAAAATTCTTCACTGCCAATCGTATAGATTGTTTTAGGGACTCCAAATTATCATGGCGTTTAGAGCAAGCTGTACTCTCTAAAACTGACCACAAATCATAATCCAGCGGATTAAGATCGGGACTAGACGACGGCCAGTCTTCAGCTCTGATGAAGTCCGAAACGTTCGATTCCAACCAAGACTGCGTGGACCGAGCTTTATGACCCGGCGCCGAGTCTTGCTGGAAGGACCATACTTGGTTATTGAACATGGTGATGTTAAGGGGCTTAACTACCTTCTCAAGAATGGTATCTTGATACACTTGTGCCGATGTTTTGATACCTTTTTCACAAAAATATGGCTCAGTCACTCCTTCATAGCTAACACCCCACCAAACCATCACTGAAGTCGGATAATGTCCACGTTGCACTCTGTCGACTAATTGGGAAGCTTCCTTAGAGCTTTGAGCATAAATACGGTCATTTTGTTTGTTAAAATGTTGCTCAATTGTAAAAATTTTCTCATCCGTAAACAAAATTTTTCTGTGACCTCCCTTTGCGTACCGCTTCAGTAGTTGTTTCGATTTTACCACCCTATTCTTCTTTAAATTATCAGTTAAGAAATGGCCAGTGCGTCTCTTATAGGCTGCAAGTCCTAAGTCATCTTTTAAAATACGCGACATGGTTCTAGGTGCTATCTTCATTTCCCGAGATAAAATCTTTTGCTTTCGGACAGGATTTCTTCGAATTCTTTCCCTTACTGCTTTGACCACCTTTTTCGTACGAACACTACGTGGACGGCCAGATCTTTTTCTGTCACAAACAGAGGAGGTCTCATTGTACCTATTAATAGCCCGGTACACAAACATTTTACTAATACCAAGTGTATGGAGAGTTTTAAAAATTGCATTTGGCTCCATACCTACTTTGTGTAATGCTATCACAGCGATTCGGTTCTCTTTATCACCCCACACCATTTTAATATCGCAAAATATTTTACAATGTATTGGCGCCAAAATGAGAAAACACAATGAACAATCGTATAAAAATGACAGATTCGAAATTCAAATGTAATATTTTTTTATAATTAAGTGTAACAGTATTTATGGCCAGACTAAGTATATGGTGCCCAACGAAATTGCCTTTAATATGTTATCTATTAAATCTATTAATTCTTCTTTTACTCCTGTGATTGAAACCAGAGTACCAGGGGTTTCGAAGAATCTTCTAACAGTATTCCCGTCGTTGGTGGTGCAATAGCCCTGTTTCACAACATGAATTAAAAAGCCACTTCGGATATAAATATTTCATATCAAGATAAAATCAAGTAATAATAATATTATAATAATGTTTTGGACATCTGACACACAACGCCATCTAGTCCCAAACTGAGCAGAGCTTATACTATGGGTACTAATTGATATAAATACTTTTTCTTGTAAATACATACATATTATATACATAGAAAATACCCAAACACCGAAACAAATATTTGCAGACCATACAAACATTTTTTCCGACCCGGGAATTGACACCGAGACCTCAAGCACAACAGTCACATACGCTACCACTGGGCCACCGAGGCAGTGATCTGTATGTGTAACAAAGAACTTCTTGCCTCAAATTATTTAATATTTTTACCTGCTAATTTACTGCCCTCTGATTGGCCCACGTCACTAATGGCGACTTGACGAGTCGTCTATTGGATATTAAAAAAAAAACCAAGGATAAAAGTATTGTATAAGTATATAGAATTTAAATACATATATATCTATATTATATATAAATCCTTAAGTCCCTACTCGGCGTTTTCAGCCCACTGATGCTACTCCCACCTGCTGACTGAGTCTCTTGCTTTACTGCTCTTTCCCTGTATTAAATAGCGTGATAATATATAGTCTCTTTGCTGACAAAACGAGACCTTTTGGTACTTTATGTGACTCTTAGAAAAACATTAGGGATAATGCGTTTGGCAATGCCGTGGTATCGCTTCGCAAGTTTGGTGAAGTTTCTATTAACAGACTCTACTTTAATAATATAATTTTCTGTTGTATCCTTTGCAACTATTTTGTTTGTAAGTCTAAGTCAAAATGTCTGATGCTCGCCTACCAAGCTAATTTTAAAACACCAATTTCATTCTTCATTTTAAATTCAAAACTTGACCGTGAATATAGATGTACACAAAACGACCAAGCTGACCTTGGCTCCCCTATTAATCACCCTACCGTCCGTCTGCGAGCACCCCTCACTTATATCTACGTACAAATAAATAGATACAACATAGGGTGGATTAAATACAGCTTCCCTTTGTGCTGTCCTCTCAAATTTTCAAGGGCCTCCTTTGACTGCTACCATGCTAATTGCTGTGAAATATCGTAATAATACTCTCTGTCTGTTTGTCAAATTATCATGTTACATGTATAATAACATCAAAACGATGATTTCTATACTGAATTGTATACGGGCCTGTTGGAACAGTGGTTAGTGACCCTCACTGGCAAACCGAAGGTCGTAAGGTCGGTTCCCACCCAGCATAAATATCTGTTGTTGTGTGGCTGGATACAATCTAATATATAAAAATCTTGTGTCACAGTATTTGTTATTGAACAGGGTGCCCCAGGGGTCTATTCTGGGTCCATTTCTGTTCCTTGTGTACATCAACGACTTGCCTCATCTTGTGAGGGATAACCATGAGATAGTGTTGTTTGCAGATGACACATCCTTAGTATTTAAAGTTAACAGACAGCAATCGGTAATTGACGATGTAAACAATGCTCTCTCTAAAATGGTACTTTGGTTTTGCGCTAATAACTTGTTATTAAACAGGAGTAAAACCAAATGTGTTAAATTTTATACTAGGAATGTTAAACAAGTAAAAACTAGTGTTTTGATGAACGGGGAGGAACTGGAATTGACAGACAAGGCTGTCTTCCTAGGTATAACTTTAGATTCACGGTTACAATGGGGCCCACATATAGAAACGTTATCTGGTAGACTTAGTTCTGCAGCTTATGCTGTGAGAAAGATTCGTCAATTGACGGATGTTGATACTGCGCGATTAGTCTATTTCAGTTACTTTCACAGCATTATGTCCTATGGTTTATTGCTTTGGGGCAGTGCCTCTGATATTGATTCAATCTTTGTGCTCCAGAAACGAGCTATTAGGGCTATCTATAAGATGGGCCAGCGTGAGTCACTAAGAAACAGATTCAAAGAAATTAACATTCTCACACTACACTCACAATACATTTACGAGAATCTTTTGTATGTGCATAAAAATCTGTGTAAATTTAAGAAAAATAGTGATCTCCATCAATTTAATTTAAGAAATAAAAATAAACTTGCCTTGCACACTACTAGGCTCCATAAAATATCGAATTCGTTTGTGGGTCAATGTATACAATTTTATAACAAATTACCAAACAACATAGTATTATTATCTATTAGTAAATTTAAGAAATTTGTTAAGCTGAGGTTGTCCAAAAAGGCTTATTACTCAGTTTCAGACTATGTCACAGATTTAGATGTTTGGAAATGAATTGCTCTTTTTTTAAGACCTATGATTGTGAATGTAACTGCTAGTTTAATATTTAAAAGATTTTGAGTTAAAAGAGTGGTGGTGAGTTTCTTTCCTGGGTTCTTTTCTCACCACTCTACCATGAACAATCTGCGAACCCAGCTAGCTGTAATTTTAATCGACAGATTGTTCATCTTTCATCTTTTATTGTTTTTTTTATGACGTTCATAAGTGTCTTTTGTGACCTAAATGAATAAATGAATTTGACTTTGACTTTGACTTTGAACTTCTCCGAAACGGCTTGTTCAATATTTATGAAACTTTTTTGTATATGTTTGGTAGGTTTGAGAGATAAGAGTGGGCCTGTTTAGACCAAATATGAACTAGAAATCATTTATATGGCAAAACAATTTGCCGGGTCAGTTACTTTATCCACACATAACATGTTTTTGTTAAGAAATATTGAAGTACGTTCATCAGTGGTAGCAGTCTTTGTTTAATTTGGGACCAAACCTTTGTTTTTGAGTTGTGTGAAGTTATTATTATTATTATAACAAGATATGACGTCATAATTTATATTGCACGACTGCACGGTTGGCCTAGTGGTTTAAGGGGTCGCTACGCCACTCTGTATGGCGACGAGTGTTGTGGGTTCAAACCGCACATGGGACAAAACTTTGTGTGATCCATAAATTGTTGTTCTGAGTCTGGGTGTTCTTTGTGTCCTTTTCTTGTATGTTTGTAAAGTCTCCCGCGATACTGAATTTATTCCTAGTGAGGACGATGGCTTCTTTTAAAAAATATTGTTAAGCATATCATAATATATAACTGGAAACGATAAACAATCTAAATCAGGTTATTTTTAACGATGTAATTTTGCTGCACTGCGTCACAAGGAGCCTTTTTTTTCTCGAACATAATGCACTGTCATCATCATCATCAACAGTACACTGCTGGACATAAGCCTCTCCTTAGAAAGGAGATTTTGGCCTACTATAGCACGCTGGTCAGATGGGTTGGTGTTGAATGTATGTCTAGTTTTTCTACTCTTTGCAATGATGTGTCCTGCGTAGCTTGCTCCCCTAGTTACTTCCAACGATGATGATGGGATGAATAGGGGTAGTGTCACTATGTATTCTTAATCCGTCACCGCACCTTAGTGACAGCTGGAGTTTATAGTAGATTCGAAAGCTGTGTGATAAATCTTTAGGCTCTCTCATCTAAATACAGAAGCTTACATCTATATTTGAAGAACGTGACACAACATAGAGTATTTAAAAAAAATATCAAAAGAACTCTAATATTTGATAAATATAAATGTGTGTCATGTGAAATATGTATAAGTATTTGTTATGTGACATATGCGGGAGTGTGTATATATATAGACAATAAGAAACACAGACATATATATATATATATATGTCTGTGTTTCTTATTTATATGTCTGTATTTATATTTATATGTCTGTATTTACGCCCTCGTATATATATATATATATACGAGGGCGGTTCATTAAGTACCCCTGTTAGAAATGAAGACACCATTTTTTTTTAAAAAAGTTTTTAATTTTTCAAAATAATCTGCTTTTAGGAAAATACACTTCTCCCAACGTTCCTACCATTTTTTCACCCCACCAAAAAATAGGATTTGTCGAACTCTCCTCTGTCTCGACAATGACTTCCTCGTTTGAGCTAATTTTTTTCCCGCGAGCCATTTCTTCATGTTAGGGAACAAGAAAAAATCACAAGGAGCCAGATCAGGTGAATAGGGAATAATTCATAACGCAGGTCATGCAGTTTGGCGGCGACAACTCCGGATGAATGTGCTGGTGCGTTATCGTGGTGAAATAGCACCATCTTTTTCGCCAAACGCGGCCATGTCCCGACGGATGACGCTGTTCGCTTCCCAAAAAATCGTCGCCATGATCTTTCCGACCTATTGCGCCGTTTTCGCCTTCTTTGGAGCAGATTCACCGGGACAAATCCGTTGTTTTAATTGCTGCTTGGTTTCTGGTGTGAAATGATAAATCTAGGTTTCATCAACGGTGACAACTCGACGCAAAAACTCCTTCGGATCTCGCTTATATTGCTCCAAACACTGCTTCTAAGTTACCAGCCGCATCCGCTTGTGAGCAATCACGGCACACACCGGGCCGACAATTTTTTCATCGCCAACTTATCATGCCAAATATTAATTGCCTCAGCTACTTCGCGCACTTTCGTTCGTGGATCAGCGAGAATCATGTCATGGACATTTTAAATGATTTCTTCGGTAAACACGTCTGCCGGGCATACTGGTCACTCCTCATCAAAAACGGACGTTCGTCCACGTTTAAATTCGTTGAACCAATATCTGTGGCCGTAGTTGGCACAGTGCCCCCATAAACAGCATCCAACTTTGTTTTTATCTCCTCACATTTTCTCCCAAAAACAAAAAGTGAATTACCGAACGATACTGTTCTTTTTCCATCTTAACGAAAATCACGAAACACGTCTTACTCAAATGGCTGCCAAATCCAAACTAACCTATCAATCAGTCTGAAATGAAATGAGTTTGACGCCCTCTGTCGTTAAACACGGGTACTTATTGAACCACCCTCGTATATATACATATATATATTTGTGTTTCTTTAGGTGTATCAGTTTAAATTGATTGTAAAGCTTTTTGGTGTCATCATAGTCTTTGTGTAGAAGCCATTTTGTCAGTCTATTGTTTAATTCGAACTTAGTTTAAGGATTGTGAGGCTACCGTTTTATTGATTTCATTGTAAATTTTGGTTATAGATATAAGTGGCTGTCGTGAACAAAAGGTGATTGTGTGAGAAGGGATATGACATCAGTTTCTTTTAGATGTATCTGACAGGGGTCCTTGCGGTAAAATGAGTACAGTTGCACGTTGTATGAAAGTGTCTCAGTGACGGCTTTTGGAATTGAGTAAAATTCTTTTGCAAACAATCTAAAAAATTTCAAGTGTGCTTTAAGCACAGCTCTCTACGCTCTTTCAATTTTCATGAAGTAGGACTTGTTGGCACATCTTAATGCTAGAGTACAGTAGGTTATAATATTACAGTCAAATCCTACTAATATTATAAATGCGAAAGTTTATATGGATGTTTGTTACTCTTTTACGAAAAAACTACTAGACGGATTTCTATGAAATAAAGTTTCATAGAAATCCGTCTAGTAGCTGATCATTAATATAGCTTGTAAATCGGAATAACATATAGCCTGCAATTTGTAATAATTTTATGTAATTTTGGTCGTAATATAACGATACATATCAATTAAGTCAGAAAAAATATCTGGCCTCTAAGAATTATCTTGGTGTACGCTACTAAACCATTGAAGTAACACAAAGATGATGTACTGTAGGATTGTTTGTATGTTAAAAAAAAATAAATGAAATGATCTGTTACGAAACTTAATGAGGCAGACTAAAAACTAGTGATAAAATGAAATAATGAAATGAAACAATGAAATGAAATAATGAAATCAAATAATAAAATTAAATAATGAAATAAAGTAATGTATTTAGTTTTGTAAGTAAGTCTTTACAGACACTTACACGTCAGACTTACAGCTGGAAAGCTACAGCCAGTAAGATAGAAAAACAGAGCATAATACATAATACTTTCCAACCTAAAGCGACAGCATCCGTGCTGTCGTGTATCGGTGGTGAGTGTGAGACCGGGGGCCCATTGATAGAGGGGTGACAGTTACCGTGGTAACTGTGTAAGCCTTACACTGTCACGATGACTGTCATGCCTTTTACGTCCCTAAGCGGGGTGTGAAAAAGCATCTCACTAGGCCGCCATAGTGTGGTTCTCCATACTGCATTGTCTCCATTTACAATGAGTGTGGTGACCTCAACTCTTGGATTCTATTCATGCTTTTCATCAGGCAGAGTAGAGTCACTTTGGCAGGCTATTAATATAAAATAATAATAATAAGAAGTATTTCGGTGTCTGCAGAATATGTATGTGTATATTTCTTTAACAAGCTCTATACTTGAAACGGTTTGATAGATTTTGGATTGGCAAGTGTCATGCATGTGTTTTAATTGTGAGTAAGATTGGGTATATGCAAATTATAGAAAGAAAAATAGTACCTACATGTACGTTTTCACGTAGTTTTTTGTTTTATTCAATGATTAGCACGTATACTAACTGTAATGCAGATTAATTCTGTTAAATTGAAATAAAAGCTATTTTTTCATATATATTTTATATAAAAGCTTACCAAAGTGACTATTCTGCCTGATGGAAAGTATGAATCCTAGAGTAGTGGTCGCCATACTCATTGTGAATGCGGACAATACAGTATGGCAACCCACGCTATGGCGACCTAGTGAGATGCTTTTTCAAGAGAAACAACTGCCTCATTGGTATCCATATTTACATTAATAGTTAGATTAACAGTTTTATTCGAGTGTATATGCTTACACTAATCCGGCCAGAGTGGTATAGTAGACCAAAACCCCTTTTTACGAAGAGGCCTATGCCCACAAGTGAACTATCAAAGGCTGTTGATGATGATAATTGATAATGATCATTTGCATGTCTATTTCATCATATCTGACTCGTAAACTAGAAGCGGTTTTCCACGACGCTGAAAGTCCTCTCACCCTTTGACAAGGTCCCTCATTCAACATGGTATTAGTAAAACCACCTGTGCTTTATAAATATACACGCTCATGTCTTCATGAAATGAGTTTCACTGCTATCTGAATTACTGGCAACTGGCTTATGACTCTTGAGTTCACTGTTCTTGAGACACTTACCACCAAATTACCCATCAGCTCGGCTGTCTCCTATATCATAAATAAATAGTTAAAAACATTAAAAAACACGTCACTAAAGTTTGTTACAAACACATACAGGTGAAGCTAATAAAACTGTTTTAGAATATTCGGTTAAACAGAGGCATGTGTGACAAAGCGGTTTGTGGGGTCATAATTTTTGTTGTTTGATACGACTTGATAATTCTCTGCTTAGATATTTTTTGGTTACAAAAAGACTGTCAAAAATACCGAATTTTAATAAGATCCTGTTTAATTATTTAGTTTTTACACAACGGCGCCAGGAGGCTTATGTTTTTCGAATACATGGTAAGTACATTTACTAGGTAGTAGAGCCACGCTGATTTCAGCACGAGCAGGCCGGCTCGACCGGTGCAGTATTAACCTCCCGCAGAAGACCAACCTAAAGCGCCAGCATCCGTGTTGTTGTGTTTCGTTGGTGAGTGTGAGACCGGAGGCCCATTGATGCAGTGGTGACAGTTATCGTGGTAATTGTGTAAGCCTTACACTGTCACGATGATTATCATGCCTTTTACGTTCCCAAGCGGGGCGTGAAAAAGCCGCTCATAAGGCCGCCATAGTGTAGGTCACCATACTGCATTGTCTGCGTTTGCAATGAGTATGGTGACCACAACTCTTGGATTCTATTCATGCTTTCCATCAGGCAGAGTAGAGTCACTTTGGCAGGCTCATATAGAAAAAAAAATGGCAACTTTGTTTTGTGTGACACAATAAGAGCTCGGTTTTCAGTTTATAGTGCGACGACTGAACTTCGAGTTTTAAGTTTGATGGTTATCGAAGTGTGACTGTGGTCGGCATTTGAGAGATCCATCTACCCGTAACGGTTGCCACTGACGGCCTTATAGAAACTGGGGCCGACGGCTTAACGAGCTCTCCCAAGCACAGGGAGGTCTCAATGTGTTGGAAATGGCTACCAATTCATAGACTGACTTGGCTAGGATTGTTACTATTGCAGGTTATATCGACAAAGAATCAATTTATAAATGAATATTGTAGTATGTAATTGCTAGGAGCGAGTCTTGTTCATATGCTCAGCTGTGTGTTTTCCCGTGAGAATTATTTCCCAAGAATCACATTTTACCTTTTAGCGTCATTTTTAATTTTTATCGACTTTAATAAAGAAAGCAATTGAGTTGCATTTTTTAGAACTCTTTGTTACGAACATTTGGTTAATTCTTTTTTATGTTAGTGTTGAATTGGGTGATATATTTTTAAAAGTTATTTAAATAAACTTTAATAATGATTTTCATAGAAAGTATAACAATTAACAAAAACGTACTTAAATTGTAATGCCAATGAGTTGGTTTGCTTTTCAAAAAAATAAAAATGAAAATTAAATTGAAAGCTTATAATGCCAATGAGTTGGTTTGCTTTTCAAAAAACGCCTCTATAGTCTTCTAATATTTTGTTTTGACCACGAGATTTAACGTCGAGATGACCTCATTCCTATGCATTTGATTATTTTTTTAATAAAATTTACTTTTGTAGAATGTTATCTTGGTTTTAGTCTCTATTGTCGTATAGGATAAGTGCTACTATTGTGGTATAAAACGCACGGTACGGAACCTTCAAACCTGCCAAGATAAGTGGTGTATTCACTTAAATGTCGTTTTGTGGGTTCGATGCTCACTTGGGACAATATTTTGTGTGATCCACAAATTGAGTTTTTTTATGTCTGTCTCAAAAATATTTGCAAAGTCATCCTTGATGTATTCCTAGTTCGAGTTTTTTTTTTTTAAATCTACTCATTCGCAAAAATAAGTAAAGCACAAGTGTCCTTTGCCCTGCACCTGTCACGGTCTACGGTTATCACTTACCATCAGGTGATCTATGTGCTCCCATAACATACAAAATTAGAAATATCATGGTGGCTGATAAAAAATACGGAGTGTACCACCCATATACATCCCGTAGGTGTCGTGTTGGTAACTAAGAGAGCAAAAACGCAAGAGAACAACACTGCAAAGTAAGGAAAAATTTAAAAAAAAACCCTATAGCAAATCGTGTGGCCAGCATGGTATAGTAGGCCCAAAGCTACTTTCTATAGAGAGACTTATGTCCAGCAGTGGACTGTTAAAGCTGTTGATGATGAACATACAAAAACAAGTTGTGACTTCGCATACTAACATACACATATATACCAGAGCTTTACAAAGTCAAAAGTTCTACGGTGGAACTTTGGCTTGCGTCTCCATTTGGTAGATGCTCATCTGTTACACAATTAAATGCAGAAATATAGATTTATGAACTGATTTGGAAAATCTAAAGCCACACAGTGTGCCCCTCTATGCCTGAGTTGGGAAGAATCCGGGAACAGCTGTAATGACGACCTTCAGAGTCCTAGAGATTACTAGCTGACCCACGCAACCTTATCTGCCTCTCCTGTCCGTAGCGTGATGTTTTACAGCTTGAACAAAATTATTTAACAGATAGACAAATGCTGTCACAAACTTTTTGGCACGAAGTTCTTTATCGCGCGTTGGGAAGGTGGCTCGACGGGGAAAATTCAGACGAAAAGTTGTCACGACACTTTGATATAGTGTAGTAAGCCGTGCGGCGGGCGCATGTTTCTCTGTCTGGCTCTCTCTCGCCCTCTCATAGAAAGCTAGCCAATTATTTTCGTTTTATCTTTCTATTTTGGTTTGAACAGTGTGTTTGATTATTTTTGTTTTTTTATAACTTTAAAGAAACAAAAGAAAATATTATAATTCTTTCACTAATTAGTCGAAAGGAACTTCGTTACATCTAGGTGTCCCTTGACACCTCTTAACTTTTTTTTTCTGTTACTTAACTAACTTCACTTACTTACTTAACTTAATCTAACTTAACTACTTTAGACTGTTAAAGGGGAACATTTCTTTCATACATTATTTTTGTGACACTAACCATTTACACAGCGCAGGCAATGGAGGCTCTCCATAGGAATAATTTTCGTTCGTTTTCACAACATTTTTATTAATACACTGCTCCTTTTGGTCGTAGCGTGGTGATATACAACCTATATATGACCTTCTTCTATTAGTGGGCTATCTAACACTATAATAATATTTTAAATCGGGCCAGTAGTTCCTGAGATTAGCGCGTTCAAACAAACAAACTCTTTAGCTTTGTAGTATTAGTATAGATGCTTAAAACCTTTTTATAACTGCTTCAAAATTATGAGTTAAATTATTTTTAAAGCCAATTGTAGGTTGAAAGGCTATTAAAAGAGTTTGGAATTCCCTAAAAGTGAAGTTTTTAGTCTGAAACAACCCTATCATTGAAAATTAAACTTTTTTGTACGTGTGACACTACTCAGACATTCACCGCACGGGGGTGGTGGTGGTGTGTTAGAATCGAACCGACTACAAACATGATATGCCATACTTTTTACATATTACATTTACACTGCACCAATGGCGTAGTGGCTTAAACTGCCTCGCTGCTTCCGCTGAATGTTGTGGGTTCAATCCTCATGTAAGACAACAATTTGCCTCATTCACAAATTATTGTTCTCTCAGGGTGTTTGATATCCGTTTCACGTACGTTTGTGTTGTCCCCGCGACACAGCTTTTATACATTCATCATGTCCTTATCATCATGCCTTTAAGAGTCCACTGCTGAACATAGGCCTCTCATTAGAAAGGAGACCTGTAAGAACAGGAAAAACTTTAAAAATTACTGAGCATAAAATGGGAGGGTTTCAGGAACAGCTTTTTTATTTGAACTCCTCTTAATGCCTGCAAGCAACAGCACAGGTTGGTAAAACTTAATCCAGGCGACGTTCAGACGGACGTCGTCCCCTTGCGGGTGGTCACTGGGCGGTGGAAAAACCCGTCCCATCCAGACATGGCCTCATCGATTATTTACTTATATTTTCAATTACTGAGGGTGGTTACAGGCCGACACAACTGCAGTATTTACAATATTCTTTTTGTAATAATGGTATAACTTGAGTGTTTATTTTTCTTAGTTAACATAGTAATATTATTTCTAACTTCCTTTTTTTAATATAACTAGTTGTGTCCCGCGGCTTATCACCCACGGAATGGATAATAAGAACCTGATAACAGATCATTATCATCAAGAGTGTATAACGGTTCATTGCTGGACATAGTTCTCTCCTCAGAAAGGGGGTTTTGGCCTACTTTACCACGCTGGTCAGTGTGGTGACGGATTAAGAATACATAGTGTTACCACCCCTATTCATCCCGTGGGTATCGTAAAAGGCGACTAAGGGAACAAAGTATGCAAGACATCATTATAAAGAAAAGGAAAACTTGAAACAAACCCTATTCCAACCCGTCTGGCCAGCGTGGTATTGTAGGTCAAAACCTCCCTGCTAAGGAGAGGCCTATGTCCATCAGTGTACTGTAAAGGCTGTTGATGATTACCACGCTGACCAGGTTGATTTAGGGTTTATTTCAAGTTTTTCTTCTCTTTTCAGTGATGGTGTACTGCGTCTTTAGTCGCCTCTTACGACATCCATGGGATGAACAGGGTTTCTGACACCTCTAATTCTTAATCCTTCACACGAATGTAATAACACACTTATAAGCTTTCTCCTCTATGATGTAAGTGTGATTTAAAAGGGTTGATTTAAATAATGAAATCCTTTAATAAACTAGAAACAGTTGCCGGTTCTTCAAGATTATTTCAATTTTGAAGGTAGGCGAATTGTGCAGCGCAGGATTAATACTGAAAGTTTCAAAGTTAGGACCTGTAATAACGGGAGGACCGCGAACTATGGGCTCGTTCGGAGAGGCCTGTTTGTGTTATTGAACTGCAATAGACGAATTGACAAATGTAATTCTTAGTTGTTTACGTATTCCCATGTATATATAGATATTTTAAGTAATTTAACAGGTATTCTAACTTGTCTTTAAAAAAAAATCTCAATTGGGCAAACAGTAACAAGAATAATGATTTATTCTTCAAAATATGATACGGTGGTCACCACTCTTGGATTTTATTTATGTTTTTCATCAGGCAGAGGAGAACCACTTTGGCAGGCTCTTAAAAAAACCCGTTAAACGACTCTAAAAATCTCAGGACTCTGTCATTTATGAACCGATTTGGAAAACTTTTGTAAGAGGTGTATTACCCAAAATGGGCCTATTAATCATCATAATCATCATCAACAGCCTTAGATAATCCACTGCTGGACATTGCCCGCTCCTTAGCAAGGAAGTTATGGTCTACTATACCACGCTGGCCAGACGGGAAAGTCCAAGGAATTAGGTGGAAAATTTAGGAATGAAGAATACGTA
Organism: Hypercompe scribonia; assembly: GCA_949316085.1. Lineage (NCBI taxonomy): Eukaryota > Metazoa > Arthropoda > Insecta > Lepidoptera > Erebidae > Hypercompe > Hypercompe scribonia. The sequence continues at coordinate 16,216,680 of OX438989.1, forward strand.
CTGTGAAGCAGTCATATTGAAGTCGTTGTTTTTTAACTTAATCATTTGTGTATCTTATGCCATTCGCCATTCTTATATTTTTTTCTGAGTCTACCAAAGTGACTCTACTCTGCCTGATCGAAAGCATGAATAATATCCAAGAGTGGCGGTCGTCATACTCATTGCGAATGCAGGCAATTCAGTATGGCGACCCACACTATAGTTGCTTTTTTTTTGTTGTCGGGTGGAAAATCCCTTCAGATCTTCGGCTCCTCAGGGACACAGGAGCTAGGAGTACGTAGTGTTTTCACTAAAATCCACCCCGACGGCCAGTCTCAGGCGCCCTACTCTGAAGGGAGCCCGGGCCATATTATTTCAGGTCCCCTCCAGGATGAACGCCGCGCCTGGTCAGATTCTATCCCTGGGGGACTCCACAGAGGTTCCCTTCCACCTGATCTGGTTGTTATAGATGTTGCGGCTGGATTGCATTTTTAGACTGGCCGCATTGCTACTCGAGTGTAATTTGTTGCGAAATGACTTTTTACCACCAAACACTTTTGAAAGATTCGATCGAATATTTATTGTAAGCAAAGCTTTCGTCACATATTATTATATTTTATATATTACCGAGGAATTCAAACATTTTAAATTTCGTAAATTCTTCCCGTAGACTTAAAAACATGAAAGACAATAACACTTTTGTCTACTAAATATTGTTATGAGAAGCGCCTTATCGTTGTGAAAACGAGTTAAAAACTTTTAGTATTAAATATGATATTATCAATTCTTAATTATATGTTATTCTAGGATTTATCAAATGTTTTTAAAGTATGTAAGGGTCCATAAAAATGTTACGCTTTATTTATCCTTTCACGTCCCCAAACTGGGCGTGAAAAAGCATCTCATTAGGCCACCATAGTGTGGGTCTGCATCCTTAATGAGTATGGTGGCCACCACTCTGGTATTCATGCTTTTAATCAGGCACATTAGAGACACTTTGGCAGGCTCTATTTTAGGTGTCTTGTTTAATTTAATTGACCAGTATATCTTGAATTTTCAAAGGCTTTTGTACTATGATAAACAAATGTAATATATTGGGTTCCAATAGTTCGTATTTAGTCGTATTAACTTTATAACTTATATATAGCTGCATAGAAAGATTAAATAATTCCAATTTGTGATGCATTCGTGTGTCGTATTTATTTAAAAAGGGGCATATATTATTAAATATATAGTTTTTCATACTACAAGTTAACAAATTAAAAACAAATTAAAAAAATACTTTTTGTTTGTGGCGTTTTGTATTCTTAAGTAGTTCTCTTTAATCATACTGTTATTGCAAAAATTTTGTCATTTCTTGTGTCATAATGATATGAGTTGAAACCATTTCGGAGGTTTTTTTATACGTCTATAATGGTATGGACATTAGGTTTATTAATCTACAGTTGACGTATTTGTTCCGACGGCATTTTTTAAAAGGTATTAAAAAGAAAGTAAATTTATAAGCTTACTAGCTGACTCGGCAAACGTTGCTTTGCCATATAAATTATTTCTAAGTAATTTGAGCGGGATGAAAAATGATTGAATTACTAAAATGGATATTAAAAAATAAGGGTTGATCGTAGAAGGGTGAAAATTGAGGATTGTATGTATTTTTGTATGTTGTATCATAAAAAAATAGAAATTAAAAATTTTGTCTAAAAAATAAAAAAAAAATTTAGGGTTGTACTACCCCTAACATTTAGGGAGATGAAAAATAGATGTTGGCCGATTCTCATAGATACCGGATAAGCACAAAAAATTTCATCAAAATCGGTCAAGCCGTTTCGGAGGAGTATGGCAACGAAAACTGTGACACGAGAATTTTATATATTAGATGATATGCCAAGTAAAAACCAAAAAAACAAAGGTGAAAGCTCTGTCTTGTAGTGGCTTAGTTTTTGTTTTGTTATTGATAACGGAACCAAGTAGCGTGCAATTGTAGAGGCCTGTGTCCAGCTGTGGACTGTGATAGGCTGATGATGGTGATACTCACTCCAGCGTGTGACTGATGTAAATATACATGTATGTTGCCAGCGCATTGCGTTGATGTCTTTAAGCTGTTTTTTGTCTTAGATGTTTTTATGTGAGGCCATTGTCTTCTAGTAACTTTTTCAGACCTAGAGATGCTATTGATAACACCTAGGAAAATTCTATTATTATTCAAAAATAATTTAGAAGTGATCAGTGTCCCTTGTTTTGTGTCTGAGTGTTACTTAGTCGTGTAACAGCAGTCGGGTCGCACACGCGTTGTCTCATACGAAATCAGACAGCCGTGCGTGAGATCTGTTATTTCACCATTATTATTTGTTGCACCCGGGAATCGAACAATGAAACTTGCGTTTGCACACCAGCTCATGTTTCGGCAATAACTTTTCTAGACAACAATAGATTAGATTAGTAATGCTAGATTCTAACCTTAGTTTTATTGTTCTCAAGTGTACGCATATTAAAAGGTGGACTGAACATGTACTTTATCACGTAACTATAAATCAAAGGCCGATGAAACATAGGTGGTTTTATGTCCCTTTCGCTCTTTACATAGCACCGATATGGATGCAATCTCGGCGGGCGACGGAGGGGTGACGTATGTTGAAGTGGGACGCGCAACAGGTAATTTAATATTTGCTTCCCGCTCCCTGTACCGCCCAGGTATTTAGAGTACCTAGATTTGTATTTATTGGGGTGTCTGTCGGATCAATATTGCATCGCAGCCCGGGCCGTTGCTATGGGGATGTCCTCGCCCTGCAACCCCCACTCAGACCTGTGCCTAGGATTCGAGCTCGCGGGCCCGGTGCAGCGGATGCCATTCGTCATTCATTTGAGAGCTATTACTTTATCAACACGCGTGCCGCATGGCGGTGAAACATCAATTATTTTTTGACTTTCAATTTTGATTATCATTGTTAAAGTGATTCAGTATAATGTTTTGATACCAGTGTTTGTTGTTTGCAATTAAATTAACGTGAATTACATTAGAAGAGTTACTGTGATGCCGGGAATGTAGGTAAGTGATTTTTTTAAGGATTTCGTCTGAAGAAATCAATTTAAAGTTAAAAAAATAATTCTAACTTATTTGAATATCAGTAATTTGGCAGCTACAACTTCAGACGGCATTCTTGTTACATTTGTTTGATTTAGTTTTTTTTTTAGCATGAAGGAGGTTGGCTGACGGAAGAGTTCTTTTAATTTTTGTAGAAGCTGGCGATAGCAATATGTGGTGATTTTTTTGTGTCGTATTTTAGATTGCCAGAAATATTTCAAGATTGGATTGAGGACTTTGCGCACGCGATCTTCTTAATCCTAATCCGTCATTATAGGTAGTAGTTCATCATGGTGGGAGATACGCTGTTTAAAAGCGCAATTTCTATATATGTGATTTCCAGACAAGGACTATAAAGAAAAATTTCATTGGCGGCCATTTTGTTTTCGTGTAACAGCCGCCATCAAACGCCATCTTTTTTTTTGTGTAATGTGCTTACAGGGTAGTCTTTTCAGCATTGGAGGTGTGATGTGATATTTCTCTAACTACAAAATTAGTCCCGCTGTTTTGATACAAATGTTCTTTATACTCGCGATATTTAAAAAAACTATAAATAGATATCGATCAATATAAATATACTTGCGCCAGACAAAGGGTAGTGATGTGGGGGAAGGGAGGAAAATGGCGGGGTAAAATTAAAGCTTCGGCGGCCATTTTATTTTGGGCCCGAGAAAGCTTAGCGGCCATTTTGATTTAGCAGATGTCCAAACTGCGCCTGTCCGTCCGAAGCGTCTGCGCACAAAGTCAGTTCCTTTTTTTGAAAGACGCGCTGCGCAGTCAGAAGGTACTTCTAGAACTTTTATATAATTTCAAATTTATTTTACATGCTTGCGTGTTAATATTATTAATAATAATAATAATACGGTGGTACGATGTCGGTGGTCTACTATTTTTTATATTTTTAAATATGTATTTTTTATTTTTTTATATATTTAAAAATGTAATCAATATGTGTATTTATATGTAATAAAGAGAATAATAATAATAATTTCTTTATTGAACCAAGGATGCATACAATTTAGGTTCAAGCCCTGATTCCCAAACTAGCGTGAACTGTATGTTGGGAATCAGTTCCTTCACAAAAAACAATGATACAATAATCCTTTACAGTTAGCAAATGTGTCATTCATACACAGAAGTGTTGAAACATATTTACATAATAAATTTTGTTAATTGTGTTTATGGGTGTGTGTATATGTAAGTGTGTGAGTGTGTGTGCGTGTGTGCATCCATGCGTGTGTGTTTGTGTGTGTGAGTGTGTGTGTGTGTGTGTGTGTGTGTGTGTGTGTGTGTGAGTGTGTTTGTGTGTATAATTATGAGTATTCGTGTGTCCTTTGACCTATTCGTGTATCTAGTTATGAGTATTCATTCGTTTAAAACCTAAACTAAGCCGTTACCCACACCAAACCTTCAACATCATCGTAGTCGAAACTCTTAAGCCATGTTTTAGTTAAATTTTTAATTTGGTAGTTTGATAAATGTCTAGTCTTGTACTTTAAGTTAAGTTTATTATACAATCTAGGCGCAATGTTGCTATATCGCTGCTGTGCAAATTTGCTTTTTGCTCTTGGGATTGGACATTTAACTTTTCTTTTACCCGAGGGTTGGAGAAAGGGTACAGTAAGCCTGTGATATTTGCGAATACATTGGTAGACGAACATCTTTCGCACGCTTAAAACTTCCGCTTTTTCGTACACTAGATTAGTCGGGTGGTGGAATGGTAAGTAAAGGAGTACTTTAAGTACTGCCCGTTGAGCTCTTTCTACCTCAACCAAGTGTGTTTTTGCTGCTAAGCCCCATGAACAAATGCAGTAGGTGACTAAACATTCAGCTAAGGCTTTGTAGGTTTGTATTAAAAGTGTTGTGTCAGGTATTATTCGTAAATCCTTGAAAACATAAATAAGCTTCCTAAGTCGACCACTGATTGTATTTATGTGTTTTTTCCAATTTAATTTGTCATCAATAATTACTCCTAAATATTTTATTGCGGTTGTTCTCAATAGCTCTGGACAATTACAACGTGCAGACAGTTTGATAGCTGAACGGTTGCACGGATGACAATGTATGCGAAGATTGAGTGTTTTTGGATAAGACGCCACAGTTTTACCGAAACACATAAATTTTGTTTTCTCGACATTTAGTGATAAAAGGCTATTTTCAAGCCAAGCTGTAATATGCGACATACCTTTGTCAGCTAACTGTCGTACGTCCTCCCACGTGTCACTATGAAACAATACCACAGTGTCATCGGCAAACATTTGTATGTCAGCACCCCGAATCTCAGATTTACATAGGTCATTAACATATGCAAGAAATAGCGTAGGACTTAGGCTACTACCTTGTGGAACTCCATATGACCCCACACAGGAGTTACTGGTATGGCTTTCAACTCTAACGTATTGGTATCTGTCTGTGAGACAGTCTCTAAACCACAAAAGTGCATTTCCCCTTATTCCTAGATTCTCAAGCCGAGACAATAGGATAGGAATAGAAACCGTATCGAACGCCTTCTGTAAGTCAAGGAATACGGCTAAGCATTTTTTACCCCTGTCAATGTTTGATACAATATTCATTGTAAGCTGTAATACAGCGTCATCAGTGGAATGATTGGCTCGAAAACCATATTGTTTCAATGCTAAAAGTTTGTTTTTCTCTAAGTAGCTTATCAAACGCTTATTCATGATTTTCTCAACTACTTTAGAGAGGGTACTCAACAATGAAATCGGTCTATAGTTGGTGGGTAGAGATTTGTTTCCTGATTTATAAATAGGACAGATAACCGCGTGTTTAAATATTTCAGGGAAAATGCCTTGTTCAAAACTTAAGTTGGTCAAGTAGGATATAGGTTTGGCAAGGTGGAAACAAAACATTTTTAAAATGTTAGCTGTTACCCTGTCCATACCTGGGGCACTATGTGTTTTAAGGCTAGTAATCACATCAATCACTTCTGCAGGATCCGTTAGGTGTAGTGCCATGGATAGCAGCGGTGTGTTCGTGGTTTTAGCCTTTTGAGCGAGAGTTGTCTCATCTGTATTCAAACTTTGCAGGATTCTTTCAGCGAGGTTTGAACCGACAGATGTAAAAAACTTGTTAACATCATCTAGTGATCTAGTTACGTTCGTGTTAATATTTAGCAATTCTACAGGCGATGTCTTATTCTGTTTTATATTACATAATTCTTTGATAGTGTTCCAAGTCTCTCTTATATTGTGTTTGTTTTTGTTTAGTTTGTCTGTGTAGTAATTTATTTTCAGCGTTTTAATTATCTTTTTTAATGTATTTCTATAACTCAAATATTCACCTTTTTTTCCTAAGTTATTCAAATCCAATTTTACTCTCTTGTGCATTCTATCCCGTTTACGTATACATTTTATTACACCTATAGTTATCCAAGGTTTCAAAGGATTGTTACGATTTGAAATCTTCTTAATAGAAGTGTTGCTGCTTACAAAGCTTTCTAATTTCTGTGCTAATATTATAGCAGCTTGATTAACGTTTGATACCGAGTATAAATCATTCCATGATTCATTCTCCATGCATTTTTTTATACCGTCGAAGTCAATTTTAGTTTTACTAATTTTAATATATAAATAATTAAATTTTAATATCGAAATTTATTGCTAGCGATTGAATTTAGCAGTAACAGTTTTTTTTCGGACATTAATAACACACAACGTCATCTAGTTTCAAACTAAGCAGAGCTTGTGCTATGATAACTAGTCTGACTGATAGAATATTATAGAAAACACCCAAACTTCGAAACAAATATTTGCATATCATACAAACATTTGGTCCGACCCGGGAATCGAACCCGAGACCTCAAGCACAGCAGTCGTATTCACTGCCGCTGGGCCACCGAGGCAGTTAGTAGACATTATTCAATTAGATTAGAAAACTAGTGACTTAATTAATAGTGTTTAGTGCAAACAAATGCGAACACGAGAGCACGTGAAACATTAAATTTCAATATTAACAACAATTGTTATAGACATGTTCCGACAAAGATTATTGGGGTAGTTTAAAGCGACATCACAATAGCACTAGACAAGTCTAGTACCAGTCCTCGATGTATTACAAAATCAACTCTAACAAAGAAAAAAAAGAAAATGTATTTATTCTGCAATCAAACGGAATTTTCATTTCCAACGTTACATAGAGTGAGTATCAAAAGATTGCCACTTTTAAGACTTCTTATACGGACCGTGTAATTCCTTTGAAATGTGAAAATATTTATAGAGACCGACCACGTTTAACGGGAAAATACGAGGAAAATATGATGGAATATTTTGTAGGCACGTGAACAGAATAAAATCTAATAATTGGCTACTTATTGCCATAGTAACGAATCATTATAGGGGTTCGTAGGTGATGAATCGATCACAGCAAAGGTTGATATTCTTCCTACGCAGACACACTTATCAAATTGTTTATTTAATCAGTCGTATTCTTAAATTCACCGAGACTGGACGTCTGAATTTAGGTAAGAGATATTATGAGTTAGTTAACTGTTTAGTTTGTTAGTTGAACCTTAAGTTGACGCTTGCGTTTATTTTGTATACCGAACTTTAAATTTTAAGATCAAATGTTAGTTTAAATTTAAACTTATAGGTACTATAACTATATATCTCAAGTCTGTGTGCAGAGCTTTTAAGCTCCTTTCTTCTTATTGTCAATACTGTCTTCTTTAATCTTAATCGTAGTTCACTCCTGCGCCGGTGGAAGATTAAGCGGGTTAAAGTTTTAGTGGTTCTTCGATTATGTTGAACTTTGTTTCAAATGGCTGTTTCGAAATATCATTTTTTTAGGGCTCGTCAGGTGCCCCGCCATCTTTGTTTGCAGTGTTCACTTGTAGTTTTTTTGATCTTTTGTTTGTGGTTTACATATACCTAGAGTAAGCGGGTAAAATTATGGTTTATGTTGCAATAGGAATACTAAAATTGCAAACATTTGGGAAATATAAATTTGATGGTATTTTAAAGTTTGAAATTTATTTTTTATCACGCATTTCTTTGTTCACCAAGTAGTTAAAGTATATTTTCGATTCTATTCGATATCTAATAGTTTTCAGTCTTACTTGATATTTTAAATTTCTTGTTAGATTAACCTTAAAATAAAAAAATAGTAGGTGGATATTTCATGAAATTTCTAGCTAATTCTATTTATAGGCAAAACAAAAAAGGGCTTTTGCGCAGGGTTCACAAAATGGCGTGCGCGCCACCCACGCTCGGGGCCTCGATCGATCGAGCCCGGGCTAGGATCGACAACTGCGCATGCTCCACCCAAGCCCACTCAAACCACGCCCAAGTCCGGTAACGCCCAACATCCGCTAGTGTTGGACTTCTCTTTGTTCTCTCCTGGTTTCTAGAAGTCTATTTATAGTTTTATTGCGCAGCTCGATCGGTCACTTCGAAGGAGAAGGCTTAGCCATAGAGGCTTTCGCTTTCTGTCGACGTTACATATCTGTTCAACGAGACTTAGGAGACTACTTTTTGCACTTAGAAGATTCTGGACTTATAATTTCCAACAATGATTTTTTGAAAATTTTGCGTGCGTATTTTTTTTAATAACTTGTAGTTCCGTTAGAGACATGGGTGAACATGTTTATCGAAGCTACAGATTTTTTTAACGCGACGTAGTTGATTTATCGATTTTTCCTATTAGTGATTAAAAAAACTATAATTAAATAGTGATTATATTTATATGAAAAATAACTTTAAACGCTACTGTGCTAATTTGTTATGTTAAAAAGCGTTTATCATTGTATAAAAATCGAACCCGCACCGAATTCCGAACCAAACATACAGCTGCTATTACGATAGTCTAAGGTATACCTATAGTTAAAAGCAATTTTTTTTGTTGTAGCCTTCGGCCAGGCGATACTGCAATGCCTTGGCTGCCTTCTTCCATTCCTCGAATATGATATGATAGATAACCTGCCGTATCTAGTGGCTTACTGCGTGGCTGTCTTCCCGGTGGCTCTTCACCAGGAGATCTTACATCTGCTATGCTACTATATACTGCCGTTCACTATCAGTAAGTATTAATTTTTTTTTTAAAAGGTACACCAATCAAGTACGCGAAATCACTTCCCGAATCCACGAATGGCGTAGTGGATTAAGCGATCGTCTCGCTGCTTCTCATTGCTATGAGTGTTGTGGGTTCGATCCCCACATGATGAATCACCACCATGAATCATCCCCACCTTTTGTGATTCACAACTTGTTGTTAGAGGTCCTTTTCATTACTGTTTATAAAGTGAGGACACAAGATATATTCCTAGTTCCAGGGTTGTCTTTACAAAAAAACTCTAGTATTTTTTTTATGCTTTTTATTATATACCTCCTATCTGCTTCTGCTAGTAGATGGTTTAAAAAACTTTGCGTGAACGAGCTTATCATTTATACTTTAACTCGTTTAAGTTTGTTAAGTTGAAGTTAAGCTTAACTTAACGCTTCAGAGCAGCTGGATCATCACGTAGGTATTAGACGCGACGCTACTTGGAATTTGAGTTGAAAGAACTTAGATTTAAGATTTACACTCACTTGCACTTAGCGCAGATAAAGCTTAGGAGGGTATCTGGGTCCTCCACGATTGGCCTATTGGTTTAAGCGGTCGCGGCCAATTCGCTGGGTGTTGTAGGTTCGAATCCTGCACACACAAATTGTTGTTCTGAGTCTGGGTGTTCCCACGACACAGGATTAGTCCTAATGCGGGCATTGTCTTTTCAAAAAACAAATAAAAACAAACATTGCATCTGCATGCCGCTTGAGGTTTGTGTTGGAATACAATGTTATTGGAGTATCTTCGCTTTGGACATAAAGAATCCACCAGAACCATCATAAACGAAATCTGAAGATCCACTGCTAGATATAGGACTCTCCTTAAAAAGGAGATTTTGCTCCGGCTGGCCACGCTGGCTTCGACGGGATTGTTTCAAGTTTCCCTTCTTTTTTAGTGATGCTGTCCAGCGTTTGTTCCTTAGTTGGTTCTTACCACGCTCTAGGATCAACAGGGGTGGTGATACTCTTAACCCATCACTGATGGTAACTAAGTAATGCCATGAGTACCTACAACTGAAGAGTCACAAATGAAAGTGGACATTCGGCTCTAGTGACATCACCCACTCGCTGAACGGAAAGCGGTGAATTGCTAACCACCGATTTTCGGTGAAGCTATGATTACTCCGACCTGACTTTAGACTTTCCACACACGCACCATCTTGCGGCAATTTGAAAGTTTCTCTAGGTAGATGATGATCGACTTTGTTTATAACGAAGAGAAATGCCAACTTGCTATTTATGTGTAGCTCGCAAATATGCTGGAATGGAGGAAGAGAGCCAGGCATCGCAGTCGGTGGCGGCCATCATCATGATGGTGTTCCAACACTCAAACAACCCAGGTAAGTTTAGTTTTAGTTCGTAATTATATAAATTTGTGTTTACTGGCATCAACATGTCAAATCGTTTCGGAGATTAGCTAGAAGTAAAGACGGATTAGAAGTAGGTACGTTAAATTTCTTATCAAATTAAGGCTTTTGGGAACCATCATATTATAGGGCAGGACAGTAGCTGATAGCGACTCCAACTCGAATGAATTAGTGACACTTTTGGTGTTCAAGTTTATAGGTTGACTGCACGGCTGGCCTAGTGGTTTAAACGGTCGCCACCTCACTCACTACTGCGCTGAGTGTTGCGGGTTCAAATCCCACATGTGACAACACTTTGTGTAATCCACAAATTGTTGACGTCCATGTGGTGATGGATTAAGAAAACATAGTGGTACCACCCCTATTTATCCCGTGGGTGTCGTAAAAGACGATTAAGGAAACAAAGTATGCAAAACAACATCATTACAAAGAGAAGGAAAACTGGAAACAAACCCTATTCCAACCCGTCTGGCCAGCGTGGTATAGTAGGCCAAAACATTCTTGCTAAGGAGAGACCTATGTCCAGCAGTGGACTGTAAAAGGCTGTTGTTGATGATGATGATGATGATGATGATGATGATGATGATGATGATGATGATGATGATGATGAATTAGTTATTTCCAACAGTTTTGTTTTAATATGAGTAGTACTCCAAGAAAGAGACATAAATACTTGTATAAGCCACTGTTGATGATGTTGACGATGGAAACGATAAGATTTTGTACTTATCTGCCTAATTACTTATATGAAAAGTATTTACTTGTGTTACTACATAGTATTGTGCATAAAGATGTACCTTTTAGATGCTGTCTACGTCTTCACCACGTCAAGAAATAAAGTTTGAATACTGATATTGTTGTTGTATTTATTTACTCTATGACTTTATAATCAATGAACTTGTGTCGATTTCTGTGTTTTTTTTTTCTAAAGCGAAGACCCCGTTGCAATTAGTAAATATGTATGTATCATATTCATCTAAGCCTTAATGTTATCTGTAGGTACTTATTGGAAACTGCTTTTTACAACGTCCAAACAATTTTGGCTTTTTTTTTTAATTTCAGTGTGCGGTAGTAATGTTATTTGCCTTACTAAAGTCATATAAAGGTTTTTATCAAAAGGATTGTAATCTTCCTATCTTTAAAAAGAAGTTCCGTCTGGCTTTGATGTTTCGATAGACATTAAAACTTCTTTCTCTTCGTTTTTAAACTGACACTTTTCTATATAAAGAAATCAGAATAAGTAGTTAATTAGATCTTATGTTTTGAAGGCGATGTAAGACTTCGTTGTGACTTGTTAGAATTGAGTTTGTTACATGTTATGGAATTTCTGTTTGCTGTCTCATTTCGTCCGCGAGAAGAAGAGGCGTGACTTGGCCTTACTTATATTTTATGTTATATCAAGAGGCTTTGGTTGTCATCTCTAGCCTCTGTTAGTCTGTTAATCTCTGTTAAAAACAGAACGGTGGCCACTTCGGCGTTGATATCTACATGCTCAGGACTATAATCGATCTCAGATCGATGTCTTGTCATTGTCGATGTTTGTAGTTATTAAATTGCAATCTGGTTTCTCGATGAGGATGTTATTCTGTTTCTATCAAGCAAGGAAGCAAAGAGAAGTACTCTATCGCTGAAAGAACAAGACGATATCCTGACTAATTTGAGAATAGAAATATATATTAATATAATATATTTACTATTCCTTAAATAATATGGCTCTCTATTCTCTTCGATCGAAATTTTCTATTTTATGCTTTTTGATTTGATTTTAAAAATTATATTATATTGTTATATTACATAGACAGGCAGGTAGTTGAAAGAACTGATAAAAGCCTGCACCAGAAAGGTTCAAATCAATTTTCTTTTTTCGATTCCACCAAAAACCTATCAAGTCGATTTTTGAATCGGTTGAATCGGTTGAAATCGGTTGAATTGGTTCACATTTTGGGCAGATGTAACATCAGCTTTTTTCTTTCTTTTTTTTATAGCAACCTACCAAAGTGACTCTACTCTGCCCCATGGCAAGCATGAATAGAATCCAAGAGCGGTGGTCGCCGTACTCACTGCGAATGAAGACAGTACAGTATGGCGACCCACGCTATGGCGGCCTAGAGCGGAGATGCTTTTTCACGCCCCGCTTAAAACACTCGGGATCGTAGTGGGAGGGAAACACGTGCGCTAGTAATGAATTCCAGGCTTTAACTGATTGGCACAGGAAGAAAGAGCCCAACCGTTTAGTTCGGGAGCGTATGTCTACCATTCTGAAACGGTGACTTCCAAGGCCAGCACGAGTTGTCCTGTAGAGGAACGGAGAGGATGGGATCAGTTCGAAGAGTTCGTCCGAACACTCTCCTTGATAAAGGCGATAGAAGACTGCTATAGAGGCGACATCTCTTTGCAACTGCAGAGACTCAAGGGATTCAGTGAATTTCGGGTTATTGATAACCGATCCAAAGCGTCCAACAAATACTGCGCGGATCCTCCGTAAAGATGAGAACAGTACTCCAGGCAGGAGCGTACCTGGGTCTTATAAAGAAGACACAAATGCTCAGGCGCAAAGAACCATCTCACTCTGTTTAGTATACCCAGCTTCTGCGAGGCCGCCTTAGTAACCGATTGAACCAGGGGCGGGCCTTCGTGCTGGCGACCTCACTGTAGGGAATATAATATTCCATAGCGACAGTGATCTCGCCAGTAACGGCAGATGCACTTTGCGACAGATCCCTGTAATTGAAGCAGCGTTGAGCCCAGGGGATGGATGCAAAATGATCTTGCATTCCATCCCAGTCTGCTGACGAGTAGTGCCATAACCGTCGTCTCGCCGCCACAAGTCGTGGCGGGGCAACAAGAGGCACCGTGGTGGATACCAGGCAGTGATCGGAGGATCCCAGAGGGGTGAGAACTGATACTATGTACTGCGCTGGGTGACTAGTCATTAGTTCTAGCAAATAGGGCGCTTGACCTGTTATGTCAGGTATCCTGGTGGGCTGGAGTACCAGCTGGGTGAAGTCGTGCGTGAGAGCGAATGCGTGGGCAGTTCGACCCGCGTAGTCAGTTCTGGAAGACCCCAACCAGGACTCATGGTGGGTGTTAAAGTCTCCCAGAAACACCAGCTCAGCGGTCGGAAACTGCTCCGGTGCCTTATCTGCTGCCTGACTGGGATGATCGAAGATGCGAGTTGTCTCAGAGTCTCCAGAATGGGATCGATAGACGCACGCGTAGATTCGGCTTTTAGATCCGAAATCTACGTGGAGCCAGAGGATAGAGAAGGATGTGTCCTCAAGGCAGCACAGACGGCGGTAACATCCGCCCTGACGAAAAGACAAACTCAAGCCTTTGCGAGAAAGCACTCCTCAAGTATGTAGCCGGGGTAGTGGAGATAAGCCGTGTCATCAGGGCAGCGTATTTGTCTCTCCGTCAGGAATAGCATGGCCGGCCGTACCGTGTCAAGGTGCTTATGGACGGCGCTGAGGTTTGCATGGAGTCCACGGATATCCGTGAACTCCACCTCAAGAAGCGAGTTGGTGGTAGATGAGGAGAGTGCCGCTGTTGTACTTCTTCCACTATATTTGTTTCTCTTTGCGCTGCCATGATTGTATATTAGGAAAGGGGAAACGGGGACATAAAAAAGGCATGACAGTCGTGGCGGCAGTGTAGTCTGAGACTCGGAGTACTGTGTTTTCATATTACGGTGAAGCAAGACGGTGACCGGACCGTCGGACGGAAGAGCCCCCGTACCCTCCCAGAAGAGGTCGCCGGGCCCCACCGTCCGGTCCCCAACCGGCACGACGAGTCACTCCGCAGAATATGCGTGACCTGACGGGGACAACACTATGCCGCGGGCGGCCAGTAGCACCACCGTTTTTATAGGTCTCCCTGACCGACGATTCGATCCACGGGGTGCCGTGGATGGTGACTACAGTGACCCCACGAGCACTCCACTGCTCACACACATACTACGACAACTGTTACCAATGCTTCATTGGGCCTCCGGTCTCGCACTCACCAACGAAAGACGACTGCAAGAATGCTGTCGCTTTAGGTTGATGTTCTCTGCGAGGGTAGTACCACCCCGGTCGAGCTGGTCCGTTCGTGCTGAGATCGGCGTGGCTCTACTACTCTAGAAAAAAGCTTCTGGAAGCTTGTTCCAAGCTCTGACCACATGATTGCCTATAAAGTATTTGTGAGGATTGATGCTCGCGAAGCTGGTACTAAGCTTAAGACTGTGGCCTCTCAGACGAGTATTGTCATTTTATCAAACTCTCGAAGCTCATAATGTCCACTTAAGATCTTATATGTTTCAATTAGATTGACGTAGCTTTTATTTTTTTAAATTATGTACCTAAATTGTACAACGTCACAATATTCTCTTGTACAGGTGTTATATACATTTTACGGCGATCTGTAACAGACAAACTTTATATGAAAATTTCATCTTAAACATCCCTTTCTCATGATAATCTAATTATATATATATATATACAATTTGATGCTATGGGCGTGTTTACAAACAACAAGGTACAGAGAGAATACTCGCGCACTCACGATCCTATGTTTCTTGTAGCACTTACGCCAGCAATATTTCAAGACTCTGTCGTAGGTTTTCTAGTTCAGTATTAAATTGAGAAAAAATAAGTGCGCAATTGAAAATTCAAATCTGGCTTAAAGATTTTTAGTCTTAAAGGAACTGAAAATTACTTTTTTCTTACTATTATGGCTTATAAGATATAGCGAGATAAATAGTGTAACAGAACTTGAACTGATTTCGGCTGAGTTTAGAGGTTAAATAAGTTTTTTGTGAATGTGGGATTGATGAGGATTCTGACAGATCACTTAATGGAAAGTGACTATCTCCATTAACGGTGGAAGCATACTCTTTCCTTGAGGGGTTTGCAGATAACATCGATTCGGGAATACCGCAAGGGACTATTAGATCTGCAGATTGGTTATGTGAGGTAAAAATACCCATAAAGGCTCTGGTTTTGTCGCCGTGAATAGATTAAGTACGCGCATAGTTCTGAAGCACACGTCTTCGGCATGATGCACCACAATAGAAGAGATTCCTATCTCTTTGTTTTCGCCATTTTCCCCGTTACGCGCAGTCGGCTTTTTTCTGCCTATTTGGAATTAGACGGCCATGTGTGCAATGTGGAAAGTTATTATGGTTGTTAATGTCTTCCACTGTAAGGGGAGGTAGTTTTCATGTCCGTTTGGATTGTTTAGCATGTCGCATTACGTGTCAGCTCCCCTTTCTTTTACTCAGTTACGCAAGATAAACATTTCTTCTCGTTTTGTCTCTACTTTTTTAACCATCATAGACTATTTTGTGCAACTCTCAGAGACCATCGCAACACATTCGCATTCTGGCTGCATGAAGTTTTTAGGTGTTGGTACTCAAGGTGGAATTTTCCCTCAAAGTACATATTCTGCGACGGAGCTGTAACCTAACCCAAGTTGCAACTTCCAGCGCACCACTGTCAACTCCTAGAATGCTTGATGTCGATGAAGCAATCCGTGGTGAAGGACATCCTATGCGTGATCGCGTACGGCACCTGGGGCGCAAGACTGTCAGCTGCCAAGTTGCTGTTCTATTACTGGCCGCCCTTCGATGCTAAGCTGTTCGATAGAAAGGGACTGCTTTGCAAATTTTCTAGTAAGTATTAAATAATATTAATCTATTAAATAAACTAGTGTGAATTTGATATTCAGAGATCAATAATTAGAATTTTAGTGATATAGGGAGTATACGCATTAATGAATGTCAGAGGGATATAATAAATTATACATATATTTAAGGGGATGTATACCCATGTGGCAACGGATTAAGAATACAGGAATACAGTGTCGTCGCATTAGTTCATCGCGAGGATGTCGAAAGAGCCGACTAACGGAGCAAACAGCTCAATTCTGAAAAGCAGGACAATCTCACAACAAAGAGAAAGAAAATTTCAAACAAATCTTTGAAACTTTAGCCTTGCCATGTGGTGCCGGCTAATTATTAGTACATATTATTTGAAACCAACCCGTTTGGCCGGCGTGGTTGGCCTACTAGGCCTAAAGAGTTACTATATTCAGTAGTAGATTGTAAAAAAATGTTAATGATGATGCTGAGGAGGTAAACTAGCAAACGGTTTACCTCATAGTAAGTGACTATCGTCGCTAATTGTCACCGCTCATGAGACAAGTAAGTAGCCCACAACTGTAGACTCAAGTTTGCTCTGAAACCGTGGCCGTCTCTCCAGTTGCTTCAAATGTACCTCGTTGCTCTAAAGGTTAGCGTATGCGACTGCCAATCAGAAAGGTCTTGGGTTCGATTCCCGGGTCGGACCAAAAATCATTATTGAATTTTTCTGATTATAGAAATACTTAATAACAGCCCAAAGTTTAGATGTTGATGTCTTAACCCCCGGTACTTCGAAGAAAAGTACAATCGGTTCTGCGTGATCCTTTCACAATCGTGTCGGATATCCATCTCATCAGATTATTACATAAAGGGAACAGAGAGTGCTCCTATTTACGTACACACTTTTGCACTATATTTCCTACGTAGTTGGTTCGTTTCTTGAAGTATATCATGTGCCAAAGCACGGATCTCCCACGACTAAATTTTTCTTAGAAGTTCTGTTGCTAAGGAGTGATTTCACAAACCTTTAATACATCTGACATTTTTCTTATTTTCCATTACAGATGATCTCGTTCCGTTCCTGTGCCAACGCGACATGTGTCCCAACGCAGGTTCCGCTGAAGCAGCCAAGGTGTGCTATGACCACTGCATCAGCGTGACCTTCGCTTCTGACAGTCCACCACCCCTGTATCTATGCATTGAGTGCGCCAATGAGATACACAGGTTAAATATATTTTGAATTAAAATACTAGATAATCCTAACTTATTAACTAATATAGTAAATAAAAACGATTGTTTTTTTGCGTCTCTTGATGAGAGAAGAGACAAATGCCTTCTATAGACACTATATAAGTGTTGTTATCAGGGAACATCCGAACCAGCGGTTCTTCGACATCCTACACCCTCAACAACAGGTGTCTATGGTCTGTGAAAATAAGGTGAGGATAAATTACATATTAATTAATTGTCTTTGATTTCAAGAACGCACTCTTGTCCGTGCGGTGACGGATTAAGAATACATAGTGTTACCACCCCTATTCATCCCGTGGGTGTCGTAAAAGGTGACTAAGGGACCAAGTATACAAGACAACATCATCACAAAGAGAAGGGAAACTTGAAACAAATCCTATTCCAACTCGTCTGGCCAGCGTGGTATAGTAGGCCAAAACCTCCTTGCTAAGGAGAGGCCTATGTCCAGCAGTGGACCGTAAAAGGCTGTTGATGATGATGATGATGATTTCAAGAAGGTTTTTCTAAGGATTTTAAATATTCTATAACACTATGTAGACAACTGGGTACATAAAAGTCTCCTGTTTTCAAATTACGGGATGGATCTGAAATACTCTGTCATAGGTTAGTAAGAATATGATGTTGCTCATTTTTTTCTATCTGAAGAGCCTGCCAAAGTGACTCTACTCTGCCTGATGGAAAACATGAATAGAATCCAAGAGTTGTGGTCACCATACTCATTGCAAATGCTGACAACGCCATATGGTGACTCACACTAGGGCAGCCTTGTGAGATACTTTTTCACACCCCGCTTGGGGATGTAAAAGGCATGACAGTCATTGTGACAGTGTAAGGCTCAAATAGTTACCACAAAGGAATAGAAGGATGAGCCTCAAGCCTACCAGGCGTAAGCAATAGCTCGAGTAGACCATGGCACTCGTAACTGGACCTTGCTATTGCTATAAAATTCAAGTACTATAAAAAAAATTCCTTAGCATATTTATTTAGGAGAAGAACAGCTATCGAAGTGTGAACTGTGTGAAGTGGACTGCGAGGCTGATGATGATGTTGATGCTTATCAGTATCATTACGTGTTACAAAACGAGGTTTCCTTTTCGTGTTCATTTTTCTGTATCTCCATGATCGTATACGGTTTTCGCCAATAGACAAAGTGATTCATGAGAAAAGTTTTGGTAAATATTTGTCAGGATTTTATGACTATTGTTTTTTTTTCTATAATAGGTACCTGCCAAAGTAACTACTCTGCTTGATGGAAAGCATGAATAGAATCCAAGAGCTGTGGTTACCATACTTACTGCGAATGCCGACAATACAGTATGGTGACCCACACTATGGCGACCTAGTGAGATGTTTTTTCACGCTCCATTTGGGGACGAAAAAGGCATGACAGTCATCATGGCAGTGTAAGGGCAGTGTAAGGCTGACACACTTACCACGATAACTGTCACCCCTTCATCAATGGACCTCCGGTCTCGCACTCACCAACGACTTACGACAGCACGGGTTCTGTCACTTTAAGTTAGTCTCCTATGAGAGGGTAGTATTGCTCCGGTCGAGCCGGTCCGTTCGTGCTGAAATCAGCGTGGCTCTACCACCTACAGGTTTGAAATATGACGATAAAATATTGAAAAAATTAAGATGATCGATAAAGTAAAGCCACTTGTTAGGTTTACTGGTCACCGATGACGCTAATATACATATTAGGGGTGACAGAAAAACCATGTAGGCATCATATACTCTACATTCCGTGCAAAGTCGGAGCGAGTTATTAGTTAAATTGAAAGTTCTGAAACTACTGGTCCTCGTTGTTATAGAACTGCCGTTCATCTGACAAGGCTGCGTACTCCATATGTTTCTCCAACGAGTGCGCCAGCTACAATGGCAACCATCCCATCAGGTAATTTCTTATTCCATTATTTTTTTATTAAGAACCTGTCAAAGTGACTTTCCATCTGTTGGAGAGCATGAATGGAACCCAAAAGCTGTGGTCACAATACTCATTGCGAATGCAGACAATACAGTATGGTAAGCCATATTATGGCAGCCTTAGGAGGTCCTTTGTCACGTTACGCTTGCGGACGTAAAAGGCATGACAGTCATCGTGGCGGTGTACCACACATTAGTATGTAAGACAGTGTACGTATTTTTTTTTGTATTTATGTGTGTCATATTATATATATTTGCCTATATTAATAATATATTATTTATCAAACTGAAAGCTACCATTACAGTCAAATCCAATACAGGTAAAACAACAAATACATATGTCGTGTTCAATTTGTGATCTCACTCAGAGTAAATCAAAATACATAAATATGATCCGCTGTGACCTTGGGGGTGCGAAAAGCGTGTCTCTGCATAGGAGGACTGTAAGTCCTCCGTATCTCATCTCCTTTGTCCACTACTACTCTTGCTTCATTTTAACTTCTATTTAAAAACGATTACATTCCCAGACTGTTGGTGTTAGCCAATCCATGAAAGAAGCTAATCATGATGAGGTGGTGTTTGACTGTTATTCTTTGATTGATAATGAAATAGTTGGTTCGAGTCCTACCCAGGACACTTTTGTGTAATGCACAACGGCAGATAAGTCATCTAATTGTAAGTGAGAGCTGCTTTCTATGGACACCTGCAGCTCTAGAAAACAATCATGTTGCTACGCTTTGAGCCTCGCAGAACTAGGAAACTTTTGCTCGATGAAAACCAAACTCTTTTAAAAAATATTGTTCAGTGTCAAAAATATTGGCTAAGAATCTGATACCCCAATATTTTTTTTACATAACTTGATTTACAAAAAGTTGCCTAGTCAGCGTAGTTACTTAAGCGGTTACCACACCACTGCTTTCTTTGATGTGGTTCCGAGCGATTATCACTTGTGTAAATTGGAGTCTCTTACTAAAGAAATTTGTTTATATAAAACATAGAACATCGCTCGTAGAACCGACAATCGTTGGGGAAGAAAGGTTCTCGAGTGTCGACCACGTACCGGAAGATGAAGCGTAGGTAGGCCCCCCACTAGATGGACCGACGGCATAGTCCGAGTCGCGGGGAGCCGATGGATGCAGTTGGTGTCCAGCCGTACGGCGTGGCGTCCTAGGGGGAGGCCTATGTTCAGCAGTGGACGTCTGCCGGCTGATGATGATGATGATGATGATGATGATGATGATGATGATGATGATGATGATAATGATAAAACATACTACATTACACCCACGACATAGGGTATATTGCTCGTGCATCAATTTTCTTTGTAAAGAAGAATCAAATATTAATTAAAAAGATTTAAGAGTCTCCAATTAAAATAAAGTAACTTTAATGGATAACGAGGGTTGTGGTGTCCAGGTACTGCCAACAGTGCCACGGCAACCGCCACAACAGCAGGCGTGGTGGCGACCACGTGGTGCACACGCGCCTGCCTCTCGCCTGGCAGATGGACAGCGACATGCAGACCAACCTCGTCGAGGCCATCATCAGGTCACCATTACATTATTTACTTTCTTGTGTTTGATGGCACATTTGTAGTTATATGTCAAGTAAAAGAATGATTTAACCTAGCTTTGTGCTGATCTGACGGGTTCATTGGTCGTCCTTCATAAGGTTTAAGAGTTCGTGGGTTCGATTCCCACCCACGGTAAATAATTTTATGATAATCAACGATCATTTGTTGTCTGATTTATGTATTTATAAAAATGTTTCTGCAAAAATGTATTTTTGAGACATAGGTGACCAACGAGCAGACAATGTACCTGATGGGAATTGTCTTTTTCGAATCAGTGAATCTAGCTGTCATAGTACAAGCTCTGCTTAGTTTGAAGCTAGATGGCGTTGTGTGTCAAATGTCAGAAACATTTATTATTATTATTAATACCTACAACTCCAGAGCAGCATGTGAATTGCCAGTACTTGAGTCCCTTCCACCAGAATCAGGAGGAGTGGGTTGTGACTCCGGGAATATCAGTCTCATATTTAAAAGCAACTTACAGTTAAAAGCAACGAAGGACTTTAACACCGATTTTTTGTGAGGATATGGCATCATTCCGGTTGAAGTTGACCCATATGTGCCGATTAATGACTTAACGTATCGATCCTTATTCCAATATTCGGAAAAATACATAATAAAATATAGATTGAATTTTGGGTACAGCCTCTTGAAAGAAGCCAAACCAATAAACATGGAAGACCCGGACAGTTCCACGGAACAGCTGAAGCCACCACTGAGCGTGGACCTGCCCGATCCTATCTCCGTTGAAGATCGACAGCTTTTGGGAAGGTCAGTTTTTTCTTTGGACATTTTATTTGTTAACTCTTTCCACTTTCACACCACATCAATAGCCTCTCATAGTAGACAGCTGGACATAGGCCTCTTACAAGAAAAATGTACCTCACTATACCACGTTAACTAGGCGGGTCGACTCTTACGACATTAACTGGAGAAATATTATCATCTTATATTTGTTATGATATTTATTTGTGTATATATGTGTTTATATATGTTTATATCAACATAAGTATATGTATGTATTTATGAATACTTTGTATCATAAGTAATAGTCTTTCACAGTCCACTGTTGGACATAGGCTTCTCCTTAGCAAGGAGGTTTTGTCCTACTATAGCACGCTGGCCAGATGGGTTGGAATAGGGTTTGTTTCAAGTTTGTGGGGGCGGTTGTTCTACGGATTCGCTCTAAGAACACCGCCCCTGGGCCAGATGGGATACCTGCCCGAGTATTGGCACGAACCCTCGATCACATGTCGGACCGCCTCAGGGAGGTCTTGGACGCTAGTTTGTCGTCCGGACGCTTCCCTGAGTGCTGGAAAAGCGGGAAGCTGGTCCTATTAAGGAAGCCGGGACGGCCTACCGATTCGGTGGCGGCTTATAGGCCCATTGTGTTGCTGGACGAGGCGGGTAAACTGTTTGAGAGGATACTCTCTGCCCGCATCGTCCGGCACCTCTGCGAGGTGGGCCCCGATCTGTCGGACGCCCAATTTGGTTTTCGGGCGGGGCGTTCGACGGTCGATGCTGTGCTGCGCCTGAGGGCCGTTACCGAAGAGGTGGTGAGCTGTGGCGGCGTGCTGTTAGCGGTGTCGTTGGACATCGCCAACGCATTTAATAGTCTGCCATTTAGCTGCATCAGGGAAGCACTCCACTACCACGGGGTGCCCGAGTACCTGAGGCGGCTTGTGGCAGACTATCTTGAGGAGCGTACCGTCGTGTACGAGGACCGAGGTGGTATTCTGAGGCGGCGGCCCATGTCGTGCGCTGTTCCACAGGGGTCCGTCCTCGGACCACTCCTGTGGAATATGGGATACGACTGGGCCCTTCGAGGTCGTCTTCCCCCCGGGCTGGGCGTAATTTGTTACGCCGATGACACATTGGTCACAGCCTGGGGGGCGAACTTTCAAGAGGCGGCGCGCCTGGCCACCGTGGGAGTCTCTTTGGTGGTCGGGCGCATTGAGGCGCTGGGTTTACGGGTGGCCCTAGATAAGACGGAAGCCCTTTTGTTTCATGGGCCCCGTCGTGGTCCACCTCCCGGTGCCTCTATCGTGGTCAATTCGGTCCTCGTACCGATTAAGGCCCAGATGAAGTATCTGGGCCTGATCCTTGACGGCAGGTGGCTCTTCGACGAGCACTTCCGACAGCTTACTCCAAAGCTGGTCGGCGCCGCTTCTGCTCTTGGGCGACTTTTGCCCAATTTGGGTGGAGCCAGCGTCGCGACGAGACGGCTATACACGGGGGTTGTTCGGTCAATGGCGCTGTATGGTGCACCGGTGTGGGCGGCGGCTCTGACCGCCCAGAACAGGGCTCGCCTCTGGCGCCCTCAGAGGATATTGGCGGTTAGAGCCATACGCGGTTACCGCACCGTATCGACGGAGGCGGCGTGCGCCCTGGCCGGAACTCCCCCGTGGGATTTGGAGGCGGAAGTGCTCGCCGAAGTTTATCGGCGGACGGCTGACTTCCGGGCGGGTAGCAACATACGGCCCCCGCCCGAGGACATACGCGAGTGGCGTGAGGCCGCTCGTCGAGCCACGATGGCTCGTTGGTCGTCCCGGCTGGAGGCTCCACGTGCTGGCTTTGCCGCCGTGGAGGCTCTCCAGCCGGTCATCGCCGAGTGGGCAGGGCGGCAGCACGGGACCCTTTCCTTCCGACTGACGCAGGTCCTTTCCGGGCACGGTTGCTTCGGGAAGTATCTGCACTCGGTCGCCAGGAGGGAATTGAGTCCCGCCTGTCACCACTGCGACTGCAGTGAGGACTCCGCTCAGCACACGCTAGCGGTTTGTTCCGCCTGGGCGGCGCAGCGTGGGGTCCTCACTGCAGTTATTGGAGGAGATCTCTCGCTACCGGCCGTCATACGCTCCATGGCCGGTAGCGACAGTTGTTTTACCGCGGTCGCAACCTTCTGCGAAGACGTAATTTCGCGGAAGGAGGCGGCGGAGAAGGCCCGGGAGGACGATATCCACTCGGACCCAATTCGCCGCCGGCGAGCCGGGCGGCGGAGGCGTGCATACCAGCGCCTCATGCCGCCTTGAGTGTGGCCGCGGGTGGACGGGACGGGTTTTCCCCTCCACCCGCTATAATGGCCAGCCGCGAGGAGGCGACTTCCGCGTGTGCTGTACGTCGCCTAAAATAGAGAGTTTATCCGCAGATGGTGCCCGAGGTACGGGCAGGCGCTAGGAGGAATCTGGATGTCGTAATAGCAGCGGTTCCCGGATCCCTCCTATCTCAGGCGCAGAGTGGCACACCGTGTGGTTTTAGTCGGTCCGATTCCGACACACCACCCTGCCGTAAACCCCGGTGGGGTGACGGCCCGAGGAGGTTTCCACACGTTAAAAAAAAAAAAAAAAAAAAAAAAGGGTTTGTTTCAAGTTTGCCTTCTCTTTGCAATGATGTTGTTTTGCATACTTGGTTCCTTAGTCGCCTTTAACGACACCCACGGGATAAATAGGGGTGGTAACACTATGTATTCTTAATCCGTCACCACACGGACAATAATAATAATTTGTATAAATTTTGGTATATGATAAGTTTGTATATGTGTATTTCTTTTATTACAAATCAACATGACCTGAAACGCACCAACTTCTTATTTTCTCTGCATCACCCAAAGGTTGACTGGTAGAGAATGCCTTAGGCATTAAGTCCGCCTATGTACACAAAGTACATGACATATAAACAAATAAATAAATTAATTAATAAATAGGGGTTGTGACACTCTTTATTCTTAATCCGTCACCACAAACAAGACTAGATGACACCTTAGTCAAATTAGTTACTTTTTATCATCTGTCAAAACGATAATTTTGTATGAAAAATGTACTAAATACCAAATTGTGACGTCACTGTTTTAGACTACTCAATTGAACAACATATTTCAATGTATATTTGATTGAAATTCGTAATAGTAATAAAAAGCTATGTTAATTATATTTACCGAGATGTTTCGCGATATTATTTTTAATGAAGTGGACATTGGTATTTATTTACGATACAGTCATCTACGCAATTATCAACAGTCTTCAACAGTACACTGCTGGACATAGCTTTCTCCTTAGCAAGGGGGTTTTGGCCTCCAAGTGCTATACCACGCTGGCCAGACGGGTTCATAAAGGATTTGTTTCAAGTCTTCCCTTAGACAGGCTTAATTATAATTAATTGAAAATATATTTTGTTATAATTATTAATTGGAATATGTTTTCTCTAGGTACGGGGTGTGGCTGATGGTTGGCCTTTGTACTCCGAATCCTGACACTCCTGACGAGATCTTGGGTCGTTTGCTCTCTGTGCTGTTCCATTGGTTCCATGTCACCAGCTTTTCTTACACCGGTACGTTGTTGTATGTTACAGAACTGTAATTTAAGAGGTAGGCAGTCAATAGGGTAATAGCTGCCTGTTCCTATATGTAGGTCCTATGGAAAAAATTGTTCAGAAGTATGAGGCTCTCAGTCATCGCCCAGGCTAAATATGTTCTGGGAATTTTACGACCTAACGCACGTCAGCTTCAGTGGGATTTTACACGAGTGTGACTCAACTACGTCACTACATAGTACTAACATAGTACAACATACAGAGATTAGCATTGCCCCTGCGCAAGGATGACACGCAAAATTGTGAAGCCTGCCACGTTTTTTCCCGGGTCCTTTAAGCGGGACGTGAAAAAGCATCTCACTAGGCCGCCATAGCGTGGGTCGCCATACTGCACTGTCTTCATTCGCAGTGAGTACGGCAACCACCGCTCTTGGATTCTATTCATGCTTTCCATCAGGTAGAATAGAGTCACTTTGGTAGGTTGCTATTAAAAAAAAAACTATGTAAATAGTTAACTTATATAACAGATAATTGTTTCCTATGTGTATTAAAATATATTGATTATAGAATAGACTGTGTTCTTTATTCCGTAATTCTACCTTCAGGGGTAAGTTTGTTTGTCCAAATTGGAATGTAAGCGCAAAGTATATTCTCTTAAATGAAAAGTTTCCAAATCGGTTCACAAATGACGGAGATATGGTGTGACAAACATCATCAAATGAGAACTGTCTCTTTTTTGACGTCAGTTAAAAATTTTAACAGCATTTTGCTGTTTTGAAAACAAATTGTTCCTTTTGTTACCAGGCGAAACTGCAAACGCCGTGGAGAAGTTGAAATGTGAACATGTGTGCGGTTGGCTCCGCAACATCGCGGAGACTCACCGGTCTGTGCTAGTTGCCTGCCTACTCCCCCACCCGCCCCACTACACGCGGCAGGCGGGCCACTGGGACAACTTGGCTAGCAAAACTCATCATCTCAAGGATGGTCTTAACAGGTAGGTGTTTATACAGAGAAAACACTAATTTATATGCACTCGGTAACCCTTTTAATTCGACGTACTTAGCTATTTTACCACGGAGCTGATTCTGTATCGCACAATTAAGATTTCTTACCATAATCTCATGCTTAGTGGTCCTCCTGTGGTCTTCTGAAAATCTTGATCTCTGATGTAGAGGCAAGCCCTAGGTCAGTTTATGGTAATTGACTACCGCCGCCTATAGACATCTACAACTCAAGAGTCATCCCCCCTCTCCTTGACATGTACGGTGAGGAGGGGACAGAAGAAATTAAACTTCCAGTGACCTCACTCATTCATCGGTGTTTTAGTTCTCCCAGAACTATGAATACAATATTTCAAAAAACAACTAATGTCTTTCTCTTTAGATTGTACTGCTTGATCCCATACGGCATTGTGACCCAGTCCATCTGGGATTACATCATGCCAGCGTGGATGGAAGCCATATGCACCGATGTCCCTGAAAAGGTAGGTCAATCATTTCTTTGTTATATATAGTAAAGATAGTATGGGTGGGCTAAGAAATCGTTAACATTTGAATCTAACATCCTACGCAAACATATCACGGGAGTTCTTGAAACCGATGCTACTGGAATTTGCTGGCTACAACCGTAACACATGATTTTCATAAGACAGAACCACTTATCACACATCCAATAAGCCCTTCCAGTGGTCAAAGATGTGCACCCGGAAAAGTTGATTTCCAGACGAGACGACATTCCATGGCCACCCAGAAGTCCAGATCTATCTACAGCAGACTTCTTTTTATGGAGTTATTTGAAAAATCGTGTCCACGTCAATAAAATACCTTAAGTCAACTGAAAGAAAAATCAGCGAAGAGGTGTCGGCGATATCGTTGCCGACGAGTATTCGAAAATTTCGGTGCTCGCTTTAAAGAGTACAAATGTCGAAACGGTGGTCATTTTGACGATGTAATTTTCAAGGAAATAAATATCAACTAATTAACTGTCTTGCAGATAAATAATTTTTATAATATATCAAATGGTTTTTTTATACGATTTTTCCAAATGTTAACTAATTCGTGGCCCACCCTGTATATAGTACAAAATAAGAATACATTCAATCATGGATGTTACAGTCATGGGTGATACTGAATCATGCATTTCGTGAACACGCAAATGTAACTAACCTTAGCATTTCTCAATTTTTTCTAGTACGCATTGTTTTTCTTGTACACCGGTCGTCTACTCGTGACCACGAGCGGTACAATCCATTTGAAACGTATCTAAATAAAAAAAACCGTAAATATTACACAAAATACGTTGTATTAACTATTTTTTCAGTTTTTGGCTTCAGTTTAGATTGCGGGAGTTCATCATTTTTACTTGGATATTTTGTTATAACAATTGTTATGAAATATAAGGAAAAAGGGGTAAGCGGTGCCATCTACCCAAAACACACTGAACTACGGAGTAACAGTTAATTCTGTGTCGTAATATAGACATTTTCGCGCTTCTTAGCATACATACGAGTTCCCAATATCAATCGTTGGGCCATGACTCGCCAGGCACGATCAATTCGTATGGTTAAAGGATCCCCCTTTGGGGTTAAGCAGAGGTCTATATTTAGGAGTGGACTGCGAAATTATTTTCAATTTAAATTCTTCTTACGGAAATTAGCACAATCATTTCAAATTCAAAATTTTCAATTTCAAATCATTCTCCCCTGTAGGAGCTCATGGAACTGAAGGTTCCCCTGGGAAAGATCCTGGAGCCGGAAGGTGCGATGGTGGGTGTAGATGAGAAGAATCTGTATAAATTCGCTGTGATGAAAGTCACCACCACACCAACTCCTGACACTGTGCTGCCTGTTCTTGAATGGTTCCAGGTTAGTTTTTTAGTAATATTTTTTCTTTGCTTTACATTTTCCCCAATTCATTAAGGTTTGCATAATTAATATTATCCTGCATAGTTTACTCCCTTAGACGTTCTTACGACATCAAGAATCTTTGATTAATTTTACAGCTCTGCCAGCTCTGGGCTGACTAGTGTTGTTTATATACTAGGTGGCAAACGCGTACTACCAGGGATTTCATGTTTAGGGTACCCCTGATTTTCTGTCTACTGGTATTCGAAACGTCATGTAATTTCTAGTCAGATTGAGACAGTCATACTCACTATACCGGTGGGTGGTATCAGAGTAGGCTTCCCCACTTGATAGCAAGCAACAACCTACCGCAACTTAAGACTCACAGTTGTCTTATCGCCCAGTAAGTCCTATTAGAATCAGGGACAAGGTTCTGTAATCTCACTCACGGGTGACATAACATCGGTTTTCTGTGAGACTGGTGTCACTTCGGTCAAGCCTGGCCCATATGTGCCAAAACATGACTCTGCCTCGGTAACATCATCATCACATCAACAGTTTTTTAAGTCCACTGCTGGACATAGGACCTTAGAAAAGAGATTTTGGCTCATCGTACCACGCTGACCAAACAGGGTGGTATATCAAGTTTGCTTTATTTTTGTGGTGGTGTTATCCTGCGCAGTTTGCTTAGCTTAGTTAGGTGGCTCTCCGTATTCTTAATCCACTACGACACGGATAAATTTAGACCATATTGCCCACAATAAGTTTAGACCAGGTTTTAAAAACCAATTTTTTATTCCAGACCATATCATTGTTGGACGTCAAGATCCCACTATCCCAGCTGTTCGATCTATTTAGTCATTGCGTCGTCAACTTGCCTGAAAAAATCTTTAAACCAACACCCGCTGGTAAGTAAACTGAGCTGGAGGTCATGGGTTCGATTACCATTCAGGACTCTGCGTTGATGAATCAGTCAATCTTTGAGGCCAAGTAATGTTACATGTATTACTGTATTTTTTATTTATTTCTAGAAGGAACAAGGCCTAAAGACTCTCCAAGTAATGAGAAAGATAAGAGCGACAAGGAAGAGATGAAGCCACAAAATCTGACATGCTGTATCCTCATGTTGGACATTCTATTGAAACAGGTGGGTTTATACCTGATATTGTAAGTTAAGTTATTCGTTCAAAATTTATGTTTGTAGTGTAGAGATAAGCGAGCAGACACGCCATTTGATGGTAAGCGACTATCAGAGCCGATAGACATCTGCTACTCCAGAGCTGCAATCACTTTGTCACCCATTAAGTGCCTACTTTTCAGTATCACCGATAACCTCGCTCATCACATCAACAGCATCAGCCTTTGACACTCTACTGCTGGATATAGGTCTGTCCTTAGCAAGGTGGTTCTGGTCTACCATGCTACGTTTGCTAGACGGATTGGTATATTATTGGTTTCATTTTTTCTTCTCTTTGCAGTGATGTAACAAACTGGGAAACTGGGCAACTGCCTCGGTGGCGCAATGGTAGTGAATGCGACTGCTGTGCTTGAGGTCTCGGGTTCGATTCCCTTATCGGACCAAATGTTTGTATGATCTGCAAATATTAGTTTCGAAGTTTGGGTGTTTTCTGTGTGTAATATGTATGTATTTACAAAAAAAGTAAATAAGTATTCTATCAGTCAGTCTAGCTATCATAGCACAAGCTCTGCTTAGTTTGAAACTAGATGGCGTTGTGTGTCAAATGTCCGAAATATTTATTTATTTATGTTGTCCTGGTAGTTTGCTCACTTAGTTCGCTTTTGCGACACCCATGGAATGAATAGGGGCGGTTACACTTCGTATTCTTAACCCGTCACCACACGGTGAACCTCACTCTCTCTGAAAAATAACAAGAAAATTATTTAACGCCAGTTACCTGTAAAGTCAATGTATTATTTAAATCGAATCAATTCATATAATATATATAATCCATATAGTATTCCTTCCTGTGCAAATCAGCTAAAGCCTGGAATTCAATACCAGCGCACGTGTTTTCCTCCCACTACGAACCCGGGTCTTTTAAACGGGGCGTGAAAAAGCATCTCACTAGACCGTCATAGCGTAGGTCACCACACTGCACTGTCTTCATTCGCAGTGAGTACGGCGACCACCGCTCTTGGATTCTATTCATGCTTTCCATCAGGCAGAATAGAGTCACTTTGGTAGGTTTATATATAAAAAAAAATGTAAACGGAAAACTCCCTCTCTTTCTTATAGTCGAATAAGAGTATTTTGTATGTAAAAATAAGTATATTGATAATTAATTATAAATGGAAATTAATAGTTTAATTTGTCACTAGATGGAGTTACAGCAGCGTCGCATGAACAGCCAGAATGTCAGCAGTGAAGCGACAAAGCTGCTGCGATTGATGCTCAAGTCCAGTCAGACCAATACGATTGAACACGGTGAGTACTATTACAATAGTAATTATATATCTATGTATTTATGAAATAATAGCTATTACCAGAATTTTCTTAAACGTATAACCTGAAAAGGACACAAATTGATTATGAGCCTATAGCTTGTTGTGCTATATCGTCAGCCTAGTCTACAAGAGTTTCTTTTTTTGAATGTCCATTCGGATCTCCTGCTCCTTGGGGTGTAGGAGTAAGGAGTATGTGATGTTGCCACTAAAACCACCCCGACGGCCGCCCTTTGGCACTCTACTTTGGGGGGGGGGGGTCCCGGACCATATGATTTCATGTCCCCCTTCAAATTGACACCACACCCCGTTAGACTCACTTCGGGGGAAAAAACCGCGAGAGACCGCGAGCCGTCGGAAAGTAGTGGTCTTTAGGGGCAGAATAGTCGTTGCGGTGGGGGATAGGATGGCGGCCTGAACGGTATAGCCCTACGGTCGGGCCGCCACGTCAGAACTACATGAGTATACTGAGGAAACTAAACTAGAGAAAAATTAACTAAAATTTTTGCAAAGTAAAAACGAAACTGAACAACTGATGGTCAATCATGTTATTTTTCAAATATTACTTTTCGTTTCCCCCCCATAATCTTGTTAAAACACTTATAAATACAATGAAAAAGAATTAGTCAAACAGATGCAGACGTTCTCATATTTTTGCGATTCCTTCGGTGCTGCTCTACTTTCTGCCCTTTTTTTTTCAACCTACCAAAGTGACTCTATTCTGCCTGATGGAAAGCATGAATAGAATCTAAGAGCGGTGGTCGCCATACTCACTGTGTACGACGATAGTGTAATATAGCGACCCACGCTATGGCAGACTAGTGAGATGCTTTTTCACGCCCCGTTTAAAAGACCCGGGATCTTAGTGAGAGAGAAACACGTGCGCTGGTAATAAATTCCAGGCTTTTTGTTCTATCTCGGATGACCTGCATCGACTTTGGCCATTAGAGGGGCTGGAGCCAAGTCTCTAACGATGTTAGGGTTGGCCACGGGTACTATACTTTATAATATTTGGGCCTACATTGATGATCGACCGTAGAGTTAGTGTGGCTACATCTCAACATATACCGTGAACACATGATGCACTACTAAACATCTGGGTGAGGACACACGCTGTGGCTACACACTGTACCGTTCACGTTCTGATCGCGGGAGCACTAGGCCGCCCGGGTGGGTGGGGTGAGAGAAGGGTGGTGACGAGTGGGGTGTTGCAGCGGTGTGCCAGGCGGAGGGCGCGTGCTCGTACTGCGAGGCGGCGGCGCTGTGGCACCAGCTGGCGGTGCTGCTGGTGCGCGCGCTCGTGCCCGACAAGCCCAAGCCGCAGACCGAGGTGCGTGTCCGTTCACCGTAAATTCCAGACAAAAAAAGACGTTTGGTAATTTTTTACCGAATGTCTTTTTTTTTCTCTATGTGTTCTATAGTGTAAGTGATTGATCTGTTTAACGGGCCTGTTGATGTAGTTTATACCTGTCAGTCATTTGCTTGTATGTGGATGTAGTCTATAATATGTATGTATTTAGAAATAAATAAGTATATTTATCGACAGATAGATTAATATGACACAGGCCTAATTTGGGATCAGATTCCCATGTGTAAGTTTTTAAAAAGAAAAAAAACTTATATAAATATACTGATATAATATAATGACTCACTGGTTTGAAATAAATTACTGTTGTAAGCGTCAAACGTAGTGTCTTCTCAAACAGCCGTCAATGGAAGACATCTGGCCAGAAACACAACGCGACAAAAAGGGCCAGTCGGAAGACGAACGAAGCAAGTCCGGGGGAACTCCCGCCACCTCTGTGGACGCGCTCATGTCCATCGCTCATCCGTTGGGCATGGGGGGTGACAAGAGTTCTGTCGGTGGAGTCTTGGTGCACATGCCTCATGTACGTATATCCGTATGTAAGTTTTGGTGTTGTGATGCTGTCTTTTTATGGTATGACATGAAAAACTTTAAGTAACTGATTGTATGTGATTTACATAAAGCTAATACCCAACTTTCGAAAAAAAGTGTCTTGGCTTTAACCTGTTTCTCTATGTACATAAAATTTGGTCTCTATTTCTAAATTTTCCATTTTTAGGCGTAAAATATTTGCCCTAAATTTAAATGGGACAAAAAAGTGGTGCAGAACCAATTAAATAGTGCCATATAACTACACAAACATACGAAGTGTCCGTTTTGAAAAATGGTTTAAATGGAATCATTTATGCATCGGTTTTCGGCTTTTTTTTTATAAAAATAATAAAGACATAAAAATATCTTAAAAGTTTTCAGTGAAGCACGTTAACAGTTCTTATATTTTTCATGCCACATCGTAAAAAGACAACAGTGTAGCCAGCCTGGCACCAATGGTGGGTTACAAGGCCAAACTGACTTTCTAAGAAGTTGAACCTCTATGATTTGAATATCTCACTTGGTCTAATAGCATTTAATGTTTCTGATTATTAACTTTTTGTTATAAATTGCATGAATATTTATTTTAGCAGGGTGGCAACTATTGTATTTTTCATTTTTATACTGTAATTAGCGTCCTTATACAAATTTGAAATAGATATTTAAATAGGATTCGCTGTCACTCTGTTTTTAGTGAGAGTGTAAGTCAATCCTGTTTATAAATTTATTTCCGAACAACGAGGGTCATAATTATCGGACCAATAGGACTAATATGAAACAAGTGTAGTTGGGTGGTTTAAAATATTGGGTCTGACTGTTATTAAATCTTGACCAAATCTTTTTGTAAACCTTTGGTCTTTTGGTAATAATGTGCATGTCTTAGTAATACTTGAAATTAAATATCTTTCTAGCCTTTTGTTTCTATTTACTTACTATTAGACTAGAAGCGTAACTGATATTGTATTAATTATTATCTGGGACTTGTAGAAAATGGGCTATATAAACGAACGTCGAGTTTTTATCTAAATCAAAATTGATAAACGATCGACAACGTCAAATAACACAAATTCTAAAATTATTAAAAGACAATAAAAAATAAAATATCTCTGAAATTTCATTAGTGATGATTTTTTAAAAGAAATAAAGGCAAATTTAAAAATGACGTTGTTTAATTAACAAGCATCAGGCAAATAAACTCTTGTTTGCACTACAGTGGACTTTTCTTTGAAAAATAACAAGTGTTGAAACTGACACTATCTAGACAAGATCAACTCATTGTAAATGAGTCCAAAGCTAAAGGGACATCCCCGAAATAGATACTTCAGTATATCTAATAATAACCGTAATAAAGTCTAAATAAAGGCTAACAAAAGAAAATGCAATCTTCACTTAAGCTCATCTATCGTGGTACATTTGTCAAACTGTCTTCGTAAATAAGTAGAGTATGTTTAAACTTGTACTAAATGTTATCCAGTAACATCCACCATTGGTACACTACAAGGGCCGTGTTACACTGGCCAACTATCTGTGCTAGCTCTCTCTACTTGTATATTGTAACGTAGTTTTATAGTTTGTTCATTTCATGCAACTGTCACTCATAAGCGAGGTCGGGTCGGACGCCACGATAACTAAATCGTCAGGCGATACGCAAGTATGTCACTTGATTTTAGCTTTGGATGTGAGACGACGCACATTTGAAATACGTTTCGTTTAAGGAGCATCCTTAAAGACGTGTCAGACAGCGGGTGGGACGGGACGGGGACGCGATCTGAACTGTGATATTCTATTTGAAATGGGAGATTTTTATCTGTGTGATTGTTACATAAATTAACGCGATCAATAGGTAGTTAACAGCTTTTAATTGCCTGACATTTTCATCAGATTGTGTTGCGGGTGTAGTCATAAGAGGATTCACTTTCTCTGCAATGTCAGATGTGAGCGTAGCGCTAATATATATCACAGCGTCGTCGTCCCGCTCCATCCGCTGTCTGCCCCAGCCTTAAGTCTTTTCAACTTAGTGTTAGTGCAGTATAATATGATGATAATTTAAGAGGCAATAATTATTTCACTGTGAGACGTCCCACATTCAAAGCATCTGTCTCTTTCTTTTCTCTTGAGCTTTTTCATATGTGAACGTGTATTGTTTCATTGATGTTAGATGTTGTCAATTTTATGATATGTCATAAAATCTTCTGAATAACCTGTTCTCAGTTCATCCATCTTTAATATATTTCAAAATATATTGTTCAGATAAATGTCCTGTAAAAAAATAGACCACATATTATAAAATCGACGATCTTGTAAAATCTTAACGTATTTAATAAAATAGCTGATGTAGTATTAGAAAATATATAATTAGGTATGTAAGATAGAAAAGTCCATTTATTGAAATTATTGTAGCGTTTTAGAATCACGCCCCCGTCTTCTCTGGGGGGTAGTACACAAAGCAAACGCGTTTGTGAGTTTTAGGTGTTCATTGGCGACGGTAGTCATCCATATAACAATCTTTAACAGTTCACTGCTGGGCACAGACCTCTCCTAAGTAAGGAGGTTTTGGCTTACTATACTGCACTGGCCAGAAGGGTTACTGCAAGATTTGAATCAAGTTTTTCTTCTCTTTCCAACGCTGTTGTCTTATGTAGCTTGCTCCCTAAGTTGGTTCTTAAGATACCTACTTGATGAATAGGCCTTTTTTCTTATTGTCGGGGTGGAAAATCCCTTTGGATCTCCGGCTCAAGCCAGGAGTATGCGGTGTTTCCATTAAAAACCACCCCGGCGACCGGTCTCAGGGGTCCTTCTCTGAAGGGGACCCGGACCATATTATTTCAGGTCTCCTCAAGATACCTACTTGACGAATAGGCCTAACATATCGTATTCTTAACTCGTCATCACACGGACTTACTATAAAAACTGTAAATAATTTAAAAATCGTTACGATAACAATCAATAAATGAACTTTTTCTTATCTTGGTCCTAAAAATCAATCCATTATGAAAAACTCGTATGGATTGTATAAAAAGACCTATATCAAAAATGGATACTCACGATGCACTAATTAAAGTGGATATCGTATACTGAGTATTATATAATACTAGTATATTACTGTATCACATCACTAGTATACCTAGTCCTCTCTCATGTGTACGATGCGATATGTTTTTCTAATTATACATAATAGAAAAACAAGTTATTGTACACTAGATTATATTATATTTCCTTTCTAATGATTCAAGCATTTGACTAGGCTAAAGTAAAATAATATTCAGTAAACGACATTGTGTAATGTTATCCAAACACTAATATAATAGTATATTTATTTGTAATCTATACTCTTATTATTGTCAGAGTACAAACATTTTTATTGTACTCAATTGAGTATTCATCTAATGAAGTCAAATGCAGATGAAATTGTGGGATAAAGCTTAACTCTCAAAGAGAAACAAGAGTATTTAATAACCGAGTCTACACGCATAGCAGTAGCCATCACTTGATATAAAACACCAAATCTTTGAACAAACAATTGTGCCAAGTTTTACATTGATGACGTGATGGTATCGTGCGCAGATAATGACGGCCACTGTGGAGACGATCACCGAACAGCTTGACATGGCCGTGTCTTTACCACCAACCGATGCACCAACCTTGGCTACTGCGCACACTATTACTTTGACGGATACGGATGTGGCGACTGCTACGGCTGATGTAAGTGTTTTAAATGTTTTGTATGACCGAAAGGGGAAAAGAAAATTTCATACTAACATAAATGTGTTACAAAATTAATTTGTACATTATATGAAAAATGGGGAGTACTTAGATAAAAACTACCACATATATTTGCCCAAATACGAGTAAAAGGGGTTATCGTAGAAGTTTAATATACTTTAATTTCGTATCTTAATGATGGTTTTAATGATCTTTAAGAAAAAAAAAATAGATTGACGATTCAACATTCCTTTTCACATGTCATTTCTATTTTTAAAAGTATTTCAAAATAGAAAATACTTCTTACTTTAGACTAGGGAAATTTTTAGTTGATCTGGATATCGTAATAACAGCTGTTCCCGGATCCCTCCTATGTCAGGCGCAGAGTGGCACACCGTGTGGTTTTAGTCGGTCCGATTCCGACACACCACCCCGCCTTAAACCCCGGTGGAGTGACGGCCCGAGGGGGTTTCCACACTTTAAAAAAAAGGGAGATTTTTAGAAAGTTTAAAAGTGTGTCCAAAACCTTAGATTTGTACAATTTATCGTATTGAATTAAATTGTACTCGGTGGTTTTCCTTCATTATATCCTTACTTCAAACTTTCAAAATTCACCTGAGGTTCAAATATTTAATTTTCAGCTCTCTAGCCTCTAGTTTAATCTAATCCATGTAGGGGCACAGAATTTCTCACCAAGTCTGCTTGTAGTTGAATCAGCAACTCGTACATTTTGTACTATTAAAACTTATATTCTTACTTCAAGCTCAGTCACAAGTCACTCGTCTAAACTAGTGCATAATAGGGCACAGAAATTCTCACCAAGTCTCTGTACATGTGTAACCAAGCATCTCATGCACTTTGACTTACTATAATATAATGTTTACAAATTTGTATTGTACTAATGGCTACAAATTTGTAAAAATGATATCTACATTTTATTTTGTGAAGGTTTCTACACCAAACCTACTAGGTGACCATGAAGCCAGTGCAGAGTCAGTAGACGAGGACATGACGAATTTCTGGCCCACATCTGCTGGCAAGTTTCACTTCTGCATCGAGGAACTACCCCAGGAATTGCAGTACATACATCAGCTTTTGCAGGTTTGTTTCAACAGTTCTTAGCTGGAATTTTTAACTACGAACTTTACAGTCTCGTGAAAATGTCGTCTTTCTTGGGTCTTTGATAATAATACATATCATATGTTTCTTCTCCTTCAAATCCCCATACAAGTAGCCGGCGTGTATACTCGTACTATGTATATTTTATTACGTGACTATGCAAACAGTGAACGGTTTCTTGTTGTTTTAAGAACTAGATAGACTATAGTTCAACAAAGCATTCTATAAAAGATCAACGAGACCCATTGATGCAGGGGTGACAGTTATCGTAGTAACTGTGTAAGCCTTACACTGTCACGGTGACTGTCATGCCTTTTACGTTCTCAAGCGGGGGTGTGAAAAAGCATCTCACAAGGCCGCCATAGTGTGGGTCACCATACTGCATTGTCTCCATTTGCGATGAGTATGGTGACCACAACTCTTGGATTCTATTCATGTTTTGCATCAGGCAGAGTAGAGTCACTTTGGCAGGCTATTCATATAGAAAAAAAAAGAACAAATCACAATTATATTTCTCTTTGTCGTAGGAGCTGAAGAGTACATCCAGACCAGACGTGCTGTACCACTTACTCCAATGTCTTCAAGTGTTGGTGTTAAACACAGACGCTTTAGCAGACCACAGAGGTTTCCTGATATGGTGCCAGGAGAATTTGCTCATTGACAAGTAAGTTTTGGTAATAGGTCTTAGAGATGGTTTTTCCTTCATTCTTTGTATAATATGAATTAGGTTGTGTGGAGAACATAGGATCCGTGAAACCTTTGATAGTTTTTCCTTCACCTGTGACCAGCTTTATGTCCAAAATTTGCTACGATTACTATAAAAGTTGACTGTTCTTTTTATTGGGAAACAAATTCAACTGTTATTGTCTGTTTCTAATATTAAACTAACATCACCATCCTCAACAGCCTTTGACAGTCCACTGTTGGACATAGACTCCTCTTTAGCAAGAAAGTTTTGACCTTACATACCAAGCTGACCACACAGGTTTGTTTCCATATTTTCCTACTCTTCCAAAGTAACAGTTGCTGTAATATTTAAATATTACTTCAGCAAAAATGTAGTCTGTTTGTTTCGGGGAATCTAAATAATGGCAAGACTGATTTTTGTATCACCTTCATTTATTTAAAAGTTATTGCACTTGTTGTACAATGGCGGATTTAATGCCAGAGTCATTTTCACCACGTTGAACTTCAGGTGCAATACGGTATATGCATTTTACCCAATAAGAGATAATGCTACACTAAATGTAAATAAACATACACATAAATTCACAATACATATAAACATACACATGTTTTACATTATGTAAAATGCATAGTCGGGTACCAGGGGTGTGGCTGTTCGGTCTTAGGACCGCTCCTGTGGAACATTGGCTACGACTGGGTGCTTCGCGGTGCTTTCTTAGATGGCATCGTCGTCACGTGTTATGCGGACGACACACTTGTGATGGCGTGCGGCAAGACACATCGTGAGGCAACCCTGAGGGCCACGGCCGGTGTTGCCCAAGTCGTAGAGCGAATCCGGCGGTTGGGTCTTGAGGTAGCTCTACACAAGTCCGAGGCCTTGTTCTTTCATGGGCCTCGGAACAAGCCACCAAATCGATCCAGCCTCATAGTAGGAGATACTCGCATCGCCATTGAGTCCTCCATGAGATATCTGGGGCTCGTACTCGATAGCCGATGGAACTTTGGAACTCATTTCCGAAGTCAGGTCCCAAAGTTGGTGGGAGCAGCACGGGCGTTGGCGCGGCTGCTGCCTAACATGAGGGGACCCGATGACTCCTGCAGGAGACTCTACGCAGGAATTGTGCGGTCAATGGCCCTTTACGGGGCCCCAGTGTGGGCGGAGACCCTCAAGGCGAGCAACGTCGCAATACTGCGACGACCACAGCGAGTGCTGGCCATCAGGGTCATAAGAGGATACCGCACAATCTCCTTTGAAGCGGCGAGTCTCCTGGCTGGAACTCCACCATGGGACCTGGAGGCGAGAGCCCTTGCGGCTCTTTATCAGTGGCGCAAGGAGGCACGGGAGTTGGGCCGGAGTCCTGAAACTCGAGAAATCGAGAATCAGAAAACCCAACTCCGCCAGGTCCTTGTGGAGGAGTGGAAGGAACGACTTGGGCAACCAAGCGCCGGGCACGCCGTCATTGCGGCGGTAAGACCCCTTATGGAGGATTGGCTCGAGAGGAATCACGGGACCCTCTCATATCGGCTGACGCAGGTGATCACTGGAAAAGGATGCTTCGGAGATCACCTGTGTCTGATCCGAAAGGAGCCAACGCCTGAGTGCCACCACTGCGATGGCCGGACCGTGGACACGGCGCTCCACACGCTGGCAGAATGCCCAGCGTGGGCGGAGCTGAGGCGTGACCTTGTGACGGCCATCGGAGTGGAAACTCTCTCGCTCGGTAGCATGATCGCCGCCATGTTGCGGAGCGAGAGCGCGTGGAACTCCGCCGTCTTCTTTTGCGAGCAAGTTATGCTTGCAAAGGAGATGTCGGAGCGGGACCGGGAGAGGTTGAGAACTCTCCCGGTCCGCCAGGCCCGGGAACGTGTCCGGTATCACAGACGGCTCGGACGCCGGAGATTGCAGAACGATCTCCGTCCTCCATAAGCGCTAGACTGAGGGTGATAGGTGAGGAAATCCGTCATCCGAGCAGAAGTACGCCGGGATAGCAGCGGGACGTGCTACGGAGCACACGCTCTTTTGGAGCAGAAAAGGGGTCATCTGCAAGCCGTAGATGACCCGAGGTACGTTGGGGTTTCAGGGATTTCCTTTCTAGGGTACACCTGATTCCCCGGCTACTGGTACCTGAGACGGCGTGCGGTTTTTGCTCGGTTCGAGTCCGACATAACCACCAGTAGGTGGTATCCGAGGGGATTTCCGCACAGGAAAAA
This sequence comes from Hypercompe scribonia, assembly GCA_949316085.1. Lineage (NCBI taxonomy): Eukaryota > Metazoa > Arthropoda > Insecta > Lepidoptera > Erebidae > Hypercompe > Hypercompe scribonia. Next base: position 16,256,763 of record OX438989.1, read on the forward strand.
AAAAAAAAAAAAAAGGGGTGTGGCTGTAATGCCAACTCATTCCGAAGAGGTTCGCGCCATGTCGACTGCCAGATTACCGATATCATCAATCATCAACAGCCTTCATTCAGTCCACTGCTAGACATAGGTCTCTCCTTAACAAGGAGGTTTTGGCCTATTACACCACGCTGGGTTGCCGATGTAAATATATAATAATTTATGCTGCTCTACATCTTTCCAACATATAATTAGCAAAGCTAGTTTCATCAAAAGATTTTCACTCCATTACTGGACATAATGCTGAACTTGTGCTATGATAACTAGACTGACTGATAGAATACTTATATACTTTTTTTTTGTTAATACATGCAAATTATACATAGAAAACACTCAAACTTCGAAACAAATATTTGACGATCATACAAACATTTGGTCCGATCCGGGAATCGAACCCGAGACCTCAAGCACAGCAGTCGCATTCAGTACCACTGCGCTAACGAGGCAGTTAAGTTTTTCTACAATCACTAACTCTTTTGTTACTGTTTTGACTACGTGACAGCGTTGATGACGTCATTCTCATCCGTATTAATTTTCTAATAACGTTTACATTTGGAGTGTCAACTTGGCTAGGGGGGCTGGTAAACTTAACTGGCCTAAAACTAGTGTACCTATCTATACAGTATCAGGCTTCAGGCAAAACAAAGATTTTTTAATGTGTGTCATATCTGTTTTATATAACTTTTACGTAGCTTATGGAGCGTGTGCAACGCATCTCACTCGCACATATGCTCTGTCGCGGTTCCTGTACTGCTGCACTGCGTGACTCTCGCTGGAGGAGCTGACGTGTTCTGCAACCTCATCAGGGACCAATTCCACCACCACGACTACCATGTTAGGTTTACTGCAGTGGAACGAGTGACTATCATCATCAGGTATGTTATTAATGAGTAAACTTGAACAATTGATTACGACTTTTATTGATAATGTGTTTAAGTACAAAATATCCGTGGATTTTTTTAGGGCTGGCATTAAGATATTTATTTTTCTTGATATTAGAGAGGTGTTTTTTCTTCAATAATTTTTTTGTTGATAAATATTAGTTGCAATGAAATTTTAATATTTTCAAAGTCAAAGTTCTTATTGCATTTAAAGTCTTTTAGTTCTGTTATGAAATAAACTGAAAAAGACAAAAGAACAGTGTTTTGTTGCTATTTTTTTTTCTTTTTTAAAGACAACGTCCTTATTAGGAATAAACCCTGTGTCACGTTGGACTTTACAAACATACAAGAAACGGACACAAAGAACACCCAGACTCAGAACAACAATTTGTGGATCACGCAAAGTGTTGTCCCGTGTGGGGTTTAACCCCACAACACCCAGTGCAGTAGAGAGCGGCGTAGCGACCGCTTAAACAACTAGGCCAACCGTGCAGTCAGTCAAAATCCTTACATTTACTTACTCGCTACAAGTTTGACACCATTAATTAATATAAACATTACTGTATACTATTTTTAAAGGATCAAATTTTCATTAGTTCATCCTTTTTTCTTCAGTTGAAACTATTTCAAAAGTAGTACGATTTTTACTGATGTCTTACTATTGACATTTTTCTCCACTAGATTCATGGACGGTTCGTCAGTAAGGACCAGCCTGCCATTGCAGACGGCTCTGGCCACCGCCTTCTGCTACCTGATCTCCAGCATGGACGACATCAACGTGTACGTGGCCCAGAGAGCCACGCTGTACATTGGCACCGTCCATGATAACGCTATTGATGTATGTATATTGAATATGATTTCTCTATCTAACTGCCTTTACAACTCAAGAAGCAGATGTGCAGATCATTGACAATTTGGCAGGAGAAGGAGAGGGGATGTTATGGGGCTAACATATTTGTGTTGGTCAAACTAACTTAATCGTGCTGATGTTTGGATCTGAAGTGATTATCGTCGCTCATGAACATGGATTTGAGTGTTCTCTGTCCATAGAGTTCTTGAACTTACCTGGGAACTCAAAAATACATGACACTGGTTTGATTAATTTGAATTTAAACCAATCTTTGTTAAGTTCTAAATATTCGTTTTTTCTCTTTAGCTGCTCCTCTATTGTTTGGAGACACAATTCGACCTGGTCATCGTGGACCGTCCCATGATTCTGCAGTCCATCTACCAGCTTCACAATACGCTCAGTGACCGGAAGATACTCACGTGGAATTTCTTCTTGAATAGATTTGAGGCCTTGTTCTTAGAAGCACAAATTAACTCAAATAAATCAATCGATTTTTCAAATTTGCGAGGTAAGTGTGAATAACAATTGTATTACTCTTATATCATTCATTCTATTCATGCATTCCACCAGGTAGAGTAGAGTCACTTTGGCAGGCTCTTAAAATAAAAAAATAAATAAAAAAGTCTGTATTTTAATGGAAGGATTAGGATGCAAACTAAATGGAAGGATTAGGATGCAAACTAAATGGAACGATTAGGATGCAAACTAACACACTGATCGCTTGGTATGTTACTACTGTCTCTTATAGACACGTGCAATACAGGAGACTCAAGAGCGTGCCTTAAGATAGTGAAGTAGGGGGGGATCTAGGATTTAGCCAAGGTACAAGTGTTTCTCGTCAAAGCTCTTTTTTTTTAAATATTTCAGACATTCAACACACAACGCCATCTAGTTTCAAACTAAGCAGAGCTTTTGCTATGATAGTTAGACTGACTGATAGAATACATATATACTTTTTTTTTGTAAATATATACATAGAAAACACCCAAACTTCTAAACAAATATTTGACGATCATACAAACATTTGGACCCGGGAATCAAACCCGAGACCTCAAGCACAGCAGTCACATTCACTACCGCTGCGCTACCGAGGCAGTTGTCTTTCTACAATCACTAACTCTTTTGTTACTATGTTTTGACCATGTGTTGATGACGTCATTCTCATCCTTATTATTTTTCTAATAATGTTTATGTTTGGAGTGTCAACTTGGCTAGGGGGGCTGGTAATTTTACCTTCTCGGTGAAAAGTAGTGAAATAGCTGAACCTCCATTTTTAATCTGTGTCCAATATTTTGTTTTACTTTACTGTGGAAATTGTCATTTTGAAAAAACAAAGTCTTATTTGATTATAATCTATGCATGTTTTGTTTTACGAACATACTTTTTCTTTCTTCCGTTCGTTTTTTTTTATATTTTTTTATTTATTATTTAATTTCCAGGAATAATTTTCAGTTGTATTGCAGTTTTGTTTGGGTGAGTTTGATTCATAGGTTTTATTTTGATGCTCATTTCATTTGTTTTTTAAAATACACTTAAAGGTCTTATGTCTTTAATATATTTTAATAGAACAAAAATAAAAAAAGACGTGGACATGTATTGTGTTAGATCGTTTCGATCGAGCTTTCAAAAATTGAAAGATGGGTTGATTTCGTATATCATGAAGTGTATTTGTGGCTTATGTTGGTTATCTGCGCATGGTTTCACATCTTTCTATTGACAATTTACAAAAATAAATGTCTTAGTAAAACACAGTTAAGCTGGACGCCAACATTCGCAGTATTTTAAAGTTTTTTTTATTTTCGATTCATTAAAGTTAATTTATTTTGACGTTATTAATTTTGGTTTTATCAAAATGCAAGGTTACTTAATTTTATTTATTTTGTAATATTTGTTGTCGAGCCAAGATCGAACTAGGAAGAGAGTCGAGGCGTCCACTCGACACTTCCAATCGTCCTCATCAAAGGGAGTGGCATTGATAGAATGTGGTACGGTACAGAGCTGGTGAGCAGCGACACGAGCTCGGAGTGGTTCCTGAGCAAGGTGCGGCGCGCGCACGAGGCGCTGAGCGTGTCGGCGCGCGACTCCCACGTCAACACGCTGAGCGCGTCCTTCGGCACCAAGTGGCCCTACAAGCGCACCATCTCCGCGCCCGCCACCATGCCGCCGCACCCCGACACCAGGCACGGTGCGTACCTCGCCGCCTCGCCGCCTCGCCGCCCTGCCACACTTGTACCGTAACCTATCGTGATTATCATCATCATCAACAGCCTTTAATCCACTAGGTCTTCCTTTCCAAGGAGAGGTCTCTGACCACTGGCTATATAACTCTCTTGGGAAAAGAGATTTTGAACTACTGTACCTTGCTGGCCAGATGGGTCAGTATAGGGTCTATTTCAAATTTTCCTTCTATGTAGAGTGATTCGTCTTACGAATATATAAGAAAATTTATAATGTACACTAATTTTTTACTGGAGATAAAGTTCCCTTTGGCTTGTAGAGAATTACGTAAATAACGAAATTTGTAAATCAGGATGCTTGTTTGATAAATTTATCAGAAACACTTAATGTATATTCACTCCAATCGTAGTTATTTCGACTTCAACTTCGATTTTGGCACACTAAGACTTCTCTTAAGGCTTTCCACAATAATAGATCCTGTGTAAAACTAATTGTACTAAACAAATATATTTGTCCACAGAGCGAGAGAAAGTATACTCCAGGCAGTATTCAGCTCCTCTACTGAAACGCAAGACGTCTCGGTTCGGTCTGGGCCAACTGTTGGCCGCACCGCAGCCACTGGGAGCCGCCCAGCGCGCCAACAACACGCACGGTAAGTTCGTACCCACACCACCGAGCCGCTCACCACCCACCGGCCCTGGCGACGCTGGCGTGGTGGGTGGCTTACTGGTGTGCTACTAACTTACTACAGGTCATGTTTTGGCAGCTGTTGCAGTTTATGCTATCTTTTTAGTGTAAAATTGCAACATCAAATAATTTGCAAATGTAATTCGTGAGTTTGAAGTTTATTGCCATATACTTATAAACACTTCAGAATAATACTAATTAGAGTATTGTAAACTGTAAAATATCTACTAAGGGTAAACCTGAAAGCCATTATGACAAAATATAGAAAGCATCCTGGAGTTCAAAGACCACGTGCATTACGTGGCGCCTAACTGTAAACACACTACAGCAGTCTGTTTAGGAGTTGGTGACAGATTATGTCACTAAAAGTAATTATTATCAATAGGTTGTCAATTTTATAATTGCTTAAAAGAGTGGGGGCTTGTGGAAGCCATGTATAGTCAACTAAGACGACAAAGTAACCAAAACCAACAACACTAACGCGTGCAAAGACGGCAGAGGTCACTTGTACATTAAAATTAATTATACTTGTCTGATATATAATTAAAATGAACTAGTATAACAGTTATCCTTATCAACTGTCAGTTGAAAAGTCAATTTTATATGTATTTGCGTCGATTTCTATGCATGAATTATTACTGATTCTTAGTCAGAAATATTGTTTTGAAATCAAAACAATATAGTACTGACCAGTGAACCATTGATCATAGATTTTAATAAAACAAAAAATACTGTCGAAAAACATAGAAACATTTACACACATTAGTTTTTATAAAGACGTTTGTCTACGGTGTCACTCTCGTTAATGTTTTCTTCTAATCTTTGGAAACAGTTTGTTTTCTCATCAAAAGACGTCGTTTTACTGCCATTGCGTAATAATGTACACAAACCCAAATGTCTTTCCATTTGTAAATATCTCAGAGAAATCACGGACGTAGATATAAATTACAAAATCATACAAGAAAAATAATTTGGATATTATTCGAGAATTGAGTGTGTTTGTGATATCTATCTTCGTCTGTTGGGTTAACACTGACTCCAAAGTCTTACCTGCTTCTGTGATACGGAAGACCCGTATCAATTGAAGTAAAAAGAAAACTTTTACCATTGTATAGCATGACTGCATTAAAATGTTACAATTGTTATTTTTATGAACTAAAAATACAAATTATTACCAGCGATAAATGATAGATTAATAAAAATGCTCTTATTGAAACCAACTACCTAATAATGTCCTATAAAGGATGAGTGCTATTTCTCACTGAAGTAAAAAAAACTAAAGCATTTGATAACTTTTTTTATTGAATTGTAAATATGAGTATGAGCTACAAAAAATTGTATTCTAACTGTTCATCATTACGTTATTGACACGTCGGCTACTTCCGAAATTCTTTACATTTCTACAGCAACCACAGCTCACCATTCAATTTGGCATAGCTTGAGCCTTTATTCAACGACTAACGTTCATTAATGTTTACGAAATAGACTTTATCCAATACCAAATGTAATAAAAGTAAATTAAATATCCGACAAATACTATTTTTGATCCGAAAGTTTACCGGAATTTTTGAAAATGGGTATTTTTGTGGATATCAATATGCTCGCAAAAAACAATGCTATCTGAATGAAAGTTTTAGGTGTATTGAATCTACAGTTGAGAAATAGAGACATTCGCTTCCTCTACGCAATAATGCAACGATTCACTTATTATTGTATCGTTTTCTACATACATCGTAAACCTATCGTCTAGTCTCCTAGTCTCGCCAACAGTCTACTCTTATTGTTTTTTCAATTAATATCTGACTTTCGTAACGTTTCTAATCCTTTTTCTTCCACTTCAATTACTGCACTATCTGACAATGAATTCGCACAAATGAAACAATTTCCTTCACCAGCAGATATGCTACTATAGAGAAAGGGGATCCCACATACACACAGGCTTTTGCCTCTAAAACCCATAGATGAGTGTTTGTTAAAGATACGTTGTATATGAATCTCATTTACTCTGCCTCCAGGTAAGACATCTCATTTCCCAATCATATACCTCTGCTATTAGACAGAAATATTCAAGACTCACTTGCTGCTCCACGTTGTATGTATACTAACATGAACCTGATCTAATCATAGCTACTGATTTCTTTTCCATAACTATTCTAACCTCCTCCAGTTCTTCCAGCTTCTGACTTGGAAAACGTTCTCCACGACCGTTCTCCCAAAACTTTTCACCACTAACTTTTCTTACTCTTTGTAACCTGCCTTACACAGCTGAAATTTGCCCAACCATTGATATATTACTGAGTGAAACTTAAGCACAGCATGCCTTTTGCACAAATTGCTCATTTTGTCGAACCTCACGCAAAACTTTTTATTTTGAGCGTTTGACTTCCTTCTTTGTGTTCACGGAAAACTCGTTGAAATGTAACTCATGTTCCAATTACCTACTAATGGAAGAAAACGGAATACAAGACTCCGAAAAAGAATAAATAACAAGCTTTAGAAAATATTCAGTAATTAAAATTGAAATGAGTGGATGGCGAATAAAAATTGACTAAAACAACAACAAAAAACTAACGAAGTGAGGTACTCGTAGACCAAGAGAAAAATATGATATTTCGATGAAATTATTAAAATATCTAAGATAAACTGGATGACACTAGAATACAACGAACGGAGGTGGGCTTAACTCGTTAAGGATTCGTAATTAATCAATGTAAGTAAATGGGAATTTATTTAGAAATCCAAATTTCTTTTCGTTTTTGCATGCTATGAAATGAATTTTATTCAATTGATGTGTGAATTTTGTATGTTAACTGTAAAAATAACGTTACGGATGCATGTAAACAATATATTACTTGAAGACGGTGGCTGGTAGCGGATGCGGATTACCTAAGACCGAGATAGTTGGCGCTCCATGACCTTCGTTTATCTGTGGACGGCAATAGGTTGAGTTTTGATATAAAAACCTAAGAAATCTTTTGTAACTAATTTTTTTAAGGAAATAAAGAGGTTATTAATAATTATGTGAATTTTACAATTAAGTGACAAATGGCCTTTATCATTACCTGATTGCATCACATATATTTATGGAAGTTTTTATAAATCCGTATAATTTGACAGACCACGACCAGATCCGTATAATTTTAGCGTCGGTGTGTACATACATTGTGTTATCAATGATTATGTATAGCCGACAATATTAAACAAAAAAAAAATTTAAAATGTACTTCCATCGGCAGACATCACGAACCAAGCAATAACTGTATTAGCAGATTCTTCGTTTGATTAACCACGACAGTTTTGTTTAATGACATCACCGTTAACTTCTGAATTTACTTCATCATTGTCAAATTTTCTTTTATAATCATGAAACTGAAATATTTCCTGTACGAAATTTACGTGGACATAGTTTGTTTCTCTTAAACTTGTTGCAGACGACTCTTACGAACACATGATGGACTTTCGTTCGTTGGCAGGACACTTTCAATTATTATATCAAGACAAATATTTTAAACTACGATAATTGATTCGACATCTTTGTCCATTTACAAATAAATATTCGCTTGAAATACAGTTCGAGTTTCTTAATAAACACTAAACAAAACACCATGGAATTTTCGGTTTCCAAAGATTTTGAAACAAGAGCAAACTGTTTTTTGATAAACGATCTAAAACCAAGAAATTAAACGCGATACCTCAACCCTTTCCTCACGTATCTCAGCAGTAAAAGCAAATAGCACTCACTCTTTGTATTGCCTTTGTTAAATTGATCATTGTTTTATATACATTTTAGTGTAAACATTATCATTATTAGAGATGTCACGTATAGTACTGACTGAATTACGAATAATCGACGAGGTTTTTTATATTCAACAGTACTCAAAACCTTTTGAGGATGATAGGTTTGTTAAACCAACATCAAAATTTTTTTGATTTATTCATTGTCCATAGATTTATAGAAATTGGCACGAAATTTTTATTCAATAACGTCCAGCCAAGATAATGGGCGAAATTATCTGACGTAGCTTCTCTGTATACTTCTATTACATATAATCTATTTAGTAATTGTCCTCTAGAGTTGTGACTTCATTTGGTAGATCCCTAATACGAGTACTAATATAATAATTCATTCTTCACCGAGTCTCGAAAAATAAAATCATTTCTACTCTAAGTCAGTCATCGGTTTACACTGCCATGTCATGAATAACTTTGTAAGGAATTGGACATTTAGTACTGTATTAACTTAAATTGAAAATTACCTATCAATCGATTTATTACATGTAGTCTTTGGAGTGTCATCTTAAATAGTTATACATGAAATGTGTCTACATACAGTACAGTACACATAACACTGTTCTGTGGTACAGTGTGTGTGTGCACACCTGTCTAAATCTTCAATTGAAGCCGGACCCGTGCTTCACTTAAGTTCTCCACCTGGGTGACGCACGGGGACCGCAGTATAGACAAGTAATATATAATGTAGCATGTAATCAATAACAGTTATTTTAATACATATTTTCAGAAAAATGACATTTCAATAAAATACATTTAACAAAATGGCGTGGCGTTTAGTTAGCGTTAAATTTAAATCGGTAATTTGCGTTATAAAATATGAAATATGTATAAAATAACTTCACTCCTATCGTTTAGATATTCTAAATCATATAGGGCACAATTTAGTTCATCACTGTACAATAACATCATCAATTGGTGCACGGGACCTAGTCCCTGTGCTTCACCGAGGTTGAAACAAGGTGAAACACGGGTCCGGCTTCTTTCGGTTTGATCCTAATACAGGTGCTGCTTGAGCAAGTAACTGTGGTATCTACGTGCAAGTATGGATCACAGTCCACGCCCTGGTACACCTACGCACCAGCGTCGCAACGCTCGCTTTCGCATCATCGCTTATCCAAGAGCTACCCCCTATCCATAGATCCAGAGTTTCCTATTTATAATATAAGTAAAAATACTATTATTTTAGACGTTACTCGTTGAATCTGATGTTATATTCATAGCATTTATGTCCACGTCATCCATAGACCGCCATCTTTATTTTCTTTTCATAAATAATTATAGTTTACGAGATTTGACTTGATTCGGTTTTAAACGTTAAAGTAAACCAAAAAAAAAGTATGCGCTGTCTATGGTTTTAAGCTTGTGAGTTAGAAACTGGTTTTGTGTACATTATTACACGTGGTAATACATTTTAAATAGAACTATATATGAAATAGTTGAAATCGGCAATGGGATAACTTTGTTGACATCTCTCAAACGAAATCAGTTTACTCGATTTTTAAATCAGTTTTGATTCATGCTCCGTTGCTATTGGTCATAGGGTAATATAACCTACCTTTCTCGATAAATATACTACCATAAGATAGCAAGAGATAAGTGCGTTCAAGCAAGCAATCAAGCTAAATTAATCACCAAGGAAAATTAATATACAAAAACGAGATATATCCAAATCTTAATTTTCTTCTAGCAAACATTTAAAGCGGGTAAGAGAATAGCAAAGGAAGGTTAACGTAGTGGTTTTAGCGGTCGCCTTGCCGCTTAGGTGCTGTAGATATCGAAGTACTGTGGGTCCGATCCCCCACATGGGACAACATTTGTGTGAACAAATAGTTGTTCTAAGTCTGGGTGCTCGCTTGTTGTGTCCGTTTGTTGTGCATTTGGAAAGTCCCCCGCGACAGGATTTATTCCTAGTGCGGGCAAATCTAAAACTTAATAGATGATAGCTCTACCATAACTCAGCTACGTCAAAAATATACATACATAATAATAAAAAGACAATTTACGGGATAAACTGTAACAAGATAGTCTTCGAATGTACTTAAAATAAATCTTTCAGAACTAAATCACATGAAAAATGTATTCGTGGAAATAAATAGTTTAGGCTGTAGACCATACCGAGAAATCAGACTAACAGTAAACATATTTTGAAGTCCACGACCCTCTATCGGAAGTCTGAAATAAAGTTCAAAGTAAATGAAAACAAAAATTTCCTTCTTCTAAAGCGATGTTTCATATTGTACTTCCTACGTACACAAACTGTTCAAAAACTCAACCTGTATAAAAGATGTTTTGATAGCAGAAGGCTTCCATTCGCTCTCCGGGCGTTCAGAAGACACGCTTAACACTGTGCTACCCAAAGCTGTGGACTTGGAAGAAGCAGACAGAGAGACCACCAACCTTTTGGTGTTTTTACTGATGCAGTTCTTATCCAGGTGACAATTATGCTTAATATTATAACACATGAAACTTTGTATTGATTTCAACAGACTTGAAATATAAAAGAAATCATATTAATATTGTTCTGTGCCGTTTCGAGGATCAGGTTAAGCATTGTGATCCATTTAAAACAGAAAAACGAAAGACCACGTCTACATCTCTGTATATGTTACAAGAAGCATCACGTAGACACACACACATAATTTATTTAGTTACATTTCATGTTTTGAAAATAAATCAATGATTTATTTAGGTCTGACCAGGCACACCCAACCGAAGATAAGACAACAGCAAAGACGCAAGAGCTGGTCCTCAAACATCTGTTCCTATTGTTGGGTTACAACTGCGTGGAGAAATATTTTCATATATCACCATTTACGCTCAGGTTAGTAATACATTATTAATCGAATATTCTAGATCATTTAAGCTATTGTTCCAGATATTTTTGGGACTTAAAAGTTACCTTACATTATTATTAGTTAAATAACTCATCATCATCATCATCATCTCAGCAAAAAGACGTCCACTGCTGGCCGTAGGCCTCCCCCAAAGTTCTCCACAACAACCGCTCCCGTGCCGTCCGCATCCAGTAACTTCCCGCGACTTTCACCAGGTCGCCTACGCGGTCGCCACTCCAGAACTTTAAGGCCCCATCGGCCATCGTTTATGCGTGTAATGTGCCCCACCCACTGCACTCAAGTTTAGCAATTTCACTGGCAATATCGGTGACCTTGGTTCGTCTGCGGATCTCCTCATTCTTGATTCGATCATGCCAAGAAACTTCGAGCATTGCTCTCCGTGAAATAACTAATGTAATATAATCTGATATTGTAGAATTTGCCAGCCAGTAGTTCTCAGACCATACGTACTTTTGATGTCCCATTATATCCGTACTTGGTCTTTTCCCTCTTTAAAATTATCTTAGAACCTACTAAATGCAGTTAGTTGTTCAACAGTTTTTAATTCCTCATCATCATCACTCGCCAACAGCCTTTAACAGTCCACTGCTGGACATAGGCCTCTCCTTAGCGAGGAAGTTTTGGCCTACTATACCACGCTACTCCGACAGTTTGGCATAGGGTTTATTTCAAGTTTCCTTCTCTTTGAATAACTTGTTCTCTTTAGGTGTTAGTTACTTACAAAATGTACGTTATTCATCATGTATAAGTGTGTTCATCAGCATCTGTAATACAAGGGTTTGAAGTCTGACAGCTGTGTGTGAGGTTCTCCAAGAAAATGTAAAACAGAAAATGTTAATAATGACAATATAACCATTGGTTTGATAGACAATCATCAATATTCAACGCGTTCATGGCGAATCTACCGCAAGTGCTGGACCAGAATCACGTGATGGGTGCCAGTATCGCTGAACCTACTCTACTGCTGCTACAGGTATAGTAGAATGTTCATTAGATCTTGGACGGAATTAGTTGTCTGATGTAGGATTTAACGTGAGAGTATTTACTAATTATTTAACACTGATATCATATCGCACAGTTAACTTCCAGTATATTGATGTTATTTAGCCTATAGTTAAAAAATGGAGTACTTATAAAAAGCACCAAACATGTTACTTCGTTTTTAATTTCTAAGTTGTACCTCTATTGCACTACATTGCGCTGTATTAAATTCTTCCAACACTTCAATATCCAACAAGTGATAATATAAAATTAATAACATTAGTAATTTGTGGTTTCTAAAATGAAATCCTGTCATTATATAGGTGGTACCAGAGTGTTTAATACTAAATTATTGAACATTATTTTGGAATTATTAGTATAGACAGTAGGGGAAAAGTTAGATATTCGATGCGTCAGTGCAATGTTGAGTCGCGACGTATACGTGTATACGTGTATCCGTGTGCAGTGCTGCTGCGGCGCCGGCAGCCGCGCGTGCGGCGCGGGCAGCGTGCACTCGCTCGGCGCGCTCGAGCCGCACGTGCGCCGCCACTGGCTCATGGCGCTGCTCGTCGTGCTGTACAAGGTACGCACCACCACCGCCAGTCGGAGATGTTGTGTGGTAGCAATTAAGCATATTGACGTAAACTGAACACTGGAGATTAGAGATTTTGGAAATTGGGTCTATAATAACAGTTGGGTAAGAACTGACGCCAGCTGAAAAAAAAATATATTGCGCAGGGCAGAAATGAGTATCTGTAACACGAATGATTCGTTATCGAAGAAGTCAGAACTACTAACAGTAATATATGTTTATAGTGCGGGTCACCACATTAAATTGTCCGCATTTGCAATGAGTATGTTGACCACCACTCTTTGGATTCTATTTATGCTTTCCATGAGGCAGAGTAGTCACTTTGGCAGGCTCTTCATATGGAAAAAAAACACTACGATGAGGTAGAACTAGCTCTTTCATGTCTTATGGTTTGTCTTTCATATTGTTAAGTAAATGCTGCTAACAAGAGTAGATAGAATTGTATTCTTGTCTTCCTCAGTACCACTACGGTACTGGAAGTATATGTGAGATGGTGCAGTCTCTGGTGCGAGTGGTGCTAAATTCTGTGGAGGCACAGTACCACGTCTGCAAGCGCATACCACCCATGATTGTCATGCCTCACACGACCCGCAACAGAGGTAAGTATGAGGACTCTGAACTTTGTAACACTTAATTTGCTGAAAATCATCTCTTGTTCAAACAAAATTTTTGTGTTAGATCTAAGCCAACCATCGCTAAAAACGGAACACGAGCCCGTTCCCCCGCCTATAGTAGAACGATCATCATCCAGTCCTCTCCCTCCGTTGGACCGTACCAAGGCCAAACTGCATCAGCACAAGTCTCCTGCACACATGCATACGCATTGGGAAGAACCTGCCAAGTCTGCCAAGTTAGTACAAATGTTTACATTAAAGAAATTATCATCTCAAATCACATACTTTAACAAAACGGAATACATTATTTTTGGTTGCCTTATTAGGTATCAACAATGGAGCCTTGAACAGGAGTCTTCTGAGAGCGAGCTGATCGCCATACCGGAGACCAGCGATAAGTCTGATACCACCGTACACGGCAGCACGGCACCGGTAAGTAATAATGATAATATATATAATGAAAATAAATTAAAAGCCGTGAGTGACGAAACTATGATAAAAAATCGATTCGAAATCGAATGATTGTCTCGATTGATCGATTAAAATTTATTTTTCATTTGTTCTTAAAAGTAAACATCCAATTTTCTATTTAATCGTAGGGATCGTTCGATGAGCCATCTCATTATGAAGATCCGCCGAAAGTGGACACTCCAGCAACATCTACTCCGTATCCACCATTCAACAAAATAGTAAGAGAGCCACTTTAATTAAAACGAAAAATATGGTAAAGGCAAATGAAATATTTGTCCATTTCATGTAGGCTTTAATAGCCAAGTAAGGTGATAAAATTTGTACACGGTGCTTGATAATTGTCTCTCTACTGCGCTGAGTGTTGTGGGTTCAAACCCCACATGGGACAACACTTTGTGTGATCCACAAACTGTTGTTCTGAGTCTGGGTGTTCTTTGTGTCCATTTCTTGTATGCTTGTAAAGTCCCCCGCGACACAGAATATATTCCTAGTGCGAGCGTTGTCTTGTTTTAGTAACAGAAAGAAAGCACGCCATTGGAATTGTTTTCTTACAGTATAAGGAGAAAATGAACCTTATTCCTCTCTTAATGTTTGGGTTCGATTACCTTATCCAATCGGTAAATGAATCACTTGGTAAAGTTTTTCCAGCTAATTTGTGCTGAAATGGCTTATCTATATAAATATGTGAAGTCAAATCAGCCATCGATTAGCGTTTCTAAAGATATTGTATTTCTCCAGGCCCCAGTCGCTTCTCGATCTGCGCACCAATTGTCGACAAGTTCATCTGTGTCTATTGGCAGTGACTCTTCAAATCTGTGAGTATTCTATTAATTTACTACATTAATACAAACGTACCTCCTTCTCTTTTTATCTAATGTCTTCATTTCAAACATTACATCTATTTTCTTATGTACAAATGTTTTTTTGTCTATGTCTCTTTCGTCATCATCATCATCAACAGCTTTTTACAGTCCACTGCTGGACATAGGCCTCTCCTTAGCAAGGAGGTTTTGGCCTACTATACCACGCTGGCCAGACGAGTTGGAATAGGATTTGTTTCAAGTTTCCCTTCTCTTTGTGATGATGTTGTCTTGTATACTTGGTCCCTTAGTCACCTTTTACGACACCCACGGGATGAATAGGGGTGGTAACACTATGTATTCTTAATCCATCACCACACGGACAAATCATGTCTCTTTAACGTAAGAAAACTATAAAATTTATAAGTCAAAAATATTTTCTTCATTTGTCTTTTATGATAGTTTTTTCTTTTTTTCATGTTAGGGGCTAAAGAGAAGGGTTATTCCTTCTCACCGTTTGCAAGAAAAACACCCTTAACTATGTAAATGAAAAAACTAGTTCGTCATTACGTTATTTTTGTGGAGTCAAACCTTTTTCCATATGTATTGTTTATTTTTTAATGTGTAGGAAATCAACACCCATGAGTGGCCAATCGGTTGAGATATGGCCGGACCAATTGCATGGGCCACAGACTTCACCTCGCGTTAAGATACTTGGCAAACAGAAAAGGATTATTGGTAAGTTTATACACTTTTAAAACATTGTTTGTATTTGAGGAAAAGCTACATCCTATGGTGTTTATTACGGTGATTTTTCAACAGTAGCCTGTGTTAGTCCATAGACGTATATATCAAAATTTATCAAAATTAGCTCAGCCGTTACGCATAAAGAAATAATAATATACGCATATTTGCTCGACTGCACGATTGGCCTAGGCCAACAAACTACTAATAGTTTAAGCGGTCACCACACTGCCCTCTACTGTACTGAGTGTTGTGGGTTCAAAACATGTTGTTCTGAGTTTGGATGTATGTTGTGTCCGTTTCATTTATATTTGTGAAGTCCCTCGCGAAACTGGATTTATTCCTCTAATAATTCGTCTACGGTATGTATATATTTAGAAACATGTAAGTGTGAACAGTCCGGTTACCACAGTACAAAATCGGTTTTATTTGAGATCAGACACATCGACAGCCTTGAATAGTCCACTGTTGGACATAGACCTCTCCTTAATAAAGAGGATTTGTACGAAGCAGGCCAACCGGATTGGTTAAAGGTTTCATATCAAGGTCTCCTTCTTGAAAAAGCGATACTCGGTACACTTTATTAGTAATCACACTAATGTGTGACAATGTGAGCCTACTATTATTGGACTGGAGTCAATATTGATAATTCCCGCAGTGGGAAGCAGCACGTCCCCGGACACGGCGCCGTCGTCCAACGGCGACGGCCACTTTGGCCAGTGGCCACACGCTCGCTCACCTCCTCTGCACCATATCAAGAGTCCAGGTGAGTTACTTTTTATGGTAGGTATACACATATCAACAGTGTTAGCGGTCCACTGCTGGACGTACAGCACTCCTTTAATAGGAGATTTTGACCTGCTACACCTCGTTGGCCAGACAGGTGGACCACGTGCAGAGACGTACACAAATAGAGAGGGTCAACATTTTGTTACACTCATCATCAATAACTTTTTAAATTCACTACTAGACATGGGTCTCTCCTCAGCAAGGAGATTTTGGCCTACTATCCCACACTGATCAGATGGGTTGGTATAACGCTTGGGTCAAGTTTACCTTTTCTTTGCACTGATGTTGTCCTTGCTTAGTTTGCTCCCTTAGTAGCCTTCTATGACACCGACAGAATGAATACGGGTGGTGACATATCTTATTCTTAATTCGTCACCACAAGGGGACATATACGATATGTGCCAGCACGATAATAAACGATTGCTGAAGAACCGTGGAGCAAGCAGAAGTCTAAAATGTTTGTAGATTGCAGACATAGATGAAAGAATGTGCAGTAACCTTTGTCACTTGACTGATAAACAGCTCATCTCCGCTTCCCCTGTGATATTTGTCGACCGCTAGTGTCAACAAATTCTGCAAGAGTAGCGGTGTAGAGATAAACGCATCGGCAATCGAAACTGGACTTTATAACGTTGGCATACGATTGAAATTTGTGTAACTAAAAGTTATTAGTTCCTAGTGATCTGTGGATTACGAGCTTTGGATTAGGCTTGCAAAATTGTCCTACGACTGAGAAACGGCTTTTCACCACCACTCCTACGATATTCACTAACCCTAAGAGTCAGCACATTCGAAAAGATGGAGGCGAAAAGCAGTCTTAAGGAAAAAAATTATCCGGAGGAGTGGCTCAGTTGTCAAGAGATTTTTTTAAGTAGTAGAGCCACGCTGATTTCAGCACGAACGGGCCGCCTCGACCGGGGCAGTACTACCCTCCCACAGAAGACCAACTTAAAGCGACAGCATCAATGTTGTCGTGTTTCGTTGGTGAGTGCGAGACCGGAGGCCCATTGATACAGGAGTGACAGTTATCTTGGTAACTGTGTAAGCCTTACACTGCCACGATGACTGTTATGTCTCTTACGTCCTCAAGCGTGGCGTGAAAAAGCCTCTAACTAGGCCGCCATAGTGTGGGTCACCACACTGCATTATCTACATTTGCAGTGAGTGTGGTGACTACAAATCGTTGGATTCTATTCATGCTTTCCATCAGGCAGAGGAGTCACTTTGGCAGGCTCGTCATATAGAAAATTAAAAATTAAATTTGGAATCCTGTAACCGACAGGAAGACAAGCGGCGCAGCACACAGCAGACTGCTTGTGTGCCGTGCGACTGGCACAGCTCTGCTGACCCTTAATGCCACTTACTTTATGAAGAAATGTGGCAAAAATCTAAATGACTGTTCCAATTTTAGCTAAAGCGGGTGTCGGCTACGCATACGCGTCCCCAGAGTCGCCGCTATCCAAGATGGAGGTGGCTTGGAGCGCACCTCCACCCTTACTTCCCCAGCCGCACCATCAGCCGTTCAACATACCACCTCCGGAAAGGTAGGAATTTATATTTATTCTCATTTAGGACGTGAGTCAAAGAGGTGAGCTTTTATAAATGTTGTGTTACAGTCTGTGTGATAATGAATTCTAACTCAAACTTTCAAAAGTACTGAAGACAATTGAAGAACGATTTTCACTGAACGGCTCGCATCGGAACAGATTTTACAGTTTCTTAACAGTATTTAATCGTACACAGTATGTATTTAAAGTCTAGATTACCAAGTAACGCAGAGCAACTTGAATGTGCGGCCGCGAGCCGTTCAGAGGCAATTATTATTAAATAAACTTAATAAAAACCTAATAAAACACTGTTCCCTGAATGTTTCAAAAACCCAGATATTGTGAGTCGAGGTGATCAAGGCTTAGATATTATTATAGCTGAATTAGGGTGCGTTACGTGACCTAGAAAAGTGTAACATCGAATACTGCGTCCCCGTATGTTTACTAATACGAAACACTTAGCAGCAAATGCAAGATGCCGAATCGAAACCGTGATCGCAAGTAACAAGTCCTCACCTCACTTAACCAAACCTCTAACGAGATTGAGAACCTTATTGCTATACCAATGCATATAGGTAAACGGACGGACGGACACGATAAAACTGACGATAGAGTAGAATAAAATCTTAAGAAATATTTTTTTTAAGTGCACCTCTAGCACCTTAAAAACTGGGGCAGAAATTTTTAAATTCACCGTGAATAAAGCAGCATCACTCTTGTCATGAATCGACTTTGAATCTCAATTAACGCCTCTCGTTAATGGTTTGGTTAAGCGGGGTTGTGGAGTTTCCGCCATTTTTGTTATCGTGGTAGCGTGTTTTCATTGTAAATTGATTCACAATGATAAAATTAATAATTTGATTACTGAGATCTTATGGCTACAGTGTTCAATATTTCTTGGTTGAGTTTGTTGTATGTGTTTCTTATTAGCTAACCTACGGGCAAGAGGTATTCGATGTTACATTTTTCTAGGTCATGTTACGCACCCGTTAAATTATCATGAACAGGTTGCTACCCATTGGCCCAAAGCCCAACAAAGAGCCGTATCCGGTGTTCAACGCGCTCGTCGACCGAGTCAGAGAGGCTCTTAGTCTACCTCCAGGTAACAATATCTTTGCAATATCTAAAACACAGTAACATTAACTTTTAAAGGTATTTTCGGACTTCGTTGTTGACTAACGCCAACATGATCCTTCATATTATATGTTTGTCCTATCTGTTTATTACTCGTAGATATATTTTTGGATGAAAATTGCACAAATCGTATTTCTGAAAATTGATTTTGAGCTTTAAAAAAATACGGTTTTGGTTATCAAGAGTTAGAATTGTTACATTTTGACTACTGGTTTCTGCCATATTGTCCTCTCAGACGTAAACAATATTATATATAGAAGTTCTAGTTTCATATAGATATAAGCTACATATTATCCATTTTAGATGATTCAACTGACAAAACTGATTCATCCCGTTCGGAAGCTGAGCCAACTCCCACTCCGACGCCTTCGAGCAGACCTCACGACTTGACTAAAACTAAAGCTGCTTCAGAGGGCACCAGGTATGATATCTGTTACGTTACCCCTTGAATTTCACCACCATCAGCTTACATCACCCACACCGGTTTCTGTGAACTAGAATGTCATTTCGTTGTTTAGACTGTAAGAGGAATTATAACAATGGGAATCGTTGAGTTTATTGATTGAAAAGATAACCGAGGAAAGATGATAATTATGACTTGCAATTGAGATGGGAAATCCTCCAAGCGATCTTTTTCAACCTTAATGAACACAATTACTCAATGAGTTGTTATAGACAGAAAACTTTTGTGTGAGGAGTTTCTTCTATATCTACTACTAGCTGATCCTAGCAACTTCGTCTGTCTTCAAAGAAATAAGATTTCACAGTTTTTACCACATTTTTCGTTGATACTTGGCTATTTTTAGTTGTAGGATGGTGTTAGATAACTAGATATTGGTTTCCACGACAAAGAGGTTTTCCAATATTTAATATTTAAAAAAAAATATAACCTGTAGTTTCTAACATTAGCGCATTCAACGAACTGAACAAACTTTTCAATTTTATCATATTCATTATTAGAAATACCTACGAAAGTGATATTTTTTTCTGCAGCAGATCTCCCCGTCGGTTGGCCAGACAGGCGGCACAGTTGGGCTCTCCGCCACATCAACATGACAGCGGTCGGTATTTATAATATTCATTTTGACATAACAATGTTGGTTGTCTATTATTTTCAGCGATTTGAAATATTTTGTGTCTCGCAGAGTGTGGCGGCGCGGGAGGTTGCGGAGGCTGGTGGGAAGGCTCGTCCCGCGCCGGACGACGAGCTGCGCACGCGCAACACTCCAAGGGAGACACTGTACTGTGCTATCGATGTGAGTGACTAGTCTTACACATTAAGGGGAATTCCCCTCTGATAATGAGAAACGTGTGCTAATGCTTAATAAATATGTACGTTGTAAAACAGGTGCCGAATGCGGAACAGCCGTAGAGCAATACAGCGATGAAGAGTTAGGACTGTGCATAATAGTTTTAGCAACGTTTGTACATCGAGAACCTGCTGCCGCTGCTGGAATGTTGCCTGCATTACTGCACAACGTTAGCAGGTATCTGATTGTTAATACTTTAATATGTGTATGTACATATGTATTATTGCTAAGTCTTCCAGATTCTCTCTCTGTCTATAACCATTTTCAAGCCTTCTTCATGCCATTCTTCTGTTCTTGGACATTTTCCATTCCAAGTTCTTCCAAATCTTTTGATCTCGTTACCATAACATTTTTAGTCCTTCTCGTAGACATTTCTCACTCCAAGCACTCCATTTTGCCACTACTTTGCAACAAGTGCAGTGGGGCATATAATCTTTTAAGTATTTTCAAATAATTATTATCACTTTCCAAGAGAGTCGATTTAGAATAAAAAAAAATCTTAAAAGGTACAATGGACTCAAGTTTATGTGAATGTGTGTGTTATTTCCAGTGTCGTTAAATTTTTCTCTACGATTGTGTCACTTTTTCAACTGTTTCTTAATTTACTGAACATTGCTGTCATTTTCGGTCACTTGTATCAATTACCTGTATGTGTTCTTCAGGGGTTTATACAGACCACTTAGTTCTCGTAATAAAATTTCGGTCAAAATTCATGTCCGATAAACTTTTGGTATCGCAACTGTCACAAAAGGTATTTTCGCCGTAAAATAGTACAGCATTTCTAAGACTGACATATTACCGATTCAATTTTCGGTTCCATCACCATACAATCCCATCACATTACAACCAACGTTGGATGTTTTATGTATGATTTATTAATTGGATTCACCGATGTTTATAACAATTGTCAAGAAATGATCAAAACTGAATTGTGACCGAACTTTTTCTACGAG
This sequence comes from Hypercompe scribonia, assembly GCA_949316085.1. Taxonomy (NCBI): domain Eukaryota; kingdom Metazoa; phylum Arthropoda; class Insecta; order Lepidoptera; family Erebidae; genus Hypercompe; species Hypercompe scribonia. Next base: position 16,277,977 of record OX438989.1, read on the forward strand.
TTTTCTTTTTGTCTTCTGATTAATCCACATCAAATGATCGACTTTCTTAGTAGATTACAAATAAAATTATCATCAGTGAGCTTTGTACAATATGTAAATAGTTCTATAGCAGTAATTATAGAAATGCCTCAGTGTATAATGACTGATATAGGGTGGTCCAGCTCGGTAACTACTCGTGGCAGGCGGACACCAACACTCGCCTGCCCGGTAGCGCCGTGTTCGTAGCTCACCAGTTCCTGCGCTGCGTACTTCATCAACTAGCACCCAATAACGTGTTCTTGCAGATATTTCTGCAAAGGACGCCAGGTTAGTCCAAATAAAGAATGTATCGAATTAAAAATTGAAACTATCACACTCCTTTCACTTATTATTATTATTATTACTTATTTTTAAATTATTAATTTTTAAATTACTAAGATTATTATTACTTAGCTTATTTATTTATCAACGATTATTTTTTAGTGTGCAATTATTATGAAATTATATTGCAAAAGAGAAAGTTTTAAATGTCTAAAGAATGTCCAAAATAATAACGGCCCTGATATGGTGCCTTGTAAAACTCCCATCTTGATTTGATAATGAGAACAAGTAATTTGCTTACAAAAATATTTTAAAATTCGAAATTCTTGTAAGCCTTACAAATATTCAAGTGTTTACCTAAATTAAAGTAAAATTAGTTGATTTTATTTTGAAGTTTTCTGGTTACATTATTTATGAAGACTAGTCGAAAGCAAATCATATACATCATAATAAATAATTTTGGATTTTACGTTATCTTGGCTTACAATCTAGTTATTGCATACATTTATGTGCAGAAAAACAACGTCAGATGTTCTTCAAGAGCATAGCTCAGGCGTTTGTAGATTTCAACGAGTTGTACCCGTGCGGTCCTCTGCAATTGGTCGTCGAGCATCTCAACTCCAAGAAGACTTTGCCTATCGATGTGAGTGTTAGCAAATTGTTATACGTTTGTCATGCCATAGATTGGGACGATTAGTTGGACGATGAGAATGTATCACAAATATTTAATGACTCGAAAACTATTGTTCATATTTAAACGTAAAATTTATTTATGTAGTGACGGATCAATAAAACGAAAAGTCGCTATCCCTGTTGCTCATGTAAGTATCATAGGAGCCGATTACGGGAGAAAAACTCAGCAAGGTAACAACCGAAAGGAACAACCGAGCAAACGAAATTTAAAACAAACCCTATTCACACCTTTCGCTCACAAAGTGAGCCAAAACCTCCTTTTAACGAGAGGGCTACGACCAGCGGTGTAACGTAAAAAATAGTTTTGTGAAGCACAATTTAGTAAAAAGGTCGATCTTCAACAGCAAATAACGGTGATAGCGGGCAACATCGCGATGTACCTGGAGTGCCTGGCGCCCGAGGCGCTGGGCCCGCTGTCGGCGTGCCTGGCGCTGGTGCAGCAGCTGGACGCGCTGCTGCGCTCGGCGGCGCTGCTGCTGGCGCAGCTCGACGACGTGCTGCCGCTGCTGCGCGCCGCCACCGCCGCGCTGCGCGTGCCCGCCGCCGCCTCGCACAAGGTACCCTCACGTCTACTCTACCGCTCTGGTAATGAATTCCAGGCTTTAACCGATTTGCACAGAAAGGAAGAGCCGTACTCTTAGTTCGGGAGCGTATGTCTACCATTCTGAAACGGTGACTTCCTAGGCCAGCACGAGTTGTCCTATAGAGGAACGGAGAAGATGCGATCAGTTGGAAGAGTTTGTCAGAACACTTTCCATGATAAAGTCTCGTCGCAACTGCAGAGACTCAAGGGATTCAGTGACTTTCGGATTATTCACAATCCGGACTGCTCGCCGCTGTAACCGATCCAAAGCGTCCAGCAAATACTGCGCGGATCCATCTTAAAGATGAGAACAGTACTCCACGCAGGAACGTACCTGGGTCTTATAAAAAAAACACAGATGTTCAGGCGCAAAGAACCGTCTCACTCAGTATACCCAGTATACCCTCGTTCAGTATACCCAGCTTTCACGAGGCCGCCTTCGTCAGGCTTTCAATATATTCTCGCAGATTGAGGTCCCGGCAAATATTCATACCCAGGATACTTAGGTTGTCCTGCAGTGGCAGTTGAGTGTTCTGTAAAGTGGGGAGGGGAAAGAATCGAGACTTTTTAGCAGAGAGCACGCACGCCTGTGTTTTCTTGGCATTGAACTCCACCAGATTCTCATAACCCCATTGAGAAATGGGGCCTAGGACCCTGTCGAGCTCAGTGACAAGCTTTTGTCGCTTTGCCTCAACGTCCGCTAATTTGGCTGTAGGGTGATCATAGTTTCGTCCATGAACTGTGGTGTCGTCTGCATAGCAATGTATATTGCCAAGGGTCAACATGTCATTGATATGCAGAAGAAACAGTGCGTGACAGGACGGAACCTTGAGGTACACCAGCATTAATCTGCTGAAAATTGAAGGTTGCGCCGTCGCAGAGGACTCTAATGCGGCGCTCGTGCAGAAATGCGGCCACCCAGCTGCAGAGTTTGGTGGGCAGGCCGAATGACGGAAGTTTGGAGAGGAACGAACGGTGCCAGACCCTATCGAAAGCCTTGGCCATATCGAGGCTGATAACCAAGGACTCCCCATGCTTATCTACAGTTTCACCCCAAAGGTGTGTGAAGAATGCTAGAAGATCATCCGTGGATCTGTTCGGTCTGAAGCCGGATTGCTGATCATTTAACAACGAGTGATCCTCCAGGTGACGGACTAGTTGTTTATTAATGACACGCTCGAACACCTTGCAGATAATAGAAGTGATAGCTATAGGTCGGTAATTGACCGGGTTGCAACGATCGCCTTTTTTCGGGATGGATTGGACATTCACCTCTCTCCAGATCTCTGGAACAATTCCCGAGGAATATGAAAGGCGATATAGGCGCGTCAATGCTGGAGACAACTCTGGAGCGCAGTTCTTAAGAACCACCGCCGGAATACCGTCTGATCCACTGGCTTTCCGGACGTCGAGCGACCGTAGCTTCACACGGACGTCACTTTGCCGAATACAAATATCTCGCATTGTAACGTCGCAGGTCGGAATGGTGGGTGGGTGCAAATCACGGTCCTCGTCCTCAATTCGGGAGTTGGCCGCAAAAAGGTCAGCAAGCAGATTCGCTTTCTCTTGCGGCTGATGGGCGAGCGATCCGTCGGGATATTTCAGCAATTGTAGTGAGGATATGCAGGGATTAGACTGCACGGCTTTGGCCAATTGCCAGAACTTACAGCTACCCGTAGGGTGTACGATGGATTCTTGGCCAGTCCGTGCAATGCCAGTAATAGTAAAATAGTAGTAAAAAAAGCTGTGGCCATCTAATAAGTTTAGACGGTATGTTCGAGCTATGCTAATTTATAAACTTTATCATTTGACGATGTGTACGTTGGAAAATTATGTACGTGTACGACGATTACGTATACGTACAATAATTGATGCGATCATACAATAGATTGATAGTTTTGAATTACCTAAGATTTCGATTTGATGGTCTTCTGTAATATATATGTTTAAGCTGTCGTTATGCAATATTAAACTTATTTTTCTATTCCAGAGCATCCTAGAACCGATCTCCAAGATCCTCAGCTACGGCATACAAAACTTCGTTCTCAAGTTGTCGGTGATCTCCGAATTGAGTGTGGTGTGCACTCGAGTGTTCTCCCGCGACCGCGACAAGCTGCTGGTGTGCCGGGTGCTGGTGTACGAGCTAGTGCAGGCGCTCAGGACTAAAACCACCATTCCTGACGACAATCTCTTCATATTGATACAGTTCGTGTTACAAGGTAAGTACTTTACACGTCTGAAATAATTTCTCTCTAAATTATGTTCGTCCAATTCATAAATAAAGATAAAGGAAGTTATTAGTATATCAAGACAATTATAATAAACTAATTGATCCGAGCAACTTTGTACACCTCCGAAAATATTTTTCGCCATTCTTTCATCTCGATGTTTGGTTCCTATTGATGCAAGTCATGGTTAGATTAGTTTTTCGAAAAAAAAACAAACTCCTTAGCTTTATAACAGTAGATTTACGCCCCGAATTGTTTGTGATCTTTTAACCGACTTCAAGAAGCACCGACTTCAGAAAGCACCGACTTTGTTTTTTACGTATATTCGAGCATAACTCCAATATTCTTAAATTATTTTTTTATTCAAAACGAGTTTATTCCGAAATAGTCATACATATTTCAGTGTCATATAATCTGATGATAAGTTTTGGAGACAGATAACAGAATTCTTCATAAAGTAACAACAAATCAATTGTGATTGTTGCTATTACATAAATGTGCATTGCTTACGCAATCGTACAACAACATGACGCCTGTATAATCGAAGGTAGTTCCGAGGTGGTCTCATTATCATCATGTCGGGTTGTGATAATGGGATACCAGGAAAATTGACGCAAACCCCGAATTTTACAGCCATAAAGATGTCTATTAGGTTTTTCACTAATCATATGGATATTTGCGTTTGGTAGTCATTATCTCACGTTGCTGAGCTGATAATGGAAGGGTTTTTGACTTTCGGGAGTTAAGGAATACCTATTTTAATAATATAATCGTGTAATTGAGCTAGCTGGGTTCATGGCTTAAAAGTAATCGCGTTAATTAATACGTTGCAATGTTACGCAATCCTGTAAGCAATGACTGTCATTCTAAATATAATGAGACCCCTCCGTGCCTCGAAAAATACGTTAAGCTATCGGCTCCGGTAGCCATTATCATCATCATCATCATCATCATCAACACCAACAGCCTTCTACAGTCCATTGTTGGACATAGGAGAGGATATGACAATATGAGATGTAAGTAACTCTTAGAGCGCTCCATTAGGTCACGGCTGCCGCCTGGCGTTACCGACGGCGCTAGCGGGCGGCTGGGGGCTCGGGGCCGGAGACGCGCGCGACGTGGCGGCCGGCGCCGTGGACTGCATGCGCCCGCACCTGCCCGACATGCTCGACCTGCTGCAGGACCCGCACCTGCTCAACAAGATCAAGGTAGCCTCCCACGCGCCGATCGCTATTATTATAACTGCCGACGCTGACTCGGGTCACCGTTTCCGAGAAATTTGTAATTTTACTTTCGTCACGTTACACTGATGAGCATCCTTATATTGGCACAAATGTCGTCCAGCCATTTTCAATAGAAAAATAATTTCTGACAATAAATAAGTTTTGGAGAATAAATAAAGTGCATTAATGTAAATAAAGTTCTATAAAGTGCCATCGACAAGTCAACGAGACGATACTATCTCAAGTCATTTTTTAAGTTTTACTCACTCATCTTAATCATTCTTTAATTCGCTTTACTGAATTCACCTTCATACACTAATTGCTCACAAATGCTGTCAAATATTGCAAACCTACAATCCGTACAAAACGAGGCATAATTAAACATATATTTAAGTAAAATACACCTCTGATACAAATTTACTTTAAAATTAATTTTTTAGTTTTATATATTCTTAATGAAAATAAAGGGCAAAAGATTTAAATACATAATAGTAATAAATATTAAATTAAAGTTTATTTGATTGTATTTTTATTTATTTTGACTGGTGGTTAGCGACCTGGATTGCTAACCCGGGAGTCGCTGATTCGTTGCCCACCTAGGACAAATGATTGTGTGATGATCACCATGATTTGTTCTGCTATGTCTAATTTGAAAACAGACGACCCTGTGTTAGTTGTGTGGAGTAATTATTATTATTATTTGGAGTCGTATTAATATTACCATTTCACAATCGTGAAGTAATGACACAGCTTTTTAAAATATGATATAAAACTAGAATAAAAAACCTTCCCCCCACCCCTAAAACCCCACTCCACTTGTCTTTTGTATAAGGGCCTTTACCTCGTAACCACACATATGAAAAACATAATATTATCCAACAGGGCTCCGTATCAAAATCCATAGTCAACCGCAACTTAATCTGCTTAAACGAAGACACTCTAGGAGCTATCGTGAAGGGTGGCATCGCTCAGTATGTGGCCATGGAACTGGCTCTGGAACATTCAAGAGGTCGAACGGACCGCACGCAGTCTGCGAGACATATGACTCCTTGGCTTAGCCCTTCGTTACCCGGGTAAGTTTTTTAGTTGGTAACAAAAAGACCATAGATTAAAGTTATTTTATATAACCGACAGGTTCTTGATTTAGGTAGTATTTTCAATTAAAAAATGAAGAAAATCTTGTTTTCTGTAATACATGTTCCATATTTTAAGTTCTAGAGATTTTTTTTAAATACGGATGTTGCCGTTGTTAACTTAAGTTTATTAAAAGATATGGCAATTAATACAAATATATCTCAAAAAAAAAGAACGAGCTTCTCATCTCACGTTCCATGTGACAGCTTGGTCTAGCATTTCACGCGTTTATTTTTAAAGGCAATTTGTCTAACTGTTAGTACTCTGCAAACGAATGGGCAGTATCCGTGTGGTGATGATTAACAATCAATTCACCACCCTATCTATCCCGTGGGTGTCGTAAGAATCGCAAGGGAGTAAATCGCACAAGACAACAGCACCGCAAAGAAAAGAGACGCTCGATACAAATCTTCCACCAATCAGATGACACCACGGTATAGTAGGCCAAATCCTTCAGTCTGAAGAGAGACGTACGTCGGTGTGACGGTGTGACGTGGGCGGGCAGGTCGCGCGAGGTGTGCGAGTGCGTGTCGCGCGTGCGGCTGGTGTCGTGGCTGGTGCTGGGCGCGCTGTGCAACGGCCGCGGCCGCGCCGAGCACGCGCACGCGCCGCCGCCGCAGCCCGTGCCGCAGGACGCCACCTGCCACATCACCGACTACATACAGGTACACTCCTCACCCTTGTATTCCAGTCGTTCGTCTAGCGATCCTGATTGCTAAGTCAGAAAGTGATCTTCGATTTCTGTCCAAAAGAAACGATTGCGTGATACCTGAACGTATTTTACTTATAACGTGTAGTTCAAGAAAAAGAAGAGTTTATCGACTTTTCGTTATCACAGTAGAGATTCGGCCCTAGTTTGCGATTAGTGAGATTATTTCTATGCGACCCGTGTGGTGATAAATTAAGAATAAAGAAAGTCATTATCCTTATTTGTTCTGTGGATGTCGTAAACGGCAAGGGAGCGACTTACGAAACTCAAAATTACAACAAAAAAAGAGAAAAGTTGAACTCGTCCGGCCGACGTGGTATCGTAGACCAAAACCTCATTTCTCAGGAATTACCTATATCCAGTTGTAGACTATTTAAAGCTAACTATCCCGATTTTAGGTTAGTGAATAATAGTTAAAATTTAACCACCAAACGACGTGTAATATTGTTACGGAGCGTGATGTGGCGGTGTTCCGCAGACGATAATGTCGTCGTACGTGGAGCAGTCGAAGGCGTGGGGCGCGCGCATGAGCGCGCTGCTGCAGGCGTTCGTGCTGTGCCAGCTGTGGACGCTGTACCTGGAGCGCCTGGCCGCCGCCGCGCTGCCCTCGGGCGACCACCACTACACCACCGTCTGCATCCTGCTCGACTTCTGGTGCAAGCTCGTGCCCAGCATCCTGCAGGTCACCGTGCAGTCTAAAGTGGTACGTTCTTCACCTACATGACGCTTATACACTCACACGCTCGCTCTGACACTCATTCTAACGCTTACTCTTAAAACTCACTGTTGCGCCGGGGAAGACATTTTGGCATGTATTTTGCATACTGTTAAGAATAAAATTTTATATTCCTGGATCACAAAACAAGAATCCTCCGTCTAGGTGACGTCGAAATTGATGTTGGGCACTTCCAAAATATTCTGAATACCTACTAAAGTGGTCTGAAAAGTTTCCAATCACAACGTGAAGATCTCGTTAGTAACAGGTAGTGAATGTAGCTATGCATGTTTTGACAGTTACTAACCAAAATTTCAACGCTTTCAGATTCGCAGTTTTTAGTTCAGTCATTTGAGTGAGACTATACTAATGTTTTTGTCAAAGTGACAAAATTGACTATTAAGCTGTAATTAAAATTTTGTTTTTGAAAGATAATACGTATACGCAAATCAAAGATTAATTGGACACTGTGTAGGGAGTCTCTGCGCCATCATTTAAAGCAGTGGCTTTTGAACATCTGAATTTAAACGTGACCGTAAAAGCTTGGGAGACAATGAACGTTCGAGACGTTCAGAAACTGCAATTGTTGACTATAGCCAAAGTTTACAAAATGAAAGTAGACGACCACCGAATGTAAGTGAGAGAGATCAGCAGATGTTATAGAAATGGCCAAAACGACATGTTTTTCTCCTATTAAATCAAGATATAGACATGACAAAGCTGTCCACGCGTTGGATGCCGCGTTTTTTCACTTTAGACCAAAAACATGTTCCAATAAACGTTTCCAACGTTCTATTAGCGCAGTTAAGGTGCATTCAATTTGAGTTTTGGCACCAATTATTAACAGTAAAACCATTCCAATACAAATATAAAAAAAAAATACAGTCAAAGCAGTGGACTGCAAAGGGGGAACCACCTCCAAAAAATGCAAAAACTATTTTTTCGTCTGGCAAATTGATAACAACTCTTTTTTTTGGGATAGTCATGGAGAGTAGATAGTTAATCGATTATCTTCAAAAAAGAGAAATCAGTACAGGAGCATATTAAGCATCATTACTTGAGACTTTAAAGGCAGAAATTACGGAAAAATGGCCATATATATAGAAAAAGAAAATCGCTAAGACAACGCACCGTCTCACACCTCAGCGGTTGTCATGGCGAAAATCCACGAATTATGATTTTAACTGCTTGACCTACCTGATCTAGCCCCAAGCGAGTTCTTTTCTTTCTCTTCTTCATACAAGAACAGCGTTTGGGTCATAGAGATTTTGGTCAAATGATGACACAGTCACTGTCGGGAATAATTAGTTTGCATAGAAAAACGCCGTGTACTATTTGGATGGGTTAAAAATGTTCAAAATATAAAAATTAAGATAAAATATCTTCTATCATTGTTACGTCAGAAACTTTTCAGACTGAGAAAACTATTGTCCTCTCAGATCAGTAAAATAAAAATATTGTTACAGTTGGCTGAAACGGTGAACCTTCACTTCCTGAGTATGTTGGAATCTTTGTTGGATTGTAACTCGACAGTCCTCAACAAATTACTACCGCTCTGGACACCCATACTGCACTCGCCTCTCTTTAGTGTAAGTGTTAGTCTAGTGTGTGTCACACTGGCCTCTGGCTTACGTAAGCAAGAGATCGTGAGTGCCATTCACACTCAGAGCAAATAAATATGATCATTCCTTTTGTGTCTTGGTGTGATTAATTATGTATGCTTTTTTTTTTATTTGAGAGCCTGCCAAAGTGACTCTACTCTGCCTGATGGAAAGCATGAATAGAATCCATAAGTTGTAGTCACCATAGTCATTGCGAATGCTGACAATGTAGTATGGTGACCCACACTATGACGGCCTCACTTGAGGACGTAAAAGGCATGACAGTCATCGTAGCATTGTATTGAACACTTACTACGACAACTGTCACCCCTGCATCAATGGGCCTCCTGGGTATTTATAAATATATGTGTATATCATCAGCAGTCTGGTTACCATAATACAGAGACTGTCTATTTTGGGATTAAAACTCTTACCGTTTTTTACTTATAAAAAGTATGTGGGTCGTTTGATGGCTGGAAAGACTTGGGTACCATATTGCAAAAAAAAATTACCATACCAGGGAGAGTGGTCTTCTACAAATGTGTGGAACAGACTAGCCACGGTTGACAAAGAGGAGGCGGAGGGGCATATAATACGTCTTAGGTATTTTATGGCTGGCCCTTGAGAGGGGTTGGACTTTATGAGTCAAGATATTCTTTTAAATAATGATATAGACTTTGTCAAAGTTAATATCCTTGTCGGGAAGTAGGCCCAGTATTTGTAGAAATATAGTACCATTAATGATGAGTTGCGCATAATGGCTGGCAGAAACTGAATGGACGAACTTCATGATTGATCTAAGTGACTTGCGATTGCAAGTACCTATGTCCAGTAGTAGACTGCGATAGAATGATGATGATTATTAGTGATGATGTCGGTGAGATAACGGATTAAGAATACCGAGTGTCACCAACCCTATTCATCCTGTGGGTGTTGTAAGAGGCGACTAAACAAGCAAACTATACAGGACAACATCATCGTAAAGAGAAAGAAAATTTGAAACAAACCCTGTACTAACCTGCCTCGGCAGCGCGGTATAGTAAACCAAAACATCCTTGCTGAGGACAGGCCTACGTCCAGCAATGGTTAGCAAAGTTTTGACCCTTTCTATTTTTGTACAGATGCCTCGGCACGTGGCGGCTCGGCTAGCACGAGTACGCTCGCTCGGCTCTAGCGCAGGCGTGGGGGGAGTGGGTGGAGGTGGTGCAGGAGTGGCAGTTGAAGGGGGCGCTGCAGCAGCAGCATCACAACGCCGCCTGCACCGTCTGCTCGCCAAGATGGCACAGCTGGAGTTACAGCCGCACTCCTTCTACTTCATATAGACTCCGGGCCGGCGTAACGTGAGTACCTAGCTGTAGTCATATTTCTCAGCTACATCCAGCGCAAGGATTCGACTCGGAATATTCAACATCGACACGAAAGAGAGAATTACTCCAAGAATCTGCTAGTGGAAAAAGCATTTTGCTGACTTATTTATTTCTTTCGATACGTATAAAACATGAAAATATATAGCAAAAGTTTATAATTGTAATGACTAATGTAAAAGTTAATCTACAGTAAAATAATAGCTCTCGAAATATGTGAAACAAAATACTAATTTAGAAATATTAAAGTGTGTAAAGAAACGAAAATAAGTTAACTGTTTAAAGGTACTACCCACAAACAAAGAGGTAATTATTGAAATCTTTAAAAACTCTATTTTTCCTTTGTCAAACAAAGCTAATAGCAAATCAAAAATATAAAAATGCACTAAAATTGTGTATTCCTATGGAATTTGTTTAATAAAAAAATGATTTACTTAATTTATAAATTTACAACGAAAACGAATTGAAAATTTAAAAAATATATTAGTATGACCAAAAATCATACAAGCCTATTATAATTAAGAGATAAAACATTAAAAATATAATTAATATTATATTTATATTGACATTATCGCTGTTGTTATATTAAACATATAACAAACATAATTGTTACCTATAAAAAAAATACTTACATATGTAAGCCAATTAGGTTCAATATTTTTGAATAATAAGCCATAATATAATTAGGCTACAGTAGAAAATGTATTATTTTACTATTATGTACGTAAAATGCAAATACAATATTCCAACCACTTAACGTAACACAAAATTAAAACTATCTATTTTAAAATAAGCTTGCAATTTCTTCTACCTAACACGACCGACAACTGCAGTATCAGACTAGATATTTTATTATCGATAACATTTCTTTGTGAACAGAAACTTAAAATTCATAAATTTGCAATAGATTTTGAAGTAATATCAGCCGTATTAGAGCGGTTACGCTCTACGCTCGATGCTTATCCGATCTGATTCTGTGAAACACAGAAATCGTAATAAGACAATAAAAGCGGCATAGACGCGTGACCTTGTCACTTCTAGTGTCTTATTACGACTTCTGTGTTTCATGGGTTCGGATCCGATAAGAATAGGATGAAACACGTAACTGCTCTTAGACAGCATTAAATTCAACACAATTGTACAATGAAAAAATTCCAGTGCCACTACTTTAATTTGTTGCTTTAGCAATTGGTTCTCTCTGACACTTACGACCAATCTGTCACAAATTGTCGCCTGTAAAGAAAAAAACACAGAAGTTTGATTCATTCATTATACTCTTTGAGATGTAATAAGACTCTCATTTTAACGAAATTAGGTTCAAATCAGCTTGAAAGAAAAATAACCTCTAAATTGTTTCTTTCCTAGGGTCACTTCCTCAATCAACAGATGTAAACTCGCTAATAGTTATATACTTACGGACAGAAATCTCATTTATGAAACACATTCAGATAATTAGCAACTCTAAGATCTTTGCAATAAGTTGCACAATAGCTCCAAACATACCGTGAGAGTAACGTTTTTTTAGAATAGGCCAGCTTCGTAGTTTTCAAAATAGGTTGGTAGGATTGAGCTTGCCCACTCATTGATGCGGGGCACTAGCCTCCTCTCGGGATGAGAGGGATTAAGAGCGTAATAGTAGTCTACGTAAATCAAGAACGGGTTCTTTGACATTTATTTTGTTTCTTTTAAGAATAACGCACAGAGAAGCGTATTAAATACCTATCTCTATTTTGACAACTGAGCTTGGTGCCACTTGCTTAGTGGAAGTCGAGCCTAATGTCATCAAAGAGGCACTAAATGTGGTAAAACTGATTGTGTATTAGAAGACAAAGGTAGGCAAGAATAATGATGTATAGAATCTAAGTATTACCTTGAGGAGATAAACATAAGAAACTGTTTATTTGAACCTGATACTGTCCGAAAATCCGACTCCATTAACTAAATTCGCTAATTTACAGTCTGGAGTCGATTAGCATACGAAAAACTAGCATTAATAGGGTTTATTAAGGAAATTCCAGCAAGGAAAATATATCAACACACTAGTAGAACTTATTAGTATCAAATTTCTGTAGAGTGCAGTTACCAGATTACTACTTCTTCGTCATAATAAAATAACCAATTGAACAACTAAAAAAATCGGTTTGATAGCACTATTTTCTAATAATAAGCTAAATACTAATACTAATTTCTAATACTAATTTCTAATAATCTAATAATAAGAACTATTTTCTAATAATAAAGAAAAAGATCCATGCAGTAAATAGGCTGACCTCTTTGTTATACAGTGTGGGTTACGAGTTAGTTAACGATTGAAAATTCATAAAAAAAACCTTTTGATATATAATAAAAATTGTTTATTTACAAGAAAGCTAATTATTTGGAATTTATTTTTAAAAAATTACATCGTCTAAATGGCCACCGTTTCGACGTTTGCACCCTTCTAAGCGAGCAACGAAATTTCTTAGCCTAGTTTGGACCTTCTTCTAGTTTGGAACTTCATAACGCATTTGTTAACCTGGAACAATGTCTTACTATAACATACTTAAATTGGACATCATCACACTAACACAATTATATTATATTATATTCTTAGTTTAAGCAACTCATAGTCTTGATATGTAAGTTATCTGGTATACCAAACCTCTCAGCCCTCTTCTCTCAAGCTCCGAAACTCACTATCGAGTCCGACTATAATAAACATAACAAAAGGTCTTAAATATGATGTAGTTCTTAAATACAAACTCCTAAAACAGTTCAGTTAAATTGTTCTTGATAAAAACCTCATTGTTTAAATTTCTTTAGTCTCGTGTTAGCCACGGCAAACATTATTATTGAACTTGGATGTCAATCAACCGTTTTATATTAACTCAATAACTTTAATATATATTATATATATGCTATACATAATGTATATGGATTAACCTCTTACCTCCTGTCATTTATGTCAGACAGCAAACTGTGAGAATCTAGCCTTTGATTATAAGTTTCACTGTCCTAATAATCCCAAGTATCACTGTGCAGTCGAGTGACACGATTGAGTCGTAGTATTTTATAACCATTTATTTTCACTATAGTGACGCAATCAGGTAATGTAGTAATTTATATCAAATAATTTAATTGAGAACTGTAAACGCAGCCGAATCTTCTTGCTCTAGGACTTTGCAAAAATAATTAAAAAAAGGAAAAAAATGTACTAAAAGTATGGGGGTGTACTTAGCATCTCTTGTCACATCTAGTTAAGCAATTATCGTAAATCTTTGATTTAGTGGCAAAGGTGCCTCGTGTTTACTTTTTTCGAGTATCTTATAAGTTCGTAATCTTGTACAAAATATATTGACTACCCACTTTTTTATGTTACGTTCAAACGCTCAATTAATTTGTTTACATTTGTATATATTTTCTAAGTAAGTTAATTTTGTAAATTCTTTTGAGAAATAAGGATTCTTTGATTGTAAACAAAAAGGAATCGTAACTTTGAATAGGTAATTTTCATTATTGATTTGACATTTATAAACAATCACCTATTAAGTTTAACATTTTTACAACTCTCTGTCAACGATACAACTGCTACCAACAACAAATTAAATGCTATCATTAAACACAACCTGAGGTGTTTTCAATAAATTAAGTATAGTAATGAGAAAATTATCAATGTAAGAATGTTAATATCAGTAATGGAAAAGTGCACAGTACTCTAAAATATCAGTAGTATGTACAGTTAGGTATCAACGTACTGGAATACATATCGAAGTAAATATTATTAACGGTAAGTTACTTGTAAATAATATTAAGGGAAGTTAGAAAGTCGATAATGTGTACCAATGAAAGTGTAACATTTGATATAAAATAAATAAAAAAAATATAAAAAAACGTTAAGTATAACTTATAGACTAGTGTGTATTAATGCAACAGGGGGAAAAGGTAAATAAATTGAGATTTTCAAGTATAAAAAATTACCTTTTTAATGAATTATTGACTTTAAAAAATAAATTTAATGAAATAATTGAATTAAAAAATGAATTTAATTGAACCGCTAAAAATATCTTATAAAAAGAAATACAATTTTTGTTTCTGTATTATATGTTCTATAAGGATATATATATATATATATATATTAAACGTGCGGCAATCCCCTCGGGCCATTGTCCCACCGGGCTTTGCGGCAGGGTAGTGTGCCGGAATCGGACCTACTAAAACCATACGGTGTGCCACTATTGCCACGCTATTACGACAGTCAGAAGTTTATATATAATATAGGTGAACCATAAAACAACTACAAAGGTAATCAGGTAAAGTTATTCAGGTACAACTAGGATAAGCTTAGAAGTGAAAATAGTAAACAATAAGTTATTTGTAAATTGAAAGAAAGGTAGAACTCGATTTCGAAAGTAGCTCTTAACTAGAAAAGTACATAAATAAAACATTATCAATTAGTTACACATAATTAAATTATAGTTAACAATAAAACTAATGATAATATATAAAATAAAAATTGTATATTAATTCCTTAAATGGTATGTACAGTTTAGGTTAAGTATAAAAACGTAGATAATAACAAATAGGTAATATAAGTAAAATAACTTTTTATAAAAAAAATGAAGATAAAATAAAAATAAACAATAAATAATCTATAGATTAAAACAAGTAGCTAGTATATGTATTTTATGCATAGGCTATCCTTTTATATAGGAAATTATTGAGATAAAATTAAACAATAGGGAAAAATTAACTTAATTGTAAATAAAAAGAAAAATCTTAAGATACAATTATGAAAGTATTTGTAAAAAAAATGAATTAAAACTAACCAATTACAGGGCTTGTAGACTAACACTTAAGACTATGTAAATAATGTATATAGGTTAGGTTAAATATAAAAACAGAGATAATAGTAAATAGGTTATTAAAGAATAACTTAGGCAATATAGAAGTAAAAATATTTAACGTTAATTTACTTGTAAATTAAAAGGAAAATCTTTCTGTTCAATTATAAAAGTAGCATTCATAAAATAAAGAAAAATACAAAAAAAATAGAATAACTTGTAGCGTAATACTTAATTAACTGTAAAAGTAACTAACGTAAAAAAGTAACTGTAAAAATAGAGATATACTCAATAGATTACTTAAAACTAGAAACACTATAGATGTAAAAGTATTGACATGAATATATTTGTAAATTAAAAGTAAAATCTTTAAATTAAATTAAGAAACTTTTTTAGAAAGTAAAAATAAAATACAAAAAAATACAAAAAATACGATATAACTTGTAGACTAATTCTTAGGGGATAGGATAGGTTTATAACAACAAAGATGAAAAAAGAAAACCAAAAAGAGGCATTCTGTTTAAATAATTGAATATTACAAGTATGTATGTTACTAAGGCTCTTGGTTTTGTCGTTCTTATTATTTGATAATAATGAAGTTTAAGAAAACCTAACATTCGCATAGTGAACTTTCTTTCATTCTACGAAGCGTTGTACATTCATCATTGACAATTTCACAACCGATCTAGAGTATAACGAATTGAAAATGATTTCATTTTGCTTATAAAAACCTTTTAAATTTACCCGTTTAATGTTATAAAATTGGTTTTGTATAAGAATTAACGATCACGTAATAAGGTATAACACAGCTTTGGATAATCTGACGTTCCAACCGGGATTCACTTACCCACAGGTTACAGCTCAGTGGTTCACAGAAAATATAAAATATATCCAAAGTTGGTAGATGAAGAACTGTCTACCTCACGCACGGACTCGACGACGCGACGGCGGTGTGCGCTAGTGAACTAATCGCATCGGTCCCCGATTCCATACACAATTATATTACAAACGATTTTTAAATAAACTACCTGATTTTAATAAACGGTTTTATTTAGGTGGATAATTTAACCAGATTGATCTGAAATTTGGCTAGTAAAAATCAGAATAAAGGAAATCGCATTATTTTTCAAATTGCACACTAAAGAGTAAATAATTCAAAAAGATTGAGAACACAAAATGGCAGCTTACGTACTTAACTTATCATATGGTACACAAAACAGTTTAACTTAAAAAAAACTAACTAACTGTTTTATTTAACTTATTACCTTTCCTATGTCTGGTTATTAGCATGATTAATCAGAGTCCTTCAATTAACATAAGAATCAAAGTACTTTATTAACTGTAAATTAAAAAAAGAGAATCAACTGCAAAAAGAAAATAGTGTAACATGTATAATCTATTTAATAAGTAATCATTAAGTTGTACATAATCGAACACGAAACAATTCTGCTCACAATTGCTGATTACAAAATATGATAATCGCATGATCTGTGTATATATATTGATCGTGCTTAAAAGTAAGTAATTTATAATCGTAAATAAGTAGGGTAACTCTGATCTGACAATATAGGTACCATAAGTTTAAATTAAATTTAATAATCACGTTTAAAGATAAATTAGGAATACATTTATTTATATCTTATTTAATTATATTTCTTTTAATTATATCTACATTTGTTCAGAAATCCAATATTAAATTTATTCATCTCAGTGTATTCTGTTTTAACAATGGCAATAACACTGCATCAATATGGGTGCGAGGTTGATAAGTGCTTAGATCGTTAATATGCTTAGGTTAGTATCGCACTACAAATGATAGAAAAAAATAAATGCCTTTGAAGTGTGATATTGGCATCGTGAGAATTCTATGGACAGCTAAAAGAAGTTAGGTATCACAAACAGATGTAGACAACAACAAACCGCTGGTGCGTAGATCAAAAAAGATTACTTAAGGTAACTTGTCGCTGATCAGAGCCAACTAAAGCAATATACATTAGTACCCAGTACACCGGTACACTATTTTTTAAACGTTATCACAGTTTTCATCACGAGTGTGAATATCAATATACACCAACACCCAGGACACTATTAGTGTACTGATAGTCACGCTGGTATAAATTCAAAAGCAATTACTTATTGTGACAGCGACTACGTATTTAAGACAGCAATAGCGGGAACCACTTAGTGACCAGCTGCACACTAATTTTTCGTGATTATAATAGATTTTACAGTCTATCTAAAGATATTAATGATCTATGATTTAATTCTCACAACAAGCATATCCATTCTTATTTTCGTTTTTATTTAAGTAATGAAAAAAAAAAATGAAAAAAAGGAAATTACGTTTTCATACTAAGATTTTGAAACATTTGACATAATTAACTGTTTATTTTATATTGCATTACTGACACAAAATAACTTTTTTTCTTCATATACTACCTTACGAAACATATGTTATACTTTTATGAAAAGCACTTATGTTTTCAAATGGACTAAAATGTTAGATTATCGATAAATCGACTCAATTCCTGCTTACTTAAGTTGACACAGTATAGGAGTCAACCGTCGATCTAGACTATTTCTTTGATAATCAAATTTTAAATCAAAAAGAAACAAAGGAACACAGAATTTTGACAGAGTATTCAACCAATTTGCGTTTCATATTATTATGTGGAATATTATTTACTTGTTTAATTCTGCCCTACGCTGAAACCAATCCTGGCTTGCATTCAACGTACGAAAAGATATGATGCAACCGAAAACTAACATTTGATTTCTTTGATGTTCTTTAAGTATTTTGTTGGAATGAAGAGTATCCATACTAATATATATTGACAATAATTTATAAATAGATTAGAATACTATAGACTATTAAATCGTATATTAAAATAACTTCGTTAATTAATAGCGTTAATCTCTAAGTTGTCCAAATCTTCAAGGCAGTGGTACTAACATAACATAAGACGATTGGACCGTTCCTGTATATATAATGAACGTGTCGAGGTAAGCTAGATATAGCTTAAAAATAAGTATATATATTATACATAGGCAAATTAATGCCTATAGCGTACATTACATTTGTCATTACTGATTAAATCTCACATTAATGAATATACATTCATAAAACAAAATTCAGAAACAAATTTTCTAAAACAAAAAACTTGCTATACAAATTGTTCAATCTTTATTTTTGAAAGTTGTTCGATAATTATTCATATATATATATAATATTATACAACATTTAAAAGAGAAATAACATTAGAAAAACTTATAAATCTGAGTAAAACCTACATTTACTGTTTCTAAAATTATCAAAAATGTCTGCAGGATGCACTAACTGCATTCTTAAAGAAAAATCCTAGTACCATTCAAAATCTAACGGTGGTATTGCACAACTTAGATATTGTATCCAAAACTACTAGGTATTTATTTATGAATAGTTCGAATTAAAATATATATATTATACATTTGGATAATATAGACTACTTAGTTGTACGTGGAACATTGGCGCTAAAAATAGTGGAACAAAAGATATCAAAATAGTGTAACGGTATAAATTAATATCGCATATCTCTAAGTTGTACAAAATTTCTGGTAGATGAAAAGGTGTTAATGTAACATAGAGAATTAGGTATACCGTTCCTATATAGAGATTGAACGTGTTAAGGAATAGTTATAAATAGAAATATTTTAGAAATAAATATCAACATAGATAGGTGTCTTTTGGTGCTATCCTCGACGTTCACCTCTTTATTCACAAGACACAATTGAAAAAATACGATAAAATCAACACTACTCAATTAATTCCTTTTATGAATAACATGTATTGGAGCTCCATTTCGAAAGTAGAAAATCTAATTGTAGTATGCCGGACTTAGAAAGTGTATCCAAAACCAATAAGTATTATACTCAAGCAGAAGCAAGAAGCAAATTTCACAAATGACATTTTAATCCATTAGAACAAGTTGTGTGCCACGTGAATTAAGTATTACCGTAAGATCAAAGGAACACAACATAGCCATTACCATTCAGATATTAAATGACTAACGAAACTTACGCTTAACAAACTTAAATATTTTTATTTGAGTAGACCGTTACAGTGCACTTTCAAAGGTCGGTAGCAGCAAATTAATTAATAATATTTAAAACAATCTCATTATGTGAGTTTAGATTATTCCAATAATGCTTTATTATAAACATACATTACTTAAAAGATTATACCGAATATGTAACATTATAAGCTGAAATTGAAATATTTTTTACGACAGGCAAAAATTAAAGATGGCATCAAATATGACGATAGATAAGGATACTTTAGGCTAGTAATCTGTACATTGAAAAATGAAATATTATGATGAACGATACCAATATATTATAACATAAGACAATTGCAACGTTCTTGTAAATATAGTGAACGTGTTGAGATAAAGTTATTTTTATTAATATTATAAATGCAAAAGTGTGTTTGTTTGTTTGTCTTTCTTTCACGTCGCAACGGAGTGATTTTATGGTATGATTTTTATGTTGAGAGACAGTTAGGAGGATGGAGAGTGAGGTAGGCAACTTTTTATCACGGTAAAACATCTCATTTCTATGTGATGATCCATTTGAGTATTAGAATCACTCCAAATTTTGTGGAAATCAGAAAGATTTACTGTATTACGTTTTTTTGGCCGATTGCATACAATACAAAATCATTGTCTTTAGATCTTATACAAAATATCCGCCGCTTATCGATAAACTTTTAACATTTTTTGAACTTAAAATATCATAAATGTGAAAATTTGTTAGAATGTATGAATTTTTCATGCAAAAGCTATGAGTTTAAATGAAACCTTACAGCAAAATAGCTTATCCATCAGAATAACGCAAAGGCTATATACCGCGATAACCGATACACGCGGGTGGAGCCCCGGGCTAAAGCTAGTAAAGAGTAAATAGAAATAGTTTAGAAGTAAATACATACATAGGTAGGTATATTTTATTTGTACACTGAACTCAAAATTAGAGCAAACAAAAACACAAGTGTTACTTACGTTTGTTGCAACTTACTTAAGTTTCGTAGGCACAATATCTATAGTTTCCATAGACAAACATGAATAGTTTGCCATATTTATTTATTTTGTAGTTTAAGTTTGAATAAAAAGCAGCATTTAATTGTTATAGTCACCAATTTAAAAAACCAGTAAATAACAAACTAAATTACTACTACGGACGTTGTGTTTCCAGAAAACTGCCAAATAAACACCTTTTGGATCAAAATGGAAAAAATCCAGATTACCTAGAAGATAGATGAGGCTGCAATAAGAGAGTGAGACTCAAGGAGTGTATAAACAAGGCATTTATAATTGCGGTTTATTACCATTTCTTACAACAATATTTTTACCAGCATTATATTTAGTATCATTACCTCTAATTTTGAAAACAGTAACTTTAACGCAGCCATAACCGAGCCATTTATGAGCAGGCACACCAATAATAAAACTATGTTCGTATATTTGAAATTGTTACGACGACGGTATACGATTGTAATTTTACAACTGTCGGTTATTACTTACCGTGGGCTAGGCATTTAGGCACACTTTATACAACAAAACTGTTTTTTATTGATAATTAAAATCAATCACAACAATACAAACCATAATAAAGAGACTTACATAAGTTTTTAATTACATTTGATCCTTTTTTATAAAGAACATTAAACGTGCTGAATCTTTAAGAAATTAAAAAAATACAACAACAGACATGTTATAAATAAAAAAAAAAATACAAAGAAGTCATAAAAAAAAAATTAAGAAATGCGACATTATACTATAAAAGCAATTAAACTTAATTATAAATAAGTTGATTAAATATAAAATTTAGTTTTTTTTTAATTATAAACCTATATTATACACGCAATTACGAGTAAGAGTTAGCTGGGTGTTAAGGATTTAAAAATAACATTACACGATAAATATAAATAAATACATTAGAAATAAGTAAGTTGATAAGTTATCGAAACTAATTAGTATAGAACAAAACAAAAATTGGATTGAGAACAAATTGTAGGCTTAATTATAGATGAAATAATTATTATATAACATATTTATTATTATAGTATGTAGATATTGTAAAAACCGCAAAGTACGGTCTCATCATAGTCATATCACTAAATATTAAACTTAGGTAGTCAAATTATCATCACGTTTTTGCTTCAAAGGAATAGACAGACATCAACGAGAATATTAGGTTAGTTTTTTTGTCTAGGATTATGTTAAGTAGACAGTTTTAAAATTTCGAATTAAACAGCTATTTTAGTGCTAATCAAACGATATCGAATGCTCAATCTTCTACTTGTAATGTTATAAGCAAGCATGATTGACGCAATCAAAATTTATTAGAATAAAATTGTCTTGAATTCTCAATTGCGTGTATTAAAGGCAGGGCCAGACATCGGGTAGGGCGTGAGCTGGTTGTAATGTATTGCTGAGCGCATAGTATATCGGGTGGTGGTGGGTGACATCTCCTATAAAACCACAACCAGTTCACGCTATGTCTACGTTATACGCTGCCTATGTTTTCCATTTGAAATGGAATTTTTTGCATTATTCAAATGAATTTAAATACGTTACTATACTATGTTCAAGTATTTCTACCTGAAAGATCGATAACACCTGTGACTCCTGTGTTGCAGGCGTTCATGGACAGCGGTAATCATTTCCCATCCAGTGACCTGTCTCTTTCTTTTATCCCCTTTTAATTTTTAACTGTGCGGAAATCCCCTCGGATACCAACTGGTGGTTATGTCGGACTCGAACCGACCAAAAACCGCACGTCGTCTTAGGTACCAGTAGTAGAAAGGAAATCCCTGGAACCCTGACGTACCTCGGGCCATCTACCTACGGCTTGCAAATGACCCCTTTTCTGTCCCCTTTCTTCTACGCCCTAAAAATAATTTATTGCTATCGTCAGCCCATATGTACTTCTAAAAATTAAAAGTAAATATAAAAAAAGAAACAAAAATAAAAAAGAAAAAAATAATAATATAAGAATAGATATAATTACATATACGAGGAAATAGTTGTGTAAGTTGCACATTAAAGAAAAGTCGATCGAGAATTATAAAAATATAAAATATTTAAGTAAACACGTGCCCGATCACTGTACATTTGAAAGATCGTGGTTTAATTATAAGTTAGTAACTACATATCGAATACATAACACAATGAAAAATATAATTTCGTTGCTCCTCATTTGACATTCGGCAAAGACCATCCTTGGGAGTCCATTGTTACCATCTCCAATAGCCTCTCAGAAACACTGTTTATTCGAAGTTAAACAAAAATTTGAATTTGAACAGGCTTTTATTCTGGCTGTTGTCAGACATGTCTGATCCAGAACCTATTTGTCAAAAACACCCCTCATTGTAGACCTCTATACAATAACGACTCACTAACATAACCAGTATGACACTCAGACACAGACATTTCTAGAGAACCTCAAACCTCGCCTTTAGATCTAAATTTTTTTCTTCAATGACATGCAAAATTACATTGGTTATTCCAATTAATTATATTTCACATAAAATTACAATTCAATGTTAACGCAAGTATCTTAATAATTTATTTATATGTTTCATTTATTTATATGTAATAGATGAGAAGAAATTAAAATACTAATATTTAGAAATACAAATTAAATTAAACTATTATTGAACTACTCATCCCAATTAAAATAACATTTATCTAAGAAAAAGCGCTAATATTTTTTTGGTAATTTGTAATTAATTACTGCTTATAAAATTATCCGTTATATGATCAAATGAAGGTATTTTCAAGATATCCAAAAACCAAAATTATTAAATTATACTTGAAAAAACTGTCTTCAAAAATTCCCTCAACCAAGCAATCATATTGAACAGAGCGTTAACTAACAAACCACAAATCTGATTAACAAACATATATCTCGTTAATTTTGTGAGAAAGCATTAAATTCTTTTTATGAATTTAAACTCTTTTAATTAGAACATACGCTCCGGTATTTAGATTGTCATAAGTCATGGCTGTAACAGCTCAGCTTTCAGCTCAGCAGCTCATTCTTAATTTACTTATTTCCATACTTTTAAAATATTAAAATCCCAAAAGCTCGATTTTTAATAACTACAGTCATTCATGCAATTTCTCCTGTTCATTACGATTTTATATTTTGAGAGTTCAGCACACAATCTCTTTTAATTAGGGCAGCCAAGCTTACTACAATATAAATATCAATTATTCGAATCGTTTGAACATTAAAAAAATATATGAAGTT
Source organism: Hypercompe scribonia (assembly GCA_949316085.1). NCBI lineage: Eukaryota > Metazoa > Arthropoda > Insecta > Lepidoptera > Erebidae > Hypercompe > Hypercompe scribonia. Next base: position 16,301,639 of record OX438989.1, read on the forward strand.
GGATTTTTTTAGACAGATTTCTAAAATGAATGTTTCATTACTGGTTTGTATACAAAAATAAACACACATACAATTGTTATGTGTTCGATACTTTTCTCGTAATGCGAATAGTAAGCTCATTTCAAAGTGTACGTTTTGAAAACTGAAATACTGAGTCCCTAAGAAGTAAGGTTGCTGTCACCACCAAATACGCCGATAGATAGATAGGATAGATAGATAGATATAGTAATTAATACATAAGTTACATATGTAAATGTATAGGTGGAAAGTGGACCTTTTACGAAGAAATTAACTTGTATATAATAAAAACCAACAGTACCTGTCAGAACGTAGCCTATTACCAGTAAAGTAAATTTTACATAATAAATAATAATTAGTACAACATGTTCACAATACTATGCTATTAGAAAATAGTATGATACTAGTGAAGTAAGTTGTACATTAAAAGTGTCGCGATCAAAATATGCGTATGTTATTAGCATAAAAACACATATTACGTATCAGGAAATAGCCTATAACCAGGAAAGTTAATTAATTGTACATAAAAAGAAATAATTAACACAATGTGCTGACATAAGTGTAACGATCGAGATTGTGTTCGAGTTATCAGGATATAAACCAATATTATCTATAAGAAAATAGCATATTACTACTAAAGTAATTTGTACACAGTAAGAAACAACACAGATTGCTTATATCAGTGTAACGATTGAAATTACGTTCTAGTTATAAGGATTAAAACCAATATTACCTATTAGAAAATAGCATATTACTAGTAAAGTGAGTTGTGCACAATAGGGAACAACATCATATGCTGAAATTAGTGTAACGGTCGAGATTAATCTCGAGTTGTTAGGATTACCTTTCAGAAAGTAGCATATTACTAGTAAAGTAGGTTGTACATAGTAAGAATCAATATAACATACTGAAATTAGTGTAACGATCGCGATTGTGCTTGTGCTATTAGGATAGAAACCAACATTACCTATTAGAAAATAGCATATTACTAGTAAAGTAAGTTGTACGTAGTAAGAATCAACATAATATACTAAAATTAGTGTAACGATCGAAATATACTATTAGGATAAGAAAATTAACATTACCTGTCAGAAAATAAACACAAACACAGATGAAAATACATTTCTGGTTTATAAATTAATAATGTACAGCTATACTCATAAATATCTCTAAAAATTAGGCTATTTATTATCACTTTAAGGTAATTAAACAACATAATATATTGACATTAGTGTAAAGATAGATATATACTAATTATTAGGATAAAAAAACTAGCATTACCTGCCAGAAAATAGACACAACACAGATGAAAATACATTTCTGGTTTAGAAATTAATAATGTACAGTTATACTCATAAATATAGCTAAAAATTAGGCTATTTATTATCACTTTAAGGTAATTAAACAACATAATATATTGACATTAGTGTAAAGATAGATATATACTAATTATTAGGATAAAAGAACTAGTATTACCTGTCAGAAAATAAACACAAGCACAGATGAAAATACATTTCTGTTTTATAAATTAATAATATACAGTTATAAATATAGCTAAAAATTAGGCTATCTATTATCACTTTAAGGTAATTAAACAACTTAATATACTGACATTAGTGTAACGATCGAGATATACTATTTATTAGGATAAGAAAACTAGCATTACCTGCCAGAAAATAAACACAAACACAGATGAAAATACATTTCTGTTTTATAAATTAATAATATACAGTTATAAATATAGCTAAAAATTAGGCTATCTATTATCACTTTAAGGTAATGAAACAAAAAAATAAAACAATGGCTGTTGGAATATCAAAAACGCACAGATAATATAGTTATTAGATATTAATTAGTATATATATGTGTGCAAATACGTATATGTATATGTAATCTATACTACGTCTACTTACTATAATTATATCCCCAGTATAGTATATTGCGTTAGTATTCAATAGATACTTTTAATTATGGATGCTATTAGGTAAAAATTGTACATTTTATGGAATCTATACAAGCGAAGAGTTCGTTATTAATTATTAAGACAAACCACACGACCTTGTATATATAATGGTCGTGTTTTATAGTTAGGTAATAGGTATAGTTACAATTATACTTGTATATATAGGAGAATACCTATTTTTACTTCAATTAGTAATTCATGATGCTTCACGCGCCACACCTTTATTCCGATACTCCAATACTCCATTTTACAAAGAAACTTCATGTAACAGTTGAAAACCTCTGTAAAAATCTTCTTAAGGAGTCATCTGAGTCTTCTATTGGTTAGTTATTATTTACTAGGACTTATTCAACTTTTCTATATATCGGGGTTAATAACAGTGATCCATGAGAATTCCAAACATGACATATTATAATTGAACACATTACTTCGCAACCATAGAAAAATTTAGAATTTTCTGTTCAAATCACAAAATGTATTTGTTAATACAGTAAGAAAACATAATGTGAAGCAAAAAACAAAAAAATATTTATTCTAGGGTCTGAATCAGCCTATCCTATATGTATGATATTAGGATCATATGTTAAGAAAAAAAAAAACATTATTACGACTTCATTGGCTATTTCATGTTTAGTAAAGGCTTAAAAAATTAAAACCAGTTTTAGAAAAAAATGGGAATCTGATGTCCTAAAAATATGACAGTGGGAAGTATTGGGTTAAAACTACTTACTTAATAGTTGCAGGCTTCAGTGGCTACAGTAACATAATATATTAAACAAAGTCAATCTTCTTGTTGCACATAAGTAATGCAACTTCTAAGTCACTTGAAGGCGTAGAAAAACTAAGTATCCAATTTCAAAATATCTTTAAAATAGAAAGACAAACACAACTTAAGATAGTTCAGTTTGAAATTTACAGCAAAGCTCTTTTATCATTAGAAGCGAAAAGTTTTATGTCATCAATAAAATTTTCAGCAGTCCAAAATCATTATAATTTTTTTTTAAATTTATAACGGCAATTACTTGAAGATTTTTGGCCATAAGATAATCTATCTATGCCTTTTATTGACTATACTAATAGGTTACTATTCCCTTTGCTTAAACTTAAACTCGAGTAATTGAAAGCCGTTCTCCAATCTTATTCAAAATTATATTATATTAATTAATGGAAGCAGGTAAACTTATAATTAAGTAATGTATAAAACAGTATCAAAAATAAATCATTGAATTTTTTTGATAGGTTATGTAAATGTACATATTTTTTTAATCAATTAATTCTGAGTTTTTCTTTTGTAAATTATCATAAAATGTACCAAATGAAAAGTATCACAACTCTATATAAATAATAATCAAAGTCTTGCCTTAAAACCAGTTTCGGTCGTATCACAATTATACAACAACACTCATTTAAAATTACGATTTACGCACAGATTACCCCATAAGGGTGAACACAGTTTACCCTCTAAGGGTAAACACAGTTTAACACTTAAGGCAGTAATATACGTTTACACTTTACTCCACATGGTCCACACTAAATGTATACGCGGATATATATACAAATTCTAAGTTTTTATTTATTTGACTCTCAGTTTTTTTTTTTTGAAACAACAATAGCGTAATTATCTGTAAATGTATAAATAAGACAAGCTGTATAGTAAACTATATTATGAACTAAAAAAATGTGATTTTATTAGTAATATTCATTGAATATAAGTGTACAAATACTGAAGTGAGCGTTGATCTCTACAATTGATCAGTTTTAAAGTACATCGTAAGTCGCTGACTGAGTGTATCTATACACATTACTAAGTGGAGATATGTAAGTCGTACGTTATGGCTTATAATATTTAATTTAAAATGTGTTGATTTGAATAAATTTATAGTCACAGCATTAATTTGAGTAAATAAAATTAAAAAAACTACAGTAAAAATCTTAATTTGGCAATCTTTTACTTTCTTTCTTGTACTCGTAGTCTGTATAGGTCTTAGTCAGCTTAAGCCTAGTATATATTTAAATCTAGGTTAGGTTAAGAGGAACATTGTATTAATAATATTTCGGACATCTGACACACAAAGCTTGTATTACGGGTACTGGACAACCGAAATAAACACATATATACTTTTTTGTGTAAATTCATACTCGTACTCAAATACTGAAATATTTGCTGATCATACAAACATTTGGTCCGACCTGGGTATCGAACCCGAGGCCTTAAGCACAGCAGTCGCATACACAACCACTGTGCCATCGAGGCAATCAAACACAATACAGTAATAATAAAAGTAGAACTAATAACTAAAATCCAAAAAAAAAAATAGAATAGTTTTATTTAAAATATCACTAGTGCTTCCGGAAGTCGATATTGCCACGTTGGATCGGAATCCGTTCCGTTGGCATTCGTAATTCTCCATATATGTATGTATGTATATATGTATGTATGTATGTATGTATGTATGTATGTTACAGTCAAAGTTCGATGCACAGTCTTTTCGCGGAAGGGCTGATTTATCCCAGGTTTGGCTAAAGCTTGCAGACGATCTCCGAAATGTATTTAAATTTCGCCCTTAGACTGAAATATTTACAGTCAAACACTGTAAATACTTCAGTCAAACAGCGAAATTTAACTCAAACAGTCAAACACTGTAAATATTACAGTCAAAGGGCCTACCTAACCTTGCTTAATTTGTTACTTCTAGGCTTGACGAAAATTCCTTAGCCAACTGCTGAAAAACGAGCTTTGACTAAGTCATTACGTCAGATCTGAGGATTGACCAGTCCAACTTAGAAACTTTAGCTTCGGAGTTTGCCTATAATATACGCAATATTCCACTTTCTACTCACAATCATTTTCAGTAAGTGTTCGAACTCACAACTATTTACAGCTGAAAATATTGTAATCGGTGCTATTTAGAATTCCTTTACACATTAAATTGTACTTACAAAAGTATGCTAAAAGTAATGTATCGTAACATATGAACCTTGTATAGCATTAAATATTATCTATTTCACTAAGTAGCATAAAGTAATTTTTAAATAAATTTAATACAATTTAAGCTAATAGGTATATTGCGAACACTAATTTATTTAAGGTATCAAGATAATGAGCGTTACAAATGTAAAATAAATATAAAATAAATAATAAAAAAAACTAAAAAAATACTAAAAAAAAATTTGCAATAGATAGATTTTCGTTTATAACACGAATAAAATCATTATAAGGTTAATAACACAATCACAAGTAGGTGTCACATACGTTGAGTGGTCTCGTGTTTTGATCAGGTCTCTCGTGGTCGACCTCACAGGACACTTGTCGGGTTCATTATAATTTTTCCTTCCATTCAGTTTCTTGATGATAAGATTAGATTAGTAAACGTGACACAGGTAAATGTGTAAATAATACTCAATAGTTAGTCTTTACAAATGTGTCAGAAGTTTTAAGATATTTCGTGTAACAAAAAGGTACAGTCAGCCTCAAAAGTATTAACTTATTAATATTTAAAAAAATCAAATAATAATGAATATAATTTATTTCTCTCAAAAAGTATAAAGATATTCTGCCATTAAAGATGCAGCATAAACAGAACCTTGTTGAGAGCTGGGGTCTGAGGGCGAAACCTGTGTGACAGATCTCCAGTACAACAATACAAATACAATCGTAGTATACATAAATCGCTTACGAAGTTTCTAGACATTTTAGCGTTCAACTATTTTTGGCAGTAACTTGTTAAGCTACTTTTGTCATTGTGTTGTCCATCTAATTTTCAACTTTCAAGATGAATCTTCAGTTTTGGTACTAGCCTTCGTAAGGGATTAATGTGTGCTAAGTTGTGGACCAGTTTTGGCAATTTGGACATGGTTAGCTGCTTAGTTAACTACATTATAATGAAGAAAAATTGTCTTAAATCGACTTTCTAGAGCGTAAATAACTTAAGGTTACGTAATATTAATACCTAATTAGTTTAGTTTAATGTATTATTATAATCCATTCTTATTGCATTACAGTTTCCCACCACTGCTAACAATTTTCCTAGGTAAGGACAGTTTCAACAAAAATACTCTTACCTATTATACCTATTTTTATTAATTTGTCAGCATAATTTAATAGAAAACGAAAACATTGGAACCAAAGACATTTTTCTTTATAATTCATTTCACTTAAGTTTCTATAGTTAGGAGGTAGAGTTTGTAATGTACATATATGCCATTCAAGTTTCGAAACAAGAGTTATGAATAAATCAGTAGCCTGTAAATAATATTTACTAATAAGTCTTTACAAGTATATTAGTATAATATTCAAGATTATTCGAGTTACAAGTATTATTATATGATGATTTTCTACTGGGTAACTAACTGAAACTTAAGGTTACATAAAGCCTAATAGCCAATTACCTAATTAGTATAGTTTAATGCATAATTATAGGCTGTTATTACTTCATCACTCAGAACCACTTACAGTTTTCTACCATGACTAACAATTTATCTGGGTAAGGACAGTTTCACCAAAAAAACTCTCACCTTAATAACTATACCTAGTTTTATTCATTTGTAAGTTTTATTTAACAGAAAACAAAAATATTCGTAACAAAGACATTTTTTTATATATCCGAAAGTGTTTCCTAGGCGTTCTTCGTTGATTAACGTGTGGAGGTCTTTTTCAGCACTATGAATGTTTGACACCGATAACTTAATAAATTTAAATTACTGAAAATCCATTCAGTGTTACACACACTACACAATACAAGCTCATGTTGGCTATATGTATCGGGACTCGTTACAAAACGCTCAGTCTTGTACTCACAATAGCATTTGTTTACACCAATTCGGAATATTAACACGAATGCAATAAGACTCACGTCAAATTACAACTTTTCTAAACAAACATCTTACGAACAACAACCTTATTATTACGGTAGTTTGTCGAATCTCGGTGGCTGTGGGCCGACTGACTGGATGAACTAGTTAAAAACTAGTATCTTTGATCCTGATGATCCTTAATAATTAACATGTTTAGTTCAGTTCGAGTTTAATAAAAGCGGCAACGGCCAACGCGTGATGTTACCGCAACGCGTATACAGCTAATCGCAACAGGTCTAAGTTCATTGCACTTGCACATGATGGTCTAAATTACGAAACCAAAAATCGGTCTAGTTTCTAAATTAGTGCATATTTTTCGTTCCAATTTTGCAAATCATTTCAAAGTAGAGAATAGAATATGTAGTATTAAATGAAAATAAAACACGTATAAAATGAAATCAGTAGGCTGTAAATAATATTTTTGTTAGGTTTTAAAAGTAAATTTAATACTATTCCAATAAGAAACATGTCATTAGATTAGTATGAAACACTAGCGCGTGATTACGGGTATAACAGTATGTCTAGCAGTAACTGTGTAATGTAAACATTTTTTAAAGTAACTAGCATAAAATATTTGTAATATTACAAAATAGGAGCCGAGGTGATGAGCGTTACAAATGTAATTAAAATAATTGTAAGTTTAATAAAAAAATACATAAAAAAACATAAAAAAAAACATGAAACGTTAAAAAAAAATAGTTTAATGTCATTATTAATGTGATGGTGCCTCAACTATCTAATTTTACAAGTCGGTTGACTCGCTCTAAGCTGCGGTTAACAATGAATGGAATGAATGGAAAAAGTAGATAGTATCGCATAATCTAAACTTTTATTCGCTCTTCTTGTTTATCTTATAACGACTTCCACATACAGCGCAAACACAAATACATACTACAGCGCCGCCTAACGAAGACACACTGAACTACAGAATAACTAATGATTCTGTATCGCAATATAGAAATTCTCGTGCTGATAAGCATACACACAACTTTCCAAAGTTAGCCATGGGACCGCAGTCCACTAGGCATGATTACCTCGCCTTGTCGTACATTACACCTGATCCTCCACAATCCAAATACTTAAATGCCAATGTAAAGAAGGTCCAGCCAGGTGTCGAGTCTTACAATCTAATGCGGAATAAAGTGGGGCGTTAGACCTCTCTCATAGAGAGAGAAGATGGCTTCTACGAAAAGTAATTTAATAGCTAAATACTTGCTTTACACAGATCAGGGTTATGGAAGCACTATCATATTAATTAATTTCAGGTACCGAGATGGTGAGCGTTACAAACATACTTTATAGGTTAAATATTAAGCAAAAACTTTAAAAATCCATAAAAAAAAACGTAGTCAGTATTTAATCTTAAGCATAGATTAGAGCATGGCGGCTATCGAAATAGGCTAGGTAGTTTATAAGCAGTTACTAACTCCCTTTAATGTCATTTCATTTATTTTTTATTTCAAATACATTAACTATATTTAGTATTACATTTCTTTTAATAGTTTTTGCACCGTAGTACATACATGTATGTAATATTTTATCATAATCATGTTTTAAAGTCCAAACTTTAACAAATTATAACGGTGACATTCAAAACAAAAGCAGAAACAATATGACGCAATACATATTTTATAAACTAAAAGTCAGTTTACGATATAAAAGAATTATCAACAAAAATACACCAAAACTGACAATAACTTTAAGAAGCTTGATGGGCATTAACACGATCACGTGAAGACGTATTATTTACTTATTTCTTTATATTTATACTTTATTTACAATTTTACATAGACGAAATGAATGCCCAGCGCATTCTCTTTCCGACTTTAATTTGCTTCACGACTGCACGGTTGGCCTAGTGGTTTAAGCGGTCGCCACACCGTTCTACTACGCTGAGTGTTGTAGATTCAACCCCTCATGGGACATAAGGACTTCGCTTTGTGTGATCCACGAATTGTTGTTCTGAGTCTGCGTGTTTTTTGTGTTCATTTCTTGTATGTTACTAAAGTCCCCCGTGTCACAGGATTTATTCATAGTGCGGACGTTGTCTTTTTATAAAAAAAAAAGGACTCAAGATTCGATTGTAAACACCGGACTTAAAGTTAATATTTTCATCTTTTTTTGCTCTACCATAATATAGTTAGAAATGTAATATATTCATGCTTAAAAACATATGATGATAAGAATTTAAAATGAGGTCATTAAGGCAAATGTCTAACTAACAAACCTGTAGTCTGTAAATAATAGTTAAGAGTTAGTTTTTACAAGTACATAATATATTTCTAGTATATCTAATATCACTAAAGTAACACAAATGCACATTGTAATGAATTCTAATCTGGTTCACCAATTTTGTAGTGTGTAAATAACTTAAATTTAAGAATATCTAAGGTAATTATCTAATTAATGTACTTTAATACTTTACTATAAAATTTGAGTTACTCACGAATTTCCCATAGTCACGGGTAACGGTTACATACTTCTAAGGTAATTGTAAATTTCTCAAATGTGTTCAACCTTATCGACCTCCAGTAATACAATAGATATAAACAACACAGTTGTCTGTGAATGAGTAAAGGAAAACTTTAAAACAATAGCTGTGTGATGAGCGTTACAAATACACTATACATTAAATATCACAAAAAAAAATACGAAACACAACAAATAAAACTTAAAAACACAAAAAAAAAATTAAAGCACCAAAAAATATTACGAAATATGTTAAGAGGATGGGTTGTTAATAGTTCCAAGAAGGTTATGATGTAATATCATTGAAAGCTTATTTTTAAAACTATGAAATTTTTTCATAAATTTTTGTACTACCTAAATGTATGTTATGTTATACATTCCAACTATAAAATGGTAACACCTTAAACAAAAATAGAGGCAACATGATACAAGAAATATGAGCAATATAAGTAAAACAAAATTAAAATACAATACAGCAAGAATCACCAACAATAATACACTAAGAACAACGTAATAACTCATAAACTTCAAGGATATTAACGCAATCGCATAATAGATACCATATAGTTACCTTTAAATTACATCACAAATAGCCATGATTCGACCAGACCTCTCTCGGTTGAGGACACAGAACTTTCACATACGGTAACAGAACTGACTATAGAGCCATCAAATTACTTAACAATTGTGTAAAATATAAGAAAATTTAACTAGAAACAATAAATTAATGTGAATATATGAATAAAACAGAGTATATTGTTATTAATAATTTATTTTAGGTGCCGACATGATGAGCATTATCAATATATTTTATTTTAAATATGAAGAAAAAATAAAAAACACTCCAAAACAACTCAAAACAACAAAAAAAACTTAAATAAAAAAAACGCATAAACACCAAAAAAATGGCACTAATTATTAAATGTTAGGGGAATAGATTATAAATAGTTCCAAGTTTATTATAATATCATTAACTGACTTATGTCAATATTTTTCTTATTAGTTTTTCGTTTACATATACGCTTTACAGTCCAAACATATAACGATAACAATCAAAGCAAAAGTAGAAGCAGCATGGTGTAACAGATATAAACTAAAACTATAAAGTTAACGATAAAAAAGGAATCATCAAGTAAAATATATTAAATGCAATGTAATATCTCCTAAAGTTTACGGACATTAACGAAATCACATAGATATATTTAAATATCCTCACGAATATTCACTCATTCACGATTCGATCGGACACTCCCCTGCCTGAAAACTTTTGAAAGTTAATTTTTTAATTATATTTTTTTTTTCATTTTCTCCCAGTTAACATAGTTAGTAGTTTAAAATGATGATGATTGATGCAGGGGTGACAGTTATCGTGATAACTGTGTAAGCCTCATACTGTCACGATGACTGTCATGCTTTTTACGTCCCCAAGCGGGGTGTGAAAAAGCATCTCACAAGGCCGCGATAGTGTGGGTCACCATACTGCATTGTCTGCATTTGCAATGAGTATGGTGACCACAGTTCTTGGATTCTATTCATGCTTTCCATCAGGCAGAGTAGAGTCACTTTGGGAGGCTCTTAATATAGAATGTATATAATAAAGAAACGTTTCATACAGTGAATTTTTAAATGATGGTGCCAGAATGAATTTCAAAACTGACACATCTGTAGCCTGTAAATAATACTGAATAGTTAGTTTCTACGAGCGTGTAATATATTAGAAATAATGTTAAATCTTATATTAAGTACATTTAAGAAACAAACGTATGTTATAATTGGAATGGTATCGAGTAATCAGATTGTAGTGTGTAAATAACTTAAAATTAAGATTACATAAAGTAATTACCTAATTAATGTACTTTAAAATAATATTATGGGACTTTATTATTGAATTAAGCAGAGGCAACATGACGCAACTAATATAAATACTATAACCTAAAACTACAAAATTGGTCGGTGTCCTTTGTAACGAAATTGTGTCAACTTTTCATTTTATATTTACTCTTCTCGAGCGTTCCACAGTTATAACAGTAGGCGAAAAGATACATTTTTACCTTAAAACCTAAAATGAAATTAAAACAATAGCGATTTTCTATAATCTATGGTTCGAAATCAATATTTCCTCATATTAATTCACAATCATTCACTGAAAAACAATATTCTTAAGGAAAAATCATAAGAGTGTCCCTTCTTTTATTTACTACATAACAATGCTGCGTATTTGTGAATATTAGACGTCATGCATTAAACCACGTGTTAAAACTTAAGCCTGGTTTAAAAAATAGCCTAGAATAAAACTCATTATGCGATTAAAACAATAGTGTGATTAAGTATAATTTACTTCATAACACTACTGTAGATGTAATATGAGGGTATCATAAAACAATATAATTTTAGGCTGTAAATTTATCCTAAGGTCTGGGTTAGATTAAAATATAGGACACATGCCTGAAGCTCACCATCAAATGTAAATAATAATTGTGTAAAATTTTAGCACATATCTCAAAACAGTTACAAGAAGTGATAAATATAAGCAACTAAATAAGTAAGGTAGGGTATAGTGTTATGAATAGTTTATTTCAGGTGCCGAGATGATGAGCGTTACCAAAATATTTTAAGTTAAATATTAATAAAGAACACCCAAAAACAACTTAAAACACCAAAAAAAACCTAAAAACACAAAAAAAAAAATTTAAAACAACCAAAAAAATGTTACTATGTAGTAAATATTTAATAATTTTTCGTGGTACATATATGTACATCTTTTACAGTCCAAACAAAATAAAAGCCGAGACAACATGACGTAATAGACATAAACTGAAACTAAGTATTTACCAATAAAAAAAAATTATCAGTAAATACAAAAACTCAAACAACACAATAACTTCTAGTTTACGGGCACTAACGCAATCACATATAAAGTACTTTAATATCACGAAAACTCAAGATTTGATTAGACCTTTCCCGACCTAAGAATTTAAGAGTTTATTTTCTTCATATTGGTTTCTCCCAGTTAACATAGAAGTTTAATATGTGCATATTAAAGAAACGTCTCATGATTAGAATTTTTTAAATGATGCTGAATTTGAAAACTGTCACATGTGTAGCCTGTAAATAATATTTAGTAATTAGTCTGTATAATCATATAATATATTAGAAGTAAATTGGATTGGTATTGCTCTGCAGTGCGCCATAGTGTGCCACCACACTGAATTGGCTGCATTTGTAATGAGTATGGTGACCTCAACTCTTGGATTCTATTCATGCTTTCCATCGAGCAGAGTAGAATCACTTTGGCAGGCTCTTAATATAGAAAAGAGATACAACCACATCCCTGTATAGAAAACAAACATTTTACGCAATAACTGGTAACGCGAAAATCCGGAAATAAAGTGTGCTATTTGTGTTGAACGAAAATATATTTCTTTGTAATAAATTAAAAGCATTCTCATGCTTATTGATATACCCTTTACCTACTCTACATATATTTATGGCCTTGTGGCGATTTCCACATTACGACCCAAACAAAAATATACACCAGCGCCATCTAGCGAAGCTACATTGAACTACGTAGTATGATGAACTACTATCCTGTATCGTGAAACAGAGATTCGCGTGGCAATTAACACATATATATAACATCAACTGTTGGGCCGTGGCCCGCCAGGCATGATCACCTCGCCTGGTCGGAGGATCCTCCCTTTGTGTCGGAGGGACATATGACACACATCCCTCCATAGCCTAAATTATCTAATTTCATTCTTGTGGTGTAACAATATTCAGGAATGTACATATGTACTTCTAGGTTCAAATATATAAGTGTCTAGTTATAAATTAGGGTTAAGAAACTCAAAAACTTCTATGCAAAATTGTAGCATGTACATAATATATTCTAAGTTAGGTATAAGTATTACAATTAAGTAAAAATATAAAAAAGACAAAAAAAATTATAGGTGAGTGTAATACTAGCTGTGTCCGCGTCTTCGTTCGTTTAAGATTTATTTAAATATATTGATGATATGGAAATTTTGGCGACATTGAATAATGTAAATGTCTGGTTATTTACGATCGATCTCGGCGGGCGGTTCTCATTAGTTAACACAGATTTTGCTGATTCCGTTGGAAATCCAGAATAAAAAATAGTCTATATAGAAAGTCTCATTAAAATCAGTTCAGCCGTTCAAACAAACAAACAAAGAGACAGAAAGACAAGTAGTAAAAAAGGAGTTTATGTTTTAGCATCGTTTAAAGAGCTTAAACCAATGAGAAAATAGATTTTTTGATCATAGCAGACACTTAATTTTTTTTGTGTGTATATTGGTGTATTGCTTTTAAAAATAGATAGGCTCAGTTAAAGTGACATCATACTTCCAGTACACCTAAATGTTTTTGAGCATACAACTAATTTGAGAGTTACTAAGTACAGTCCATATGGTGACGGATTAAGTATACATAGTGTTACCACCCCTATTCATCCCGAAGGTGTCGTAAAAGGCGAGTAAGGGAGCAAAGTATGTAAGGCAACATCATTACAAAGAGAAGGAAAACTTGAAACAAACCCTATTTCAACCCGTCTGGCCAGCGTGGTATAGTATGCCAAAACCTCCTTGTTAAGGAGAGACCTATGTCCAGCAGTGGACTGTAAAAGGCTGTTGATGATGATGACAATCTTCATTACTTTTGTCCAAGACCACCACACACTACGTTAATAGTGGTTACCACGTGGTTAATACCACAGATCACGTTAGTAATTTTTCTAAAATTTCATCCTCTTTTCTTAACAGTTCCATATTTATAAAAATATAGCATATAAATATATAATCTAGCATTTGTTTGATTACAAATTATATGCAAATTATAAAAATGCTTTCGCCCTGAAGCTAATAATTATAAAAATACAACAATAGTAAGATAGAGCGATCTACCATTATATATTATAAAAAAAATGTAAGTTAATAATTATGAGGTATCATAAATTGTATGTTAACCAATACGAGGCGTTACAACTTTAGTCTGTAAATATAAGTTTTAGATTAGGTTAAAATAAGGGAACATGTATGTTAACTGAACTATAACATGTTAATTACAATACGACGAAGAGATGCTCTTTGTAGGTAGATTTAAGCGTAATCTAAACATTTATAATTAGCTTAATAACATTAATAAGTAAACTGACATTCCACATTAGTTTTAAGCTTCGCTTATTGGTCAATTATTAATACTATGTTAAGTAATAAAAAATACCTTGAAATAATAATTAAAAACAAAGATATGAATAATGTAGAATAAACTATCACATATGTTAAGAAGTAACAATAAAAATAAAAAAATAAATCATAAAAAAATTTAGTTAGAGTAAGTTAAGATTTAAAAAAAAGTTTTATAAATATATAGAATCATATTAAAAATGTTTTTAAAAATAGTGTAACATCGCATTACGGGCAATCGGGGACGCAGTCGAGGTTGCGTGGGTCAGTTAGTATACCATAGTATATAGAATACTGTAATATGTTAATAAATATGAAACATAAACCAGCTACAACTTTAGTCTGTACATACAAGTTTAAGATTAGATTAAAATAAGAGGGCCAGTGTGAAGCTTACCATCAAGTGGAAATAACAACACGACAGTACGCCTTTATATGTGGGTCGCGTTCTATGGTTACTGCAAAGATATACTTTATAAGCACACATAAACCACTTTATAACATTAATATTTTACTTCATTGTATATTATTAACGTTAATATAATGATGTTAAGTAATATAAATAATTTGATTATAAAGTCATAAGAAGAAATAAAGTAAAAACTTTTTAAGATTAGATTAAGATTGAGATTAACAAATAAATATAAAAATTAAAAAAAAAGAACTTAATTCAAGGTACCGAGGTGAGGAGCGTTACAAATATACTTTGTAAGTTAGTATTAAGAAAAATAATATAATAATAACATGTTGCTAAACTACTACTAAATTTTAGATAGATCATATATTATTATATATTAAATATTTCAAGTGGAATTTTATTTTATATCTTTATTTTATTTTCAAAAACGATTACGTACGCTATTCACTTGTTTGATTTTTTTTTAAACATTTATGGTACGTCTCGATTTATAGTCCAAACTGTAACAGATAACAATAATATCCAAAAGAGTGTAAAGATAACATGACGTAACAATATAAAGAGAATCTTAAATAAAAACTAATTTCGTTAAGAAAACAAATCATAACAGAAAACGATTATTAAAACGTGTAACGTGTAATTTAAATGGGTCATAATCTATGATCATCTAATTAGGCTCTATTCCGAGGGAAAATACTCCTCCCCTTCAATCGTGGCGTGGCGACTCGATCGCGTCTTAATACGATAAGACCACCATCACTTACTGCAACAGTCAATCTCGAATAGAGATCCCCAATCTGCAGTCTCGTCGGCGACTTACAAAAAGTGATATTTTCAGGCGTTCACCCATCTAAGCATTAGCCACGCCCGATGTTGCTTAACTTCGGTGATCGGACGAGAGCTGCTGTATTCAATATTCTACGTTGGTGCACAGACTCGGTTCGATACACAGATCATACGGGCTAACAAGACACTCTTACACATTGATCTTTAAACGACATACAAACTTCGAGTTTTATTTCGGAGAAGGCCAAACCTTCCTTAGACGTTTGTTTAACTTATCTTAAAACCTTTACGAGTATTAATACAAGTACCTAATACAACTGTCGTATGCCTTTAAATTGCTTTACATTTTGTCCAGGCCTGTCCTAGCCATGGTCACTTGCTGGGCCTATTTTATTTCTGTCATGCTTCTTTCCCTACCACTTAGGTACTAAACTTAGGAATTAAGATTTTTAAGTGAAGGGGTGACAATTCTACATGACACATCTGTAGCCTGTAAATATTACTTAATAATTAGTCTATACGAGCACATTATATTAGAATTAAATCTATGTCTAAGAAGCAACAATGTACATTATAATGAAATCTAATCTGGTTCACCGATCTGTAGTGTGTAAATAACTTAAAAGTAACATACGGTAATTATCTAGTCAAAGTATTTTAATACATTATTATAAGACATTATTACTGCATCATATCACCCAGGACCTTTAAAAATTTCCAACCACTGCTAAATATAAGTCCAGGTAATCAGAGTTTAAAAAAAGAAATTTTTATGCACACATAGGTTTTGAACATTTTTCAAATATGCTCCCAGAATTACCTATACACAATTAATACGTGTGGTGACGGATTTATATCCGCATGGTGACGGATTAAGAGTACTAAAAACAGTAAAAAACCGAACCTTTTCAACACCCTTCCACTGCTTAACATTATATGCAAATTATAAAAATACTTTCGCCCTGAAACTAATAATTATAAAAATACAACAATAGTAAGTTAGATCGATCCATCGACCATTACATATTACAATTACATTACATTAATAATTATGAAGCATCATAAATTGTTTGATAACCAATACGAGGCTATACAACTTTAGTCTGTAAATATAAGTTTTAGATTAGGTTAAAATAAGGGAACATGTATGTTAAGTGAACTATAACATGTTAATTACAATACGACGAAGAGATGCTCTTTGTAGGTAGATTTAAGCGTAATCTAAACATTTATATTAGCTTAATTATTATTACATTAATAATTAAACTGACATTCCACATTAGTTTTAAGCTTCACTTATTGGTCAATTATTAATACTATGTTAAGTAAAAAAATACTTTGAATTAATAATTAAAAGCAAAGATATGAATATTGTAGAATAAACTATCACATATGTTAAGAAATAACAATGAAAATAAAAAAAGAAAATATAAAAAATCTAGTTATAAGAGTAAGATAAGATTAAAAAAAAATCTAAAATAATAAAAATCTATAAAAATAAAACCCGTCAAACACCTGCCAAAATAGTGATCAAATACTAATCTTCATGAGCTAGGGAAATATAGAAAAAATCTAGTTATAACATTAAATTGGTTTATAACTATTAATTTCAAAATAAAATAAGTTTAAAATAAATAACAACAGGTGACAATGTGGGTTGATACCTTTATAATTACTTTTCAGTAATTGCAACTTTGTGAAATATTAAATAATTTCTGAACTCGACTCGAGGGAATCGTGGGTACCATTTATACCCACGATTCACTCGAGTCGCACTTCATATACGAAACCGTACATTTTGACACCATTCGCACATTGAACACCACGTATTTTCCTTCAACCTTATCAACTCCCAGAAGTAATTCACCCCTCGAGAGTACTGTGAAAGCTTTTGAAGTCTTTTCCGACAATACATACACTTATGTTTGTTTCCCAGGAAAATGATGGATTAAAAAAACAGTTTCACTGAAATAATAAAAATCTGCTAAAATACAAACCGTCAAACACCTGTCAAAATAGTTATCAAATACTAATTTTCATGGGTAGTAAAGTAGTAAGTTTAAAAACTTTGATTATTTTATCATTTATTCTATGTTAATTTGTTTAGATAAGAATGTATTATTTAATTTGACTCCAATTTTCAATGACCACGCCATTAACAGCTATTAAAAATAAAGTTAAACAAAAGGGGAACACTTTGCACTGTGTTGCGAATAACCATTGCAAAATTAGGCCAACCTACATTGACACCGCTCATAGAAGTTAACGAAATTATATAACACATTTATAGGTTTCAAAGCAACCTGAAACAAACAGATTAACTTGACAAAGCTGACACAGCGACAACGGCAAACTTACTGGACAACAGTTGGATACGAAACTTTTTCACTCTTTAACAGCATTGAATGCAATACAGCACCAAACCATAAACTCCATTTTTTACATGAGTGCCAAAAATAAATTTTATATTTGATTTTTTGAAACAATATTGTTTTTCTTATAAAATATTATGATGTTAATACATTATTGTTTTTTTTTTGCTCTAACTTTTAAAATAATGACCGCTGTGATAACCCTTACCCAAGCTGATAAAAACCACAAGAGATCTTTTTGTTTTCAAAACTTGAACCAATATTGAGATAAGTTTCTCTAAAAGTGGACAAAATATTACGCGAAGTGTGCTTTATTTCAAGTTTTAGTATTTTTTAAAAATCTTTGATTGGAACATATGATTTTTTATCGGTTCAATGCAAAAAAGGAGGTTGATCAGTTTGACATCAAAATGAGTGAAAATGGCACTGGTGTATTCAGCAAAATGTTAAATAGGTTTAGACCTCAATTTCACATTAACGCTATTTTCACACTTGCGAAAAGTGCGCGTTTAACATACCTCTGCCTACTGCTCCGGAGAAACAGGCGTGATTTTATTTTTTGTATGATGTATTATTTTCAAAAATTTGGGGCCATTTCGCTTTCAATGAGCAATATTATTATTATAATAACATTATATAAATCGCACATCACTGAATACACCTAATGTGTCTACAATTCGAAGAGTGGTCAAAAAATTTAAAATAACCGCGTTGATTTCGGATATTGAGTCTCTTATGTGTCAAATATCAGTCAGTTTGTTAACAATGTAGCTGCAAATGAATGTGCTACCGAAAACCCGAAAAGGTTTTTAGGCATCAAATTTAACACAATTTGGAAAAATAAAATTTGACACCAAATCCTAACCCAAAAGGACAGATCAGTAGGCAATGCAACTCGCCGGTAGTCACTTAATGGGTAATCAATGGGGCGAAATTCTCCGTTTCTTTGAATTAATTCTCCCTCCATGAAGCGCTTTGACATCTGCACAGCATACAAAGTAACACGTCCGACAGTAACAAATGAACTCACAAAGAGTAACTGTCTATTAGAAATTTTTGTCAAACTACATTACTAACAGTTCTCAAATGAAATTATTTCATTAAATTCTGATGATGGCCAACAATTATGCCTTTTATTTTTTTGATGTCTTAATAGAATCCAAAGCGGTGAAATCCAATAACATCTAGATATAGAGATTATTAAATATTTGACGAAAAGACGGCAAAGGTGTTTAACGAATATTGTATTCTATACTTACTTATAATTTGTTTTCTATTATTATCATAACCCGTTCAAAACATGATTTCTTCAAAGACACTTATTGAGACACCTTTATGTGTGTTAATGGCGACGGGACTAAAAACATTGACGATTGTGTTGGTGCTTGAAAATATTCAACTAATGTACTTCCAGCTTCAGAATTTAAAAAATATATAGTATATTTAATAAATAATCAGTAATATAATAACACAAATAGAGTA
Source organism: Hypercompe scribonia (assembly GCA_949316085.1). Lineage (NCBI taxonomy): Eukaryota > Metazoa > Arthropoda > Insecta > Lepidoptera > Erebidae > Hypercompe > Hypercompe scribonia. Next base: position 16,321,205 of record OX438989.1, read on the forward strand.
AACAATAGTAGTAAACAAGTACATAAATTCTATACAAATGGTAGCATGTACATAGTTTATTCTAAGTTTAGGTATAATTAATATAATTAAGTAAATGTTCAAAATAATATAATAAAGATAGAATATTCTTATAACTAAGCATTTGTATATTGAATAAAATTTATGCTAATAGATATGTACGAATGTATATAAGGGAATATATTGAATATTCTAAAATAGAAAGGCTACAATTAAGGTAACGTCAAAACTTCAATTACCCTTAAATATTTTTAAAAATGCGATACAACAAAAACAGCTTCAACTAACTTTGCAATATAGGTATTATGCAGTAACCACAACGCATTGTGAACTATTTTTCGCTTAATAAGCGGTTTCATTCTTTAAGCGTAACATAAATTTATTAACCTTTGCTCGAAATTAATTGCTCTTATTAATCGTCATGAGATTTGTTATATAGGAAACTTAAATTAAACTATTGGAACATTTATGTATGATACATATATCTTACTGCTATAGACGGGGAGATGAGATGAAATACGTACACTGTTCAACACACTTCAATGTTAACTAAAAAAACGTTTGTCAAATAACCAAAAATTGCTTTCGACTTGCGAACACATACCAAAAGTCGTTTTATGAAAACTAAAATGCGACCCGACACATTTGTTATAAGCTTGATGCAATTTCAACCAGCTAAATTGCCATTAAGAATTAATTTAAGGTACCGAGGTGAGGAGTGTTACAAATATACTTTATAAATTAAATATTAAGCAAAAATACGTAAAATACTAAAAAAATCGTAACTATAACACTTAATTAAGGGGATGAATTATAAGCAGTTCCAAATACAATTTTTTTTTATTTAATAAACTAGTTCAATTTCCACTCACTAGAATATTACTCTTTTTTTCAATTTTTACTCTCCCGTGTGTACACATTTATATCTTCAGTCCAATCATTAACAACATTTACAACAAAACAAGACTCGACACAGTCAAAGTTAATCACGTAAATTTTATCATGTATAAAATGTACGATTTAGTCGAATTCTATCAGACCTGATATTGGTATCTTCAGCAAAAGTAATCAAAAAAATTAATAGGTTAAATATATTCAATCTTTTAAGTTCAAGTTCTTTAATCTTCGTGGTAATATTTGTGCACTCAAAAACTCTTTGACAAACCTTAATGTCACTATACTATGTAATGTAAATCTTAAACAATTTCGCATAATAAGTTTTATTAGCGCCGAAACGCCAGTTAGTTGTCACTAAACGAGTCTCCCAAAGACATATTTTTGACATCGTTTTGTATCAAATTAACCGCAATGAAGGCAAATAAAATATTATATCCGCTTTTACCACACAGGGTTAGGTTTCTGGCCCAGAAGCTCAAGGATAGTTCTACAGATCATACCGTTAATTCAATATAGCGTTTGCCGTATATTGTATTCTATTAGTAATCAGAATACATTTTCTTTTATTACCAAACTCGCTCACAAACACGTTGTGTTAATACTACCATTGATGCTGGGATGACAGTTATCGTGGTAACTGTGTAAACCTTACACTGTCACGATGACTGTCATGCCTTTTACGTCCCCAAGCGGAGTGTGAAAAAGCTCACTAGGCCGCCGTAGTGTGGGTCACCATGCTGCATTGTCTGCATTTGCAATGAGATGGTGACGACAGCTCTTGGATTTTATTCATGCTTTCCACCAGGCAGAGTAGAGTCACTTTGGCAGGCACTTAATATAGAAAAAAAAGTCCACACTTATTGAGAAATTTACTTAGGAATTTATGTTTATGGCGACGGGGCCAAAAGTATCAAAGTTCGTGTTGGTGTTCTAATAAAGTTAGCTAATATGCCTCCACGGTTAGAATTAAAATAAGTTAATTGAATAACTAGGCTATGTCGTTAAGTATATAGAATATAAACTGTAAAATATTTGAATTCTATGCCAAGAAGTAGCCTGTACAGAATTTGTTTTAAGTAATTAGTGTAATTACCTACATGCATTAAAAGAATCATCAAAAAAAATACATCTAGAACAACATACAAACTCTCAAACTACGATTATTAATACGATCACGTAATAGTTATCACACACCTTGGTCTGTTGGTCATAACGTGTGACAATTCATATCTGTTGATGAAAAGTCGTTTTATAAAAATTAAAATGTGACCCGAGACATTTGTTATAAACTTGATGCATTTTCAACCAGATAAATTGCCATTAAGAACTTATTTAAGGTACCGAGGTGAGGAGCGTTACAAATATACTTTATAAGTTAAATATTAAGCAAAAACAAACAAAATACCAAAAAAACGTAACTGTAATACTTAATTAAGAGATAAATTATAAACAGTTCCAAATACGGTTTTCTTTTTATTTAATAAACTAGTTCAATTTCAACTTACTACAATATTACATTTTCTTCCAATTTTTACTTTTCCGTGTGTATACATTTATATCTTCAGTCCAATCATTAACAACATTTAGAACAAAACAAGACTCGACACAGTCAAAGTTAATCCGTAAATTTTATCATGTATAAAATATACGAATTAGTCGAATTCTGTGAGACCTGATATTGGTATGACAATACATCTAAAACAACATACTAACTCTCAAACTACTATTATTAACACGATCACATAATAGTTATCACACACCTTGGTCTGTTGGTCATAACGTGAGACATGAATTGTCTCACGTTATGACCAACAAACCAATTTTTCTAAAAAAACAATCGGTCAGAATTCAGATCCCATCAACACTTGATCCTTCAACTATCGTGAAAGGTATTTTCATATTCAAATAATTAAGCATTACTAAGACCTGTAGATTATTGATTCAATTTTCATCCGTAATACAATATAATCACATTAAACAGTCATAAAATCAATCCTGAATGTTTGCTACAACGATACCTTTTCTAACAGTTGTGTGAGATCGAGAGCTTATCGGGACTGAAATTTTACCAAATTTTCGCAATTCTCAATTTCTCTCTCTAATTGACGGTTTTTTATAACGAGAATTGACCTTCTGTTCTTCTCTGTCCGAGGTCACATTGAGGTCAATATTCTATCTTAATTTTCACAAAGTCCATTAAACTCAACTTAAATCATTGGTATACTCACTAAGGTAATAGGCAGTTAGTACAGAATTGTATCATCTTTCCCTGCCCCGGACGGTAAAACGAGATGAAAGAAAACTGTTCAAACATCTTCAATGTTCACTAAATGAAACGTTGGTTAACTCAGAAGCAATAGCAGTCAGCTTGCGAAAGTATACCAAAACTTATTTTGTAAAAATAAAAAAGACCCGTGTTTTAACAGTATTTCTTGTAAAGTAACTATCGTAAAATCAATTTGATTCAATTTAAACTAGTTATATTGTCATTGTTAGTCTATTTTAGGTGCCGAGGTGATGAGCGTTACATATACCTTATACCTTATAAGTTAAATATTAAGATAAGATAAAAATTTATAAATAAAATACCAAAAAAAGTAATGAAAAAATATACCTTAAGGTAAGTCTAACCCACAATGTAAATAGTTCCGAATACAGATTATTATTTTCTTTTCTCTAATTTAATTAACTAATATATTTCAACTTCAATTTACTTGTATTTTACATTGTTACACCACTTTTTTGCACCAATATATGTGCATATTTTTTTTAAGTCCATACTTTAACAGAATCGAAAATATCCAGAACAAAAGTTAGATATGACGCAGTCAGAGTTATCCTCGTAAGTCCAGTCGTACTATAAGATGCACATATTAATGTACTCAGGTTTGGGGCGATATCTTGAACCCAAACTAACGATTTACTGTAATATACTACTACTTATAAGTTTTAACAATTGTAAGACGACACCATCGGAATTAAAAGAAAATATGTTGCCTGGTTTGTACCAAAATTCTTGGTTTATTCTTTTTAAAGAACGATAGGTCAATATTAGAATATCAGAACTTGCGAGATTTAAAAAGAGTCATCAACAATAACAGATTAACAGTCAAACTACGGGTAATAACGCGATCATGTAATAGGTACACATAGTTTTGTTGTATAAAAGGATTTATTTGCGATAAAATTACTTCAAAAGGTTACATTACCATACATACCTGTCCGAGTCTATCCGTAACCATGAACTCATTCGAAACGTCGCGAAATAAGAGGTATTGAAACCTTTTTTTAATAAATATATCGCGAATATGTCCCGCTGTACAACAAAACTATGTGTATGTGTGTGTGTTTGTGTGTGTGCGTGTTTGTGTGTGTGCGTGTTTGTGTGTGTGCGTGTTTGTGTTTGTGTGTGCGTGTGTGTATGTGTGCGTGTATGTGTGTGTGTGTATGCGTGTGTGTTTGTGTTAGTGTTTGTGTGTGTATGTTTGTGTGTGCGTGTTTGTGTGTGCGTGTTTGTGTGTGTATGTTTGTGTGTGCGTGTTTGTGTGTGTGTGTGTGCGTGTGTGTGCGCGCGTGTGTGTGCGTGTGTGTGTATGTGTGTGTGCGTGCGTATGTGTATGTGTGTGTGTGTGTGTGTGTGTGTGTGTGTGTGTGTGTGTGTGTGTGTGTGTGTGTGTATGTGTGAAAATTGCGAGAGTCTAAAAATAGGTGTTACATACGTTTGAAATGACTCAGGTTTGGGCCGGGAGACTGGTCTGGCCTGGTCGAGGTCTCAGGCAGAACTGTTACACTTACCTTACTGTTTTCATGTTCCGTTTCCTTCTGTTTAATATAGTTAGAAGTATTTAATAGTTAGTAAGTAAGAGATCTTTCGTAATAAAAAAAACTAGTCTGTAAATATTTCTTATCAGTTAGTCATTATAAATAAAGGTAAAGTTATGAATAAAATATAACGACTTATTACATCGTCAAATGAATTTAAAAATAACATTAAAACGTAAAAAAAGGGAAAAAAAGTGAAACGTAAAAAACATCTAGTTTTAGGTAGAAATACATCTTAAGTAATAATTAGCAAGGAGAAATTAACTGTATTTAGTATTTGCAACGTTGTGAAATACAATACAAAATAATATGATAACACTCACAATTCACTTGAGTTACTATTTTGACGCAAAACTGTAAGACTGCGATTCGTCAGCGACAAATAAATTCCTGACCGATGTAAATTGGTCATCAAGTTCATGATATTTAATGGCGTTGGATTATTTCTCTGGGTTTTTTCAAATTTTAAGTCAATACAAATATTTAATACGGTATCTATACGATTCTCCCACATTTATATAAAAAATCATTAAAATTAGATTCACCTTAGCGTACGACAAATATTTATACTACGCTTAATCGGAAAATATTTTCTGTTATTATTAAAACTTGCTCCAAAACACGGTCTGTTAACAGAAAAGTACAGACTAATTTTATCATCCATAACCAAGATATCTGTTTATAAAAATAATATAATATAATATATTGAATAAAAAACTATTACAAATACCAAAATTCTAATCAAAGTAGCAACATATGTACCGTGCTTTTGGCGGCGGGCCAAAAATATCAAAGTTCGTGTTGGTGCTCTTATAATGTTGTACTTTCACGCTTAGGATTAAAATAAATTTAATAAATAACTAGTTATGCTATTAAATATATTGAATTAAAAATTATAAAGGAAACAGGTACTGTAATTCTTTGCAAAATAGTAGCATGTACATATCTTACTAAGTGAAAGAGCGAGGAACTTCGTAGTTTTTGCGAAGAAACTGGAGACGGAAACGGGCTACGTATCGCAGACGACTCACATATCAGTTGTCACAGAACACCTTCTGGCCTCCATAAGTGCAAGACTGGTGGTGACAGGTGAGGTTATATGTCACCCTATTAGAAGTAGGCTGAGGTGAACAGGTAACAGAAAAGGAACATTGCGGTTCCCGTACAGATTGGGGACATCTCATATCTCACAGCAGGATTTAAGAGATTTCCTTTCGAGGATACACACGGTTTTCAGCACGGCGTTTGAATTTTAGTCGGCTCGTGCCCGCTATAACCACCCACCAGTGGTTAGCGTCCAAGGACATTTCTGCACGGGAAAAAAGAACTCTCCTAGTCGAGGGCCCAAAATACTTGCTGGGCTTATTCTATGTATGTATGTCATGAGTCAGTCTCTGCAACTTACTGTAGTTAGGAGTATAACATGTACAAATCTTCGTAACGTTTCATGAAAAAAAATTTTTAAATACCAACAAAACATTTAAGTTATTGGTTATTGGAGTTATAAATATGTACATATAATGAACAAGAATTTGTCGCAAACCCACATTCTATATGTTACTAACTTAAACTTAAAGTTACATAAAATAATAACGTAATAAGTGTAGTTTAATACATTATTTTAATTAATGTATTATTATTCCATTACCCAAGAACCTTCACAATTCTCATCATAACTAACAATCTGTCTGGGTAAAGATAATTTTAACGAACTAACTTCTACGTCTTTTTTGATTATCCGCCTGCCCCAGACAGGGAGATGACATGAAAATCACACATTGTTCAACCCACTTCAAAGTTGTCTAAAAAAACATTGCTCAACTTACATTGCTTTTGACTTGCGAAAGTATACCAAAAGTAATTTTATAGGAATTAAAAACGTGACACTCGTTTTAACAGTAAATATTTTAGAGTAACTAGCATAAATATTTGAGAATAAATTTGATGCAATTCAAACGAGTTATATTATCATTATTAATCTATTTATGGTACTGACTTGACGAACATCACAAAAATACTTAACTACCGTATGGCAGTTTTCATGTAAGAGAACAAGTAATAAACAGTTCCAAATACAGTTGGCATCTCAATAATATCATATTTTATCTTATTTTTTACAGTCATGTTTATAATAAGGTTTTCTGTCTAAACTTTGACAGATAACGTAAACAATCATATCAATAGCGACACGACGCAATTAAAGTTTAGTTAGGTCAAACCTGAGATTATAAATGGTTAGTAAAAGTAGCCACTTAACATACTCATTTCAGAAAAAACTATTGTATTAAAAGAAAACCGAATGCTTATTTAGAGATCCTACCTACCTATGTTAATGGTGACCGGTTTAAATCATCAGAAGTTCGTGTTGGTGCTGTAACAATATTCACGCCTAAATAAGAAAATATAAAATGAAAGAAATAAAAAACTAGTTGTGCACTTATGTATGTAGAATTAAGAAACTTCAAAAGAGTTATTCTATGCAAAATGGTAGCATGTATATAATAGTTTCTAAGTTTAGATATAATTAATATTATTAATTACAGGTATAAAATAATATAACAAAGTCATAAATGACATTTCCTATAACTAACTATTTATATACACTTAAATTTGTAAGTTATGATTACAACCGTCAAAACTACAAATATACATGAGCAATTTAAAAAATTCGGTACAATACGTCATTAATGTAAGTAAAATTAATTATTTGAATAGCAATGTTAGTAGCTTTCCAGTAAATGGTCCACAAAAGTCATCAACAACAGTGCGATGTACTAACTTTCAAAACTACGGAAATTAAAAGGAAAATACGCAATACATACATTGAAGATAATATAAAAAAATCACTTGATTAATGCAGTTGAAAATATTATTAATTGAAATTATTATTGGATTACTCAATACTGTTTACAGTTTCAGATGATAAGTTACGAACAGTGTCGATAAGCACAGTTTCAACATAGAAACACCTTATTTTGAGTAACAAAGTAATTTTACAGGGTGGATATAATACAGTAACCAAAACGCGTTGTAAATTATTTTTCGCTTAATAAGCGTTTTCATTCTTTAAGCGTAACTTAAATATATAAAACTTACTAGGCTGGTTGTACCATACTGATATAAAACTTAGATCATTAATATTTTGTAATGAAATTCACTGTCTGCTAACCTCAACCTAAATCATCTTAACAATCGATTACGTAATAGGCAGTTAGTACAGCCCACCTTGCACAAGATAAAAGACACACATTGTTCAACCCTCTTGAATGGTGACTAAATACCACATTTTTAACTTATAACAAATTGCTTTCAGCTTGCAAAAATCAATTTGGAAACTAAATGTCAAAATTATTTTAATTTATCTTTTTTTTGCTACTAGTCTCTGAAGTAACTGATACGAAATAAATCTTATACCATTTTAAATAGTTGTATCATTGCAGTGGACTGCAACGGGCTGACGATGATGATAGTATAATATTATTAATTTATTTAAGGTACCAAGGTGAAGAGCGTTCCAAATGTAGTTTATAAGTTAAATAATAAAAAAAACATAAAAATACAAAAAAATATGTAATTATTATATTAAATGTGCAATGGGCGGACGATGATGATGGTATAATATTATTAATTTATTTAAGGTACCAAGGTGCAGAGCGTTCCAAATACAGTTTTATAAGTTAATTAATAAAAAAAACATAAAAATACAAAAAAAAATGTAATTATTATATTAAATGTAGTATAAAAGTAGGGACATTTACGTTGAGACAGCGCGCAAACATCAGTAAGTTTCCTGACTAGACAGTGCTCTTCTTAAATCATTTATGTCTTAATGTAAGTGAAAAACTCTGACCAACTTTATTATACTGAATATAACTGACACACGGCAGCAAGACCAGGACACTTAGTAAACAACGGTTATACACTAAATTTACCTACGCTTGAACAACTTTGACAGTATGTAAATGACATGCATATAAATGATATAAAAGGTTGCATCTAATGTGTTACCAGTTCGAAGAGTGGTCAAAACATTTAAAGAAACTGTCTGCGTTGCATCAAAGTCCTATTTGGTCCGAAACCCCTAAATTGTTTTTTTGGCATCATTATACATTATAATTATTGCATTTAAGGTAAACAAACTTGACTATACCGTTATTGTACAAGATTCAGCTTACCCAGAAGCAATAGATCAAGCTATTTGCCGGCAATTCAGTACATGGATAATGAACAAACTGACAAAATTACCGGGCTTTTGAAATAAAATCATCTTCATGTATCAAACGCTGTGATTTCCATCTAACTGATTATGTGTTAACAAAATATTCGAATTCGGAACTTAAAAAATTGGCATACGATATGCTTTCGGCCAATTAATCAATTATTCTTTTTGTAGTTGTTTTTTTAAGTCTTTAATCTATGCGAATAGCAAACAGGCATAAAACAGCAATAAAAGATGCCACATGTATGCAAGGAAATCGTCAAAAATCTTCTGAGAACATCTAGAATTAGATTCACTGGTAGTGTTTGCTAAAAATTTTATTCAAACTTATTTGGACTATGTTTCTTTTATTACTATTAGTACATAAATGGTCACACTCAGTTCAAACACACATTTTCCAAACAAAACTGCACAATTATAGGAACACCTTTTAACAACCTATTTTTATGGCGATCGGACCAAAATAGTGAAGTTCATATTGGTGTTAAGAAAAACTTCCCTAAAAATATTCCACACTTATATTAAATACCACGCAATAAATTTAGAAAATCTAACTATATGAAAAATGGTCAAACATAATATTCTTTACCAATGAGTAGCATGTACATACTATGTTCTAAGTTGAGATATAATTAATAAAATTAAGAAAAAGTGTAAAATTATAAAATAAAAACCAAGAAGATTTTTATGCCTAGGTATTTATGTACGAATATATGATATCGCAATATATTAAGTATTATTAAATAGATAAGCTACCATTAGGATAACATTAAAATTCAATTATGTGTACTTTATTATTTTTAACATACAATAAGCACAATAATTAATCGCACCTATATTAAGTATAGCACTGTAAAACAAAACTCATTGATGAAATAGTTACGCTAGTGTACCTGACAACATAACACACTCATCCAACGATGATAACACTTTTTTCTTTTTTTTTGTTCGGATATTCTCACGGATACCGCCGTAATCTTATCTCGGCCTCGAACTGACCAAAAACCACACTCCGTCTCAGATACCAGTAACCGGAGAACCAGGTGCATCCTATTAATTAAATCCCTGGAGCCTCGACGTACCTCGGGCCACCTACGACTTGTTAAGCCCCTTCCCCCATGTGGAGACCTTCATTTTTCCATTTATTCCTGCCTCATATACCGGGAACCCAAGGCCTTCGACTAGGTGTTGAAGTCCCCGAGCACAAGAACCGGGTGGGGGCGACAGGCAATACATACATTGAAGTTAATATAAAGAAATCGCTTGATTAATACAGTTGAAAATATTAATAATTTTAATTATTATTGGATTACTCAATACTGTTAACAGTTTCAGATGATAAGTTACTAGTTGTATTATTGCAGTGGACTGCAACGGGCTGATGATGATGATAGTATAATATTATTAATTTATTTAAGGTACCAAGGTGAAGAGCGTCCCAAACGTAGTTTATAAGTTAAAAAAAATATGTAATTATTATATTAAATGTAGTATAAAAGTAGGGACATTTACGTTGAGACCGCGCGCAAATATCAACAAGTTTCCTGACTAGACAGTGTTCCTCTTAAATCATTTATATGTCTCAACGTAACTGAAAAACTCTGACCAACTTTATTATACTGAATATAACTGACACACGGCAGCAAGACCAAGAAGCTTAGTGAACAACGGTTATACACTAAATTTACCTACGCTGGAACAACTTTGACAGTATGTAAATGACATGCATATAAATGATATAAAAGGTTGCATCTAATGTGTCACCAGTTCGAAGAGTGGTCAAAACGTTTAAAGAAACTGTCTGCTTTGCATCAAAGTCCTATTTGGTCCGAAAACCCTAAATTGTTTTTTTGGCATCATTATACATTATAATTATTGCATTTAAGGTAAACAAACTTGATTATACAGTTATTCTACAAGATTCAGCTTACCCAGAAGCAATAGATCAAGCTACTTGCCGGCAATTCAGTACATGGATAATAAACAAACTGACAAAATTACCGGGTTTTTGAAATAAAATCATCTTCATGTATCAAACGCTGTGATTTCCATCTAACTGATTATGTGTTAACAAAATATTCGAATTCGGAACTTAGAAAACTAGCATACGATCCATTAGCAACAAATACATTCGGCCAATTAATCAATTATTCTTTTTGTAGTTTTTTTTAAGTCTTTAATCCATGCGTCTAGCAAACAGGTATAAAACGGCATTAAAAAATGCCACATGTGTGCTAGGGAGTCGTCAAAAATCTTCTGAGAACATCTAGAATTAGATTCACTGATAGTGTTTGCTAAAAATTTGATTCAGACTTATTTGGAATGTGTTTATTACTATTAGTACATAAATTAACTATTATAAATCTAACTATATGAAAAATGGCTAATTATAATTCTTTACCAAGGAGTAGCATGTACATACTATGTTCTAAGTTGAGATATACCTAATTAATAAAATTAAGTAAATGTGTAAAATTATAAATAAAAACCAAGAAGATTTGTATACCTAAGTATTTATGTACGAATATATGATAGCGCAATATACTAAGTATTATTAAATAGATAAGCTACCATTAAGATAACATTGAAATTTAATTATGTGTACTTAATTATTTTTAACGTACCATAAGCACAGTAATTAATCGTATCTAAATTAATTATAGCACTATAAAGCAAAACTCATTGATGAAATAGTTCCGCTAGTGTACCTGACAACATAACACACTCACCCAACGACGATAACACCTTTTTCTTTTTTTTTTGTTCGGATATTCTCACGGATACCGCCGAAAGGTTATCTCGGCCTCGAACCGACCAAAACCACACGCCGTCTCAGGTACCAGTAACCGGAGAACCAAGTACATCCTATTAATTAAATCCCTGTAACCTCGACGTACCTCGAGTCACCTACGACTTGTTGAGCCCCCTCCCCCATGTGGAAACCCTCATTTTTCCTTTTCTTCCTGCCTCGTGTACCGGGAACCCAAGGCCTTCGACTAGGTGTTGAAGTCCCCGAGTACAAGAACCGGGTGGGGGCGACGGGCAATACATACCTTCAAGTTAATATAAAGAAACCACTTGATTAATGCAGTTGTAAATATTATTAATTTAAATTATTATTGGATTACTCAATACTGTTAACAGTTTCAGATGATAAGTTACTAGTTGTATTATTGCAGTGGACTGCAACGGGCTGATGATGATGATAGTATAATATTATTAATTTATTTAAGGTACCAAGGTGAAGAGCGTCCCAAATGTAGTTTATAAGTTAAAAAAAATATGTAATTGTTATATTAAATGTAGTATAAAAGTAGGGACATTTACGTTGAGACCGCGCGCAAATATCAACAAGTTTCCTGACTAGACAGTGTTCCTCTTAAATCATTTATATGTCTTAACGTAACTGAAAAACTCTGACCAACTTTATTATACTGAATATAACTGACACACGGCAGCAAGACCAAGAAGCTTAGTGAACAACGGTTATACACTAAATTTACCTACGCTGGAACAACTTTGACAGTATGTAAATGACATCCATATAAATCATATAAAAGATTGCATCTAATGTGTTACCAGTTCGAAGAGTGGTCAAAACGTTTAAAGAAACTGTCTGCTTTGCATCAAAGTCCTATTTGGTCCGAAAACCCTAAATTGTTTTTTTTGCATCATTATACATTATAATTATTGCATTTAAGGTAAACAAACTTGACTATACAGTTATTCTACAAGATTCAGCTTACCCAGAAGCAATAGATCAAGCTACTTGCCGGCAATTCAGTACATGGATAATAAAGAAACTGACAAAATTACCGGGTTTTTGAAATAAAATCATCTTCATGTATCAAACGCTGTGATTTCCATCTAACTGATTATGTGTTAACAAAATATTCGAATTCGGAACTTAGAAAACTAGCATACGATCCATTAGCAACAAATACATTCGGGCAATTAATCAATTATTCTTTTTGTAGTTTTTTTTAAGTCTTTAATCCATGCGTCTAGCAAACAGGTATAAAACGGCATTAAAAATGCCACATGTGTGCTAGGGAGTCGTCAAAAATCTTCTGAGAACATCTAGAATTAGATTCACTGATAGTGTTTGCTAAAAATTTGATTCAGACTTATTTGGAATGTGTTTATTACTATTAGTACATAAATTAACTATTATAAATCTAACTATATGAAAAATGGCTAATTATAATTCTTTACCAAGGAGTAGCATGTACATACTATGTTCTAAGTTGAGATATACCTAATTAATAAAATTAAGTAAATGTGTAAAATTATAAATAAAAACCAAGAAGATTTGTATACCTAAGTATTTATGTACGAATATATGATAGCGCAATATATTAAGTATTATTAAATAGATAAGCAACCATTAAGATAACATTGAAATTTAATTATGTGTACTTAATTATTTTTAACGTACCATAATCACAGTAATTAATCGTATCTAAATTAATTATAGCACTATAAAGCAAAACTCATTGATGAAATAGTTCCGCTAGTGTACCTGACAACATAACACACTCACCCAACGACGATAACACCTTTTTCTTTTTTTTTTGTTCGGATATTCTCACGGATACCACCGAAAGGTTATCTCGGCCTCGAACCGACCAAAACCACACGCCGTCTCAGATACCAGTAACCGGAGAACCAAGTACATCCTATTAATTAAATCCCTGGAACCTCGACGTACCTCGAGTCACCTACGACTTGTTGAGCCCCCTCCCCCATGTGGAAACCCTCATTTTTCCTTTTCTTCCTGCCTCGTGTACCGGGAACCCAAGGCTTTCGACTAGGTGTTGAAGTCCCCGAGTACAAGAACCGGGTGGGGGCGACGGGCAATACATACCTTCAAGTTAATATAAAGAAACCACTTGATTAATGCAGTTGTAAATATTATTAATTTAAATTATTATTGGATTACTCAATACTGTTAACAGTTTCAGATGATAAGTTACTAGTTGTATTATTGCAGTGGACTGCAACGGGCTGATGATGATGATAGTATAATATTATTAATTTATTTAAGGTACCAAGGTGAAGCGCGTTCCAAATGTAGTTTATAAGTTAAGAAAAATATGTAATTATTATATTAAATGTAGTATAAAAGTAGGGACATTTACGTTGAGACCGCGCGCAAATATCAACAAGTTTCCTGACTAGACAGTGTTCCTCTTAAATCATTTATATGTCTTAACGTAACTGAAAAACTCTGACCAACTTTATTATACTGAATATAACTGACACACGGCAGCAAGACCAAGAAGCTTAGTGAACAACGGTTATACACTAAATTTACCTACGCTGGAACAACTTTGACAGTATGTAAATGACATGCATATAAATAATATAAAAGGTTGTATCTAACGTGTTACTAGTTTGAAAAGTGGTCAAAACATTTAAAGAAACTGTCTCCTTTGCATCAAAGTCCTATTTGGTCCGAAAACCCTAAATTGTTTTTTAGCATCATTATGCCTTATAATTAATGCATTTAAGGTAAAAAAACTGAACTATACAGTTATTGTACAAGATTCAGCTTACTCAGAAGCCATAGATCAAGCTACTTGCCGGCAATTCAGTACATGGGTAATGAACAAACTGACAAAATTACCGGGCTTTTGAAATAAAATCATCTTCATGTATCAAACGCTGTGATTTCCATCTAACTGATTGTGTTAACAAAATATTCGAATTCGGAACTTAGAAAACTAGCATACTATCCATTAGCAACAAATACATTCGGCCAATTAATCAATTATTCTTTTTGTAGTTTTTTTTAAAGTTTTTAGTCTATGCGTCTAGCAAACAGGTATAAAACAGCAATAAAAAATGCCAAATGTGTGCAAGGAAATCGTTAAAAATCTTCTGAGAACATCTAGAATTAGATTCACTGGTAGTGTTTGCTAAAAATTTGATTCAGATTTATTTGGAATGTGTTTCCTTTATACTATAAGTACATAAATTGTCACACTCCGCTCAAAACACATTTGCCAAACAAAACTGCACAATTATAGGAACACCTTTTAACAACCTATTTTTATGGCGATCGGACCAAAATAGTGAAGTTCATATTGGTGTTAAGAAAAACTTCCCTAAGAATTTACCACACTTAGATTAAATACCACGCAGTAAATTTAGAAAATCTAATTATATGAAAAATGGCGTTATATAAATCTTTACCAAGGAGTAGCATGTACATACTATGTTCTAAGTTGAGATATAATTAATACAATTAAGTAAATGTGCAAAATTATAAATAAAAACCAAGAAGATTTGTATACCTAAGTATTTATGTACGAATATATGATAGCGGAATATATTAAGTATTATGAAATAGATAAGTAACCATTAAGATAACATTAAAATTCAATTATGTGTACTTTATTATTTTTAACATACAATAACCACACACAATATACAATAAGCGCACATACAGTCCGGGTGGATTGACGATTTGCGCAAGATGGCTCGCAGGAGTTGGATACTACAAGCCCAAAATCGATCAGAGTGTCTTGCAATGAGAAAGGCCTTTGTCCAGCAGTGGACTGCGATAGGTTGAGGATGATGATAATATAATATTTAGGTAAACAAAGAAATTCCAATGAATGCGTTACAAATTAGTAGTTTGTGCATACTTGTTAAGTAATTTGGTAATTATGGAAATTTAGGTGGTAGGATTTAATACGACTAAAAATATCACCTGGGATGAGTGTTGTAGTACTAGTGACATCTTTACTATTATTATATCAAACATAATAATAGATATAGATGTAAAATGAAATAATAAAATGCTTAAAATGTAAAAAAAGTAGACACAGTAATGTACAGGTTTTCAGTACAGAATAAGAATATAGAATTTCAAAGCGTTACAGATTGCATTAAATAGGTATTCGATACATAGTAGGTTAAAGTTATTAATTACATTTAAAAATTAAATTCTAAAAAAATATTATAAAAGAAAAAAATAAAAAAATAAAGAAAATATTAAAAATTGTAGCTTATTAAAAAAAATATGTAAAATAAAATGTAAATAGTGATTAATTTAAAGTAAAATTTAAGAACAAATATACTGTAACATAACTAACAACAATCTAGAACAATACACAAAAATATAAATAAACAGTGACGCTCATAAAACCATAATGTTCTTAATTCGTATGAGAATATACGTACATTATAAGAGTGAGTGTGAATCCTTAATATTTCAAACAAATACCACGCAACAGTATGTGATGAACGACAAGGACAATAATACATTCGCGTTGACGATTATTTTCCGTCTTTAACAAATATTTGACCAATCTGAAAAGGAAGACAAACACGGAGGAACTGCATCTTGCCAACATCATGATAATATCTCGTGTATATATATTATATGTCGTGGGAGAGCCCGCGATACAGGATTTTTTGCTGACGCGGATGTTGTCTTTTAAAGAAAAAGAAAAAATACCCTGTAATACTCGAAAAACCATCCTAAAAACCACGCCCGAATAAGGTGATGGTGAGGTGTGTTTCTACAGTCAGAGAGGAGATTGATAAACCAACACCTGATGCAAATATTGTCAGGACATGTAAATAAATAGGCACGAGAAACTGCATCTTCGCACTAACTCCATGCTGATATACTCGTGCCTCTTATTATATATTTCGTGGGAGAGCCATGCTTAGGCACATGTGGGCCAGGCTCGACCGGAGTGATACCACGGCCTCACAGAAAACCGGTGCTAAGTTTAACACCGAGTAAGTGAGGTTACCGGAGCCCAAACCATCTCCTTCCCTCCGTTTCTGAGGGGAGAGACTGAAAAGGTGGCAACACACTTGTAACTCGTGAGTTGCACGTCTGCATAGGTTGCGGTAGTCGCTTACCATCACGCGAGGAGGCGACGTCCGCGTGTGCCGTACGTCGCTTTAAAGGAGAGTTTATCCGCAGATGGTGCCCGCATGAGCGGGCAGGCGCTAGGAAGAATCTGGATGTCGTAATAACAGCTGTTCCCGGATCCCTCCTATGTCAGGCGCAGAGTGGCACACCGTGTGGTTTTAGTCGGTCCGATTCCGACACACCACCCCGCTGTAAACCCCGGTGGGGTGACGGCTAGAGGGGGTTTCCACACGTTAAAAAAAAAAAAAAAAGTCGCTTACCATCAGGTATCTGTTTGTTTGCCTCCTGAGAACAACACGAGTATGTTTGCATTAACATAAGCTCTCTGCCCATGCACGATTCTTTCCTCTTTGATACTTCATTTAGAATTTTCCAGCTGAAACAAAGCTACTCCGGCAGGAATCGTTTTCTGTTAAAACGACAACAAACATGATTTTTTTTCACGGCCACATTCACAGCAGGTTACACATTAATTATATACTTTCTGCTCATGTTAGTTTTGGAGTAATTTTCCTTCTGGAGTAACGCACAACTTAAACAGCGAATGTAGGTCTTCGTCAAGTTTTACCTTCCATAAACCTCTATAACATTCTTAAGGAAAACAAATGAGTAAGTCTCAATCAAGGAACACAGAATCCAAGCACGAAGCTTAAGACCGATCGTAATGGAAGTTCACCGTGACCACTCTCTATCCC
Organism: Hypercompe scribonia; assembly: GCA_949316085.1. Classification (NCBI taxonomy): domain Eukaryota; kingdom Metazoa; phylum Arthropoda; class Insecta; order Lepidoptera; family Erebidae; genus Hypercompe; species Hypercompe scribonia. The sequence continues at coordinate 16,338,753 of OX438989.1, forward strand.
ATCCTAGGTAAATGGAACATACCATCAGGCGCAGTATAATCAAAGCATCTTAAGAAAAGTCTGCTCAGGACTTACCTATTACACAATTTTGATTAATCAATCATATTCTAACATTTTTTAAAAAGATATGAGTTTTATCTATAAGTTATAGATGCATAAGTGTTTATGTAGAAATAGATACGAAGATACAAACTCATTGATAAACAAGGAAACCTTATAAAACACAAACATGGTTTAAAATATTATATTATCTCTAAAAGTTTATCAAAAGTCATATAAAGAAACCTAAATACAAAGCTAATTATCATTTATTCCATTATTGAGATTAAAAATAAAATGGCCATTAAATTATTTTTCTCAAGTTCAATATTTTGGGTATAGTGCTCTAATATCACATAATTTTTAAAAGAATTGAGATCAAAAACAACCGTATCTCTCAGCATCTTTACTGACATACATACTAATATAATACTAAAATGTCTGACATACAATAAAAATATTGAATTTGTTGAAATTAAAAGGACTTTGCATCTATTAAACACCAACGGCCCTTATTTATCTCTTAAGTTGTACCTATTAGGTATGGAACATGCGTTTCCGTTCGTAAATATTAAAAATATACAATTCTCAAGAAGTTAATTAGGCTTTATTTATTCACTTTACGATAAAAAAAGATATAACAGCTCAATCACCCAAAGATATTCAAAACCTGGATCTCCGCTAACACGAACACTTTTTTGTACTAACCACACCAAACGTAACCTTATAAAACCCTCGAAGAAACCATCCTCAAGTCAGTCATGGTGAGGTTGCTACGGCCAGAGACATATAACATACATAATGTCACGACTATTTCCCTAAGAGATAAGCAGCGACAATTATTCTCCACTTTTAACGGTCTTGACACAACTCTTCTTCTCCACAGTCAGAGAGGAGATCGATAAACCAGCACTAGATGCAGTTATTGTCAGCAAATGTAAATAGATAGGCACGAGGAGCTGCATTTTACCACCAACTCCATGCGGATATCCCCGTGCCTGTCATATAAATCGTGGGAGAGCCCTGCTTCGGCACATATGGGCCAGGCTCGACCGGAGTGATACCACGGCCTCACAGAAAACCGGTGTTAAGCTTAACACCGAGTAAGTGAGGTTACCGGAGCCCAAACCATCGGCAACGCACTTGTGACTCGTAAGTTTCAGGTGCGCCGATGGGTGGCGGTAGTCACTTTCCATCAAGTGATCCGCCCACTCGTTTGCCCCCCACCAGCATAACAACACGAGGATGTACGCAATCACTTAAATCAACAGGTATATATATTTTATAGTCTAGTTAGAGTAAGTTTAAATAAGCACAGGTGTCGAGTCATCAATTCTTTACCAATGAGTAGCGTGTAATATATAATTATAAGATAATATTAGTGCACGTATGGTTATAGTAGTCGCCATGCCATTTTCTACTGCACCAAGTATTGTAGATTCAAATCCTACACGTGACAATACTTTGTGTGATCCACGAATTCTTCAGAGTCCGGATGTATGTACACTCCCCGCGATGTAGGATATATTTGTAATGCGGGAGTTGCTTTTAGAAAAAAAAAACACTATATAGAGTTAAATGTACATTACAAAAGACAATGCGAACAGTTCTCAAATAGTTAGGTACCGTCATATGTCCAAAGTGGCACCAAATATGTAAATAGTGTACAGTCATTCAACAATGCCTATAATGATATTAGCGATGTACATAGCTATCGTACGTGACGAAAGGTGCTACATGTATATTATCAAATTTACGAAATTAATCGCCTCCATATCATATTATTACAGACAAACAGTAGTTCCTTCTAGCAGATAAACTCATAGAAATTAAAAAATAAAGCTATCTACGGTATATATAGAAAAGTATGTATCCATGTTATTAATTATTGTATTAAAATAACCAGAAAAGGATTAGACTTCGATATAATATAATTGTACAGATAAAAAAATAACAATTTTAGTGCATGTAGTATATTCTTATTTTATTCAAATATTCACTAGAGTAGTTCAATAAACAAAATCATGAACATACATCGCTATTGAAAACATAACGCTCCGTTTATTCAAATCAATCATCAACAGTCTTTAACAGTCCACTGCTGGTCATAGGCCTCTACTTAGCAAGGAGATTTTGGCCAGATGGATTGATATAGGGTTTGTTTCAAGTTTTACTTCTCTTCACAGTGATGTTGTCTTGCATATTTTGTTTCCTTAGTCTCCTCACACACCCATGGAAATAGTAGGGGTGGTAACACTCTGTATTTTCAATCCGTCACCACACGGAGAACGTACACAAGAATATCTATAACAATATCTGTTGGAACTAATAACAACTTCATGCTTCGTGTGATTGTGGATTAAGAAGACGGAGTGTCGCCACCTCTTATTCATCCCATAGCTGTCGCAGGAACCTTCTAAGAAAGCAAAGTACGCAGGGCAACACAGCTGCACAAAGGGAAACTTGACACAAACTCGATACCAAATTGTGAGTGTGCTATGCTATTAAGCTTAAACCTTCCTTCTAATAAGAGGCCAATGCTGAATAGTAGATTATTAGAGACTTCGTGATGTGATAACGTGAACTCCTCACACACGGTTGTGTGAACACAAACTAGACATCAAATTCATTTTGACTTGTTTGAAACACACTTGTGACTCGAGAGTAGCAGGTGTTCATGGGTGGCTATAGTCGCTTACCATCAAGTGACCCGTTTGCTCATTTGAACCCCACCATAACAACACGAGATCATACTCAGTTATTTAATTCAACAGTTTTGTATATTATTACAATATAGTTAGAATAAGTTAAGACAAGCACAGGAATAAACGCATATGTTGGCATAAACATAAACTTTCTGGCCAAGCACAATATTTTCCTCTCCGATCATTGGTTTGAATTTACCTGTTGGCATAACGCTACTCCAACAAGAATCGTTTGCTTCTAAACCGAGAACACACACAAGAGTTTTACACAGCACATATTCAAAGCCTTTGACTCGTGTGACTCTATGAGACACTTTCCTTCTGCGGTAACAAACAATTTATACAGCAATTGTAGGTCTTTGTCAACTAGTGCTTTTGTCGAATCTCTATGTATACTAATCAGAGAACATCGTGTATACAAAGATCCAAATTCATTGATGAACAAAAAGACCCAAAAATAGTATTTTGTCTCTAAAAGTTTATCACAAGCCAGTTATCATTAGTTCCATTGTTGAGATTAAAAATAAAATGGCCAGTAAACTATTTTCCACAAGTTCAATATTTTGAGTACTGTACTCTAATATTATCCAGTTTTTAAAAGAAATGAGATGAAAAAAACAGTGTCTCTGAGTGCATCGTATTCCAAATGAGGCAATATCCAAAATGCGATTAAAAACATGTTTGACATACAATAAAAATATTGAATTTGTTGAAATTAAAAGGACTTTGCATTTAATAACACCAACGGCCCTTATTTATCTCTTGTTGTACCGCTTAAGTGTGGCACAATTATTTACGTTCATAAATATTAAAAATATACAATTCTCAAGAAGTTAAATTGGGTTTTATTGAATCAGTTAACCATGTATAGATATAAAGACAAATTAATGAAAGATTCTCAAAACTTGGGTCTACGAACACTTTTTGTTTTAACCATATCAAAACAATAAACACAATTTTGTAAAACTCTTGAAGAAACCCTCCTCAAGTCTCTCCCGAATGAGGCTCATGGTAAGGCTTCTTCAGTCAAAGACATAACATACATATACGATGCCACACCTATTTCTCATAGAGATACGCATATATAATTGATCTCGTGTTGCTACGGTCCTGACACACCTCTTCTCCAAAGCGAGGAGATCAACAAACCAGCCTTACATACAGTTATTGTCTGCAAATGCAAATAGACAGGCACGAGGAGCTGCATCTTCTCACCAACTCCATGCTGATATCCCCGTGCTTGTCATGTATGTCGTGGGAGAGCCATGCTTCGGCACATGTGGGCCAGGCTCGACCGGAGAGATACCACGGCCTCGCAGAAAACCGGTGTTAAGCAGGTCTTTCGCCGCTTTACACCGAGTAAGTGAGGTTACCGGAGCCCAAACCATCTAGCCCTCCCCGATTTTGAGTGGAGAGGTTGAAAGGGCGGCAACGCATTTGTGACTTGTGAGTTGCAGGTGTTAATAGGTGGCGGTTACCATCAGGTAATCCACCTGTTCGTTTGCCCTCTGTTTCATTAAACACGAGGATGTACGCAATTACGTAAATCAACAGTTATATAATTTAGTTAGGGTTAGTTTAGATAAGCATGGGAAAAATCATTAGTTCTTTACCATTGAGTAGTGTGTAATATATAATTGTAAGATAATATTAGACTTTTTAGAATTAAATGTATATTACAAAAGACATGACGCGAAGAGTTCTCAAATAGTTAGGTACCGTCATATGTACAATATGACACTGAGTATGTAAATAGTGTACAGTCGGTCAATAATTCTCATAATGATATCAGCGATGTACATAGCTATCATTCGTGACGAAAGGTGCTATATGGGTACTATCAAACCTACGAAATTAATCGCTTCCATATCATATTATTACAGACAAACAGTAGTTCCTTCTAACGAATAAACTCACTGAAATTTAGAAATAAAACTACCTACAGTATATGTAGAGAAGTATGTACCCATATTATTCTATTAAAATGACCAGAAAATTATTAAATTGATATAATATAATTGAATTAATAAAAAAACTACTTTTCTGTTATAAAATAGAGTCTAATTTACTATCTTAGTATGTTCTAGAACTGTTCGAACATCCAGGAGTATGGTTTAAGTACAAGTGACTGCCTTGGTAGCGCCGCGGTCACGTTTGCGATGACTGAGCTTGAGGTCTCGGGTTCGATCCCCGGGTCGGGTCAATTGTTTGTAGTATCTGTAAATATTTGTTTCGAACTTTCTTTTTTTTTCTACGTATTATATGTATGTATCTGCAAAAAAATAATATTTGGGTATTTATATCATAGTAAGAGTTCTTATTTTGGGACTAGATGACGTTGCACGTTAGATTTCAAAAATAATCTTATTATTAGTCTGTTTATTTCATTTATAAACATATTGATTACAGTTTTAAATACATTCGACCACCACCATCGGGTACAGGTACCAAGATACCGGTGATTAGGGCTCCAAAGTCAGAAACTTCACTATATGGGCAGAATGCAGAAGGCAGTCCTTTTTGATACAAAAAGGACTGTCTTCTGCATCAGATCCTTGATCCAGCTTTCTAACGTTGATCGACGTGAGTCAATCTGGAAGCAGATTCGACTATCGGAACAATTACCGCCGAATTCACATTCTACATATCAACTATCTCGTGAGATCGATCCAAATAATTCAGTATTAATAAACAACTAAAACATACACAAGTCCTGAAAAAAAAAACACTGGACAAGGCGCAAGACGTAGAGCTCAAGACCAATTGCACTATTTTACTGTGAACCTCTCTGTTTCATTCAAGGTAGGATAGTAATTCAAGTCGCAGCATTATTTGAATATCTTTAGAAAAGCAAGCATCCATTTCGGAAGACTTGAGTTCTTTGTTTCTACAACTAAGTATAAACGAACTGGTGTTGTAGAAACAAAAACTAATTTACAATATTTAAAATAACTAACAAGCAAGGAAACATTAAAAATCGTAACCATAGCTTTACAAGTATGTATAAAATTCACACTTTTAGTAGACTTTACTTATTAGGATTTATATATATATACTTCAGGATGGAAACAATAAAAACTTATAGAAATTATTAAGGGTGTACATATAATCACGCCTGTTTTCCCAGAGGAGTAGGTAGAGGCATATTAAACAACCACTTTTCGACAGAATTTTGGTCTCACGTAATAAATCAAGCCTATTGCCATTTAAAGGGTACATATTTTTATACATATACCTACAATACACTATCTACATAGCCTTGTGTAATTTTATCTAAGTATACTAACACAGAAGTAACCCGAAGCTAGTATTGTTATTTTTTTAAACACGACTAACTCACAAACAATCCATCAAATTTGTGTACTTATTTTTCATTGGGTCTATCCAATACAGGTTCATTGCACAACAGCCTACAACCTACAAAATTCTCAATAAATATTCTAGCATTTATTTAGATTTTTCTAGGCTTTCCACATCATGCTACCACTTTTTGAGCAGAGAACATTTACTGGTAAATTTGCATGTTATAGTTAGTATTAGGTAACTTAATTGTCGTTTTGAATTCATTACCAGAGAGTAGCCTGTATATATAAAATAGTGATTAGCTAAGAAAAAAGTGAGAATAGTTATAACTATTAGACTAAAAACTACAAAATATTAAGCTTGGGTAAATAAGAATCTACCAGCTGACTAAACCAATAAGCACTGCCCTAATTAAGTATAATTTAATATAGATATAAGTATTCCAAACATGAACGCCTAATAATATACGCCTAACAAATATACACGAATAAATACTTGAGATACTAAATATTAATAAAACCTACTAAAATTAATCTTCACTTTAGATTCAGAATTTAAAGATTAGGAACTAATCATAGATCAAGATCAAAAATACTACTACTACTAATATTTAGCAAGCATGCTATGTAAAATCATACGAAAAGATTACACATATAATCATACCTGAATACCTTTTAAGGGATTTGCATCTAAAGGCACGCTTACAGGCTTCCTCTAATCCCCTTCTGCTTCAAGCAGTGGTGGTAGCCTGTAGAGGTTGCAAAACGGAGAGTTAATTTTCTGCGTATTTCTAGATTCCGTGCTACTTCTGTTTAACATCCTCAATGGATATCTACTGTCCTTAAAATATATAATATATATTATATATATATATATAACCAGGTAGTAGAGCCACGCTGATTTCAGCACGAACGGGCCGGCTCGTCCGGGGCAGTACTACCCTCCCACAGAAGACCAACCTAAAGCGACAGCATCCGTGCTGTCGTGTTCCGTTGGTGAGTGCGAGACCGGAGGCCCATTGTTGCAGGGGTGACAGTTGTCGTGATAAATGTGTGCTATACAATGCTACGATGACTGTCATGTCTTACGTCCCTAAGTGAGGCGTAGAATCGTAATAGGCCGCCATAGTGTGGGTCACCATACTGCATTGTCAGCATTCACAATGAGTATGGTGACTACAACTTTTGGATTCTATTCATGCTTTTCATCAAGCAGAGTAGAGTCACTTTGGCAGGCTATTAAAATATATATATATAATGTATAGGCACAAAATGAAATTGCTTATTCAAAGTTACTTAGTCGGTTTTGTAGCCATCTGTCACAGAGATCGAGCTATATTTTAAGGACCGCTTTAACAACTTGCATCACACGAATCTAAGACATACACTTAAAATTAATGTATTGACATACGTAAATTTACACACTTCTTGAAGGGTATTCAGGTGTTATAAAACACATTTTACCAATTATAATTTAGACAGACTCATACAATAGACGACAAGAATATTGCCGTTCACCGGCCACATTGAAAAAGAAAGACAAGAAGGGAAGGTAGTGAAAAGAAATACATTGCTTACATAGCAATACTCTGAAGGTGAAGGTCATATATTTGCAATGGGACCTACTTGATGTTGGGATATCCGAGCCTTCTATCTGTTAACTTTTAAGTCGGTGTACAAATGTAAAATAAATATAAATGAAGTAAACATGATGAGTCGAATTTAGGTTACTATACTTATATAAAAAAAAAACAAAAAAAAAATTTTAGCTAAGTATAAAGTCTACGAATAATGATATGAAAAAAAATAGAGGACTTTACACACTAATTAGCTGTAGCAGAAATAGCTCAACAAATTCACTCCAATTCACCACTCCTATTCACACAGGACAACAGCACTGTGTAGAGAAGGCAAACTTGACACAAACCCTATACAAATTGACCAAAACCTCCTTTCAAAGGAGAGGCCTATATTAAAGCTTGGTGAAGATTTTGAATTTTAAATTATTTAGGCCAGTTCATTAATGATTATGATAACACCTCTACACCAGCATTAACCTGAGGTGTGGATGCAGCTTCAGCATTTCCATATCACACATACCATGAAAGCATCAAGAGTTGTGTAAGTTGACAAAACCACCAATTAAGAAATGAGCTACATCTAAGAATCATCTCGATCAGTTTTCAAAACGAAACTCCGAAATACTCGTAAATACCTCATTTGTTTAGGAACTAAGATACCACAGACAGACACGTCAACTTTATGACAACCCTTTTTGCGTTGAGGGCTAATAAAAATGCATGTTCTTGAAAAAAAACCTAACAAATCTTTTAAAAAAAATTGTTATTTTGATATACTACAATAATATTCGTTGTCCTAATAAAAAAGTTAAAGAAGTTTAGAAGAAACAACATCGTTTGAATGAAGTATTTAAAAATCATCAGTTTGAAATGAAAGGTTGTTTATGACCGCTTGCAATTAAACTTTTATTTGTACACGTATACATACATATGTACACAGACATACATACGATAATATACATTTGTATACAGAGATACCCACATATACACATACGTACACATATGTATACAATATGACATACACGCAATATATTTTTAAGGGTCACATCTTCAAGTGTCAGAATAATACACGATAGTTTCAGAATAATGCCTGCTGCAGTACAGCTTTTTTGCTGCAATGTTGAACTTTAAACCTTTTTTTTTCATATCTTTGTTCGCAGACAAGTTTTAAAGTAAGTAATATTAATTACAGGAAGCTTTGATATCTAAACTCTGCACCACTCAGTAGCATGTAAATAATAGTAGTGCATTTAAAATATTTGTAAAAATAAGCAGTAAACCTTAAATTAAGTAATATTGTACAGGTACAAGCTAAATGAAAAAATAACTAAAAAACACTTAGATTAAAAAAAAAACAAAAATGAAAAAAAAAAATTAAAAAGAAACAAAAAAAAAACAAAAATAAAAAAATCAAAAAAAACAACTAGAAAAAGAAAATTAAAATATCACAAAAAAAAAACATTAAAAGGGATAAGAAAAAATGAATCATTTTTAACTTAACATGTATATAAATTACTTTTAACCAACTTTAACACCGTCCACAATAAAAATATTTGAATTTTTCTTAACCCAAACCAATCATTAATAACTCGATGTAAAGACATAATTTCTTTCATTAATGACAACCCTGCTAAAAATAAAAAAAAATAACAAAAACCGTTTTAACGCTCTTGTCCGATTTCTTAGACGGTATACAGCTGAATTTAGATGATGAAATTTACCACAGATTGCGATAAAAATGTTAATTTAACAGTTTATATTCAAATCTAGGATTCATTAGCAAGAACACTAATTTTTAATACACGAATAGTTACAATTGTTTTTAATACAATTAAAATCATTTTGATAAAACAACGAAACAATTATTATATTTTTACAGACACTAGATTACACGAGGATAAAATGAAACGAGCAAAACCAAAACTAACACTATTGGTATTCCATACTTTTTATTGAAAAAATGCAATAAAAATTACATTGTTCAATACGAGACACATTTGATACTTGCCATTTCACCAATGGTCCACTGTAAGTTTTTCACGATTTTTCTAATTTTTACCTCTCGCAGTCAACCCGTGGAATTAATAATCATATTTCCATAATGAACCGATACTGCCTCCAAACGAAAAGATCTGAATATAAAGGGCCAGAAATGCACTCACAACTGTGGCAACTACAGGGTACTCACAATTGGGTACCCTGTAGTTCGTTTGCCTCCTATATCATAAAAGAAACAATATAATTTAAGTATACAAGATGTCAGTCGAATTTATGTTTATAACGTGAAACACCAAGAAAATATAAGCTAAGAGTTCAAGTGTACGCATAAAGATATGATGAGGAATGGCAGGCCTTACTTTCAAACAATTACAATATTTTGTCAAACAGCAGTGACAACAATTCCAAAATATTCTGTTCGTTCAGTAGGTAGTAGAGCTACCTGACATCAACACGAACGGGCCGGCTCGACCGGGGCAGTACTACCCTCTCACAGAAGACCAACCTAAAGCGACAGCATCCACGCTGTCGTCTTTCGTTGGTGAGTGCCAGACCAGAGGCCCATTGATGCAGGGGTGACAGTTGTCGTGGTATGTGTTTGAGCGTTTCACTGCTACGATGACTGTCATGCTTTTTACGTACCCAAACAGAGCGTGCAAATACATTGTCTCACAACGAGTATCTTGACAAAAACTCTTTGATTCTACACATACTTTCCATCAGGTAGAGTAGAGTCACTTTGGTAGGTTTTTATAAACCTTTCTCTGGAGTAATAATCGAAGTATCTTAAATAAGTCCAAAATATCGGCTCTTAATTCAAGGTCACGCGTATTGGTATTATCTACAACAATCTAACTCTAATATTCTCTCGTTATATTCACTTTAGTACTTGTGGTGACGGATTAAGATTACGGATTGTCACTATCACACCTATTCATCCCGTCGGTCATAAGAGCGGATTAAGAGAGTCAACAGAGTCCAGTACACAGTCCAACAGAGAAAGAAAATTGAAACACATACTGTATCAACACGTCTGGCCAGCATGTTACAGTAGACAAACCCCTCCTTTCTAAGAGGCCTTTAATGGACTATTAGAGGTTGGTGATTAATGTTAACATAATAGTGTATTTTTGAGCAACACCTGATGCGGCTGACATTTCTTGACATATCTTTATTCGTAGACGACAGTAGATAATATAGCTTAGTATAATTAATTTAAAGTATTATATAGTATTCAATGTGAAGCTGTTCAACATCATTTGACGATTATATGCCATTCAGTAGTCTGTAAATAATAGTTTAAGATTATTTAATAGAAGAACTCAGGTAGTAGAGCCACGCTGATTTCAGCACGAACGGGCCGGCTCGACCGGGGAAGTACTACCCTCTCACAGAAGACCGACCTAAAGCGACAGCATCCGTGATGTCGCGTTTTGTTGGTGAGTGCGAGACCGGTGGCCCATTGATGCAGGGGTGACAGTTATCGTGGTAAGGGTGTGCACTTTACACTGCCACGATGACTGTCACGCCTTTTACGTCCCCAAGTGGGCGTGAAAAAGCATCTTACCAAGCCGCCATAGTGTTGGTCACCATACTGCATTGTCAGCATTCGCAATGAGTATGGTGACCACAACTTTTAGATTCTATTCAAGCTTTCCATCAGGCAGAGTTGTCACTTTGGCAGGCTTTTAACTGTAGAATTGTAGAATTTAGCTGTCAAGTTTTAATTAAAAATTATTGTAAGGTACAATTTAAGTAGAATTAAAGTAGAACTTGGACTAAGGAAATAAAAAAGCGCGTATGAACAAAACAAAAAAAAATAAGTGAAAATTAATTTAACCAATTTCAAGACCATCAAAGGTAAAACGAACTCTGGACATTTATTTCTTTTACTACTACTAAGTAAAGTTTAGTTAAGTTATGTATTATTGAAACTAACTCAATCAAAATAAATATCATTCTGAAACTAAATTTTTGCAATAAAGATTTTATTCATTGCCCAGTTAAATTTTAAACTTCGGTTATTTGATTACATACTAAAATTACGAATACTAAATGTAAAAAATAATCCATGAAATTGAAAACTTTTTCTATTTGATATTGGTTTTTGATTACTTGTAAACCCTAAATAAACCGTACTAAATTGTTATTTTTGGTAATTTTTCACAAAAACTTTCGTTTCTCAATACAAAGATCGTTCACAATCAAACTAAGTTACAAAACTATTAACTAAATTAAAAATTCACTAACGATATGAACAGCTTTCAAAAAAATATCAGATACGCTTATACCTAGTCCAAACTAATATTAATTAATGTTAGTATAATGGAAACGGAGCCACTTACAATCTTTACCACTGTAGCATGTAAATATTAGTTGTAAGCTTGTGTAACATGAGTGTGTGTATATATATACATATTAATAATTAAGTTACAATAACAAACATAATAGATATAATGCACATATAATATACGCACAAAATATGTAAAACGTATCTATAAAAAATATGTGATCAAGACAGATATTTGAATTATTTATATAAAAATGCCATAGAATATTATCAGACCTACAAACATTTTGGTTACCGTATGGACGACGTTCTATAGAACGACGCGTGCGTGATGATGTGTGTATGTGTATATGTAAATATGTGTGTGTGTGTGTGTGTGTATGCGTGTGTATATGTTTACAAGGATAAGATATATATGTGTTTCATCAGTTAAATTGGCTATAATATTACGGGTTCTTCTTACTTGGTGCTGGATGGTGTTGTGTCAGATTCCAGAAATAATTATTAATATTAATTGCTATTCACAATATTTAGTCTCTACACTATACGTAAATACCATATTAAAAAGATTGAACAAACAAACAGAATGGACTCATTTTAGTATAACTAGATGATGTTCTCAATGATTTGCTATCTGTTCTCACATTATTATTCATAAACAAATGGCTTATTTTTGAAAGCCGCGGTGGCACTAAATTTCCCCATAGATATTTAAGTCTTAACTGAATCCTGCATTAATATAAACATAGCGCCGCCCTCTATAGACTTTCATGTAATGTTCTGGACAAAAACAATGTTATCCAAAATGACGGTATAGTTTTTTATGTACGGAAAGAACTACAAGCAATATCTATTGCGCCTTAATTTTCAGAGGGCAATTGAAGCCCGACAAATTGCATTCTAAAGTTAAAAATTACCAAGCGACCTTGCTCTTAAACAGAAAACTTAGACTATAGAAACAGCTGTGCCAAATTAATTAAGGAATTAAAAAAACATCACTATCTAAATAAATTTGCAAAAACTGAAAAGAACATAAAAGGAACATGGACAATTATAAAAGAGGAATGCAACATTAGTAATCCTAAATCCATACCACACAAAATTTAACTATAACCAGCACACGAATAGACTCCCCCGAACACTATTAATGACTTTTATATCAATCCAAAATACTCTTGCAAGAGACATGTTAAATAAAATTAATAAAACCCTACCTGAATTAGCCTCATTATCAAAAACAAAGAGTCCATCCGCTAACTCCATGGCTTTTAGCCATACCAACCTACATGAAATCTTTAAATTGTTATATTGAAAGCTTTGAATTGGAAAAAATCTGATTGTGACAAACTTACCACTGACATCCTGAAACTTCTAAACTGCCCAAATATTCGTTCATATAATCTAAGCCTAGCATCGATATCTTCTCCTATATCGTCAAGAAATCTGCAGTGTGTCCAATATTTGAAACCAGGGACAAAAGTAAACCATTTAATTGCAGACCTATTTCACTCCTTTCAACTATTTCAAAAGTTTTAGAAAAGCGTGTAAACAGACGATTTTAACCAGACTGAAGAATGTCAGCATTACATTACCAGTCGTCTTCAGAGTGTGCGAATGTATAAACATGAGAGTGATTGTAGCACCTGCGCATTTGGTGTACCATAAGGGAGTACGATCGGGCCAACCCTACTTTTAATTTATATCAATAGCCTAATAACATTATCTTGCCCAACATGGACCCCTTCATGTTTGCGGATGACATTATCCTGCTTTACCAGGACATAAACTGGGACCTGTTTACAATAGATACATATAATAAATAGAAAATAATTTATGCACACTAAATATCTCTGAAACAAAGTAAAATACAAATCCCCTGTTCTTAACCTACCTCAAAATCTTGACCTGAAATTGTTTGAAATTAAAAACTTAAAAAAAAACCACATGTTTCCATGAAACCGCACTAACAACCGCTCGGGTTATTTGTACCTCGCTTGCTCTTAGAATGGATCGCATACACTCTTAACTAACTTAGATAAATGGTATACACAAGCACACACATGCGGACATTGCATGAACCCTGTCACATACACAGGCACACACGAGTGTACACAGGCGCACGCACACGTACGCATACACATAGACACACTCAAGAACACACAAACATGCACACGGGCACCCACACACAAATACAAGCAAACACACTCACACTTTCTGTGTTTGTTTTTTTTGCTTAGTGTAGTTAAAAATAATATAATTCGATGTTAGCATAATGGAAACGGAGCCACTTACACTCTTTACCACTGTAGCGTGTAAATATTAGTTTGTAAGCTTGTTGTAACATGATTGTATGAATATATGTATTAATATAATTATTATTATAGTTTTATATAATTATTATTATTATAGTATTATATTATTATTATAGTTGAAATAAAACTACTAATATACATTTACAAGGTAGTAGAGCCACGCTGATTCCAGCACGAACGGGCCGGCTCGACCGGGGCAGTACTACCCTCTCACAGAAGACCAACCTAAAACGACAGCATCCGTGCTGTCGTGTTTCGTTGGTAAGTGCGAGACCGGAGGCCCATTGATGCAGCGGTGACAGTTATCGTGAAATTTTTGAGCGTTACACTGTCACGATGACTGTCATCCCTTTTACGTCCCCAAGCGGGGTGTGAAAAAGCATCTCACTAGTCCGTCGTAGTGTGGATCACCATCCTGCACTGTTTAAATTTTATTCATGCTTTACTTCAGGCTTAGTAGTCACTTTGGAAACTTTAAAAAAAAAAGAAAAATGGAATACACATATAAGTTTTTAACAAAATTCAATAAAAAAATCTGTTTACTGCTGTACTAAATAGTAATTTGTCTAAAAAATCCATAGAATATTATTAGATCTTCAAAAATTTTGGTGGTCGTATTTACGTGTTTCCACAGAAAGATACCGTTCACACCACTTCACGAAACTCACGTAACCCTTGTAACCCATGTGTTGTGACATATAAAGATGTCACAGCAGAGCGCAGTGTTGAATATTAAGATAAAGTATGTACCTTTAAATTTTTGGCACCAAAAGACAAAAAGCCTAAGTAATATTTCATTAAAACTGCCGATAACGTAATTTTTAATTTTAAATTACTATAAAATTTAAAAAAAAATCTGTAACGTTAAAACCTTTTTCTTTTTGACGTTCGTTTTCGTTTATTCGAATAAAAACTCGATTCAGCTTCTCGAATATTACATAATTCGTTACCTATCAATTAAATTATGTTACGAAAATATTAACTTAAGTGTAAATTCACCAAACGGAAGGAACATGTTTCAAAAGAATAGTAGATACGCTTACACCTAGTCATAGCTAATACTAATTGATGTTAGGATTAAGGAAACGAAACCATTACATTCTTTACAACTGTGGCGTGTAAATATTACTTGTAAGCTTATTGTGACATGATTGTAAATGTAAGTATTTATAATTAAGATACTATATAAAATAAATAGATTAATAAATTATAAAACACTATTAAATTCGGATAAAAAACTAAGATCCTATTGCTACTGTACTAGGCAGTTATGAATGTTACTTAAGAGCAAAATGAATGTATATAAAAACTTACAAAAATCCGTAAGTTTCTAAGTAAAGTCAATAAACAGTTGATTTAGTTTGAAAAGCAATAGAATTCTTTGTTTTTGCATTATCGCATAAATATTTCTCATCAATTTGCTATGATTTTTCATATACAATTGATTTCAATACACTTTTTAAATTCAATTACACTGAAACAGTTACACAGTACAGTTGCTGTTTAGTGCGTAAAAAAAAAACAGCCCCAAGCTACATACAAGGAAGTAAAGTACGTTAAACACTTCAACAGATAATGAAAATAAAAAAAAATTGCTATAGTTTTGTTATTACGTCGTAAAAGTATTATGCATAAAGTATTTAAATAATTGCTAATATGATAAACTTACGTACAATCAATCGATATTTAACAACATCGATTCTTCCGAAGGTTCAACGTTTTGAGATAGATTATAGATAAAAACTATTTTAAAAAAATACAAACTATAATATATACAAATTAAAATTTATACACAACCTTTTTATTATGCAACATAACATTTTTTAAATTGATTTGATTTAAAAGTCAAACAAACGTTAATTATGAACACAGTATCAAAGCTAGGTGCGCACTAAAGACTCTTGGCACCAAAAATACTTCAAGCGTTAAACTTTATTAGAAACCCAAATTAAGACCGAACGAGTTGTAACTATTAATGTTGTAGCACTTCCCTGAGAAATACACACAATAGCGCTAATAAATGCGGACGTAGACATTGCACCTGACCTTGCGGCGTAGCGTATCATGTGACTTCGTAGCGTCGCTACAAACGTCTACGTATCCTCCGTACACACCGTATCTAACTTTGCCTAGTTAATACACACAACATACTTTAAGGAAAAATACTATAGGCAGTTTAAGTCAGTTAATATTAGGAGAATATTTGATAAGTTTGTAATTATTAATAAGGCTATCCAAAGATTAACAGGGTGACCTGTTGTAGGTCATATGAATAACTTGTACATAAATGAACTACACTTCAGTGACTGAAGTGTAATCAGAAGAGCTAATGATGTTTTACTTAAATAACTAATAATGATATAATAACAAGTGTAAAAAGTATTTAATGATATATCCCTTTAGGCCACCACCTTACAAACCGATGGTTCATAACCAGTTCTGAAGGAGGAAATAATAATGTATGTACGAAACTAGTTTCGAATCAGGATTCGACGAAACTGCGGTTATATACAAGGAATTTATCAATGTAGTTTCGATAAAGAAATTTTAGAGAATCATCAAATCCACTAGTTTTAAAGTACTTAAGGTAGTAGAGCCACACGGATATCATTACGAACGGACCGGCTCGACCGGGGAAGTACTACCCTCTCACAGAAGACCAACCTAAAGCAACAGCATCCGTGCTGTCGTGTTTCGTTGGTGAGTGCGAGACCGGAGGCCCATTGATGCAGGGGTAACAGTTATCATGGTAGGACCCTTACGACACCACGATGACTGTCATGCCTTTTACGTCCCCAAGTGGGGCGTGAAAAAGCATCTCATTAGGCTGCCATAGTGTGGGTCACCATACTGTGATGTCTACATTCGCAATGTGTATGGTGACCGCAACGCTTGGATTTTATTCATGCCTTTCATCAGGTAGAGTAGAATCACATTGGCAGGCTCTTAATACAGAAAAATTTAATATTTTAACGTTATATTTACGTATTCAAAATGAAAGTAGAAAAATTATTTCCAATTAATTCTTACTTGGAGGCCGCCACAGTGTGGTTCGCCGTATTGAATTGTGTGCATTCTCAATGAGTATAGTGACCAACACACTTGGATTCTACTCATGCTTTCCATCAGGCAGAGTAGTCACTTTGGTAGACCAAGAATAAAAAAAAAAGAAAAAAACACTTGTAATATTGTAAAATAAATTAATGTCTAAATAGATAACCCCGGTTAAGAGACAAACACAAGAAATAGATATAATTAGACATTGAAAATCCAAAAACATGCAACATCATTTTATCTCTGTCGTATACTTCTTCGTCACCAATAGGTTTCGTAAAAAGAAACTGGTCCTGGTTCGAAACTGGTTTCAAACCAAGATAATTTCTTCCTTCTTCGTAACTGGTTGCGAACCATGTACGATTGTTACCGAAGGGGAAACATCCCTCAAAACAATTGAGAAGTATAATAATCTAGGTTTAAAGAGATATATCTGTAGGTTAATATTATGTATTATATACAGCGTGTTTCGAAAAGGTAAGGTTATGAAATAACTACGTTAGACTAAAAACTTGAATTTATAAAAAGTAAACTTTATTTATGATTATATAATCGCTTATTAAAATAATTTAATTTCTATACCTCATTACATTTAATAATCTTTGTACAGATAAGGTGTGACAAAACCAACTATGATTTTTTTACTAAGTGTTTTATTAACTTAATCTTGCTGAAGATTATTCAGTAAGTTTAATATTCAATTTTAGTACCAAATACGAATTCAATATTCAAAGAAATACAGTTGATTTTATTCAGATTTTCAAAAATATGATTCTATTAGAAAAGGTCATACTTTTTTGGAACACGTATATTATATTTCTAGTCATTAAAGTAAGTAAATATAAATGAAAAAAAAATTCAGGTGGGCGATTTCTAATAAAATTAGTAGCAACTAGTGATAAAGTGGTGAACTAAATAGCTGTATTTAGTATAGTGTGTACATAACGGTGTTGCCAAACCATATGGGTTGCCATACTATAGGAAATATTGGGCTTTAGGTCAGCAGATCTCCCAAAAATAATTATAAGGTTCTTCCATTAAATTATAACTTGCATAACTCAATCTATACTTAAGTTGTACATTTGTAGCTTAAGCATAGTCTCAATCTAATATCGTAATAATGTAATATACTAGTTACTAAAAAGTGTACATTGAAAAAACTTTGCACAGACAGAAATCGATTATTTGGGAATAAGGATAATAAAAAAAACTAATTATTTAAGAAACTAATTAAGTATAATTAGTGATTAAGATAAAATACAACTTTAACATCATAGTTGAATCTGTAAGGTCCATTCTTCATTATCAAAATACTCTGAATAGGTTTTAAACATTTTTATAATTTACGGCCTTTAAATTTGATTAGACAAATAAACAACAACTTCCACAGTAATTATAGTAATTCTTTAACATTTAGAATAATATTATGAAATAAGAATTTTCTCAAAGGTATTTTCTTTTACAAGTAATTCACACGATGAAATGCCAGAAATCCCACACAGGCTATTCCACCACCACCACTACTCACCATCAGGTTACCTATTCCAAAAAAATACAGTCCCTTTTTCACTTATTTCTGTCTCATATTGGTCCTCGATAAGACCTAAAACTGTCGTGCACATAGTTTCTCTCTATGCGTATACCATATATGGTCTGAGAGCATACCGTTGAAGACCAGAATGGGACCGCTGACACAAGTGCAGGGTGTCAGCTGTAAGGCGGCGGCGGAAGAACGTCCAGGACGTCAACGGCGGCGCCTAAAGACCCAGTTAGGAGGTCTACTGCATATCTTATCAACCACTTCACACACATGTGTCGCACGTTCATTCATTTTTACTTACCATTGATTTATTTAATTACAATTTAACTCTTTGCTAGTATTTTATTCAAGAATTGATATTACTTACCGTCTTTTTTAAATATCTATGTTTAACCAAGTTATGATGGTTTATGAATACGGATTGTCACCACTCCTGTTCATCCCGTGAGTGTCGTAAGAACCGCCTAACATGAATTACGCATGACAACAGCACGCAAAGAGAAGGAAAATTTGGAACAAATATACCAGCCAGTACGACCAGCGTGCTATTGTAGACCAAAATCTCCTTGCTAAGAAAAGGCCTATGTTCAACTAGTAAGCGTATACGTAATAGATAGGAGTCAGACGATAGCCCTGGGATTCTGGATACATCATTGCATGAATTAGTTGTAGTGTATATAAAATCATTACTATTAAATTGTACATAACTTTATTTGTACAGCAGACTAAGTGGTTGCTTCTAACATAACATAAAGTTAATATTATTATACATTAATGATTTAAACTGTAAGTTTTTTAGAAAATAAACAAGTGAAAAAAAATAACGCGTCAATATTAACTCTTCTCCCCGAACACAAGCTAACATCAAAATGGAATTAATTTTGCAATTAAAAACCACAAATGCTGAATTAGGTAATTTTTGCCCAGATAAAGAATATTGTCGCTTTAATATTTAAAAAGAAACAATTTTGTTACATAAATTATAAATGTATACGTAACACGTATAACCATTATACAAACATAAATCACTGTTCATTTATAAATGTTATATAATGTTATATTAGGTTTAAATTGATGTTATGTGGGTGGATACGATGATCACTATATACCCAAGATTACTGTAACTAATTAATATAACATAAATAACAGTTTAAGTTAAAGGTAGGTAGGTATTATGTATATTAATAATTGAATACATAGGTGATATGATGCGAACTGTTATTATGTACGACAGGAGCTTGTTACTATGTGACGCTCTTAAATAAGTTAAGGTGTACCTACATATACAACGTTATTCGTACGTAATGCT
This sequence comes from Hypercompe scribonia, assembly GCA_949316085.1. Lineage (NCBI taxonomy): Eukaryota > Metazoa > Arthropoda > Insecta > Lepidoptera > Erebidae > Hypercompe > Hypercompe scribonia. The sequence continues at coordinate 16,358,882 of OX438989.1, forward strand.
GAACTTGAATCAATTACAATCACGAAGTCACCGTTTTGTAATAGTAAACATACGCTCCCGAACTAAACGGTTCGGTTCTTTCTTCTTGTGCAAATTAGTTAAAACCTGGAACTCGCTACCAGCGCACATGTTTCACTCCCACTGCAACCCGGGGTCCTTAAGGCGGTGCGTGAAGAAGCATCTCACTAGGCCGCCATAGCGTGGCTCGCCATACTTCATTGTCGGCATTCGCAATGAGTGTCCATCAGGTAGAGTAGAGTAGGCTTCCATAAAAAAAAAAAACAAGTTTTAAACTCCTATCAAAAATTATTAAAATAGTACTCACATTTTAATAGACAAGAAATGACAGATGGACATTTATCAAACAAACTACGTAAAGCATTCCTCATTCGTTTACCACCCTGCTCCGCTGTGCTACCCGCAGCCCCACCTCGGTCTTGTCCAGCGGGCGCTAGCAGCGAGCGGTGACATAATTTCCGTAAGGACAATGATAAAACTACACCAGCTGATAGTTTTATAAAAGTTTTGATTCTTTTTAATAATATATATGAGTATTTCGGCTTTTGTACTAAATAAGAATAACTTTGGATGTAGGTAATATTAGGTACAATGGTCATTAAATACAAAAGATAACGGGCACCAGGCAACTTTTATAAAATAGACTAAGAGTTAGTTACTAAGTGACGCTTTGGTTAGTAATAAATAGTTAATATTTTAAATATAAATGACAAGTAAAGTACCACTTATTTTGTGAAAGCTGTTTTTGTCATCCTCTACAAACAGATAAGCAGTAATATGCTTGGTACGAGCACTTACTCAATTGTATTCTAAAACGATTTTTTTTTCTAAAAGAAAAGTACCCTACGTCGCGGATGACTTTACAAACATACAAGAAACTCGCACAAAGAACACCCTCAGACTTAGAACAACAATTTGTAGATTACACAAAGTGTTTACCCGTGTGGGGTTTGAATCCACTACGCCTAAGAGACATTTGCCACAGAGATGAATTATAAAAATATCAAATACACCAGCCACACATCTTCATTCTCAGTTTCTAATACATTTTATAGGAGGTGACAGTTTTCACAAAATACTAATATGTATGTAAATATAATTGCAAAAACACACAAACACTAGTTAAAATAGTGCTAAAGTAGTGTACTCGTACATATTAAGGAAACGAGTAGCAATTCGAACTTTCTAATAAAAGAAAAATACAAAAAAAATACAACTCGATAAAGATAAATAGAAATAAAGTTATTTTTAAGAATGTAAATGTTACATTTAAACCTTAGTTACATTTAAACTTAAACCTTGATTAAGTAAACTTACATAAAGGTACTTTATTTTATTGCTTACATTTTAACATTCCGTATCACACAATTTGGTGATATGTTCGAAGACACAATAAATATTTTATATAAATTATTTGTGATATGAGAACATAGTGTCGGAGACTTGAATGCGACTGTTGACACCAGTGCAGGGTGTCAGCTGTAGGGCGGCGGCGGAAGAACGTCCCGTACGACAACGGCGGCGCCCACAGACCCAGTTAGGAGGTCTACTGCACATTTCACCACCCACTTCACATACATGAATCGTAGGTGCATTCAGTTTTACGTCCCTCTTATTTGTTCTATAGTAATTTGACTTTCTGTAAAGACCATCTTCAGTATCACACTTTGTTACTTACTTGTGTTGTCTTAAAACTAAACACTTCTATCTTTTATGTTACTAAAGAGCACTTTTAACGACTTAATATCGTATACTACTTGTTCTTGAGATAAAAAAACTAAAAAAAAACTAAAAAATATCTTCAACCCGTTCATTCTGTTTGATTTTTTTTTGAGGATACCCATAATCTTTGTTACATTTTATTTTACAAAGAACACGAAGTTTATATGCACGTATATATATAGTATAATTTGATTCATGTAACTATATTTAATACGCAAAATCTAGTGTAATGGACGGAATATATCTCTCGGAGTAGGTGTACGTGAGATTTTGAATGATGGATTGTACATAATGCGATTTGTGATCGTCACCTCTTCCAATCGTAATATAAACTTAGTTTTGTTGTTAATTAACAATATAAACTACAGGACGTTTTCAGATAAATATAATAAAAAAACCCAAAAACATCAACAGTTCTCTGAGACAGCGCTAAACATCCACATTCCTATCTTACGTTTACTTGAAAATGGTATGCGAGTAATCTCTTTACATAACTATAACATTTAATGAACACACAATCTACTGCTCGTTTCTAAATTTATGTAATGTAATATGATAACTTTGAACTATAGGTAGGTACGATGTACATTGATCGCGGTCTGCAGATGTTGGCAAGGCAAACTAATTTATAGTTTTAATGTTAAAGTTAAGGCACCACGTATTTTGTGAAGACTATCTTTGTCATCTTCAATACAAATCTACCATATCGCTCAACCATGTCGTAGTTCGTGCCGTGTGTAAAATATAGCTCCACTCCGTCTCTTCCCGTAGGTGTCGTAAAAGTTAACTAAGGCATTGTATACGAAAAGATGGGCGGCAGTATCCTAGTAAGGACAGTATCACCTCACTGCAATCAATCTATCACTGTGGCAACTATAGAAAAATCCCCCTATCTAAACTATAATCATAAAAAAGGTCCCTAGTCCCGGATGGCCCTGCTGTTCCAGGCTACGGAAGCGATCTCTGAAATAGTGTGGTAGGACGTGTGAGGAATCGCCAGATAAGATCAGGCGCCTTATGGACCTGGTAACCTACGGCACACACATACTGCGAACTGTAAGGAGAATATTCGAACTTCAGGAGGAATTGAGCAGATCACATTAGGACTATCTACTAACTATCTCTATATCCTGGAGGGTCATCATCTGTCCAAAGGTGGTGTCTGGTGTTTGGTCCACAAGTCCTCCATTACAACACGGTCTGTATCGAAAGAGTATCGTTAAGGATTGCTTGCAGCAAATATTCAATGATGTCTCTGTGATCAACATGGCAAAAACTAGAAATGATCACCGACTGTCAACAATGATGATATCAACAAAAGTCTTTTAAGATAACATTGATTGCGCGACCATCACTTTATATCCAAAACTTCGAGAGCTTTCAGGTCGAACTTTCAAATGCCTTGAAGAGCTGACTTCTAGTTTTCACAAAATACTACTAATAATGTAAATGTAAATTGAAAAACAAAAGAATACCGTAAAAACTTAAAGTAAAATTAGTGTACATATGTAGGAAATCAGTAGCAATCCGAACCTATTAAAAACCAAAAAAAAATATAACTTACAAATATAGCTAACTCACCAGGTAGTAGAGCCACGCTGATTTCAGTACGAACGGGCCAGCTCGACCGGGGAAGCACTACCCTCTCACAAAAGACCAACCTAAAGCGACAGCATCCGATCTGCCGTGTTTCGTTGGTGAGTGCGAGACCGGAGGCCCATTGATACAGGAGTGACAGTTGTGGTAAATGTGTGCAATACAATGCTACGATGACTGTCATGTCTTTTACATCCCCAAAGTGAGGCGTAAAAAATCGTAATAGGCCACCATAGTGTGGGTCACCATACTGCATTATCAGCATTCGCAATGAGTATGGTGACTACAACTTTTGGATTCTATTCATGCTTTCTATCAAGCAAAGTAGAGTCACTTTGGCAGGCTATTAAAAAATAAAAAAATAAAAAAAAAGTAAAAGTATTCTTATAGTTAAGAGATATAATAGTTAATAGAAATTATTTTTTCTTATTCTTAAGTTAGATGTAACCTGGCATCCTGATAACGTGAACTTAAAAATTACTGCGTATTTTAAAAAATCTCCTTCTGCGTTGGTTTGCCATCATTGCATTCATTTATACGAAAACCATTTCTGGTCTGAGAAAATTGTGTTGAAGACTTGAATGAGACCGCTAACACCTGACATAGGGTGTCAGCTGTAGGGCGGCGGCGGAAGAACGTCCAGTACGTCAACGGCGGCGCCCACAGACCCAGTTAGGAGGTCTACTGCACATCTCATCACCTACTTCACACTTCACTTTTTTTTACTTCCTTCTGTACCTTTTAGCATTTTATAAAGGTCTGCATGCAACATTGTGCAAAGTTCATTTCAATAGCAACAAATAATAAATTGGCTTACTGTAAATATGTGAATGATACGTCTCCATCTTCAATAATAGACTTTATTAGATACTGTTTAGGTCTTAAAATTGTAAGCACTTATGTCTATGTTACCCGAGTGCTCTTATAGCGGCTTAAGGACGTGTACAGCTTATGCTTGGGATTAAAAAATAAAATAACCGTATAATAGTCTCGACACTCGTTTTATTTGATTATTTTATTAAGTACTGCCCGCTTGCTTTGTTAAATTTCAGTCTACAAATCACATTATATACTCATTATATAGTATAAAATGATTCGTATAATCATATTTAGCTTCTAAGTGCATGTATATAAACCACCAATTCCGATAAAATGGCTAAACTGTATCTCTAGAAATAATATGCATAAGATGCTTAATGATAGATTGTACATAAGTTGATTTTCTTATCGTAATATAAACTTATTATTAATTATTATTAATCAACGGATGGATGGATTATGATGGATAGAGGTAACATACATATGACCGTTTCTTATATATGACTTTATAAAATGGCAAAACTGTATCTGTAGAAATAATGTACATAAGATTCTTAGTGATAGATTATACATAAGTTGATTTTCCTATCTTAATATAAACTTATTATTAATTATTATTAATCAACAATTTAAACAACCCAACAATCCGTCAGCTACGAAACATTGAACCGATAGCATGCCGCGCAAAAAGTATAAAGTTACAGGTGTCAAAATACTTTAACAATTTTGTTATGAGTTTAACAACACAAAATCAATGTAATATTACTTCGTAAATAACAAAAGTAACCAGCTTTTTATTCTCGTTAAAATGCAGTGAACATAAATGTATAAAACTAAAACAATCTTTAATTCATTCCTACGACTCGAACGATTCTAGGAGAAGAGACTCCTAGAACGCATTTGTGACTCTCTAGTTGCAGATGTCCAAGGACAACAGTAGTCACTTATCGTTAAGTCATTCGTCTGAATGAGTCGTTAACATCTAAATACAAATACGTAAAGTCGAATCCTCATAAGACGCAAATGTTAAAATTTAGGTATAATATTTTAAAATTGTACATTTAATATATAGACGCGGCATGCCCGTTTCAGTAAGTAGGTGATAAAGTGACCAGGTGACGACATGCTGTATCATATCTTATACATAGCTTAACGATTTAAGATTGTACATTGAATGAACATAAAGTGTTAAGACCAAATTAGTGTTAGTACAGGAGTCACTTGCAATGTGACGACTTAATATTGTAACATAGGAGTAAACGACTTAAGTCAATTAATTGTAAAAACAATAGCGTGATTATACGGGTCCTGATTTTATAATCATTAAATGAAGCGTGTATAATATACTTAGTATAAATAGAGTATAACCACTTTAATGTTTTGCATTTGCCGAAAACAATTCATCGCTTGAAGTGACAGCCTGTCTCTTAACTAAATTTTAATATACCTACATAAATCTGGTGTGAACACTCGTTGTTTTTTATTTTTTTTTATCTGTTGTGTGTAATTTAGGAATTCAAATATTTTACGTAAAAATATCTTCACGGCCCAATACGATCTTTAAAACTTCAAGAAAAATCATTTTCTACCCTGAAAAACTATCAACCGCCTATATCACAAGATATTAAAACACTAACTTTGTCAGCTTTACATCTCACTGACAACAATCACTCTACGTAAAATTTCTTCAAAACTAAAAATATGTGAACAACACTAAAAAAATATTAATTGGTGATGGATAGAGGACAGGATGACATACATATGACCGTTCCTTTTGAGAATTTGACGTGATATAAAAAAGCGTCGTTACATATTAGGGCCGTATCGACGCCGCTAACTACGTGAAATGCTGATACTGATAATAGAAGTAAAATTATTCTAATTCTCAAGTTACATGTAACCTGACATCCTGATAACGTGAACTTAAAAATAACCTCGTATTTTAAAAAATCCCGTACCACATTGATTTACCATCATTGCAAAGAATTTAGTGCCATGTTGCATGATACAAAAAAAATATACAAAAACCATTTATGGTGTGAGAATATAGTGTTGAAGACTTGAATAGGACCGCTGACACCAGTGCAGGGTGTCAGCTGTAGGGCGGCGGCGGAAGAACGTCCAGGACGTCAACGGCGGCGCCCACAGACTCAGTTAGGAGGTCTGCTGCATATCTCATCACCTACTTCACACTTCACTTGTTTTTGCTTCCTTCTGTACCTTTTAGCATTTTATAAAGGTCTGCATGCAACATTGTGCAAAGTTCATTTCAATAGCAACAAATGATAAATTGGCTTACTGTAAATATGTGAATGATACGTACCCATCTTCAATAATAGACTTTATTAGATACTGTTTAGGTCTTAAAATTGTAAGCACTTATGTCTATGTTACCCGAGTGCTCTTATAGCGGCTTAAGGACGTGTACAGCTTATGCTTGGGATTAAAAAATAAAATAACCGTATAATAGTCTCGACACTCGTTTTATTTGATTATTTTATTAAGTACTGCCCGCTTGCTTTGTTAAATTTCAGTCTACAAATCACATTATATACTCATTATATAGTATAAAATGATTCGTATAATCATATTTAGCTTCTAAGTGCATGTATATAAACCACCAATTCCGATAAAATGGCTAAACTGTATCTCTAGAAATAATATGCATAAGATGCTTAATGATAGATTATACATAAGTTGATTTTCTTATCGTAATATAAACTTATTATTAATTATTATTAATCAACGGATGGATGGATTATGATAGGTAAGTATCTATGAGATTGTACAGGACTTTACTAGTTTACAAGCCTGGTCTGTCAATTTATAAGCGCCAAAGGTTGGTGACAACCTGTGGTGACGGATTAAGAGTACAGAGTGTCACCACCTCTTATCTTCCCATAGGTGATGTAACAGGCGACTAAGGGAACAAAATATGCAAAGAGAAGATAAAAATTTAAGCAAACCCTAGACCTGTGACCGTTTCTTTTGAGAATTTGACGTGTTATAAACAAAGCGTCGTTACATATTAGGGCCGTATAGACGCCGCTAACTACGTGAAATGCTGATACTCTATGTAATATATAAAGATGTTAAATTTATTTAGATCCCAAAACCTGTTGTCTATTTTTGGATTGTAAACCTATGTGTCTGATAATAATAAATTTTCTTTAGTTATTACGTTGTTTTATTTTATGTGAATAACATTGCTGTGCAACTTTTGTTAAGTGTCTTATAGGTAAGTATATATGTGATTGCACTCGACTTTACCAGTTTATAAGCCTGGCCTGTCAGTTTGTAAGCGCCAAAGGTTGGTGACAACCTGTGGTGACGGATTAAGAGTACAGAGTGTCACCACCTCTTATCTTCCCATAGGTGATGTAACAGGCGACTAAGGGAACAAAATATGCAAAGAGAAGATAAAAATTGAAGCAAACCCTAGATCTATGACCGTTTCTTTTGAGAATTTGACGTGATATAAAAAAACATCATTACACATTAGGGTCGGATCGACGCCGTTAACTACGTGAAATGCTGATACTTTTAAAAAGTAGGAACTCAATTTATTTTTAACATAAAACTAACTAAAATCTACATTCATACAATTAGGATCGAATCTTCAAACGATGCAAACATTTAAGTTCATCATAATCTAGGTATAATTTCATGTTCTAAGATTGTAAGTAACGTGGACAGACGCGGAATGGTAGAGTTTAAGTAAGTAGAGGATCCAGTGACAAAGTTACGAACTGCTGTATTATCTGAGATATAGCTTAACGACTTAAGATTGTACATTAAATGAGCATAAGTATTAAAACCAGAATAGAGTTAGTACAGGAGTCACTTGCAATGTGACGACTTAGTATTATAACATACAATAATTTAAGATTAATTAATGTACATATAGTTACGTGATCTGGGCTTTGATAATATAATCATTAAACGTAGCGTGTATAGTATAGTTTAAATAGAATATTACAACTGGAATTTGCATACACGAGAACAATTAGGTAGATGACTGTATCGTAAATAAATACCAATGTCCACTCCATTAAAACTAATATCGCGAAACATCTCAGTAAATACAAATAACATAGCTTTTTATTATTATTACGAATTTCAATCAAATATACAGTGCAATATATTGTTCAATTGAGTAAGTCTAAAACAGTAACGTCACAATTTGGTATGTAGTACATTTTTCATACAAAATTTTCGTTTTGATAGATGATAAAAAGTGACTAATTTGACTAAGGTGTCATCTAGCCTATTGTAGTGAAATAGAGTATTCAATCAACGTATGACGTAAATTTTATTGGTTTTATAAATCACACACATCCTACAGGTACACCACTAAGAGACAAAAATCATAAAATATGTATTAAATCAATATGTAAATATTTCTGAGTGTTATTTTGCCGAATAAACATAAAATAAAGTAATTAACAAAGTGATTTCTGACTAAAGAAGATAAATTTTATGGCCACTGTTCACCATTATAAAACATCTGTATTCATAATTAGATATTTAGTACTCCAACACTGTGCACTTTACAAAGAACTTCTAGCTATGCATCACAAATCTGCGGTGTGTGTTTTAGGAATTCGTATATTTTCCAAAAAAAAATGTTGTTTCGGCTTAAAACTAAGAAAAACTCTGGCAAATCGTCAACCGCTTATATTACATGAAACTGAAACACAGTTTTTTTCAGTTGTACGCCTCACAGGCAACAATTATTCGGCATACAATCCGTCACAGTCAGTGAATAACTATACGTCTCCAATACTAAAATGTGTCGACAACACTAATAAGTTATCAATGAGTGACGGAGCGACTTGACGAATTTAGACGTTTCACTAAAGAGTTACGTTACGTTTTACGGACGTATAGACACAATTTACTACATGAAATACTGTCACATTTAGAAAAAAAACAGAGTGTGTACTCATGTACGCACGTAACATGTAACAATCCAAAAATAACAAATAAAAATACTTATCACCGTCATAAATACGATTGAATTAATATAAACTTTTATTAATATAAAATTTTGATTTATTCACACTGATTATTTGTACTGATACGACACACGTTAGCAACTAACGTCAGACTGTGCAACTAACTTCAGACTGTTGCTTTTTTCTGTCGGTGTGCGCGCACATCGTAAAAATTCACTCTCATCATTTTTCCCAATCGCGTCGAAAGAAGTATAAATTCAAAAATCGAATAACCTTATCTTTAACATAAAACTAACATTAATGTAACTGATAATTTTGACTTCAAAATTTACATGCATACATACACTCGTCGCCTAATCTTCAAAACGTCACACAAATGTTAAAATTTATTTTAGTCTAGGTATCATTTAAGGTTACATACATTAAGGGTACATTAAACATACAATTGTGAAATGGTAGATAATTAATTTTAGTAAGCAGAGGATCCAGTGACGTTAGTTACGACCTGCTGTACTATCTTAGATATAACTTAACGATTTAAGATTGTACGCTGAATAAACACGTTTATCAGCTACCCATAGTTAACGCAACCACATGTGACTATTTAGTGTAATATCACAGAATTAAAAAGTTCTTAAAATTATCAATTGGAGGTATGATAACTTTAAGTGTTAGTGTGAACAGTATAGCCTAAAAATAAACAACTTCTTTAAGCTTTGTAACGATGGAGCTGAATTCATCACCTGTAGCTAATCGAAGCAATATAGCGTGTGACATATTCCTGTGTTAAAAAAAAATAATGGTACCTCAAAATGTAATAAACACTGAAATATAGGTCGCATATATTGAATAGTTTCTGAAGCGCAGCAGCAATTCACGTATACATGTAGCAGTAACGTTGTACAGTTACACAAAGATGACAGATTGATCATTTTAACCAATTCAGAATAATAGGATCGAAATTGACTTCATTTAAAACTAATAAAGATGACATTCAAGATGTAGTTAAAACGCAAGATACTTTGAATCTGTTATGCACATTAAGTACTTTAATTCTCAAAAACAATACATATGATGCTGGCTGTTACATTATTGCCATACTAAAGACCTCTATTTTACATACGGATGCGCTTAAACAGTAATGGTAGTAAGAAGATTCGCTGTTTTAACCGCTAAATATTTACCTTTGTGTACATGTTTACCGACAAATTTATATTAAAAATGTCTAAGGGACTCGAATGGATTTTTAAGTGCGTCGATATCCGAATACTCGCATCTGAGTATCTGAAAGGAATCGAAAACCGAGTGTTGTCGACGTGTCTATACGAAATTGCACAGATATTCTTGGAAGTTCAAACTCGACTTGCGGTTTATTAATACTAATATCAATACCTGCGTATCATTAGTATTCGAACACATTATTCGGAAAACTTGATTGTGCGGTAACTTAACTGTAAGTACTCGAGTCAATCTCACTGGATTTAAAACTACTGTCGACGTTTGATATATGATTTGCGACTTGGACGTCAATGGGCTGAAAAGAAAGAGCAAAACGCATAGGGAAAATGTGTTTCGGTTGACTACGTATGGAATTTGTGCAACGAATTTTCTACATAGGTACATATGAAAATTAAAATCAACTTCATGACATAAAACACCTGTCTAACACATGTTGTTTAAATATGTTTCAAATACATTTGAACAGTTATCTACGTTGCTTTAAATGGTTGGAATCTTGTATTTTTAAGTAAGTTAAGAATTATTTAGTAGTTTTTATACATTTAAGAACAGTATTATAAAATGTAAGTCACTTTTTAACTACTTGTCAATTTTTCCCAATACTGTCACGTCTTATGTGGACTTACCCGTGACAAATGATGTCTCAGTAGTTTTTCTAAGGACACTGAGATGTCGTTGTAGAAAAAATAATATTTATAGAACTGACGACTTATTGAACGCCTTTAATTTCAAATGGTTTTATTTATAATCAAGGCCCAATGGGGTTTTTTAATAAATGACTATTGGGAAACACTATTAGGCCTAAGTCACTGAAAAATCCGAATTTCTAGTCAGTATACCAATTTGTATGTATTAGGTGTTGAATTAAGAATTTTAATTTATAAACATTAAAAAAATATATAAAAGTCTAATTTATTAAGTGACATCACAATAAATTAAGTAATCTAGATATTCTAAGTCACGTTGTATGCCAGGCAGACCTTTGAAAGATCTTTCTATTGTACATAACATAAAAGCAAAGGAAAATTAAATTAAAGATAATGAAAAAAACCAAGCAAGTACATTTAGGTACCCAAAACTGTATTGTACTGCATGTAGATCTATCAAATATCTGACAAGTTTTGACGTACTAGGTTCATTTACCATAAAACATAACTAAGACCAAAGAAACAAAGAAAGAAAAGATTGCAACTGCTGTTATATATTGTGAAATAACTTCACATTACACTTAGGTATTGAAAATATTCTAAATCTAACAAAAACCTAATATAGTGAAGAACACAGATTCGGTTGTTAATAAACGAAATAACAAATCAAATCAAGTTACGAAAAAGCGTCTCAAAAAACAAAGGTAACAAATAAATTACAAGCTAGACGTTACTGAATTAAAGTTTTTACCTATCGTAGAACAAAACCAAAGATAAATTAGAACAGAAACAGTAACAGGAGTAATTATTTACTCTTAATTGTAGCAATAGATGTATACAAATATATATATCTCGGAAAGCATGGTAAGACATCGGTCCCGATCGTTATACTCGTAAACATCTATGACAATCGTTATTGGAAAGCCCTCAAATATACGTGCAAATATTTAACCATCGAATTCAGTGCCTCTCAGGGTTGCGGAGGTCCGATGCCAGGCGCTCCATGGTAAACCTGATATTTACGTAAAACCAAATGAACTAAAAGTCGACCCAAATAATCTTGAAAATACTAAAGGTTAAGAGGATGATGAAGGAATAAGAAAACGAAACACTCAGATATCCAAAATATTCCAAATGGTAACGTCATTGCACGTCTTGCAAATTTCTAGAACTTATTGGTTTGTGTATTAACTAGTGTTATTTACTATAAAAACAATTAAATGAATCACAGTAATTGCCTTCCACCTACTTGTTAAAGTTTCGACTTTCGAATAAATAACGAGTAACAAAAATGACTTAAATTTACTCAAATATCATCAGAAAGTTTAAATTAAGTTTAACGTAAGAAAATCTAGATTATTTCAAGTAATCGATCACGTAATTAAATCCTGCACACGTGTTTGTTGTTTTGTCAAGCTATAATGTGTAATAGTTAAAAACAACACCTCTTAGACTACACTGCCTAAAGTATAAATGCCGGCCGGATGTTGCAACACTGCTTATTACAACATTGCAAAACGACGTACACAATTTGGCCGATAACTTATATTTTTGGCGGTAGACATACCTCTAATTAGTTAGACCGAACCGTTTAAAACGATTGTATATCAAAACAGCGGTTAACATGAGATAAAAAACCATTTTGATGTTTAATTTGTAGTTTAACCATTAAAGAGGGAGGCGGCTGTGACCGTATTTGGGACAAAGCCTTTTTAGAATCTATTTCTAAAAAGAATAACACATAAGACTACTATCTTATAATAACCATAATATATAAATATATATGGTTATTTGTCTCCTAAAAGATGGTTATCGTTCGCCTATATAATTTGAGGCTCACCTTTAATCCAAAAGTTACTTTAAGTCCTTTTAATTGTAAGAAATATTGATAATAAATGTCTATTTTATAAATTGATGTTAAATGTTATTGTGTCAATTGGACTTTGTATATGTATATATGTATTTCTAATGTATAAGCTAACTCAAACTAACGAAGTGTAACATGTATTTGTTTTGAGATGGTTTGAGTTGTATAGAGCAGTTAACAGTCATGTCCAATCAGGACAAGAACACTAAAGTAATAGTATATAATAAACGAAATTGATTATTCTAAAATTAAGCAAGTGAACAATAATACGTACATATCACATAATAAAAAATAAAAGTCGATTTGATGACCTGTGTCGTGCAAGCAAGATTTTCTGTATCGTTTGTACTGCTTTATCTCTTTATCTATTAATTGAAATTCTATAAAATACTTTTAAACTAACAAAAAGTACGAAGTTGAAATAGCAAATATATAAAGACACTAATGGCACATTCACATAAATAAACTGGATAAATAAAGAAACTCCAAAATTTTGTAACTTCCAAAATATTTAGGCACTTTTTATTGAAATGAATTTTCCCTTCGTGACGTTAAATACCTCAAGTCATGAATAAGACTTATTAATAACAGGAATTAATTCGCTTAATAGAACTTATATATTTCAAAAACAAGCGAAATCGAGTCCGAAGTAGAATCGCGTAACTTTAAGCGAAGTAATGCCTGTCAATTAGTAATAGTAAGGAATGTTATTTAGAAAGTTCATCGTTTTAAAAAAAGTTTCGAATTGAAAATCTTGTGAGGAATACGTAGATCTAGTTGTTAAAATATCCAAGATCAAAGTACTGAATGAAGTATGGTAATATAGGGTATATAATATATAATATTTATAATGTATTCCCCCTTATTTGTAAGTGCAGGTCATTAAATCGCTCGTCAAAGAATGCTCACCTACTCTTGGCTGCACCATCCATTTTGAATGTTATATTCATACCAATATATATTATGTAATATATAAAGATGTTAAATTTATTTAGATCCCAAAACCTGTTGTCTATTTTTGGATTGTAAACCTATGTGTCTGATAATAATAAATTTTCTTTAGTTATTACGTTGTTTTATTTTATGTGAATAACATTGCTGTGCAACTTTTGTTAAGTGTCTTATAGGTAAGTATATATGTGATTGCACTCGACTTTACCAGTTTATAAGCCTGGCCTGTCAGTTTGTAAGCGCCAAAGGTTGGTGACAACCTGTGGTGACGGATTAAGAGTACAGAGTGTCACCACCTCTTATCTTCCCATAGGTGATGTAACAGGCGACTAAGGGAACAAAATATGCAAAGAGAAGATAAAAATTGAAGCAAACCCTAGATCTATGACCGTTTCTTTTGAGAATTTGACGTGATATAAAAAAACATCATTACACATTAGGGTCGGATCGACGCCGTTAACTACGTGAAATGCTGATACTTTTAAAAAGTAGGAACTCAATTTATTTTTAACATAAAACTAACTAGAATCTACATTCATACAATTAGGATCGAATCTTCAAACGATGCAAGCATTTAAGTTCATCATAATCTACGTATAATTTCATGTTCTAAGATTGTAAATAACGCGGACAGACGCGGAATGGTAGCTAATTAGTTGAAGCAAGTAGAGGATCCAGTGACAAAGTTACGAACTGCTGTATTATCTGAGATATAGCTTAACGACTTAAGATTGAACATTGAATGAGCATAAGTATCAAAACCAGAGTAGAGTTAGTACAGGAGTCACTTGCAATGTGACGACTTAGTATTATAACATACAATAATTTAAGATTAATTAATGTACATATAGTTACGTGATCTCGGCTTTGATAATATAATCATTAAACGTAGCGTGTATAGTATAGTTTAAATAGAATATTACAACTGGAATTTGCATACACGAGAACAATTAGGTAGACGACTGTATCGTAAATAAATACCAATGTCCACTCCATTAAAACTAATATCGCGAAACATCTCAGTAAATACAAATAACATAGCTTTTTATTATTATTACGAATTTCAATCAAATATACAGTGCAATATATTGTTCAATTGAGTAAGTCTAAAACAGTAACGTCACAATTTGGTATGTAGTACATTTTTCATACAAAATTTTCGTTTTGATAGATGATAAAAAGTGACTAATTTGACTAAGGTGTCATCTAGCCTATTGTAGTGAAATAGAGTATTCAATCAACGTATGACGTAAATTTTATTGGTTTTATAAATCACACACATCCTACAGATACACCACTAAGAGACAAAAATCATAAAATATGTGTTAAATCAATATGTAAATATTTCTGAGTGTTATTTTGCCGAATAAACATAAAATAAAGTAATTAACAAAGTGATGATGAGTGGCCACTGTTCACCATTATAAAACATCTGTATTCATAATTAGATATTTAGTACTCCAACACTGTGCACTTTACAAAGAACTTCTAGCTATGCATCACAAATCTGCGGTGTGTGTTTTAGGAATTCGTATATTTTCCAAAAAAAAATGTTGTTTCGGCTTAAAACTAAGAAAAACTCTGGCAAATCATCAACCGCTTATATAACATAAAACTGAAACACAGTTTTTTTCAGTTGTACGCCTCACAGGCAACAATTATTCGGCATACAATCCGTCACAGTCAGTGAATAACTATACGTCTCCAATACTAAAATGTGTCGACAACACTAATAAGTTATCAATGAGTGACGGAGCGACTTGACGAATTTAGACGTTTCACTAAAGAGTTACGTTACGTTTTACGGACGTATAGACACAATTTACTACATGAAATACTGTCACATTTAGAAAAAAAAACAGAGTGTGTACTCATGTACGCACGTAACATGTAACAATCCAAAAATAACAAATAAAAATACTTATCACCGTCATAAATACGATTGAATTAATATAAACACCAATATATTTTTGATTTATTCACACTGATTATTTGTACTGATACGACACACGTTAGCAACTAACGTCAGACTGTGCAACTAACTTCAGACTGTTGCTTTTTTCTGTCGGTGTGCGCGCACATCGTAAAAATTCACTCTCATCATTTTTCCCAATCGCGTCGAAAGAAGTATAAGTTCAAAAATCGAATAACCTTATCTTTAACATAAAACTAACATTAATGTAACTGATAATTTTGACTTCAAAATTTACATGCATACATACACTCGTCGCCTAATCTTCAAAACGTCACACAAATGTTAAAATTTATTTTAGTCTAGGTATAATTTAAGGTTCTAAGGATGTACATTAAACATACAATTGTGAAATGGTAGATAATTAATTTTAGTAAGCAGAGGATCCAGTGACGTTAGTTACGACCTGCTGTACTATCTTAGATATAACTTAACGATTTAAGATTGTACGCTGAATAAACACGTTTATCAGCTACCCATAGTTAACGCAACCACATGTGACTATTTAGTGTAATATCATAGAATTAAAAAGTTCTTAAGATTATCAATTGGAGGTATGATAACTTTAAGTGTTAGTGTGAACAGTATAGCCTAAAAATAAACAACTTCTTTAAGCTTTGTAACGATGGAGCTGAATTCATCACCTGTAGCTAATCGAAGCAATATAGCGTGTGACATATTCCTGTGTTAAAAATAATAATGGTACCTCAAAATGTAATAAACACTGAAATATAGGTCGCATATATTGAATAGTTTCTGAAGCGCAGCAGCAATTCACGTATACATGTAGCAGTAACGTTGTACAGTTACACAAAGATGACAGATTGATCATTTTAACCAATTCAGAATAATAGGATTGAAATTGACTTCATTTAAAACTGATAAAGGTGGCATTCAAGATGTAGTTAATACGAAAGATACTTTGACTCGATTATGTACATTAAGCACTTTAATTCTCAAAAACAATGCGTGATTTTATAGTATTCTAAAGACCTCTATTTTACACACGAATACGCTTAAACAGTAATGGTAGAAAGAAGATTCGCTGTTTTTATCACTAAATATTTACTTGTGTACATGTTTACCGACATATTTATATTAAAAATGTTTAAGGGACTCGAATTGATTCTCGAGTGCGTCGATATCCGAATACTCGCATTAGAGTATCTGAAAGGAATCGAAAACCGAGTGTTGTCGACGTGTCTATACGAAATTACACAGATATTCTTGGAAGTTCAAACTCGACTTGCGGTTTATTAATACTAATATCAATACCTGTGTATCATTAGTATCCGAATACATTAATCGAAAAACTTAATTGTGCGATGACCTAACTGTAAGTACTCGAGTCAATCTCACTTGATCTAGAACTATTTTCGACGTTCGGTATATGATTTGCGACTTGGATGACAATGGGCTGAAAAGTAAGAGAGAACCTCATAGGGAAAATGTGTTTCAGTTGACTGCGTATGCAATTCTTGCAACAAATATTCTACGTAGATACATATAAAAAATTAAAATCAACTTCATGACAATACAAGGACATAAAATCCCTGTCTAACACGTGTTGTTTAAATATGTTTCAAATACATTTGAACAGTTATCTACGTTGCTTTAAATGGTTGGAATCTTGTATTTTTAAGTAAGTTAAGAATTATTTAGTAGTTTTTATACATTTAAGAACAGTATTATAAAATTTAAGTCACTTTTTAACTACTTGTCAATTTTTCCCAATACTGTCACGTCTTATGTGGACTTACTCGTAACAAACGATGTCTCAGTAGTTTTTCTAAGGACACTGAGATGTCGTTGTAGAAAAAATAATATTTATGGAACTGACGACTTATTGAACGCCTTTAATTTCAAATGGTTTTATTTATAATCAAGGCCCAATGGGGTTTTTTGATAAATGACTATTGGGAAACACTATTAGGCCTAAGTCACTAAAAAATCCGAATTTCTAGTCAGTATACCAATTTTTATATGTATTAGGTGTTGAATTAAGAATTTTAATTTATAAACATTAAAAAAAATTATAAAATTCTAATTCATTAAGTGACATCACAATAAATTAAGTAACCTAGATATTCTAAGTCACGTTGTATGCCAGGCAGACCTTTGAAAGATCTTTCTAGTGTACATAACATGAAACCAAAGAAAAATTGAATCCAAGATAGTGAAAAAAATCAAGCAAGTACATTTAGGTACCCAAAACTGTATTGTACTGCATGTAGATCTATCAAATATCTTACTAGTTTTGACGTACTAGGTTTACTTACCATAAAACATAGGTAAAACCAAAGAAACAAAGAAAGAAAAGAATGCAACTGCTGTTACTTATTGTGAAATAACTTCACATTACACTTAGGTATCGAAAATATTCTAAATCTAACAAAAACCTAATAGAGTGAAGAACGCAGTTTCCCTTGTTAATAAACGAAATAACAAATCAAATCAAGTTACGAAAAAGCGTCTCAAGAAACAAACGTAACAAATAAATTACAAGCTAGATGTTACTAAAGTTTTAACCTATCGTAGAACAAAACCAAAAATAAATTAGAACAGAAACAGTAACAGGAGTAATTATTTACTCTTAATTGTAGCAATAGATGTATACAAATATATATATCTCGGAAAGCATGGTAAGACATCGGTCCCGATCGTTATACTCGTAAACATCTATGACAGTTGTTATCAGAAAGCCTTCAAATATACGTGCAAATATTTAACCATCGATTTCAGTTCCTTCTCAAGGTTGCGGAGGACCGATGCCAGGCGCTCCATGGTAAACCTGATATTTACGTAAAACCAGTTGAACTAAAAGCCGACCCAAATAATCTTGGAATTAATAAAGGTTAAGAGGATGATGAAGGAATAAGAAAATGAAACACACTCAGATATCCAAAATATTCCAAATGGTAACGTCATTGCACGCCTTGCGACTTCTAGTACTTATGGGTTTGTATATTAACTAGTGTTATTTACTATAAAAACAATTAAGTGAATCACAGTAATTGCCTTCCACCTACTTGTTAAAGTTTCGACTTTCGAAAAAATAACGAGTAACAAAAATGACTTAAATTCAGTCAAATATCATCATAAAGTTTAAATTAAGTTTAACGTAAGAAAATGTAGATTATTTCAAGTAATCGATCACGTAATTAAATCCTGCACATGTGTTTGTTGTTTTGTCAAGCTATAATGTGTAATAGTTAAAAACAACACCTCTTAGACTACACTGCCTAAAGTATAAATGCCGGCCGGATGTTGCAACACTGCTTATTACAACATTGCAAAACGACGTACACAATTTGGCCGATAACTTATATTTTTGGCGGTAGGCATACCTCTAATTAGTTAGACCGAACCGTTTAAAACGATTGTATATCAAAACAGCGGTTAACATGAGATAAAAAACCATTTTGATGTTTAATTTGTAGTTTAACCATTAAAGAGGGAGGCGGCTGTGACCGTATTTGGGACAAAGCCTTTTTAGAATCTATTTCTAAAAAGTATAACACATGAGACAAGTATCTTTTAATAACCATGATATATAAATATATATGGTTATTTGTCTCCTAAAAGATGGTTATCGCTCGCCTTCATAATTTAAGGCTCACCTTTAATCCAAAAGTTACTTTAAGTCCTTTTAATTCTAAGAAATATTGATAATAAATGTCTATTTTATAAATTGATGTTAAATGTTATTGTGTCAATTGAATTTTGTATACACATATGTATGTATGTCTAATGTGTAAGCTAAGTCAAACTAACGAAGTGTAACATGTATTTACTTTGAGATGGTTTGAGTTTTATAGAGCAGTTAACAGTCATGTCCAATCAGGACAAGAACACTAAAATAATAGTATATAATAAACGAAATTGATTATTCTAAAATTAAGCAAGTGAACAATAAGACGTACATATCACATAATAAAAAATAAAAAGTCGATTTGATGACCTGTGTCGTGCAAGCAAGATTTTCTGTATCTTTTGTACTGCTTTATCTCTTTGTATATTAATTGAAATACTATAAAATACTTTTAAACTAACAAAAAGTACGAAGTTGAAATAGCAGATATATAAAGACACTAATGGCACATTCACATAAATAAAATGGATAAAGAATCTCCAAAATTTTGTAAATTAAACTTCCAAAATATTTAGTCACTTTTTATTGAAATGAATTTTCCCTTCGTGACGTTAAATACCTGAAGTCATGAATTAGAGTTATTAATAACAGGAATTAATTCGCTTAATAGAACTTTTATATTCCAAAAACAGGCGGAATCGAGTCCGAAGTTGATTCGCGTAACTTTAAGCGAAGTAATGCCTGTCGATTAGTAATAGTAAGGAATGTTATTTAGAAAGTTCATCGTTTTAAAAAAAGTTTCGAATTGAAAATCTTGTGAGGAATACGTAGATCTAGTTGTTAAAATATCCAAGATAAAAGTACTGAATGAAGTATGGTAATATAGGGTATATAATATATAATATTTATAATGTATTCCCCCTTATTTGTAAGTGCAGGTCATTAAATCGCTCGTCAAAGAATGCTCACCTACTCTTGGCACTGTTACTCAATTTCCAGGCCTATAATGCTGACTGCACCATCCATTTTGAATGTTATATTCATACCAATATATATTATGTAATATATAAAGATGTTAAATTTATTTAGATCCCAAAACCTGTTGTCTATTTTTGGATTGTAAACCTATGTGTCTGATAATAATAAATTTTCTTTAGTTATTACGTTGTTTTATTTTATGTGAATAACATTGCTGTGCAACTTTTGTTAAGTGTCTTATAGGTAAGTATATATGTGATTGCACTCGACTTTACCAGTTTACAAGCCTGGCCTGTCAGTTTGTAAGCGCCAAAGGTTGGTGACAACCTGTGGTGACGGATTAAGAGTACAGAGTGTCACCACCTCTTATCTTCCCATAGGTGATGTAACAGGCGACTAAGGGAACAAAATATGCAAAGAGAAGATAAAAATTGAAGCAAACCCTAGATCTATGACCGTTTCTTTTGAGAATTTGACGTGATATAAAAAAACATCGTTACACATTAGGGTCGGATCGACGCCGTTAACTACGTGAAATGCTGATACTTTTAAAAAGTAGGAACTCAATTTATTTTTAACATAAAACTAACTAGAATCTACATTCATACAATTAGGATCGAATCTTCAAACGATGCAAGCATTTAAGTTCATCATAATCTACGTATAATTTCATGTTCTAAGATTGTAAATAACGCGGACAGACGCGGAATGGTAGCTAATTAGTTGAAGCAAGTAGAGGATCCAGTGACAAAGTTACGAACTGCTGTATTATCTGAGATATAGCTTAACGACTTAAGATTGAACATTGAATGAGCATAAGTATCAAAACCAGAGTAGAGTTAGTACAGGAGTCACTTGCAATGTGACGACTTAGTATTATAACATACAATAATTTAAGATTATTTAATGTACATATAGTTACATGATCTGGGCTTTGATAATATAATCATTAAACGTAGCGTGTATAGTATAGTTTAAGTATCATATTACAACTGGAATTTGCATACACGAAAACAATTGGGTAGATGACTGTATCGTAAATAAATACCAATATCCACTCCATTAAAACTAATATCGCGAAACATCTCAGTATACACAATTAACATTGTTTTTTTATTATTATTACGAATTTCAATCAAATATATTGTTCAATTGAGTAAGTCTAAAACAGTAACGTCACAATTTGGTATGTAGTACATTTTTCATACAAAATTGTCGTTTTGGCAGATGATAAAAAGTAACTAATTTGACTGAGGTGTCATCTAGCCTATTCATCAGTTGTCGTGAAACAAAGTATTCAATCAACGTATGACATACATTTTGTTGGTTTTATAAATCACACACATCCTACAGGTACATCACTAAGAGATAAAAATTACAAAATATGTGTTAAATCACCGCTAACCGCGATAAAATATCACATAACATAATTAGTACTCCAACACTGTTCACTTTCCAAAAACTTCTGGCTATGCATCATAGATCTGCGGTGTGTATTTTAGGAATTCGTATATTTTACAAAAAAAGAGTATTGTTACAGCTCGAATATAACCTTTAAAACCCTGGAAAATCATCAACTGCCTATATAACATAAAACTGAAACAGATTTTTTCAGTTGTACGCCTCACAGACATTAATTATTCGGCATTGACATTGACATACTGTGACGGATTATAATCCGTCACAGGACGTCAATACTATACTTCTTCAATATTAAAATGTGTCGACAACATTAAAAAAATGCAATGAGTGACGGAGCGACGTGATGAATTTAGACGTTTCACTAAAATGTTACTTTACGTTTTACACACGTATAGACGCAATTTACCATATAAAATACTGTCATATTTAGAAAAAAAACAAAGTGTGTGCACTCATGTACGCACGTAACATGTCACAATCCAAAAATAACAAAAATGTCTGTCCCTGGCATAAATACGATTGAATTAATATAAACACCAATATATTTTTACTTATTCACACTGATAACTTGTACTGATACGACACACGTTAGCAACTAACTTCAGACTGTTGCTTTTTTCTGTCGGTGTGCGCGCGCATCGTAAAAATTCACTCTCATCACTTTTCCCAATCGCGACGAAAGAAGTATAACTTCAAAAATCGAAGAACCTTACCTTTAACATAAAACTAACATTAATGTAACTGATAATTCTGACTTCAAAATTTACATGCATACATACACTCGTCGCCTAATCCTCAAAAGGTCACACAAATGTTAAAATTTATTTTAGTCTAGGTAAAATTTAAGGTTCTAAGGACATCCTTATATGTAATTATATGTTTAATTGTATATTTAATGTACATACATTAAACATACAATTGTGAAATGGTAGATAATTAATTTTAGTTAGCAGAGGATCCAGTGACAAAGTTACGGCCTGCTGTACTATCTCAGATATAACTTCACGACTTAAGATTGTAAGCTGAATAAACACGTTTATCAGTTACCCATAGTTAACGCAACCACATGTGACTATTTAGTGTAAAATCATAGAATTAAAAAGTTCTTAAGATTATCAATTGGAGGTATGATAACTTTAAGGGTTAGTGTTTACAGTATAGCCTAAAAATAAACAATTTCTTTAAGATTTGGAACGACGGAGCTGAATTTATCGCCTGTAGCAAATCGAAGCGTGTGACATATATTTGTGTTAAAAAATAGTGGTACCTGAAAATGTAATAAACACTGTAATATTGGTCGCATATATTGAATAGTTTCTGAAGCGCAGCAGCAATTCACGTATACATGTAGCAGTAACGTTGTACAGTTACACAAAGATGACAGATTGATCATTTTAACCAATTCAGAATAATAGGATCGAAATTGACTTCATTTAAACCTAATAAAGGTGACATTCAAGATGTAGTTAAAACGAAAGTGACATGGAATCGATAACGCACGTTAAGCACTTGAATTCTCAAAAACAATGCGTGTGTTGGTGTCTTTTATATTATTCTAAAGACTTTTATTTTACATACGGATACGCTTAAACAGTAATGGTAGTAAGAAGATTCGCTGTTTTTATCACTAAATATTTACTTGTGTACATGTTTACCGACATATTTATATTAAAAATGTCTAAGGGACTCGAATTGATTTTTGAGTGCGTCGATATCCGAATACTCGCGTTAGAGTATCTGAAAGGAATCGAAAACCGAGTGTTGTCGACGTGTCTATACGAAATTGCACAGATATTCTTGGAAGTTCAAACTCGACTTGCGGATTATTAATAGTAATATCAATACCTGTGTATCATTAGTATCCGAATACACTATTCGAAACACTTGATTGTACGATAACCTAATTGTAAGTACTCGACTGAATCTCACTTGATTTAAAACTACTGTCGACGTTTGGTGTATGATTTGCAACTTAGGCGACAATGGGCTGAAAAGAAAGAGAAAAACGCATAGGGAAAATGTGTTTCGGTTGACTACGTATAGAATTTGTGCAACGAATCTTCTACGTAGGTACATATAAAAAATTAAAATCAACTTCATGACAATACAATGATATAAAATCCCTGTCTAACACATGTTGTTTAAACATGTTTCAGATACATTTGATCAATTATCTACGTTAGTTGTATAGTCGTATAGTTGATAAATGACTATTGGGAAACACTATTAGGCCTAAGTCACTGAAAAATCCGAATTTCTAGTCAGTATACCAATTTGTATGTATTAGGTGTTGAATTAAGAATTTTAATTTATAAACATTAAAAAAATATATAAAAGTCTAATTTATTAAGTGACATCACAATAAATTAAGTAATCTAGATATTCTAAGTCACGTTGTATGCCAGGCAGACCTTTGAAAGATCTTTCTATTGTACATAACATAAAAGCAAAGGAAAATTAAATCAAAGATAATGAAAAAAACCAAGCAAGTACATTTAGGTACCCAAAACTGTATTGTACTGCATGTAGCAGATAGATAGTGTATATCAAATATCTGACAAGTTTTGACGTACTAGGTTCATTTACCATAAAACATAACTAAGACCAAAGAAACAAAGAAAGAAAAGAATGCAACTGCTATTATATATTGTGAAATAACTTCACATTACACTTAGGTATCGAAAATATTCTAAATCTAACAAAAACCTAATAGAGTGACGAACGCAGTTTCCCTTGTTAATAAACGAAATAACAAATCAAATCAAGTTACGAAACGGTGTCTCAAGAAACAAACGTAACAAATAAATTACAAGCTAGATGTTACTAAAGTTTTTACCTATTGTAGAACAAAACCAAAGATAAATTAGAACAGAAACAGTAACAGGAGTAATTATTTACTCTTAATTGTAGCAATAGATGTATACAAATATATTTATCTCGGAAAGCATGGTAAGACATCGGTCCCGATCGTTATACTCGTATCTATGACAATCGTTATTGGGAAGCCCTCAAATATACGTGCAAATATTTAACCATCGAATTCAGTTCCCTCTTAGGGATGTGGAGGACCGATGCCAGGCGCTCCATGGTAAACCTGATGTTTACGTAAAAACAGTTGAACTAACAGCCGACCCAAAGAATCTTGGAATTAATAAAGGTTAAGAGGATGATGAAGGAATAAGAAAATGAAACACACTCAGATATCCAAAATATTCCAAATGGTAACGTCATTGCACGTCTTGCGACTTCTAGTACTTATGGGTTTGTATATTAACTAGTGTTATTTACTATAAAAACAATTAAGTGAATCACAGTAATTGCCTTCCACCTACTTGTTAAAGTTTCGACTTTCGAAAAAATAACGAGTAACAAAAATGACTTAAATTCAGTCAAATATCATCATAAAGTTTAAATTAAGTTTAACGTAAGAAAATGTAGATTATTTCAAGTAATCGATCACGTAATTAAATCCTGCACAGGTGTTTGTTGTTCTGTCAAGTTACAATGTGTAATAGTTAAAAACAACACCTCTTCGACTACACTGCCTAAAGTATAAATGCCGGCCGGATGTTGCAACACTGCTTATTACAACATTGCAAAACAACGTCTACAGTTTGGCGGATAACTTATATTTTTGGTGGTGGCCATACCACTAATTAGTTAGACCGAACCGTTTAAAGCGATTGTATATCAAAACAGCGGTTAACATGAGATAAAAAACCATTTTGATGTTTAATTTGTAGTTTAACCATTAAAGAGGGAGGCGGCTGTGACCGTATTTGGGACAAAGCCTTTTTAGAATCTATTTCTAAAAAGTATAACACATGAGACAAGTATCTTTTAATAACCATAATATATAAATATATATAGTTATTTGTCTCCTAAAAGATGGTTATCGCTCGCCTTCATAATTTGAGGCTCACCTTTAATCCAAAAGTTACTTTAAGTCCTTTTAATTCTAAGAAATATTGATAATAAATGTCTATTTTATAAATTGATGTTAAATGTTATTGTGTCAATTGAATTTTGTATACAAATATGTATGTATGTCTAATGTGTAAGCTAAGTCAAACTAACGAAGTGTAACATGTATTTACTTTGAGATGGTTTGAGTTTTATAGAGCAGTTAACAGTCATGTCCAATCAGGACAAGAACACTAAAATAATAGTATATAATAAACGAAATTGATTATTCTAAAATTAAGCAAGTGAACAATAAGACGTACATATCACATAATAAAAAATAAAAAGTCGATTTGATGACCTGTGTCGTGCAAGCAAGATTTTCTGTATCTTTTGTACTGCTTTATCTCTTTGTATATTAATTGAAATACTATAAAATACTTTTAAACTAACAAAAAGTACGAAGTTGAAATAGCAAATATATAAAGACACTAATGGCACATTCACATAAATAAACTGGATAAATAAAGAAACTCCAAAATTTTGTAACTTCCAAAATATTTAGGCACTTTTTATTGAAATGAATTTTCCCTTCGTGACGTTAAATACTTCAAGTCATGAATAAGACTTATTAATAACAGGAATTAATTCGCTTAATAGAACTTATATATTTCAAAAACAATCGAAATCGAGTCCGAAGTAGAATCGCGTAACTTTAAGCGAAGTAATGCCTGTCAATTAGTAATAGTAAGGAATGTTATTTAGAAAAGTCATCTTTTTAAAAAAGTTTCGAATTGAAAATCTTGTGAGGAATACGTAGATCTAGTTGTTAAAATATCCAAGATCAAAGTACTGAATGAAGTATGGTAATATAGGGTATATAATATATAATATTTATAATGTATTCCCCCTTATTTGTAAGTGCAGGTCATTAAATCGCTCGTCAAAGAATGCTCACCTACTCTTGGCACTGTTACTCAATTTCCAGGCCTATAATGCTGACTGCACCATCCATTTTGAATGTTATATTCATACCAATATATATTATGTAATATATAAAGATGTTAAATTTATTTAGATCCCAAAACCTGTTGTCTATTTTTGGATTGTAAACCTATGTGTCTGATAATAATAAATTTTCTTTAGTTATTACGTTGTTTTATTTTATGTGAATAACATTGCTGTGCAACTTTTGTTAAGTGTCTTATATGTAAGTATATATGTGATTGCACTCGACTTTACCAGTTTACAAGCCTGGCCTGTCAGTTTGTAAGCGCCAAAGGTTGGTGACAACCTGTGGTGACGGATTAAGAGTACAGAGTGTCACCACCTCTTATCTTCCCATAGGTGATGTAACAGGCGACTAAGGGAACAAAATATGCAAAGAGAAGATAAAAATTGAAGCAAACCCTAGATCTATGACCGTTTCTTTTGAGAATTTGACGTGATATAAAAAAACATCGTTACACATTAGGGTCGGATCGACGCCGTTAACTACGTGAAATGCTGATGCTTTTAAAAAGTAGGAACTCAATTTATTTTTAACATAAAACTAACTAGAATCTACATTCATACAATTAGGATCGAATCTTCAAACGATGCAAGCATTTAAGTTCATCATAATCTACGTATAATTTCATGTTCTAAGATTGTAAATAACGCGGACAGACGCGGAATGGTAGCTAATTAGTTGAAGCAAGTAGAGGATCCAGTGACAAAGTTACGAACTGCTGTATTATCTGAGATATAGCTTAACGACTTAAGATTGAACATTGAATGAGCATAAGTATCAAAACCAGAGTAGAGTTAGTACAGGAGTCACTTGCAATGTGACGACTTAGTATTATAACATACAATAATTTAAGATTATTTAATGTACATATAGTTACATGATCTGGGCTTTGATAATATAATCATTAAACGTAGCGTGTATAGTATAGTTTAAATATCATATTACAACTGGAATTTGCATACACGAAAACAATTGGGTAGATGACTGTATCGTAAATAAATACCAATATCCACTCCATTAAAACTAATATCGCGAAACATCTCAGTATACACAATTAACATTGTTTTTTTATTATTATTACGAATTTCAATCAAATATATTGTTCAATTGAGTAGTCTAAAACAGTGACGTCACAATTTGGTATTTAGTACATTTTTCATACAATATTGTCGTTTTGGCAGATGATAAAAAGTAACTAATTTGACTGAGGTGTCATCTAACCTATTCATCAGTTGTCGTGAAACAAAGTATTCAATCAACGTATGACATACATTTTGTTGGTTTTATAAATCACACACATCCTACAGGTACATCACTAAGAGATAAAAATTACAAAATATGTGTTAAATCACCGCTAACCGCGATAAAATATCACATAACATAATTAGTACTCCAACACTGTTCACTTTCCAAAAACTTCTGGCTATGCATCACAGATCTGCGGTGTGTATTTTAGGAATTCGTATATTTTACAAAAAAAGAGTATTATTACAGCTCGAATATAACCTTTAAAACCCTGGAAAATCATCAACTGCCTATATAACATAAAACTGAAACAGATTTTTTCAGTTGTACGCCTCACAGACATTAATTATTCGGCATTGACATTGACGTACTGTGACGGATTATAATCCGTCACAGGACGTCAATACTATACTTCTTCAATATTAAAATGTGTCGACAACATTAAAAAAATGCAATGAGTGACGGAGCGACGTGATGAATTTAGACGTTTCACTAAAATGTTACTTTACGTTTTACACACGTATAGACGCAATTTACCATATAAAATACTGTCATATTTAGAAAAAAAAACAAAGTGTGTGCACTCATGTACGCACGTAACATGTCACAATCCAAAAATAACAAAAATGTCTGTCCCTGGCATAAATACGATTGAATTAATATAAACACCAATATATTTTTACTTATTCACACTGATAACTTGTACTGATACGACACACGTTAGCAACTAACTTCAGACTGTTGCTTTTTTCTGTCGGTGTGCGCGCGCATCGTAAAAATTCACTCTCATCACTTTTCCCACTCGCGACGAAAGAAGTATAACTTCAAAAATCGAAGAACCTTACCTTTAACATAAAACTAACATTAATGTAACTGATAATTCTGACTTCAAAATTTACATGCATACATACACTCGTCGCCTAATCCTCAAAAGGTCACACAAATGTTAAAATTTATTTTAGTCTAGGTAAAATTTAAGGTTCTAAGGACATCCTTATATGTAATTATATGTTTAATTGTATATTTAATGTACATACATTAAACATACAATTGTGAAATGGTAGATAATTAATTTTAGTTAGCAGAGGATCCAGTGACAAAGTTACGGCCTGCTGTACTATCTCAGATATAACTTCACGACTTAAGATTGTACGCTGAATAAACACGTTTATCAGTTACCCATAGTTAACGCAACCACATGTGACTATTTAGTGTAAAATCATAGAATTAAAAAGTTCTTAAGATTATCAATAGGAGGTATGATAACTTTAAGGGTTAGTGTGTACAGTATAGCCTAAAAATAAACAATTTCTTTAAGATTTGGAACGACGGAGCTGAATTTATCGCCTGTAGCAAATCGAAGCGTGTGACATATTTTTGTGTTAAAAAATAGTGGTACCTGAAAATGTAATGAACACTGTAATATTGGTCGCATATATTGAATAGTTTCTGAAGCGCAGCAGCAATTCACGTATACATGTAGCAGTAACGTTGTACAGTTACACAAAGATGACAGATTGATCATTTTAACCAATTCAGAATAATAGGATCGAAATTGACTTCATTTAAAACTAATAAAGGTGACATTCAAGATGTAGTTAAAACGAAAGTGACATGGAATCGATAACGCACGTTAAGCACTTGAATTCTCAAAAACAATGCGTGTGTTGGTGTCTTTTATATTATTCTAAAGACTTTTATTTTACATACGGATACGCTTAAACAGTAATGGTAGTAAGAAGATTCGCTGTTTTTATCACTAAATATTTACTTGTGTACATGTTTACCGACATATTTATATTAAAAATGTCTAAGGGACTCGAATTGATTTTTGAGTGCGTCGATATCCGAATACTCGCGTTAGAGTATCTGAAAGGAATCGAAAACCGAGTGTTGTCGACGTGTCTATACGAAATTGCACAGATATTCTTGGAAGTTCAAACTCGACTTGCAGATTATTAATACTAATATTAATACCTGTGTATAATTAGTATAAGAAAACACTATTCCAAAAACTTGATTGTACGATAACCTAACTGTAAGTACTCGAGTCAATCTCACTGGATTTAAAAGTACTGTCGACGTTTGGTATATGATTTGCGACTTGGATGGCAATGGGCTGCAAAGAAAGAGAAAAACGCATAGGGAAAATGTGATTCAGTTGACTGCGTATTGTCGCAATTTGTGCGACGAATCTTCTACGTAGGTACATGTAAAAAAATTAAAATCAACTTCATGACATAAAACACCTGTCTAACACATGTTGTTTAAACATGTTTCAAATACATTTGAACAATTATCTATGTTACATGAAATGGTTGGAATCTTGTATTTTTAAATAAGATAAGAATTATTTAGTAGTTTTTATACATTTAAGAACAGTATTATAAAATGTAAGTCACTTTTTAACTACTTGTCAATTTTTCCCAATACTGTCACGCCTTATGTGGACTTACCCGTGACAAACGATGTCTCAGTAGTTTTTCTAAGGACACTGAGATGTCGTTGTAGAAAAAATAATATTTGTAGAACTGACGACTTTTTTTGCTTCCTTTAATTTCAAATGGTTTTATTTATAATCAAGGCCCAATGGGATTTTTTGATAAATGTCTATTGGGAAACACTATTAGGCCTAAGTCACTAAAAAATCCGAATTTCTAGTCAGTATACCAATTCTTATATGTATTAGGTGTTGAATTAAGAATTTTAATTTATAAATATTAAAAAAATATATAAAAGTCTAATTTATTAAGTGACATCACAATAAATTAAGTAATCTAGATATTTTAAGTCACGTTGTATGCCAGGTAGACCTTTGAAAGATCCTTCTATTGTACATAACATGAAACCAAAGAAAAATTGAAGCAAAGATAATGAAAAAAATGAAGCAAGTACATTTAGGTACCCAAAACTGTATTGTACTGCATGTAGATCTATCAAATATCTTACTAGTTTTGACGTACTAGGTTTACTTACCATAAAACATAGCTAAAACCAAAGAAACAAAGAAAGAAAAGAATGCAACTGCTGTTACTTATTGTGAAATAACTTCACATTACACTTAGGTATTGAAAATATTCTAAATCTAACAAAAGCCTAATAGAGTGAAGAACGCAGCTTCCCTTGTTAATAAACGAAATAACAAATCAAATCAAGTTACGAAACAGTGTCTCAAGAAACAAACGTAACAAATAAATTACAAGCTAGATGTTACTAAAGTTTTTACCTATCGTAGAACAAAACCAAAGATAAATTAGAACTGAAACAGTAACAGGAGTAATTATTTACTCTTAATTGTAGCAATAGATGTATACAAATATATATATATCTCGGAAAGCACGGTAAGACATCGGTCCCGATCGTTATACTCGTAAACATCTATGACAATCGTTATTGGGAAGCCCTCAAATATACGTGCAAATATTTAACCATCGAATTCAGTGCCTCTCATGGTTGCGGAGGTCCGATGCCAGGCGCTCCATGGTAAACCTGATATTTACGTAAAACCAGTTGAACTAAAAGCCGACCCAAATAATCTTGGAATTAATAAAGGTTAAGAGGATGATGAAGGAATAAGAAAATGAAACACACTCAGATTTCCAAAATATTCCAAATGGTAACGTCATTGCACGCCTTGCTAACTTCTAGAACTTATTGGTTTGTATATTAACTAGTGTTATTTACTATAAAAACAATTAAGTGAATCACAGTAATTGCCTTCCACCTACTTGTTAAAGTTTTGACTTTCGAATAAATAACGAGTAACAAAAATGACTTAAGTTTAGTCAAATATCATCATAAAGTTTAAATTAAGTTTAACGTAAGAAAATCTAGATTATTTCAAGTAATCGATCACGTAATTAAATCCTGCACACGTGTTTGTTGTTTTGTCAAGTTATAATGTGTAATAGTTAAACACAACACCTCTTAGACTACACTGCCTAAAGTATAAATGCCGGCCGGATGTTGCAACACTGCTTATTACAACATTGCAAAACAACGTACACAGTTTGGCCGATAACTTATATTTTTGACGGTAGCCATAACACTAATTAGTTAGACCGAACCGTTTAAAACAAATTGTATAACAAAACAGCGGTTTACATGAGATAAAAAAACCAATTTGATCTTTTATTTGTAGTTTAACCATTAAAAAGGGAGGCAGCTGTGACCGTATTTGGGACAAAGCCTTTTTAGAATCTATTTCTAAAAAGAATAACACAAGACAAGTATCTTTTAATAACCATAATAAATATAAATATATATGGTTATTTGTCTCCTAAAAGATGGTTATCGCTCGCCTTCATAATTTGAGGCTCACCTTTAATCCAAAAGTTACTTTAAGTCCTTTTAGTTGTAAGAAATATTGATAATAAATGTCTATTTTATAAATTGATGTTAAATGTTATTGTGTCAATTGGACTTTGTATATGTATATATGTATTTCTAATGTATAAGCTAACTCAAACTAACGAAGTGTAACATGTATTTGTTTTGAGATGGTTTGAGTTGTATAGAGCAGTTAACAGTCATGTCCAATCAGGACAAGAACACTAAAGTAATAGTATATAATAAACGAAATTGATTATTCTGAAATTAAGCAAGTGAACAATAATACGTACATATCACATAATAAAAAATAAAAGTCGATTTGATGACCTGTGTCGTGCAAGCAAGATTTTCTGTATCGTTTGTACTGCTTTATCTCTTTATCTATTAATTGAAATTCTATAAAATACTTTTAAACTAACAAAAAGTACGAAGTTGAAATAGCAAATATATAAAGACACTAATGGCACATTCACATAAATAAACTGGATAAAGAATCTCCAAACTTTGGTAAATTAAGCTTCCAAAATATTTAGTCACTTTTTATTGAAATGAATTTTCCCTTTGTGACGTTAAATACCTCAAGTCATGAATTAGAGTTATTAATAACAGGAATTAATTCGCTTAATAGAACTTTTATATTCCAAAAACAGGCGGAATCGAGTCCGAAGTTGATTCGCGTAACGTTAAGCGAAGTAATGCCTGTCGATTAGTAAATTCATCTTTTTGAAAAAAAGTTTCGAATTGAAAATCTTGTGAGGAATACGTAGATCTAGTTGTTAAAATATCCAAGATCAAAGTACTGAATGAAGTATGGTAATATAGGGTATATTATATATAATATTTATAATGTATTCCCCCTTTATTGTAAGTGCAGGTCATTAAATCGCTCATTAAAGAATGGCCACCTACTCTTGGCACTGTTACTCAATTTCCAGGCCTATAATGCTTACTGCACCATCCATTTTGAATGTTATATTCATACCAATATATATTATGTAATATATAAAGATGTTAAATTTATTTAGATCCCAAAACCTGTTGTCTATTTTTGGATTGTAAACCTATGTGTCTGATAATAATAAATTTTCTTTAGTTATTACGTTGTTTTATTTTGTGTGAATAACATTGCTGTGCAACTTTTGTTAAGTGTCTTATAGGTATATGAGATTGCACTCGACTTTACTAGTTTACAAGCCTGGTCTGTCAATTTATAAGCGCCAAAGGTTGGTGACAACCTGTGGTGACGGATTAAGAGTACAGAGTGTCACCACCTCTTATCTTCCCATAGGTGATGTAACAGGCGACTAAGGGAACAAAATATGCAAAGAGAAGATAAAATTGAAGCAAACCCTATACCAACCCGTCTGCACAGCATGATATAATAGGCCAGAATCTCGTTTCTAAAGAGAGGCCTAAGTCCAGTAGTGGACTGGACTGTGAAAGTTTGTAAGGATGAAGGAAATATTTGTTGAACAGATTACAGCAGACTATAATCTTTACGCTAATTTTAATCTCAAAGATATCTTAAAATACTAATTTTTGTGAGATTCTAATCACATTTGTCCCATTCTTTATCTGTAGAAGATAACATCTGATTTTACCGTGAAACTACTAAACATATCATGAGTAAGCTGGCACAGAGAGATGACTGCACAGATGGCACGGTCAACTCGACATTTCCTACTGTACTGCAGTTGTAGATTTGATCCCAACGCATCCCACTAGGGCACCATAGCGTGGGTCGCCATACTAAACTGTCTTCATTCGCAGTGAGAACGACGAACACCGCTCTTAGATTCTATTCATACTTTCCATCAGGCAGAATAGAGTCCCATGGTAAGTTTCTATAAAAAAAATGTGTGATCTTGTGATGTGTGATCTTGGATATTTTTGTCATAAATCTAGGTATTCTTTGTGTTCGTTTCATGACTTTTTTTAAAAGAAGAAAAGGTAGAGTCTTGGCGTTGTGGAAGAGCTGTAAGTGTGCTCCGAAAAGCATGATGAACACAAACGGTAAGGATTCTGTAGTTGTATTCCTACGATTGAGTGAGGTTAACAAGGTCCAAAGCAGTAGAAGACTCGCAAAACATTTGTGACTCTTTAGTTGCAGATGTCCACTGGCAGTGGTACTCACTGACCGTCAGGTTATCTATCTGTTCAATCATTCGCTATAGGGTAAATTAAGTACATTTTGAATAAACATACATATATGTGTTATGACAAAATAAATCAAGAACATGAACTAGAGGCCATGGGTTCGATTCCCTTCCTAGATAAATAACAGTGATTAGCCCGATTATTTGTTCTATGTCTGGATTTAATTAATCTATGATGTGAATATATTTAGATATATTTAAATATGTTTATCGGCAGTCTGGTTACCATGGCACAAACTACATTATTTTGGATCAGATTGCGATGATTATAAGCGATGTGTAAATTTAGATTTTTAGACAACAACGGCCACACTAGGCATATATCCTGTGTCGCAGAGGACTTTACAAACAGACACAAAGAACACCCAGACTCAGAACAACGATTTATGTCCCATGTGGAGTTTGAACCCACAACAGTCAGTGCAGTAGAGAACTGCGTCGCGACCGTTTAAACCACTAGGCCAACCGTAATAACTTAAAAAATGTTGGCAATACACCAAAGTGTTATATGTTGCTTAAAACAAAAGGAAGGCGCTGAAAAAAAAAGTCGTTGGAGTTTTGTCTATCATTATTAACAGCTAATATTTTCTAGATTACGTGTAATAAAGTGGTACATATTCAGAAAAATGCAAATGAAAAATATTGTTTAGATAAAAGAAAATTTTGATTTGTTCTTTTAAAAAAAATCAGGTTTAAACTGTAAATAAGTAAATAAATAACCTCACACATCTCACACATGGCTGCCTGATTCCAAAGAGCAGGCAGAGCCTGTACTATAGTAACCAGACGGCTGATAAGCATACTTAAATATTTCTAAATATATACATATGATAGATAAATTACTCCGAAACACAGGACAAATAGTCCTGTTCATCACATAAATATCTGTCCTGAGTGGGAATCGAACCCATGATCTCCAGCTTAGCAGTCGGGGCCACTAACCACTAAACCAATAGGCCCGTCAATATACATTATCAACTCGTGTTAAGTGAAGAAAACAATCTAAGATTTCTTAATGTACGAAGTATTCCTATTAGTACATATCAATCTAATAAACTAAACATAGCAATAGCATAGATATGAACTAAACGTTAAGTTTAGTTCATATCTATGCTATTGCAGCGACTTCCACATTTAGCGAAAAACAAAAATATACAACAGCACCATCTAGCGAAGATACATCGAACTACGAAAGATAATACTGAGCTACGAAGCAACTACTAATCCTGTATCGCGAAATAGAGATTCGCGTGGCAAATTAGCATATATACAACATCCCAACATCAACCGGCTGTGGCCGTGGCCCGCCATGCATGATCACCTCGCCTGGTCGGAGGATCCTCCCTTTGTGTCGGAGGGACATGAGATCCGTTCCCTCCACACTATTATAAAGTTGAAAAAAAAATTTTGTAGTTGAATAGTTCACATATGAAGGCTATAGACCAATAGTACAACGCTTCGAAAGAGCCAAACATCAATGAGAAAAGTTTTAAAAAATCGGATAAAGTTTAGCCTTTGAGGGATGCAGAGTAAGTCAGGTTCATTTTAAACTATATTTTTTTTTCTATATTAAGAGCCTGCTAAAGTGACTCTACTCTTCCTGATGGAAAGCATGAATAGAATCCAAGAGTTGTGATCACCATACTCATTGCAAATACAGATAATGAGGTATGGTGACCCACACTATGGCGGTCTTGTGAGATGCTTTTCACGCCCCGCTTGGGCAGGTAAAAGGTATGACAGTCATTGTGACAGTGTAAGGCTTACACAGTTACCACGGTAACTGTCACTCTTGCATCAATGGGCCTCCGATCTCACACTCACCAACGAAACATGACAACACGGATGCTGGCGCTTTAGACGCTTGGTCTTCTGTGGGAGGGTAGTACTGTTCCGGTCGAACCAGCCCGCTCGTGCTGAAATCAGCGTGGCTCTACTACCTAATAAATATATTATAGAGCTACTTCTCCGGTGAGCAGTACTGTTTCAACACACATCACAGTAAGTATCAGTATATTAATCGACAAGCGCCTTGACAATTAAATTACCAAACTGAAGGTTTCCAGCAAAAGTTCAAAAATAATTATCCCTAGATATTACACAACAAACATCGCAACCATCAACTCGAAAACAATAAAACTCACGCAATGGTAGCTGACGAGACTGCAAGAGATATGATGTGATCGTAATTGGTCCTGACAGCTTACCTGGAACATCTCTGAATCAATCATCTCATAAATACCGTTCAGGTAGTAACAACAAGATGTAATCCTACCGTGGGAAAAGACAATTCCCATCTCCAAAAGTCCAATCGAAAGTTAGGCAAAATATCCATAATTTATCTCCCGACAAATTATCTTTGCCACTAAACATTGACCTGTACCAATTTCCTGATCTTTGTTACATAGTATTAGGATTCACTGTTGTCTAAATTTAACCAGATTTGAATTTAACAATGCAATTGTTCAATGGTGTGTAAAACAATCGTCAATTTCATGATGTAATCGATCGGTCATTTCGCCTGTCGAGACGTTTATAGAAATGCAAGTAACAATAGCGAAAAAATTAATTACAAATGCATGACTGAGTGTATTAATACTATTGTGATGATGTGATCAAAGTTATCTGAACATATGTGTAATATGGGTTAGGAAATCAAAACGAGATCCTATTGTTGATGCTGAATAAAATGTTGATTGTAATTTGCACGTGAATTGTGGAGCTACACTAAATAATGAGTATTGCAGTTGTGTCAAAATAGCAGCATAACAGTTATCTGTTAAGGAGTTGACAGACTATTGACCAACTTACTAACATTTGCATCGGAACTTTAGTTTTGGCAAATGCTTTTGCAATTTGATGGTTATCAAGCTAATGATGCACTCCCAGCCGATTTCAGACCAACCAACTGTGCAGAAGATATTATAATGCACAAGTTTGTACGTAAACAGCAGGTACACTCTCCTTTCCCTCGCTCTCACAATCCGATGGAACGGTTAGAGATCAGGCGCTGGAGCGACTAAACTGACCGAGGTGATTATTTTTGAAAATAGTTCAGTATGTAAATTAAAATCTTATTAACATCATATTTCCTAACTTGGACGTGGATCAGATATACATACGGGTGACGTAGATAGACGTTAAATGATTAATAAATGTAATAGTTGGTAGTATGTACGTATGTACGTGTGTGTATAAAATTATAAAAATATATGATTAAAATACAAAAATCGTTGTTTTGAAATGCAATCATAAAATCATGGTGTCGTAATAAGTGTCATAATAAGTTTAAAATATCTCCATCCTTAAAATAAACATGAGAATGGCATGTATGCAATTTCTAAAAATAAGCATTGAAATTATGGACACCAAAATTTCTCAAAATTGATAAATAGTATTGCTAAGATTTAATTGTAGCGTCCGCAATTATTAAATTTGATATGTAAATATTAAACTGCAACCTCGATAAGTCATTTAGAGATAGACTACATAAAAAAATATAGAACATGTAACCACGAATTGCCAGAGACCGGGATCGTTGACGTTCTGGCGGGGAGGTCCCGGTCTGCGTGTGCCGTGCCTAAATGGAGAGTTTAACCGCTGCGATAGCGGGCAGGCGCTAGGAGGGATCTGGGTGTCGTAATAACAGCTGTTCCCGGATCCCTCCTATGTCAGGCGTAGAGTGGCACACCGGGTGGTTTTAGTCGGTTCGATTCAGACACACCACCCCGCCGTAAACCCCGGTGGGGTGACGGCCCGAGGGGATTTCCACACGATAAAAAAAAAAAAAAAGAGACTTTCGTTCAGCAGTGGACCACGATAGGTTGATTGATTGAACCGCTTCATTACATGTGTAAGTATTAGCCATTTTATTTTGACATCCTACTGTCTTATTCACGTCTAAAAATTTTCTATTGGATAAGGAAGAGCTGAAATAAAAAAAAACTAAGATTAATCTTTGGGCATCTTCTCATAGCTCCAGGTTACTGTGATATTTAAGTGTTTTTTATTTTAATAGCCTGCCAAAGTGACTATACTCTGCTTGAATGGAATCCAAAAGTTGTAGCCACCATACTCATTGTGAATGCTGACAATGCAGTATGGTGACCCACACTATGGCGGCCTATTACGATTTTTTACGCCTCACTTGGGGACACAAAAGACAGGACAGTTGTCGTAGCATTGTATTGCACACATTTACCACGACAACTGTCACCCCTGCATCAATGGGCCTCCAGTCTCGCACTCACCAACGAAACACGACAGCACGGATGCTGTCGGTTTAGGTTGGTCTTCTGTAGGAGAGTAGTTCTGCCCCGGGTGAGCCGGCCCGTTCATGCTGAAATCAGCGTGACTCTTGACTTGTGACAGTGCGAGAGCTTGAGAGCCCGAACTAAACCTATTGATATAGCAGATTATTTTAAATTATCTCGAACAATATTACTATAGACCAATGCTATCATTCCGCCTTTAATCATTTGCAATGGACTCACACCATTCCAAGAGACAAGACCTGAAACCATCAGTCTGATCCGAAATGTGACATTTCGCTAAAAGTTACCACTGTTAGAGTTATTACTCTTGTTACGTTAGCACTAAAGGCTCAAATATTAATCAATTCATTTAAATACTATTTTGTAGAATAATGAGTTGGTATGTTACCATAAAGTTCTGGAGTCACGAACGCGTACTGGGAAACGCAGTTTTGGAAGGCTCCCCTCAAGGTAGTCCGACGACTTCGTGAAGGTCGCGGGAAGCTGCTGGATGCGGACGGCACGGGATTGGCTGTTGTGGAGGACCTTGAGAAACACGAAACAAATCCTGTACTAATCTATCTAAACAGCGTGTTTTAGTGCTAAATCTCATTTCTAAGAAATGCCTATGTCCATCGGTGAACTATTACGAGGCTAAATGATGTAACTTCATAAAATAAGCTTCGAACAGTGAAGTTTTAGGCCGCTATAGTCGCCATACTGAATTATTTGCATTCACAATGAGTATGGCGATCACCACTCTTGGATTCTATTCATGCTTTCCATCAGGCAGAGGAGTCACTTTAGTAGACCACGAATAAAAAAAAACTCTTACTACATCCTAGGCATTGGTTTTTATTAGAAGAAATAATAAATTTGATTGAAGAACCCTATTCAGTCACTCCATGACAAAAAACTAGTTAAGAGAAAGATCTAAAAATTCTAATAATATTTTTTTTATAGATTTACAACATTTCCAAGTCCGCCATTTTTCTTCTGATAAATTTCGTTCCTGGTTAAAAGGCAATTTAATTTCTCTTGGTGAGTGTCATAACTCGGTGTATTTGAGGTGATCATAGAGGGTTCTAAATGTGGAAGGGTGATCCCTACCGGGTACTAATGTTTTTTTTTATATTAAGAGCCTGCCAAAGTGACTCTACTCTGCCTGACAGAAAGCATGAATAGAATCCAAGAGCTGTGATGACCATACTCATTGCAAATTCAGACAATGCAGTGACCCACGCTATGAGTGCCCTGCGAGATGCTTTTTCACACCCCACTTGGGGACGTAAAAGGCATGACAGTCATCGTGACAGTGTAAGGCTTACACAGTTACCACGATAACTGTCACCCTGCATAAATGGGCCTCCGGTCTAAATGTCACGTATAAGAAGAAATTTCTTTAGTTTTTCAAAAAGCATGCAAATGTCGTGTGCATTTAATAACATCTTATCCATCATGTTTACAAAAACATCATGTGCCTAAATGAACTTATATAAGCCCCAAATCATAACAATCCAATTTTACATTGACCGAAATCAACAATAGCTGCCTTAACAGTCAATATTGTTCAACTAATGAGTAGCCAAGAAGCGCCTATCGAATGTTGGTCCCTATGTGAAGAGGAAGATGTAAGACGACTTTGTTATGTCAGGCACTTAATATTGTGTTGAATAGTCCAACGTGGGCGATATTGAATCGTTTAATTAACACTAATATTCTTCACAATCTTGATTAGATCTCCTATAAAACGGTTATATAACGTACTCCTACTCAATGTCGGCCACGGCGACTAATCTCAACGGAGACCAACCAAATACACAAGACATATTACAAGTATCTGCAAACCCGGGTTCACTCTCTGTTCCTTCACTCTCACAATCCGATAAGACGGTTATCCGACACGACCAGGGAGAGATCATGGGTAGGATCGACTTCTTTACGTGCTTTCCGAAGCACGGTGGTTAAGATTTCAACTTACAAACTCTGGACTTTTAGTACTTCTTCTTTCGCGTATATTTCGTCAATGTCCCCGCCTACGTTCAAAATTGTTACATATTTAGATAGAGCTCGTCGAGACGCGTCTGACGACACCTCATTTGTTAAAATGCGTCACATAGAAACTCGAAAAATAAGCCCGACACTGGTTTTTATGCCTACTCGAGTACACGATCTAGAGTAATTATTGTTGAAAATCGAACTAACGCCTTTCGCTTCAAATCGATGTCGAACAGTGAGAACTATGTTTTTTAACATCAACGGCCGCTTTTATATACTGTTTTGAGCATGTAAAATTTTGATATTCATAAAGCATATTTTTATAATCAGGATGACTCAATAACACTTTTTGACTCAAACCGGCAGTCGAACCCACAACCTCTTGATCATTATTGACCAAAGAGTCAGCTTGGTAAACGATTTTATAATGTGTAGTTGGATGAATGGATGGATGATGGATAAGTGGATTGTGTGGATGACATGATTGCTTTAAAGTTTATTGTATATATATACAGGCCCTAGCCGCGAATGCAAATGTATATGCTAAAATATACGAAAACATGTTGCGAAGATGTCGTCGATACATTAGAAGAGAGCGGTAGACTAATTTAAAAAAAAGTGAATCGATTAAAAATTGATCAGTGATAAGAATGTGCACCGCGACACAATATATTGCTCGCGTTTGATTTCGCAGCCATTTTTGTGCCGCTGCCGCTGTCAACAAGCGAGTGACCCGTGTTGTCATTGGTGCTCTAATTTGGAATTGAAGTATATATATATATATACTTATATATTATATATATATATATATATATATTAGCTTGTTCAGCATTGGTACCCAAAGTAAGATTAAACGTGTGCCTGGCGTATGTTTTCCATCTCACCTTAGTAATTTCTAAACCTATTTCTACTGTAGTGTTACTTCAAAGAGTGAACATGAAACAGGCAATATAAAACAAAAATATTATAGTCCATGTTGCCACTTAATGGTAAATAAAATCAGGCAACATAAG
The DNA here is from genome assembly GCA_949316085.1 of Hypercompe scribonia. Classification (NCBI taxonomy): domain Eukaryota; kingdom Metazoa; phylum Arthropoda; class Insecta; order Lepidoptera; family Erebidae; genus Hypercompe; species Hypercompe scribonia. The sequence continues at coordinate 16,400,575 of OX438989.1, forward strand.
ATAAAGAGATTTGCAATTTTCCTTTTTTACATATGGCTGTAGATGTCCGGGTTGTACTTCAATCGTGAGGTACGGCACACACACACGTGCACGCGCACGCGCTCTTACACACATTCACATACACACACACACACACACACACACACACACACGCACGCACACACATAACACACACGCACACACACACACACACACACGCACACACACACACGCACACACACACGCACACACACGCACACACACACACACACACACACACATACACACATACACACACGCGCGTGCGCGCGCACTCGCACACACGCCCTTCGTCCCCTACGGAGGGTATGGTACGAAAAGCATTCCCCACGTTAAACAAAAAGGGTATATGTTCGTCAAAGAGTATATCCATCTCCTTGACATTCTTTTGGATTCAAGAACAATATCTTTAATAATATTGGGTCTCTAAAAGTAAACTTTCAGAGACCTATGTTTTTATTTGCTAAAGAATATCCAAATAAAATTAAATCTACTATAAGTAAGTTAGTATTGAATTATGCCATCGAACTCGCCTACGAGTATAAATATATTTTCACAGGTCACTATTCTGATAGATGAACAAACTAAGGAAAAATACCTATCAAGTTTTATAAAATGGTTCATTTTAAAACTAGCTGATGCTCTATATCAAACAAGCATATTACACGCTAAATACCGTATTATGTGTAGGTACACAAAAATATAATCAAAATGAATCAGATTATCGAAAAGCAAAAAGTGTTAAATTGTCTTCCCGTAAGATGATGTTGCGTCACTATGTCATAAGAATGACGATTACGACGATCGGGATCCGTGTCACCCGCAGAGAGTTTTCGTGTGTAGTATTGTACACATATCGATATTAATGTTATCGATAAATTGTAATATATTTTGTTTTTTTTTTGGCTATATCATCATCAACAAACTTTAACAGTCCACTACTGGACTTAGCCCTCTATTTAAAAAGGAAATTTTATCCTACTATACCAGGCTGGTCAGACGGGTCGGTATACGGTTTGTTTCAAATTTTCCTTCTCTTTGCAGTGATGATATCTTGCGTAGTTTGCTTGCTTAATTTCCTCTTACGAGGGCCATGAGATGTATAGGAGTTTTGACACTTTGTATTCTTAATACGTCACCACAGGTACAGCTTATTTTGGTTATAAGCAAAGGTTTAATCGTAATGGGCCTCTAGTGCAACGAAACAAACACAATAGATTTCACAGTACTTTTATATAAGCTTTTGACTACTTTTACTTTGACTTTGTGTAGGTAAGTAGTTGAATATTAATTGAATTTAAAACTTACACCAATTTGACATCATTAAAGAAATTAATATATAAAAAAATATAGAATTGCTGCACAGTAACTAATGCTTTAATTGCTTTACCTTAAATTCTACAATACTTAAACAACATTACTGGAGTGGTAAATTTTTGCAACAGTGATCACAAGCTAGTACCGTAGATGGCAAAAAGAGTTACCATATCAAATCACTTGCCAGACGTTACAAATTTACCATTTAGTGCTAAAGTGAAGTGTTGAGTTTACTATATACATAATTTATTTCTTTAACATATCGATAACCACACTAATCCCATCACTATCACATAGTTCCCACATCTGAGCTGCGCGAGCGCAACCGCGAATGCTTTTTGTGTCTCCAAAACGACGTTATATTCTTTTCGTTATCATTTACATAGATCTGCGCACGCGAGTCCTCACATTACTATATAATAACATAGTTTTTATGCTAATTGTGCACGACAAGCGGACTGACTCGGAAGTACGAATTGTACGTGAGAATAAATTAACTACACTCTATTTGAACTCTTCTCATTTAAACTTATTTCCTGTCTTTGACTGACAATTTGACTAATGTAATGAAAGTTTTAGACTTGTGTAAATAACATACTGTTTTAGCGCGGAAGAGCCATGTTTTGGCATTTGGGTGGCTGAACTTACCCGTAAGTGATACTACAAGCTATTGACCCAGTAGCAAGTGATCCTGACTGCTAAATCAGAGTTCCTAGGTTCGATTCCCGCCCATCTTTGTGTGATAAACACGATCATTTGTTCTGCGACTAGGTGTAACTTATCTACAATATGTACTGATTAATATAATGCAGATTTTGTCTAGTTTGGGATCAGACGGCCTTGTGTGAGGATATACGTCTCTTTTATACAATTGTACATATATATGAGTTATATTTTTAAATATAAGAAAGAGAAAAATAAACTAGACCACCGACTTTGGGTACAGGGACCAAGAAACTGGTGGTTAGGGTTTCAAAAACAGGAACCTCATCTCTTGATTCAGCCTTCTAACGTAAGCCTCTTAAGGTGTTGGTCGAGGCTCTCGGCTATCAACCTGTGAGGAGATATGACTATCGGACTATGTTTATTTGTTTTTCATTTTTCAATTTTCACGAAATTCTCATAATGAGGAACGGCAATATCGATCTATCATTGTGCGGCACTCTATTCGATCTATCGCCACAAAATCATTCTTGACACAGTGGATGGTTTGGAGGTCGATATAAATAAAAAATTAAGTTAAAAAACTGTAACCGTTTTACGTGAAAAAAGAAAACACAAAAGATTATAGCCATTTTTATGAATCTATTGATATCTTATTTATCAAAATTGATTCAGTACTTTAGGAGCTACGGTGTAACATGTCACATGGACTGTGAAAATCATTATCCTTCCTTTTCGCTTCCCCCTAGTCGGATAAAAATATTCAAGTAGTTGTTAGGGAACTTAAGAGGTTACACGCACATGTGGTACAACCGAAGAAACATGTAGGTTTCTATGAGCGGCGATAGTCACTTGACATCACGTGAACCACCTCCAATTCTACAGAAAAGGTCTTCTTCACAAAAATACTTTACAATTACATTGAAGGTGCTTCCGATACAATCACATATACACAGCCACGGTTTCTTGCCCATTATATAACCATTTCTTTTGATATAATGTAACATAACAAAAATAACATCGGTCTTTATTGATGATCAATTCCATCCATCAGTCAAATGGTCGGAGGTCATTAGTATTGTCGCAACGAATTCTCAAGAGAATGGTCTGATTCGATGCTAAGTGCGGCAACCGTACGAACAATGGATATCAATAATAAATCAATAAACTGTAGATGTCGCTCTCGAATTTCATAATGCACAGATTTTGTAAATCTTTTTTTTGTTGACGAGGCAGAAAATCCCTTCGTATGTGGTGTTCCCAGCCTCTGGCACCTTACTCTAGGGGGACCCTGGGAAAAGTATTTCTCCCCCACAGTTCTGACGTTGCGGCTCGACCATAGGGTTATAACCTACACTTGTTACATAAATCAATATGACGACTTGCTCCTAGCCCTAGTCTGGCACATTACACTGAGTGAGTGTCCACCCATTTCATCAAACATGGCGTACAACCCTCGTTGACATAAATAACTGTTCAGTATTTTACATTAGAAGATTAATTGCTTATGTATAAGATATATACTCGTAGATAAATTATTATATTCTTAGCTAATTGGACTTTTTATGCATTACCCACTATCTTACATAGCGTACCACCCCTATTACTCCCGTGGATATCGTAAAAGGCGACTAAGGGAACCAAATATGCAAGACAACATCATTACAGAGAGAAGGAAACCTTGAAACAAACCCTATTCCAATCCATCTGGCCAGCGTGGAATAGTAGGCCAAAACCTATTGCTAAGGAGAGGCCTATGTTCAGCAGTGGACTGTAAAAGGCTGTTGATAATTGATTGATGATCCACAATCTGCAAAATGAATGTGTGCTGGTACACGTCACCAATGTCACGTCATTTGACATTTTCAGTTATCAAATGTTAATAAGCCTCAAAACTTTAGATTTTTTTTTAATTTACTTGAAAACTGTTAAGTTACATTTAGGTTGTATGCTGGGGTTTTCAAATTAAGTTTATTATTATTATTTCGTATGTGACGACTAGTCTCTATGAAGATCAGTTAACTACTAGACATATTATAGTGCACAAGTGTGTACGCCAACACAAGTGCACTCTCTGTTCCCTCACAAATCGCTGTGATGGTTATCCGACACGACCAGGGAGGGATCCGGCGCAAGACCCACGGCTTTATCATACGTTCTACCCGAGGCACGAGGTTTGGGCCCAAACTGCCAAACTCCCGGTTGCTATTAGGTATTTCTGTAACCAGAAAACTTAATAAAGCTTTTGACACAGCCCGAGACTCGAACCCGAGACCTCTTGATCGGCAATCGCATACTCTAGACCAAGGAGGCACTGATAGATCAATAAATAGGGTAATAAATGGTTAATATGACCATATAAAGGTGAAGAAACCATTTCTACCAAGACCTACTAATAATTTGTTATCAAGTTCTTGTACAAAACACTTTAATATCTATTAAAATAGCAATTATTAAATAGGTCTGTACTTAGTCAACACTGCTCTCTATATAAGTTTTACCAGTGACTTAGGAGTCAATGTTCTGACTTCACTGTGTTCGAATCAGACGAGGCCAAGTCCTCGCCAGCAATCATTACTGCCATACAAGTCTACCTTTCAAATTTTTGGCAAATCCTCAACTAACTAATCTTGATTTTCAAACAAAACAGATTCTGAGTTTACATAGAGATTTGTTTACATAGTCAGTTAGTTACAAGCACAGCCAATAAAAGGGAACTTAATCTATCTTTTTACATTTGATGCTGCGGTGATTAGGCAAAGAATTTTTAGAAAATATCAGGAGCAATTAATCAAACAATTCTAATAACAAAAGTTTCAATTTCTCTTTTATACAACAAGTACCTACGTTCATTACAGCGCACACGGCGAATCATCTCGTATCGTTCCCGTCAATCAAACGGTAGGCTGTTACGCAACCGATGCAACGTGAGATCTCGGATAAACCTGTGTGATGTGACATCCGCATAACAAAAATTAAATCAAGCAATTACTTCGTTAAGGATCTTGTTTTTTTTTTTAAATACAGTGAATACTTTTCGTACTATACCCTAATATCTTCCGTAGGGAACGTGTGTGGGGCTCCCAGAGAACCGGTTTACCCACGGGAGGAGCTTCAGGAACGCATTGACGGCTTCCAGAGTCCTCTTGCCATATCCCACGACTGACGTGACCCGGGATGGCGAGGGTCACCCTCAAGACAAGTCACTATCGCACTTCTTACTGTTCTATATAGGAAGAAGTGAAACAGTGACCCAGCTTGTACTATAGCCCAATTCAAGCTCAATCTTATCGTAGTAGACTTTAAACCAACCCCAATCTAGAGTGAAAATAAAAAAGTTTAATTAAGGAAAATTAATTAAATGTTGTCAAACTTTTTACTCAAATCCGCAGAAGAAGAAGGGTTTTGTTTTTCGAGGATTTGTATGTATATTTCGTTGGCACGTTGTATAGCCTAAGTAGCTTGACGGATTTTGGTGTTTACGATGTTTTTGAGACCGGAGGTCCATTGATGCAAGGGTGACAGTTATCGTGGTAACTGTGTAAGCCTTACACTGTCACGATGACTGTCATGCCTTTTACGTACCCAAGCGGGGTGTAAAGAAGCATCTCACAAGGCCGCCATAGCGTGGATCACCATACTGCATTGTCTGCATTTACAATGAGTATGGTGACCACAACTCTTGGATTCTACTCATGCTTTCCATCAGGTAGAGTAGAATCACTTTGACAGGCTCTTAATATAAAAAAAAAGAAAATAAAAATGTCGTTAGATTGGTTTTAGTTGTGAGAGTGGTAATAGGACCACTAAGTATGTGAATAAAAGTTAAAATCATGTGTGTTTTATATATGTATATATTCATAAATCAATTACTTTATTCATTCTTTCTATTGGTGCAAATCACATTAAAATCCATTGTGTACTTTACAAGTCTAAGCGCGCAGGAAGAAAAAGTGATTTCATTTTATAAAAACTAAGTAAAGATAAGTATATATCAAGAGTACTTTATAATCAGTCTACATTTGTTTAATGATTACCTTCTTACAACAATCTCTCACTAGTCAAGCAATAAAATAAATAAAACAAAAAATAAATACTCCTTGCACTATCGTCAAAACTCCATAAAACTCTTCTATGCGCACGCGCACCGCGCTTACATTTCATCTTTGTTTTGAGTTGCGCCAGCGTGTAATCGCAACGATTTGTCAACTATGTAAAAACAATTAAGGTTATTAAATAAATTGTAAATGTTAATATACGCGTGTGTGAGTGGGTTACCTCCTAAACTTTTCACTAACTTGGGTGTTGTAAGAAACTATGAAGGACGTTAAAAGCACTTATAGGTTTCAGAAATCGCTTCCAAGGGCAGTTGGCATCAAAATATTTAAGTTAATTAAGTTTCGACTTGTTATTGACATTCGTATTATGTATCATTTCGTATTATGTAACTAATTTCGTTTATTTTTTTTTTAAAAGACAACGCCCTCATTGGGAATAAATCCTGTATTGCGAGTGACTTTACAAACATACAAGAAACGGACACAAAGAACATTCAGACTCAGATCAACAATTTATGGATCAGAAAATGTTGTCCCATGTAGGATTTGAACCCACAACACTCAGCGAAGTGGAGAGCGGTGTGACGACCGCTTAAACGACTAGACCAATCGTGCAGTCAAATTAAAATATGTATCTTCGTCTATTGACAGTTGGAACTCAAAAAACACTGGTGCTGTCCTTTATATGTATAAAACTTACTATATATAATATGTATATATTTATAAAAGAAAGTATATAAGTATTCTATCAGTCAGTCTAGTTATCATAGTACAAACTCTGCTAAGTTTAGAACTAGATGGCGTGTGTCAAATGTCTTTAATATTTATTTTTTTTTCTTTATTCATTACCAATATATAATCTAACTATTAATAATTATCCATAAGACAATAATAGTGATTGTCGAACACCGCACCTCGTGACGAGAATTTTGTGACAGTTGAAAAAGTAAAACCGTATGTCGATATGTGGAATGTGGATTCGGTGATCATTGTTTCCATCGTCTTATCTGCTCAGGACTGATAGCTCATAGGACTCATAGGATGTACTAACACATTAAGAAGTTCACATTGGAAGGCTGGATCAAGAGTCTGAATCAAGGAAGCTGGACCAAGGCAGTCCTTGTTAAAATGTTTTTTATAGTATGAAAATGTATTTTATTTGTCATTAAAAAATGTAATTAATATGTATATGCAACTTTAATATAATTTCTCTCATAAGATACATATCACTTACAATAAATCGTAATTATATGTAGGTATTTAGGATAAAAGTTCTGTCGAAAGACCTGAAGTCTTTACCAGGCTCAAAACCTGAATATTATTAAGAATTCTTTGTAAAAAAAACTAACAAGCCTTTTGACCCGGCCCGGGAATCGAACCCAAGATCTTTTGATTGGCAGGCACATATGCTAACCGCTAGACCAACGAGACAGTCAAGAAAACAATTAGTTAGAATTGAGTATCTTAGATATTATATAATGTAATATTTTATAGTCCTTTCCTATTTCAATAATATGACCACGGCTTCCCCTAGCGTTCTTTTTTCCCTCATTTTATATGCTTTACCCCATTTTTATTTTTTTTACTGTGCGGTAATCCCCTGGATACCACCTTCTGGTGGTTATGTCGGACTCGAACCGACCAAAAACCGCACGCCGTTTCAGGTACCAGTAGCCGGGGAACCAAGTGTACCCTAGAAAGGAAATCCCTGAAACCCCGACATACCTCGGGCTATCTACCTACGGCTTGCAGATGAACCCTTTTCTGTTCCAATAGAGCGTGTGTTCCGTAGCACGTCCCGCTGCCATCCTGGTCTGTTTCTGGCTAGGGTGATGGACGGCCACACCTGTCACGCCCAGACTTGCGCTTAATATGCTTTACCCCTTGAAATTTTTTGTTACGACCTGCCGTCTTCTTAGGAATGCAATGGTGTAAGAGGGAAAGCGAATATGCTTTACCCCTATTCGCTTTCCCTTTGCCAAAGGGATGAAGTTAACGTTCTTAAAGCGATTGCATTCCGAAGAAGATGGCAGGTCATAACAAAAAAAATCACGACATTGTTCTCTGAGAGGAAAGATGCTACATTAAAAACAATGTACTTTTCTGAATTAAACTATAATGACGAATAGCAACATAACCACAGCATCCCATTTTCAACACCAAGGACAATATCGCAACTTTAATATTATTCCTGTAATAACAGTTATTTTGTGATTTCGTCGCGAGAGCCTTTGACATTGAAACGTTGGTAAAACACCGCAAATTAAACGAATTTTAATGAAATTGCTTTAAGCAATGCTAAGTTTAATTTTGTGGAGGTTTTAATATGATAGAAGATTAAAAAGGGCATGCTTCGAGGATTTAATCATGTGGAGAGGATTTTCTTTTTTTAATATCTTGCCAAAGTGACTCTACTCTGCTTGATGGAAAGCATGGATAGAATTCAAAAGTTGTGGTCATCATACTCATTGCGAATGCAGTATGGTGATCCACACTATGGCGGCCTATTACGATTTTTACGCCTCACTTGGGGACGTAAAAGACATGACAGTCATCGTAGCATTGTATAGCACACATTTACCACGACAACTGTCACCCCTGCATCAATGGGATAGAAGACATACGAAAGGAATCTATTGAGTGAATGTGTGGAGGAGTGTCGGAAGAGTTCATCCACGGCGAATGTTTACCAATCAAATTGGTGATCTTTTGAAGAAGGGCTATGTGAAAGTACCAGGAACCGACGAGCATGCATGCAGCGATTTATAAACGTGGACTAAACGAAAGAAGTGTGCCAGGACCGTAGTAAGTGGAGATCAATTGTTTCTGGCTACTCCTCTTGGGAATAGGCGTGACTCTATGTATGTATGTTTTAATAGATGTTTATGAGTTACTTACAATTAATTCTTTTCTTTAACTAAAGGCTATTTTTTTAAGATTTTTCACAATCATATTTCAATATCCCTACTAATATTATAAATGTGAATGTAAGTTTGTTTGTTGCGGTTTGACGTGAGAACTACTCAACCGATCATTATGAAATTTTGTACTCATGTTCTTGGAGGTATTCGAACTGACGTAGAATACGTTTTATTAAAAAAAATTATATTTATTTAAAATAATCTGTTACGAAACTTAATCTGTCAGACCGAATTCCACGCGAGCGAAGACGCTGGCAAAAGCTAGTGTGAAATAAATTTTGGAAATATCTTACAAGAAACAACTTTGACAAACAAAACTATTGTAGTGGGTGGATATTGAACCCTTCCTTTACACCTTGACATTTACGTCGAAGTGGGTAGAGCTGTCTTTCAATTGACAAGCTGTCAGAATCCTTAATAACAATGACAGTTGCAAACAAACTTCAAAATAAAAAATCCATACAAAGTTTCGTTAAAAAATTATCATAAATATATTTTTATTTATTTAGCATTTGTATGGTAATTAACTCAAAAAATAACACAATAACTAATCACACCCACACGACGACATGTTAAGCAACCCTTCAACTTTGACGAGATGGTTATAGTTCAAGGTGGCCAATCAATCTGACACGTGTCATCTCTCACTGATCATGAACCGAGTGGGAGATGTTTGAGAAACAAACATTATGATAGCATGTTACCGTTCATCATTTTAATTAATCGTTACAGAATATCATTAATGCATTGAATGATGATTGATGAAGAAAGGAGAAACTAAAAAAAATTGATGAAAATGATTACTAAGATTGACTTTGGGCTACGAGCAATGGTCTAAATAACGATAATAGTAATAAACTGTATTATTTACTTCTAAAGTTTCTGATTTTTCTCAAATTTAATTGTAGGACTAATTCCTCCCAAACGCCCACTACTGTAACTTTAGTACACCACTCCCATCATCCTGATTACAACATCAATAATAACAACCATACATACTTCTGACATCAGGAAAAATAAAAACTGTCTTGAAACCCACAACAAAATTAATGAGAAGAAAATTGAAAAAGGTCAATTATAATTCACGAAACTGATGTAAAATCTCACTTACGTACATAGATCATCATTAATATTTCAATATTGCTTCCGATATACATATTCTAAATGCTAATCCAACGTGCATTTAAAACTATAGTTAACTAACGTATTTGATCGTTCAACACAGACAGTACAGTATTCAAAATTGTATATAATTAAATCTGAATTGAAATAAAATAAATCTGAGGAATGTTACTATAGAGTGGGCCAAGAATTCCTTAACATTTGTCTCTAACATCCTGTGCAAGCATGTTACGGGAGTTCTTGGGACCGATGCGATCGTAACACATGGTTTCAACAAGATGGAGCCACTTGTCACATATCCAATGAGACTCTGCCGATTTCCAGACGAGGTGACATTCCACGGCCACCTAGAAGTCCAGATCTATCCCCAGCAGCCTTCTTTTTATAGGGTTATTTGAAGAATCATGTCTATATCAATAAAGCAAACACTACGTGAACTACAAGAAAAAGTCAGTGAAGAGATGTTGGCGATCTCCCGGTCTCTTTGCCGACGAGTATTCGAAAATTTCGGTACTCGCTTAGAAGAGTGCAAACCTCGAAACGGTGGCCATTTAGACGATGTAATTTTTAAAAAATAAATTTCAACTAATAAGTTTTTTGTAAATAAACAATTTTTAGAATATATTAAATTCGTGTCTCGCCTATACAATATGTCCGAGATATATTAGTATAACCGATAACAACGAATTGATAATTATGCTCTTTGAGAAACCATATAAATAATTGTACCTTATGACTTAACATCTTTTACTAATAAGATGGGTGCATAGGGTGTCCACCAAAAACTTAGGGCCCCAAGTCAACCTCACCTGCAGTGATGTACCTGCTGATCGACGGATGAGGTTCTGGCAAACAAAACATCCCTGTTAGCGGCAATAGGCTCACCACCTATTATGTGGGACCAAAACGCTGACGGAAAGTGGACGTTTAATATGTCTCTCTCTGCCTAACCCTCTGAGGAAACAGGCGTGACTTTACGTATATAGCGATACAGATCTTTAGGGTTCATTCAATATCTCCAAGTGAAATCTTCTATACCCTATCTCTGATCCGTTTTTGGGGCAATTCTTTCACTATCAATTTGAGTTTTGAGCTCTTCTCCCTTCTGTAACGAACACAAAACTATGTAAATATAGTAGTAAAAAACCACAAGCTGAACAAAAATCAGATATCAATACAGTTACGCAGAAATAACGCCACAGACAGACAAACGAAGACACTAGTTCTTTATAGCGTAGATACAACAATGGGTTAGTTTATAGTGCACCAAAGGAGCGTATAAATAAAACGTGCAATCCAGTGTTACGTGAGATTGCACGACCCGGGAACTCAACCGCTGACCCCATAAATCAGGTGTAGTTAGTGTAGTGAAGTGTAAGGCAGACATGATAACTCAGCTATTGTTACCTATGTAGCGCGCTATGTTGTTATCTCAGCTAAGGGAAGAGTACGGCGGAGTTCGTCTTGATTTGAATACTAAAGTTTTTTGAACATAATTTAAACTACTGTCAGTATCACTGTCACAGTATATGGCAAATGTGTTTTTGACACGACAATTATACATCTCCTGCCCACAAACTTTGATAAAATTGACTCTTTAAATCAATATAATTAAGACGCAGCACACACACAGTACATGGCGCAGCTTATATAGAGATAATAGTAGCAACGTTTTTTACAGACTTGTTAGAAAATAGATTTGTACACCAATTATTAACCTAATATTTATAGTACATAAATACCATAATGAAAGCAAATAAACACACCCATGAATAAAAATATTTATAAGAGTGATTGCCGAATTTAAAACTTCAAATGATGCGGGCGAAAACTCTGCGGCGTATCTACAGTATTGTTCATAATTCTTGTTTATGTGTGTGTAATATATATATTATATATATATAGTGACAAGTACATATGGTTATATTAATATGTTTTTTTAATTTATAAGTTGTTATTATAATATTATAGATTGACTAGATAAGCTCCTCTAAATAGAAATTTTTGTGCCTAAAGCGGATGATGAAAGTTTAAAGAAGAAGAGCGCCACCACGCTGCTCTCTATTGCACCGAGTGTCGTGGGTTCAAACTCCAAATGGGACAACACTTTGTGTCTAAGTCTGGGTATCCTTTATGTCCGTTTTTGTATGTTTGCAAAGTCCCGCGACACAGGATATATGTATTTTATGTATTTCTAATGCAGGTCATTTAAAAGAAAAGAAAAAAGAATGCTTTTTAAGAGGGCTTTAAGGTCCATGGGCTACGAAAGTCACTAAATCAATCAGCATCAGGTGATTTGACCTGCACATTTGTTTTCACTACCATGAAAACAATGGAGGCCCTGTCTCTTTAACCTTTTGTTTAGCGTTTCCTTCTCTTATGTAAACGTCTATGAGGAGGTGAATTGAGAATATAGTGTCCCCACTCTTATTGTTCATATACTGAGCCAACTAAGGGAGCATATTACTCAGGAGAAGAGCTATGCACAGAGAAGGTAAACTTGAAACAAACCACTATGTCAATCCGTCTGGCCAGCATGGTATCATAGGCCAATACCTAAATACCTAATCTAAAGCGGTATTGGTGCAACGTTCAGTAGTGTACTAGGAAGGGCTGTTTTTCATGATGTAAGCGGAGTATTACTAGGTGTAAAGCCACGCTGCTTTCAGCACGAGCGGGCCGGCTCAACCGGGGCAATACTAGCCTCCCACAGAAGAACAACCTAAAGCGTCAGCATCCGTGTTGTCGTGTTTCTTTGGTGAGTGTGAGACCGGAGGCCCAATGATGCGGAGGTGACAGTTATCGTGGCAACTGTGTAAGCCTTACACTGTCACGATGACTGTCATGCCTTTTACGTTCCCAGGCGGGGTGTGAAAAAACATCTCACAAGACCGCCATAGTATGGATCACCATTCTGCATTGTCTGCATTTGCAATGAGTATGGTGACCACAACTCTTGAATTCTATTCATGCTTTCCATCAGGCAGAGTAGAGTCTCTTTGGCAGGTTCTTAATATAGGATATAGGAGTCAGTTTCTTTTTTAATTTGACCTTTAGTTTATATTTAACCTTCTGCAACCAGAAAAAGTTTGGTCTGTTAATGTCTGTTAATATTTGTTTAGGTAACGTGAAGCGTGCGATTCCGAGATTCAACTTATTATTTTGAGATAACCGCGTCTGAGAACTTAGAACGTTGTAGACAAGCATTCTCAGTAATATCCTGAAAAGATATTATGCTGATTATATTTGAAAATAAAGTGAGCCTTACAAGACGGAGGTTGTGAGTAAAACTACCGAAGGCTAGCGAGATATGCCATTCCTAATTTATAGGAAATTAGCTGATGTCAACAAATTTAGATAACTTTTGAGAAGGTTCGTCTAAGATGACAATTTATTTATTTATTTAAACTTATTGCACTTGTTGTATAAAGGCAGAATTAATGCCATGAGACATTCTCTCCCAGTCGACCTTCAGGTAATGTAGAAATAAGATGCGGTAGGTGCAAAGTTATAAATATACTTTAAATGTAAATAATATACAGTAGCGCTCAAAAGTATTTTGACAACTCAATGTTATTCTATATCACAAAAAATTATAACAAAATTGTTTCCAATCAAAGATTATATTTGAAGTAAGTAATGATACGTTTTACAAATTAAGATACTTAAATGTAATGTATTTCTACACAAAAAGAAAACATAAAGAAAAATTATTTACGACACGGCTCAAAAGTATTTTGACAAAGAAAGTTTTTTATTTTATGAAATAAAAAAAATATTATTTTTGATATTAACTATTAGTATTTTGTTGCATATCCATTAGCCTTCAAGACCGCTTCACAACGCGCCGGCATCGAGTCAACTAGTTTCTGCAAACGATCAATGGGTATTCGGCTCCATTCGTTACTTAGTGCTTCATATAAAGCATCTTTATTTGAATAGTTTCGACATCTTACGCAGTGATTCAGTTCTTCCCAAAGATGCTCTATCGGGTTTAAATCGGCACTTTGACTTGGCCAGTTGAGAATTTTGATTTTAGCGAGTTTCATGAAGTCGTTGACATGTTTCGATTTGTGCTTTGGGTCATTGTCTTGTTGAAAATACCAACCAGGTGCCAAATTTGCTTTAGCATAGGGTAGCATTTGTTGTTTTAATATATCTACGTACATAAAGCGATCCATAGTACCTTCTATCCTAACTAAAGGTCCGACTCCGCGGCGAGAAAAGCATCCCTAGACCATAATATTGCCACCTGCATGCTTTACTGTGGGTATTTGGTATCGAACATTAAATCTTTTGTTTACAGGACGTCGCACGTACCATATACCATCAGATGACACTAAATTAAATTTGCTTTCGTCACTCCACAACACCTTGGACCATTCTGAACTCGTCCATAATCTGAACTGTTTCGCAAACGCAAGGCGCAGCTTCCTATTACTTCCAGAAATTAGAGGTTTCTTAGTTGGATGTCGTTCATGTAATCCGAAGTCCTTTAGTCTGTGTTTTGCGGTTGAAACGTGTAAATTCATGTAGTAATTTTCCTGTAACTCGTTTTTTATTTGCACAGCCGTTTTTCGGACATCACTTGTCGATAACCTTTTTTATCTTCCTTAGCGGATGTTTTTTTCGGACGGCCACTTCGAGGCTTATTTGCAATGGTTTTACGTTTATTAATATATATTATATATTATTAAGCTTTGTTCCACGAACTAACAAGTTGTCGTGACACTAAAACTTCGAGCAACTTCTACTTGCGTCATTCCACTTTGTAGGGCAGTTATCACGGCATTTTTAATATCATTTGAATATTCTTTAGTCTTAGGCATGTTGATAAATGCGGAGTAATTATACCTTATAGACAAAAATATATGCAGTGTGAGTAGAACCGCTGCCAGCAAGGAACTGAATGGTTGTCAAAATACTTTTGAGCGCATGTATAGACATGTTTTCTTTATAACAAAGAAAGAAAACAAACAAGTTCCAACTTGTAACTCACAGAGGATGAAATACATCATAAATAATAATATAAAAAATTCTAAAATTATTTTGAAGTACTCAGTAAAAAGATAACTCCAAAAGTAGTCTTGTCAAAATACTTTTGAGCGCTACTGTACATGAACTTACTACTAAATAAATAAGACATGCACAATACCTATGTGGAAGGACGACGATCAATATCCCTCCGACACAAAGGGAAAATCCTCCGACAAGGCGAAGTGGTCATGCCTGGCGGGCCACGGTCCAACGGTTGACGTTGGGATGTTGTATATATGCTAATTGCCAAGCGAATCTCCATTTCGCGATATAGGATTAGGACTTGCACCGTATTTCATTACATTCATACGTTTGGTTCAAACTTCGTAGTTCGATGTATCTTTGCTAGATGGCGCTGTTGTTTATATTTCTTTGTGCTGTAATGTGGAAGTCGCCACCTATAAATATACACATACTTAAATAGCAGCAGCCTGGTACTAGGGTTGTGACTGTTCTACCAATTCATTGCGAAGAAGTTCACAAACTTTCGATTTGAATATAAGGTTTGTGGACATCCTGATGAACATGAAGATAATGTTGGAGGGCAACATGGGACTGGTTTTTGTAGAGGGCCGTGAAAGAGAGCTATATCCAGCAAAATTTCATTAATATCGTCGGTCGTCTCTTCGACTACAAGCTAGGGTAATAATACTATACTGAAAACGATCATTTCTTGATATAATTTTATATTTTTAAATTTTTTGTATTTAAAAACACAGTGAGAGGTGTCAAGGGACACCCGGATGTAACGAAGTTCCTTTCGATTAATTAGTAAAGGAATTGTACAGGATTCATTATTGTTATTATTTTCTATTATTTTATTATTTATTATGTACAAAAAATCTGCATAAACTTAACAAAACAAAAATAATCGTCGCGACACTATACTGTTCAAAGCAAAATACAAAGACGAAACGAAAATAATTGGCTTGCTTTCCATGAGAGAGAGAGAGAGAGATAAACAGAGAAACATGCGCACACCGCACGGCTTACTACACAATAGCAAAAAGTGTCGTGACAACTTTTCGTCTGAATTTTTTCCGTCTAGCCTCCTTCGAAACGCACGACAAGAAACTTGTTCCAAAATATATTTATTTTATACATATAAATCACATCTTTTTTCCTGGGGGGATAGGCTAAGGCATATTAAAAGCAATATCTTTCGTCAATATTTTGTTCCCACGTAATATTAGTTAATATTTATTTTTAAAAATATGTTGTCTAAATGAACACCGTTTCGACGTCCGAGAACTCCGTGGTCTCCATTTTGCTTCACATTTAGCGTAGATGCCGTCTCTTCGAACTTTTTCATCCATTTCTTTATTAAAGGAGCACTCGGACACTGATTAAGTCGTGTAAATCGTATTTGACGTGAAATAAGCGTCTCACAGTAATAAGCGAGCTGTTGTTTAAATAAAATTATTTCAAACAGTAAGCGCGCTGCGGCCGACAAAATTGCCGAGAAACGAGCTAGTGGTCAGACCCCTCCCCGTGACCCGCACGGTATTTGTTTGGTGGGATGTTAGATTCAAATGTTAACGAATTCTTGGCCCACCTGTATTAAATACATTTTTCTATTGTTAGTGTTGTATTCTCTACAATATGTTTGGACAGAAATCAGATGTTTGTATGAATAATGCGAAAATTTTTAGAAAGATTTTTATTTTGGTATGCTAAAGGAGTATAACTTCTTACGTGCATATTTAAGTAAAGACACACGTTTTTTATTATGTTAAAGACTTACAAAATACTGGACCACATTACAAACTTACCCTTACAGAAACTCACAGTTATTGAGATGTCAAATCCAGTGAAGCCGTATTCACTCACACTCATTTATAAGAACTGCCACACCTGACGGAAGGCGATCGAAGTCTGTCAGTAAGGGGTCCTTAGATAAAGTGTCGGCAACCCACAACTTAGAACTAAGTTATACATAAACTTTATATCAATAGAATCTAAGAGATTTTTAGTTAACAAATGAGTTGTTTTATGACTAAAATTGATTTTTTCCAACTTCTATAAAACATGATATGTCGACGATTCCTGACATACAGCTCACGCTAGTTTTACAATCAGGGTTGACACTTGAATTGTATTGATATTGTATTACGATGATGTTTAGAATTATTTAGGGAAGTTTAATGTACTTTGGTGAGGTCTTTAAGGTGTCAAACTTTAAAGTGTCTACTCTATAGATTAGTATTAAACTTAAGCATACACCATACATAAAGAAATAAAAAACCACTTTTCATTACTTACTTTCATTTTTGTCGTCTGTTTCAGGTTATCGGACATTTTGTTTCTTAGAATACTGTTACGCATTTTAATACTTAATCAATTAATTTAACGTAATTCTTGTACACATAAATCGAGACTTATTCCACGCAATAATAGACTTGTCAGTTGTGTTTAAATTTTCAAAGGTTTACCTACAGCTACTCGACCCATTTTTACTTAGTACAAAACAAAAAAAGTTAAAAGAGTAGAAATACGTACCTAAAAAATACTGAATTACCTTCAAGTTAGAACCAGTTTTGGTGTTTATTTAAGAATTATTTTTAATACACTTTCAATCTTCGCATCTAATCACTTAGGTACCCGGTTAACGTAAATGAGTTAGCCCCTTATCGTACTTTTTTTTTTTAAATATAGTATACCAAAGTGACTCTATTATGCCTGATGGAAAACATGAATAGAATTCAAGAGCGGTGGTCGCCGTACTCACTGCGAATGAAGACCGTGCAGTATGGTGACCCACGCTATGGCGGCCTAGTGAGATGCTTTTTCACGCCCCGCTTAAAGGACCCGGGATCGTAGTGGGAGGGAAACATGTGCGCTGGTAATGAATTCCAGTTTGATTTGCACAGGAAAGAAGAACCGAACCGTTTAGTTCCGGAGCGTAGTGTGATAAGCTGACAAAACAATTGCAAAACGTGGCTCTACATATCTCTTCTTTCCTCTTCTAAGATATAGATATATGTCCTGCAATCAACACTTATCCGTTCATGGGTTTTGACCTTTAACATCATAAATATTGCGCTCCATCAGTAAAGTAACCAATAAATTTGCGTACCACGTCCAGTAGCACCATGTAATCAACATAATTGCTTCGACTGAACAGAGAATTGCAATTGCAAACATATTTTTTAATAGCAACATTAATTGTTTGAATAATGCATTGCATTTATCACAATTTGATGATTACTTTAATACAACCTTCACCTATGATTACAATTCTTTTTAAATTAAATTTTAATCACTTTCACAATCTGCAAAACTGCCTCGGTGGCGCAGTGGTAGTGAATGTGACTGCTGTGCTTGAGGTCTCGGGTTCGATACCCGGGTCGGGCCAAATGTTTGTATGATCTTCAAATCTTTTTTTTGAAGTTTGGGTGTGTTTCATATGCATAATATGTATATATTTACAAAAAAAAGTATATAAGTATTTTACCAGTCAGTCTAGTTATCATAGCACAAGCTCTGCTTAGTTTGGAACTAGATGACGTTGTGTGTCAAATGTCTGAAATATTTATATTTATACAATTAACAACGGAAGCTGTTGAATTTACAAACCAGATATACAGTTAAGTAAATTACCGGTGTCCAAACCCTCTCCTACCTCCTCCTGATTCTGCTGGAGGGACCTATAGGGCAGCTTACTCTTAAGCCTTTGTCCATGTGATGATAGTCACTTTCGTACGGTGTAAGACCTTAAACGAGCAGATACCTGATGGTAAGTGAGTACTGCTGCTTATTAACATCTGCAACTCAACAGTCATAAGTGGAGTCCCTCAACCTAGAATCGAAAGAAGGGGAGTTTAAATTTCTGTAATGTACTAAAGTATTCATTAACTTCGCTTAGCATCAAATAAACCTCTCTATACTATAATAAAAGTAAATGTTGAAAAAAGGACTAACTTACTTAAGAAGGGCATTCGTAAATGACACGATACAGTTTTATTACCTACTGGCTGACGCTTGCAGCATCCTCTGTATCTCCTATTGCTCGTAGTGTGATGTTATACAGTGTGAACACATTAACTTACCATAGAAAAAGGTTAAAGTAAACCAACCCTAAAAGATAAACATATAATGTCGCGGATTTTTATAAGAATTTTTAAAGGTTAACAATTCGTTGATACAGTATTTTTCTGAAACTTTAACAAATTACGCGCCACACTCAACGTAAACTCCCAAAAGTAATAATTTCTGACGTTTTTGCAACATTTTTTATTGATACTAAAGTCTTTTTAATTGTAGCGTGATGATATAGGCTATGGAAGGAAAGCTATGGGATATATATATCCTATTGAAAGCTTTGGAAGGTGACAGAGGAAGGCTATGGGATATAAATATCACATGGCCTTCTCCGATAAGTTTCGACTTTTTCAAATCACGAGTAAAAGTAGTCGGGATAGCTGAACAATACGAGTATACAATAAGATTACAAGAATTTATTGTAACAGAAGGAAATTAAACGGCTATCATGAGATCGCTAACTTCTAGAAGAAAAGTCGCTACTTGATCATAGATTTCACAGCAGATCGTGTATTAAAAACATATCGTGCACCTATCTTGTGTCTTCCATAGTTTATAAACTCACACACAACAGATTTGTGCTAGAGTTAGAGACGGTCAACTAGAGAAGCGTCTCCACTATTGTCTACCTAGCAGATACTACCTAGTATTATATATCAGGATTGGAGTTAACTAATTACCTGCCCGGATTGAATATTAATGAAACACTAAAATAAAGAAATGTTATGAATATGTGCAACAAATCATACCTTTTAATGAAATACTACACTAATAGGAAAGACCTATGTCCAGCAGTGGTCTACTAAATGGTTGTTGTTGTTAATGATGATGATGATAATTTTACTTTTTCAGACTTAATTTTTAGAACAATGTCAACTGACTTTGATTTGTTTTAATCCTGAAAAAAATTGTGATAAGCCATTTTCTTTGTCTCTTAAACTTTCACACGTACAGTTAGAATGTTTTCTTAATTAATTAAAAACAAAAAAACTTTGTCCATAACCATTAAAATAATGAAAAGAATTATAGAAATACATTCTAAAATAACGGCGAATTAACCTAAAATACATACAAAAACAGTCGAATCGAGATCTTTATTTCGGAAGTCGATTTAAAACTGAAGACAAGGTCGTTTATTGGCCTCGAAGTTTTAAAAGCGATCAAAACTTGTTGACTTTTGATGTACATAATGTAAAAATAGAGCAATGTTTCTACATTACACTTCCAGTAGGAGACTATTCAAGAATGTTGGGGATATAAATATCCCTAAGAGGTAGAAATAGGTAGGTCCCTAAATATTTCTAAGAGGTAGAAGTACTCCTTTCTAACAGGACACCTTTTTTTTTTGTTGTTGGGGTCAAAAATCCCTTCGGATCTCCGGTTCCTCGGGGATGCAGCAGCCAGAGATCCGAAGGGAGGAGAGTATGTGATGTTACCACTAAAAAACCCCGGTTGCCGGTCTCAGGCGTCCTTCCCTGAAGGGGACCCGGACCATATTATTTCAGGTCTGCTCCAGAATTAAAGCCGCGCTTAGTCAGACCCTATCCTGGGGAGGCCACAAAGGTTTCCCCATCAGTCCGGTTGTCATAATTTATTGCGGCCTGATGTCCAGCGGTGAACTGTTAAAGGATATATACGATACTTGTAAGAATAATAATTTCGTAACAGGGACTTCCCCGTGTGGTGACGGATTGTCACAGAGTGTCTATTTATATTCATTCATCTATTCTTCTCATAAGTGTTGTAAACCCCGACTATGGGAACACAATATACAAGACAGCATGACGGTGACCAGAAGAAAAATTTCAAACAACCCGTATATCAACCAGTCTGGTCAACGTGGTATAGTAGGCCAAAACCTTGTTAAGGAGAGGCTTATGTCCATCCGTGGACTGTAAAAGGCTATTGATGACAATTGATGAAAGAAAGTGAAAATTTTGTATCTTGAATTGCCAAATTATAAAATCTATCATAACTGGAAATTTGCCTCATCGAATGGTGTATATCTTGTTTTTCTATAACGCAAAAAGTTAATGACATAGCATATGTTTTTTTTTTACTTTTAAAAAATATATATTTTCAACATATTATCTCTGATAAAAAACAGAATATATTGAAATCTAATAAAATTGCTTTCTGACTTTAAAATATACAAAGCACGGCAAATTACTAAAATCGTATTTCTTACAGGCAACATTTTGATGGACACACACATGCTTAACTAAACACCGGATGTACATAGTTCTATGTAATACAGATACAAAACAAAGAAAAAAGTCCTCTCACAATTAGTTTAGAGCAAACAGGTGATAATCGAACTGTCATAGGCTGTCGATGGTGATGATAACAGTGATGGGTGATCTGTGACATTACACTCAAGGTCGTTAAACCAGAGTGATAAAATTATTTTTTTCATTAATTACTTGTAATTGTAAATTAACACTAATAACATTTACAAAATTTTAAGTATTTCTAATGGAGTAACGCATACAGTGACCTTTCGGTCATGGTATTTCAACACTATACCATCTTTATATTTACAATATAGAGAGAAAAAATCCTACTTACTTACTTATTAAACACAAATACCAGGCAGAGTCGCGGTGAAGTGTTAGTTAAAAAGCTAAAATTTTGCAACATCATAAGCATCGGATGCGGTGTGTACTGTGTATAAAGTTTGAGTAATGGTACGATCGCTGATGGTAGCCCCACTAGCTAGCTGCGCGTACACCGATCGCACAGTCGACGACGACGGACGATCGTCGAAGCGCATCTTTACGCGAAGCATCCACACTCCCGGTATTTTACATTTTTGAATTTATTTTCAAACTGTTTTTTAAATTATTTTTCTTATGATTTTTTGAATTTTGTTTTTGCTTAACTTAGTAACTTCGTTTTAATTTTTTTTAATTTCATTTATTTTTTCTTAAGTTCGGAGGGTTCTAAAAAGTTGAGAATTAATTTTGTTGTGTTATCTTTTTTTGTTGTTTTATACGGTACGGTGCAAAATCGTGATATCTTCACATAAACAATGGATGAAAAGCGAAAGCTTAGATCTTCACAACCATGAAATTATACTAACCGTCAGTTATATTACAATTTCAAGCAATACACTCAATCAATAAATTACAAGACTATTTTGGCGAAAGATTGGATTTTTTTGGATTTGTAAGATTTCAATCTTAGTCAAAATAAGTATGAATTGCGCGTTCGCATGTTTTATCTATTGTGTGTAGTAATATATCAAATTCAAAGATCTTGTATTTTTACATTTGACCGACTTTTTATATAACCTCTAATCTAATCTTCTCACCCAACTTACTTTGACAATAGTTCAATGTTTAATTTTTTCACAAAGACGGCTAACATTGCTTTGTCAAATGTGTTAGACAATGTCCAAATGTTTTGATGAAAAAAACGAATCTAATTATGTGTTTGCGTAAGTGTAGGTCTCTCAGTCGTGGGAATCATTGTAAGGCAGACTTTAGTTCTTGCTATATACGTTATGAGTCGATTATACAATGTAGGAACTGTGCTATAATATCTATCAGGTGTTAGTAATTAACACATAATTGTCACCAATTCGTAGCCTCGATTCCAATTTTAGAACAATTTATTTTTAATGTATAAAATTGTGTTCCAAATTTGAATTTTTTTTGTATTTTTTATATTTTGTTATACTTTTGTTTTTGTATTTTGCTAAGTCAATGTTCTAATTTTTTTTTCTTTGTTTTGGGTACACAAAAGTTTCTCCAAATTAAAGCAGTTTGAAAGTGTAAGTGATTCGCAAGTGACAAGTGACATAACATTTCAGTGTAACATATTCTGTAACGTGTGAACATTTCGATTTGGGTGAGTGTTTGTTCAGAATTTATTATAATGAATTAACTCTAAGTTTATGAAAGGAAGTCGTCAATTGATTTGGTGTTGTGAATTCTCACGAAAGTTAACACTATTTGTTTTTTTTTTAATTGGTTGATTTTATATTCTCACACATATATGCTAGTATGTGTGTAACTGTACAGTAGTTAAATTGACAAACTTCTGACCTATTAAAGCTTGTAAATAACTAGCTATTGTCCGCGATTTCAGTCGTGTAATTATTTCTTATTTCGTGTTTCCAACTTTGAAACTGATAAACTTCAATACAATCGTTCATCCCTTATTTTACACCCTTACATGTACAATTATCAAAAATTTTCAAATTTGTAGTCCCAGACTTTGTGTTGCCGAATCAAACAGTGAGGACAAGGTATTTTCATAGTATAGATATAACATTGAAAAAATATGATCCACAAAACAAAAAAACTATCAAGTGTAAGGGTTACTGTTATACATAGTACTGAAATAGAGGGTGTGGGATAATAAAACATGTCCTCGATGGGCATCGAGCCCAAGTTCTCTGTATCACATTTCCAACCTAAAGCGCCAGCATCCGTGTTGTCGTGTTTCGTTGGTGAGTGTGGACCGGAGGCCCATAGATGCAAGGGTGACAGTTATTGTGGTAACCGTATAAGCCTTACACTGTCACAATGACTGTCATGCCTTTTACGTCCCCAAACGAGGTGTGAAAAAACATCTCACAAGGCCGCCATAGTGTGGGTCGCCATACTGCGTTGTCAGCATTTGCAATATGGTGACCACAACTCTTGGATTCCATTCATGCTTTCTATCAGGCAGAGTAGAGTTACTTTGGCAGGTTCTTAAGATAGAGAGAAAAAAAATCAGTAGTCAGCATTACTAATACTTAAATTAATTCGATTAATACACATTTCATTTGATAACAATGCAAATAGACACGCAAGTTATCATATTGGCATTATTCGTCAAACTTTTCGAGTCGTTTACTTGTGTGACACTTCATTAGATATATAAGATATATAGCCACAAGATAAATAAGTGTGGTTTCAACAGAATGTACATATTTATAACAAGTTATATGATTAAAGGAAGTAATCATAATTAATGTTACGTGGAGCATGTTACAGCGTTAGAGGTAGTTCAATGTCTTTTTGTATATTTTAGCAAGTATTAAATGTTGAAATATATCTATATTTGCTCGGTCGATTACCAAAAATAACGAGGGCAATCCGACGCACTCTCAATAAAATATTTTGATACGATTGATAAATATCTACAATTTCTTAGTCAGATATAATCTGTATTTTATACTTCAAAGTTAACAAAATGTTGACAACGTGCTATTTTATAACCCATATTATTTCTAAACAAATATCCTACCAATATTACGTAATGTAAGTTTGTTTGTTACGGTTTCAGGCGAAAATTACTCAACTGATCATCATGAAATTTTGTACACATGTTCTTGGAGGTATTAGAAGTAACATGGGATACTTTTTGCAAAAAAAAATATTTATTTAAAATGCTCTGCTATGAAACTTAATATGGCACACTAAATTCCATGCAAGAGGCCGCGGGCAAAAGCTATTATTCTATAAAAAAGAATCGACTTATAGATCCATTCCCATCACTTTTGAAGTGCATCGTGGTGGGCACTTTACCTTCAAGATTTTTTTTATCAAAAACAAATAATCTATGAGACATTGTCAATGTAATTTCCGCACATAATCATATGTATACTAACACGTTTGCCCTCGATCGGCTTAAGTCGGCCGTCAGAGTGGTTTTTAGTAGAAACAACACATGCTCCTAGTTCCTGGTATAGAGCCGTACATTGAAATAAATTTCAGCCCCCGTCACTGAGATATATTTTAAACACAACTTCCACTCGAACAATTGGTTAAGAATGATGTATGACGCTTGACGGCACGTTAAGCGGCTACCTCGGAGTCACCACCTCAACCCCCTCGTGAGACAACACTTAGTGTGATCCACAAAATGTTATTCTAAGTCCGGGTTTTCTTTAGTCCGTTACATGAATGTTTGTGAAGTCCCACGCGACACATAAAACGGAAACTTTGACGTTCATAAAACTTAAATAAATATAAACAAAATATCAACATGAAATCGGGTTTGTTATTATTGTAGCATTACTTTTTTGTTTATCGTTAACTTAACAGTCGCATTACCCTAGGGCACGTCATCAAAAGTTCCTCGTGACATTCTTCGGTTATCCTTGGATAGCACTTCGGCGTACAATCTCTCTCGAACTGTCTCGTACCCATAGCGAGACGGTACACAGAATTAAAATAATACAAGTGTTTAAAGTTTCCTGTTATTGTTGTTTTCTTAACATATTTATATTGTTTTGTTTCCTTTTGAAGACCAGCTTTTTATTATTTTCTGTAATTTAGACTGCATAATTTGTGGTTTAAAAATATTGGCATGTTGTTATATGTCATATAGCTGGCATGGTGATTCATAATTGTCATCATTATCAACAGAATAGACATAGATCCCTCCGTAGATAAAGGCTTTGGTCTCCTATACCCACCACTTTGGCCACTCAGGTTGGTTTGTGTCTGTTCGTTCTGCTTAGAATGTTGTCCTGAATAGTTTACTTTCTGAGATGACTCTTAAGACACGTAAGCGATAAATATGGATGTTGCCATTCCGTATTCTTAAACTGTCACCACACGGACCAATGATGATTTTAATGAAATATTTATGTTTGTCAAAAGTCCGCTTACCGTAGTACAGGCTCTATCTATAGTGGAATCTGACGACCGTGTATAAGGTGGGTTAAATAAAAAATTTGAATAGCCAACAGTTTTTATACTCAACTTCACAGATTACTAACAATAATTACTCACTGGCTAATACGATATACGACTTATAAAGTTGAAAATAACATACACACATAAAATATATACAAAAAATTTCGCTGTTTCATCATCCCAAAATTTTTAAATTAAAATAAGAGAATCATAAATGACTAGTTTATTAAAAAATAAGAACCACGGCCTCACTAAAATTCTGTAGGAACCTCAATGTGCTTTCATTGGTAGTGGTAGTCACTTACCAGGTGATCATACAAATGCTTCGGAGAGCACGTTAAACCGTCGGTTCCGGTTATCATGAACTTCCATGGCAATCGTTATTACGAAGTCGGTGCCCTTAAATAAGTTCAACCTTCGAATTCAGCTCATCCTCAGGGTTGTGGAGGTCCGATGCCAGTCGCTCCGTGGAAAAACTAATATTCAGGCAAAATCGGTTGAACTAGTAGCCGACCTCAAATAATCTTGGGAATAATAGAGGTTAGAAAGGATGTGGATGTTACTTCTAGCCGATTACGGCCACGGTAGCCAGTCTCAATGGAGACCAAATAAATACAAAGGAGATAGTTAGATAGGTGCACTACGGGTTCCGTCACTAACACAATCCAATGGAATGGCTATTCGACAGGAGAAGAGAGAAATCAGACGCAGGACCGACGATTTTACGTGCACTCCGAGGCACGGGGTTAAAATCCCAACTTCCAAACTCCGAGCTGTTCATCAACAGCCTTTTACAGTCCTCCACTGGACATAGGCGTCTCCTTAGTAAGGAGGTTTTGGCCTAATATACCACGCTGGCCAGACGGGTTGGGTTTGTCTCAAGTTTTCCTTCTTCTTATATGATGTTGTCTTGCATACTTTATTCCCTTAGTCGCCTTTTACGACACCCGCGGGATGAATACGGATGGTAACACTATGTATTCTTAATCCGTTACCACACAGAGCTGTTACTCTGTCTATAATCAAACAAATTCATTAACGCTTTTTGGCCAGACCCTGCAATTAAACTCAAGATCTCGTTATCGGCAATTGCGTACACTAACCGCTAGTCCAACGAGACAGTCCTGAAAGGTGAAGAAACCGAATCACTGTAAATTTTACTGCCAAAATTATCTCTAACCAAATAATATTGTCACTGCTCAGACAATAATCCATCTATAGTAGGCAAAACATATATTCCTTGATACTACCAAAGATTCAATCACCGCTATTTACTCTATACTTGTAGGATAGTTTTAACTGGACAGTGTAGTTCTAACAACTTGAAGCTGTTCTATACAGTTATAGACCATTAAAAAATATGACATTACATATAGGCTTCATTAAACTGATTCTGAGCACTATCAATTAGATTTTATTTATATTACGTAAATCTGTAAGAATCTGGTGCTTTTTGTCAATTTCTAACGTAAACTTTTTATTTCGATACCCACGTCACGAAAGAAGTCGACAAAAAATGCATTATTTATTTGATAATATTTTTCCTCCACTTGTTATTTTTCTTAAAAAACATTTTTCAAGGTCATTATCTACCTACCCTTATCTAAATTTTATTTGCAGCTGCCTCCTACCGTGAATACAACCAATCGTTAATCTGACCTCTACTTTTCCAGTTTAATACCTAGTAAGTAATTGCCAGCAGCTTCGCTAACATATTTATTTCTCACTTAACTTTGAAAATGAAGAAATTTCATACAACAGTACATTCCTTATTTTACTTCCTTGAGGTTGAAATTACCACAACTCCAACATAAAATATAGGAGTTGTCAAATTCTAAGTTTCTTGGTCGAGCATTGTAGGTCTGAATTGATGAATTAGCGATTCTAGGCATACACGTCATCAATCATCATCAACAGCCTTTAACAGTCCACTGCTGGACATAGGCATCTCCTTAGAAAGTAGATTTTGGCCTACTGTATCACGATAGGCAGACGGGTTGTTATAGGATTTGTTGCAAGTTTCCCTTTCTCGTTGCATTGATGTTATCTTTCGTAGTGTGCTTGCTTAGTCGCCTCTTACGACACCCATGTCATCAATAGGGATGGTGACTCCGAACTCTTTACCCATCAGCACACGGCCGACATATACATGTACAAATGAGAAAATCGACTTTACACTACTGAAATCATGTTTAAATATCAAAACATCCAGCAACCACAAAACTATCAACAAATCATTCATATCACCCACCAATCTTCCACGCAATCACTTACATACAATAGAACACATCATCAATCTCCCCATACAAAAGCCTTAATGGACATAGGGTCGTGGATTAGTGGGCATTGATGTAAGTATGGCGCGCAATAAGGCGATGGCAATTTCCATAAAGGTCGCTACCGACCAATAGCGCCTAAATACACATAATTATTACAAAAGATTAGATGAACTCTGAGTTATAAGTTGAAGAGGGTTTTACTGCTTTGCAGTACTCTCTGCCGGTGTAGTGATGGACTGATCCGTGTCACCATCACTTTTGATCTCATGAGTGTCCTAAAAGTCAACTAAGGAGCAAATTACGCAGTCAGAAGTGAGCTGTTATTTCGATATTTCTATATTAGGAGCCTCCCAAAGTGACTCTACTACTCATTGCAAATGCAGACAATACAATATGGTAACCCACACTGTGGCGGCCTTGTGAGATGCCTTTTCACACCCCGCTTGGGGACGTAAAAGACATGACAGTTATTGTGACAGTGAAAGGCTTACACAGTTACCACGATAACTGTCACCCCTGCATCAATAGGCCTCCGGTCTCACACTCACCAACGAAAGACGATAACACGGATGCTGGCACTTTAGGTTGGTCTTCTGTGGGAGGGTAGTACTGTCCCGGTCGAGCCGGCCCGCTTGTGCTGAAATCAGCGTGGCTCTACTACCTAGAAGAGTTATAGGCTATTAGTGACGACGTTGACTGATATTTTTCTAAAAGTCAGTTCATATTATTGTAGTAAATATCAAACATAGGCTGTAATGTGATTATACTGTATTGTGATCAAAAATTTAATCATTATCTTGTAAGTCTTAGTAACACTTGACCACGAGAAGATCTTTTCATCATATTTATCGATCATAACTGAAATTCGACTATCTGGTGCGATTTGATATAAATATACACTCACGTCCAAACCCCTGAACGTGAAAGATTGGACATTCACAGGTTTACGACTATTATTTGAATAAACACATGTAATATTAAGAACTGCAACAAAATTTAATGTTCAATTTGTAATAAAAATAAGCAATCGCTGTAGCTTATAACTTAATCCTTTACATTAACACTATCAAAACTTATTGCTACGCATCTTAGTTCCCACAACGTACTGTGACCGACACATTACTCGTATATACTACACATTGTTGCATAAAACTAGCTGAGGTTTATAGCATCCTGAAGGGAACGGTAGATTTCTGCACAAATTGGAGTCTTCTTACTAGTCAATTGAATAACTCATTGATGCAGGGGTGACAGTTATCGTCATACTGTGTGAGCCTTACACTGCTACGATGACTGTCATGCCTTGTACGTCCCCAAGCGGGGCGTGAAAAAGCATCTCACTAGGCCGCTATAGTGTGGGTTACCATACTACATTATCTGTATTTGCAATGAGAATGGTGACTATTCATGCTTTCCATCAGACAGAATAGAGTCGCTTTGGTAGGCTTTTAATATAGAAAAAAAAGATTAAGATATCATGCGAAAGATTTATTTATTTGTGTAATTTTATACACTTTGTACACCTAGCGCCTAGTTCATTTTTTTCCCGTCAACATTTTGATGGTGTAGTGACAGTGTGAGGTGCCCATAGGTTACATTACTAATAAGTGAAAAGTGTGTGGTGATGGGTCAAGAATGCGATATGTCATCCCCCCACCCTCCTAGTCATCCTGTAGGTGCCATTACTGCAAAGAGAAGGGAAATTTTGAACAAACCCGAAACAATTCCGTCTTGCCAGCGATGCCGTAGGCAATAACTTCCTTTCTAGAAAGAGGCTTATGCCCAGCACTGGACTGTTTAAGGCACATGATGTGACACACACACTGTATACTTATACAAACTGTACACTATACAATATTTAATACCTGTATGATGCATTTACTACTTAATAATGTCAACTGGTTTTTGTATGTGTTTGTCATTAGTTTAAAATTATAATATGGTAGGCAATCTATCATCTTTATACTTGGCCTTTTACCTAACACACGTAGGGTCGGCGCAATAACCTTTTTTCTTCCATGCTCCCATATTTCTCATTTCAGTGCATATTCTCTTTCTAGTTGCGTCTTCTTTTTCCATTTTTTCTTTGGTTCTCCTATGATTGTCTGATTAGGCTTTGGACTTATTTATTTATTAAAAAAATAATCGAAGCTACAATCTTTGACTGCCTCGGTGGCGTAGTGGTACTGAATGCGACTGTTGTGCTGGAGGTTTCGGGTTCGATTCCCGGGTCGGACCAAATGTTTGTATGATCTGCAAATATTTGTTTCGAATTTTGGGTGTTTTCTATGTATAATATGTATGTATTTACAAATAAAAAAGTATATAAGTATTCTATCAGTCAGTCTACTTATTATAGCACAAGCTCTGCTTATTTTGAAACTAGATGGCGTTGTGTGCCAAATGTTCGAAATATTTATTATTTATTTCTCAAAAACAGATTTTCTGATTATATGGACTTCTGTTTTATTTGCCTGACGGAAAGCGATTCCCTTTACACACACAATAATTACACTTTCTTTCTTATTAAACTACATTTTCAAGTAGAAAGTCAATATAAACTAACACTAACTACATTATGTATACATACATAAAACAAACAAATACCTACACAAATATTTATTAAGCCATCATAATTCTACGAAATACCGGCAATCATCAAACAATATTAAAATACACTTATAGCACTCAACACAGCACTTATAGCATTATGAACGACGTAACAAATTATTAATCTGTTTTTTATTCATTATTAACTCATGAGTGTATTATATCATGGTGTTATTATTTGTAAAGTAAATTAGTTTTAATAGTACACATAGTTTTCTGTTTTCACTTCATTTATTAATCCATAATAATATAGGAACGAAAAAGAACATCAAATTGTCAAAAATGCACTTGCTTACTTTTGTTTTAACCTGTTCTGTGCCATGTATTGCACCCTTTTGCTATTGAGTTTGATTCGTTGTTCGATTCCCATCTAGGACATATAATTGTGGTATGAACGCAAATATTTGATATTGTGTTATTCTTCTGTATTATGTGTTTAGCATAAGTAATACAGCTCTACCAACTTTAAGATTTTTAAACTTAATTTTTAAAGAAAATGAGTTAATTTACTAATGTCTTTCTTCTTCTCTCTTTTATTTTTATTTCTGTAGATCAATTGGATAATATTTATAGTTAAAAAAAATAACATTTTCTCAGAATCAAAACTGTTTTTAATTTTATACATTTGAAGTAAATGAAGAATTGCAACTTATAATCAATTAAAACAACAATTTATACAAAAAAAAGTCGTTAAAAAAGTGTGAAAGTTCTTTTAAGAAATCTAAACGAATACGTCTTAAGACTGTATCAGACATGCGGTCGCAATGATTATTACTGAACAGGAATTACTGAGTATTATGTACATGTGAATTGCCTGATATTTCACCGCCAATTGTAATTGAAAAAATCCAGTATAGTGGACATGACATTATACATAGGTATCACAAGCAGACTGCTTACGACTTAGCGGCCGTACAACGTGAAGATCATTTCTCGTAACAAAAAGATGTATAAAATTCAATCATCGAAGTCTTCGTAGATAGGTTATAAAAAAATATAAATTATAGACCGTGAAGGTTTGAAATATAAATCAAATTCAAAGTAGACGAGTTTTATTCAAGTAATAAATCGAACGTCAAAACAAAACTGTTACCACTGAATACACGATTGATAAACGCACGTTCAATACCCGTGCCATCTGAAGATGATTTAAAATGTATATTTCTTATACAAACTTTTTGTAATGCCATTTTTTTTTTGTTATATGCAATAGTGTTATACAAAGTTTACTTCTATGTATTAGGGTAATACTAGTATTCGGAATTCCAGGGAGTTCCTTACTAAGGCGCGCCTGGTTCCCCGGCTACTGGTAACTGAAACGGCGTGCGGTTTTTGGTCGGTTCGAGTCCGACATAAAGTGATATTTTCCGCACAGTAAAACAAAAAGGGTATTACTTGTATGTAAAAAATATATTTTGTATACCTTTACAATAATAATGTTCAACGTTAAATGGTTTATTAAAAAAAATATTTAAGAAGTTTTAAATCCCCAACCGAGGCGTGGAATTTCTCACTAGGCCACCATAGTGTAAGTCACCATACTATGGCGGCGTAAGTCCTAAAAAAATACCATAAATATTTAAAACTACCCAGTTAAATTACAGTGTTATTTATAATTAATTAAATTATTTCTTCGTCAAGAAATAAGTACCTACTCGTACCTTCTTAACTTTCAAAAGGACGAAATTCCGTTCAACAGTTATTTCCTAATTCGCTCAAAAACTGCTAAAAATCCTTCTACAACTGCTGCCAAGATGTCGTGTTTGTAACCCCGACGTCTTATGAAGCAGTCAGACAGGTCAAGTAGTTTTATGCACACATATAGATGAAATTCTATTAGAGCGAAGTTAAAGCACCTTATGCTCGCATGTTGAACGCAATAATATTATAAGACCGCTTTCTGTACTCACATAGTACATTATGTTCTCATCAACCTTCTAATGACATGCAACGTGCTTGCTCAAGAACCTTACAAACTACACTATAACTACGTATTGTAATAATTTAGATATTCTCATATATATGTCACTTTGAAGAGCTACGCATGTCGCAGGCAACTACAGCTTTTTACTTCACAACGTCGTTCACCTAGCGGCCTGAATGATATTTAATTATTCAATCGAACAGGACTTGGATCCATAAAGTTTAACTACTTGCCTAGCTTATTCATTTAAATTTAGTTCTACATTCTGATTGTAAACCTGTTGTCAATTAGTGTCGCAATAATACTCGTAGATGTGCTTGATTCAAAAGCAAAGTTTTTGGTGGATCCAAACGTCATGAAAGTTTAACTTGCGTTAGCCAATAATATTATTATCACATACATGTGTACCTCGTTATTAAGTTACGCTAATTAAGTTCGTTATTTGATTAATTAAACTATTTCTAATGGGATGGGACCAAGGTCACCGATATTGCCAGTAAAATTGCTAAACTTAAGTTGCAGTGGGCGGGCTACATTACACACAGAAACGATGGCCCAAAGGTGCTCTGACGACCTGGTGAAGGTCGCAGGAAGCTGCTGGGTGTGGGCGGCACGGGACCGGCAGTTGTGGAAAACCTTGGGG
The DNA here is from genome assembly GCA_949316085.1 of Hypercompe scribonia. Lineage (NCBI taxonomy): Eukaryota > Metazoa > Arthropoda > Insecta > Lepidoptera > Erebidae > Hypercompe > Hypercompe scribonia. Next base: position 16,433,846 of record OX438989.1, read on the forward strand.
GAGGCCTATGTCCAGCAGTGGACATAAGCCTGTATGATGATGATGATGATGATGAATGGGATATACTTCATAGTTTTTTTTTTATTTTTATCATGTAGTCACACTTCTACGAATGGTTTAAGCATCCGCCAGACGGTTCATTTAATATTGGAATAGACGCTAAGGCTGCAAAGAGTCTAGGCTGTTAATTGAACGGATAATTATGCTAGTAAGAATGTCTTGAGCGGAGTGATACTTCCTCACAAAAATAAAAACGGTGCTACGAGAAATATTTTTCAAGATTTTATTTTTTCACTGCCGACGTCATTAGTATGTATGTTCACGTTAAATAACAGGTTTATAACACGACTAGTCTATGAGATGTAGTGTGACAGATGGATGGAAGAACATGATAAAACTATAAAGGATTTTTTTTTTTTTTGCCTACTGAACTGAATTTCAAAATTGGCGAAATAGTTTAAGAGATTAGTACGGTTAAAACAAAATAATAAATAAACTCTACAGTTTCTTATAAGTATAGATGGTTTATAAGACAAGGTTAAAAAATTGTATGTAATAAATAAAAAAATAAAAATTTTGAACATTTAACACACAACGCCATCTAGTTTCAAACTAAGCAGAGTTTGTGCTATGACAACTAGACTGACTGATAGAATACTTATATACTTTTTTTTATAAATACATATATGTTATACATAGAAAACACCCAAATTCCAAAATAAATATCTGCAGATCATACAAACATTTGGTCCGACCCGGGAATCGAACCCGAGACTTCAGGCACAGCAGCCGCTTTCGTTACCACTACGCCATCGAGGCAGTCGTGATAATAATGATCACATTCTATTGTATTCTAATAGCATTATTGGTTATTTGCTGTGTTACAGATTCCATAACGAATGGCTAATCATCATGAATTATTCTAATTTATAAGCATTCGCTGATATTCAATTAATTATAATACATCATCAGATCGTTGATGTGTTTGTTTGCTACCTTAATGGTATTAAAGACACTCGTAAAATTTTGTGTTTGAATTTGATTGCCTTTGAAATTGATAATTTGTTGAAACAAGTAGACAACACAACACAAGCGAATAAACATTCACCGGAGAAAGTGTGTAATTGTTCATTCACCTTAATATAGCTTATACAGTGTGCTCCAAAGAAGTGTAGTCACTGATACCTTGAAAATCTTACTTTCAAAGTGACAAATTGAGCTTAAACATTAATTTATTTTTGGTGAACTCACAGAGGACGGAAGTTATTCGGCGTCTTTCGGCGCTTGAGTCGTCTGTAGTGCTTAGCCCGTTTCTGGGCCTGGTGGACCGGGCAACAACCGCCATCTCCTTTGTGAGCATAACTTGCTCTCAAAAAAAGATGGCGGTATTCCACGCGCTCTCGCTCCGTATAATCTTTATAATCATGATACCGAACGAGAGAATCCCCACTCTGATGGCCGTCACGAAATCATACTGCCTGTATTAGTCCTGCATCCGGAATGAGAGAAACTTCTGTTGTGAAGTAACCCTGCATACTAGGTCTTACCACCGAAACAATAACGTGCCCAAACATTGAAATCCTAAAATATTATATGTTCAGAAATATGTACCTACCAATGTATTTTTTACTACTTTACTGAGACATATATGCTAGAAATTATACTTTTTCTATTTATCTCAAGAGCCTGCCAAAGTGACTCTACTCTGCCTGATGGCAAGCATGAATAGAATCCAAGAGTTGTGGTCACCATACTCATTACAAATGCTGACAACGCAGTATGGTGACCCACACTACGGCGGCCTTGTGAGATGTTTTTTCACACCCCGCTTGGAGACGTAAAAGGCATGACAGTCACTGTGACAGTGTAAGGCTGACACAGTTACCACGATAACTGTCACCCCTGCATCAATGGGTCTTCGGTCTCACACTCACCAACGAAGGTTTAGGTTTACACTCACCAAGCGCTTTAGGTTGGTCTTCTATGGGAGGGTAGTACTGCCCCGGTCGAGCCGGCCCGCTTGTACTGACATTGGCGTGGCTCTATTACAAAGAAAACGACGAAGTACGAATATTTTTTGCCTTTGTAATCTTAGTATAGGTTATTTTACAACGTCTAATGATTGAGAACGATGAATGATAGGAAAGGTAATTGCTTCGGCACGCGCCAGTGTCTTATAGAAAGGTATAAGTTTTTACTTTCTAGAAGATTGTCGAGGTCAATGAAACCAAAAGTATGGAAGTTTTAATTATTGCTATGTGCTAAAAATTTGCTTGGTCCATTTGCCACACGCAAGGTATTCGTGATTTTACTATACTTATGCTTGTTACACTAGCATTTGCCTTAATTTTGCTTGTATCCATCTGGTTTGATTCTGGTTATTTTATGCAAAAATTATTCTTAATTTTTTCACGGCTAATTTAAGCGACAATAGAACACAGTCATTTTAAAATATATATGGGATGGTATAACCCTTCTGACCACCATAGTATAGTCAAACCACCTTTCTAAGTAGAAGCCTATCACCAGCAGTAGACATATAATCAACAGTCTTTTACAGTCCACTGCTGGACATAGGCCTCTCCTTAGCAAGGAGGTTTTGGCCTACGCGCCCACGCTGGCCAGTCAGGTTGAAATAGGATTTGTTTCAAGTTTTACTTCTCTTTGTAAAGATAGTTTCCTGAATAGTTTGTTTCCTTAGTCGCCTCTTACGACACCCACGGGATGAATAGAGGTGGTAACACTATGTATTCTAAATCCGTCACCACACGGACATATAATAAACTTATTAAACTTTAAAAACTGTGTGCCCATTTATGGTTACGAAATGGTAAACATCTCGTTTTTTGTTTATCAATCACAGTACTCATTTATCCAAACAGAAATGCAACATTTTGCCAGAAAAAGTATAGAAAATATAAAAATAAAATTGCTTTAATCCATTGTTTAATCATTTGTGGGTAAAGTAACAAATGTTGCCAATTAATAATATTGTTGCCATTTTCGATATCATTATTTTGTTGTTAATATTATTCGGTTTTTCGAAAAACAAAAAATAATTATTTGAAAATCGAATTGCTATTTTTGTTACCGAGAATTCTTTAAATCATGGTAAAAACTTACAACTTAACTGTCATTCTTATCTGTTCTTATAATATATTAAAGATATAATAAAAAAAAACTAAAAGGAAATACATGAGTATTTTAAAGAGCGTAAAGAATTTATAAGTGCCTCTTTAATTTTTTTTTTTGAACTATGTTGTACAAAAATCGATAATGACTATCATATTAATGTTTGTTAAGTGGCAACAATGATTCTATTAAAAGAGTTCGAAAGACTCTATGGACCCATCTGTCACTGTCATGTGTAATCACAACGCAACGTGATCAGACGAATCACAAGTCAACTCCGTTGGCATTTGCACTGTTCTGTGTTTTTACTTGCAGATTTGCTATCCAAGAAGCTATTAAGCTTTCCTAATGGATTTTAGTAACAAGATGACAAAAATGATTTTTTAAAACTGTATTTGTAAAAACAGAAAGCCTTTAATCTCTTAAAAATCCTGCATTTTTTAACTCAATTTCCTAACTATTTCTTTCTTTATATTGCATTATATATTATTATTTTTATATGCTTTAATATGTGTGCACCCTCAGAAGAATTAACCATAGTCTATGAGTATTCTCCTTTGTCTACTTTTATTAAAATATCAACTAACTGTTTTTATTTTTAAGATTTTTTAAGATATACTTTATTTATTAACTTTATACAGATTGAACCCAAAAGTAAATTTATATGGAGGGTAAAACCAAAGGGGGTCTCCCCTCCGGTTAAACTCCGGTAAAGCCGGAGGGGGGGACCCTCTGGTTTTACCTTCCTTAGCTCTTTACCTTAACAAAAAGAACTGCAACGATCGTTTACCCGTACTAAAGAAAAAAATAATAGTTAAGGCGTAAAAGCATAAAAAACGAACAACTAATATTTAATATTTAAAACATCAATTACTTCAAGGTACCAACAACACGTCGTGAAACGGTAACTGATTTATAAAATTAGTGACACACACTCCTGCGCAAGTCACGCGGGTGCGTGTTGAAGTTCAAAAAGACAGACAGTTGAGCAACTATCGCGCAACAGTTGTTTAATGCAATTTGTTTAAAGTCGATCACAAATTGCTTGTTATTTTGTAAAATAAACTTTTAATACATAGTGATACAAGTAAATATATTGTTTTACCTTCATTGGCAAAATTATAGTGCGTGTGTTCGTAAGTATTTTTCTTCGAAACATCCTCACCGATTTTTTTTGGAGGGTGCAAAATGGTGTTTGATGGAGGATGCAAGATGATGTATGATGCCGATTGTATTGTCGTGATTCAGATTTCGTTTGAATAAATTAATTGTAACGAAAATTTCATTCAAGTTTATTTACTGTCAAGTGTTGTTAGTTGGTCATTGCCTCTATTTTTTGTTGTTGATTAGTTAGTTAGTTGGGCAAATATGGCTTAAATGTAGCCTACGAGCTAGCGAGACAAGTCCGGTCTCACAAGTTGTGTACTAAATAACTGAATAACACCATAATACCGAGTAATACCTAGGCTACATACATATAGCAATTCTAAGTATGTTTTTGTTTTTCATTCCTATTTCATAAATAAAAACAAATGCTCCAATTTACTTAAGAGGTAAAAGTAGTGTTCAAACAATCGACATTAAAAAGAAGCTGCGAAGACATTACGTATGGACATTCACTGAGGCTCTCGCCATTCTGATGCACTTGTTGTTACGTAACGCAATGTATTGCGAATTGTGCATAAACTACAAATTACTTGGGGTCCAAATAACTGCTTTTATGATGTACAGTCGTTTATCGTCTGAAGGAATTAGTGCTTTATTGTTTATGTAAAATCTTATGTCACTATAGTTTTACTGCAGCTATAATACTTCAAAAACTGTGCTAAAACTTATAATTTAGAAACTCAAAAGCATAAGAAATCGGTTGTGAAATATACCAGAAAAAGCATTAATACCATACACTGGTACGCGGTACTTATTTTAGGAAATGCATTGAAGAAAGAAAACCTGACACACCACACATGCGCCCGTCTTATATGAAACTAAAAGAAACCTGTAATATAGTAACCAGTGTCGGTAAAAATTATTCATTCCACATACGAAGAGTCTTCGACCCTTTTCATCCCATCGTAAGAGGTGACTAAGGGACCAAACTGACAAAAACCAGAAAAGCATCACCGTAAAGAGAAGGAAAACTTGAAACAAACAAACTCTTTTTTTTGTGGAAACCCCCTCGGGCCATCACCCCCCGGGGTTTACGGTGGGGTATTGTGTCGGAATCGGACCGACTAAAACCACACGGTGTGCCACTCTGCGCCTGACATAGGAAGGCTCCGGAAACAGCTGCTATTACGAACAAACCCTATAACAACCCGTCTGCCCAGCGTGGTATAGTAGGCCAAAAGCTTATTGGTAAGGAAAGGTCTATGTCCAGCAGTGGACTGTTAAAGGCTGTTGATGTGATGATGATGATGATGTGACATTCAGATATAGACCAAAATAACATGCCCACCGTACGCTCTCCGGTTCAGCAATCACAATCGCTCTAGTCCGTAAAATATAACTTGACCTCTGAGAGAAATGTCACTAGTGTCATTTTAAAACTTATGAATTACATCTTAGGTGTGAATATTTATACTTATAATATATTGCACTACATTTATGATATAACTGGCTTGTAAATGATGAAAATATAAGTGATACAAAATGAATGCGTTTGTTCAAAGTTCATTCTCGAATTCACATTGTCACAAAGATCAAGCTATAGGTAACCAGTAGACCTGATAGAAGTCGTGGGATACCGTTTGATGCGGGCAGCAAAGGACTGTTTCTTACGGAGAGGCTTGGGCGAGGCCTATATCCGTCAATGGACGTCAACAAGAAAGCTAAAGATGTACTTGATGATGATGCAGGGGTGACAGTTATCGTGGTAACGGTGTAAGCCTTACACTGTCACAATGACTGTCATGCCGTTTACGTCCCCAAGCGGGGTGTAAATAAGCATCTCACAAGGCCGCCGTAGTGTGGGTCACCATACTGCATTGTCTGCATTTGCAATGAGTATAGTGAACACAACTCTTGAATTCTATTCAAGCTTTCCATCAGGCAAAGTTGAGTCGCTTAGGCAAGCTCTTAATATAAAAAAACAAAACATAAAATCAAGAGTAGCAGTAAAAAATATGCAGAAATCCATTCCGCTGTATCTTATCATGTATTCGCATTTATATGGCCTAAAATAATGGATTTCAAAGGTCTCTTACATTAGTCATAAAGATAACGTTTTGTAATATATAATATGTCAGTTAGACTTCCTTACTATTGACTACTTTCTATTCAAGATTGTGCGCTAACCTTTTGAATGAAAAGCGAATGCTTAGGTGTAGTAAAATATGTATTATGGTTCTTTACAAGTAACATAAAACACTCCAGTACAAAATGAAAAGTAAGATACTTTAAGCCAACCATTGCAATAGTAACACACTTGTGAATTCAATTATACTCTTTTACTGTTTTGTAACTTTAATGAATTTTATTCGTTTTGGTTCATTTCTTGTTTAATAGGTCAATATGTAACAATATCTTACTTTGTTTTAATATCGATGGTGTCTTTTATTGCTAATATTTGAAGAATTTAGTATTAACATCAAGAACATCATCCAAAATTATTTGGCAAATATGCTGTACTCGACAAGAGCTGGATTAAAAACTTTAAACGACGTTCAGAGATGGTCCTACTTTGTAACTTCTGGTTCTCTTACACAAGTCTTTAAAAAACTACAGGCTTCTCTTAGCTTTCAAGAATCTATGACTGAAATATATTTGCTCTTGTATGAGGGGAGACCTCTGTCAAGAAGTAGTCTATTAAAGACTGTTGATGATGATGAACGCGTTAGACAGCAGTATTCGTAAAAATTATTCAAGGGTTTTAAGAAAGCGATGTTGGTTTTAAACCTTCTGTCAACAAACTAAGCAAAATCTTAGCATGATGGTATACTCGTACAGATGTGAAGTCCTACCCGAAACCATTGGGTTACAATTTCAATCAACAGCCTTTTAAAGTCCAGTGCTGGACATAGACCTCTCCTTAGCAAGCAGGTTTTGGCTTACTATACCACGCTGGCCAGACAAGTTGGTATAGGATTTGTTTCAAGTTTTCCTTCTCTTTGTAGAGATATTTTACTGAATAGTTTGTTCCTTTAATCACCTCTTACGACACCCACGCGTTGAATAGGGGTGGTAACACTATGTATTCTTAATCTGTCACGACACGGACGGGTTACAATTTGTTAACGTTAAATCCGGTATATACATCTAATTGACAATGATATCGATTAGTCAGATATTAATTTACAGTCCTGCACTTACGTTTAAAATTCAAAGAAAGTTCTTCTTAAGCTTTATGATCATCAGTCAGCATCCGTGATGTCGTGTTTCGTCGGTGAGTATGAGACCAGAGGCCCATTGATGTAGGGGTGACAGTTGTCGTGGTAACTGTGTAAGCCTCATACTGTCACAATGACTGTCATGCCTTTTACGTCCCCAAGCGGGGTGTGAAAAAGCATCGCACAAGGCCGCCATAGTGTGGGTCACCATACTGCATTGTCTGCATTTGCAATGAGTATAGTGACCAAAACTCTTGGATTCTATTTATGCTTTCCATTAGGCAGACTAGAGTCACTTTGGAAAGTCCTTAAGATAGAAAAAAATCATAAAACTTCTAGCTATAAATATAAAATAATTGTCATTGTTATATTTACGAAAAAACAACATAAAATATGACTTTATAGTCACTTATAGAGCTAGCAATAATCTCTTCTTGTTTAGAATAATTTTAAAAACCATTTAAAATCTTACTTTCGTGGACCTCAGCTTACCAATGAGATTTGTCAGCCTAATTATAAATAACTCAGGTTTCGACAACTGTAATTATTCTCTTGCGCTATTGTATCCATGTCGTTTTCTAATTCGCCATCTTCTTTGTTAATCTTTATAGCATGATGTCGTGAAAATATAAATTACTAATGCCTTAATTGTATAACTATTACTCAATAACAATATAGCATGCTCTTCTTTATATTATGAATCTAAGAAAGTTATACTGAATATAGAAGGCTGTGATTGTGGATGTCATTCGCCACATTTACATGTATTTCGTATGGAAATATTTAGGTCTTGGGTATATTGGCAATTTAGGAAGAAAAATGCAAATACACACCAAATTATGGTTTTATTTTTAAAAGAACTGTTATACTCGTACTCTTTATCTGTCCCCTTTCAAATAAATAAATATTTCGGACATTTGAGACACTACGTCATCTAGTTTCAAACTAAACAGAACTTGTGCTATGATAGACTGACTAATAGAATACTTATATATTTTATATATTTTTGGCAATACATTCATATTATACATAGAAGACACTCAAACTTCGAAACAAATATTTGCAGATCACACAAACATCGCGCGATCAAATCTATACAAATATGTAACTTATAAAATTGTGTACCAAGAAGTCAGGAAAGCACGCATCATTTGATTTGTTCAATGAGCTCTACTCACGAGGGCTAGTGTTGACCTTCAGATGGTAGATTTCAAGTTAAATGCATTACACGAGTTGAATACATATATATACATGCAGCAAGTTTAAAGTATTTTTTTTAATTTAACTAGAATTTCTGTTCTCTGGTGTGCAGGTGGTTACACTTTCAATACGTACTGGGTATAGGTTATTCAGGATAAGCTGTTGTAGATATTTTTATTTTTATAAAAACTTTTTTCATGATTTCAAGAATGTAAAATAGGAGTGAATCTGAGCAATTTCTTTTTATAAATAGATTTAGTAATAATTATTTATTTCCGAATCAAATCGACTGTTTTGATTTTATCTATAACTTAACTAGTGAAACTAAGCATTTCGTAATTATATTTCAAGTCAACATTTATGCTTGTTAAAAAAAAATTGTTAAATAAAAAGAAAAAGGCACAAATCCCAAAATAGATTTCTTAATTTATAAATTTTACACAATTTTTCTAAAATAGTTTGTCAAGATCATGAAATAGTGTAAAAACAATAAGTAATACTTATTGTTTTTACACTATTTCATGATCACAGTTCACCAAATCGCACGATATGCGTTGCATCAGCCAGTTAACTCCATACACCTTCTAACAACCTTGTGAACTGTGAAAGCCCTGCGTAGAATCATAATCATTTTATATGTTTTTTAGATTACACATACGTTTGTGAGTTGTGCCTGATATTGGACCAAGTATAGTCCCTTGTGAAAGACTTCAAATTTTTCAATATTATTCGTATATTAGGAATAATTTGCCATCTAGTTAGGCTTTACAAAATTTAAGATCATGTTTATTTTTTTTAAGTTAAGTTAACTTGTTTAAATAATTATTATTTTATTTTCGTGTCTCACAGTCAGGTTTATTAGTATGATTTTGTCTATGCTCAACTTTTGTTTTCCAATTCTTTTACTTACAAAGGTAGATTTTATGCTTATTGACGAGAATATTCTCAACCAGTCATTCTTGAAATTATCCAGATTTTATTAGCAAGTGATTCATAATGAAACAGCAAATTTTGTTCTTATTAATAAACGTTGTTAATTTATTAGAGAATTACAAAAATTAATTGAATTGTACAAACCAAATTCCATCATATAATTATGTAAATGAATGAATGAAATGAAATGCTAATCGATAATAGGCTAGACACCTTAGTCAAATAAGTTACTTTTTATCATCTGTCAAAACGACAATTTTGTATGAAAAATGTACTAAATATCAAATTGTGACGTCACTGTTTTAGACTACTCAATTGAACTATATATTTCACTGTATATTTGATTGAAATTCGTAATATAAAGCTATGTTAATTATATTTTCTGAGATGTTTCCCGATATTAGTTTTAATGAAGTGGATATTGGTATTTATTTACGATACAGTCATCTACCCAATTGTGTAAATGAAACGCTAATCGACATAAAATACAGACATATAATTAAATATACACTAAAATTGTCGTTTATGGGTACTTAAAAAAAATTGGCGATGCATGCTAAAAATGTTTTGTATACGCACAAAAAATAGTAAATCTAATTAATAAATCCTAACACTGATCAAATATATGTATTTAAAGTGAGTATAAAAAACAATTCGTATTTAGATCAATCCATTCATGCGCACGACCACTGCGAGCGAACGGTAAAAGTCATGGTCAGAGCATCGAACCAATTATATCTGCATTACACTTTAATTTTAATTGTACTACTTCTGACATCATCACATATTTAACACCATTAACGTGTACAAACACATATCTATATTGCTCTACATATTGAAACTTGAAATAATAACAACTTCGCGTATCTCATTCATGGTCGTCAGGTTCCAAACTAAGCTGAACCCTGTTTAACCAAACTCTTGATAAATATACCTAAATATGTGTTTTATATCCTACGTAAGTCACATTTTAATTTCACTCTTTTCAGTTCTAGAATTTTCCAGACCATATTTTTATTTACCTATTTCTCTTTCCATCAAACATAATAAACTTTACGGAAAATCTCACTGGACGGGATCAATTACACGGGACTTTCGTATTTTATAACGAAAAACAAATAAAAATTATATAATACTAGCTGCAGGTACACTGCGAAGCATGCATAAACTGTTGTTGCATCGATTAGGAATGAGAAATTAGATTGAAAGTAAATAAAAATATCTTTAAAAACAAGTTTTAATGCTAATACGTTTGAAATAATAAAATAAACTACTCCTCAAATTGATTTTCTGTTATCCTATTGACTTTTCTTGTGGTGATGGATTAAGAATACGTAGTATCACCAACCCGATTCATCCCATGGGTGTCGTAAGAGGCGACTAAGGGACTGTAAAGAGACTACTCCAACCTATCTAGCCAGTGTGGTGTGGAAACCCCCTCGGACCGTCACCGTTACTGCGGGGTGCTGTGTCGGAATCTGACCGACTAAAACCACACGGTGTGTCACTCTGCGCCTGACATAGGAGGGATCCGGGAACAGCCGCTATTACGACATCCAGGGCGTGGATAACAGGCCAACCTCCTCTCTAAGGAGAAGCCCACATATGTCTAGCAGTGGACTGTGGTGATGATAAAGATTCCTCGAAAACTATTTTATCATTACAAAATTTTGATACGCAAGCTTGTCGCGAGAGTTAAATACTTTACCTAGTTACAAAATTTTAAAAATTAAAAGCAATCAATTCAAATTATTTAATTTACTAGTATATGCACACAGATGAATCTCGCGACAAACTTTTACGCAATTTAAATTGTGTAATGACACAAGTTGATAGTAAAAGTTTACAAGGAATAGTTTATTTTTTTTCTTTTTAAGCCGTTTGACCAAAGGATTGTTTTTAAAGAAATTGTTTTTATATTTTTTGTGGAGAGTTTTGGGCCTAAGGCGGCGGCAGTGTTCCTAATTGGCAGCGTTCTCCGTTCTGTAGTGCCGTGACTATATCGTCCGTCCTCCATGGTAGGGGGATAAGGGTTTCAGTACAACAGGGTTCGCCTTGGTACCCATCTTCTTTTTTCTTTTCTGTGCGAAAATCATCGCACGTCGGATTTGAACCGACCAAAAATCAAACGTCGTCTCGGGTACAAATAGCCAGGAAACCAGATGTAACCTAGTAAGGCAATCTTTGGAACCTCGACGTACCTCGAGCCACTTACGGTTTGTAGACGGTTCCCTCCTGTGTAGGAACCACGATATTCCTTTTTCTGTCCCCAAAAGGGCGCGTGTGATCTGTAGTGCTCGCATTGCTGCCTCAGCCTGCTCTTGATAATGTTATAGATGCCTCACTTGTCACGTTCAGGTTTGCGTTTATGGAGAACGGAAATCGTTTACCAATCTGCAGCGCCTGAGCTGTCTGCTACAACAGGCGAATTTCGGGGCCTGTTGGACTGAAAGACTTCTAGATCTCTTACAGTCCCGCTTCACTATCTCCTTCGCAAGGAGATTATGATCTCCTCCCAGAAAGAGACAACGGAATTTAGCGAAAGTTAACCAGTATGAGAGAATTCCGTGATAACACTTGGCATCTAAAAATATACGGCAAAATATACAAGTTCAAATTCGCTGAGGTTGCGTCGTTTCATTACGACCATTTCAGCTCAATATTATCAGATCAGCTGTATGTTATCATAACACTTAAATACATAAACTACAAGATAAATATAAGCTTGTAAAATACATAAAAAACAATCTATGAATCGGGTTAGACATCGTGTCAAGATTTGAACTTCTTACCAACCAACTTAACATTTTTATATATTAAATATATTGTTACGAACAAAACAGAAACATGTTTAGTTTAGATAATAGATTTTTAATATACTACAAACAACATCTCACTAACTAGCCGTCTTGCTCTGTTGGTGGCGTGCTAGTGAAAGATGAAACTGCATAGGCATTCAAGGGAGAGTCTGATGCACGACCATATCTTGTATTTCCAGAATAAGCAGTGAAAGTATTTCTCTGAAATATATCAAGTGCTGTATTACCCGTTTTACAAAATCCCTTGATAAAATGATATACGGATGAAGGATTAACAATTCTTCGTCGTACTCTGTGTGTCTGTCTGCGTGTGAATCTCAAATGATTACAACACTAGCTAGTTAACTATTGCCATACCATATATGTTTTATTTACTAATTTTATACCTAATCTACGTAAATAAAAAAAAGTCAAAGTATGACTGCCCCTCAATGGACAATATCAATGTAAAATGTGAGGGTACAAACTCTATAAAAAAAATGTTACTACACAGAGAAGGAATACTTGAAACAAACCCTATCCCAACACGTCTGACCAGCGTGGTATAGTAGGCCAAAGTCTTGCTAAGGAGAGACCTATGTCCAGCAGTGGTTGTTTAAAGACTGATGATGGTGGTGAGTGCCATGTTTCGGTAATAGGTAGGGTCAACCCTGGCCGCATAGAAAATCGATGATAAGCAAATCTTTCCCCATTTGGGTTACCTCTAAACTATTTTGTTAATTCTATTCCTAATATTGATTGTCTAATTCCTTAAATCTCAATTACCTACGCATAAAAGTCTCAATGCAACTCTTTACATAAATCTATGAACCATAGTGAAAGAAACCACCTTTCTAAGGAGAGACATGTGTCCAATCAATGGACTGCTAAAGGTCGCTGATGATGAAGATGGTGGATCTATAAGGAGCCGGTTTTTTAACTGCAGTCACTAGTGGTGTCCAAATTCATATCATAAGGTTATAAACAGAAATCGAGTACTTCTGTGTATCCGTAGTAAGTTTTATATGTAAATTTAAAGTTCATTCTAAGCAGTAATAGTTCCATTTAAATCGAACTCCTAGTGTACTAACAATGGTTTGTTTAAACGAAAAACCATAAGTTATGGTCTGCTCACCGAACCATAACCAATAAAGTTTATCGCTATCCCTTTATGGGGTTCTTGAACACATTGTTACGGTGTTTCGTCAACTCTCATTTGTTTTATGGTTTTGTTAGTGAGTTCGTTATTGTTCAGTTAGCTTACGGCTATGCGGTCTTATGACAATTCTATGGTAATAGTGTCTTTAGATAAGATCGATAGAGGTTGCATTTGCTTATAACGTATTTATGTTATCGATAAGGTGTCTTGCTGCCTTCCTTTTTAAATTTTATCGTTGTCATTAAATAATTTCTATTGGGCCACAGTAAAATCTCTTTAGTAGTGGACGTCTTTGATGATGATGGTAGCTAGATTTTTATATCACACATTAAAAATCTGCCAGGTGGTTTAATTGCTGCCAAAATTAAGGATTACCATTTATGGAACTAAAACAAAGTTATCTTATAAATCTTAAATCTGATAATCGCTGTACTCATCCACATTAACAATGACTTTGTAGGTTAATTTATATTTCGTGAAGGTGTTTCAGCCAATTTAAAATCATATTAATTTGACTTAAACTTAGATGTGTCCGTGGGTCCTTTTGCTTAAAAGCATGTTTAATACCCAGAAATACCTATCTTTCCTACTTTTCATTTAAATTAATAGAAAGCAAAATTTTATCTGAGTTTTTAAACCAATTAAAAAACCTCCATTATATATTAAAACAAAGTAATGTATTAAGTAATGTCAATCCTAAATTACTTTACAAGTTTGACAAATTACACAAATATGAGGGATTACGAATACTTTATGACTCCATAAGTAATAATGTCGCTCATAATGAATTGTAACGTTGGTAATCCATACTTTCATCTGCGCGAGCGCATAGTTGCATGCGATTGCTTTCCCTCTAATTTACTGATTATAGCTTGCTATTAAATAATACTGTACAAGTGTACAAAAATATTCATGTAATCACTGAAGGGTGAGCCGTTTAGGATTTATGACCCATAACGGACAGACGGTCAAAGTAAGTGGTCATTTTCGACATATGTATTTTTTTTCCGGCGACCGTTTTGTTAAAGAGAATGTTTGCGGTAGTATCATGCTGTAATGTAATTGGGTATTTCTAAATTTCGTACACATAAATTAGTATGAAGATAACGTAATGGTTGATGTTGGCAGTTGACTGAGAGGAAGTATACATTTTCGAAAGGAAAACTAAACAAGATCAGGCATTACAGCGAAAGTAAATTTACTTTCGGTGTAATGTTTATTACATTACAAATATTACATTCCTGAAATTAATATTTATAATATTTTAACAGTAAAAACAAATACAAAAATGCTAATTTCATTGTTATGTCTGCATTTTTTTTAATACAAAAAAGAATTAGTTATCATTTTTGTATTTGGCTCTGCTCCTGTAAAATTAATGCTTTTAAATGCTGCATATCATCACGATTTTTAATATCTCTGAAATAAATTAATTCTAAAACATACAGATTTCATACTTAATATACAATTTTTTTTCTAAAATTTCGTATTTAACTGGTGCGTTAAGCTCACTTTGAAGTTTTCTGTATTTCCAAGAAAATTTTCGAAGAAAATTTCCCTCATATACATATTGTGTCTTCATTTCAGAGAGCCATAAGTAACATCTCATTTGCCAAGGTAATAATACATGTCAATAAATATGTTCTCCGAATCCATTCACTGAATAACAAACTTATCTGACACACGGATCTAATTTTCTCTCGGTAATATTCTGGTGTATAGCATCATAAGGCATGCTACACATTGACATTGGAACTCTTAAAAATATAATGACTTGGAATGCGGGCAGCATAGGATTAGACGTTGTGCCAAAGCTTAGGGAAGACCAGTAGCGGATATCTTTCGGTTGAGTAACAAATAACGTTGCCCAATGGACACTATTTTACAAACTTGACCACGCAATGATTGAATGAATAATCCCTCAGGTAGTTAATAGGTCAGGTAGGTCAGGTAGTAGCCTAATGTCGAGAGATGCGTTTGAGTTTGATTCCCATTTAAAAACTGTTGTTAATTGAGTTTTATTTTTTGATAATTGTGTTTCTAAATTCACTTGCGAGTCAAGAAGTATTTAGAATAAGAAATGAATACATATTAACATTCTGGCGCTTGCTTTTTCATTGTACTTATTGCACATAATACCATTATAACTTAAATTGTTAGAAAATGATACATTTAATTTCGGCGTTTAATTTCACATCTTAGAAAATGTACCTTTATATTCATAAATTCATAGTCATATAATTAAAATTGCTTTTGTATCCACGAACAAGACTTGTGAAGACGTGTAAAGTCACGTCGTCACGTAAAACGTAAATCTAGGACAAATACATACCAAATTTGTTACGGGTTTAATAATTACAAACAGTAAATGAATTAGTTACGCAACTCTCTTCTGCTGAGAAGTAAAAATACTAAATATTTTTGACATTTGAGACACAATGGCATCTAATTTTAAACTAAGAGGAACTTGTGTTATGTTAATTAGACCGATTGATAGAATACTTATTATACTTTTATTTTGTAAATACATTCATATCATACATATAAAACACGCAAACTCCAAAACAAATATCTGCAGGTCATACAAACATTTGTTCCTACTCGAACTCGAAATCTCAAGCAGAGCAGTTGCACTCACTACCGTTGCGCCACCGGTAATAAACCGAAAAGTGTCAGAAAGCTGAAAAGAAGAAATATGCACTAAAAAAAACATAAAAGCGAAGAAAATTTCATCGCAATATTGATTCTTCCTCCTTAACAGTATAAACAGTGGGGACATCTAAAATATCTACGTCTTGTATGTTCCTTGAAAATAATATCAATTCACAGACTACCCTCAAACACTCCAGAAACACAAACTACTAAAGTAAACTGTATTTTCATAAGTTAAGAGTTTAAAATGAAGTGTTTACGAGGTGTTGAGATAATTTCATCAACAGCCTTTACAGTCCACTGCTGGACATAGGCGTCTCCTTAGAAAGAAAGTACAAAGGTTATACTGGGAGTGCTCAGACACATACGTCAGACTCGACTGGGTTATGTTTATTTAATTGTTTTTCGCCAAGTGAGGTATATTAAAGGAACCTAAACCCTTTCTTCAATTTGGGGGGGAAGCAGTCAAAGGACTTTAGATAATTACTTAGTTTTGATGATAGGAACGGCAATTTCTTATCATTATCAATTACCGTTCTTCTTAAAGTTGTAGGATATTTAGACCACCATCAGATATAGAGCTGGGATACACAATATATGCTTGGTAGGTACACTGATACCAAAAACCATCATGAATTACCGTAAGGTTTAAATTTTTACATTTACATTTACAAAATAAATATCAACTGTCTGCACACAGCCTAAAGAGCTTTATAGTGAATAGCAGTTATTTATTGTAACGATCACAATTTGTAAAGGTCGAGACCCATCCCACTGTCGTATGTCGTAGTCTATTGTCTAGAATTGACAGACGGCTGCTTTTTTTAAATCACGATATTAAAATTTACAATTTAAATGTCAAAATGGTGCAATGACATAAAAGGCATTCACGAGTATAAAGTGACGAGCTAAATGTAAAATTTTATTTCTTAAAGATAGTATATCTTGACTTATTGCATTCATACTAACGAGTATATGAAAGTAGTTTTTGACTGTTGCTTCTTTTCTTTAAAGAAAAAAAACAACACCCGCACTAGGAATAAATCCTGTGTCGCGGGGATCTTTACAAACATACAAGAAACGGACACTAACAATACTCAGACTCAGAACAACTCTGTTGTTCCGTGCGGGATTTGAAGCCACAACACTCAGCGTTGGCAACGGCCAACCGTGCAGTCAGCCGAGGAGGTCCTTAGACACATAGCGGCCAGACTCGACTAGGGTAATGTCTTACAGAAAGCAAGTGCTACACATTTATTTCAATGTTTTTCAACAAGTATTAGAAATCATGGTAACCCAAAACCTTCCTCCGATTCTGGGAGGAGACTGAAAGGTGGCAATACATTGGTGGCTCTTTGTCTTGCAGATGTCCGGGTATATTTTTGTGCTAGTATTCTAAATTCACAAAATCGTATAACTTACTATATTTGTTATTCCAGGTACTATATCCAGGTCAACTAAGTGCATATCCAGGTAGATTGGTAAGTTCCTTTTATAATATTTTTACGATTATTGGGGAATTATATCAAAGAACCCAAGCCTCGTAACTTAGGTATTGTTCACATATAATTGTAGTTGACTCACAACAACGAGTTTGTAAAACGGCATTTTCTATGGAATCGACATTCAAATTATTTAGGTCTTAATTATTCATAGTTTATAAATGAAAATTAACAAGTCATACCTACATTCAACCTATATGTACTCATTTGAGTGTCCCACTTTTGAAATAACTTTGAGATGTGGTTTAGAATATATCCTGGTCGGTCTCCTAAAAATACTTTCAAAGACGTAGTTCAAAACTTAAGAAAAACGTTTGGAACTCACATTTCGTGCACATTTTTGTATCAAAGTTTTTATTTGATGCTTTCAATACGTGTATCGATATAGTGCTATTTTACAACTTTTGAATCTGTAATATCCTATACTTATATACATATCTTATGTGAACAGAATGAATTTTTACTCTAAAAATGCTTAAAAAAAGGTTTACGATAATTTTATGTTACCGCAATTAACTTCAAACAATAATAATTACTAAATAATTTAGTAACCACATCTATTTAACAACATTTAGTAACAAATTCTACACTAATTACGGGTGCCGGCATCCAAGACTATGAAATCTGCAAGCTATGACTTTGCACGAGCGCGATTGTAATTAAAATTTTATAGTAAATCGTACATTTTTCTTTGTAGACGTTCCCATAGTCCCATTGTTTAAGTCTTATGTAAATAATGACGATTAATGATGCTGTTAAAACGAGGTTTCATTGTGTAAGATGTAACATAATTTGGTATCACGAAAGTGCGTCGATAACTTGATTCTTGGAGTGATATGCTTAAGTAGGACACGCTTGTAGTTACACAGGAAACATTGCGTTTTAAATTGTGTATTTATGAAATAAAATACATACTTCTAAAGGTACTAAGGGTAGGGAACACCAATTCACCAATTTTTTCAAGAGGAGTGTTACAAGTTAAAACGCTTAAAGCAATAATATTAGAAAATGGTTATTGACTTTAGTTGAAGTCTGTTACAACATAAATCAATTTTTCTTTTTTATCTAAAAATATTAAGATAGTATTGTGTTGTATATAGTAAGGTGCGGTGAGGTTGACATATATTTATAAATGAAACCCCATTATGAAAAAAACACAGAAAATTATAACATTAGAAATTAAATACAAACAAGTTCATTAATTAAAATATTAGTTTTCAAATTAATAAACTCAAAAATTTGAGATATGTTTGCTATAGAAATTAGAATTTAGAAAACGTAAAATTAGAAAACTATTAGAGAAACATATGCTTAAAGAAATCCAAGTTGAATAATAAAATATTTAAAAAAATTAACTTACTAACTACTAACTAACTACTACTACTACTACTACTAAATATCTAACTAACTAAAGCTGGTAAAAACATACTCTATCATATAAAATATAAATAAACCATAACAGATATGGTACACAGTCTTAGTTGAATAGACAAGTAAATGTTACTTTTAAATCTATTTTTCAAAATAGGAGCCACTATTTCGTAATTGTTACTTAAAAAATCACTCAACGAAAAAATCTTATGTCAAAGATAAGCCTACCGTTAAATATACGTTTTCTGTAAGAGTATTATCTTTAAGTTAATCTAACTGTCATGAAAACGGCATAATATGTCAAAGAAGTTATTACATTTATACATTTCTCAACATTAATTATGATTGTTATAATTATAACTGTTCACACGATAAATATAATATGTTAACAAAATGACAGCTGTATAACTGAAGTAATTACTCTTAAGAATGAACCTTAAAATTCTGTCGAAGTATGTCAACTGACAAAATGTAATTGTCTGTCGACGTCATCCGAAAAACGTGTATCAGTTTCATCGTCTTCTTGAGAAAAATATAAAAATACATAGCTGTTGCTATGTATATTATCATTTGAAATATCACAAATTTTTAATAAGAGTATTAGTTTATAGTAATGAAAGGTATACTCAACACCTAATTTTTCCCAGTTTTGGTCTCACGTAATAGGTGACGAGCCTATCGGGATATTTTGTTAGCACAAACCTCGTCCGTCGATCAGCATTTTTATCTTTAATATTGATATTTACAGTTACAAATTTCTTTTTTAATATTTCATGTGCTTTTAAAAGTCATGCGCTTTCAAAAATATTTTACAGTGCTTGCCTTATTTTATTTAAATATATGATTAAAAAATCATTGTATACTCAAGTAGTTTATGTGCTGCTAGGCAAATAAACATTAATATTCATAAAAACGAAGTTAAAAGAGCCTGAGTGTATATTTAAAATCACACTATAAGATAAATTGATGTAGTTCAAAGTTTTTTTTTTTATAAATTCAACATCAACAAGCTTTTTATAAATTCACTCAAAGTGATATCTTCAACATACAAGGTCCCCTATACAGTAACTACATTTTATTTACTTCCATTAAAATAAATTAGACCGAAGGTCACAGAATCCAACAACAACTTTCCCTATCGCAGTTGTTACACTTTACATTTAACAAACCATTTAAGTCCCTCCCAATTAATGCCACTCTAAATTATACCAACTCAACTAATACGTATTTTAAGTACCTTAACTAAGAACACTAAATGATCTCGAAACTCTGTAATATTTCATTTAGACATTGACATTATAGGGTAATGGATTAAAATGCTTAAAAGTAAGAAATGTCATCACGTTATTACAAGATCACGTGGTGCGTTTTAGTCGCACGTTAATGACTTACTGACCACTCACTTGCATTTGCGTTTACTGTAAAGAGATTGTGATAGTGTGTTATGATCTTAAGGGTAATTATAATCTTTTATCGTGTGGAGGTATATAGATAGTACCAATAAGTCTGTATGACCAACTGAGTCCGACTAAAACTAATCAGTGTACTTTTTTTTTATTTCAAGAGCCTGCCAAAGTGACTATACTCTGCCTGATGGAAAGCATGAATAAAATCCAAAAGTTGTAGTCACCATACTGATTACGACTGCTGACAATGCAGTATGGTGACTCACACTATGGCGGCCTATTAAGATGCTTTTCTACGCCTCACTTGGGGACGTAAAAGGCATGACGGTCATCGTAGCATTGTATTGCACACACTTACCACGGCAACCGTCACCCCTGCATCGATGGGCCTCCGGTGTGCACAGTCCTAGACATGTCAAGACCATAAAAA
The DNA here is from genome assembly GCA_949316085.1 of Hypercompe scribonia. Classification (NCBI taxonomy): domain Eukaryota; kingdom Metazoa; phylum Arthropoda; class Insecta; order Lepidoptera; family Erebidae; genus Hypercompe; species Hypercompe scribonia. Next base: position 16,454,754 of record OX438989.1, read on the forward strand.
AAAGGAACCTGCTGGGCATAGGCCTCTAAATAGACTAAAGATCGCTGGCGAGACGGGTTGGTATAGGGTTTGTGTCGAGTTTTCCTTCTGTTTGCAGGGCTTCTTTCCTGCGTAGTTTGTACCCTTAATCAACAGGGGTACTGACACACCATATTGTTAATCCGTCACCACACTACAACTGATGCAAATCACACAGACACCTAAGTTTAATCACAACATGGCGACAGGCTATTTCAAGGTGAGGTCGACATTATTATCATCATCAAATACTGTTACCCCATAAATAAATCGTCCTATAAACCAGCTCTGTTCACTATATCTTACTAGAAACAGCGTAACCTACCAATATGATTGCGGTTATAAATTTTGCACGCTCGAAAACATCTTAAGGTAAATATTAAATTTATATGCATAAAAGATGTGGATAATGTCCGCAACTATACAGAGATTTGTGTGGCAATAGCAAGGTAAGGTAACTCCACATATCTCACACATGATCACGTCTGATCCCAAAGTAGACAAAGCAATATAGTAGCCAGACACCTGATAAATGTGTTTTTATATTTCTAATACATGACTTCGATAGATAAATTACATCTAGACCGAAAACTAACGATCGTGCTCTTTACAAAATGGTTCACATCATAACTTCTGGTTTAACAGTCAGAAACACTCACCACTAGACCAACACATATGATCAGTCATAAAAAGTATCACTGCACAATTGCCCTAGTAATTTAAGCGGTCGCCACGGTGCTCTCTACTGTGCTGAATGTTGTGGGTTCAAACCTCACATGGGACAACACTTTGTGTGATCCACAAATTGTTGTTTTGAGTCTGAGCGTTCTTTTTGTCTGTTTCATACATATTTGTAAATTACTCGCGACATAGGATTTATTCCTAGGGCGGGTGTTGTCTTTAAAAAAAAAACTAAAAAGGTGAACCAAATTTAAAAGAAAATAAGAGTTCTCAACATCCGTGTCCATATCAAACGATTAACTCAATGTGATTAGACTTAAATAGTAGTATTTACAAAATAATATTCACACAGAGACAAGTTAGCTACATTTCTTTAGTAATATTTCCATAATTACATAATTAGTCGTATACACTTCAATGATGCAAATAATTACAATATGCTTTAATATTTATATTGTCTAATCCACCAAAAACTGCGACACATTGTCTAAAAGATAATAAACCAAAAATAACGTAAGTGCCAGCCCTGATTGTACATGTGTGCTTGAGCATAAAATTGCCCAACGCGAAAGTTCAAGGACGAACAACAGTTTGGTGCATACGGACAGCAAAACAATCGCGTTACATTTCATACGTCTTTGTCTTATACCACAGGGGGAAGGGGGAATATGAAATGATGTGTGATGAGAAATCATGAAGTAAGCTTGCAATGCAATAATGGAAAAAATATTTAGTAATTGTGTGGACTCGGTTGAATTGTTGCAATAAGCAGGCTTTTAATTAATAGCCATTACTTGCTAAGCTATTCTTTAATTTTGGATGAAAAATGATTGGGCAATTATCACACAAGATGTGCAGAAAATTTTAATAATATTTTGTAAGGTCATTGCACATTTTAGACAATATCGACAGACTCAGAAATTTTTAATAAACGAGTTTGTATTTATTACAGGCATCATTGCAAGTTACATTCGAACAACGTATAAATAAAAACATACGTATATTAAACGCAATTTATATTAATAAAGATAACGAACATACATTAATAAAGTATATTTCAGAAATAATACAATTTTACGCTTTTTCTATATATATATAAATGTCTATATAGGTGACGATTACGTTTATAATTCGTGTGACACGCGACAAGGGGGTAAATGTAAGTGAATTGTGCAAAAACACCAACCATATCGCCTAGTGTGCTAAGATTGTACTAGTATTCATTTTTTTACGATGTATTGTCTCATTTTCATTCTTGATTTTGTTATTTTTTTGTTTTAATCTAATTAATTCTCATTACACAAAAGCTCTCTACCTTCTGTGAGGTCGTGATGTTATTCTGGTCCAGGCCGCTCATTTGCGTTAAAAATAGTCAAAGGCCTACATTATCGTAGATCTTGATTCCATTCGCTTTTTTATCGTACATACACTCTTTTTTGTTTTAGTACAGACACTGTTACAGCACCATTCAAGGTGTGTGCATATACATACATACATAGCGTAATATAGCAATTTAGCAACCAGTTCACTTCCTTTTATAATTTTTAATAATATGCAGTTGCATCATATACTTTTCCACTGTTATTTATGAAGCATTTTATTCAATAGATCTTTTTACTACTACCTGATGTAATGCGGTGACTGCTGTAATGAGCGGTTGTAATACAGAATTAATATTACCGCACCCCTGTCATAAAACGCATAACACTTTCAAAGGTTTTTTACTCATTTATGTCTGAAGTTGCCTCGAGTAGAAGCACGACATTTGGCGGAATAAAACTACATGATATTATGGATGTTGGTCTGTGTCTCTTATTAAGAATACGTTTTTTACTGAGCTCCTATTGGCCAGCACGTTATATAGTCTTGATAAAAAGGAGTCAGTTTTCTTCATTTCTGTGATGTCATGGAGCGATGTAACCTTCCTCAAAAAATAGGCTGTCTAACTCTAAAAAATTTTTCATTTTGCAGAAGTAGTTCATGAGGTTGAGCGTGGTTAACCAAACCAAAACGGATTCAAGTGATGTAGAGTCGATAAAATAAGTAAATTAAATATGAGGCTTTCTAATAGTCCTCCTGAGATAGGATAGAACTGGTTATCGGTTAGATAGTTCTAGTACTGGACTGAAATTTCCACATCCAATTTCCAAGCTCCAAAGATCACAGAAATTTACCATTAACTTTATAAGTATTATATGCTGGCATGTTACATACATATGTATATACATTCGTACTGAGTGGGAGTCGGACCTGCAACATTCGAGGAGACAGATTTCATAATAAATAAAATAATGTTACACTTTTTCTGCCACCAGTACATTGTATGCTAATGACAGAGTGAATGCAAAGGCCATCTTCCCATCGGCGCAGTAGCCTGAATGTCCACTCCGCTTCGGTACATGCCGTGTGAATTATATCTATGTGTAATGAACAGTTATTTAGAGTACTTTAATTTGTACTAAAGTATGAGCGTAGCTAATTATTTACTGACAGACTGATCAACAATCTGACAAACTAAAAGTTTGTTTTTAAAAACACTAGTGCAGTTATTTGTCACTAAGAATAGTTATGGTTTCACTATATAAAGTTTATGTTTTAATCTGTATGTGTAAGTATGTACGTGTGTTCGTATATGACTGGTGGTGAGATGAAAGGGTAATGAGACCACCGATTGTGACGTCTACATATTTTGTATGTGTTAATTGTGTCATCATCATCATTATCAATAGCCTTTAACAGTCCAGTGCTGGACATAGGCTTCTCCTTAGCAAGAAGGTTTTGGCCTCTTTGGAGTGATTCCATATTTTGTTCCCTTAGTCGCCTCTTACAACGCTTATAGAAGGAATAGGGGTTGTGACTCTATGTATTTCTAAACCGTTACCACACAGAGACAATTTATTGTATTTAGTAAAAAAATCGACAAATAATCAAAAGGTTTTCAGGTAAAATAAAGAAAAAAAAATGTGTGTATGTGTGTGTAAAAAATTACAAACGTAAAATCTGAGTTATGCTGGTTGTCGTAGATAATTTGTAACCATTCTGGTTCGAGAAGCCAACTGTTTGAAAAGACAACGCTCGCATTACGAATATATCAAATTTTGCAGAAGACTTTACAAACATACAAGAAACAGACACAAAGAACACTTAGTTCCGTGTGGGGTTTGAACTCACAACACTCAGCATTATAGAGAGTGGCGTGGCGATTGCTTAAACCACTATGCCATCCGTGCAGTCAAACTGTCATTTTGAACCAATGCCATGCAGCACATGTATCAAAACAAAAGGCCTATTTACAAACAAAAATACTTTTACTTTATTATTTAAGAAAAAATAACAGAAATGCTTTAGTGTAGTGCGTGCCCCAGATGACGCATAACGACCTTGGCATTAAAAACGTTATTTACACAATCCTTCCGGTATTACACTGTACCGGTAACTGTTACCGATATTAAAACGGTTATTTAATAACTTACAGGCTCGCGACTGATGAAATGTCATCTTGTTGTTGTGTGAACCGGTTTTATAACTCGCAAATATAAATATAATTGCGTGATTTTATTACAGATATTTGTCTCGAGATATTTATGAGATATACTGATGAATAAATAGTTTTCGCTCAGTCTCAATTTGCGTAAGTGGTAATCAATATTACTGTTATTTCTTTTAATCAAACAAAGACAACATACTTCTCTTTTATCTGAATCAAAAAGTTATCAACTTTTACATTCAAACAAGTCATCTTTAGTCAAATGACTATTGCAAAGGTATAAAATATCTATTTCTAGTCATCTAAATATTCTTGAATGTTGTGCTTCTCAAAAGTTTTTGATGTGTGGAGGGACGGGGAGTCATGCCCCTCCGACACAACGAGGAACCTCCACCTAGGCAAGGTGATCATACATAGCAGGCCATGGTCCAACGGCTGATGTTGGGATATTGTGTATATGCTGATAGCCGCGAAAATTTCTAAATCGTGATTCAGGATTAATAGTTGTTTCGTAGTTCATTACTCCATAGTTCGATGTGTCGTCGCTAGATAGTGCTGTATTTTTGTTTTGTGTATTTTTGTTTGTGCTGTATGTGGAAGTCACCACAGATTGATAAGTCTATTGCAAATTAAATTTAAAAGCAATTATACCTCAACTGTGGTACTAGATATATAAAACGTCGGTAATAAGTTAGTCTAAATATGTCTGTAGGTGAATGTGAGGAGATATGCTGTACGAATACTCCAGAGATACCTCATACGTACTTTCGACCCCATAGTCAATTACGTTTCAAACGTTACAAAAACTATTTATAACCGTTATACTTTATAGTGTTTGGAGCGATTTCTCACAACTGTTTTTTTTTACAAATAAGACCATAGGGTTTTCGAAAACTTTGACTAAGATACGAAATTATCAAATACATCAATTAGTGTCAAAGAATACATTGTGTAATTATTTTACAATAAATATTTTGTCTTTACGTGAACTTAAAAAAATACTATTCAACAATGGGGACAAGTTTATTGCATTAAATTGTTAAATATTGAGTATGTATGTGAAATCTGACGTACTTAGCTCAAGACTTTATGTTTGAAATTATTACTTAACGGCCTAAACATAGGATGCAAAATTGAATGTGTCAAAATTTACCTAGTACCCTTTGACATTGTAATGTGTTTGTTTCTGTTGTGTTGTAGGTTGTTATTTATTTAATTTTAGTTAAAGTCGTAAAGATAACCTGTGGTACGTCATTTCCACCTATTGTGTAGTACGTTGTTAGTCAGAATTAATTAGTTAAATTAAATATTGCTTAATTTTATTATCTCGGTGTGACCGATAGCCGTTTTGACATTTTGAGATGTAAAATTCACTTTTATTCAATTTTAACAGCAAAAATCTTTGTGGGTTGTGAACCACGAATTAGTTAACATTTGATAAAATCGTATAGAAAATCATGTGATAAAATATAATAATTGTTTATTTACAAGGAACCTAATTAAATGGAATTTATTTTTTAAAAATTACATCGTGTAAATGACCACCGTTTCGATGTTCCCACTCTTCTAAGCGAGCACCAAAATTTTTAAATACTCGTTGGCAAAGAGACCGCGATATCGCCGTCATCTCTTTACTCATTTTCCTTTTAGTTGACGTAGTGTATTCGATTTATTGATGTAGACACGATTCTTCAAATATCCCCATAAAAAGAAGTCTGCTGGGGATAGATCTGGACTTCTGAGTGGTCATGGAATATCACCTCGTCTTGAAATCAGCTTTTCGTAAACTGATCTTTGACCACCGGTAGGGACTCATTGGATGTGTGACAAGTGGCTCCATCTTGTCGATACCATGCATTACGATTGTAGCCAGCAAATGCAAGTAACACGAGTCTTTAAACTCCTGTAACATGTTTGCGCAGGATGTTAGATTCAAATGTTAACGAATTCTTGACCCACCCTATATAAGCTGTAGTTTCGCTCGAGAGTCATTAAGGATCATCCATAAATTATGTCACATGAATACAATAATATTTGAAACTCATATAGTTAGTGAAACTCTCATGCCCCTAATCATAATTAAATACTTCGTTGATCCCCAACGTCTCACGTAACTTACGAATGATACCTAACTCCAAATGACTTTTAGAGCTTCAAAAGTCTCAATTGCACTTTCTAGCCGAGATTTGAGGTTATCCTCTTAGAAAAACAAGTTGATACACTTCACAATCTTAGAAACGCATGGATGAATCGTCCATAAAATTATGATGAGAACAGGAAATTTATAATGGTGATACACATACTGCCGTGTTGATGCTATTATAAACAATCATGCTTGTAAAAATTTACTTTTGATGAGAAATATAGTAGGAGAGCCATGCTTCGAACATACGGGCCAGGTCTGAACGGACAGATACCACAGACTCTCAGAAAGCGGTTTCAGCAGATCCTTTTCGCTGAGTTAATGAGACTTTATTAGGTAGTAGAGCCACGCTGATTTCAGCACGAACGGGCCGGCTCGATCGAAACAGTACTACCCTCCCACAGAAGACCAACCTAAAGCGACAGCATCCGTGCTGTCGTGTTTCATTGGTGAGTGCGAGACCGGAGGCCCATTGATGCACAGTTGACGGTTATCGTGGTAATAGTGTGAACCTTACAATGCCAAGATGACTGTCATGCTTTTTACGTCACCAAGTGGAGCGTGAAAAAGCATCTCACTGGGCCGCCATAGCGTGGGTCGCCATGCTGTGTTGACTGTATTTGTAATGGTGACCACAACTTGGATTATATACATACCTTCCATCAGGCAGAGTGGAGTCATTTTCACAGACTGTTAATATAAAAAAAAGACTCCGTGAGTTTAAGCATTCTCCCTACCTCTGATTCTGGATCAAAGGACTGAAAGAGCGGTAACGCACTTGTCATCGTGGGCGGCGGTGGTCACTTACTATCTGATGTTCCATTTACTCGTTTGCCCTATATCGTTAGAAAATTAAACCCCCGTATAGCGTCATATAGATATTCAAAATAATATTTTATATCTGACGTTCTCATCTTCCATTTTAGAATCCGTGTGTCGTAAGGCCTAGGAACAGGGCTATTGTAATTAATAGTGGGTGCATTTAAGAGTAATCTTGTTACCTATTTGAGATCTTTTAACGAGGCTGTGTACCAATAATTTAATCACCACAATAGCTGTTCCCACGACTAACGTATAATGGTAACACTTATATAATAGTTCGCGTGACGAGTGCCATGCGCGTGCGCAACCCAAACGAAAAAATGTTATTTTGTTTGATTGATAGAGTTGATATTGGCGTGGGGAAAACTTTTGTTGAATTTCGGTGTGTATGTCAAAATTGGACGATTTGTTGGTTAAATTTTGTAAATTAGATGTAATCGTCCGTGTTAACATTTATGTATGTGTGTATTTAGATCAAGTCTTTGTTGTCGAGGAATTGATTCAAACATACATTTAAATATTATATCTTTTGATTATAATATAATATTCTATCCAATGGTTAATGATCTTGACTGCAGAAACCGAGTTCGTTTTTTATTCCCATTCTGGAAAATTAATTTATCTTTTCTTTTTTAAAAAAAAAAGATAAGGCCGCATTATGAATATATCACAGTGGACTTCACATAAAATAAATATACACAAGGACACCCAGACCTAGAACAACAATTTGTGGATCACACAGTGTAGTCCCATGTGGAGTTTGAAACTACAACACTCGGTGCAGTAAAGAGCAGCGTGGCGATCGCTTAATTCACTACGCTATCCGTACAACACTGTATATTAAATGTGATTATTTATGATTTTGAGGAGTAATTACATATACCACGTATGTAGTATAGTATTGAAGGCCAAAACCTATGTCAAGAAGCCTATGTCCTGCAATGGATTATTAAAGGCTAAATATGTTTTTCTTGCAAGTCAACTCTCTTAGTAGAATATTATCCTGTGCCGTATAACTCTACGAATATAATATTTTTAAAACAGTTTCATTGTTTCGAGATATGGCTCAACTAAATAGTTTAGATTAGTCCTTTATAAGGCAAGTAGTAACAAATACCGTTGTGTAAACGTTTCAAATAAACTTATAATAATAAATTTAAAGATTGCAGATAAAAATATGCTTTCATTTCGAACACAAAGCTACTAGGAACAATAAATGACCATTACCTCAAAATATTACCTTTCACGCCATATATGGCCCACGGTTATATCATCTAAGTTGCAATATCATAATAATATATTGTTATAATATTGGGTGCATCTCACAACATAGTTTGGGTAAAAATAATCCTCCATATTTCGACGTATTAAGTACACAGAGTGTCCCCACTCTAATTTATCTAAAGCCTAAACTAAGCAGGACAACAGTACTGCATAAAGAAGGTAACCTTGATACCAACCCGTCTGACCAGTCCACAGTCTCCAGACCTACGTCCAACTGTAGATTTTTAAAGTCTATTGACAATAATTATAGCTTCGCTCAGCTCACACACAAACAATCCGATCCTAAACGAGTCAAAGCTTGTACTATATTAGCCACACTGCTGATAAACATGCTTATAGATAGTTCTAGGTAGTAGAACCACACTGATTTCAGCACGAGCGGGCCGGTTCGACCGGGGCAGTACTATCCTCCCACAGAAAACCAACCTAAAGCGCCAGCATCCATGTTGTCATATTTCGTTGGTGAGTGTGAGACCGGAGGTCCATTGATGCAAGGGTGACAGTTATCATGGTAACTGTGTAAACCTTACACTGTCACAATGACTGTCACGCCTTTTACGTCTCCAAGCGGGGTGTGAAAAAGCATCTCACAAGGCCGCCGTAGTGTGGGTCACCATACTGTATTGTCTGCATTTGCAATCAGTATGGTGACCACAACTCTTGGATTCTATTCATGCTTTCCATCAGGCAGAGTAGAGTCACTTTAGCAGGCTCTTAATATAGAAAAAAAAAATATTTTATAGATAAATTACATTCAAATAGAAGAAATAACCGTACTCATCATACTAATATCTATCATGGGTGAGAATCGAACCTATGACCTCGTCACTAACCACTAGGCCAACAGACCCATTACTATGATGACTGTAGTCCTGTTTCCTATCCAATCTTTTACCCTAGTTTCCTTGCCTTACCCTACTGGGTTCCGTAGAAAATTAACGTCACCCAAGTAGTCATCAAATAAAAACGACTTAATTAAGACCCGAAATAAAATCATTAAGAGGACAGAACTGTAATGGTCATAAGATGATTACATGACAAACCATTACAAAGAAATTTATGTACTTGATTTTTGACATTAATAAATACGTATTCATATACACAGTACATACACAATATTAATTCTAGAAAAAGATAGTACAAAATTAAGGTGGATCTGATTGAATGTTTAAGAAATGTTCCAGAAAATAGGTATTTAAAACTTTGCCGAGTTTTTGCCATCCTAACCTCGAGATGGAACACAGTCCATAAGACAGATTTTACCAAGAAATAGTTTTTGATATAGTCTTTTACGAACTAAATGATAACAAACTTTAAAAATAATTTTTCTTCGTTACAGTACCCATTTAGAGCTCATTAAAAAACAAATCTATAATTATTTTCTACAAAACTTTAAATACTATACAATTTTAAACCCAATATAGGTAAATATTATTGCAAACAATGAACTTCATATCCAAAAAAAGTAATTAAAGTAGGTAAAAATATTCAAATCGTTTTACAATGAAAAAGGCAGTAGCCTTGACGAAGGCGTCAGGTTTTATTGTTGAATATCAGCAATTTGCCAATGAGTCCCACACTTCGACCTTTGCCTCGGGGGGGACAGATTAAGACAATAGGTTCAGCTAATTATATCTTTATGATATGAAAAATATTTTAATCCGGCAATATTATTCGGTCAAGTACGTCGCAACATTGTGACGTAGGCGTGTGAAGTTCCATACGAATGATATGTAATACTGAAATATGTGTTTCAAAAATTCACTTCTTTTGACACTAGTTTCACGTCTTTAGTAACTGCCCTGTTGGTCTAGTAGTGTGTAATAGTATTATTAAGTTTGTCCGTGTGGTGACGGATTAAGAATACATAGTGTTACCACCCCTATTCATCCCGTGGGTGTAGTAAAAGGCGACTAAGGGAACAAAGTACACAAGACAACATCATTACAAAGAGAAGGAAAACTTGGAACAAACTCTATTCCAACTCGTCTGGCCAGCGTGATATAGTAGGCCAAAAGCTCCTTGCTAAGGAGAGGCCTATATCCAGCAGTGGATTGTAAAAGGCTGTTGATGAAAGTTTTTCTAAGACTCAATAACAGCCCGAAGTTTGGAAGCTGGGGTCTTGACCCGTGTCTCGAAAAGCATATAAAGCCCTGTGCCTGATCTCTTACCAGTTGTATCGGATAAATGTCCCATCAGATTACGAGAGTGGGGAAATAGAGACTGCTCCTATGTTTGCGCACCCACCTATGCACTATAATATCTAATGTGTGGCTGGTGTCCGTTGAAACCGGATGCCGAGGTCGAAATCGGCTAAAAGTACATCAAATAGATATTAACATCAACAGCTAAACACAACACACACAACTCTGATCCTAAATCTAAACTAGGCAGTACTTTTTTACTCTTTTATTATTTATTTTATTGGCCGGAGGCTCATTGATGCAGGGGTGACAGTTGTCGTGGTAAATGTGTGCAGTACAATGCTACAATGACAGTCATGTCTTTTACGTCTCCAAGTGAGGCGTAAAAAATCGTAATTGGCCGCCATAGTGTGGGTCACCATACTGCATTGTCACCATTCGCAATGAGTATGATGACTACAACTTTTGAATTCTATTCATGCTTTCCATCAAGCAGAGTAGAGTCACTTCGGCAGGCTATTAAAAAATAATATATATATATCACCTTATCTAAACATATATGTACTATGGCACTTTAGAAAAATCTATTTTTGATTTTCCCATCTAATTCTTAAATCCAGTTGATGATAATAAACTTCCCTATTGTTATATAAATATCATTACCAACATCATCCTTAAATATCCTTATATAGAAGTGTGTCCTCTGTCTTTATCTAGTGTGAGGGTATGTAATACATATAAAAACACATCTTACATTCCAATCTAAAATTAAGTTCAAGAGAAACACAACACATAAAACAGTTATATAACCAAACAACAAAACACACCAATAATGTAATTACAGTCATTTAAGTCCGACTCAATGATCGATTAACTAAATTCGATCTGCATCCTTGACATCGACTGTGTGACTGACAACCGATAGAGCATCGACATTTTAACTCGATACATCCTTGCTTTTGTTTAAAGATTTCACGCATCACGACGGATTTAAAGTGGAATAGTTTTTGTATCACTTTGTATGTAAGCGTTCCTGCTTTTAACTGAAGGTCATTTTTATCATTAAATAAAAATGTTTGTATAATTGGACTAAATCGATTTAAAAGGTGACTTTAAATGTTATCGTAATTGATTGAATTCCGATTTGAAAAGTTTGCAAGTTTAATATCATATGACGTTAGCTATTATTTTTATATACCCAAGTTTTACATCATCACGTCGCATACTGTGTACTGACGTTACAAATATTACATTAAAATTTTGAAACTTAGGTGAGTTACTATAAGTCACAAGAGTGCTGTTAAACATACTTGTAAATTTCTACTTATATACATACATAATACGAAGTATTATTAGTCGATTTCGACCACGACGGCTCGACAACGGAGACCAGTTAACTATGCACGAGATATTATAGTAAATAAGTATGTGCACAAACACAAGTGGACTCTCTGTTCTCTCACTCTAACAATCCGATGGAACGGCTATCCGACTCGATCTGGGAGAAATCATGCGTAGGACCGACCGTTTTACGTGCTGTCCAAGGCATAGGAATTAAAACCCTAACTTTCAAACTGCGAGCTGTTGTAAAGTATTTTTGCAACCAGAGACCATTTGATTGACAGTCGCATACGCTAACCACTTGGCCACCGAGACCGTACCATACATACTGTAGACACATTAAATGGTCGTGCTCGTCACCGAATTATTTCTCCTGGGTCGGAATTAAACACAGGTCCTCTGACTTAGCAGGCAGTATCACTAACCGCTAGACCTGGATTTGACATCATAAATCTTTACAAATGCACATAGTTATTGATTAAATAATTTTACAAGAGAGGTCTCTTATTTTTTTATAGACTGGTACACACTGGTCACACACTGGTGCTAAGTTATGCGATGATTATCACAATAGAATGCCAATCGTTCCTGCCATATGTCAAACTCAGCTGTCAAGATATCCACTATTAACTATAAGTGTTAATAGTTAATAGCCTGCCAAAGTGACTCTACTCTGCCTGATGGAAAGCTTGTACGGAATCCAAGATTTGCAGACACCACACTCATTACGAATGCAGATATCAATGCAGACAGTCATCGTGGCAGTGTAAGACATTTAACACGATACCTGCATCACTCTTCACCACTGCATCAATGGGTTCAATAATCGTCTTATTTGATTGTGAGAGTGAGGCAACAGAGAGTGCACCTGTCTTTACGCACACACACCAGCACTATAAGGTCACCTGCGTATTTGACTGGACTTCGTTGAGACTGGCCACCGTGGCCTAAATTGGTTAAAAATATATCATCATCACAAAACTTATTGTATTCACATATGACGTTTCAAAATTATTATTATAGTTAACGAAACAAATACTTTTTTATACTAATCACAGTCACAATATTAAAAAAAATATTTTCCGCCTGGGAACTGAACTAGTGACCTTCCGACCGTAATCGTCGGTCGGAGATCCATTACGGATGTTTCGTAAGTGTAGGTAAGTTAAGACAAACAGATCGAAAGCAAGGGCGAGTAGAGTCGATATTATGAACTCGTAAACTTAAAACATCACGGGTTCGAACTCTGCCCAGAGCATCTTTTAAGTGTGACGTGGTAATATGTTTGTTATCTAATAATGATCTGTTAAGCTCTTGGTTCATACAATTTTTTTGACAACCACGATGGTAAACAAGGACACCTCGCTTTAGTTTAACAAAGCATTAACTCCTAATCTTCTTATTTATCAACAGAAATCGATAATGCTCGTTAACCGAGCCATTACTTTCAAAGTAGAGCGATTTAAAGCCGCTAGGACCAGACCACTAAGTCCAGGCTCATTAAAATGCCACCATATATGATTTTTTTCGAAGATAACTCTCGTGTTAGAAATATATCCTGTGTCATGACACATACAACGAACACAAAAAACACCCAGACTCAGAACAACAATTTGTGGATCACACGATCAAACAAGCGACGAGGTGTTCGCTTACTCCACTACGCCACCCGTACAATCACATTTAAAGTAAATTCAACAAATCAGGTACAATTAAATAACGAATTGACTGATTTAACTACACGATTGACTTCTTGGTTTAAGCGATCTCCACGCCGCTCTCTGCAGCGCTGAGTGTTGTAGGTTCAAACCTCAAATGGAACAACACTTTGTGCGATCCACAAATTGTTGGTCTGAGTGTGGGTGTTCTTTGTGTCCGTTTCTTGTATGTTTGTAAAGTCCCTCACAATACAGGATTTATTCCTAATACGGATATTGTATGTTTAACAAAATAATTAAGTCTTTTACAGATTTCTTCAAGTGATATTTGTAGTGTAAAAAACGAAAAGTCTAATCTTGTCCAAAAACAATTAACACACTCGCAAGGTCGTTTTTCTTCCCACATCCCTCGTAATTACTAGATGCAGTGCAGTGCAAATAAAACGTCACAGTCTATTTAGTTTAGATGTAAACAATATCCCGAGAGGATGTGAAGATGCTATCTTGCAAACGAGCGTGAAACAGATGGAAAACTGTGGCCTTTCATTGTGTCTACATTCGTGTGCAATGCTGTGTACGAGTGGGGCCTTCCACCCACCGACTTGTAATATCATCACTTTTAAACGTCACGTGGTCAAAATATTAGCTAATAATACAGGAGAATGGAGGCGTTAGCGATTGCAGATAGGGACGCGAAAAGCTTGCATCTTAAATAAGGAGACAGGTCTATCTAACGTTACGCTAATATTCGGTCTATAGTGGAAAGTCAGTCATTATGATTATTGTCTATTTCAGAAAGATATATAAGTAAGAGTATTACGGGAGATCCATGTTTTAGCACAAATGACCTCGCTCGACTACAGTTTTTAGGTAGTAGAGCCACACTGATTTCAGCACGAACAGGCCGGCTCGACCGGGGCAGTACTACTCCCACAGAAGACCAACCTAAAGCGCCAGCATCCGTGCTATCGTGTTTTATTGGTGAGTGCGAGACCGGAGGCCCATTGATGCAGGGGTGACAGTTACCGTGATAACTATGTGAGCTTTACACTGCCACGATGACTGTCATGCCTTTTACGTCCCCAAGCGGGGCGTGAAAAAGTATCTCACAAGGCCGCCATAGTGTGGGTCACCATACTGCATTGTCTGCATTTGCAATGAGTATGGTAACCACAACTCTTGGATTCTAGTCATGCTTTCCATCAGGCAGAGTAGAGTCACTTTGGCAAGCTCTTAATATAGAAAAAAATTCATTTTATGGACAAATTACATTCAAATAGAAGAAATAACCGTGTTCATCATACTAATATTTATCATGGGTGAGAATCGAACCTATGACCTCGTCACTAACCACTAGACCAACAGGCCCATTACTATGATGACTATATTCCAGTCACTTTGGCAGGATAGTCATACAGAAAAAAAAGTGATACCATGAAGACTTGCATTTCATAATTACCTGTAATTAAGAAAAGCCAGTAAGCCAGAGAGTGATCCACCATTTCTATTATAGAAATTATTACAATCTCTTTTACATTGTCTTCTTAAATATCTTACTTGAAACGTTAGAAACTCGGTATTAATCAGATCGTACTTGCCTTTCAAACCACAAGACTCTTAAAAGGTAGACTTATATCAGACATGGAGTGCAATAACAAACATACTCACATACATACGAGTGTAGATAGTGCAGCTATCATCACGATCGTACACGTCCAATACAAACAGATACAAACATTCACACGGCTGGGCCGGCGCAGATACTATCACATACACATCGTTATAACAATATGTAACCCATACAGAAATATGCATTTAAATGTTTGACACAAACCAATAACATAAAACCTAACCAATTTATTATCAACTAGCTTACTCCGCGAACTCTGTTCCGCCTTAGGGGCAATAAATAAGCAGTTTTTGGATTTTGGACCGAAAAGTCGAACAGGATAAAAAGTATTCTATATCCGTCTCCTGGTTCTAAGCTACCTCTCCACCAATTTTCAGCTAAATCTGTTCAGCCGTTCTTGAGTTATAACTGGTGTAACTAACACCACTTTCTTTTATATATGTAGATGACAGAAAAAAGTCGAGATAAAAATAGAATTCATAAACAAAAAAAAAACTTGACTAATCGAATCTAAGTTTATTAAAAAGCATTTTGCTAAAAGGAAAGCTGCTAAAGAAAAATAAGTTTAAGGCATTTGAAATAGTGAGCAAAATCGAGTCATAGATTTGAACTTTTGAAGCTTTTTGGTAACTTTCTCACCTCTTAGTGTTTTCAAAAATTCAATTCCTTTTTTTAAGTTATTCCGTTCCAACAAAAAATTGAAAGGTCAAGGGTCAGATAGGGTAAATATGGTGTTTCATTTATACAATGAATCGATAGCAAAACATCGAATATTTTACGAAAAATTAATTGTTTAACTTTGGTAGGTTAATCAATCACATTTTCACATTTAACTTGTTACGTGGCTCTAACGGCTTGTCGACGTACTTATAAGTGGTTCGTGTCGATGAAGATTCAGATAAGACAGATCTAAAACGATGCAGAGAGACATGGCACGTTGCCGTGAGAAGACTTACATCACGGACCACGCTCAGATTTTGAGATACAAGAAAAATGCATTTCTCTTAATCGCGGTCGCTACCGCCTATGACATAAAACATCCATCATAAATGTAACCGAGTGACAAAATGAATCAGTCATGAATTTTAAAACTGATTAAATACTCCTTAAATGGCTTTCTATGACGTCACAACCGAAAGTACTACCTCCATGTCACATCCTTTTCTAATAACATAATAAATACGATAGTTTGTGAGGATGGATGTTTGTTACTGTAAAACTGCTGAGCAGACTCTGATGAATCTTTACATTTACATAGGTTTTACGTAAGAAACTACATTTTTTTAGTTTTTGTGTGTTTTCGCTATAATATAACAATACGTGTCAAGTCAGTCATAAAAATTTCTGCCATGTGAAAACTATCTTGACGTGCGCTGCCTAAGCCGTTAGAGCCGCACGACAAGAATATAACCGTGGGATTGCTCGTCTTAAATAGTTTTAAATAAAATTCCACAACAGCATATATGTACCTTATGTGGAAGCGTGTATATTCTAAATATTGAACCATAAACACAAGTATATTGGTTATTTTTACAATGTTTATCAATTTTGTTAAAAGTTTTGTCGCTTTGAGTGAATGTGGATGAGTTTGTCTTTTACACTAAGTAATTTAGACGAATAATTTTAAACTTATCACAAGATAGGCCTGAATGTAGCTTAACTTGTTTTTACCGCGGCATGCGCGATATACACGCGGGTGGAACCACTTTTATGATAAAAAGTTCCAAATATACATATTTATATATAACTAGCTGACCCGGCAAACGTTGTTTTGCCATATAAAAATGACGATTGATCAGTTTTCAACCGGAGAGGAAAAATGATTAAATCACTAAAATGGCTATTAAAAAATAGGGGTTGATCGTAGAAGGGTGAAAATTGAGGATTGTATGTATTTTTGTATGTTGTATCATAAAAAATAGAAATTAAAAATTTTGTTAAAAAAAAAAAGTTAGGGTTGTACTACCCCTAACATTTAGGGGGATGAAAAATAGATGTTGGCCGATTCTCATAGATACTGGATAAGCACAAAAAATTTCATCAAAATCGGTCAAGCCGTTTCGGAGGAGTATGGCAACGAAAACTGTGACACGAGAATTTTATATATTAGATTTCCTTATTTGTCCAGATGAATGCGTTGATCTCTAGAAGTACTGACCGTACTGGTGTAAATCTACTTGCATCTAATAGCCCAATTATTGTAGAATGTTGTAGGCTATTGAACATCACGCTACAATGCTTAGAAGCGGAGCAGTGACAATGAAAACGTGTGAAATTGCGTCCAGCAATGTTCCGTCTGTCTAATACGTAGCGGTATTCTAAGTACATATGTGATTTAATTATACATTTGGGTGTATTTGCATAAGAAGTGGACCTTCAAACAAAATTATATGCCAATTATTTGATAGCGATCCGTTCTGCATTGTTAGTTTATCTATAAACGTATAAACAATAGCTATTTCACTTTATTACGTTATGGAGCGAAGATAAGCCTAAATGTCTACTTATAAATGAATTAGTAAGTCGGAGTTTAAACAAACACCAATTCTAGTCTTTTTATTATTGCATACATCGGCATGTCGGCAAAATAATTACATTAATTGCTTCGGTAGCGTAGGGGTACCTAATGCGACTGTTGTATTTGAGGTATCGGGTCCAATCCCCATGTCGGACCAAATGTACAAATATTTGTTTTGGAGTTTGAGTCTTTTCTATGTATAATATGTATGTATGTACAAAAAGAAAAGCATACAATTATTGAGTTAATCAATCAGTTATTATAATACAAGCTCTGCTTAGTTTGAGACTAGATGGCGTTATGTGTCAAATGTCCTTAATATTTATTTCTGTATCTGTGTTTTGTGCGTGTGAGTAGAGCTTTTATTGAGTTTTGCGTCACCAATGTGCGGGGTGTCTGAGCCATAAACCCTGTAAGGATTAATAAGGAAAAAAGAATAATGTGTCTAGAAAGAGGCAAGATTCACTAATCCATTTATATTTTTTAATTGGCGACACTGTAACTGTTACATACTGCAGTACGTTAACTGGTTAAAACTATGTTGTATAGGGCACTAGCTGTACCCTGCGCGCGTTGCTGCGCCACCAACTAAAATATATTTGAAGGAAAGACATAAAAAAATAATCATTCCAACTCAGAAACCTTCGTGGGCAGTTTACGATTCTATAAGGAACATACAGATAAACAGACACTCAAACATTCATTATATAGACAAGGGAATCTAACAGATTTACTAAAGCTAGCTTTTCAGGTGCAGAAATGTCCTCTCATACTCTCTACAATTCAAATCACTTGCTCAAGTTGATCTTCGATACCCAAACATGTTTACAACGTATGGCACGCTATAGGACTATCAATACAAAAATGAAGTCCATTAGTCATGATGTCAGCACACGTAACAGTAGATATTATCCAATATGATTTACACTACTTGGGTTCGTGCTGCGGAAAGCAGTTGGACATGACAATTGAGCGATGGAGTACAGCTCATGTTTAATGGGCCGTAACCACGTCCATCACTTTTAAACATCTAGTACCATCTTAAAAGAGGATTTGAAACAAATTCTGTAACAATCCATCTGGCCAGCATGGTATAGTGGGCCAAAACCTCCTTTCAAAGGAGCGGCCTATGTCCAGCAGTGGACTATTAAAGGCTGATCCCCTCCCCGTCGTGTCTGATAACTGTCCCATCGGATTGTGAGAGTGAGGGAACAGAGAGTGTACCAAACGCATAGGCAAAATAATTAAATTTTCAGTTCAGGACATTCCATAATATAGGGTGGGCCACGAATTAGTTAACATTTGAAAAAATCGTGTGATAAAACCATTTGACATATTATTAAAAGTTTGAATTGAATGTGTGACAAGTGCCTCCATCTTGTTGAAACCATGGGTTACGATTATAACCAGCAAATTCCAGTAGCATCGGTCCCAAGAACGTCCTTAACATGTTTGCGCGGGATATTAGATTCAAATGTTAACGAATTCTTGGTCCACCCTATATTACTCATGATGAAAAAGGAGTACGAAATTTGTGTGTACGTGTAAGATAAGCTCAGAAATAACTGCATCTATTTTAATAATACTTTCTTTGAACTGACAACACAGTAAGTTAAGAAAATGACTTTTGTGTATTCAGACAACATTTTTAACCCCGAACACTCAACAACTGATTTACAGGTACTTGAATCGTGTCCTAACTATATAAGTACAGTCAATTGCAGTACCGAATAAGTAAGGAAAGTACAGTCAACGAGAAAAATTTTAAATCGTTAAGTAGTTGTATGCGTTATTTTGATACTTTGTCACAAGTTACGGAAGTTAAAGTGGAAATTTCAATATTCTTAGAATACCCCGAGTTGTAAGCTACCTATAAAGCAGTTTAACAGTTTCGTGAAAAACATTAATAGGCACGCTCGTTGCGTCGTTTGTTTGTTTAGTTTGAGCACAAATAAATACATACATAATAATGTATTTTTACATAATAACTAAACTGAACTTATACTATGGGTACTAGACAACTGGTAAATACATGCATATTATACATAGAAAATACTCAAACTCTGAAACAATTTTTTACAGATCATACTAACATTTGGTCCGACCCAAAAAATGGACCCGAGACCTCAAACTCGGCGTTCGCATACTGCACCACAGAGGCAATCAAATGATAGTTAATACATATACAAACAATGAGAAAGTTATCAGAACACGTTTGCACGCATCAAATAACATTTGCATACATTTAATTATAATTGATTATGAAGGTGAATAATTATTTAATAAAATCATTAAAACTAAAACAAAATTAAGTGTTACTTCACTTAAAGTGATATAGAAAGTATATATTGCCTTTTAGTGTATATTTATTTAAACGTGTTCAATATAACTGTGATTTATATGACACCGTCAATAGGCTAGATGACACCTTAGTCAAATTAGTTACTTTTTATCATCTGTCAAAACGACAATTTTGTATGAAAAATGTACTAAATACAAAATTGTGACGTCACTGTTTTAGACTACTCAATTGAACAATATATTTCACTGTATAATTGATTGAAATTCGTAATAATAATAAAAAGCTATGTTAACTGTATTTGCCGAGATGTTTCGCGATATTAGTTTTAATGAAGTGGACATTAGTATTTATTTACGATAGAGTCATCTACCCGATTAAACACAATTGAGTTTCTCTATAAGAAAAGATTTTATGTTTTTGGAACGAAGTTCCTTACGGCAGGCTTGGAGGGGATATTAAAACTAAATATTTAAATGTAGAAGGAGAGAAAGAGAAGAAGAAGGAGAAAAGCGGAGTGGACGACTTCTCGTCCAATTCAAAGGACGCATCGGTTGGGACACCTATGTCGATGAGGCTCCCAGAAGTCATTATGACTGCTGGGAGCCGCAGAACATCGGAACGACTGCGTTCCAGGTCTACGTGTTCGTCGGATGGCACGGGAGGTGGCCTGATGGAAACGGAGCTGTGCGACTCCCGAAAACGCGGGCGCTCCAGGGACGAGGAGAGCGACACGTCCCAGGAGATGTTACCTCCTAAAGTCGCCAGCAACCGTAGAGGCAGGTCGCGAACTTCGATCTCGATCCCGTCAGGCTCCGTCTTCTGTAAGGCGGAAGCCTATAGGCGGGTTAGGGCGGACGGCGAAGCACTTGCAGAGGAGGAGATCGCAGATCTCTTGCATAAGATTAAGGAGCCGATGGTAGGGGATTCTGTTCCCCAAACGCCATCGTCCATGCAAGAGAGAGCGAAAGCAGCGGTGGCTATCATCCACAAGGTAGCCACCAAGTCGAGTAACCTTAAGGGTGCTTTTGTAAAAGCCCTTAAGGACTCCTCTTCTGCAGTTGCGGGGGTTGTTGAGAGCCTTATTGGGGACGTGGCTCGTCTCCAAGCGGCCAACGACCATCTTACACGAGAAGTAGCTGAACTGAGCGCACAGTTTGCCCAATTCCGGGCGGTTCGCCCTGAGCAAGAAGGCTCGTCTCAATCGCTTGCCTCTGTCACTCCCGGTACCATCGCTGATGCCCAATTGCGGCAAATCACTGACGCAGTGTGGCGTATGATGGACGGACGTCTCGCTGGCCTGGAGGCGAGACTACCTCCAGCCGCTGTCGTCCGGCCACCACTCGCGTCACATAGACCAAAGGCCGCATCGGCGCTGACGTCGCTTCCCGTTGTAGACGATCGTGTGTCTTATGCAGCGGCGGTGTCAGTGTCTGCTGTTCCTGCGGCGTCAGTATCTCCTGTTCCTGCGGCCACTCCGAGGACACGACAGGCGGCTAAAGCAGTAGCTAAGACGGGTGCACAGAGGTCAGGGCCCAAAGCGGCGGCTAAGTCTAGAGCGGAATTCCCTCCGCTCTCCACTCCAGCCGCTGTACCTGGCACCTCCACATCTGCTCCCTCTACATCTGCCCCGTCCACGGATGGTTGGCAGGTAGTCGGGGGGGCTAAGAAATCCCGAAAGCGGGGTAAAAAGGCTGCCCAAAAAGCAGCTTCTACCCCGCAGTCGCCATCGGTGGCGGTGACTACCGCGAAGAAGCCGCGCAGATTGCAGGTGCCTAAAAGCGCGGCTGTGGTGGTCACCGTAACCCCAGAGGCGGCTAGTGGCGGACTATCCTATGCGGCCTTATTTAAAAAGGCCCGTGATAGTCTCGCCACCGATTTCGGGACTGAAGGGGTCAGGTTGCGCCTTGCCCAGACGGGAGCTCGAGTCCTCGAGTTCCCTGGGGCTGAAGGTGCAAAGACGGCGGACAGATTCGCCGAGAAACTGAGGGGAATCTTCGCGGCCACGGATGGTGTGAAGATCGCCAGGCCTACCAAATGCGCAGAGTTGCGCATTTCGGGCCTGGATGACTCCGTAACGACAGAGGATGTCCGCGTTGCAATCAGCGAGAAGACGGGCTGCAACGCGGACAACATTAGGGTCGGCACCATCCGCCCCGGTCCGGGAGGGCTTGGCGCAGTGTGGATCAGCTGTCCGGTAGCGTCGGCCAAAGCTTTGGGCGATGCAGGCAGAATCCTCGTCGGTTTTGTGAACGCCAGAGTCACTGTTCTGGCGGCAAGACCGATGAGGTGCTTTAAATGCCTAGCATCCGGACACACACGCGCCAAGTGCGTGAGTTGTTTTGACTGCAGCGGACTATGCTTCCGCTGCGGTCGACCGGGGCACAAGGCGGCAGAGTGCTCTGCCGCCCCTCACTGTCCGGTTTGTGCGGCGGGTAACAAGCCCGCCAATCATCAGATTGGGCAGGGGGGCTGCAAACCTCCCCGTGATTCTCGGCAAGCGTTGGGGGCTAGCCAGTCGACCCAGGCTGCCTCCGATGCCGTTCGCACGTCGACATCGTCGCCCATGGAGGAGGCTGTAGAGACGGTCCAGTAATGGCCCAAGTCTCCAGCCTCCTAGTCCAGACGAATCTGAACCACTGTGCTGCGGCGCAGGACCTCTTCCTGCAAGCCATGGCACAGTGGTCGATCGGTGTTGCCGTAGCCGCGGAGCCCTATTACGTTCCTCCCCGTCCAAACTGGTTGGGTGACCGGGACGGTTCCGTGGCAGTCGTCGGCTCCACGGCGGCTCATTCCCCGCCCTTGTCGCTAAGAGACAAGGGCACTGGATATGTTGCTGCCGAGTGGGGGGGGATCACTGTATATGGTGTATACTTCTCCCCCAACCGGAGTTTGAATGACTTCGAGGTTTTCCTTAACACCTTGGAAACCTCGATGCGGCGTCTAACGTCTGGGCACGTCTTAGTGCTGGGGGACTTCAACGCAAAGTCCATTGCGTGGGGTTCCCCCAGGACGGACGCTAGGGGCGAGGCCGTAGAGGAGTGGGCGGCCTCGGTGGGCCTCTGTTTACTGAACAGGGGCTCCACCAACACGTGTGTGCGACAGCAGGGAGGGTCGATAGTGGACCTTTCGTTCGCTACCCCTGCCCTCGCCGCACGAGTAAGGAACTGGTGTGTCCTGGAAGAGGTTGAGACGCTCTCGGATCACCTCTACATTCGATTTGAGCTCTCCCGGACCCAGGACCCCAGTAGGGGTCACGCGGCGCGGCGTTCTTCTCGCTTGCCGCGGTGGGCTGTAGCCAAACTGAATAGGGACCTACTAGAGGAGGCAGCCATTATTTTCTCCTGGCTGTCTCCGCAGGCCCCGACCGAGGAGGTCGACATGGGGGCTGGTCGTTTCCGCGATGCGATTACGCAGATCTGCGATGCGGCCATGCCCCGCATCCGAGGTAGTCGGCCTCCACGGAAGGAGGTTTACTGGTGGTCCCAGGAGTTGGCGGACCTCCGCGCGGCCTGTACTCGTGCCCGGAGGTCCTACACCCGTAGTCGGCGGCGACACCGCGTAGACGGCGGGGAGGACCAGCTTCATGAGGAGTACCGAGAGGCGCGGAAAACTCTGAAGCTGGCCATTAGCCGCGCCAAAGAAGTGAAGAGGAAGGAGATGCTGGAGGGTCTCGATCGTGACCCCTGGGGTCGCCCTTATCGTGCGGTGCGACAAAAGCTCCGCACGTCGGGCCCCCCCCTTACAGAGACACTCCAGCCCAGCTTCCTGCAGGAAGTGGTCGAGGGTCTTTTCCCGCAGCGGGCGGAGCACACACCCCCGTCGATGGCCTTCATGGTCGAAGACGACGGGGGACGGAACGAGGATAATGTTCCGCCCGTCAGGGAATCGGAGATAGGGGCGGTCGTTCTGCGGATTCGCTCTAAGAACACCGCCCCTGGGCCAGATGGGATACCTGCCCGAGTGCTGGCGCGAACTCTCGACCACATGTCGGATCGCCTCGGGGAAGTCCTAAACGCCAGCTTGGCGTCCGGGCGCTTTCCTGAGGGTTGGAAGAGCGGGAAGCTGGTCCTACTACAGAAGCCGGGACGGCCGGCCGATTCGGTCGCGGCCTATAGGCCCATCGTGTTGCTGGACGAGGCGGGTAAATTGTTTGAGAGGATACTCTCTGCCCGCATCGTCCGGCACCTCTGCGAGGTGGGCCCCGATCTGTCGGACGCCCAATACGGGTTTCGAGCCGGGCGTTCGACAGTCGATGCTGTGTTACGCCTGAGGGCCGTGACTGAAGAGGCGGTGAGCTGTGGCGGCGTGCTGTTGGCGGTGTCGTTGGACATCGCCAACGCATTTAATAGTCTGCCATTTAGCTGCATCAGGGAAGCACTCTACTACCACGGGGTGCCAGAGTACCTGAGGCGGCTTGTGGCAGACTACCTTGAGGAGCGTACCGTCATGTACGAGGACCGAGATGGCATTCTGAGACGGCGGCTCATGTCGTGCGGTGTTCCACAGGGGTCTGTCCTCGGACCACTCCTGTGGAATATGGGATACGACTGGGCCCTTCGAGGTCGTCTTCCCCCCGGGCTGGGCGTAATTTGTTACGCCGATGACACATTGGTCACGGCCCGGGGGGCGAACTTTCAAGAGGCGGCGCGCCTGGCCACCGTGGGAATCTCTTTGGTGGTCGGGCGCATTGAGGCGCTGGGTTTACGAGTGGCCCTAGACAAGACGGAGGCCCTTTTGTTCCATGGGCCCCGTCGTGGTCCACCACCCGGCGCCTCTATCGTAGTCAATTCGGTCCTCGTACCGGTTCAGGCCCAGATGAAATATCTGGGCCTGATCCTCGACGGCAGGTGGCTCTTCGACGAGCACTTCCGACAGCTTTCTCCAAAGCTGGTCGGCGCTGCTTCTGCCCTTGGGCGACTTTTGCCGAATTTGGGTGGAGCCAGCGTCGCGACGAGACGGCTATACACGGGGGTTGTCCGGTCAATGGCGCTGTATGGTGCACCGGTGTGGGCGGCGGCTCTGACCGCCCAGAATAGGGCTCGCCTCTGGCGCCCTCAGAGGATATTGGCGGTTAGAGCCATACGCGGCTACCGCACCGTATCGACGGAAGCGGCGTGCGCCTTGGCCGGAACTCCCCCGTGGGATTTGGAGGCGGAAGTGCTCGCCGAAGTTTATCGGCGGACAGCCGACTTCCGGGCGGGTAGCGGCATACGGCCCCCGCCCGAATAGGTACGCGAGTGGCGTGAGGCCGCTCGTCGAGCCACAATGGCTCGTTGGTCGTCCCGGTTGGAGACTCCACGTGCTGGCTTTGCACTCGTGGAGGCTCTCCAGCCGGTCATCGCCGAGTGGGCGGGGCGGCAGCACGGGACCCTTTCCTTCCGACTGACGCAGGTTCTTTCCGGGCACGGTTGCTTCGGGAAGTATCTGCACTCGGTCGCCAGGAGGGAATTGAGTCCCGCCTGTCACCACTGCGACTGCAGTGAGGACTCGGCTCAGCACACGCTGGCGGTTTGTTCCGCCTGGGCGGTGCAGCGTGGGGTCCTCACTGCAGCTATTGGATTAGATCTCTCGCTACCGGCCGTCATACGCTCCATGGCCGGTAGCGACAGTTGTTTTACCGCGGTCGCAACCTTCTGCGAAGACGTAATTTCGCGGAAGGAGGCGGCGGAGAAGGCCCGGGAGGACGATCTCCACTCGGACCCAATTCGCCGCCGGCGAGCCGGGCGGCGGAGGCGCGCATACCAGCGCCTCATGCCGCCTTGAGTGTGGCCGCGGGTGGACGGGACGGGTTTTCCCCTCCATCCGCTATAGTGGCCAGCCGCGAGGAGGCGACGTCCGCGTGTGCCGTACGCCGCCTAAAAGGAGAGTTTATCCGCAGATGGTGCCCGCATGAGCGGGCAGGCGCTAGGAGGGATCTGGATGTCGTAATAACAGCTGTTCCCGGATCCCTCCTATGTCAGGCGCAGAGTGGCACACCGTGTGGTTTTAGTCGGTCCGATTCCGACACACCACCCCGCCGTAAACCCCGGTGGGGTGACGGCCCGAGGGGGTTTCCACACGTTAAAAAAAAAAAAAAAAGGCTTGGAGGGGATAGGGATTTCGCTGCGGGACCGAACTGAAAAAAATGTGATAGTAAAACCGTAAGTGGAAAAAGTGCGTGGAATAAATCTGTGGAAAAAAGTGCATGGAATAAAACCGTTAAATGAGACGTGCGCAGGCGCGAAAGCGCGTCATGTGTGCTATTTTATTATTTTAAGGAATTTATTATTTTATTTCCTAAAATACTGAATTTCCTAAATACTTTCTTGTACTTAAATAAAAACTAATCAGCAAAATTTAAGAGAAAAATCAAGAAAACTTACATAAAATTGAGGACGATTTTTTTTGCAAATTGTGTCGATTCCACATTATCCGAAGGAACTTCGCTCCTACCTGGTGTCCCACGACATTCATTTTTTTTTTACATGTACACAAAGTAATTCAATTCATATTCAAAGAAAGAGATTCAAATTTAGTAATAAGACCTTACACATCTGTGTGAAAAGAAACGACACTTAATGTTATTAAACACGATGTCAGTTCTTTAATCACCATTTTAATAATTAATTACTTAATTAACAACAGTATCTAATTTACTACAGACAAATCACGACACGCTTTTTAGGTTATCTTATATTTTACCATAGACTGCGAAAGGTTTTTATTAGTGCGGCTCGATGACGTTTGTTTCGCGGGCGAATTTAAATAAAGAAAATCATACTTTTCTTTACATATAGTTAATAGAACATTAGTTATACTCGTATTTGGATGCAATTTTACAGCAACATAGGTTATACATCGAAATAACATATAAGCTACAATTAGTAATGATTTTATGTAATTTTGTTTTTAAGTCCGAAAAAAATATGGCCTCTGAGAGTCATCTTGGCTTACGCTGCCTAAACTATTGAAGTTACACAAAGATGATGTACTGTAGCATTGTTTGTACTCGTATGTTAAAAAAAATGTTTATTAAAAATGTTCTATTACGAAACTTAATGTGGCCGACCAAATTCCACGCGAGCGAAGCTGCAGACAAAAGCTAGTTGTTAATATAAAGGTGAAAAAAACGACACAAATATTTAAACTCATTCACAAACGACAAAGGCATGCCATAAAGCAACAGGAGCCTATAACTGATAGAATTTTTTAACTTTGACAGACATTTCTATATCATTTCATCCATTACTCCGGTACTGGAGACTAATATCATAAAATACACACATACATTATTTAATTCAAACAATATGTTAAAGAATTTTACAAAAAGACAACTGTGGTTGACTGTACAAGATAAGTTCACAGAGACCAGTTGAAAGTTTGACCCTAAGGGTCACGGAATGGCTTTTACTCTCAGCAAAAGGGACATATTTTGCAATGGTGAAATTTAACAAGAAAGCTGGCAGGCAAATGAATTGAATGTATTCTAGTAAAACCACTAGTTAAATAAATAAACAAATATTTCAGACATTTTACAACGCCATCTAGTTTCAAACTAAGCAGAGCTCGTGCTATGATAACTAGACTGACTGAAACACATACACACATACATATTGTACATAAAAAATACTCAAACTTTAAAGCCAATATTTGCAATTCCTAGAAACGTTTGATACGACCCAGAAATCAAGCCCGAGACTTCACACACAACAGTCGCAATAATCACCATTGAGCCATCGAGGCAGTCAAATACGTAATTACTTTGTAGTTATGTCCAGCAATAAACTAATCAAACACATTTTTATCCGTCAACCAATCAGTCGATTGATATTATGATATCAATCAACTGATTGGTTAATCTATGTTTAAAATCGATTTACTGACTCAATTTTTAGCATAAAAATCGAATAAAACGAATATCGATTATGTCCACTTTTCGATATTAGTGTGTAGAGCTTTCGGAATGTTTGATTGGCGTACTTTGGCGGGGATTGGCGCATCCCACAACAACGCAGTTTAAAGTATAGTGAAAGTGGTTTTGTGGAATGAGTCATCATATACCAGAATTAGAGAAAGCAATAAATGCAGTAAGGTTACAGGCTGAATTATAATGTACTGACTTAGCTGTCATTATGTCTTTCACCATCACCTATCGCACTCCACTACTGGACATGGACTTTATTTAATACAAGAACAAAATTTTAAGCAAGAAAATGAACTTTTTAATTATAGTCAATACTAATATGAAATAGATTTAACAATACTAGTGGTCGCCTATTGGTCGAAATTCGATCATAATAAAACACAACCTACATTATATAAATTTGTATAAGCGAGCGGTATTTCACGTGGTATTTTTTATATTAAATTGGGTAAATAAAACTTTTCTGTTCGATATTCACTAACACCACAGTAAACATATAAAATAGTAATCTACGTCTATGTCAGTACTGAATGTCTATAGTATGTGTATAGACAAAATGATAAACAAAAGAAACAATTTGACCACAGAGTATGTATGCGTGTAACAAATATTTGTTTGCGTGTGTCAAATGCATGGTAGTGTATGTAATGTTTTATTTATTGATTAAATGTACTTTATAAGCATTATTATTGAAAAATATTAGCGTTCTGCACTTCTCCTACATATAAACTATAAGTGTGCTAAATTTCATACTCCTCCGTCCGCGCAATTTTCGTTTAAAGGGGTCCAAAGTTTTTGCTTCACGTATTAATATATAGATATTATGGTCTAAGCAAAAAATGAAATATTAGTGTTAAAAAACACAACAGTTTTGTTTATATATTTATACATACAACTGGCTTATTGGCATAGTGTTTAGTGACCCTGTCTACTAAACTAGAGATCGTTGGTTCGATTCCCAAGCAAAATGAATAATTATGTGATGAGCATGATAATTTGTTTTGTGTCTAGGTTTATTTGATATGTAGGGTAGGCCACGGTTTAGACAACATTTAAAAAAATGTAAAAAAAATTGTTTATTTACAAGAAAGCTCATTAGTTGGAATTTATTTTTTAAAATTTACATCGTGTAAATGACCGCCGTTTCGACGTTTGCACTCTTCTAAGCGATTTCTTTTCTTTTATTGATTTTTATGATTGATTGCCTTCACTGATTTTTTCTTTTATTGTTAACGTTGTGTATTTTGTTTATTGATGTAAACACGATTCTTCAAATAACCCCATAAAAGAAAGTCCGCTAGGGATAGATCTGGACTTCTAGGTGGCCATGGAATGTCGCCGCGTCTGAAAATCAACTTTTCAGGCAACATGTCTTTGACCAGGGCAGGGACTCATTGGATGTGTGACAAGTGGCTCCATCCTGTTGAAACCATGTGTTACGATTGTAGCCAGCAAATTCCAGTAGTATCGGTCCCAAGAACTCCCGTAATTTGTTTGCACGGAATGTTAGATTCAAATGTTAACGAATTCTTGGCCCACCACAAATACGTGTGTATTTTGATCTGTATGTATACAGAAATATGTTTATAGCAGTCTTTTTACCGTAGTATAGGTTCTGAGACTCTCCTACTTTAGATTCAGATTGTCGTGTGTGAATTTTGTGAAATAAAAAATAGTCATTAAGCTAATAAGCTAGATGCGCACACGCAACTCCAGTCAGCGTTGGTATGCCCTAGTTATACGTTTGTGACAGTTGCTAATTAACAACGATCGACTGATGAGTGCTAGCCTAACTATGAGAAACTCTTGCCTCCTATAGTTAATATATCTCTGATTAATTAATTATGCTTTAGTGACTTTTTATTAAGGCCTAATTCTGGAGTACATTAACGGTTACCTATTCTATCTATATACGCATATAGGTGGATTAAGAATACGGATTTTCACCAACTCTATTCATCTTATACATGTCAAATGATTAAGAGAGAAAACTACGCAGGTAACATCTCTACAAAGAGAAGAAAACTTGAAACAAACCCTATACCTACCCGTCAGACCAGCCTCACTCACTTGGTGATAACAATTAAAGAATTGCTTAACCTCGATTTTATTGATTTCTGTGACATCTCCTGTCGAATCGGCCAATTATGTTAATCTATTTCTTGCAAATATATAATTCCATCTTGTCCTTTGACTGGCCTATTGAGTTATTGGTTAGTCTGACTCTAACTGCTGCCAGAGGTCATGGGTTGACAATTTCTTATGTGTCGGGTTCAATTTAAATATATGTCTGTTTATCAGTAATCTGTTATTGGTTGGTTGTCCACCCATTGTATAAACTCTGCCTAGTCTGAGATGAAATTGCCTTGTGTAAGATGCGCTAAATATGCGTATATCGAAATATCTAATTGATATATTCGTGCACCGAGGACGTACAACGAAACCTTCAACAAAAACCACCAAACAATACCTTGTATCTGTTTCTTCCTAATAATAGATTCATATTTAATATCCGGCCCACTTCCCGTGAACCGACCTTTGGTACCTGGTTTGAAGAATGAGAGACAAGGTCACGAGTGTTGTATTGTTTGTTGATGGGTTATTATATGGACTAATGGTCGCTCAGAAGTCGAAATTTAACCGTAATTTCGGCTGCGTCTTAAAAAAAAGTTTTTGCACGGCTGATGGAGTGAATTAAGTGGTCATCTTACTACTTCTTACTATGCTGTGTTGTGGGTTCGAACTCTATCTGGTGCTGTCCCCACAAAGTGTCATTAGAGCCCACGCCCTGGCTTAAGACAACACCTTGTGTGAATTGTTGTTCTGTGTCTGAGTGTTTTTTGTGTAAGTTTTATGTATGCTTGTGTATTCCCCTGCAACCCAACAGATATTAGTGTGCAAGTTGTCCTTAAATTTATTGCATTCACTACACTCCACTACACTACAGAATACATAGTGTTACCACCCCTATTCATCCCGTGGGTGTCGTAAAAGGCGACTAAGGGAACAAAGTATGCAAGACAACATCATTACAAAGAGAAGGAAAACTTGAAACAAACCCTATTCCAACCCGTCTGGGCAGCGTGGAATATAAGGCCAAAACCTCCTATGTCCGCCTATGTCCAGCAGTGGACTGTAAAAGGCTGTTGATAATCTTTAGCAGTCCACTGCTGGACATAAACCTGAGTAAGGAAATTTTGACCTACTGTATACAAATTTTACTCCTCGTTGCAGTGCAATTTTATTTCTTGTGGTTTAATAGTAACATTGCAAATATCTCGGTTTTGTAACATTCGATTATCGTTAGAAGTAAATAAGTAGCAAACAATGAATAATGGAGATTAAGAGCGGCGTGTAATTTGCGCAAAGCGTTGGCCTACAATATGTAGGTACTAGGTATAGTCTTATAACACACATGACCACTTATGGAAATATGATAATCAATTATTTTCATAACTAAACATTACTTATGAGACAGGTATCCGTGTGTTACCACCCCTATTCATCCCATGGGTGTCGTAAGACGCGAATAAAGGAACAAACAACGCAGAAAAACATCACTGCAAAAAGATTTCTAGGCCGCCATAGCGTGGGTCGCCATACTGCACGGTTTTCATTCGTAGTAAGTATGGCGACCACCGCTCTTGGATTCTATTCATGCTTTCCATCAGGCAGAATAGAGTCACTTTGGTAGGTTGTTATAAAAAAAAAGGAAATCTTATATCAACCCGTCTTGATTACGCCGGTTGATCTGGCCAGTATGGTATAGTAAGCCAAAACCTCCTCTTGAAGGAGAGGCTTATGTCCAGTAGTGGACTGTTTAAAAGCTGTTGACGTGATGATGATGACTTATGAGGCCATATACCTTCTGTGTGAAATACATTCCTTTAGATTATTATTAGGGCTTTAATTTGCATAAAATACTAGGTTTTGTGTGTCTGAAGTGACCGATGCAAACGACCCGAGACAGGTGACACTCCGGTGCGGCCGGGGGGTGTCGTCCGGGGCGGGGTGCTATTCTACCTCTTAGTGTGTAGAACAGTGAGAAGTGCGATAGTGTCTTGCTTGCCTGGGTTGATGTGCTCGGGATATATCTCAGTTGTAAGGTAAGGCAGGGAGGACTCCAGAAGCCGCTAATGCGTGCCTGGAGCTCCTCCTGACTGCTGAGGTAGGCCGCCGCGGAGTTTAGTGGGTAGACCGGTTCTCTGGGATTCTCACTCACGGCCTTCATCTCTCCGGAGGGTATTGTGCGAAAAGCATTCCCCGCGTAAAAAAAAAAATTTGTGTGTCTATTAGTTATAGCGGTAAAAAGTAGCCTATGTTACTCGTTGATAATGTAGCTCTCTGTTGGTGAAACAATTGTTAAAATCGAAAAAGCGTAACGTAGAAACAAATTAACATTCGTATTTTTAATATTAGTAAGGATCTAATAATGAAGAGCTTGGATTTCGTGGCTCATTGGACAAGCGATTAATGATCTTCAGATCATTTTTTTAGGTGAGCACACAGCAACAAGGCCTTGACTGTGGTTTTAATTTCATAAAACAGTTTAATGAGCGCCTTCATTTGTTCTGCGTGAATATCGACAATTTGCCACAAACTTGCAGCTAGATAGAAACAAAGACGAGACGGGAGCAATTTGTTAGCACAAGTAAACGGTTGCAGGTGCTATTATTCATTGTTTCGTCTGTCTTTGTGTCTGTGTTTAGGGCAAGCTTCCACTGACAGTTAAAAATACTTGTAACATAAAATGCCGCTCATGGAATTTACAGCGTTGCTGCGATGTGTATTGATAGTGATTTTTAAACGCAAAATAGTAAGAAAAATAATAAAGAAACCGCTATTCTGGTCGTTCTGGGATGTGTATTAGAAACAAACATCCATCCAAACTTTCGCGTTCATAAAAAGAGTAAGGTATGCGTCTGGGTATACCCAAATGTAGTCGTATATAAATGTATATCTCTGTAACAAATATTTTACAGTAAGCAGAAATCAAACTGAAGTCTTAAACCGATCGATGGTAAGCATTAAAAAGATCTCAACAAGATACTATCGCTCCGCTTTTCTGTGTATGTAGTCTTAAAGATTGCAAACTCGTGTACAATTTCACGCTTCTCTACATACCATTTTGTTGGACCGATCGCATGTAGAGACGATCTGATGGTTTACTCCA
Organism: Hypercompe scribonia; assembly: GCA_949316085.1. Lineage (NCBI taxonomy): Eukaryota > Metazoa > Arthropoda > Insecta > Lepidoptera > Erebidae > Hypercompe > Hypercompe scribonia. The sequence continues at coordinate 16,487,858 of OX438989.1, forward strand.
GTTGTATGTTCTGTAGATTAAATATTTTGTAACTCTATGTCACTGTGGTAGACAGCTCTATGTAGAGATCAGTAACTCCGATTAAAATTGTGGTAAGGCTAAATCATTTCTAAGATTTATTGATCATTATGTCTCCATCTAGTTAGATTGTAGAGATGTTGACAATGTAGAGTACATTGTCAACATCAACATCAACATATCTAAGGAAGTTAAGTTACTAAATTATGGTATCACTAACTTGATGATGTCTTTAATTCTTTGATTAGGTACAGGAGTACATGTTTTTACTGTTATTGAATGACTTTAGAAACGGGATATGAATATAATAATGCGAAGTTAAATCTTAATCTCTACAATGATCACACACATCCAGTAAAACAAATACGAAATTCGAAATTTAAATATGAAATTGAGTATGGTGACCACAAATCTTGGATTCTATTCATGCTTTCCATCAGGCAGAGTAGTGTCACTTTGGCAGGCTCTTAATATAGAAATGGTATTCTGCAGATTTATAATGTGATGATTATAATGTCACTGTCGTACATTATCTGGCTATGCACTTTATTGAGTGCGGTGGACTCTAGTGGATATTTTAATATGTGAAATGCGGTGAATTCTAGTAGATATCTTAATAAAAATATTTGAAAATATCACCCAGACACGGAACATGTAAACAATCGTGTTCATCGCATATTTGTCCTGGGTGGGAATGAACCCATAGTCTCTGGTTAAGCAGTCAGGGTCGCTAAACGCTAGATCGGCAAGCCCAATGATGATAATGGCCATACGCAGTAGAATTTCGAGTTTGAAACATAAGACCTAATACGAAATATATGACACAACAAACCAAAAAAATATAAGTACGTTTCCTTATATATATATTTAATATTGAGTATCTAAGACTCATGCTTTTGCGCAACATTTCCAAACAAAACTTATTTCAACATTTCCCAAATGTAAGTAACAGTCAATTACACATAAACTAGAGATAAAAATATTAATTTATTCGCCAATAATCTCAGGAACGGCATAATGTCACGAATCATTAGGTGGCCAGCAGCGTGGAGATCGACCTTCGAAGTGTTATTCGCGATAGATATCATATTCAAATTAAATTTAATTCAAATACACCGTCACTTAAATCTTAAGAACTCTTAACCAATATTAGGATGTAAATGTAGTGTTAGATTATATGTTTGATACACTTTCACTCCGAAATTGCTCAATCAAATATCAGAAAGGCGTATTTTTCGAGCAAATCTTTATTAGGATTAAATTTATCCTATGTTTCTATCTGTGTTAACTTTTCTCTTTATTTGTAACCAGCTCCAATGATGAACCTGTTGATTTAGTGATAAGTGACCCTTACAATGAGGTAGATTAGATTAGAGTGTGAAAATATGGTACAAATTATTTATATTTAACTGGCTGACCCCGCGAATGGCTGATTTGTAAATCTAAACCATCCAGAGCGCCACGCAAACGCATACAAAAGAATTCATACAAATCAGTCCAGCTGTTTCTGAGGTATTTAGTGATATACACACGTACAGTAGAATTATATAAATAAAGATGTTGATTTGAAGATATAAAAATAATAAACCATTAAATTGATAATTTACTATGTATTCTCCTTTCTAAGGAGAGGATTATGTCCAGCAGTGGACTTTAAAAAGGCTGATTGATGATCATAATGCATATGTTACCTTTAATAGTCCAGGTGAAATAATTTACACTGAACCTAGGAATGTACCTAAGTTCATAGTTGTCCATTTCGTACTTACTTTTAACACAAACCCTCATTAGTTTAAATCGCAAACCATCTTCAAAATCTTCTAAAAAGAAGCGTCTCTTGTAGAGAAAAATTCATTGCACTCGATGTGATTACATGGCAAAATCAACTGCCTCAATGTTTATTTAAGAATGTTAGAACTGGTGTATTAAATCGGACCACCTGGACCCTAAACACAGGGTAAACCAGACTAGATGTTCAGAGATCTGGTAATAACAGATGATTTCATACAACCATCTTACTATTGCACAATGATAGAATATCAACTTGTTTTTATTTCTCATTCTGTGCTATGTAACTACAGAAAAATTGACTGTATTTTGTATTTAAGAATCACTACGTTTGTTACAAGTCAAAACAATCTATTCTAACTTCTAAGCCTAACGCCATTTAGTTCCAATCCAGTTAAATTCAAAGCCTGAATAGATAATCGTACGATGTGTACGATTATTTTTTCTGTTTCTGGATCTAATTGATATATCTTTACTAACTGAAGAGTTTGTTTGGTAGAACGTGCCAATCTTAGAAACTGCTGATTCGAATGGAATGATTATTTTTGTGACGGATGGTCCATTTATCGAAGAAGACTACAATATCACACAAAAAAATATTGACGAAAACGACCGAAAACTCTTTTTGAAATATGCAGACAGAGTTGCACCGATCAGCTGTGACAGTTGGCACTATTGTCATTTTAGAATATATGAAGTACGTTTTAGGTGTGAATGTTTATATTTATAATGTATTACACAGCATTTGAGATAAAACTGTCACGTAAAGAATAAAGAAATAGATGTTTTAAAATAAAATGGTTTGTTCAAACATACTTTGTCGGTATGTCGCTATATTTTAAGAGGATTTCGGGCGATTAGTCCCTCGAGTGCGAGGGGTAGCAGGTGCGTTGCATCGTTTGTTGCCCAATCTCGGGGGACCACGGGAAGAAGTTCGCCGCCTCTACATGGGGGTTGTTAGATCCATGGTCCATCTTATTAGGTTGCGTCAGATCATGAGAACGGAATGTTACGGCAGAACGCACATAAGCAAGCTCTGGTGAGTTGACAGGGACGACTCGAAATTAAGAGCTGTGCTAGTCAACGCACTGTCGGAGCCGTTCTGCCGAACTTCGAAGCGTGGGTAGAAGTAATTATATAAGAAGATAAGTTATAAAATATACAATAAGTACGGTATGGTACCTGATATTTGTTTAAGTATAACCAAGAGTGTTCGTCCTAATCGTAATAATCTTAGCTGTTAATACAGATATCGTGGCGTTGGTTCACCCCCAGGAAAAATGGAGATGATTACCTGATTTTAGGAATATAACACTCTGTAGTACTATAGGTTATTAAATTTTGTTTGTAGTATAACAGATACGTAGGAAAGTGTCTTTCTTATTTCCTAAAGCTACTACTCGCGAAGTTCCTCGGTGAAGTACTCTAGAAACTTTGGCTAAAGGCCGAAGTGCGTCACTTTACACTCGTTCAACTTCGTGATGAGTTTATTCAACCTAATTTCGTGCCCTTTGACTCGGGCGCAAAAACCGACAACAAATGAAAATCACCCGAGGCGAGGTAAAGTTTGTCGAGGTAAGCCGAAGTGCCTCTCTACGAGTACACTTTTGTATTTGTCTAATATCGTCTGACTTCGCGAGTAGTGTAGAGGAGGTTTAATAGTTAAATATTTTACCCTACTTGAAACTTAGCTTTTGGTGACAAAATCAAAAATCCTGCCAGATCTCTGGCTACTATCGGGGACGCATCAACCAAGAGTCTGTGGTGTTTTTAAAAACTATTCTGACGACTTACCTTAGTCGTCTTAATGTAGAGAGAAACTAGACTAGGTTATTTTAAGTCACACCCACACCACACCTACCTTAAGAGTAGTAGAGCCACGTCGATTTCAGCACGAGCGAGCCGGCTCGACCGGGGCAGTACTACCCTCCCACAGAAGACCAACTTAAAGCGACAGCATCCGTGTTGTCGTGTTTCGTTGGTGAGTGTGAGACCGGAGGCCCATTGATGCAAGGGTGACAGTTATCGTGGTACCTGTGTAAGCCTTACACTGTCACGATGACTGTCCTGCCTTTTACGTCCCCAAGCGGGGTGTGAAAAAGCATCTCACAAGGCCGCCATAATGTGGGTCGCCATACTGCGTTGTCTGCATTTGCAATGAGTATGGTGACCACAGCTCTTGGATTCTATTCATGCTTTCCATTAGGCAGAGTAGAGTCACTTTGGCAGGCTCTTAATGTAGAGAAAAAAAATAATAACTAGAACCTATCCTGGAGGACTATTGTGTTGTTGTACCTAGTTTAGCATCATCCGTTCTTCACTTAAAACCAAACAATGTTTCTCTTTCACAAGAACTTACTTTATAATTAAATGTTAGACGTTTCAACTTGCTGCGTCTAATTTAAATTGCACTGCGGTGTAATTTGTGAAGTGACGTAAAAGTATTATATTATAGTGAAACACTCACAACTAACTTCAGCGGTTTTAAGTTGGAATGAAATTGTCATAAAGTTTTGTAAGAATAACTTAATTTTAAAAAAGTATCACCAACTTGCGTTTGTTTGAATTGCAATAAACTATTTTCCTCATAACTTTCAACCACCATTGGTATCGTAATATAAATGGAACTAAATGGGACGTCTATCTTCCCACATAAAGTTCCAAAACGTTCCGTTGTTGTCCTGTTGTATTTTTTACTGAAGTAAATGAAAGAAAAAGAAAATTAAAAAAAAGAAAATAATGTTAGTTTTTATTATTTAAATACAATGTAGAGCTCAGTATCATCATAGTCATCACCAACAGCCTTTAACAGTCTACTGCTGGACATAGACCATAGACTCTGCTCAAAAAGGAAATTTTGACCTACTACATCACGCGGGCTAGATGGGTTGATATCTGGTTTATATTTACATAACTTGCTCCCTTAGTCACCTCTTAGATTGGTATGGTGTAAATTAATAAACAAAAATAAGGACCAGTAACCATATGGTCTGGGTTCTCTCCAGGAGGATCGAGATCCCATATTAATGACTTCCGCATCCTCAAGGAGCTTCGAAGGAATTCTCCGCGCCACAGTCCCTGTCCGACACTTTATTCTCAAAGACATAACTTTTATCACACAACACTCACATCACCAAAGTTCTGTTATTCATGTACCCAAAAAAATATTATATTATTTTAAGGTAGTATTTTTAAAGTAGTGCAGCCACGTTGATTTCAGCAAGAATGAGCCGACAGTACTACCCTCCCACAGAAGATCAACCTAAAACGACAGCATCCGTGCTCTCGTGTTTCGTTGCTGAGTGCGAGATCGGAGGCCCGTTGATGCAGGGGTGACAGTTATCGTGGTAAGTGCGTGCAATACAAGCCACGATGACTGTTATACCTTTTACGTACCCAAGCAAGGCGTGAAAAAACATTTCACTAGGCCGCCATAGTATGGATCACCATACTACATTGTATGCATTTGCAATGAGTATGGTAACCAGAACTCTTGGATTCCATTCATACTTTCCATCAGGTAAAGGAGAGCAAAAACAAAAAATAAATGAGTTGAAGAAGATAGCGCTCATATCAAATTTCATTCCCAATAGCCGTAATCGTATTATACTTACCTACAGCATCACCTTTCAGATTAAGTTACTTCACCGCTGATGATCTGATATAACAAGTCGTGTACAGATCCTTATCGGTCTCGCTTCCTGCGATTGCTACAATTTTACCACGATCTAGAGTGACGTAATCATCAAGATCCACTTCTAGCAATTTTATGGCATCTTTTTATTGAACCAGTTGTAATTATTTATTTGTAATACCACAATTTAAATAATCACAAGAGAACTGCTTGATTTTGAATGATTGCCTAAGCCTCTTATATATAAATAATTCATATCAGTGACTCAAATCTATGATAATATTTTAAAGCTGAAAAATGTCTTTGTTTGTTTTGTTTGGAACTACTGGTCCCAACCGAAAACTACTCTTAGTATTCGATAGCTCATTTGTCAAGGAAGGTTATAGGCCTATATAATATCACTCTACGATGAATAGGAGGTAAGTATCAGTGGAAAAGTATCAAATATGTATTCCTTTAGAGATATACAGATGAAATTGCGCGGCTCATCTAGTATTAAATCATTATCATCATCAACAGAGATCCAACTAGTGATACCCGATTTTTAATTCGCCACCACACAGAAAATATTCCAAAATCTTTTTAAAAAAAGTATTTATTTCAATAAGAAAATTAAAGACCCAACCCGATTCCTTACCCTCCGTTCCACCTGTATTACCATACAAACATCTGTGTCAATCCCTACGAAAGCCTTCAAATCAAAATACAGTCAAGTCGTAGTAGAATGAAAAACTGCCCCTAAACTAATTGGGGGCAGTCCCGCAAAATCAAAATGTCAATGTACAATCCAGATTACAATATACCATTAGACACATTTAAAAAGCTGACAGAAACATTCATTTGCTGCAGTAATTTTAAACTTCATCATCATCATCATCAGCCGGAAGACGTCCACTGCTGAACACAGGCCTCCCTCTTAGAACGCCACGCCGTATGACTGTACGCCAACTGCATCCATCGGTTCCCCGCGACTCGGACTATGTCGTCGATCCATCTAGTGGGGGGGCCTATTTTAAACTTAACATGAAACAATTGTAACACCAGGTTGTGTTTAGCAGCACTTTTGCAAATAAATTAGACTTTCAGTTCTGACTTTAGTGTTATATATTCAGTTGTTCTTATTTACAACACAGTTGATGACCTTACGGCATCCGTGACGGAAGAACAATGTCCTACGTAGTGCGCCCATAGGGCAATTATATAGTATTTATGTATATGGGAGATGTTACAACAGAAACTATTGTAGCAAGATAAGTTTATGTAGTCACTAAATTAATTCAACTTTTTTTATATTGTGCAATTTTAGACATTAGTACCTTTACAATAAGAGCCTATTAGAAAGAAGAAGTATATGCTAGGTAGTAAAGCCACGCTGATTTCAGCACAAGCGGGCCGGCTCGACCGGTGCAGTACTACCCTCCCACAGAAGACCAACCTAAAGCGACAACATCCGTGTTGTCGTGTTTCGTTGGTGAGTGTGAGACCGAAGGCCCATTGACACAGGAGTCACAGTTATCGTGGTAATTATGTAAGGCTTACACTGTCACGATGACTGTCATGCCTTTTACGTCCCCAAGCGGGGTGTGAAAAAGCATCTCACTAGGCCACCATAGTGTGGGTCACCATACTGCATTGTCTGCATTTGCAATGAGTATGGTGACCACAACTCTTGGACTCCATTCATGTTTTCCATCAGGCAGAGTAGAGTTACTTTGATAGGCTCTTAACATAAAAAAAAATAAAAAGAAAGTGTCGGTTGAAGGTGGTTTAACATCTCGCACCTTCGAACATGTAACATGGTTCATGAATACAATTCTCGCTTAGCCATAAACATGTTATGACTTGTAATAAACAAGGTATGACAAGTCAGAACATGTTTAGTTGTATGATTATATAGTGAATAGCCAATAACATAAAGGTTGTTATTTCTAGTTGCATAAAATAAAAAAAAACAATGCTTTTTGTTGCCATTGACTTTCGTTCAGATCAATAGTAACAAAGAAATAAAGTACATAAACTGCTTCACATAGTCACATCAGCAGCTTTTAATAGTCCACTGCTGGACATAAACCTCTTTTTAGAAAGTAGGTTTTGACCAACGGACACGCTGGACAACCGAATTGATTTGGTGTTTGTTTCAAGTTCTCTTACTCCTTGCACTGATGTTTCCCTGTGCAATTTGCTCCCTTAGTCGCTTTTTATGTAACCCCCCTATTCATGAATGGGGGGGGCGACACAGCACATTCTTAATCCGAACAACGGAGAAACTCTTTAACAAAGAACAATATTCAGTGTTGCCAACTTAAAAAAATACGTAAATTTAGTAGAAATTCGTATCTATATACTATATGATATAGTAACTCCTATTATACAGGTAGTTAGAAGAAAATAGGTATTATGAAACGAAACACAAAGAAAATTGGTTCAAATCTTTAGAAAAAAGGTCGAAAACATACATACAGACATAAATATCTACATGTTCCGAACACTAAATCTAATTTTGAAACCGATTTTAGAAAATATATGAAAAGCCCCTTGATGAAAACCAATTAGCCCTTTGTAATGGTGTGTACATATAAGAAAAGGTTCTATCCATACAAGATATAGGTACTTAAATTTATTATAACTCATATTAAAAACTATGTATCTATTAACATAATAGCAAAAGTCCACTTTAATATTAAGCTAATTGTTATGACCCCACAAAGAACTTCCGACCTCACAGTTACTCAAAACGAACTTTCAGGAAACGTCCTATCTTCGGCCAAGATCGGCCATAATCGGCTACCATCGGGTACAATCGCGCACAATCTAACTCGTGACGTACGCCGACTAATGCATGAGAAAAACCGACGAAAACATTGAGTTTCGCAAACTATCAAGATGAGAAATAGGAAGTGTTAGCAATGAGGTGAAGCGAAAGTTTTGCATTGTTATTTATACGAAAAGTCAATATTTGAAAGTCAAATGAGCTTGTTAACCTAACCATATTCCGAAAATGCCTTACTATAATCCCTTTGTTAAAGTAATTTGAGCTTAAAATTGTTGCTTAATGCGTGATCCTTAGTTTAATTTAACTATTCTAATTTTCTGCAAACACATTATACTTAGCGAATTACCCAAGACGGCGATCGTCGGCGTTCCTTGGGGGAGACCTTCGTTCCGCAGTGGATGGCGATAATGTTGATTGATTGATTATATTTGGTTTAAAATGGACAAATTTCCTACCAGTCACACTGCAGGTTAAGTAGAAATGTGAATGGTAGGTGTACTACTAAAATATAACGCGGTAAGTGCACAGATAAAATAGTGAATTTGACAAAATTCATAATAGTTATGTAAATAAGAGATGAACAATATACATAAATTTACTACGACATATAATTAATGCATACACAATATATATTACATAAGCATACACATACATTACTTTAATGTTACATAAAAAGACACAGTCAGCTCGTTCTGGAGAAGTTCACATACTTTTGTTTTGAATATATCCGGTTTGAGGACATCGTGATTTAGGCAGGGAGTGCATTCCAGAGCAGAACTGACTGCACATGAAAGGAAGAGTTTATAAATTTTAAAATTAAGCCATGTTATAGAATGTATTTCGGACTATTGCGGATATTTGATACACAACGTCATCTAGTTTCAAACTAAGCAGAGCTTGTACTATGACAACTAGACTGACTGATAGGATACTTATATACTTTTTTTTTGTAAATACATACATATTATACACAGAAAACACCCATACTTCGAAACAAACATTTGTAGATCATACAAACATTTGGTCCGACCCGGGAATCCAAGACCGCACAGCAGTCGCATTCACTACCGCTGCGCCACCGAAGCAGTTGAGTATGTATGTCATATATACACACAGAATTTTGTCATTATATTCATTCAACAATATTTCCTAATTATGTTAGGTTTTCATGTCAAAACAGGTAAAAAAGGTTCATACACAAAAATAATTTACCTATCAATTGAACTGAACGGAAAGGTCGAACCCAAACTGTAATTATCTGGTAGCCAACATGCTTTTGCAAGCTCAAATCATGAGATTTCCTCTTATCTAACTCTGAGACAACTGGTAATCTTCTACATAACTGCTCATTAAACCCTCAGACATGAATAATTATTTCAATTTATCGAATACTGCTGAAAATGCACGAATTATGTAACCATTGCTTGTTAGTGAAGTTTGAACCAATAGGGATCTCATTCTTTTGTACAGAAAACAAATAGGGATATGGCAGATTATATTTGAGTTCTTCGTCAGATTGAAAAAGAACTAAACGCTCTTCCTTCCTGTACAAATCAGTTTAAGCCTGAAAAGCATTACCAGCGCACGTGTTTCCCTGTCACTACGATCCCGGGTCCTTTAAGCGGGGCGTGAAAAAACATCTCAATAGGCCGCCATAGCGTGCGTTGCCATACTGCACTGTCTTCATTCGCAGTGAGTACGGCGACCACCGCTCTTGGATTCTATTCATGCTTTCCATCAGGCAGAATAGAGTCACTATGGTAGGTGGCTATAAAAAAAAAACTTAATGATACTTTTTAAAAGTAAACTGAATTCATAATACATCAGAACATAACACTATAGAAAAATATTCACAATAGTTTTAAGGATGGTTTTCAAAAGCTAGCCGTAGGTGGTCCAGGAAGTTCAACGCTGGTCCGTTTGTATACATTGATTGATCTTCTATTTACTTCGCAGACCGGAATACATTAAGAGATGGTATAATACTCTTACGTAAAGTGTCATCAGATGAGATAACAGATAATTAACTGAGGTACAGATCAAAATCTTTACTTCTTATGCGAGTTATGAAATAGACCTGACCCGCTTAACTTCGTCTCTTTCTTTTAAAAGGAATAATCTCTCGTTTTCCGTCATCAAATATACGAGTCTGTTTAAATTTTAAATCAAATTACTTGTCGTAAGATAAAATTTCGCCTCTGTCTTTCCTTTCAGTTTTATAAACGTGAGCGTAGTTATACCTACGACTTTACCACAAACGAAAATCACTCCTAAAGATCACTGATGTGGCTGCGCCTGCGCCACATCGTGATGTCTGCTCACGTATACACTCGTTATAAGCTTACACCTGACTTTACGACAGAATTTAAGAAAGTTTCAGATACGAATGTGTGGTTTTGTAAACTTTTGTCCGTCGCTACGGACGGTTGGATGTAAATTAACTCTTGGAAACCTTAACTAAATTTTTAAACGAAAATTATTGACAGAGTGTACTAACGCATCAGGCAATATTTCTTAACGTTTATAGAGCTTTCAGTAAGGCGATATATGCATATATATTTAAAGTTTATTGAACAGATAATCATCAATAGCCTTTGTCAGTCCACTGCTGGACTTAGACCTTGCCATAGGAAGGAGGATTTGGTCTATTATAGCACGTGGTCCATACGGCTTGATATAGGCTTTGTGTCCAGTTTGTCAAGTTTTCTTTCGCCTTGCAGTACTGTTGTGTTACATACTTTGCTCCCTTACCGTTCTTACAATACGGGATGAAATAGGGGTAGTGACACTCCATGTGTTTAGCCCGTTACCACACTGATAACTGATAAATCAGAGTGATAGTTATCCTGCTACAGATCCAATTGAAAAGAAAACTAATTAACTGAGTTTCTAACCCTGGAGTCGAAAGCAAAAACTTATGATACAATCTATTGTTACAGGTCGGCAATGCGGTGGAGGAAGAGTAACTTAGGTGACGATATGATGAAGACTATAGCTGTGTTCACCCTGATGATAATATGTAAGTAACTTTTTATACAACCAAGTGTTTTGTCTCCTTCATTATCACCATTTAAAAGACTGCACGGATTGCTAAATAGTTTAAGCGATTTCCTCATCGCTTTCTACTGCGCTGAATGTTGTGTGTTGGATCCCCACATGGAACAACTCTTTGTGTAACCTACAAATTGCTGTTCTGAATCTGGTTGTACGTTATGTCCGGTTTAAGGGTGATTGTTTGTCTCTGAAAAATACTCAAAAGCTTTAAGTAAATCAAAACACAATTGTTATTCGGAAAGCACAGGGTTTTACTTCACAATAATCCGCATTAGTGATGATAAATCATTGTATTTTTTCATATCTACAGGCTTAAACGCTACACAATTGGTGTTTGTTTCTTCAGTAATTTTATTACCAGTAAACTATATAATTTTAATTATTTTCTACTATATTCGTGAAGATTGAATATAGATATTGCATTCGAGAGAACCATAATTAATGAAAAGGTGAACCACACTGTTAAATACACAAATTGCGCTGGCGCATGTCGTCAATTAAGTTTAAAGATTGCGATATCGATCTGGGTTAGTAAATATTATACTAAATACTAGAATGTTACACAAAAAATGTGGCGTATTTTCATTTTTATTTATAATCTATTTTTTATTATATTCCATAGGTTAACATTGTCCATATAACCTAACCATAAAATATTGAACTATAAAAGAAATACTACAATAAATAAATATAATTTATACATTCAACAGTTAGTTAAACATTCAACAAGTTAAAAGAAAGTACTCAGAATTATGACACCCTTGAAAGCTGAACCTCAGTAATAATAATATACTCACACATCTCACACACGACGGTTTGATCCCAAACCAGGCAAAGCCTATGGCAACCAGGCCACTGATAAACATACTTACAAATTTCTAAATACGTACATATTATAGATAAATTACACACAAACACAGAACAAATGACCGTGCTTATCACACAAAAATTTGTCTTGGATGGGCATCGAACCCACGATCTCTGGTTTAGCGGTCAGGACCACTAACCACTGGACCAACAGACAGTCAAATGATTATCATCTTAAACACGTAACATTACATGGTAGGTATAGACACCGTAGGTGTGGTTATATAATTATTATTCATTACCTTCGTACTTGAAGGCTGATGCCTTCAAGTACGAAGGTAATGAATAATAATTATTAATTAAATCAAATCAAATCAAATCATTAATTTGTAATCAAATTAATGATTTGACCTGATCTGTGAACCTAGGGTCTTTGTCGCCAAACCCCGCACAAATGTGCACATGGTTTTCTAACAGGTTTATAACGACAGTCTATTTTTTTCATACATTTTTTTTCTATATTAAGAACCTGCCAAAGTGACTCTACTCTGCCCGATGGAAAGCAAGAATAGAATCTAAGAGTTGTGGTCACCATACTCATTGTAAATGCAAACAATGGAGTGTGGTGACCCACACTATGGCGGCCTAGTGAGATGCTTTGTCACGCCCCGCTTAGCGACGTTAAAGGCATGACAGTCATCGTGGTAGTGTAAGGCTCACACAGTTATCAAGATAGCTGTCACCCCTGCATGAATGGGCCTCCGTTCTCGCACTCACCAACGAAACACGAGCTGTCACACACTGCCTCAGTCGTACCGGCCTGCTCTTGCTGAAATCAGTGTGGCTCTAATACCCAACCTTTTGTTTTAGCTATAATTGGTGTCTACTTATATAAATATTAGTGTTTAATTTTGTTTAGTAATCGACAGAAAAGAAAGGAAAACGATGCCATCAGTTTAGTGAGTATTTATACAAGGGAATATACCCATATTATGTGACCTTTTCAGTATAGGGAATCCCCAAAATTACGCACTTGGTCATAGAGGTGGGTCGGAGCTTAGGTATTCTTTACGTAGTCAATATCATAGCAAGCGTTGCAATAATAAGGTAAAATATGAGTCACTTTCTATTATAGCCATTTTTATATCACTATGTAAATAATAATAATATAAATACAATTTCATCATCAACAGTATTTTACAATCCACTGCTGGACATAGGCCTCTCCTTAGCAAGGAGGTTTTGGCTTACTATACACACGACACAGACGAGTTGGAATCTTCTCTTTGTAATGATGTTGTCTTGTATACTGTGTTCGCTTAGTCGCCTTTTACGACACCCACGGGTTGAATATGGGTGGTAACACTATGTCTTCTTAATCCATCAAAACAAATATAATTTATTTCTCTCAAAAGGTGCAATTCTTACATTATACAATGATATTCTCATATTAACAACCTATCATAGCTGTCACACATACAAATAAAGCCAGTTTAGTAAGAGGGTTTTGTAGACACTGTTAGTGTACAAATCCCGAAAAATCGTTTGCATTCAATAGCTTTACGCCACGCCATCATTATAACCCTGTAATATCTCCCATCCATTTCCTGTATAATATTCTTAATTCTAGCTTCGCTGTCCGCCCACTAAAGTCCTAGATACCATTCTCAAAGCCTTATATTGAACGCTAAAAGCACATTTAAAAGTGACAGTGTCTATTGTTATCATAAATATGGTGAATATCACGCATTATGGTATTACACCATGTTGGACAAATTACCAACGTACTGTATTATTATGTTAGGCAACACTGATAATAAATGTCAACGTAATTCTTGAGGTTGTCACTTGTCACTAATATTTTGTTGACTCCCTTGTAGGTTAGTTAGAGATCGAAGTTGGGGAGCCAGAAGTCATGATATCGATTCCCATCTAGGACAAGACAGTTTATCACAAGCACAATCATTTGTTTTAAATGCACTGATGACACGTTGTGTTGTGGATTCGATCCTTTACGGAACAACACTTCGTGTGATTCACAAGTTGTTATCTTGAGTCTGCACCCTTCTTCTCTCAAGACTATTCATTGTGTCCGTTTCATGAATGTCTGTAGAGTCCTCCGCGACACAAGATTTACATATTCCTAGTACGGGCGTTGTCTTTTAAATAAAAAAGAACTCAATGCCGTTTACACAACCCTACAACTCCAACACGATTACGGATAATGGAGGAACTGTGATATTCTCTCAGATGCGGTCTGCGGTTATATTCTTCACTGACAGAATATGTAAAGAATTTATTCGTCTATCTTTTTAACAATATAGTTAAGTGAGAGTCTCATAAAATATGAAACGGATGTTTGTGTTGAATTTAGTCCATACTGACTTGCATTTAAGTGTTTAGAAGTAAAAAAGGATCTCCATGGAGCTTTTTAAATTATATGGTTGTTTTCAATACCAGCATTTTTATCCGATCCATCCTATCACATGGGTTCGACAGCAATGATAACATAGCTTCACAGGAAACTGGTGTTAAGGTAGCTCTCACGCTAGGATGTCCAGTTAACCAGAAAACATAAGTTTTACCATTTTTACCCGTTTGTATGCTTGTGAAGTCGTTCCTGCGCAGGTCGGTACTTGCGAGAGGAGACGCCATGGATTCAACTGTGGGTTTATACAGGTTTACCGCTACATGTATGATCTCTATTCAGCTCAAGCTTACCTAACGGTTGTATCTGTGCAGGCAGACCTACCAGATGTACCCTACCGTGTATGACTACCTTAAGTGTTTCTTCTGTTACGCTTCAAAGACTGAGTGAAGTAACCAAAGCCCACGCTCGTTACAACTCTTCCAAAACCCGCCAGCAATGCATTTGTGCCTATAAAGTTGCAGATTTCCATAGACGACATTTAAGCAAATGATATCAGATGACCTGTTCCCATGACCTGTCCCTTGCCCCCATTATTTCACAAAAAAACTACATGCACAATCTTAAGTTCACGATAATAATTAATTTAACCCATCATAACTACAAAACTCTGAAGCTCAAACCAATACATTACGTCAAGATAATGATGTCGATTGGATAGATGTTCCTGCTGATAGCTAGTTGACCTTTCGCCGTGAGGTCAGGGTCCTTAACTCAAAGATCAGGATGAACAACTCTCACGACGTTAAACAATTGATGTTCAGCTTAAGGCTATTAATGTTTAGCAGAGATTTATCAGATCCGCACTTCTTCTCACAATGAGTGTTGTAAGGGTTTATGTACACTTGTGGTTAGGATTCTTTGTAAATTATACTGGTATTACATTTTTGTTTTTTTTTTGTTGCTCTGTTGGAAAATCCCTTCGGATCTCCGGCTCCTCGGAGACGTAAAAGCCAGGAGTATGTGGTGTTTCCACTAAAAACAACAGGCGAACTTCTCTGAAGGGGACTCGGACCATATTATTTCAGGTCCTCTTCAGAACCAACACCGCGCCTAGTCAGACCGGCCATTAGTATTACCTAGTAGATGTAAATAATAAAGTCTTTAAAGTCAAGTCAAAGGAACATATCGTGTGTCGGCGAAAGTTTCCTACTTTCCAAACATATATGAAACGGACACGAAGAATTCCTAAACTTAGAACAACTATTTCTGGAAGGAAGTGGTTAGACGACTGCTTAGACCGCAACGCCATCGCTGCAGTCGTTCGCTAGATCATGTCTAGTTTCGAGCAACTTAATGCTTGTTTCTGAATTATTATATATTACACTAACGTGAAAACTTATATTGTGCAATGCAGGATTAGTAGATAGTTCAACATATCTTCACTAGATGGAGTTGCACTTTACTACATATTTATTTCGTCTGATAAACTAACTGGTTCATTAATCAATAATAATGCCATCGAGCCGTAAGCTAACGACCCTTGTTGCGAGCATGATAACGGAACACAATAGAAATAATATGATATATCGAAGCGATCAATCAGAAATCAATTCTGACTCGTTACACGCTAATATGTTACAAGCTTAACTCGACCCAGCGAAAGTTGGAACATTATTCATATCAGATTATTATAAATTATAGATACAATACAGTTGAGTTTCAAAAACCACGAGACGTCGTTACAGTCGCTTTAACCGTTTTCGGGACAGGCCCAAGAGAGGGCATTTTTTTCTTCAAAATTATTGTTCGATTAGGAAAATTGATGTCAAATAGTTATTTTAGCTAGTAAAGTATTCTTTATAAACGAACGCATACATAGGCTTCGCGTTATAAAAAGACAACTATACCCACACAAACTATCAACATATAAAATTTATAAATATACTAGGTCTTACCTATGAAATCGTTTTTTTTTATAAAATATATTAAAAATATGTATTTTTCTATATATTTTCTATTCTCTCAAGGGAGTGAAAGTGTGCTCCCTTACACTCTCCTCCCGGCACCCATGAACGTATGAATCTACTTAAAAACTGAAAAAAAGTAAAACCGCGAGATCTAAATAACAATACTAACTACATGTTACATCGATATTAAATAACCGTGATGTAACCTCACAGATCTGTATTATTTTAAAATAAACAACCCACTTCGATAATTGGTCTCGTTGTGTTAACATAATGGGGCGTTAAATATCGAGAAACGGAGCATCTCTATTTATCCATTGTAGTCGTGTAATGAGTCGACAATAATCGCAGCATGAGCTGTGATCAATGCATCGATACTTTCACTAGCGATCGTGTATGAGGATCGGGTGTGAGTTTGGTGTCTGAGAATAGCGATTTGAATAATTAATGTGCGTAATTCGACTTTAACTATAAACAATTGTGTATTATGACGACTATGAAGAGCGACTTAAAGTCATTCTGTAACTTATTTTCTTTACTCTCTTTTTGCGATTGTAGTTTAATAAATTATAGGAGCTGTAATAGCAGGAGTCTAGTTCCATGCTTAGCAGAAAAGTTAACATCAAAAAGTTTTTAATATAACAATTTATATGTATAAACTAGATGGTCACATTGAACGCAAAATATTTACTGGCAAAGACAGCTGTGAACGAATGCTGTTTCAGATTCAAAGCATTTATTTTCCAAGTAAATTCAGAAAACAATATTTTTTTCTATATTAAGAGCCTGCCAAAGTGACTCTACTCTGCCTGATGGAAAGCATGAATAGAATTCAAAAGTTGGGGTCACCATACTCATTTGCAAATGCAGATAATACAGTATGGTGACCCACACTACGGCGGCCTAGTGAGATGCTTTTTCACACCCCGCTTGGGGACGTAAAAGGCATGACAGTCATCGTGACAGTGTAAGGCTTACACAGTTACCACGATAACTATCCCCCCATCATCAATGGGCCTCCAGTCTCACACTCACCAACGAGACACGACAACACGGATGCTGGTGCTTTAGGTTGATCTTCTGTGGGATGGTAGTACTGCCCCGGTCGAGCCGGCCCGTACGTGCTGCTTTTTAATGTTATAATCAATTTTTGGATAAGAAGTAGGACCTCAAAAAACTAAACAAAGGAACTCTTAATAACCACGTTAAATTAAACATACCCTACAATTGTTAATGTACAGGCGGGTAAATATATTCCTTGCCATACGTACAATCTTATACCACAAAATAGCATTTTTAATCAGACAGGATTGAATGTTCTCTGTGTTTCATATTCTAAAGATATTAACGCAAATCTATGTAGTACCGTTAACCAAACCACAGCCTAACATTAGCATGGATGGTGAATCATCGCGGCATCCCCGGCAATTCCAACACACCACGATGTTCGATGTACGATAGTTGTATTAGAAAGCCACGCAGGTCTTATTGTATCGGCTGATTACACGGATTATGTTGGCAACTTATTTGAGTAATGAACCTCGATTCTGATCATTAGAAGTGTTGATTTCATGCCTTCAGACGGTAAGGGATTTCCGTAACCGGTTTAAAACTCCACTCTAGCGGTTAGTGATCCAGATTGCCGTAAATCTAATAGAATATCTTAATTCAGTGTTGGTCGTGGGTTCGATTCTCAACGAGGATTTCAATAACAACTTAAATAAAACCCGTCTAGTAGACCGAATTTTGAATGTGGAGCCTGTGTGCGTGCTAACTCATATTTTACTTTTACAGAATAATGAAAAAATCATAAGACCATAATCCTACTCTTATCTACCCCCTTAAGGAAACATATGTGAAATATTTATGTAATGCTAATGTTTGCTTCAATTTAATTTCAGGCGCTTGTGATGGAGCGCGCCGCTCAGCTCAACGACGACAGGTAAAATAATTCCTCCATAATAAACAATGAGATTAATTCAATGACATTATTTCATTTTTCATAACTCTTTTTTCACATAAATATTAGGAATTTATAAGCTTGACAGTTTAGAATTAAACTGATAGCCCATAAGTGCGGAGAGAGTAAGAAAAAAATTTGGTGAATGTATTTAGTTATTTATATTTCACGTTTCGAGTGTTTTAAGCTTTAATTGAAATTGCTTTAATTATTAAGAATGTCTCATTCTAAAATTACATTTTTTTTTATTTCTTCTTAATTAATCATTTGCATGGTGTGTTTTAAGGCGTGAATCTGATAAAAAGGCTAGTGATGTTCTATTAAACTTGTTATTTAAACGTGTACTTTAAAAACAAGCTTGATAGTAATCCATCATCCTTTCATTTTGGTCTTTTCATCCTAAATGTGCAGTTAGAAACAAATACATAATGTTGATTTATACAAAATTATAAACTTCGGAGTCTTTAATCATGTATCAAACACTTTATCACTTTTTTTTTATTTAAAACCAATAAAACAATTAGTATATCCTAATATCTACCACTATCCGATAAGGCAGTTATTAAACCACACACTATTTGAAGCTGTGATAAGCAAGATGGTGCTCTCTTAATAGTATCAGAATTATAACTCAAAAATATAATTTATGTTCTAATATTTCTCTATATAATCCGTACAACTGCAGTCTAACAAAACATTTACTAAAAACCAATGACACGAAAGACTAAGACCTCTTGAAACATTGCAAACCTCAACAATATTTGTTCCTGACTGTACCAAACTGCACACGAGTCTACTTACCTGTACTGTACTGGTCTTTTTAGTTCTTTAATAATCAATCTTCTAACATTCTAACAAGGGTGTTTTTTCTCTACCACCTTTCTCATAAACACTTCTCAGTATTATTGACAGTTCTCCACCAAACCTCGAACCGAGACCAGGCATTCTTGTTCGTAGGACTCGCAGCTGTATGCGCCCTCGCCAAGCGTTGAGAGTTTACAGGAGATAGCTGTGGCGATGGGCGCCGCTGGCTTCGAGCACTACACGGAAGGCAAGGCGCTGGTCAAGAGGCTTATACCTGCCAACAGTCAACCAGATCTGGACGTCGTTGAGTACCAAGGTTTGTTTAAAAAACGATCAAAAAAACCTGAGTAACTGTAGTCTCTAGGTCATTTAAACCTTTGATACATAATCTTGTGTTCAGTTCAGTTTGAATATTTGACAAGACACATTTTTATAAGAATTTGTAGACAAGGCTACATTTGTTGGAAACTTAAGAGTTCAATTCTTTAAACAAATTCTAATCTGTCGTCAATAGTTGGGAGTAATTGCACGGTACCCTTAAACGATAATTCAAAAATAGCCCAATATGATAGACGTACTCTATAAAATATAATGATGAACGATATGACTTCAAAGTGAGAGATTGCAGTCTTAACCACAGTGAACGTGTTCCAGATAATCATCACAAAATGGTTAGAGCGCATAATTAAATACCACAAATAGCTGTTCAATTTCTTTAACTGTTTCCAGGAGTAATCGGCCGTGCTGGCGTTGACTTTCCAGCTTACCCAACCATCCCAGCAACGGGCTTTAACTGCAAAAATGTGCCTACAGGATATTATGCTGACTTGGAAACTGATTGCCAGGTACAAACCCATCGTTTAAATATCACTGGAAGGTTACTAAAGAAGAGATAAAGTATAAATACTGACAGATTATCATAGTTTCGGTTAAGTCAGCGATTTATAAACCTTTATATGAAATAACAGAAAATGAAACTTTAGCACAATTTTTCTTCACCATAACATAAGATACAGTAATACTTCAGTGTGAGTTGTGAATTATTGTACTCTTGAACCCGTCAAACTCCCTCTCAGAGTCTCCATCTTAACATTGGTGTACAGTAATCAAAATGGGGCTATATGGATTGATTAACCTTTGTAGTAGTGAAAGTAGGTGATGTAGTAGTAGTATGTGTTTGACTAATTAAATCAATTTGTGCCATTTTTTTCAGGTATTCCACATTTGCGACACATCTCGTAAGATCTCGTTCTTATGTCCTAACGGCACCATCTTTAGCCAGTCGCACCTAATATGTGACTGGTGGTTCAAGGTGGACTGCGCCTCAGCTCCCGCCCTCTATGAGTCCAGCGCTGAATACTACTCCAATGAACAGAAAAAGAGTCAGAAGATCACACAGAGTTTAAGCAAGAACCAAGACCTGCAACAACTCGGTGCAGAAACCAATATTAGGGCAGAAACTAGGCGCACACCCGTCAACGTACCAAGTACCACCGAACGTTTCCTAAGAAACAGACAAAGACAGACTGAGATTCCTAAAGCAACAGCAAAAACCTATCAATCATTGTTCCCTGATAGCTTCACTTCCACACAGAGAACAGCTGCTACAGCTGCATTTGAACAGAGGAGAAAGAATTTGGTACAACTGATTAATACTAATTTTGGTAATGCTAGAACGTCGCCCACTCCCCCTAAGTACCAAGATAATCAGGCATACAGAAACTCAGCAGCCGCTTCAGATTATCATATTAAAGAAATGCAAGTAGCTGCAGAAACTGCATCATTCGCAAATAACAATAACAGGCAATTTCTTCAAGACTTAAATAATAAAAACTTCCGTCCCTACCCAGTCTTCAACCCAACTGTTACAGTCAAACCAAAACCTAAAAACAACCCTAATTTGACAACGCTTTATGACATTCGCGAGAAACAGACAAACAAAGGGGCCCATTCTTCCGTAGCTACAACGACCAAAAGGCCAACTTTGCTACCATACACCAAGAGCGAAATTACTGCAAGACAGGAACCTTACACTAGACCAGGAGTATCTCTATTGAAAACCTACCTCCAAAAAGAAAAGAATAAGACAACCTTAGCCTCAACGGAGCAAGCCCAAGTGACTGCACTAAAAAACAATCAAAATCAAAGAGACGCCAAAACTCTGACTGAAACTAAAGATGTTTTCGAGTCAGCTACGAAAATACCTCACACGACTAAATTTGACATTCATACACAAGCAGCATCATCTGAGAGACATGACATATTTTCAACCACAAAACAGGCCAAATCTACCACTGAATCGTCTTACAAGGAACGCCGCGAAAGACTCATGAAGAAACTAAACTTGGATAAGTATGTTCCTACAAGTGCTGAAAATGCATCTGACAAAAATAACGGGGATCAGACAAACAAGCCTTCCTTGACTCCTAAAACGCTACACAGTTTGGCAATATACTACGCTACTGCTCTAGATAATTTATCCACCACAACGAATCCAGAGGAAACTGAAACTGCAACACCCGCATTTGACGAATATGAGACTATGGAAGAAGTACTACCAGCGTTGTTCAGCCGTCAAACCATTAATAAATACAGCAGTCTCTTCCGGAACCAACCACCTAGCGCTGAACTGCTTGAAGAAATGAAGGCTGACCCTAATGGAACTTATAACGAATTAATTGATGATCTTGCAGTTCAACAGAGTCAAAACCCCATTGCTACTTCACCACAAATACGGGAACTGGCTCAAGTTTTCACCCATGCCTTATCTGCATACCTTCAAGACCCGGTTCAATTCCGGAAGGTTCTTTCTGATATTAGACCTACTCATCCATCTTTTGGTGATCTTTTGAGCACCACTGAAGAATATACCAATACTGAACCGACAACTACAGTTAACGAAGAAGATGATGAAATATTAGGATTCTCCGATGACCACAAAGAAGACCATGTTTTGACTGTTAGGGAACCAAAGGCTTTAGGCATCCCCACTGTTTTCCCAGTGACTTATGCATCTTCTACTACAGTCAGACCAGTAACCGAACCCGTGTCTGCTGCATATGTGTCATCAACAACAGTTAGAAATCCATTCAGATGCTGTGGCAAAATTTCAGCTTCATACACTTCAGCTGCTCCTACCTCCTCAACACCATCATACACGAACACGGCCGCGGCTAACGTCAATATAGTTTCTCATAATGACTCAGCATTGACGACAGAGAGTGACTATTCTCCGAATAAATTCGGAGGCTTCCAAAACAATGCTCTAACTTCCAATAATAAGCCCTATGGTGATAACAGTGCAATAGAAGGTAAACCTTTGAGTGATTATGTTGAAGCTACAAACTTACCCACTGCTTGGGGCGTTGACACTCCTGTGTCTACAGTGAGTGATTTTGAAAGCAAGAAAATCAGAACGACAACCGCAATACCTACTACCACTGCAGTATACTTCACCGAAACGGAAAGTGTAGAATCAGAAAACGAAGAAGAATTACAAAGAGCTCATAGTCAATCATTCAAAGATCCTGAAAGTAACAGTATTCGTCATGGTAAACAGCTCAGTTTTACTTCTGAAGCCATCAAAAAACCAGCTGAAGAACTTGAAGCTCCCACTTTAGCAGACGAAGCTGTAACTACGATACAAACAACACAACAGCCAACTACGGATTCATTAACTACCACAACAATGCCTGATATAGTTTTTACTTCCCCAGACAGCGATAAAACAACGAGCCAATTCACTTGGTCCAGTACTTACGGCACGTGGCAAAGTACAGTCATTGACCCAATTACATTAAACGACGGCCTAAGCCCAACAGCACCAGATCAAAATCAAGGATTATCAGAAAATACTTACGTTCCCAATACTGCAACAACGCCTAGTGATTATTTCGCCACCGAACAGACTGTTTCACCTACAACTGTTGAAATAAACATACCAAACAAAAATAACGTAGCTGCCAGGGTTGGTAGACTACTCAAAGATTCTTCGACTGAACCAGCTCAAGATCTAACAACAATTACAGACACTGTAGTAGAAAAAGCTAAAGAAATCATGAATGTCACAACAGCAGAGAAGCTAATGAATGTTATGAAAAAGACAAAATCAAAGACTGTCAAGAGGTTAATATTATTATTGATTCAAACTTGCGACGACGATCACAACTCAACCGCAGAGGCATCGAAAAAAGCTTTACTTGAAGCTCTAATGGCTGTCTCTCAAAAGGATATGGAAGACATGGTAAAAGACCAAGAAATCACTGAGTTACCTACTACAGAAATTGACAGTTCCACCACATTTACAAGAATAGAGAGAATAGAAAGACCGCGAGGAGAACGAAGAGGAAAGAACCTTAACTTTGATCCAAGTGCTGTTAATTCTTTATCCAACACTAATACTGCGATCCCTGAGAGTATTAAGAGCACAATAGAGGATATTGAGCCTACAGCAACAACCTTCAATCCCCAAAGAACCACTCCGACTCGAAGGGGTATTAAAAGGTTTCATTCCAAAGCAACAACGATAGAACCCACAAGTACTAAGGCTAGTTTCGTCGATGTCCCAAAGACAGAACATATCGTAGATACCCCGAAGGCAGAAGCTAGAGTCTCAGAGTCCAGTGATTTAAAAACCGCCGCTGATACAAGAGCTTTGGAGTTATTGAGATCACTGTACACTATCGCAGCGAGGTGGGGTTGAAGTGAAACTAGTAATTTAAAGGTGTTGTTTTTATATTTAGGGGTTCATTCTTTGAAATTTGTAGTAATAAATCCAATATTTTAAGTTAAAATCTATAACTGATCGCAATTTGTTATAAAATAGTAAAAAAATTAACAGAAACTCATCCAAAAAGGTGTTAGGCCCTCAAAGAAAGATGTAAATGTTATTTCAATCCCTAAATATAAACTGTAAATGTGATTGTGTAGATAGAAGTATTAGAACTTTAAACTAAATTGATGTCAACATCAGTATTTTCAGAGACTTTGAAATTTTGCTCACTCTGAACTAGAATACTGTTACAGTACCACAACATACACATTAATGATAATATTATGTAAAAAAATTACAATGACGATTATTCATTCTAAATTTTAAGTAATTTAGATATTCCTGGATTTGGCAATATTCAGTAGTAATATTGTGGAGAATTCCACATGCCGAGAAACAATAACATACTCTAGTGCCATCTAACGACAACACAATGAACTATGGAGTAACTGCCAATTCCGTATCGCGATATGAAAAGTTCTCATAACGATTATTATTATATATAGCCTCCTATCATCAATTTTCGTGCAGTCCACCAGCCATGATCACCTCGCCGGGTCGGAGCAACAATGAAGAACAAAAATAGTCATTTATTATTTTACTTTTGTATCTAAAGGCTTACTAGAAATACATGTGCTTAACAAACAAATTGAAAAAGCAATATTTAGCTTAAAAATTGTAACTCTCTACACTTTTGTTTTACATTTTTTTCGGTCCCGAATTTCACCTTTTTCACTTTTTAACTTTTAAATAAGAAAATAGATCAAAAGGCTTACTAATATATATTTATTGAGATACAACCTATTGGAGTGTTTATATATCAGTTTCTAGACGAGATAGAAATAAAAAAAAAATTGTAACTGTCAAAAATGTGTATGTTGTACTAATGTAACTTGTCTTAGTAAATAATTTAGTTAACTTATTTTATCACTACTGTTGAACAATTCGACTTTATAGACTTACTCATAGTATTTTATTTATAGGAATAAAATTATAACTTGCCTATGCCGTAGGAGACACTAGGCTTTACGCTGAGTTACCTAAACCTATGCTTAATTAGTATATACTATAACCGTTACACTGCCACAATGATACTGTAATATATATCGTAAGTGGACTATTATTAGATGTATTATATGTTAGATATTTTTTAGTAAATTTTTGTATAAAATATTTCTTTGTGTTTTCTTTACAAGATTTCATCACCTTTATGCATTCTCATTGCACATGTTAAATAGGCATGGCGATCTGAGATCGATTAATCGAAGAATCGATTTTGTAGACCGAAAAAAATCGATTTTTTTTAAATCGATATTGTGTACTGAATCGATCCACTGAAGCGATATTCCACCCTCTAAAATTGAGATTCGATTTTTTCTGTTTCGATACGATAAATGGGTTTGTATTTGTATTAAAAACAGACTCATTAAGCAAATCTGAAAAAGATCGATTTTTGCAAAATCGATTCTTTTTACCTCGATTTTTTAGTGTATCGATTTATTAGACTTCGATTCGAATCGATTTAAAAATTGATCTTTTTTGGAAAGAATCGCCAACCCTAATGTTAAAGTCACTTGAATGGTCATCCATAAATTACGTCACAGGTTCACAGCGAGAAGAGACGAAATGTGACATAAGAATAAAGGAATAAAATTGCCAATATGGCGACAACATTATAAGATTTTTTTAAAAATACAGTGTGCAAACGATCTGTCCGTGTGGTAACGGATTACGAAAACGGAGTGTCAAAACCTCCAATCATCCCATGGGTATCGTAAGAGGTGACTAAGAGACAAACTACACATGAACACCCTTGCAAAGTGAAGGAAAACTTGAAACAAACTCTATACCAACTCAACTCGTCTTACCATTTGTTATTGGTAAGCCAAAACGTTCCTTTGGTTCTCACTCCCCTTCTCTCATCCCTCGTCGCAATAGGATAAAAGAGGGAGTTTGAGGTTCAGTCACTCCGTAGAACTGGTCCAAGCTGAAGCATGGCATTTAGACACATCTTTTGTTTATTTAAAAGAAAAACGTCGTGGGGGACTTACAAACATGTAAGAAACAGACACAAAGAACACTCAGACTCAGAACAACAAAAAAAATTGTTCTATGTAGGGATAGGAACCACAATACTCAACGCAGTAGGAAGATGAGGTGACCGCTTAAACCATTACATCATTCGTGCACACTTTTGGGGGGTATTTGGCGATCTCTAAAAAAATTAACAAAACCACCAGAAAACTTTATATAGCATACCCTCGGTAATCCGACCCCCCCCCCTGTACATCGATCAAACAATTTTCGCTAATGTAGATCGTACATGATTGAACAGGTTAGAACTTGTGCTCGATGCATAGGTATTGTTTCAATTTCGATTGCTTAGTTTGAATTTGACTACGTGTGATAGCGGTGCAGCTTAGCGTGCGTTCATTGTTTGCTGTTTATTCATTGCGTGTTACTTATACGTACCTAGTAATGACGTCACAAGCCCAGAAGACAACAACATATACAATCTTATCATTTGTCTGTAATTTTTCGGATTACAAGGTACTCTTTTGTAAAAAAATCCGGGCTATAGGGGGTCTTAGGCAGTACTCTATAATCCGACAAATTCGATAGTCCGACACTGCCCTGCAAAACGTTTGTGGAATTACCGGGGGTCCACTGTACACAGAAATGATAACAATAACATTATACAAATTAAACTGGATAGGACAGGACAACCTGCAATTCTTATTCTCTTCTGAAAGACGAAGACTGGTATGCTTCTGCTCCATTCTTCTGCAAGATGTTCTTAAGTTCCCTGACTGCGAAGCTGGATGTCGTGGGTTCGATTCCCACACAGGAAAAATATTTGTGTGATGAGCATGATTTATTTCTTTGTCCATGTGGCGACGATGCCCATGTGGTGACGGAGTAAGAATACATAGTGTTACCACCCCTATTCATCCCGTGAGTGTCGTAAAAGGCGACTAAGGGACAAAGTATGCAAGACAACATCATTACAAAGAGAAGGAAAACTTGAAACAAATCCTATTCCAATCCGTCTGACCAGCGTGGTATAGTAGGCCAAAACCTCCTTGCTAAGGAGAGGCCTATGTCCAGCAGTGGACTGTAAAAGGCTGTTGATGAGCATGATTATTTGTTCTGTGTCTGCGTGTAAGTTATCTATAACATATATGTATTTAGAAATATTTAAGTATGTATATCAGCAGTCTGGTTGCCATAGCACAGGTTTTTTTTTTATATTAAGAGCATGCCAAGTGACTCTACTCTGCCTGATGAAAAGCATGAATAGAATCCAAGAGCTGCGGTCACCATACTCATTACAAATGCAGACAATGCAGTATGGTGACCCATGCTATGGCGGCCTAGTGACATGCTCACACCCTACTTGGAGACGTAAAAGGCATGACAGTCATTGTGACAGTGTAAGGCTTACACAGTTACCACGATAACTGTCACCCCTGCATCAATGGGCCTCCGGTCTCACACTCACCAGTGAAACACGACAACACGGATGCTGGTGCTTTAGGTTGGTCTTCTGTGGGAGGGTAGTACTGCCCCGGACGAGCCGGCCCGCTCGTGCTGAAATCAGCGTGGCTCTACTACCTAGTTCTGCCTAGTTTGGAATCAGGCAGCCATGTGTGAGGTTATTTATTTTATTTAAAAGACATACACAAATAAAACCATACATACTTTAAATACACTTTAATACTCGTAAAGTACCTTATGTACAAACAACAATTTACCTTAACAAAAGTGGATAAGGTTATTTCTTCTCTGCGGTTCTTTTTAAGAACTTCTCAATGTCATTGTCGGTGACTTTGTGTCCGGGTTTGAAGTAGCTCTTGAGTTTACGTTTCTTCTTCATCATCACCTTGGAGGCGGCGAGGGCACCGCGACGTTGCAAAGACTCGAAGCGGTCTCGAAGGAGGTTTGCTGGAAAATGGATTAACGACTCATTGTTATTATATTTTTGTACGTTTGGATCTATCAAAGTACGGGTATTTTAGATGAAGGTTAATTCGAAAGGCGTCGGCCGCTATACATAGATCTCTTGCAGGGTTTTCAACGATAGTTGGTCACATGCCGTAATTTGTATGACATATGTACATGATAATAGAGAAAAATCGATAATTTTAATGTTTCTGTGCGAAGCCGGGCGGTCGCTTGTTAGAAATGAACAAATTCAGTCATGGGTGGGACTAGAACATTGGCGACCTCTGCACTTTTACTGTACGGCAATTCCCACAGATACCACCGAAAGCTGGTTATGTTGGATTCGAAACGACCAAAAACCACATGCCTACTCAGGCACCAGTAGCCGGGGAACCAGGTGCACCGTAGTAAGGAAATTCTCGGAAACCTAACCTAACTAAGTATCTCGGGCCACCTACAGTTGTAGATGGGCCCCTCCGGTGTGGGAAGCTCTTGGTCCCTTTACGGCCCTCTGAAAAGGTGCGCGCAGTCCGTAGCGTTTGTATCCTTCGTCCCCGCCGGGGCGCCATAAAGGGCCATGGACCGCACAACTCCAGCGTAGAGTCTCCTGCAGAAGTTATCAGGATTCCTCATGTTCGGCAGCAAACGTGCCAATGCACGCGCTGCACCAACTAACTTGGGGACCAGGCTTTGCAAGTGAAGTCTGTAGTCCCACCGGCCGTCGAGTACGAGCCCTAGATATCTCATAGAGGGTTCGATGTCTATGCGAGTGCGTCTTACCGCGAGGCTGAATTCATCAGGTGGCTTCCTCCGAGGTCCTTAGTCCGTCTGGTCGCACACCGTCAGAATCGTCGTAACACGTGACGGCGACACCATCTAAGTATGCGCCGTGAAGCATCTAATCGTAGTCAGCGTTCTACAGAAGAGGCCCTAAGACCGACTTCTGTGTAACAGCGCATGACATTTCAAGTCGACCGACAACTTCGTTCTATTCGAGTATACAACGGCTCTCTCTGAAAAATATGCCTCGACAACGCGGCGGAAGTAAAGAGGTACCCTATGATACTACTCTATTCGTGCATCTATTTCGGGGACGAAACTTCAACCCTCAATCAAGTGTATGTTACGGCCTTCAATGCTAGGTAGAGCCACACTGATTTCAGCACGAGTCATCCGGCTCGACCGGGGCAGTACTACCCTCCCACAGAAGACCAACCTAAAGCGACAGCATCCGTGTTGTGGTGTTTCGTTGGTGAGTGTGAGACCGGAGGCCCATTGATGCAGGGGTGACAGTTATCGTGGTACCTGTGTAAGCCTTACACTGTCACGATGACTGTCATGCCTTTTACGTCCCAAGCGGGGCGTGAAAAAGCATCTCACAAGGCCGCCATTGTGTGGGTCACCATACTGCATTGTCTGCATTTGCAATGAGTACTGTGACCACAACTCTTGGGTTCTATTCATGCTTTCCATCAGGCAGAGTAGAGTCACTTTGGCAGGCTCTTAATATGGAAAAAAAAAACGAAAGTGTTGTATCGCTAGGTGAGGTTATACTCACAGTTGGTCTTGACGTTCCTCAAGTCCCCGCTGAGCAGCGCGGGGTCCACGAAGGCGGGCTCGGCGCGTGGAGTAGGGTGAGCGCTGAGCGCGGGCGCGGCGGTGGCGGCTCGCTCTGCGCGCGCGCGTCCACGTTTCTCCCGCTCGCTCTCTTGCTGCTGCTCGCTCTGGGAGATCGACGACTGGAGCTGGCGGAGTCTGCGAATCGATGTAAACTTTACATATATACCTAAGCTTTGTTTGTCGTTATCGGCCTATAGCAGACAACCGTTGGACGTAGACCTCTGCCATTACCGTCCCTTTGACCGCTAAAACTCACTAAATAATCGACTCCAATCGAATCGAACGACTGCACGATTGGCCTAGTGGTATAAACGGTCGCCACGCCACTTTCCACGTCGCTGAGTGTTGTGGGTTTGACCTACATGGGACAACACTTTGTGTGATCCACAAATTGTTGTTCCGAGTCTAGGTGTTCTTTGTGTCCGATTCTTGTATGTTTGTAAAGTTCCCCGCGACACAGGATATATTCCTAATGCGGGCGTTGTCTTTTTAAAAGAAAAAAAAAATCATTTACGCCTAAGCGACTTCGACCGCGGCGGCCAGTCTCGACGAAAACCGGGTTACTCACAAAATATTATAGTGTCCGAATGTGTTCGCGAGCACTCTCTATTCCCTCACTCTCATGTTCTTCGCGTTCGATCTCTCCCCGATCGGACGACACCGTCGGAGATAGATCGGACGCAAGACCTACGGCTCTAAGTACTCGATGAGGCACGGAAATTAATACTGCGACTTCTAAACGTCAGGCTGTTACGTCAATAACCCGAAAATCTCAATAACACTTTTTTCGACACCGAAATAGATTTCGACACCTCTAAATCGGCAGTCGCATACGTTTACCGATACACCAGCAAGGCAGTCGAACAAAACCTCATCAGACAGAAAAAAATTAAAACCAACGCAGTACGAATGACGAGAGAAATTCTACTAGGTCATTAAAAAACACAGAAAATCCAAGTTAAACCGATGCTATACAAAAAAACAGAGTTACAACTTGAGACACAAGCGATTGCGTAAAATTTTAAAAACACATTACAAAGAAATAAAAAAGTGTAAAGTAATTTTTGTCTTAAAAAATACTATTCTCGGAAAAAGGTACAAATAACTTTTTAACCTACTTAAACTTAAAAAGGAACTCCTGAATTACTCCAAACTTGTAAAATAAACTTGGCCTATAAAATTTTAGTAGCAATTTAAGTCCTATAAATTAGGATCTAAATTACCAACGCTAAATATCCTTGTGCAAAGTAAAAGGTCTTTCTTTCTTTTAATTCTTTCTCCTTATAGGATATAGGAGATCTACATGTACTTCACTTATGTATTTATAACTTACTAAATCATTCTGCCTCAATTTATTTATTTTGTTTAATTAAAAAAAACTAACCTCAAGACATTAAGGATTTACGAATACAGCTTATTACAATTCATCATAACGAAGTTCGGCACGTTATTTTAAAACTTTAATAAGGTGTATACACGAGAGTCCAAAGTACACAAAATATTTTTATTTGTAAACTTACCTACAAAAAAACCTATCTAAGTAATTATTTTGACAATGAAATTTAATAATCAAATAGTGGTTTTTTTCACATTCTCTCGTATATTTCTAAAACACAACGCTATTGGTGGAACAAAATTCGACGTCAATTCACCGGTTCACCCTCGGATCTGTTCGTAAAGCAGGTTATATCATACTTTGTAAACAAAACAGTATGTACAGTTCACTAATTAAAAAATATTGTTATATGTATTCTATCACTTTTTTAATATCCTTACTTATGTTAAATGATCACAACTATTACATTATTTACTTTTTATTTTTTTTTTTTAGTTCCCCGTGATAATAATTGGTGCATTTGTGAACCAAATGCTTCGTTGTTGACATTAGTGTAGTCTGTCATCACAGAGTAAGGGCGCCAAAATGGCCGCATTTCTTTTTTTTTCTTTAACTTCTTGACAGTGGTCTCGAACCTACCGATTTTTCGATATTTCTACCGATATGGGCTCTGTTCTACCGAAATACCGAAATATAACGATTTTTCTACGATTTCCAGATAATTAAGTTAAAATGTCGTCTGACGAGGAGCCAAGTACAAATATACCGATTTTAGCAGGCAAGTCTACCGATCTCGCTCTATGACGTTCGAGACCACTGCTTCTTGATATGTTTTGAATGTGTTATATTTATTTTAAGTATTTTAATATCTAGTAGAAACGTTTTTAAAAATAAAAAAAATACATGCATATTCCCTATTACACACAGTTGAAAACAAAACTTACCTATAAAGGTCTGTTATTTTCTTCTTATTAATTTTCTCCCTTTTCAACCGTTCCCTCTCCAATATCTGCTCCTTCTGTTTCCTTCTAGCTTTATGGTCTTTCTTCTTATTCTTGACAGGAGGGTTGATAGCCTTGTACTCGTTATCTGTTTCTGATTCCGGATCAGGGTCATTGGCCGGGTTATGTGGCTGAGGGAGACCAGCTGACATCTCTTCTTTCCATTGATTCTGGAATGAGGTAATGAATACTTAGAACAAACTAAGTGATTTAGTTATGTCCATACGCCATGTACCAACGGTAAACCATTTATTGTGTATTGTATTATATGTTTGGTGAATCATATTAAACAAAACAGGTGTGAAAGTGAGAAAATGTTGGGGAAGATAAATAAGACAAGGAAGTTTCAAAACGAAACAACTTAGAAATTCAATGTGAATCAATACATAAACCTGATAGACAGACTTGAAGTTCATAAATACATCAATTCACAGATTTATACACAAAATATACAAATATACACAACGCCATCTAGTTTCAAACTAAGCAGAGCTTGTGCTATGATAACTAGACTGACTGATAGAATACTCATATACTTTTTGTAAATACATACATATTTATAAATAGAAAACACAATCTTTCAAAGAAATATTCACAGATCATACAAACATTTGGTCCGACTCAGGAATCGAACCCGAGACCTCAAGCACAGCAGTCGCATTCACTACCACTGCAGTACCGAGGCAGTTTGTATATATATTTGTAATATTAAAACATTTGTTGTTTTAAGCTCATATGGATATTTGCACGACATCTATGGCTATAACCCTTTGCAGGCCTCAAGAATGAAGAACTTAAATCACCGTTGACTGAAATTTAGTCTATATACTCATTTATAACTTACTTCTTTATCTTGCTGTGTGACCCTACGGAACATGCCTGTGGTGACTCTGAGGAGATGTGCCTCACGCTTCATCATCTTCTGCTCGTGTCGACCCACTTCTTGTAGAAGTTCTTGGTGTTCCTGATAGAATACGTAGACATACAATTACTTATACAATTCTTCTATAAGTAATAATAAAAAAAAATTGTGTGTGTCAGCTTCGACGCACGACTGGAGTTCACTCCTTAAGTATGATTGTCAAAACAGACGCAAAAAAAGCTTATTTAACTGAAATTAACTGAAAAAAGATTGATACCGTATGAAAGGCTAAATTAACAAATTAATTAAAATAACATAGATATAGACGCTTTGCAGCATACTCTATACACGTCTTAATACACTCACAACCAGTGCAGGCGCACAAAAACAGTGCAGCCGCACCAAAAACATAACGAGGTCATTCGTTCAGTAGATTTTACTCCTCACATTTTTCTCATACCTAGATTCTTAAGAAGTAAACTCCAATTAACTTCACACATATCACACTCGACTGTCTGGTTCTTAAATTAGAAAGAGTCTGCACTATAAAAACTAACCTACTAATAAATATTTGTATATATTTTGAAATACATTACATATATTACTGTAAAAGTCTGTATTTTGATTAATCTTGGATTTTAACAGTTAATCTTAGGATTTGCCAACACAAGTTGTTAAATGAAAGAATTTATGAAAAAATAACGATTTTTTTGTGCCATTATCATTAGAATTTAGTTATCTGCTGGGTTATATCAGTGACGTTTGGCAAATATTGGCTTTTAGAATAAAACAATCCACTAGAAACTTCTCATCCATATGATTCAATAACAACAGAGGGAATCCTAAGATTTACAGTAACAAATACATATGATGGATAAATTACAACTAAGCAAAGAATAAATTATCATACCTATTACAAAATATTTGTAATGGAATCGAACCAGAACCTTCGGCTTAGCTCTATCCAACTCATTTCTTTCTCATCCAACAAGATGGCTAGATGATACCTTAGTCAAATTAGTCACTTTTTATCATTTATTTATTTATTTATTTATAATGGATCTCCGACAAGGAATACACTTTACATGCTATCAGATAAAATACGATTAAGATTGCGTGTCATATGCTTCCTCAATTATGGGAGACCACAACATGCTTATTACAAAAGAGTTAAAAAAGTATACAAACAGTGATAACAGGTTTATGTAGGTAAAGAAAAAATAAACCAACAAAACACAAAAAAAAGGACATAATTAATTAAACAAACGTAGGCCAGTGGCAGTCACATACACATACATACACACAGACACACATACAAGCACATACAGACGTACACATATATATATTTCTTTATATTTAAATGGTAGGCGAATAATGAAAGATTTAAACTGTTCATCTGTCAAAACGACAATTTTGTATAAATAATGTACTAAATATCAAATTGTGACGTCACTGTTTTAGACGACTCAATTAAACAATATATTTGATCACTGTATATTTTATTGAAATTCGTAATATTAATAAAAAGCTATATTAATTGTATTTGCCGAGATGTTTCGCGATAATAGTTTTAATGAAGTGGACATTCGTATTTATTTACGATACAGTCATCTACCTAATAGGCTAGATGACACCTTAGTCAAATTAGCTACTTTTTATCATCTGTCAAAACGACAATTTTGTATGAAAAATGTACTAAATACCAAATTGTGACGTCACTGTTTTAGACTACTCAATTGAACAATATATTTCACTGTATATTTGATTAAAATTCGTAATAATAATAAAAAGCTATGTTAATTGTATTTGCCTAGATGTTTCACGATATTAGTTTTAATGAAGTGGACATTGTACTAATCCTCAAGATGTCCCTCAGCAACAGTGGAGTGTAGTACAAAATGTGGCGATTAGTAACAAAATTAACGCGAGTGAAGGAAGTTCTTAATAAAACGATAACGTGCGAACAATGTAATATTATGTTCTAACAGATTATTTTCTTACAAGTTTTTAAGCCGAATAATCAACAAGAGGAATTTCACCTCGTTTCCTTACCTTAAATGATGGATTATAACTGACTCCTGGATGGGGTACTTCAACTGCTGCCCTAGTGGTTAAAGTTTTAGCCACTGGTGGCTTCGGACGAAGTCTCTGTGTTATCAACACATTATGCAGTTGGGCTTCGGGAGAAATAAACTCATCACACAGGGTCTCTGGTATGCCTTTGGCTTCTGGTACTGTAACAAAGCATATGACAAGATGAAGCATATGGTTAAGGAAGGTTTATTTCTCAAAAAGAATAATATAATTATTTGTTTACATGAGAACTTACAATTAGTATTTGTAACTCATGTCACTCTAAAGAGCATACTTAGCTTAGAAACAAAAGTAAGGTATTAAAATAAAACTGATATGATACTGAAACATTTGAAATGTATCCAGGTAAATAAAATCTATATACATAAAAGAAAGTGGTGTTTGTTACACCACTTATAACTCAAGAACGGAGGAACGGATTTAGCTGAAAGTTGGTAGGGAGGTAGCTTAGAAGCAGGAGACGGACATAGGATACCAAAATCCAAAATCTGCTTATTTATTGCCTCTAAGGCGGAACAGAGTTCGCGGGGTAAGCTAATTTCTACTAAATAAAAAGCTTTTACCAAATGCGTAAATACAATCAAGTATCCATTTGATTAGGAATTAAGAATATAGAGTTTCTACATCCCTATTCATCCCATATGTCATAAGAGTCGAGTAAGGAATCAAATTTTGCCGGACAACATCAATACGAACAGAAGGAAAACTTGAAACAAACTATATCACCTGTCTGGCAAGCTGGTGAAGTGGGGCAAAACCTTCTTTATAAAGAGAGGTTTATGTCCAGCAATTGCCTACTAAAAACCGTTGACGTTGGCAAAAAAAATGTGTTTGTTACTCTTCAGTCTGTCTTTTAACAAAAGTTAGCCTACGCCCGAACCTGTAAATATCTATACTGATGTATGGAACATCAATTTTCATGACTGCATGATTTATGACCTAATCTGCAGCATGTAAATAGTTTTATATAGTAAAAGTTTATCACAACATGGTTATGAAGTTTCATGCAAATTTGTATCACTAATCATCATTAATAGCCTTTAACAGTCCACTGCGCTAGCCAAGCCTTAGCAAGGAGGTTTTGGCTTGATATACCACGCTGGCCAAATGGGTTGGTAATTTCAAGTTTGCCTTTTCTGTAGCCGGCAGCAAACTAAGCAGGAAAACATCGCTTTTTTTTATTTAAAAAAGACAATGTCCGCACTTGGAATAAATTCTGCATCGTGGGGGACTTTACAAACGTGTAGGAAACGGACACAAAGAACACCCAGATCCAGAACAACAACTTATGGAACACACAAATGTTGTCTCGTGTGGGATTTGCACATGCAATTTGTTCTCAGCGCAGTAGAGAGAAGCGTGGCAACAACTTAAACTACTAGGCCAACTGTGCAGTCTCGTCCTGCTTAGTTTGCCGCCTCTTACGACCCCATGGGATGAATAGGGGTGGTAGCACTCCGTACTCTTAATCTATCATCACATGATGTATGAATCATTTTAAAGATTTGTACGTATATGTTGTCATCTTGTTGTTGATGATAACGTTTGGTTTTGTTGAAAAGATTATTTGACAATATAAAATAGTCCAGCTACACTCAATACTCACGATCATTTCCCCACAAATCCAAATTAAAAGTCTGTCTAACATTCTTTGCCTTCCTTTTCTTATCTCTAGCTATTTTCCTGTTCTTCTTAGCTTCTTCTAATTTCCTCTCAAATATTTTCTTCTCCGTTTTCCTCTTTTCAGACAATTTGCTTAATGCTGTTTTCTTGAAGCCCATTGGATTTACATGATTACGCTTAGCATTTGGATCTTGAACCTGAAAATGGATAGCATTGCAGTAATTATCAACGTCTACATTAATATTACAATGTTGCTAAATTAGTTTATTGCTTTGGATAACTAACCTACAATTCCAGTATATAGTTTTTAGAAACAACTAGTTGGAATTGAAAAGATTTTTCAGTGTTGGATAACCCATTTTGGAAAGCAAGACAAGAATATAGTGTTATAAACACACACAAACATACTTTTTTTTTTGTAAATACATAAATATTATACTCGTTCATAGTAAACACTCAAACTCCGAAAGAAATATTTGCAGATCATGCAAACATTTGGTCCCACCCAGGAATCAAACCCGAAACATCAAGCATAACAGTCACATGGTACCACTGCACCACCAAGACAATGATGATGGTAATGATGATGTGGTTGACTCTAATGGAGCCAGTCCATATGTGCTGAAGCATAACTCTCTCGTGTAGTCTGTAAGTTATGAGAACCTTCAACCAATTCTATTTAGTATAACACAGCATAAACATACCTTTGAAGTTGGCATCAGTACTTCAAAGCACTTGGGTAGCTCTTTCAGCTTGGCCCTCTTCTGCAACTTAGCTGACAGAGGCTTCTTCTCTTCAACTTCATCATCAGCTTTGCTCTCTTCACCTGTGTCTATCACAAACAGCTCACTATCTGGTTTTGTTTCAAACTTGCTGAAATAGCAAAAGTGTGCAGCGATAAGTATAATTTAATTTTGTAACTCGTTTACTCGTTAATGATGAATATTATTAATAACCTATATACTTTGAAACCACTTCTCTTAGAAGGCCATGTCCAGCAATGGACTTTGAATTGCCTGATTATTCGACTAAGTTAAATATTTACCGGCCAATCTATGTGAATGTTGGTGCAATCTGGTTGAAATATTAGACAATGTAATGTTGTGAAATATCTTAAGTATTATTCACGTACATATATTATATTATAGACATCTTTAACTGAGAAATGATCATATCAGATGAGTAATATGTCTGTTTTTTAATAAATTTAACAGTTCGTAAAGTTCACAGCGATTTACATATTATAGATGGAATAGGAGAAATCTGTATTGTATCGTAGTCCTAATACTTTGCTTTATTATATCATGCAACATACTTCTCTGTTCAATAAAGAATAATATACGAATAAACAATATATTTAGCGCATGATGTCAACATAACCTTACCCCAATCTTTCTTCCAATCGTTGATCTTCTAGAAACTCCTCCACATCGCGAATATCACAATATTTTCCCCACGCCTTTTTGTTCTTTTTAGAAACACGTTTCCTCTTTTTTACGACGGACATTTTTATTAATGTTTAATTAAATTGTAGTAACGTGCACAATTGTGTACAGTACGTCAAATTCCGTACTAAAAGGAAACGATCCGTTTTTCGGAATGACAGCAAATGTCAGCAACAAAATAAATAGTTAGTTTCGTATCACATATTTTTTCATAATTATTTAAATTGAAGTTAAATGGAGTTTTTTATTGAAAATCATAGAAAATTATAATAAAATATATTTTAAAGAATAGTGAAACATAACAATGTTTTGAAGAAATATATTTTTATGTAATCAGGAACGTTCTCTAGTATTTTGGTAGTGTTGTACCAATAACGAAACATTCTAAAATATTTTTGGGTTTGTGAAATATGAAAGTAGATATAAGAATAATTAAAGTAATTAAAATCCAAAACATTTATTTTGTACTTCTAGTTTAATGAGCATTATAATAAATATAAAGATAATATTTTATCTCTAAGTACTAACAAAACTTAAAAATAAGTAACAAAATTTACAGACTAAAAAATCGAACTAAAAATGGCATTTGGGTAGTTCTACTTCCTTTTCTTTTCTTCTTCACAATCTTCGTCCTCTTCTTCCTCCTCTTCGTACTCCACAGCTTCTTGCTGTAATTTCGCTTTAACTGGCTCTGAAATGCATTAAGAATACATATAGTTACCGATAAATTTTACTAATAATATCTAATAGTACTCACTATGAAATTGTTCTCGTCCAGATTTAGCAATTTAGTATTTTAGCACACTTTAAAAATGCACGTAACTTAACATATATCCTCAGGTGGTATTAGCAAATTAATTTAGTATGTCAGCACTTGCTTACGCAAAATAAACCGTGGAAAGGTGGCATAGGTTCTAGGTAAACTGACCACAACAATCGGCAATTATATAAAACAAATAAGAAGGCTTAACTAAAGTGACTGTGATTGGTTTCATCTATTTAATTATAAATTAGGTACTGTGAAAAGCTACTAATAGGGTATCCTTTGTATAGGTAATCACTACAATTTATTTGAATGATTTAAAAACCAACATGTACTACTGATGAATATCTAGATACATAAAATAAAAGCAATAAATTACTTACAATATTGATTCGCTTCTACTACCAGCTATAATATTCAGTGTGCTTTGCGTTTTGGCTTTCGTTATTATTGTAAAAGCTATCTAGTAAGTTAACATGTGTGTCGGGGAAAACTTTCTGATAAGTTCTTGCGTTAACAAACTTAGCTGGCTTAGCTATCAAAGCTTTATTAACAGAGGACGGTTTATGGTTATTCGATTTATATCGGTTATAAGGAGAATAAAGCGGTTGGAATCGAATTTTAGCAATGTGCTTGTGTTGTTTTCGTTTCGGCTTCAAAGGTATTGGAATCAATGCGGGTTCTGGTTGATAAGTGATAAGTTCGATCACTGTTTCAGTGGATTCGTCTAACGGTTCAGTGGATTCGTCTAACGGTTCAGTGGGTTCGTCTAATTGTTCAGTGCGTTCGGTGGCTTCATTAGATTCTAAGAGTTTTATTTCACTGATCTGGGCGGACTGTTTCTGGACCAAGACGTACGATTCTGTAATACGAAAGATTACACTTAACGAATCGTTTAGATTCGTTCTGCGAGCCATGAAGCAAAGCCATAAGTTTGTTCAAATGGTGCCTATTGAGAGACAAATTTATAAGAACATGCATTTATATTCAGATACTGAGTATTGAGTTAAAGCGAAAGGAAAACATACTGTGAAACGTAGAACTTTCTTCCTTTTTTGGAGTCAGCTAAAAATTAAAGTGGTTGCGTTTAATATTACTATATTACTATTTGTCTGTATATATCATACCGTAATAACATAAACTCCTGATTATTTTTTAAGAATTCATAGACGAGGCTTTAATTTTGAACTCACCAATTTTCTGAAAAAACATCGAATATAAAATTTCAAGAATCGGAGAATTTTATTAGTATAGTCTTAATGATTCTTTTAAATTATTTGGCAATATCTATATTCTAAGTCTTTCAGATATTTCGAACAGTCTAATTCTAAGGATTAATTGTTTTAGAAAGTTAGGTATCCCATAATTTATAAGTAGATATCTTTTAACTTTTACGTATTTCAAATTCACCGCTCTAGATAGTAGCTATCTGCTTATTCGTAAAAAAATTTAAGTTGAATGTTTTGAATCATAGTGATTTCATAGAAACTAAAATTGATCAATTACGTGCGAGTGTTAGGTGAAAGGATTGTGTAGGTTAGTCGAGTCAGGTCAGTTACTAAGTGAGATGTCAGTTACAGTCAAAAGAAATAGTCAAGTCAGTTAAGTATTTAGTCAGTCATAGTGATACAATAGAAAGAACAGAAATAACAAAAACAGTATTTTATTTTCACATTTTTGTCGACACCTATGGCTTTGAGACATCGCACTTAATTTTTGTTAGTAGGTACTCTAAGGATGTTTATCTTATGTAACATATGGCGCAACATACCGTGCAACAAAACGTTATAAATTATAACAGAACATATAAGTATATAGGTCATATTATAGAAATAGATTTATGAAAAACAATGAAAAAACTAAGATTCTGAATAGTAAGAGACATTCAAAGTACTAAAGTGGACAAGAAGAAGAAGTGGGCAAGAAAGAATTGACGAAGTTTGCAAATTTTTCTTTTCCTTACGTCTCATTCTCATTTTATTTTATAGGAATATTCGTTCGTAAGCTGCGTTGCACGTCATGTTGCAAATTGACGTTACCTCTAACATTTTTGCTGTATGCAGTAACCATTCAAAACTCAACATAAATAACCTATAGTTTTCATATAAAAAAGTATAAAAATGTTTATAACGTAACATTTATCACATATTCTACATTTTTTTTATTTACAACATGCTGTATAAGTTAAGATTAGAATAGGATTGGTAGGTGTAATAAATATTTTGTGTAAATCATGTATTTCCTATACTAATGTCAACCTAAAACCTTAGTTCTGAGATTCTCAAACTTTTTTTAAATTTATTACTCATAAGAATATAATAGGTCAATAGATAAAAAAGCAATAATCGATTTTCAAGAAAATTAAAAAAGAAATACATGTATAAAGTTGCAAATAAGGAAAAAAGCTAAAATATGTTTGTGTTTATGCTTTCTATATCAAAAACTGTAAAACTACAAAATAGATAGACAATAAACTTAAAAAAATCTAAGAACTTCAGAACCTAAACACCTAAAACCTTAATGTTACTAGTGATGGTAGTCCGACTGATGCGTATAGTATTCCTGGCTATCTTGTTCTGGGCTCTGTGGCGCCACCTTGTACTCCGCAGGAGCTGTACCTTCGTTAGAAGAGTCCTTGTGCTGACCGCCTAGTCCTGCAGCAGCTGCCTTGGCTGCTGCAGCCGCTGCGTTAGCTTGCGCTTGTTGAGCTGCCGCCTGAAAATTAAGGTCACAATTATTAAGTTCTAGAAGGAAAAGAAGGTAATCTAGACACAAAAATGACATAAAATGTCTTTCTGTAATACCTTGGCAGAACATGAGGATAGTTGGAAAAGAAATCGACATTAAATCGGAGACTAAATTCCAATCGATGTAAAAATTTTATATAAGACCAATTTTCTCCAAGTTTCACGTTTTATGATCACTATTAATTGACCTTAAAGCCTAATGGCTATGAACAAGCTCAATAAATATTCGATGTACTAAAAAAAATTGGTAATGACTTCTGGACTTTTTATTTTCAAAATCAATATTCAAATCTAATTCTGTCAACTTTAAACAAACTGGCAATCTTGTTAGTAAGAAGAAGAAAAAAAAGTGTGGTCTATTATCATTTATTAAGAAACGGTATATACAAATCGTAGTAAAAAAGACACAAGAACTTTGTCTTCATCCCCAGGAAGTTAAAAAAACATAGAAATTGTTATATTTTCAAAAACGTACACCCTCGCTGCGTTCTTCAGTGTTTCCTGTTCAGGAAAACATTTTCATTACTAATTTACGAAACACTATCGTATACTTCAATTGAAACCAAATACCAAGTCTTCAATACACTCGACAGTAATAATCAGGTTGGATTAAGTATATTTTGGACGAATTCAAACTATATTAGCGACAACTAAACTTTCCCTCCATCACGATTCGAGAAATCAGACAATATTATCTAAGTCAATAAGCAACCATTCTTAACGTCAAAGATTTTTAAGAAAGTTCATTTGACTCAAATGCTTTGCTCTCAAGAGAAGAGATATTCAAATATATCCAGATTAATATAATTTTAGATCTGATTGAAACTTTGAGCGAGTCCAATTAGTTTAATTAGCTATTAAAAAGTAATTTAGTATAACGAATTGAAGTGTAAATTTCGTTAATAAATACCTGAGCCTTCCTGGCCGCCGCTTGCGTGGCCTCAAAATCGATCCTGACTCCATGAAGCTGTTCCTGGAGAGCGTGGAGCCTCTGTCGGGCAGCTCCTACCATGGCAGTCTGTGCACCGAGTTCACCAGCCGCTTGTGAAGCAGCTTCGTTGGCGTTCTCGGAGGTGGCTTGAGCGGCATTGAGGGCAGCTTGGATTACGTTCACCTGTAGAAACGAGAAAGTAATGAGTGACAGGCTGCGTCCTGGACCACGGCATCGCGATAATTTATCTATGATAACAATACAGACTGCGTAATATGGTTCAGATGGCCATGGCCACACAATACCACGACGTGACATACTTGACTGCGTCAAAATGTATGCTTAAAAAATGTTTTTACAAACCAGCGATTTAAATGTTTGTAATATTATATACTTTGTGACAC
Organism: Hypercompe scribonia; assembly: GCA_949316085.1. Classification (NCBI taxonomy): domain Eukaryota; kingdom Metazoa; phylum Arthropoda; class Insecta; order Lepidoptera; family Erebidae; genus Hypercompe; species Hypercompe scribonia. Next base: position 16,530,576 of record OX438989.1, read on the forward strand.
TCTCGTATTTAAAACGAATTTAACGACACACGAAAAATTACGTGCATCTGAAAAACTTCTGTCGCAGTCAAACCACCGAGCTAATATGAAAAAGGGCTGATTTATAATGATAAAACATATTTAATTACTTAGCCTAGTATTCAAAACATTAATGGCGGTCATTCAGAGACTGAAGAGCTAAAAAAATCACCAATGCACACGACTTTTACCTACTTCCAAAATCTATCTAAATCGTATTGTTTTTTAATCCATATGTTACTATTATTATATACCAAAAATAAAATACGTAAAATGTAAATACACAATGTATAAACAACACACGGTAAGTACTCGTCACACACGCAATTTGTGCATTTTTACAAACATGCCTACGTATTTATTGATTAAAGAAAAGGCTATGACAGCGTAAGTTTCTAATCGACCGCACAATTAACATGCATGACCGTGACACAGGAAGAAAACTATACATTCAATGCTAAGATTAAGTTATAAGATCTGATGTATCTTGTTACAGTTTTCCTTTCGTTATATTAATCATGCACAGGCATGCTTCATATTACATGCTTATATATAATCTAATAACCATTTGTGTCCGTGTTGAAATACGATAGATTTAGTTGCCGGATACAGTGCCAATAAATTTAATTTGGGGTGTGTGTTTCAATGGGCTGTGTGTCATTTTTAAATTATTAATTAATTGCCTACAACTTGTATATATTACAAATTATGATGTAATAACTTTTTGGTAAACTTAAATGAAAAGTATTGTACCTACAACGTTTTACAAACTTCACGCGTAAGCGACTAACTAACAATACAAGCAATTTTGTAAGTGAAATAAGTCTACATTTGACAATTGGGTAGATGACTGTATCGTAAATAAATATCAACGTCCACTTCATTAAAACTAGTATCGCGAAACATCTCAGAAAATACAATTAACATAGCTTTTTGTTATTATTACGAATTTCAATCAAATATAATTATTGTTCAATTGAGTAGTCTAAAACAGTGACGTCACAATTTAGTATTTAGTACATTTTTCATACAAAATTGTCTTTTTAAGAGATGATAAAAAGTAACTAATTTGACTAAGTTGTCATCTAGCCTATTGTCAATTTCTGTGTACACAGAATTTGAATGACAATACTTACCCAAATGAGTACTTAGATTCAAGTCAACTTAATATATCTTTATTTGACGTCAGAGAATTGACGGTGTACATTTTTGTATGACATCGTACGTAGCTATTTTTAAATTATTGGTATGTAAGATAAGACACTTAATATAAATTCAGATCGAGTCTGTTCCGTTAGTTTGTATTTTACGTAACTTTTAAATATACCTTTCGCGATACGTGCTTCACGCTTAATCGACAAGTATCTAAATTATAATTTAAAAAAAAGTTTTGAATGTAATTTGCACCTCTATCATTTAAATTAAGAACGTGCAATATGTCACTGAACTCAAAGCCTTGGTGATAAGTGTTGTAAATAGCAACACCAGAAATAGAGCGTAACATTTGTGATAAATTAAAAATGTCGTAAATAATAATGAACTTGTAAGTGCTTTTTGCTCAATGTTACCGTTAATAATCATGATTTCATCTATCTTATTTTAGGTGTGATTGGTTATTTTTGTTAGTTAATTTTAGGAAAAAATAAACGATTTCTTATGCAAAAACTGGCAACAAATGTAGGTTTTAAATACGAGGACATGAAACTATGATAGATAGGAAAAAAATGAGGATAACTCTACTCGCATTACATGTAACATCTAATATCGCAACTTGATGCTAGAGTTGAACTTCAGATGCACCGACGCGCATTTTCAGTCGTCGAATCAAATACTACGTGCTTCCCCAGCTTCTCGTTTCACATTGCTGGCTCTTTTCACGAAAACATTCCCACAGGTTTCAACAAAATGTCGTCTAAGTAATTCAAAGCCATAACATTAAATTGTAATGTTAGTGGATAAATCACAAGGATAAATATATTTGCCACATTAAAATGAATTCATTTGGGAATTTGGCTTGATGGAAAAAGTATCAGAAAATTCCTAGAAAAATAGTGTAATTTTTGAAAAGTAGTTAAATATTATTTATGTTTTTTATATAAGTCTTTGTAAATAAGTCTAAGCAACAAGCATTTAACAGGTATTTTTTTTTAAATATTGCCGGCCAATAAAATACTTTTGTAACCGTACTAGCTGCAGATTGACAAAAAGAACTTTCTTATACCATAAAAAAAAAACTGAATTTATGCGCCAATGCAATTCATAGATAAACAAGGAACTATTACATGAAAAATACTGCAACAATTATATAATAATGAATGTTTCACGAAGTGGTTGACTGAATGCGTTTTTAGATGCAATTTACAAATACTGAAGCAAGATTGTAGACTTGTTATACAAGTAGATCATTATTGAGAATAAACACGCAACAGCACAACAAAAAATAACGATAACAAAAACAAAATCAAAAGTGTTTTGTTTTTCATAGTATTAGGGGTAAACGAGCAGGGTTTCCCTTTCTTTCGAGTCTTTTTCCCAAATTGAGTCTACGTCTACTACGATACGGCGTCACTTTATTTTTTTATGAGGAGCGACTGCCACCGAACCTCCATGACCTAAGTAAAGGTTGTTGTCGAACTTCTTAGGACTTCAACTAGCCGTAATGACTGCCACAGATGTACCTATGGCAACCGAGACAGATGGCTTAACGTGGTCCTAGACATGGACGGTGAACGGCAATATATCATGTCCATTTTTGAAAATTACAAACTTCCACACAAACTTCCTTCGTCGTAAAAGTGCCAAAGCCTTGGGCTCAGCGTTGAATTGATTAGTCAGAGTAAGTAATGTTTTATGTATGGATAATATAACACTCGATCATAACACTCGGTAATATTATGTATGATTATTACGATATTATGTAACCTTAACGATTATGTATCAATTGTTTTACTTAAAAAAACAACTCCCGTGTTATGGATAAATCCTGCTAGCTGAAATATTTCTAAATAATCGTTTAATCAATGTCTTAGTATCATCTAAACAACAAAAAAATTAACTATCTCAGTTCAATTTCAACAGATCTATTTCTTTCCTAAGAGTTTTGTTGCAAGATAAGTTTTTCAATAACATTACCAAACGCCATACAGAAAATCGATTTAACAATTTCTCGGTTAAATATGACGACAATACGTAATGGTCTGTTTAGAAAATGATACAATTGAAGATGGAACTGAATTTTATCATTAAAATACTACCTGTTTCCTGTTCCTGATTTTGTTTATCAATTTAGCTACGCTATATGACCTTTTCTGCCTCGTTAGTCTAGCGGTTAGCGGGTTCGACACCTGGCTAGGGTTAAAAGAGTATTATTGAGTTTTTCTGATTAGAGAAATAATTAATAACAGCCCGGAATTTGGAAGAAGTCCCGTGCCCTGTAGAGCACATACAGCCATCGGACCTGCGTTTGATCTCACCCCAGTTAGAGAGCCGTCCCATCGGACTGTAAGGGTGAGGGAACAGAGAATGCACCCGTACACACTTCCTAATGCGTATACAATTGTGCAATATAATATTGCCTGTGTCCCTATGACTTTTTCTTTGCCTCTAAAGTTGTGGCGGGAGCATTGGTTTTTAAATTTTTAGTCATACATTTTGTAAATTTGCATATCATCGTATTCTGTCACGTTTTTTAAATTTTATTTACGTCATTAAAGTCAAAGAGCTGTGTATGGTTTGTTAAGCCATGAGCCGGTCTCATCTGTTCCTGAAAATGGAACCATTTTTCAGGAGAAAAGAGAAGTAAATTGGAGAGGAAAAATTTATAGAACATTGTAGTTTTTTTAAGAGACGCAACAAGTCACAAATAGGAAACGGAAGGGAGACTGTGGTAGTTCGAAAAGGTCAAGGTCCTGTACTCGTTTGTCCTTTCCATGAGTAGAGAGGTCAGGGCCTGTGATTAAGTTATGGGTCAACCGATCTGCATTTCCATAAAACATCTAAATATTTATAGCCCTTACATAAATCCATAGCTTTCTATACATTATTGAAAAGAAGAAAAAGACGAAGAAAGTCTACAAAAAATCTTGACAACAGACCGATTGTCTGAGAAATCCGAATTCTTCTTTACCAGAGAGTTCTAATTGGAGCGATCCCTACCTGCTTAAGGTATTACCTACCCTTAGCAACCCATCCGTATGAGCAATACCCCCTTATATTCCAGTATTTCCCCTTAATTTCAACTTTCCCTTTCCATTTACTGCCAAATACGCTCTCTTATTTTTCAAAAGTGCCTAGTGAAGGACTATGCGCTTACTCTTATTGCATAAGTAGCATCAAATTAAGGTAATAGAAATGTAAGTGTTTAAACGTCTCTGCCTATTTCTCTGAGATTATATGTATGATAGACAAACTGCAGTTTAGTCTCAAGAAAGTTACCGTGTGGTGACAAATTAGGAATACAATGTCATAACCCATATTCATCCCATGGGTGTAGTCATAAGGTAGTAGAACCACGCTAATTTCAGCATGTATGGGCCGGCTCGACCGGGGCAGTACTACTCTCCCACAGAAGAGCAACCTAAAGCGACAGCATCCGTGTTTCGTTGGTAAGTGTGAGACTGGAGGCCCATTGATGCAGGGGTGACAGTTATCGTGGTAACTGTGTAAGCCTTACACTGTCGCAATGACTGTTATGCCTTTTACGTCCCCAAGCGGGGTGCGAAAAAGCATCTCACAAGGCCACCATAGGTGGGTCATGTGGGTCACCATATTGCATTGTCTGCATTTGCAATGAGTATAGTGACCACAACTCTTGGATTCTATTCATGGTTTCCATCAGGCAGAGTAGAGTTGCTTTGGCAGGCTCTTAATATAGAAAAATAAGAAAAAAAACCACTATACCGACGTGTCTGGAGAACGTGGTATAGTAAGCCAAAACCTCCTTTGTCCAGCAGTGGACTATTAAAAACTCTTGATGTGATGATCGATCATAAAAGTAAATCAGTTTCTGTCCAACTGCCGACCAACAAATAGAAAGTGAGAAGAGATATCAAAAGTTATCATTATCTTTATTGATGACGTGGCTACTTATTACCTTTTTATTTTAATTATTCTATTAAAAAAAATAACTAATAAATTGACGAAGTAATTGGACCGAACGTTTACGCAATTAAAACGACTTTCAGATGTTTTTCAACTGGCGTTAGTTTATTTTCTCGTAGTTGTAAAACTCATTTGCGGAGATTTGCACAATCTGGTTTTTATTCATTACGTAGTTTGTATCTGTATTTCAACACTTTATTGTTTATATTTCGTTATTTTCAATGTAAAAAGTTAAGTTACTGGTTTTTTTAATCGGTTCATTGCCAATGCGCGTACATTATTGGACAAGTTTACCAATGTTGTAGCGAATAATTAGCCGTTTTACGCAACTATTTGACCATGACAGTAGATTACATTTCACGGGTGTTACGGCTTTCGGTAATTGCTCGATAAATTATTTTATCACAGATATAAATAATGGAATATAAATATGGTAAACTTGAGATTGACGAAGCTGTTGGTCTAGTGGTTATTTGTCTGTAATCCTGACTGTTTAGCCAAGGGTCGTGCGTTCGATTCCTACTACGATAATTTTTTTCTAGTTGTAATTTTAAATTTATGTATGCGTAATTTGGAATAATTTGCTTACCATGTGTGAGATGTATGAAGTTGTTCTTATATTAAAAGTTTTTTTTTTAAAATACTAACAGAAATTGTATTTCCCTGCCAAACTTCTTAGGAGTTCTGAATATACATTGCCCGGAGTAAAATTAATAAAAATGTTAAGAATATATCACAACTGCGATGTGTCTATATCATTATCAATGGTAAAGCTATATTCTTCATGCTTTAATTTTAACTTTAGAGTGTTTTTTTTCCTCAATTTAAACGGAACCAAGGAATATTTTTAAATAACAAAAGATTTTTCGATGTCAGCTCATAAATGATGTACTTCTGAGGTAAAAGAGAGAAAGAGAAAGAGGATATAAAGCTGGCTAGAAAACTTTTCTGCATGGTTTTATTTGAGTGAATAAGTAACATATGAATGAATCGAACATCACAATTGTAGAATCATAAATTAAGGAATATGATAAGAGGTTCAATATGTCAGAGTCACAGATGTAATGTAAATATATATTACGTATGAAAAATCTATGAAAAATAAACATACATACTATGTTTGTTAAAGTAAAAAGACCATTAAAACTCTCACTAAACTGTTCTCAAATGTTTGGTAAATAAAAAAATGTAAATACAAAAATAATTGCTAAAAGACTTTGATGAAATTACCTTATTTTACGATATTTTAAAATATTTTGTCGTCTGTTTTGATGGCTGTTTAACGCTATGATAACACTAACAGACAAACTGTACATATTAACCCAATTACTTAAATAACATGTGTTGCGGAAGAGTGAATCCAAGAGTTGGGGTCATCATACTCATTGCGAATGGTGACTCACACTATGGCGGCTAAGTAATAGGCCTGTAACTATGTAAGTACTAAACTATTGAATGAAAATAAATTACTATCAAGAAAGAAAATATGTTTTCTGTCTGCCCGATATTAATGGATGAAATATTTAAGAAAGTATAGATAATGATTGAACATACCTGGTGCATAGCCTGTTGAGCAGCTTGAGCCGCAGATTGTGCAGCTCTCTTAGCTTGCTGCAGCTGCATCTCCTCACCTTGTAGACCGACCTTAGCATCTCTCACTTGTTGCTCTAACCCTGACAAGATGACCTGCTTACCAGCCAGAGCAGCCTGAGCGGTCGCACTAGCTTGTGCAGCGGATTGGGCAAGCGTATTCTTAGCTACATAAGCAGCTTGGTATCCTGCAGCGGCTTGATTTCCTAACGCAGTCTTTGCTTGATTGGCTGATCCTACAGCAATGGTTCTGAGACCTGAGCCTTGAGAGAAACCTTTCTTGCCACCGTTTCCACCTCCGCTGGCAGCCGCTTTAACATCTTGTATATAAGCGTCATAATGGCTGGCTGATTCTTGAGGTTCTTGAGCCTGTTGGGCGTGAGTCTGAGCTGGATGGTGGTCGTAATCATATTCGTATTCTTGGGGTACCGGAGCAGCAGCACCTAGGCAGATTGCGCCTGAAAGATGAGTAGAAGTAAGAAGATGTACGCCTATTTCCTTATAAGTAGAATTTGACACATTTGGCAGTCAGAATCGCTAACGAAATTTCAACACTTAGACAATAGTAAAAAACAAAGAGTTTGACATAAAATTGTATCAATTCTGATAATCAATTAAATTCACATTCTTAGCATGGCGGTTCTGGCCTGCAATACCTCATTGGTCAGGCAGATTGGTTTAAGGTTTGTGTTAAATTTGCCTTCTCTTTGCGGTGTCTGTTGCGGTTATCCAGCGTAGTTCATTACTCAGCTCTTAAGACACCCACGAGAAGAATAGAAATGGTGACACTCTATATTCTTATCTTAATCCGTCACCAGCCCAGGCAGTGGCTATATATATAATTAAACCAACCAATTAGCACGATATTAACCGACCGTGCGTAAAAGAAAACTGTTTTACATTGTATTGCGTGAGGAAGCATTTTATTTCCTTAATAGACCCATATGGCAAACAATTTCTTTGTTATATAAACCTAACTGTGTTTAAGTAATGTTACATTGTAATGTTACAAGATATATTAGCCTAAATTTGTAGTTGACTGGATATTACATTAATATTACAAAAGTGAAAGTTTGTGTGTCAGCTTGTTTATTTGGTACTTCTTCAGGCTCAAACGACTGGATCAATTTTGATAAATTTTTTATTGGTAGTTTATACCCTTCATCAATATATAAGCCACTTTATATCTTCGATGACCGAAGAATTAAAATATATCTGGCTTAAGTAATCATTTTCATTATTACGATTCAGTATTGATGATGTTGATAGATACATAATGATGATTTATTAATTATATACATTTAAAATATGTATATATATATCTTCATAAGACAGTACAGAATGCGCAAATGACAGTACATAAACTGTCTAGTTAAAATATTCTGACATCTCTCCTCTCCTACATACTTAGATTGTCAGTTTATTATTTCCAAAGTTGTATCGAAGAGTTCATAATTTGAATTTTCAATGTGACCGCTGTGATCGATCTGCTGTGAAGATACTGCCAAAGCAGTTGTGATCTTTAATTTAGTTCTTTTAGTAACCAAGTAGAGAAAACAGAATCTATTAAAATTTGTGGAATATTTAAATTAGGTTACTTTAAATTCCTCTTAGAAATAATAAAGTGAATATTAAAAACTCATTGATTTTTTTTCTGTCAAGTCAATACCAGGATACTGATGCAGGAGGTTATAATAATAAACCTTTGAAAAATAAGAAAGAAAAAGAATACTCGTCTAGTTATTCTTCTCTATCTCTTATCAGGAAGGAAATTCAGTAACTGTTGATGCTGGACTGCTCATCTGAGAGCCTACGCTTTTCAAAGGCGTTAAGTATCTCAAAAATAATTGTTTTACTCTAATTTTCAAACATGAAGAGTTGGAAATACTAACTATGCATCTGTTCTTTTGTACAGACCCTGTTAAAATTATTAATTGTTACGTCTGTTGTTTCTGAAGTTTAATAAACTCTTATAGCTCCAAAGAATTTGAACACTATTTTCAAAATGTGCCCTATATTTTTTCAATTGGACCTCATACTTATTTTAAGTGAACATTTACGGATTTGACGTAAAATATCAAGAGTCTCGTTAATTTTTTCATGTAAATTAAACATATTTTGTACGGTGACAATTTTAAAACAGCAAATTAAGTTTGTCACTAAAAGAAACGACCAAAAATCTTCGAGAATCAATTCCTAAGATGGTTGAGGTATTTACATACAAGTATGTATAGAATATCAAGTCAGACTGTCCGAGTTTTTGTACTTTCTGACGATTTAACATCCAGAAGAGAGTTACGTTCGAAGAGAGAGACATTTTGTCTTACAAATAGGCGCCATTTTGTTGCTGCTAATAAAGGTTAACAAACGAAAAGGTAATGCGTTTAAAATATAATTCCTAAATCAAAAGTCGTGAGTATGATTCATCATAATCAGCCTATCGCAGTCCACTATTAAAAACATATACACCCACGTCGCTTGTGGTTTTTTAATCAATATGGCGGGAAAACGTAGTCTATGTGCTATTACTCCAAATTGTGATCTAAGTCTTTCTGGTTTATTTGAGTCACAAACCTTCGCATTTATAACAGTAGTAAGTATTATTAAAGCTTATTCGGTAATGAACTTGTTTTTACCAAATTAACTGACATAATCTACAGAAGAAATATTTTTAAAATCTTACCATAGAGCACGGGTGATAACTTTTGTCTGAGCGCTAATTAAAAAAAGTGTAACACCTTTTTGGGTGTTTGATTCGTAAATCTTAATGTCAAACATAAGTTTTAATTTTCTTGTTCGTACTAACTCAATTTGCACAACGACATCTAGTCCATAACTAAGCAGAGCCTGTACTATGGGTACTAGAAAACTGATATAAATACATATATACTTTTTTTTGTAAATACATACATACATATTATACATATAAAACACTCAAACTCCGAATCGAATTTTTGTAGATAGTGCAAAAATGGTCGGATCGGTAATCGAACCCGAGACCTCACGCACGGCTGTCGCGTACACTACCACTGCACAGCGCAGTGCACTGCTCAGCGTCAGTATATTGTACGTCATATATGTATGCTTATATATATTAAACTGTTTTCGTAATTAGATTAAACTTATTTTAATATACATCAATGAAGTCACGTCTGCTGTTCATTAAACCTGTAAACGGTGACGGATTAAGAATACAGAGTGTCACCACCCGTAATCTTCCCATGGATGACCACCCTTAACCTTCCCATGGGTGTTGTAAGAGGCGAAGGAAACAGAATATATAAGACAACATCACTACAAAGAGTAGGAAAACTTGAAACAAAGCCTATATCTACCCGAAGATCTCCGATATTTACTCTAAAAGAGCAGGAAAATTTAAAATGAACCCTATTCCAACCAGTCTGGCCACTGTGATACAGTACGCCAAAACCACCTCGATAAGAAGAGGCCTACGTCCAGCAGACAGTGAAAAGCTGATTTTTTTTTCTAAAGTGGATATTTTTTTTAGTTTGCTTTTTGATGTAGTCTGAGCAAAGATAATATGTTCAACTATAAAGGAATTATGTTTACACTTACCCATACATAATAATACTGTTGAGAAACCCTTCATTTTCGATAGAGTCGGACTGAAAAACACCATTTATGACTTTATGAATTAAAAATCAATAAACACTTTTTTAATTTTACAAAAAAAAATGTATAAAAAAGCAATATTTAATGAATTTAATAAGCAAAAAATCACAAAAATTAATTAAATCACTCGTAAAGCAAAAAATAAATAAAAATTAAGCACAATGAACACTTGAATCTATGTTTCTACCTTCCAAAACTTTCACAAAAGTTTAATTTATTTCGGTTTAGGCAGGGGGTAAGGAGAACCCCTCGCTCTACGTTCTGTGAGTCAATGTATTGACGGACAATCTCTACTTGTATTTATAGTGAACGCTATGCCGAGCGAAAGAACCGCTGGCCTAAGAATACATTTATAGAGCTGTTGATTTGAAAACAAAAACATTAAACTGTTTTGTCAGCAGTATTATCATGTTCTTATCTTAAGAATTATAAATATTTTTACCAGCTCTTTCATACAGTTAGGGTATTAGTTACCTCTTTATAGAAAGATACACGGTTCTCAAGTCACTGAAATCTTAATCTGAAGCATTCCTTACTCTTTCTCATCCTGTTCATCATCATCGTCTGTCTTCAACAGTCTACAACTGGACATGGTTCTTTTCTTAGAAAGGTGATATTAGCCTACTATACTACGCTGACCAGACGGATTGATAAAGATGTGTTAAAGTTTTCGTTCTCTTTAGAGTGACGAGGTTCTGCAGTATCTGGTTCCTCAGTCGCTTCTTACGACACCCATTGAATAGATAATGGTGATAACAATCTGTATTCTTAATTCATCGCCACACAGAATATTCTGTTTCCTGCTGTTCGATTTACTATTTTCACCTTCACTTTGTCACAAAATGATTAATTACCTAGAAGGATAGACATTAATTAAGAAGACATTCAGCCATCAAAGTCCAGTCAAAACTCTGAGCGTTATGGCGACACCCTATGAATATGGGAAAGGGTGAGAGCCTTTTAAGCACGAAGAGGATGATAATTATTATCCAATAAATATCATAAAATAGGGATTTTTTCAAACTATTAGAAATACTAAGATTTTGATATTTTTTTAATTATAATACTTGAAGAACGTAAATGGGGATAAACTATCACTTTACATCTAAATTATTTGGAACGTTAATTCCCTTGACTTTACACACACATATCTAGAAGTAATAACAGTGAAGTTTGTTATATCTTATATACCTTTAACTATTGTAAGAGGTACTCTGTGCAAAAACATGAATTTAATGCTAACAAAGCACCAGGCAAAAATTAGTATTCTTAATCTTAACAAAATATTAAACGGCATCTCACGGCAAGACACGATATGGTAAGGTATGACATGATAACTCGTAAAGACCAATAATACTAAGGTTTTTTATGAAAGTATTTGGTAACTGCAACGCCCATGAGTAATGGTGTTTAAAACACTCGCATATTGCCTCTCCCGTACTGTTTATTCTAATGCTCTAGTATGTATTATACTCATGATTATATTCCCCTGTGCTAATTAAATATTATACTAAACGTACCAAGTTTCTCTTAAAAAAAATGTCGTATTAAATAAAGTATTATAATATGTATTATCATCTCTAGAGCATGTCCACTGTTATACTTTGTGCTTGTAATCTCGGGGTGGAGAAAAATTATATCATTGTACACAAAAGTATGCGCGTGACCCGCGTTTTGTCTTTCTCTTTTTCAACTGCACTTCAAAGAGATAGGCCTCCAATGATCCGGAGATCTCTTGTTCGTGTGTGAGCTGCCAGAATTACGGAGGAAAAGAAAGATATGTAATGAAGTTTGTATTTATTAATACAACACTTACCAAACTAAGGTATCGGCAATTATTTGTCAAAGTTTCTTTGGGGTTCAATTGTCTCCTCTCACTAGTAGACTAGGGTAGGCCTTAGGTAGGCTAGGCCGGCATAGCGTTGGTCGCCATACTGGGTTGTCTGCATTCACGATGAGTATAGCGATCACCACTCTAGGATTCTAATCGTGCTTTCCATCAGGCAGAGTAGAGTCACTGTGGTAGGCACAAAAAAAAGTTAGGTCTAAGGTAGGTTTTCAATAGTGGAAGGGATATGTCACACACGGGCTGGTTCGACCAGAGTCAGAGGCATATATTGAAGCCTTTTCTGGTATATCCTCGTGTGAGGGAGTTTACTGAGAGAGAGGATTTTTTTTCTATATTAAGAGCTCGCTAAAGTGACTCCACTCCGCCCGGCGGAAAGTATGAATAGAATCCAAGAGTTGTGATCACCATACTCATTGCAAATGCAGACAATGCAGTATGGTGACCCACACTATAACGGCTTATTGAGATGCTTTTTCACGCCGCGATTGGGGACGTAAAAGGCATAACAGTCGTCGTGGTAGTGTAAGGCTCACACAGTTACGACGATAACTATGACCCCTGCATCAATGGGCCTCTGTTCTTATACTTACCAACGAAACAAGCACGGTAGCTGTCGATTTAAGTTGGTCTTATGTCTTTTGTGGAAGGATAATACTGCCCCGGTCGAGCCGGCCCGTTCGTGCTAAAACCAGCGTGGCTCTACTTCCTAATAATACCGCAAATTTAAGAATATAGATCTGACATTGCCGTCATCCAAATAAGCCAGGATCACGTATTTGTGTGTGTTCTGCTAGAGACTTTAATTAACCATTAAATTTATAAAAATCATTAAACAAAATGAAATCACAAAGCATCCCTTTTAATCTGATTTAAATAATGATAAAATATTAGCAGGTCTGCATGTCTACTGGTTAGTGATGCTGACTGTGAAGCCAGTGGGCGTGAATTCCATTTCCCTCAAAGGCACATGTTTGTATGGTGAACGTGATCACTTAATTTGTGTCTGGGTGTAATTTGTATATAATATGTATGTATTTAAAAATATATAAGTATGCTTATCAGCAATCTGGTTGCCATTGTAGAGGCACTGACTAACTCAAGATCAAACGGCCATGTGTGGGATGTGTGTAGTTATAATTATTTTGCGTAGTCTTTAGAATTCAGTAGAGTGTTTAAATATTTGATACTCAAAGAAAAAAACCATTATTTTTCCAATGATTGTATTATTTTTTTACCACTGTCCCGTGAACAGTAGCTAAATGAATAAGGCTTAATATACACGAGCAATACGTTGTTAATGACAGAAGTAACTATCATTGTAGCACCAGTCTTATAGACACGAAGATCTGCATTAGCTGTCAACACGAGCACCGTAACGAGGGTGTAAGCATTTTCAGCACCCTGGTTGAAAATAATAATAAACATTTCGGACATTTGAAACCAACATCGTGTAGTTTCAAACTAAGCAGAGCTTGTGCTATGATGACTAGACTAACTGATAAAATACATACATATATATATATATATATATATATATATATATATATATATATATATATATATATTTGTAAATACATACATACATAGAAAACACCCAAACTTCGAAACAAATATTTGCAGATCATACAAACATTTGGCCCGATCCGGGAATCGAACCCGAGACCCCAAGCATAGCAGTCGCATTCATTACCGCTGCACCACCGCAGTTTCACAGAAAAGACAATATATAGAAAAATACATATTTTAACTTATTTCATCAAAACAGTCGATTTCATAGTTAATAGGATGTAAATGCACCCCTAGAGATTAATTCTGACGATACCCATGGCTGTCAGCGTCTGACATTGACATTGTACGAGGCACATTAAACTGTAAGTATTACTGCTGTTGACGGCTATTGACGGCCGCAGTTACCCTGTCCTCAGCAGCATGTTGCTCGTTACACAAGAGAAAGAATTGGCTTTGGACTTAAGATCAAGTAGTTGCGATGCGTGTACCACCGACAACGCAAATATTATGCTTTGCTAGGGAGGTTAACTCCTGCTAACCTCCCTAGCTATACAAGAACAAAGTTACCTATGTGACCATTCTATTAGCTAATAATAAATATTTTTGTATATAAATATTTCGCACATTTGACACAACGCCATCTAGTTTCAAACTAAGCAGAGCTTGTACTATGATAACTAGAAACTCCAACTCCTATGTGCAGAGCATAAGCTAGTATCTCTTACAGGAATAGTAGTCAGGAATAAAGATTTCATCATCATCATCAACAATAACCTTCACTAGTCCACTGCTGGACATAGGCCTCTCATTGGAAAGGAAGTTTTGGCCTACTATACTACGCTGGTCAGATGGGTTGGTGATTTGGTTTGTATCAAAGGCAGAGGTGCTTGCCGACATATGTTGGCTAACACCTAAAGGACTGGTAGACTCAGTTTTTCGAGAAGTATCTACGCTATATTGCTCGTAGCAATGGAATGTGGGAATTGTGTCTCGCATGTCACCACTGCGGACTCAGGACTCGGCTCAGCTCAATTCGCCGCTGACGAATCGGGCAGCAGGAGTGCACTTCATACCGCTCTGAGTGTGGCCGCAGGTGGGCGGGACAAGTTTTCGCCTCCATTCGTCAAAGAGACCAGCCGCGAGGAAGTGATGTCAACGTGTGCCGTACGCAGCCTAATAATAAAGAGTTCACTTGAGGTTAGTACCAGCGCTAGCGAGCAGGTGCTTGGAGAAGTCTGTATGTCATAATAACAACTGTTCCTTGATTTCCCCTATCTCTGGCGTAAAATAGCACACCGTGTGGTTTTAGTCAGTCCAATTCCGACACGCCACCTCGCCGCAAACCCCGGTGGGTTGACGGCCGGAGGGGGTTCCCACACGTTAAAAAAAGGGTTTCCTTCTCTTTGCAGTGATGTTGACTGCTTAGTTTGCTCCTATAGTCGCCACTTGCGACAGCCATGAGTTGAATGTATTTTTTATGACACCCTATATTCTAAATTAAAAAATATATTATCCTTTTCGTCTCTTGGAAGCTTTAAAAGATAATAAATAGACAGAATGTTTATCAGCAAAAAATATTTCTACATGTCTAGCATCAATTTTTTTTGTTGTTTGGGAAATCGTGGTGACCTGACTAACGCTAAACGATATGCCAAACTAATCAACAGGACTGGTTCTTTAAAATAGGAATCCGGTAACAGCCTTTACTAAGACGTGATCCGTGAACCAAATCGTGGATCACGTTTTTCACTTCCTGGAAAATAATATTAAATTGCAATTCGTCTCGCAGTTGACTAAAAAGTAATTACGGGGTTCGTTACATTTATCATTTTTAGATCTTTTTTTTTTTGCTACTTTCTAAGGAGAGTTCCGTGTTCAGCAGTGAACCGTCACAAACTGTTGAGCTTCGATTCTAGGTAAAAGGCAAAAGCGCCATATTTAATTTAGCGTTCGCCTTATTTATGAATAGAAGGCTTTTAGTTCAGTCTCTTTTGTCTAACAGGTATGTTTCCTTGACCTGTTTGAGCTATTGTTTCCACTAACCAAAATACGTGTTAACGCAATATCCTTTTCCTTAAGCACCTTTACTTTCAATATACTCTAAAGTTGCCTAAAGTGTCGGCAATAGAATCCTATTTTGTGAATAAGGCAAATTGTTTTCGAAGTTTCTTCCACCGATTGAACTTCGACTGTTATTAATTGATAACTTATTTCTTTTTCTTTTAACTGCCTACCAAAGTGACTCTACTCTGCCTGATGGAAAGCATGAATAGAATCCAAAAGGTTTGGTCGTCATCCTCATTGCAAATGCAGCCAATGGAGTACGGTGAGCCACAGTATAGTGGCCTCGAAAGATACTTTTTCACGCCCCGCTTGGGAACGTAAAAGGCATGACAGTCATCGTAGCAGTGTAAGGTCCACACCACGATAACTGTCACACCAGTATTAATGGACCTCCAGTTTCGCAGTCACTAACGAAACGGTTCTACTACCTTATGAGTCATAATAGCTTCACATATCTTACACATGGCAGTCCGATCCCAAACTAGGCTAAGCCTGTTTTATGGTCACCAGCTTGCTGATAAACATACTTTAAGATTTCCAAATATATAAATATTATACACAAGACACAGTTATACGCTACCATCGCTACCCCAAGTCAGGTAAGTAAGGTCTGGATGTCATAATAACAGCTGTTCCCGGAACCGTCCTATTTCAGGCGCAGAGTGGCACAAAGTGTGGTTTTAGTCAGTCCAATTCCGACACACCACCCCGCCGTAAACCACGGTTGGGTGAGGGCCCGAGGGGGTTTCCACACGTTAATAAAAAAAAAAAAAAGGGCAGGTAAGTAAGGCACAAACTTTGACTTTTCATTATTTCATTAAATATTGATGACGGCTTATTAGAAATCATGTGTGATGCCGGATTAAGTATACCGAGTGTCGCGACCCCTATTCAGCCCGTGTGGGTGTTGGTAAGAGCTACTAAATGGGCAAACTACACAGGATAACAACACCGCAAAGAGAAGGAAAGCTTGACAAAAGCCCTGTACTTTTTTTTTCTCTATTATTGAGCCTGCCAAAGTGAGTCTACTCTGTCTGATGGAAAGCATGTATAGAATCCAAGACTTGTGGTCACCGTACTCATTGCAAATGCAGACAATGCAGTATGGTGACCCACACAATGGCGGCCTTGTGAGATGCTTTTTCACACCCGACTTGGGGACGTAAAAGGCATGACAGTTATCGTGACAGTGTAAGGCTTACACAGTTACCACGATAATTGTCACCCCTGCATCAATGGGCATCAATGAAACACGACAACACGGATGCTGGCGCTTTAAGTTTGTCTTCTGTGGGAGGGTAGTACTGTCCCGGTCGAGCCGGCCCGCTCGTGCTGAAATCAGCGGGGCTGTCCTCCTCTTCTTCGTGTCGTTATCCTCATTACTGAGGGTCGTGATTCCCTAGTTGAGGGATGATCTTGCTCCGAACAGTTGCACGCCACTTATTCCTCTCCTCGGCCGAATGGAGGGCAACGTGTAAGTTGGTCTCCAAGGCTGTTCGGATCTGGTCAGTCCACCTAGTTACGTTACGTCCTCTTGGTCTCCTGCCGTCAACCTTTCCGGTGACCATAAGTTGCTCGAGGTTGTTCCCTTCTTTCCTGGCGATGTGACCAAAGAACTCAAGTACTCTTCGAAGGCAAATAAATGAGAGTCGGGTCTTTACTTTGAGTTCCTGTAGGATAGACACATTTGTGCGGAAGGCCGTCCATGGGATCTGAAGCATTCGCCTCCAACACCACATTTCAAAGCGTGGCTGTACTACCTAGTAAACAATTTGCTCAGCGAAAATCTCCTTTCTAAGGAGATGCCTATGTCCAGCTGTGGACTAACAAAGGCTGTGATGATGACACTACAACGCTCATAGACAAAATATTTATGGTTACCTTTTAGTAGTTACTATAAATTAATATTAAAAATATAATATTACAGTTTAACTTTCAAAAATAAATAAAAAAACAATGGAGTCGTTTACGTTAGTCACCAATACAAAAAATGGATTAAAATGTAAATTCATTTAAACTATAACACTCATTTGTTGCCTTCGTTTAGTGATTGTAAAAATTGTATAATCTATCTGGTAATAAAAGCATGAACATGCTATAATCATGCCTGATTGGATATAGCATATTTTTGTTGTATAACTCATCAAGTTGGAGGAGTCTGAATGCAGTTTTTGAGGTAAATATGCGGATTAGATAAAGTAGATATGGTGGGCCAAGAATTCGTTAACATTTAAATCTAACATCACGCGCAAACATGGTACTGGAGTTCTTGGGACCGATGCTACTGAAATTTGCTGGTCACAATCATAACACATGGTTTCAAGAAGATGGAGCCACTTGTCACACTTCCAATGAGTCCCTGCCGGTGGTCAAAGACGCATTTCCTAAAAGCCAGAAGTCCAGATCTATCCCCAGCAGATATCTTTTTATAGGGTTATTTAAAGAATCGTGTCTACATCAATAAACCAAATACACTATGTCAACTGAAAGAAATAATTAGCGAAGAGATGTCGGCGATCTCGAGGTCTCTTTGCCGATAAGTATTCCAAAATTTCAGTGCTCGCTTAGAAGAGGGCAAACGTCGAAACGGTGGTCATTTAGACGACGTAATTTTTAAGAAAATAAATTCCAATTAATTATCTTCCTTGTAAATAAACAAATAATATATCAAATGGTTTTTTTCATACGATATTTTTAAATGTTACTTATTCATGGCCCACCCTATATTAACGTTGAATAGCAGTGAGCATAGAGAAATAGACATAGATAGATGAACTGCCTTCGTTCATGATGGTGGATATCGATCGTCATAGGATTAGTGAAAAGATGTTCAAAAAGCAAAGTTTATTTTGTGGAATAGAGGATAAATGAACAAACAGGCCACCCGAAAGACAGTAACCATATTCACAAATGGCAACCTACGTCTCTAAGTCACCAATACGTTGGTTTACTTTAAGATCCCCTCCACCAGAGACAGATAGGACTTTTTTACAGTACTGATTGCGTAGTGGCTTAAGAAAGATACTACTGAAAGTTGAGGGTTCAAACCCCACATAGGACAACATTTTATACGACCCAGTTCTTGTTGTGGGTGAGTCTGGGTGTTTTTTGTGTACGTTTCTTGCATGTTTGTAAAGTCCCCGTGACACTGGAATATAGTTGATGAAGAAATTGTCTTTTAAGAATAAAATAAAAGGGTTGAAAGATTGCCGCTCCGTAACCTCACTCACTCAAGCGTCGACAGGAGTGCTTAACACTTCTGTGAGGACGTGATATTACTCCGATCGAGTCAGGCCTGGCAAAGCAGAAATCTCCCATGGTTACGTTAAAATATCATCAAGATGAACAGTCAATTTTTTATGTTTAAACTTAATACTAACAATATAGGGTACATGTTCCTACTGTCAGGTAAAATCCACTCCAGTGGAGCGTAAATATTTATGTTAAAAGTCGATGTAGATTCAAACTATCAACTTGGATCGTGAGTTCGACGTTGTATTCATTGTACTACCATCAATTTAAGTTTATCTAAATTAAGCTTTATAAAATTAGTACAGATTTTTAAGTTATTATTACTTCTTAACACACATTTATTAATAATGCCTAATAGTTAATAGACTGCCTAGATGGCGTAGCGGTAGCGAAAGTGACTGCTGTGTCTAAGGTCTCGTGTCCGACTCCCGAGACGGACCAAGTGTTTGTATAATAATAATTTTAATATTAATAATTATTTATTTTCTTACCACAATTACAATACACGTTACATTTAGAAATATACATATTATCTTTTTTTATGATGCCTAAGCTAAGCTCGAGGCTTGTGTTCCAGGACAAAATATGATCAAAATATGATATGATGATGTACGATCTGCAAATATTTGTTTTAGAGTTTGAATGTTTTCTATGTACAATATGTATATTGTATATATTTACAAAAATAAAAGTATACAAGCATTCTATTAGTCAGTCTACTTATCATAGTACAAGCTCTGCTTAGCTTGAAACTAGATGGTTGTGTGTTAAATGTCCGAAATATTAAAATATTTAATAATAAAGTGATTTGTCCACAAATTTCATCCAAGTCGTGCTTTACTTCAGACATTTAGAAAGCATTACTAATTTCTTCTCCGAAAACTTTACTGATAAAAATGCTTTTTATGTGGCATTTTATAGAAAGTAAGTAAAAATGTAATATTACACGATTCCTATCAGTCACGTGCTAGCCTGAAAACTCTGAAACCTATCATCCTTTTTTAAGAATCGAGAAAAGAGAAAAAAAATAACTACGTGACGGGTCTGTTCCTAGTTCGATTGCCACCCAGAACAAATAGTTACGTGAAGGATGCGAATACTTGTACTATGTCTATTTTGTAATTATTCTATGAGCGTTTTCATCAATTCGAAAGTGTTGACAATTAATAAACAATAGACCAACCCTGCCAAACATCACTACAGTGACTAAACAAGCATCTGAATTGTCTGTTGTTTATGAATTGTCAACACAACGTTAAAAAGAACAAGGCTATTTATTAATATGGGCATATCTGTATACCAAGTTCAATTAAGAAACGAAATATATTTTGAAGGTCAACTGCTTTCTACAGCCTTCAAATTGGTAGTTAACATGCAGACAAACATATCTCTGTAGGAGAAGACAGAGGTGTGTTAAACGTCCAAGTCCTAGTCCGTAATAGGCGGCAAGCCTGCCAAACTGTTGCCCACAGATTGGCAGGCTTTCGTTAGCACTTGGGTGAAAGAATTTAAATAAACTAATTCTTATGTAAATTGATCTTCGCAGCTGAGTGCAAATTCATTACATAATTATGCTTGAACTGAAATCTTTGGGGAAGTCTCGATGCACACGATTGAGTAGTTAAAAAATGATAAGAAAAGCCTAGAATTTCACGGTTTAAAGTGCAACTAGAAATAGAAAATGTCAGTTATTTAATAGCCTGAGAAGATACGCAAGATGCTTACATCATTTTAACTAACAATTGCTATTCTAATGATTTGCCAGATATATAGAGGTAAAAATGTCGCCTTCAAATAACCGGACTCATCTTTTTACCTTATTATTCGTGTGTATTTCAACCTACTTAAGCCATTATGGGACCATTTTTTGTGGGGTTGTGTATCGGATCCGACTGACTAAAACCACATGGTGTGCACACCATGCCTTAAATTTTCTTTTCTTCTATTTTAGTTGCAGTATAGCAACACTGTGCCTAAAATAGAAGGGTCTTTTTTTTATAGCAACCTACCAAAGTGACTCTATTATGCCTGATGGAAAGCATGAATAGAATCCAAGAACGGTGGTCGCCATACTCACTGCGAACGAAGACAGTGCAGTATGGTGTCCCACGCTATGGCGGCCTAGTTGGATGCATTTTCACGCCCCGCTTAAAGGACCCGAGATCGTAGTGGGAGGGAAACACGTACGTTGGTAATGAGTTCCAGGCTTTAACTGATTTGTACCAGAAGAAAGAGCTGAACGGTGACTTTCAAAGCCAGCCCGTTTGTCCTGTAGAGGAACGGAGAGGATGGGATCAGTTGGAAGAGGTCATCAGAACACTCTCCGTGATAAAGGCGATAGAGGACTGCCATAGAGGCGTCATCTCTTCAGGAATCTATGCAACTACCAATTAATTTGTCGTACCTATTCAATATATTTAAATCTATAAGCTATATTACTGTAAAGTCTCATCTAAATCCGTTCAGTAGTTTTTGCGTGCAAGAGTAACAAATATGTATACCCATCCTCACAAACTTCCGCATATATAACATGTGTAGGAGATTTATGTTTCTTTATTTGTTTGTCAGTTTGTTCGTCCGTCATACCTAAACTATTTACATTGACGTTGGGTGTTGTCTAACGTAATTTCATATGCAAACTCTAATGCGAAGGCTTATATCGACTAGAGAGCTTCATAAACTATCCTTTCATAGTTACAATTTCTTCAAAAAGCTATAAGTGGTTCAGGATCTGTTGAGGTTTTTCGAGTACTGGTACCCGAGACGGCGTTTGTTTTTTATCAGTTCGACTTAAACACTCCACCAGTAGTCCGGTGGGGGGTATCCGAGAGAAATTTCGCACAAAAAAAGGCTTATCAATTCGGTTTTAATTAGTTTGTTTAACGCAGTCGAGTTTTTTAGGTCGTTTAGTAATCTCAAAGTGCGCACCATTCCACAGCGAGGCATGGCTAATACTTTTTATTTTTGGCGCAATCAAGCGTATGGTTGCCCTTACTGATAAGATATTATGCCATGGAAGGTCTTGACTTGAGGTGCCACGAATATTCGGTATTCGACTATTCGGCATTGCTTGTTAAAGTTCAGTATTCGGCTAAATAGTCCAGAATGTCCGACTGCATATTTTATAGTAAAAATAGTTAAAAGATTCACAAGAAGACACTAACAAATAGTTTTAAAGATTTAATAGGCAAACTAGCTGACCTGGCAAAAGGTGTTTTGCCATGTGAATAACTTTCTAGACAATATTTGAGGATATATTATTGCCAAATATGTATGTCAAATATGTATAAACTGCCTCGGTGGCGTAGCGGTAGTGAATGCGACTGCTGTGCTTGAGGTCTCGGGTTCGATTCCCGGGTCAGACCAAATGTTTGTATGATCTTCAAATATTTGTTTCGAAGTTTGGGTGTTTTCTATGTATAATATGTATGTATTTAAAAAAAAAAGTATATAAGTATTCTATCAGTCAGTCTAGTTATCATAGCACAAGCTCTGCTTAGTTTGAAACTAGATGACGTTGTGTGGCAAATGTCCGAAATATTTATTATTATTTATTTATTATGTGACTATATGGTATTATATTACATTTTAGTGAACAATATTGATGGAAGTAAAACTAATAACATCAATATTAAAAGACAAAAGTTAGTTGAAGTAATATGAATAATTTAAATTGTATTGTAAGTATTTTTGATGTCTAATAATAAAGAAAAAACAAACAATTGTACAAAAATAAAAATGGAAATTCTAATAAGACCACCCTTATTACACGAGGGTAAAACCAGTCGTTTCGGAGGAGATCGAAAAAGAGAACTGTGATCCGAAATTTTTATATGTTACATAAAAATTGCGGGAGCTCGTGACTCAGTGTTAACCACGTAGGTTATATATTACAAAGTTAAATCTACTATTCACAAAAAATACTAAGTGTCGCCAAATGTTCGACCAAAAGACTCACCGAAAATTCATGATTCGGTATTCGGCTAAATCACTATTCGTAACAACTCTAGTTTTGACTGCTTTCAGATGTCAATATTAGATAAAATAGTGTTATTGTCAAAACGTTAGATAAGTGACCATGAAATAAGGTTATTAATGGTAAGAAAGGTTCAGTAAAAGGGAGGAAAAACTTTTTTTTATAACAGGCAAGAATAGCAGCCGTGAACTCTGACATGATATTCGAACGCTCTACCGCTGAAGACACAGACAGAAAGTGTGTTTGATAGACTCAATAACTATTGCTATGTAGGTAGTGTCTCAGTGGTTAGTGATCCAGACTTTAGAGCCAATAGTCGTGGTTTCCATTCTCAACCAGGACCAGATGTCCTGATGTCCAGATGTAACGATTTACGGTCGCCACACGGCACTCTACTGCACTGAGTGTTGTGGGTCAAACCTCGCATGGAAAACACTTTGTGTGATCCACAAATTATTGTTTTGAGTCTGGGTGTTCTTTGTGTCAGTAGTTCACGGCCACTGAAGTCACTGGCTCGATACCAGGGCTCTTTGGCTACTAGCAGTTTCTCCGTTCTTTGGCTTCTTATAGAAAATACCTTTCCATTTATTAATATAAAGCAGTTTATTAGAGTCATAGAGAATTACTGTTACGTACAAGTTGGTTACTAAGTGAACTATTGCGAACTCGTCACAAAACACTCGGCAATAGAAATAGGTTAGTTTATGTAACTCTATTAATTTGTAACACTGCAATTCTAGACAGTTTTCGTTAGAATACGAGGACCAATCTAGCTGATTGTAACTTTTAGCAAAAAGGTTATTATATACTTTTAATTTAATTGAAAAATAAATCAAAAGAACATTTATAAACTGTGTCAGTTCGCTATCAGTTTTATAAGTTGCATTAAAAAGTTGGACTCATTTTTATAGTGGAAATCTATCCCGCGCACCAATGGTTCCGCACAAACGTTCAATTGTATATCGATGTATGTCACAGTCAAAGTAAGTTTGCAATCTTCTTTCGTATGTTTTTTTTACCAAGAATTTTCGCTAAAACTTGTGATTGTAGTAGTTTTCTTTACGTTTTTATTTACAATGTAAAAAATATATTTTCAATATGTGTATAATGTAAAAATTAATCATGCAACACACACACTTTACTACAAGAATATCTTTTGTAACATATATTGGATCGAGAGTAGATCGAGCTCTCGAACCGCCTGGATGGATATGCGGTCTCAGTTTTTTCGAGCTTAAAGATTTTATAGCATATCGTATATCTCATATCCAAATCTTATCTTATACATATATAAACAAATAATCAAGGTTATTTTCTTAAATAAGTAGAAATAAACAAATATTTCTTGCGATAGGCAATTGTGTTAATTACGAATTTATGCCAGCTGTGAGATACTAAACATACATTACTTAACATACGTTACATACAATACTTACATAGATTATTACATACATACATATGCATCCGTTACACAAGCAGTTTTATATATTTGGGGAGAAATCCTTAAGTACCGATTGTTACGAAGATATGATAAACAATCGTGTCTTACTCCACTTGATTCACTATGAAACTAAATGTATCAACTTGGAGGGGTAAATGAGACCATTTTAAGTCAACATCAACAGCCTTTTACAGTCCACTGCTGGACATGGGCCTCTCCTTAGCTCCTTAGGAGTTTTTCGCCTACTATACCACGCTGACCAGACGGGTTGGAATAGGGCTTGTTTCAAGTTTTCCTTCTCTATGTAATTTAAGTCACCAGGATGAAGTTATAAAGCAGTATGGTATCTGGATAGGAAGTGTTTGAGAGACTAAATAATTATAGCTATGTAGGTAGTAATTCAGTGGTTAGTAATCCAAACTTTAGAACCAATAGTCGTGGTTTCCATTCTCACCCAGGACAACTGATTGCACGGATGGTGTAATGATTTAAGCGTCGCCACGCGGCTCTCTACTGCACTAAGTGTTGTGGGTCAAACCCCGCATGGAAAACACTTTGTGTGATCTACAAATTGTTGTTTTGAGTCTGGGCGTTCTTTGTGTCCTGTCCTGGGTGTGTTCTTTTATGTGTGTTAGTAAAATCGTCAGCGACGCAGGTAATATTCCTAATGTGGGCGAAAAAAAAGAAAAATTGTGTGAGAAGTTCATTCATTGTGAGCGTAATTCATTTATAATACAAGTTGTGTTTTAAAAATATACAAGATCGTTTATAAGAAGTTTGCTCTCTGGATTTTGTGGCCGTATGTAAGGTATGGTTCTTTTTCTGTTTTTTTTTTATTTCTTACATTTCTTGATGCTGTTACTTTTAAGAACAGACTATGTCAAAATGCTGGCAAGTTATGTCAAGGTATTTAATTGCTTTTCAAACAAAAAGCAATCAAGTCTCGCTGGTGACTATTTCGGTGCTCACCACGGTGCCAGGCGGCCATATTGAAAATTATTATAAAATAAAAAAAGTACGAGGACAAAATAATTGTATTTTATGAATAGTCGCCGAGAAATAGATCATTTTTTATTGTCTATTTCTTTCTTTGTTCTTAAAAAGTGGACGAAACAAAACTATTCTTAATCAACTATGAAGAAGATTAGAAAGTATCTCTCAAAAATCGTGATATTAAAAACAATATTATAAATGTTGAATTCATGCCCAAAAGTATAATTGTGTTCAGAGATGAATTTTGGTATTATTTTTAGAGAATAGAGGACAGCCCACCGCCCGTAGACAACTGAGACTCGAGGGTCAAAAGTGCATTGAGGCTTTTGAGTCCAGCCATAACATAACAGGAGAACTCGAGACTTCTGTGAGAGTTAGTTCATAAAAAGGAACGGAAGCGTGTTACAACGAAACAGATAAGCGTGAATATTCGATTTTATCAATGATCGCACTCGGTTAGCTGTCAAATGTCACACTGTATAATATACGACTATTGTAAGGCACGATATTTCTTTTATGTAACAACAAAACTATGAATGATCTGTTGGTTTAGTGGTAAGTGATCCTGATTCGGTCATGGGTTCGACTCCCACCCTAGGCAAATTTTGTGAGATAAGCACCACTTACTGGTGCTGGGTCTGGATGTTATTTCTCTGTAATATATATTTATATGAGTGAGTTTATTAGCAGTCTGGGTACTATGCTACAGGTTCTGCCTAGTTGGAGATCAGATCTTCATCTTTAAGGCGTGTGCAGTTAATAAAACTCATTGATAACAAAATATTCTGTCTACCCAAGGTTAATTTGCCCTCATTGAGTTTATGCTTATTATTTAAGACTTGCATGTTACCTTGATACAATTCATTGTAAGCATACGATCTTACCTTACACATAAATCAATCAAAATAACTTGAATAGCTTTCGAAATAATTAAAAGTAAGCATATTGTTCATGAGAAAATATTACTCCTAAATATGAACACCAAATTAGGGAAAGTTTATGTCCGTTCGTACAGGCATATATTGGCTTTCACAACGAGGCATACAGAAAAAAGTTTCAATCCACAGCAGTTTTGGCTCTGTCTGTTACCAGGTGTGTAGTATCCCTACCCTACCCTATCCTACCCCAATATGTACTATTCCTATGTCCAGTTTAAAGCCTTGCCGGTTGTCCCGTTTGATATATGCAGAGCAAGCTTAATGCCGTGAACCGCATACCGGATTTTTTAACCATAATATGCTATTTATTTATTTCTGCATCACTCCCGGACATAGAATAAAATAACGTGCTCAAAATACAGTATTTGTCCTGAGTGGAATTCGAACCTACGACCTTTGGTTTAGCAGTCATACTCCCTAACCACTTGACCAACGGGTAACATAGAAATATAGAGAAAAATAAACTTATTATGAACAAACAATGTCAAGAAAGAGAAAGTGGGTACACACTGTGGTGACCTTGGAAGCAATGCTATATCGTTCGAGCAAGCGTGCTTGACAAATAAACGATCAATAACTTTATTTGTTCGATGGTGTAATAACATTGTAGCATTTAACAGCATCGACAACTGTAACGCCGCGGACACAAAGTCAGCGGGAGCGGCGCGGCGGTGGTGTCGGCGCTTATTTCGAGACCGCGGCCTTATAGTGTTCCACTCCTAATGGTCTCAGAAACATTTTCATTATTCTGTTGTTATTTTATTCTCCTCTTATATGGTCTGTATTTCAGAAGGTATTTCAAAAGACAGAGGGTAGTCATAAAAATTCTCAGTTGGAAAACAAGTCTCAGATTTACATAACAAAGTTTAAGAAAAACTGAAAAGAAAAAAGGCCTAAGCTACAGTTAATTATATTGATTTAGGACTTTTCTCAAATAGGAATACTCTTTGTGTTCAGTAATCTTAGTTCGGTTAGCATCGCGCCGTCGCTATAGCGGCCATCTTCTGTTCTCGTATCGTGATAGTGTCCACGTTCGTGTTAAAGACTGTTGAAGTGTTGTACAAACAAATGACAAATACTAGTTTAACAAAAACGCATTTAAACTTTAAACTAGGTTTTGATTAAAAAAAGTTGTATTCAAGGCATTAAACTGTCAAAGTTATTATGGAAAAAATAACTGTACCATGATCTCAATAGTTAGACTTTTACTGATTACAATATCTATAACGAACCACGTTTTCTGAGCCGAGGTGAAACTACAAAAAACTATACACACGGGAGACAACGAAAACTTAGAATACTAACTCAAATGTTTATAAGCTAGAAAATAAAATAAATAAATAAAATAATGCTTCATTGCAAATTTTGTGCATTTTGGTATTCACTATGTAATTCTTAAAAAGGGTACAAAACGAGGGTTTTTAGCTTTCAGCATTCAGCATTATAGGTTTCAGCATTCTAAGGGACGGGAGTGTGTAATAAGAAGCCGCGGAAACGCTTGTTATTTGATTTGAAAATTGAATGCGCGCGTTACTAGAGTTAACCGTCAGATGATAAAACTATAAAAAAAAAAATCTTTTTTGCATAATGATCTAAGATATAATTTATACGATCTGAGTTTTTGGTAAACTTGTTTCAATTAACAGTTATTTCAGTCAATTAACAGTCAGTTTTAGTTGTGCGATATATTTATTATAGCACAACTAAAACTTCTTTTATTCTAAAGTATAGGGTGGGCCACATGGTGACATAATGTATTTGGTTTATTGTTGTAGACACGATTCTTCAAATAACAGACAATGCAGACGCGATTCAACAAAATAAAAAGAAGTTTGTTGGAGTCAGATCTGGACTTCTGGGTGGCCAGGGAATGTAACCTCGTCTGAAAATTAACTTTTCCGGAAATATGTCTTTGACTAGCGGCAGGGACTCCTCATTGAATGTGTGACAAGTGGCTTCATCTTATTGAAACTATGTGTTACGACTGTAGGACGCAAATCCCAGCAGCATCGGTCTCAAGGACTCCCGTAACATGTTTGCGCGTGATGTTAGATTCAAATGTTAACGAATTCTTGTCCCAATATATGAGAATAATACCTAAAAATACTCTGTATCAAATAATTTTTCAAACAAAAAACTGTTCTGTTTAGACGTTATCTCTATCTTCGACTATAATACCTACAGCATAAATAAATACTGCACAGCCCTACGTAGTGTGATTAAAAATCACAAAGTGGAAACCATAAAGATAAGAGATTTTCATGGAATGTGTCAAGTAATTCAATCACGACATTTACGATTTTAAAACATTAAAAAAAATATCATATGATGTATAATGTAACAAAATCAAATACTTGTCGGAACATATTGTAATTGTTGTGGAGGAACGGTTATCATGTCCCTCCAATACAAAGGGCGGCCAATGATTGACTAATCGGCGCAAGAATTTCTATATCGCGATTCAAGATTAGTAGTTACTCCACAGTTCGTTACTCCGTAGCTCGGCGTGTCATCGATAGATGACGCTGTAAGTGGATTTTGCCACATTGTGCTTAAACACACAAAATAAATTCACACTTTAAACGGCAACCCAAGACGTAAAATAATATTTATAAATATACAACAGCGCATAGTTAACTTCGGACTTTACAATGATGAAATCGAATGCCAGAACTTTCTAATAATGTAATATTACTGAAAATTTACTGTAAGACTGTTAGAAGATTATCAACAGAGGATGGTGGACATACTGGGCTGATAACCAGTTCGAATTATACGTAACCAGGTCATGAGGGCCTACAGTCCTTAAAATATAGATGAATTGACTTTGAATAAACGATTTTATTTTGTATAACATTCACACCTAAACTATATCTCGAAGTTCTTAAATGACACTAATGACAACTGTCACAGAGATCAAACTATATTTGAGGCTTATAGTATGGAGGGCAGAGGTTAAGAGAATCATCTCAGTATATTAAAAAGTGTCCACTAAAAGAGATCAAATTAAGGTGGCGCCATAGTAGCAACAGAGAAATTTTTAAATGGAATTTTCAACTAATTCTTATATTTTACTGTTATATAATGTGGGTTAAAAAAAAAAATGTTTAAAATATGTATGTATATATTATAATATAGGACACTCTTAACACTAGTCGAAATGAATTTTTTTGCGCCTCGAATTGTGGTAATATTTTATGTTTTGTCGTTATAGAATGATTATTCTTATTAAAATCGCCAGATAACGTAATTAAAATTACGAAATTACGAACTATATTAAATATTTCAACCCAACACACTTCACTCTGTTTATAACTGCTAAATTCATATCATTCTCTGTTGCTGCACCAGCGCTATTTCGGCGAGTATTAAAACCATAATTTGCTGTTTACCGTTGAACACTTTTTCAACTTTTCTCTCATAGAAGACGGTTCGCCTTACCTCTACCGTCCATAGCTTATAGTGTGAGTTTAATTCAAATCCACTCGATCGTTCTATCAAATAAATTGAATAACCTTTCCCAAATTAACTAGTCCTTTAGTTAGGGACTAATGATATCAATTGACATATTAACCTTACATTAAAAAAGTGTAAGTTTATTTCATTCCCTTTTGCATGGTTTTATTGAATAGAAGACAATCGCGCAGAAAGGTCATCTGTAACTCAATTCATTCAAGGACGTAAACATCCTTTGTGTGCCATCCCTCCTCCTTAGGGGGAGAAATAGGTTGAGAGAAACAAATTACGGGTGATAAATACGTACGTAAGAACTAAGTAACATCTCTATTGAAATTGTAAAAAAAGAATCACAAACCAAAGTAACGAAATCCTATTATAAAACAGTGTTTTGCAGCTTTAAGTTTATTTAGTACAATAAATTATATTGTTGGAATCTTCGTGGTATTTAGAATAATAAAACATTGTTGAATAGCGCGATTATTATATCACATCGTATCACGATCCGAGATTGCATGAAAATCTTTTCAAAAATAGCACAATATCAACTTTCAGAAGCGTGAAAGAAGATTGTACATCAACAAAGAAGTTTGCCCACCTTTGTTATAGGTTTTAAATACAATTTGTCAATCTATAATGAACCTTATTGTTTTGAAATAAGATGGGAGTAGACAATAGCTGGTTTTGCAACGGTCAGTCACGGAGACGGCCATCACGTGGTGTTCTGTTTGTTAATAGTTGTTGAAATATGTTCCGCAAGAATCTTTTGCCCCCTTTACTATCGGGTCACTAAAACACGGGTCGTTTGTTGTAATAAATTAGTTGAGAAAAAGGCTGGCCTTTTGGTCTAGTGATAGGAACAACAAGCCAATCAATTTATATAAATGAAATGAGGAAAAAGAGCATTCTTATGTATCGTTTCTAAATAAAGTTTCTCTCTATAATAGTAAGACATCCTCCTAATATTATCTCTTGTGGTTCTCGTAGATTCCTTTGGGGAAGGGTCTCGGGGTAACTTTACCAAGTTTACGGCCTGTCTAAGTGGTCCTACGTGCCCCCTGCGACTACAGGCGGGTTACTATTTTGAGCCCTTAGCCTGTTTGTATTTCCGAGTTAGCTGTCCGGTGGGCGGAGATGTTTCTAACGAGGTCGAGGCTTTGTGGATGGGTTCCGCAGAGCTACCAACATGTTAGCTACGCCCGGCTCTCGTTTTGTGCTGCCTATTGTGCTTAGCGAGGTCGAGCTCCAGGGGCTGAGGACTCCAAGGATCGCCCGTCAGCCCGCACCAGGCAGGATGTTGGGGATGGTCCGGTAAGGATCCTAATATTATGAATACGAAAGCTTGTGATGATGAATGTATGGATACTGACCAAGAGGTCTCGGGTTCGATGCCTGCGTTCGGCCAAAGAGTGTTATTAGGTTTTTGTAATTATAGAAATATTTAATAACAGCCCGGAGTTTTGGAAATAGCACGTTAAACCGTCGGTAGTGAATGTGACTGCTGTGTTTGAGGTCTCGGGTTCGATTCTCTTGTCGGACCAAATGTTTGCATGATCTGCAAATATTTGTTTCAAATTTTGGGCGTTTTCTATGTATAGTATGTATGTATTTACAAAAAAAAGCATATAAGTATTCTATCAGTCAGTCTAGTTATCATAGCACAAGCTCTGCTTAGTTTGAAACTAGATGGCGTTGTGTGTTGAATTGCCGAAATATTTATTTATTTATCTCTCCCCGATCGTGACAGATGGGACATCGGATTGCAGGAGTGAGGGAACAGAGTGCACTTGTGTTTTCAAACACACTTATACACTGTAATATCCCCTGTGTAAGTAGCTGGTCTCCGTTGAGACTGGTCACCGTAGCCATAATCGGCTAGGAATACATCATCTTGGATATTTAGATCTTTGTTACTTTTTCACGCAAAAACTACTGAGCAGATTGAGATGAAAGTTTACAGTAATACGGCTTATACATCAGAAGAACACATAAATTACTATTTACCGCGATAACTAACATAAGCCAGCGTTCAAGAGCTAGTCGTAGTATAAAAAACATCCATATTAAAGCAATAAAAACAATTGATAAGAACCTCTGCTCACAAAATCACATTTTTACAACTTGCAACACTAACATGGTAACCTAGGAATTACAGTGTTTTAAGCGAATCTTGCGTAAACTATTCCAAAAAAAAATGGTGGCATATTCTTAAAATCTCCGATTGAGATCTGCCAACATTACCTAAATAGCAGGCTATTATCTAACCGCCAGTGCAACCGGTGAATGCATTGTGGATTATTGATAAGATATCAACAAAATTAAAAATAGTGAACGTTGCGTCTACCTTAATCTGGCATATTTGCCGGGATCTCTACCCGCGAGAGTACATTCAAAGTGTCATTAAGGCGGTCTCGCGGAAGTATACTGGATAGAGTGAGACGGTTCTTCCCGCCTCAGCATCTGTGTCTTCTTTATAAGACCCAGGTTCGCTCCTGCGTGGAGTACTGTTCTCATCTTTACGATGGATTCGCGCTGTATTTGCTGGCACTCTGTATCGGTTACAGCGGTGAGCAGTTCGAATTATCAACAACCCTAAAGTCACTGAATCCTTTGAGCCTCTGCATTTGCGTAAAGATGTCGCCTCTATGGCAGTCCTTTATCGTGGAGTGTTCTAACGAACTTTTCCAACTGATCCCACCTTCTGCCTTTCTCTACAGGACAACTCGTACTGACCTTGGCAGTCACCGGTTTAGAATAGTAGACATACACTCTCGAACTAAACGGTTCGGCTTTTCCTTCCTGTGCAAATCAGTTAAAGTGTGGAACTCATTACCAGCGCACATGTTTCCCTTCCACTACAATCCCGGGCCCTTTAAGCGGGGTGTGGAAAAGTAACTCACTAGGCCGCCATAGCGTAGGTAGCCATACTGCAATGTCTTCAGTCACAATGAGTATGGCACCACCGCTCTTGGATTCTATTCATGCTTTCCATCAGGCAGAGTAGTCACTTTGGTAGGTTTCTATATAAAAAAAGAGGCGTATTCAGTAATTACATTTTACCGACTGTAATTTTTGTGCCACTTTTTCCTTACATAGTATGAAGATAAGTAGCTTTTGGTTCTCGTTTTCTGGTGAACATACAAAAAAAACAAACAGTGGAACATAGAACCTCTTTCTTTTTGAAGTCGATTTAAAAGTAACCAAAGTAGGTGTTACTTATGACTTCAATACTTCGCATATATTGTCGTCTACACTTTTCACTGAATACATGTGTTCTTTGGTACATAACGCACAGTTCATACACTCCCGCTGAATACTCTCAGATACCTTTCTACAAAAAGAGTCACTATCACGTCACGGCACTTCGGTCACTATCGCTACACACCAGTCACAAGTCTCCGTAAGTTTATCAATACTCTTAATAATAATTCTTCCTGTTCTTGATGAGATTGCAGCCACCTGAATGATATCAGTTGTTTCTGCCAATGTCTAGTATTTTAAGTCTTTAAATTCTAAAGTCATCTAGTCTTGAAGTTATCGTGATGAAATGAATGTAAAAAAAACATAATTAAAAATATAAAACGATCTTCTATGTAATTATTATTATCGAATATCAACAACACGCGGCAAAAACCTATTTCGAATTACGAACGCCTCGATTGTTTTTGAGTTTCTAATCAAAGCTACTCATTTTCTTTCATAAAATAGTTAAGAGAAAAAGTACTTAAATGAATTACTCATTTGAAAATAATTCAAATTTAGTATTTCAATTATTTTCAAATCAGTAATCTTTTTTAAAAAGACGGCAGCTAAACCTGACTAAACATGATTTTTGTGTTCAGCGTCAGTTTATAAAATAACTGACAGCTGAAAAAGTTTCGGAAATAAACTTTTGTTTGACGGATATGTCATTTATTGTGAAGGTAGGTAAGTGATAACCATTTATTATCTTTTTTTTTGGATTTTGAAACCGAGGAAAACATCCATACATAAAGTCACGCTTGTTTTTCCGGAGGGACAGACAGATGCATGTTAAACGCCCACTTTTCACCAGTGTTTTGGCCCCGAGAAAAAGTATGTTACTAAATTAACACTTAATACAAATACGAAATTATTTTTGACGATAATATAGCAGTGAGGTAATATCGTACGGGGTTTGGGTGTTAAAAAACAAAATATAATTACAAATGTCATATTTATTTCATACAAATTTACTTACATAGTCATTGGACACGTGTACGAAACGATACAATAATACTGTCAGTACGATTAAATGTTGCAAAATCTAATTTAATATCAATGTAATGTAGGCCTCATAATCACTAATACACACACACGTATTTGACCCCAGTATACTGTCATGCCCTCGAGTTAGGGTCAATGTAATGGTTCTATTTTTAAATATCCCCAAATTAATACTAAGATTAATAGACATCAACTTAGTAATGACGTCACGCCTTAGTAATTTATAACAGTCAATCTTTTTGACGTTTAATGGCGATTGTGACCTCATAGGACTATATAAAAGACGATTTTGGGAGAACACAGAAGAGTGACATTAATTATAAACCGTGTACAGTATTTAAAGGTGAACAATAAATGTTACAGCCTGTATATATAAAAAAATATCAATTTTCTAGAAATATACATTTAGTACACTATAATAGCAACTGTATAGTGTAAGAAGTATATTGTACAGGGTGTTATTTATTCTTTTTCATTTTTCATTGCTGTTAATTTTCCTAAAACAGTGTTGTGTAAATCAAGCATGTGATATACGACTTCCATATTTCCCGTTACTATTAAGATATTAATAACATTTTTAACCGACTACAATAAAAAGGCAATTTATTCAATTCGTATGTCTGTGTGTATTTTCTTTACAAATAATGGTCCTATTATCATGAATGTATCACTAATGTGTTCTACACGTGTTTAAAGTTCCAGTGTGGAAACACATTAGGTGTTTAGTATTATAGATTCTGTTTAAAATATAGAAATGTTAAAAATGAGTTAAAAAAAAGAAAAAATAACTGTATAATACTATTTTCAGTAAAAAAAACAACAAAATGATGTTTCGTAACTGTAATGGACTGTAGACTATTACAATTACAGGCAAAGGCAACCTTGATATTGAACAGATGACAATATTGAATACCAACAACGAACCAACAAATGTTTTTACTTCCAAGACAAAAAAAAAAGAAATTACAAAAAGTTAGAAATTGTCTAAAACAACATAAAAACCAGTCCACACTATTTACATAATTCACTTCAAGCATTGTTTAATATCGGTTTCACTTCGTTAATATGTGACACTTCATCATTAGAAGACTCTACAATTGACACATTGGCATCATCCACCTCTAAATTGACTTCTTTTTCTTTCCCTTCTACAGGATCTGAGAGATTATCGTCTCCATTTTGAATAACTTTAGCCTCAGCTGATGTCGGTGAACTATTCAAATCCAAATTTGATAAGGTGTTCTTTACTTCATTTAAAACAACTTCAGGGTTGACTTCAACATTTTTAATGACTTCTTCAACTTTAGAGCTTACTTCTTCAACTTTAGGACTTACTTCTTCAACTTTACAATTCATTTCGTCATTTAAAACAACTTCGTCAATTTTAGAATCTACTACTTCACTCAGAATAACGGTGTCATCTTTAGAATTGTCTTCTTCTTTTAGGACAACTTCAACAATTTTGGCAGTTACCTCTTCATTTACAACTGTTTCTTCAATATTTGAACCTACTTCTTTAGTTGTTAGTTTAATTCCCGTAATTTCTTCATCAGTCAATTCTTTGATTTTAAAATTTGATTTAACAGTTTCAGCAATTTCATCACTTACAACTTCTAAGTCACAAAGGTTAATATTAGCATTATTTATAGCTTGTATTAAAGTTTCTAGTGTTGTCTCATCAGCTTTGTTTGTACTTTGAGACAAATTTTCACTAACGCTGGTTTGATTTTCATCTGTTAAGTCGCTTTCTTCTTTCGGCGCATTATTTTCTACCTTCTTTTCACCTTTATTCTTCTTTGATTTTGATTTCTTCTTTTCCTGTTTTTCTGGTTTTGGTTCTGGTTTAGGTGATTCTTCATTTTGTTTGTTCGTGAGTACATTAAGTTGTGTTTGGAGATGTGCAAGACTTTGGCGTAACTGAGCGCAATTAGCAGCCATCGCGTCCACCTACAAGTAAATGAATATAAATTGTTATGAAATATGAGTTACAGTGAAAGCTGGAGCTGTCAGCGGATGGATGCTGACCGGCTACCGTCCTTGGTGAGGCCTTCGTTCATCAGAAATAATCCTTTGTTGATGAATGGATTTCCTTATTTTGTGCAGTATATTTAGAGATAATTAAAGTTTTTGAATAATCTTAATAGTTGACTCATTAACAAGTGTTACTCTGCCAATTTTAATAAGATGATCCAATACGAACACATGGTCTTCAGTTAGGAAATAAAGTGAAAACCGGGTGGTTTTCTTTTTTGTGATCTCCCCCAAGCAATTTTGTATCAGAACTTCAAAAATAAATCTGATTGAGTATTGTATATTGTATTGAAATTAGGAAAAAGTTATTTTTTTTTTTTTTTATACGTCATGCACATTTGGTGCATTGGCGGACTTATTATGTACAAGCTTTGTTACGTTATGAGTGTATTAGTAACGTAACAAGCATAATGTACACGTTACGAATATATAATAACATGAATAGTAGAGTTGTAGTGTAATATCTCATAAGGGGCCGTTCAATTATTACGTAAGCACTATGGGGGGGCGGGGGGGTCTTTGCTTTGCTTATTTTGGATGACATGGGGGGTAGGGGAGTCTAGATGATGATTACGTCATCGGTAGTTATTTTCTTCTTTACACGAATGGCAACCCACACATTGTCTTTGCTTGAAAACGAAAAGCATTTTCGGGGATTCCCGCAAGTAATACATACATTTAGTGAACAGTGCGCGGTAATTCCCCTACTCGCTTTAGAACCGAGTAAGGGAATTACCGCGCGCTGTTCACTTGTCTAAATTTCCTCTATCAGTGTATTGTTTCGTTTGGCTGCTATAGCGAGTAGACGTATTGTAAGCATAGTAAAGCAAGTTAACATTTGTGTTACCATTCATTCCATTATCCAAAGTTTAATGTTTAAATAAGATGTCATTTCAAATAGACAAATCTAAGTTATACCAAAAATTGTTTGAAAGTTTTAAAAAATCTCATACAAGTACGAAAGTACAAAATGTACAAAAGTTAGTTAACGAAGTGTGGCGAAATTATAAATTACAAGCAAAATCCGACAAGGAACTAGATATTATTGTATCTAAGAGAATCGAAGAAGAATTGCAAGCAGCGACTAAGAATAAATCCAATTTACTACATTTTTTTTCTAAGGTGAGTGACGAAATCATTTTAGGTACCTATGAGTACCTACTAGAAATATTAGAAATCGCCAAAAAGTTTCTCTTTGCTAATTAGAAAATATTATGGCCTATCTTAAAGTATAGAGGTAATATTCATTATATAGATTTATTTCTTATAATTGATTCCGTCAATTGGTCACAAAATACAGGATGCCAGTTTTATACATATATATATATATATATACCTACAGAAAACTATACTCTATTCAAATAGGTATTTAACAGAATGTAAACAATCTTTATATGTCTTTTTATTGAAATATGTGGTTTAAAATTGTAAACTGTGTAAAATCTGTTGTGATTCATTTAAAAACTCAACCAATATTAAAAAATTGCTTTTCTGTAAGTACATAAAGGTGCGTACAAACATCGTGAGGCGTGCGCCGCGAATGGTTCGCACGTATACATGTGCCGTAGCATGCCTCAGGTTGATGTATTCGAGACGAACCATTCGCGGCGCAAGCCTCGCGATGTCTGTACGCACCTTTACAGATATCTGATTTTATAATTGCATATTTCAATAAAAAGACATATCAAGATTGTTTATATTCTTTTAAATACCTACTTGAATAGACTATAACACCCTGTATTTTGTGACCGGAACGATTTGCTCGTTTAAAGATATTAGATTTAAAGCCATAGGGTTTTGTATTTACCATATTTTTTGCCATACTTTGTATTTATGTAGCTTAATAAGAGAATCTTTAGCAGAACCCATAGAAAGTTTTTATTTTTAGGCAACCTGTAAACCTGCAGAAAAAACACAAATTACACAGCCAGCTTTAAATATTAAAAAACAGGAAGAAGATAAAATAAAAACCGGTAATGAATCACAACAGCAATGCGAAATTAATAAAAATACAGATAAACAGAGACCAAAACCTTCTCAGGAGGCTATGAAAAATAAGATTGCTCTACTCGAAAAAAATTTGAATGCTTTGTATTCTGCCAGAGATACTATGTCAATCCGTGCTGAAGTTGATAAACAGATCATTAAGTTGCGCGAGGAAATAAAAACAGCAAAACAGTCTTTAAACAGGAAGGTTCAAAACGCAGTTGCCCAGAAGAAACACAGGGATGGTATGAAAAGAAAGTTAGAAGATATTTGTCATGAAAATCCAGAAATGAAAAAAAGACTATCTCTGAGGGATTCAGTGGGACGTCCTAATCTTGAAAGCAATCAACCTTTACTATTGAAAACAATCGCGGATATAGCTTTATTTGGAAGTGCAGCAGATGATAGAAGACGAACGGAATCAATTCGCAGCGTAAAAACTCTTGATGAACTCACACAAGAATTACGTAAAATGGGATTTGACATTAGTCGCAGTGGGACATATCTTCGTTTGATTCCCAGAAAATCTAATTCTGCAGAGGGACGAAGACATGTATCGACAGTCCCTGTTAAGCTCATTCGGGCTCAAACTGATCACCACAAGAGCCACTTAGATAGCAAGTTCGCTGAAACATCAATCCATTATTTAGAGAACATAGCATCCATACTAGGACCAGATCAAGTATTTTTCATATCTCAAGATGATAAAGCTCGAGTCCCTATTGGCGTAACTGCGGCAAATAAGCAAGCACCTCTTCTAATGCACATGGAATATAGAATCAAATTGCCTGATCACGATTGGGTAATCGCTGAGCGTCATAAATTAATACCATCTGTTTATGCTGGTATCAAAATCACTTCCAATATGCTAGGACAACCGCAAGCCGTTGGATATTCTGGACCAACATACATCGCTATTCGAAGTGGAAAGCATAGTTCATCTACTGCTAATACTCATGCTCAGGATTTCGAGACGCTTCTCGAACTTGAAGAGTTTCGACCATTAGTTAAAACTGACCATGGACTAGTAAAACCAGTGGTAATCATGACGGTTGATGGAGGGCCAGATGAAAATCCGCGTTATCAAAAAGTCATAGGGTTTGCTATACAACACTTTAAGCGACATGATCTCGATGCATTGTTTTTAGCTACCAATGCTCCCGGAAGAAGTGCGTATAACAGAGTAGAGCGCAGAATGGCTCCTCTTAGTCGGGAACTGGCTGGTTTAATATTGCCTCATGATCATTTTGGGTCTCATTTGGATGAACGTGGCGTTACAATTGATGAACATTTAGAAAGATCTAATTTCGAATTTGCAGGAAAAGTATTAGCTGAAGTATGGAGTTCAATGGAAATTGATGGCTATAATGTTAATGCAAAATATGTTGGGGCAGGTGAACAAGATCTTCCTGATTTTCCAGACATTAAATGGTATTCAGAACATGTGCGTGAAAGCCAATACTTGCTCCAAATTGTAAAATGTAGAAATACAGAATGCTGTCGTCCAAGAAGTGGACTATTTAGATTACTAGACAACAGGTTTCTTCCACCACCTGTAAAAGTAAAACAAACAGTTGATGACTTGGTTTTAGATGAAGGAGGGCAATTTCTTAATCTTCCAGTCAATTTAGCTCTACGCTTAAGTGCTTCACTCAAAGATTTCCTGCAAATGCCATACGATTATTTTTGTCCGACGGTACAATTGAGGCTATCAAGTCGAACATGCAAAACGTGTGGTCTTTATCATGCTTCCGTCAAGTCACTAAATCGTCACATCGAAAAGATCCATAAGAAAGTAAACACGCACACTGATAGGAAAGTTAGACCTGTAAGAGTCGCTGCTCGTCGTGCTAATGAACTGATGTGCATTATTCAAAATTTAGAGCACCATGATGTTGAATGGCTCGATGAGAATGACGTAGACATTCCAAAATCGGATGAAAGCGAGCGGACTCACAACACTGAGCAGCA
Source organism: Hypercompe scribonia (assembly GCA_949316085.1). Lineage (NCBI taxonomy): Eukaryota > Metazoa > Arthropoda > Insecta > Lepidoptera > Erebidae > Hypercompe > Hypercompe scribonia. The sequence continues at coordinate 16,570,628 of OX438989.1, forward strand.
ATCAAAGCAATCCAATGTCATCGAAAACTTAGAATCATGGATTCGGGTTTCATGGACTGAAGACTGTTAATTTGAATTTAATATATGTACCAAAAATTTAAAATAAGTTTGTTATGTTAGTAAGATATAATATTTTTGTCCTTTACTCTATGTTGAATACCGTTTCAGTAAAATATAATCTCTATCCTAAATCTATTTTCTTATTTTTCAAATTATAATTATAACATTATAAAATTAAAAAAACAATACATTAATTGACAAATGTTTACGTAAGCATGGGGGGAGGGGGTAAGAGCTTTGCTTACTTTTGCTGACAAGGGGGATGGGGGGGTAAATAATTGCAATAAATCTGCTTACGTAATACTTGAACGGCCCCTAATAGTAAGAATAAAACAGTAAAACAACAATACAAGTAGTGGTACAGACCTTGGCATTAGTGGCAGGTGCGGAAGCGGAAGAAGGAGCGGGAGCAGGCGCGGGCGCGGGGAGCGGAGCGGGCGTCGGGAGCGGCGGCCGCTCGATGTTGTGCTCCTTTAGCGTGGCTAGCAGTGCACCGCGCTCCGCCTGTAACATACGCCACAACTTCACTTCACCACACTTGTACCATTTCTCTAAGATTTGTTGTTCCCAATATTGTTTGGGGTCAGTGAGTAGTTCCACCGGTTTTACTTGAATAGCAGTTCTATGGAGTGACTGACAACGGACCTCCGCAACCCTGAACGCGAACTGAATTAGAAGGTTGATCTAATTGTCAGTATATTTGAGGTCACTAACTTTCCAATTTACATGCCATAGATGTTTAGGCAACTGGAACCAAAGATGTATCATACCATTGTGCTAATGAGCTGTTACACGCGACTTGTTCGCGTGGAATTTCACTATTTCATTGGTTTTAATTCTGTATTCGCGTAAATGATTTGCAACAAACAGACAGATAAAAAATTTAAAAATATTTTTTTGATATAGGTACTATTTATATATGCATTTAGTAAAAAGCTGTTAATTTAAAATTATAAACAGAAAAAAGTATGGTGTCGCAAACGAGCAGCGTGGAGCAACCTTATACCAACCTGTATGGCCAGCGTGGTATTGTAGGCCAAAACCTCTTTGCTAAGGAGAAGCTTATGTCCAGCAGGGACTGTTATAGTCTTTGATGATGACGATAAAAAGAAAATCGAAGTTTTAAAGTTTGCTGAATAAAAATAGCAGCCAAATTATTAATTTATATTGCAGTTGCTACCGGTGTAGCATAATCTTTGTGTAACCAGTAGATATATCACTTTACGGAAAGCAAGTAGCACCGCCAAAATAAATAAATTGGTAAAAGTAACAAATGAAACTTATTAGAAACTTGAAACAACTTCTTTATTTGAAATTACTATTAATATATTTAACTTTTTTTTTGTAACAAAACTCCCGTGTTAGAAATAAATCCTGTGTCGCGAGGACTTTCCAAACACACAAGCAATAGACACAAAAAATATCCGGACTTAGAACAACAATTTGTGGATCACACACGCAGTAGGAAACGGCGTGGCGACCGTTTAAATCACTAGATTATCCGTACAGACGAACATATATTATTTTAGATATAAAAAAATGTATGTGAACTGGAGATCCATATCCTTCACAAGGAAGGTAGGTGCAATTGTCACAATTTAATCTGCCAATGTTGTGATCATGATGAACCCATAAAAAAGCACATCACTTATTAATAAACATTGGGTGTTACATTTAGCGTTACGCGTTATTAAAAAAAAATTGCCGCGTGGCTCGGGTAGCACGAAAAAAATAATTGCCAAAGCCGTCAGACCTGCGCTTGAATTCTCCGGTCGTGTCCGACAGCAGTCCAATCGGATTATGAGATTGAGGGTACAGAGAGTGCACTTGTGTTTGTATACACGTTCGTACACTACAATATCTCCTACGTAGTGGCTGGTCTCCGTGATCGAAATCGGCTAGCAGTATATTATCATCACCACAATGTGCTTGTGCTGGATCTCGATGTCGTAATTGCAGCGGTTCCCAGATCCCTCCTATCTCAGGCGCAGAGTGGCACACCGTGTGGTTTTAGTCGGTCCGATTCCGACACACCACCTCGCCGTAAACCCCGGTGGAGTGACGGCCCGAGGGGGTTTCCACACGTTTAAAAAAAAAAGGCACTGCAGGTCGGTCGACAGTATGACTAGAGACTCCCGTCTAGTCAGAAACTATGTAACCTTAAGACTATATCTTTAATCTAGTTATTTGTTTCATTTTTAAAACTTTTTGTTTTTAATTTTCAAGGAAAAAAAACTGACTCTTTTTTTAAATCATTTGTTGCTGTAATGTTATTTTTATTTTTATCTCTTTTAGTTTTTTTTTACATTTTTCTTAATCTGAATTTTAGTCTCATAGACAAATAAATAAGTATTATATTATATTTTTACTACCCATGAGTTTGTTTGATTTATTCTCATAACCGAGCCACGTTATCCATTACATTCGACATTGTTTTAAATTCAATAAAGCTATGTTAATCTATGATTTGGAGAGAACGCTCCACGGCAATTTTTTTTCAAAAAATTCAGTTAGAGTTGAGAATGTTTGCATAAATAAGCCGAGGAGTGAGGCGTGACCTGCAGCGTGCGACACAAGCTCTGCATGTGCAGCAGCTGGCGCGCGGCGGCGGCGGCGCGCTGCTCGCCGGCCTGGCGCTCGCCGCACATGTCCAGCAGCGCCGCCTGCGACGTCTCCCACCTAGTCTTGTACGAGAGGGACTCTTTCTCCAACTTCTTGATCTTCTTTGACATCTGTTAGTAACAAATTATAATTGAAAACGTCGCAGACCCGTAGCAATAAATCGTTGATATATTAAACAACTTGTAAATATTATAATTCAAAAAGGTGTCTCTACATAGTATTAAATAGAGTCGGACTTCTTCACTTACATCTCCCATAGTACGCAACGGTTTTCACCATAATTTAGGTTATGTTTCAAGGAAGATACTGACACACCAATGTTTTAAAAAATAACATATACGAAGTTAATATTTCGTACAATACAGAAGAGCAGACGAGGGGTAATGGTGGATAAAGTATCCGCGGCGTACTCTTATTGGTAACTGTACCGATAACACAAATTATAGTACGGAAGGCCACGATACTAAATCGGAATTAACTCGAGCGTCATAGAGACCTATTCGGTTCTGATGCATAGATGATGAAAAGAAAAATGACATATAAGACATACCATTTCATCAGTGGGGGGAGCGGATATAGATTTTCAAAAATGTAAAAAAAACAGTTCCATGGACATATTCGAGCGTGTCAGATAATGATATTATATATGTCCTACGTATTTTTAAAAAATGTACATATGTTAATCTGACTGTTTCAGTGATGGGGGTGGTCGTACGTAGGGGTGAAAAATGAAAAAAAAAAAACTTTATCGAGCGCGTCAAATTTTCAAAGGGGATCTTAAGTAAACCTAAAAAAATGCTCTTATGTAATAATCTGACGATTTGGATGTGACGCAAAGTCACGGCCGTTAATAGAATGTGCAAAAAAAATTGGTCATTTTGAAATACTCAAGCGCGTCAGATTAAGATATATATGGTTCATCTTGATACACTAGACGTGCTGTCTCATAATCTGACGATAATCTAGAGGGATTTCACTAACTTGACAATTTAAAAAAAAAATTTTGGTTTTTTTTTAACTATTGAACTTAATCAATTGAAAAGCTCAGGAAATAGCATGCAAATGAGAAAGTACATGTTTTTTTAAAGCAGAATATTTGTATTTCTGTATTTCTGTAATCTGACGCGCTCGAAAATGTTTGATGATCAATTTTTTTTTACTAATCTGATCCTTTATCCTTAACGGGTGATCATATATAGAAGTCTCATATTTGGTGTAAGTACTTAATAGAGTACAAGGTATCCCCCTGTATATTAATCTGCCGCGCTCGAGTAAATCCCGGAATCCCTTCTACGGCTCCTCTACTATTAATGTCTCAGAAAATATCAGATAGGTAAAATGCAAGTTCAGAGCGGTTAATGCTGATAGCACACGTGTGAAGCCGGGGAGCGTCGCTAGTATATTATAAATATTTACATAGCTCAACAATAATATTTCAATTTCCTACTTTGAAATTACAAACAGACAATACAGTTTTATTTATTTGTAAAGATGAGGTGATTTCTAAAAAATTTGGTCCACCTATTCTTTTCTATATTAAGAGCCTGCCAAAGTGACTCTACTCTGCCTGACGAAAAGCATGAATAGAATCCAAGAGTTGTGGTCACCATATTCAATGTAAATGCAAACAGTATTCACACCCCGCTTTTGGTGGTTATTATTTTAAGAGCCTGCCAAAGTGATCATCTGTGGGAGGGTAGTACTGCCCTGGTCCAGCTGGCAGAAATCAGCGTGGCTATACTGCCTCTATATGCTTTATAACTGGGTTAGATGTTTCAATATCAACAATATGGCGAAGCCATAGTATTATAATAGTTTAGGTCTGTACGCGGCTACGCGCTAAATTAAATTGTTTACTCAGCTGACCTACTCTTAATATTCTAAATTATTAAATAAGGAAGCATAAATAATATATTGTCAATTTAGCAAACAAGCAAACAACCTAGTTACCCCCACCTAAACCTGTCCATATTACATACAAATATTATTGTATATAAACCTTAGTTTATGGTAAGAAAATTGAGTCATTATTAAATATTACAATCAACGTGTCGTCTAATTGGCTCCCTGGGCAAACACGCAACAATTGGTGACCCCGACGTGATCTATTGGTATCTAGTGCTGATATAATACCGGGACGACCGGAACCCTATATGGTGTTCAGCAGTGAATCTAGAAATCAGTAGCATTACGAAATTATCGCATCCCAAAAATGGCTCCACCAACAACTCCTTCAAGAGGCGACACTGGGTGCGAATCAGTTGCTGCTATCACGGTCACAGAATAACTACCGCAATTTTGGACAGACTCGCCACGTTTATGGTTCGCCCAGTTTGAAGCAATAATAGCACCACAAAAACAGGGCGAAGATTACAAATATAACATGGTAATATCCAAATTACCAAAAGAGGTCGTCCATCAGGTTAGTGACATTTTAACTAACCCGCCCAGCGAAAATAAGTACTCCACTATCAGGGAACGTCTAATAAACTGCTACGAAGAGAGCGAACACCGACGTTTCAACACAATAAATTACCCTCACACAATCAAAAAAAAACTTCTGACACCAAATCAAGTCTCAGCCAGCCAGCAACCTTCGGCCTCAACAGGGATACCACACGCAGGAAGCGCGCGCTCCAGCCTGGTTACCCTACGGCCTCATCAGCGTCTAGGCACAGCACACTGCACCTACGGTCCATGTAAGCAGAGCATCTCTCTCCCGTCTACGCAGCAACCAGCCACTACGCAGTAACCGCCCCGACTCACTGGGGACTTCACCGCAGCACCGCGCACCGCATACAATCCCGACTCACTGGGATTTGCGGACTTCAGCCCCGACTCACTGGGACTAACGGCATACAGTTCCGACTCACTGGAACTTGCGGCACTCAGTTCCGACTCACTGGAACTACTCACTTCTGGCACTGGCACGCTCCAGAACAGAGCACAGACTTTCCAAAGATTTATGGACTCTATATTCAGAGACTTGGACTACGTATTTATATATGTCGACGACATATTTATTGCGGACAAGAAAAATAATTTTCGGGAGCATTATGAACACTTAGAAGAGGTGTTTAAGCGCCTACATAAAAACGGCATAACAATAAATACAAACAAATGCGAATTTGCCAAGTCGGAGATTGATTTCCTCGGTTATCATATAACGAGCCAAGGGTTGACTCCTACTATGGAAAAGATTCAAGCTATAAACAATTACCCTAAACCACAAACGATAAATGAGTTACGACGAAATTTAGCATACAATCCCGACTCACTGGGATCTGCGGACTTCAGCCCCGACTCACTGGGGATACTTCACCGCAGCACCGCGCACCGCATGCAATTCCGACTCACTGGAACTTGCGGCACTCAGTTCCGACTCACTGGAACTGATCACTCCTGGCACTGGCACGCCCCACTGGCTGTTATGACGGATGCCAGTTCTACCTGTGTAGGCGCAGTTCTACAACAAAGGCATGGACATCAACAAAATGAGCCAGATCGGCGACAAAATATTAACGAATGCAAGACTCACAGAAGTGTCAGCTGTGGATGAAAACAAAACAGTCGACAACACAACGTCATTCATATTAGCAGAACTAGCAAAAATGCAGTTAGAAATATGTGCAATTCAATGAGGCCGCAGAAACTATCAACGCAGCACTCAGGCACGTACTCCACGAAATCCAGACGGGCAGTCAAGCCAGTTGTACGTTTCTGCTCATGCTGACTCAAGCAATCGACCTAAACGTCGCGTCGCCCGTCACAACAAGCATCAGCAATTATTACACTCGCACACACCACATTTTTTTACATGTATAATAATTTTTTTCTTCAAAGGGGGAATATCTATGGCGAAGCCATAGTATTATAATAGTTTAGGTCTGTACGCGGCTACGCGCTAAATTAAATTGTTTACTCAGCTGACCTACTCTTAATATTCTAAATTATTAAATAAGGAAGCATAAATAATATATTGTCAATTTAGCAAACAAGCAAACAACCTAGTTACCCCCACCTAAACCTGTCCATATTACATACAAATATTATTGTATATAAACCTTAGTTTATGGTAAGAAAATTGAGTCATTATTAAATATTACAATCAACGTGTCGTCTAATTGGCTCCCTGGGCAAACACGCAACAAACAACAACATAAGGGGAGTGGATTCTACACCAACTAAACAATTCAACTGAACAAACGTTTTTAAGAGCTCTATGGGTTTTTAATATACATTACTAGTTTGATTCCTCACCTTGTCCATCTGCTCCTGGAATCCTCCAAACATCTGGTTGCTTTTGACTAGCGCATTCTGAAATTCTTCATATTTGTCGGTGTATACTTCCAACTGACTGCGAAGACCTGGAGATGAGAAGTACAATAATTATGCAGTTGTCTGTATATATATACAGTTATTATTTTAAGTCTACTGCTGGATATGGGCCTCTTCTTCTTAAAAAGGAGGTTTTGGTCTACTATACTACACTGGCCAGGCAAGTTGGTAAAGGGATTTACCCTTTTCTTTCTGTTTGCAGTGATATTTTCCTGCGTAGTTTACTCACTATACCCATGGGATGAATAGGAGTGATGACACTCCATATTATTGATCCGTCACCACATGCATATATTATTTACTTAAAAAAAATTTTTTTTTATCCTACTATGAGTATTCAGAACTTCATTCATATTTTGCTTCATTATTTAATCTCGATGTTATGTGTCTTTTCACTAAGGGAGTGATATTATAGACACCATAACTCTTCCCGTAATTATGGGGAGCAACTAAAAGAGTGGTATCTTGTGACCCTTGAGTTGCAGGTGACCAGGGATGGCGGTAGAGCCTGCCAAAAGGACTACTCTGCCTGATTTAAAGCATGAATAGAATCCAAGAGTTGTGGTCACAATAATCATTGCAAATGCAGACAATGCAGTATGGTGACCCACACTATGGTGGCCTTGTGAGATGTTTTTTCACGCCCCGCTTGGGGACGTAAAAGGCATGATAGTCATCGTGACAGTGTAAGGCTTACACAGTTACCACGATAACTGTCAGCCCTGCATCAATGGGCCGCCGGTCTCACACTCACCAACGAAACACGACAGCATGGATGCTGGTGCTTTAGGTTGGTCTTCTGTGGGAGGGTAGTACTGTCCCGGTCGAGCCGGCCCGCTTGTGCTGAAATCAGCGTGGTTCTACTACCTAGTAAATATATGTTGAATATGTATCTATTTAAATTTATGCCTGGATGAATACTTACTGGTTTCAACTCCCTTAAACTCTTTCATTTTGGCCCTATACGTCGCCACGGTGACTTTGAGCTGTTCTATTTCAGCCAAAAGACGCTCTTTATCCGCCTGGTGCTCGAGATTCTGCTTCTGCATCTTAGCTTCTGACAATTGGTTCTCTAAAGCCATTTGTTTCGACATTTTCTCGACCTGAAATAATTGATAGTAGTTGAAAGCAATTTGCATTAAATATTTGGGCCAGCCGAGAGTAAGCATTTGTGTGTGCGCGTGTATGTGTGCATGTGCGTGTGTACGAGTGTGTTCATGTTTCTCTATACCTGATAGTGTCTGGAGAGGTAGGTGTATTAAAATTATAAAATTGAAATAGCGATTTTTTAGTCACATTTTACTTACATTTTGACAGCAAGAGGCATTTATGTAAATAAGGGGTATTTATTTGTATGTCAGACAATCTATAGTCAAAATATGTGGGTATACATTTCTCGAATGTCGATTCTGAGAAATGCAATTTCAACCCCGGAATACCTACCTACCCACGGGATGTAATGTCAGTTGACTCACCTGCTGTTCTCTCAACTGATACTGAGTAACAACGCTCTTGAACTTTTCAGTCATACTGATGTTATCGTCCCTCAGTTTCGCATTCTTCTCGTTGTTCTGCTGCAGCATAGTCGTGATCTCAGACAGGGTATTTTGAAACTTGGCTTGCGTTTCTTTACGGCGCTCTTCTTCTTCTCGAATTTTTAGCAGTGACTCTTCCTGCAAGGTAATATGATAATGATGTTTATTACAAGACTTATTAATATTTTGAGTGTATGTCAACCATTAAAAAAATGCAACGATAGAGGACTGATTTAGAGGCGACATCTCTTCGCAACTGCAGAGACTCAATGGACTCAGTGGCTTCGGGACTATCTATAACGAGGGTTGCTCGCCGCCGCAGCCGATCGAGAGCGTCCAACATATACTGAGCGGAAAATACGCAAAGATGAGAACAGTACTCCATGCAGGAGCGAATCTGGATCCTATTAAGAAGATACGTATGCTCCGGCGAGAAGAAGTGTCTCACTTCCGCGAGACCGCCTTAGCGATGCTCCCAATGTACTCTCACAGGTTGAGATCCTGGTAAATATATATAACCAGAATACTGAACATATTCTGCTGTGGCAGTTGAATCATATCTAAAAAGTTGGAAGGAAATGGAGACTTTTTGGTAGAACCTGTTTCGTTAATAATTGTACTTAACGAATGTGGTCTATCAATGCTAGTTAAATTAAAATTACCGCGGCTAATAGCGCCGAAAGCCGAAAACATAAAGAGTGTTTTTTATAGATGTATAGAACTTTAAGTTGACATTACTTTTCAAGATGGCGACCGATTTAACAGCTGTCAAGTGATTTATTCTTAGTTTGGTTTGGCAATTCATCATGAATAGACTCACGCCTGAACAACGTTTGTAAATAGTGTAATTTTATTTCGAAAATAATGGTTCTGTGCGGAAAACGTATCGCGCACTACCTCCATTTTATCGTCGACAAAATCGTCCATCAGAGCAGTTAATTCGATTAACCATGGAACGTTTTCGCACCACGTTTACTCTTATTGATAACTCGCATCTCCAGAGACACCGTACGGTGCGTACAGAAGAAGCTATTGCTGCCGTAGAGCGTAGCATTGAGGAAGACCCGGAGGAGTCCATCCGCCATCAAGCACAGGAATTGGATCCACTTTACGGAAGATTTTGCGGAAGGATCTTGGTTTGCGTGCTTACAAAATCCAACTCGTGCAAGAATTGAAGCCAAACGATCATTAAGTAAGGCGTAGATTCGTCGAATGGGCCCAAAACGAGATTACCGTTGTTGATGAAGCGCACTTCTGGTTGAATGGCTACGTCAACAAACAAAACTGCCGCATTTGGAGCGAAGGTAATCCTCAAGTGCATGTCGAAACACCGTTACATCCACAAAAACTGACTGTTTGGTGCGCTTTATGGGCTGGTGGAATCATTGGTCCGTACTTTTTCAAAAACGATGGTGGCCAGAACATTACATTCAATGGTGATCGGTATAGAGCCATAATTAATAACTTTTTCATTCCTGAATTGAATAACCATGATGTCCAGGAGATGTGGTTTCAACAAGACGGCGCAACATGCCACACAGCTCGTGCCATAATAGATTTATTGAAAAACACGTTTGGTGACCGCCTAATTTCACGTTTTGGACCTGTGACTTGGCCGCCAAGATCTTGTGATTTAACACCGCTAGACTACTTTCTGTGGGGCTATGTAAAGTCATTGGTCTATGTGGATAAGCCACGAACGCTTGACCATTTGGAAGACAACATTCGCCGGGTTATTGCCGATATACGGCCACAAATGTTGGAAAAAAGTCATCGAAAATTGGACGTCCAGATTGAACTACATCCGCGACAGCCGTGGCGATCATATGCCAGAAATCATATTTAAAATGTAATGTCACAAGATTATCTTTCGGATAAATATGATTCATGTCAATCGAATAGTCCTTCGTTGTTTTATTGCAACTTAAAGTTCTATACCTCTATAAAAAACACCCTTTAGTTTGGCAATGGGGGCTGTCTGATGTTCTTTAAGACTTACCACAATTTGTGTTTTACAACAAATATTGTTATGAAATAGCCAAATGAAATTATTTTTATTATTTAGAAATATAGAACTGTTCTAAAATAGTTTGATTACCATAATATACACATAATATTCCTTGCGTGATAGGATCCGGAACGAGGATATCAAGCAAGCAAGAAAACTAGCAAGAAAACTAAGGTTACCGACAAAGCTCTTCGAATAAGCAAGTTGAAGTGGCAATGGGCAGGCCACATTGCTCGTAGAACCGACAACCGTTGGGGAAGAAAGGTTCTCGAGTGGCGACCGCGTACCGGAAGACGAAGCGTAGGTAGGCCCCCCACTAGATGGACCGACGACATAGTCCGAGTCGCGGGGAGCCGATGGATGCAGTTGGCGTCCAGTCGTACGGCGTGGCGTTCTAGGGGGTAGGCCTATGTTCAGCAGTGAACGTCTTCCGAGTGATGATGATGATGATGATGATGATGATGATGATGATGATGATGATGATGATGAATGAGTAATTTGGAGTCAAAAGACCGTGTGTTTATACTGATTTGGAATACTACTTACCTTGATAGCTTTATTCTGTTTCTGTAACTCTCTACAAAGATTCTCTAACTTAGATTTAACTAGAACAGTTTTATTGAACTCCAATTGCAATTGTTCCTTCTCTTTCACGAACAACGCATGACGCTTATCCGACTGCTTAAGATAGAATGTCATCTTCTTAATTTCATCTGCAGCCTGCACATACTTTTTACAGACCAGAGACAATTTCTCATCGACTGTTGGTATAGGGTTAAGTGTTTTCATGAATTGTTCAAGATTTTTATCGTCTCTTTTTGTGCGGTCATCTTTTTTGGGTTTTTTTTGTTCAGTTGCAGCAGGTATTGCAGCGTTCTGAAACATGCATAACAAGGAGGTTTAAGAGTCTTTAGTTGCTTCTGATTGACTGGTAGGAGTTGGATGAGAGAAACTAAGGATCAAATCAAGTGGTGTTAACTGGAAATAGTTGCAAAACCCTATGTCCAGCAGTGGACTTCCATAGGCTAACAATGATATTGAGAGTGGTGTTGTGGATTGGAATTTTTAAAACCTTTAAAGAATATTTTAATGGATTTTTTATTATTGTGCACCTATACTTATGCTATTTTCAGCACTACAGACCACAGATAGCAAAAAAATAAGTACTAACTGAAAGTTTAAAAAAAAAATGTGTTTTTCTTATAATTTGGAAGTACTGCTTGTTAGGAACAAAGTTTGCACAGTATGGTTTCCGAGTGGTACCTGTTACAACAGGTGAAGCCACTCTCTGTTGAGAGATTTCAGATGTATTTTATCTTGTGTCAGTGGCATATAATAGTGGCAGCCTACATTCCTAGTCAGTTCTAGTCACCAACAACAACTAGTGTGCTTTCCAGGTAAGAATACCTATTAATTAGAATTTAACAGTATAGTTAACATTTGTTTTTTAATAAATCATTCACAGTGGACCCCCGGTAATTCGACAAACGTTTTTGCAAGGAGTGTCGGACTATCGAATTTGTCGGATTATAGAGTACTTACTGCCTAAGACCCCCTATAGCCCAGATTTTTTTACAAAAGGGTACCTTGTAATCCGACAAATTACAGACAAGTCAAATTCAAACTAAGCAATCAGAATTGAAACAATACCTACGCGTCGAGCACAAGTTGTAACCTGTTCAATCCAGCACGATCTATATTAGCGAATATTGCTTGATTACTGAGGGTACACTGTACTTTCTTATTGGTTTTTTGCAAAAAACATATGCCCAGTGACAAACTCAGACAGTATACCTAATTATATGTATATTATAGTATACCAATATAATCTAAATGTGTGTGTATGTGTATATTTATATGTGTATTTATGACGTATATATTGTATGTGTTCATGTATGTGTAAGTACTTATGTATGGTTTATTTTCATTCTCCATGTAACCTCTGTGCACCTCCCTTACAATATTTCTATACCACCCTAAGGTTGACTAGAAGAGAATGCCTTGGGCATTAAGTCCGCCGATGTACAAAGTGTATAAAGTGTAAATAAATATTTTAGTTGTTTAAAAGAAAAACTATAGAGAGATGCATATCACCAGAATTATTTTCAGAATATAAAAGATAGAATTATATCAGGTAGAGTTATTTTATATAAAATAGACTTTTTTTTTTATAAAACATTTTAAAAACATGTATTTTCTATGGGGGTTGTAAATACACCCTCATGCGCCCCTCTCTGGTGCCTATGTATAGAAACCATAGGCATAGTCATAAACTGACTGATTCTACACCAGTTATTGGGAAACAATAGGGTAGTAAATATTTAATACCAACCTACCTGTAAGTATAGTATAGTAGCTCAGAACCTCCTTTCTAAGGAGAGATTTATGTCTATGTCTATTAAAATATATACCTATGTCTATGCTAGTTTCTGCCATCACATTACAATAAATTACTAGCTTCATCTATATATAATATAGCATAATACCTTCAAATGTTATTACAACCTATACAATTCTAAATATACCGCCACTTATTCCCAGATACTTTAGAGCACAGGTGACAATACTATTCTATTTATAACATTCCAAATTCAAACAAATATTTGACCTAAATAAAACATTCTCTACAGATATTGTAACAAAACCTTTATTTATATTTAGAATTCTGTTATAAAATTTGACTCGAAAGTGGCAAAAGCTGCCGACTCTACATTTATGGTAAACAGCCAATTCCCATGTTGCTATTGGAAACCAATAAGAATCTTAAAAGATTTGACAAAAAGTGTGTTAGATAATGAATTGGATTATCGTCAACCATAAAAGCAGAAAGCATGTGAATCGTGCTTCTGAACGAAAATACCAAAAACATTACGGAAATTGGCTAAGGGCCAACTTACTTTTAGGTTAACAATATCACCTTTTGCAATACTATTCAAATCGTTTACTATTTATAATTAATCAGAATAAATGTCGCAACTCATTGTATTTTTAAAATTAAATTAATAACGGTAAATGCAGAGAATTAGAATAAATAAAGAGGGTAAATTGTTGTCCGATATCCGATAGCGTTCTATTTATAAACCGCATGTAAATTAAAACGATATTTTATACTTACACTAGCTGTATTGCTTACATTTGCAATATCTGCACTTTCTTTTTGAGTATCTTCTGTTGCTGTTTCCATTTTAAAACAATTTAGTTTTCATAAAATACTTCTAAACAAAACGGAACTAGACGTTTCGTTTAGGGTTGTCCACTTAAGAAATTTTGAAATGATACTTAATACACTAGTGCAGTAGCAGAAGAATATACATTAAAAATCGATTTAAAAAAATCACGCTTAAGAATCACATGTTATTTGATTGACAAACATTTAGAAAATTAATAAACATGCTTATCAAATCTAATGGTCGCTGGAGACGAAATATGCTAGAGTAGAGACCGCAGTTAGGCAAACATATTGAAGGGCACCCTGTGACACATGTACGCAGATGGATGCAGACTGTCCATGGAGAGCTTCATTCAGCAAAGTACGGCGATATTGATTGATTTGATAATATTCACAATATGAGATATTTTAACCATTATTATTAGTGTATGAATGACAAAGTTTTTAGTCCTAGAACTTTAAAGAAGTAAAACATCACAGTAAGCTACTTGACCAACTGTTTAAAAGAACAGTAGAAATTAAAATCGAATTATATCATTTTAAATCTATTTGTTTTAAAACATTCAGCGCTTTAGAAAAAGTGTTTTACAAAATTTTTATTTGATGTATCTAAAAGTTACTAAAATTCAAATAAAATAATAACACAGGATAAGAACGCTTAACATATATTCTTTATTTTTGTTGAAAACAACAAATATGGTGTTTAACAATATTAATGATTAAAGATTATTGAACCATTTGTGCTGTACATTTTCTGTTATAGCAGCACTGTTTTCGTTCGTCTAAAAATTTTGAGATAATTATGTTTTTTTCAAGAGTTATATTTCTTCTAAAATATTTTATTGTGAACAAACTTAAACCAGATTTTGGTAAAATGTACATTTGTTTGTCGGTACAATATTTATTTTCATTTTTGGACGAATTAACCGGTGTAATCCAGATTTATTCGGAAAACTTATAAGAGGTTGCCAGACGTTTTTTTTCTATTTCTAATTAGAAGTTTTCAAAAATAATGTAAAGTTGTTAAAGACCTTAAATAGAGAAAAGCCTGCCAAATATAATTTTGCGTACCTTTAAATTATCATAAAAACAAAGGAAAGGAAAATTAAGGAGATCAGTCTGAATTGTATTTAGAACAGGAGAGATGTTTTTTTTCTGAACTGTAGTTACACTCTTGATTTTTTGTGATCCCTGGATTGTCCTCTGTTACCAATCTTTGATATTATGTTTAAGAGACCTTTTTTCTTCCTATCAAAATAGAAATAGTTAAACTTGGATATAACTCACAGTCGAAACTAAATATATATTATCTTTACACATGATTATAAGTTGTAAGCATTCATAATATGAAGTGTTATTAACAAAATAAAGTACTTATATTGTTTCATTACGTTTTAGACTCTTAATTTAACTTTTGAGTCTTTACAGTAAGTGTATAAGTGGAAAATATCGGTCTCGCGACTCGTGGGTGTAGTAACTTCTAAAAATTAGCCGCTATATTTTACTAATTAGGCTAAAGTTTACGTTTTTCACATATATAATAAAGTTACTCATTTAATAAAAATAACATCACAAGCTTTCTCACACGTTTTATAAGCTTGAACAGTTTCAGATTGGCACAAGAAAATAAATTTATTAGTATCTTTCTAAATTTTAAGCAAGCAATACCTTGTTTTTTTTTTCCAATTCCTATCTCTTTCGTGCATACGGTTTCGGTGTCAGAATCAAGGGAAGCGACCAGTTGGTGAGTAATCGTTTTCTTCGATTAGAAATAGTGTAAAGTAAATTTAGTAAACTTTTAAATTCACTATTTGCATTGAAAACCTGTTAGTGCATCAATAGAAGCGTTAATGTCGGGTGAGTGAGATTATTTTATACATTTGTGTGACACCGGCCGCAGTCTAGTTTGACGCGAGCCGTTATTTTTTAAGATTTTTGTAAAGGTCAATGTGCCTTGATGCCGCAGGACGAGATATCCAGCTCGCTGGGCATAGGCATGTGGATTTTACCACATATTTGCATATAAAAGGCGTCCAAATTCACTTCTCTCCGGATTATGGTCACGTTACCGCAAAGTAATAGAACAAAAGAATTGAAGGAACCGTTATATTTTGTTTGCCGCATGAATGGAGTGACCGCCACTTCATGTACGTTAGATTAATTATTTTTACAGTTAGAATGTCTAAAATAAGATATAATTGCCGGTGTTCGTGTCTATTTCTTATTTTCTCTCAACTTGCACAACACGTTTTGCGCCGTTATGGATTCGATCAACTACAGTTTTGTGTTTAAATTTCCTTGTCGAGAATGTCGCTAGAAGTTTCTATAAATAAAATATTTAGCTGGATTCTCTGTGGTTCTTTGTTTTTTCATTAACTTTATCGCTTTTGAATGATAAGGCGGATACAACGTTTGTTTTATCAACATATTTCATCTGACTCATTGGTTCTGTTCTACTACTGGGTTTAACTATATTTACTGCATTATTTTGGAAATTAGAATTTTCTGTGTTGATTTATGTATTTTATCATGTTATATATCAGTGTCAATCAACTAAGATTGATCATGATATTTCTGATGTCCATTCATATTGTTGCAGCATCTGGATGAAATACTAAGATAAAGATCTGTTATGATGTCGGTTCAGTCCTCATTTGTTCAGATATTTATAAGATAATTATTGAATAACCTTTGACTTTACTTCAGATATTTGGAGTCTTAACATTTGTGCATAAACTAGTATATAGTTAATCCAGTTATCAGAGTTATCTACAAACTAGAATAAATTTCTAATTGGATAGTGAACCCATACCACTGAACACTTGTATGCATAAATGCATCAAATTCATGAATATTGACCTAAGTGCTACTGGACCATTGACTAATTAATAAATTAACAATAAACTTATATTGAAATCTATACTGAAATAAATATAGTTTAAAAAAAACTAAAAACATGCTTACAAACAAACAAACATACAGGTAAAGTTAAAGAAATGAATAATAATGAAACAAAATGAAGGAAAATTATTTAAAATATTAGATTTCACTGTATAATGTACCAGATCTAATTTAACATGGTTACACATAGCAGTGGTTGGGGCAAACTCAATATCAGCTCAATTTGAATCACACACCAGGCTATTGGCATAAGATGACATTAAAGAATTTAGGATAAAAATCCTTATATATAAGTCCATACTATGTATTTTCTAATAGGTGTCTAAAATGTCTTGAGACTTTCTTTTTCTAATTATTTGAACATAATTTATTAACGTTAGAGAATGTGATTTGAGCTAATTTTATACATTTTTCAAGTAATTTATATTAAGAAGTATAAATCAAGCAGATATAATGCAATTGGAGAGGTCTATGTCCAATAGTGACCTGCGATAGGCTAAGATAAAGGAAGCTTGTATAATATTTGGTACTACACTAGTACATATATAAAGCTCTTTACACAATACTGAAAGATAAATTACTTTTTAATTTTTGTTGTCTGTCTGTTTGTTTGTCCAGACTTATCTCTGGAACTGCTGAACTAATTTTAATGAGACTTTCACTTGAGGTAGAGGAAGTTACTGGGCAACATATAGGTTACTTTTATCCCGAATTTTAAACAGGATTAAAATTTATGCAACAAAAACCACACTAAATATGAATATGAAAGTAAGGTAAAAATTCCAAATTAAAATCCTATGTGAATGAAGTCACAGGCACAGCTAGTTTTATATAAAAAAAGCACTATGAATAATTAGGAATCTTTTTGGGTTCACACACTAGTAGGTACACAAATGGTAAATAATTTTAGGTAGTGACACTTTGAAATATGAGAATACATTCTCCTATTTCAAAGTGTCACTAACTAAAATACATCTGTATCATCATGACTAACAGTAAACTGTGTTCTTCATTCTCAATTTGCCACACAAACACTATCATGAATAGTCTTTTACTTCTAATAGAAATAGGACCAAATGAGAAGTGTAGCCTCTCTACTAAAATAAAGAATTTTTAAAATTGAACTCTTAACTTTTCCAATTGTCTATGCTTCATTCATTTCTCATTATTTCTGATAAAAATCATTTCAGATTTTACTGCACATCAAAACATTATATAATACTATGAGGTATTTGGTCAATGCCATTGTCTCTTATAATTTTCATGACACTGTTACAACTCATTAAATTTCTTTATTGTTTCCTAGAATAAGGCAGAAGACACCTTAGTCCAAGTAGACCTTAGACAAATTTCTGGGAAGAATGTACTAAATAAAATAAATAAATATTTCAGACATCTGACACAATGCCATCTTGTCCCAAACTAAGCAGAGCTTATACTATGGGTACTACAAAACTGATATAAATAAATACATACTTCCTTTTTTTTTGTAAGTACATACATATTATACATAGAAAACACCCAAACTCCGACACTCCAACATGAAATATTTGTAGAGCATACAAACATTTGGTTCGACCTGGGAATCTAATCCGAGATCTGAAGCACAGCAATTGCATATACTACCACGGTGCCACGAAAGCAGTCAAATAGAAAAGTTACGTCACTCTTTTGATCTACTCAATTGAACAATATATTTGGATATTTATTTGGTTTTAATTCTTAATCGTAATAAAAAGCTGTAAGAACTATATACGCTGAGATTTTTTGTGATGTTTGTTTCAAGAGAGCAGACGCTAGTATTTATTTATGACACAGTCGACTACCCTGTTCTGAAAAATATGAATGCAAAGTTACGGTAACAATAAATTATCTGCAATTTCCATATGTATATGTATGTATATGTTTTGATGTAGAAGTCTGTTAGAATATGAAACTAGTTGCTTCAAAATAAAGGTACCTAATTAATAATCATAATACAAGTTTCCACATCCACGACATGGCTATCTGAGGCCAAAATAGGCGGCCTGCGCTAACTAGAATGATAAACATATTAAAATATATCTAAAATACATTCCATGGGTGTGTGAGGCGGCTACGTAGGACACAACATCACAACAAAAAGAAGGAAAACTTGAAACAAACCCTACCCAAAACGTCTGACCGGTGTGGTATAGTAAGCCGTAACCTTCTTTCTAGAGAGACGTAAGTCCAGTAGTAGACTGTGAAAGACTGTTGATGATGATGATGATGATTGATTGATGATTCTTTGTCTGTCTTGGGTTTATATTGTGGTGTGTATAAAATAAAACTTCTGCATTAGGAACATATCCTACAAACATACATGAAATGAAGACAAAGAATACTTGGACAACGAACAACAATTTGTGAATCACACAGTGTTGTCCATGTGGGATTTGAATCCACAACACTCAGCGCAGTAGAGAGCCGCGTTACGACAGCTTAGCCACTGCATCTTCCATGCATTCATATGATTATATAGTAGAGGATATATACTAGCTGATAGTTTAGTTATATATAACATTAATTTGTTGTTTTCCTGTAATTTATAGGCTACCTGAATTTAGTGTTAATACAGGAATAATGCTGACCTTTTCCTTCAGTGGAATTTGTTTGTATGATAGTAACATATGGCTGACAGTAATATAATATTATTGATGAGATTTAATTACAATTAATTAGCTGCTACTCACTGCTAATTATTCTGTTTCATATTATTTACGCTCACCAGCCATCAATGCTGATCTTTGGTTCGTGATTGCGATTGCTAAGTCAAAAGTTGTTTGTTCGATTCCCACCTGGAACATAATTGTGTGATAAACACATTAATGCTGTGTTTTTCTGCATGTTAATGTGCTCAAAGCGGGTAGGCAGATTTAAAAGCTTATATATTTTGAAAATTACAGTATCAATTCACTTACATTGAAACCTCTGATATTTCTAGTTCTGTTTTTTATTGCACTTGAATCGCGCAAGTGTGCATTACCACAATTTACTTAAGGTTTTCGGTGCAGTGAAGTTATTCTAATTAGACCATGCGTCTTCTGTTTTTTTTTTCCGAGGGTGGGTATACTTATTTGTACAAGAGTAAAACGACTAAGTGGTAATTAGGACTAAAATACCTACTGTATTCCATCACCAGGTCGAAAGGAAATTCCTACGAATAATATTTGTCGCGATATTCCAGACGACATAAACATATTTGAGTACGAAGAAACTGATAAATGCATTGTGAACTTTATTCCCAATAAAACTAAGGGCGTTATCAGTATTTATCGATAGAACAAAAACAGTACGTACCTTATACTTAGGAATGTTGAGTTGCATACGTTAAACAAGGCGAACTCAATAACATGTACCTACATGCAAATATGGCGTAATGACGCGCTCGTGTATGTTGAGACAGGAACCGATAAAAATGGAGTTGGTAATGTGTGACCTTTGTTTATTGTAGTAATCATATTGTTCTGTCAATCAATTACGTATGATGGTCGATAGAAGAGTAGCATTCGTCTACCTCGTTATTGAAACTAAATATACAATAACAGCACTGTAAAGATAAGAAGATCTTGATACAAACCGTATACCTAGCAAGGTGAAGTAAGCTAAAACCTTTCTAAGGAGAGGCCTATATCCAGTCTTTGGACTAGGAAATGTGATGTTGAATGTCTATATGGAACTCTTGTGTTTGTTAATTTGTATTCTATTCATTGTTGTACTGTGCCTCTGATCATCAAGAAATTTTATAAACACGTTGCCGAGGACAACAGACTGTATGGACTCTTTTCATTCAGAAAAAAAGTGTTTTCAAGCAATGTAAGAATTTTCTCGTGACTTCTATGTTTTTATGTTTATTATCCAGGACTAGATCCATCTATACTTCATTTTTCTCTTCTGGTTTTCTTTCTACTCCTTCTTTTACTCAGGTTTTGCCTCTCGATTACATGTCAAAGTATTAAATAAACGGATCAAAAAACATTGTAATCAAATTAACAGTAAAAATTAATAGCTAATTTGGAGTTCTTAACCGCTTTTCCTATCACTGATCAACAAACAATCCCAAGTTTTACCAACTTTTAAGCTTTGGTGTTGTGAACTTGAGTTACTTATCAAAGAAACCACATGGTCACACTTGATCCTGCAATGCATAAGTTATCTGCCACGCAACCAAAAATAGACCTAGGTAGCGTAACGTCGTTAAAAAATATCTGTAGGTCGACGAACTCAGCATTGGCAGACCAACCGTGAATACTGAATTATTTTTCCATATTTTGGTATGGTACTGAAATTTTTAAATGCGTTTTTTGAATGCTATTACCAATTGGAAGCCAGTTCAGATCCCTTTTCTAATGGGCCCCTAATTATATATAGCATATATATCAGGCCAGGATCATATATACTATTTTACCTCCATTTTTGTTTTATTTGAAAACGGTTTAAAAGCAGCCATGAAAGGAACAAGCGATAGGTTTTTGGATGTTACAAATTCGTCCAAAGTTATTAATTTGTCAAGTAAAATGATGAAAACTGTAGAAGTATGAGAATGTTAAGATGATATTCAATCGAAATGATGTCTGAAGAGTGTATGACAATATCTTTGCCACACTTTTTTTTTGAAAAATTGAAATTATAGTTATTCAAAATCTGATTCACATCATCAGAAGCAAGATTAGCTGCCATGTTTCACATTGAGCAGCTTTATTGCCGTAGGGGTTTGTGATTTTTACTGCTGTAGGCAATGTTGTTGCCGACTACTACTATCAGCAGTATTGATCTTAAGGTCTAAAGACAGAGATCGCGCTGTCCCTTATCCGCCGCATTTGGCACCGGTTCAATATTAAATTGGTTACATTTTAGGTTTTGGAGGCTCCAATTTACTGATTTTTGGCAAAGCCCAAGCTTTCTATGCTCTGAAACCTGCTTCTTAGATTTTTTTATATATTTTAATACTTGTGAATTAAACGATAGACAATTAATGGCTAGATTTTTTGTTAATTTTTAGATCAGATTAAAGTTTTGCGTTGTGTTGTTGTAACGCGTAAGCGAGGCTTTTAATTCTTAAACTCAAAACGTTGATATAAATTTTGAAGAGTTTCGAATGTACTTCTACAAAACTCTTTTTTATCTTTAGTCGTTAAATTAATATTGAATTATTTACGAGTACCTACGTTTTAAATTATAATTACTTTGGTCACGGATTCTTAAATCAGGTTAATGAGGATGTGTACTTTTAATAGTCTAATATTGTATTACAAAGAGAGTTAAATATTAGATGCTTCTAGATTATATTTTCTCGCCTTATTTGGGTTACATATGAAACTGTCGTAATATGTACGTATTAAATTAAATCAAGGTGTATGTAGCCTTTATCTTTACCCTTGAAATAATAATTGGAATACGAAGTTTCCGAAAACTATCGATGTACGCCAGGAGCATTCAAAATTAAACCTAAATGAAATTTGCTAAATACAAAAACTTATAGGGAAAACCCAATACCGATGGAATATTCCAGGTGTTTCTCGGCGCCAAGGACCGGACGGCCGGCATATTGTCGCGCCACACGGCGCGTCTTTCTAACCCCGTTTTTCATAGAGCTGCGCCCCTGTAATTATACACTTGGAACATTTATCCTTTCTATTCTGTGATTAAGTTCTAAACGCATGTCTTAATTTATATTTTCATGGACATTGTTAAATATAAAAGAATATTGTGTTACTGATCCTGGATTCACTTCCAAGATTCTACACTTTATATTACCATCAAAAATGTTAAGTTAATCAAGGGATTAACTTCACGTTACTAAATCTTAGTTTACACATTTGGGGCTTCCAGTTATTACCTTAACTTCTTTGTTCCACCCGTTTTCCTTATTCCAGTCTTCATCCTTGTTCTGTCTTAAAATAACTACATTACCAAGGTCAAGGTTAACTTGAGGCGTGAGGCAAGTGGACGGCCATAAAGTATAATCCCTAATTAGTTGGAAAAAATACTACGCATTATAATTGTTTATAAAAACTTTTTCTATTTATTCTTGCGTGCGTTGCTTACATCTCTCTGCGGGAAAATTAACGTCAGTGACAGTAACAGTGAATTAAAAAAAAACGGAAATAAACAAGTGAAACTGCCAAATAATTTAGTTCGGAGTTTCACTAGTGTTTATGGTCATTATCAAACTCTCTAAGGGTCTGAACATGATATGAAATAACCTGTCACTTACCGCTATAAATATTGACTCCAATGAAAAAAGTTTTACACACCATATTAGACATTTTATTTTCGCTTGCAGTAGGTATAAATAAGTCCGTATCGTAAGGTACACTTCACATTTTTTTTTTATCAAAACAGGTCACGACTGTGCTCTAGGGAATTCCAGGGAAAGTAAAATTATTCAGTTGCCAATTCAGTACATAGCAACAGAGAAGGTAGCGTTATACCTTGGAACTTTTCTCTAGAGACATAACTGTTTATAGGATGTCTGGGTGTCTGAAAGTTAATAAGAAACTGGAAGCAATGCCAAGTTATATATTTTATGGAGGAATAAAAATATGTTGTAATACCCTCATGAAAGAGGGCAAGCTTAATCTAGTTTGACGAGTTTACTCCCAAGATATTTATTTTATACAAAGACTAGCTAACCCGCGAGTAAGTTTCCCTGATTTCAACATCTTTCGTTGATACTCGGCTCCTATTGGTAGTCTATTGCCGTGACCAAGAAAAATATTAATTTTAAATATACACATTTTAAATTGAAGCGTCCCTTTCGTTAGTTCCTACTTAATGTTGGTGAACTTATTTATTTAAAACTTATTGCACATGTTGTACAAAGACACTTTAATATCATGAAGTATTCTCTCCCAGTCTACCTTCGGGCGATGCGGAATTATAATGTGATAGGTGCACAGATGAAATGTTGAATTTGGCAAAATTCATAATAGTTATGTAATAAGACATTAACCTATATCATATATACCATAGATTGTGAATCTTAAAGCCTATTTAAATTTTTGCCAGGAACTTATACCAACAACACGTCTGTTGTTTAACTTCTTTGTAAAACTTCACAGACTACTTTTCTTTGATAAAATCTCTCATATTTTTAAACTGTTTATATCCCTGGATCTTTCACTCGTGACGAGTTCCACACAGCACAACCAAAAGAGAAATTACAGTACCATCTACCGAAGACACCGACTTACGGAGTAACGAACTGCGGTGAAACTGCTAATCCTATATTACGATAAAGAAATTCTCATGATGATTCGGATTTACACAACTTCGCTACATTAATCTTAGGGCCACGGCCCGCAGATCACCGCGTTTGGTCGGAGGATCCTCCCTTTGCTTTGGAGGGACATAACACCCGTTCCTCCACATACTAAACACAGTATTCCAAAGCCTATACAATCTACATATAAATATAAACTTGTCTAATAAGAGTGCGTATGTTACACACATATTAGAAGTATTAAACATATAAAATATGGTCAAGATAAAGAAAAAAGTAATTTATTAAAGTATTCACCAGCCCTACGTAAACATGTTATTTCCAAAAGCGATAGTTGAAGGTCGTTCAGTTGTAGTCTGCGATATATGTTGAATGCCAATATGGTACGAAACAAAATTATCGCCATTATCAACGGTTCGTCACAGAATACATAACTCAGAATATATTATTTGATAAAATCATATTCATTTATGCTATTGTTGTATTTATATAAATTTAGTATTTTCAGTGTTGCAAGGCGTATTAAATTGCAAAACGCATAAGTGGATTTTGATACTTTAAAAAAAAATATTTTAACATGCAAGTACATAAAACTGTAGGAGTTCCGTAAATAGTTTGAATGATCACACTTTACTTTCTTTGTCCGTGGATATAGAACTTATTTCTTCCATAATTTAAAACATCGAAATATACCAACAACTGGCATTCATATTAAACCCACCATATTAATGAGGCTTGTCTGTATGTAACCACTTAAGCTAAAATTGGGCGGAGATAAACGACACAGATTGCATTAAACACGCCTTTGATGGTCGTACGACCAGATTGTATTTGAATAATCGTATTTTGACCTAATAGGGGGAAGGTCGACTGGTCCACCAAATCTGATTGGTGGATTAATCGCCAACTGGAACTCAATCACTCAATTAAGTTAGAATTTAGTCATTAAATTAACTAAATTCAATTAAATGAAATCAGACATGCTTGTAACGATTTTAATTTGTAAATCTTAATAGACTTGATCTGTTGGATTTCTAACATTTTTATTTTTAAGAAATCTTATCAAAGAAATCAATGATTAATTTGTAATCGATGCTTTTGCGGGTGGCAAATTGCAAAACATTAATACATTACTAACTGCGACGCGATCTTAATACAATCATATAGCCAAGCAAGAGAGACATACGCACGGAAACCTGATCCGATACTAGGTTGAGCCTGCACTATGGTATCCAGACTGCTGATAAACAGACTTACGTTAATTCATTTTTAAAACACATACATATTATACGTAAACACCCAGACACAGAACTAATGATCTCGCTTATTATGTATTTGTCCTAGGTGACCCATACCTCAGATGTCCAGGTCCCGAATCTCTGTATCCACAAGGCAGCCAAATGTAAAGCATCCAGAATTACGGGACATTTACATTCTCTTTCTCTTTTTTTTTTTAAAAACAACGCCCGCACTCGGTATAAATCCTGTCGCGGGGGATTTTACAAACATTCAAGAAACGGACACAAAGAATACCCAAACTCAGAACAACAATTTGTAAATCACACAAAGTGTTGTCCCGTGTGGGGTTTGAACCCACAACACTCAGCGCAGTAGGGAGCGGCGTGGCGACCGCTTAAAACACTAGGCCAATTGTGCAGTCACACAATTGTGTATTACATTACTGCCAAGAAACTACTCATCAAAACTTGAGCAATTACATTAGGATGTGTCAAAACCATAAATTTCTAGCGAAGAATTCCATTGTCATCATAACTACTAATTAATCTGTATTAGCTTTGACAAAGTGCTATAGTGTGCTTTCTCTTTTCATCGTTAAGTTTTAATACAACTAAAAGTCCAGACATACAGGTGCGCCTTCAATGAGTCAAGCATTATTGATTCAAATGGTAATACTCCTTCCGTAGGCTTCCTAGATCAAATGACCGGTTGTACTCCCTACTTAACTGAAATTATATCTAGCTGTATATTGTTTTTGCAATACATTTGCCTGCATTGAATGGTTCGTGATTCATCGGTTAAACCTATCCTATGAGTGTGGGCTTTCGCTTCTGTAATACAAAGTTAGCCGAAGTAAATTATATTCGTTTACATTTTTATATTTTTACTGTAGAGGATTTATTTTGGGACATACGGGTACGGTATCAACCGAAGTGATACCATGATCTTATAGAAAAAAGGGTGTTGAACTATTCTGTCTGTGCTTTTAATTGAGTGTGTAAGGACGTCCAATAAATCTGGGGGAGGAGGAAAAGGCACTTAAATGACGGCAAAACATGCTTTGGTTTCTTGAGTTTTCCTTCTTATACGCTTCAAATACATTGATCGCCTCGTCTAAGCCTTATGACCTGATTCGGGCTATTTTTCTCCTCGAATTACATAACGAAAGTAAGTTTCAAATCCGTGGCATATTTGGCTAGGATTCAAAATTGTCTGAGACTGCATCTAGCTTTTTGTGAATGTATTGCGATTGTAATTTTGCTTGAAGTTGTTGAAGGTTGTTAGCCTCAGAGTGGTTGCAACTTGCGGTTTCGGTGTTACGATTTTCTAGACGGTTATTTTCTTGAAATTTTTTTGTCATTAGACAATTTATGGAATTGCAATAGATTGTAAACGTGTACAGACATGTTTTCTGTGTTCACCTTTTGGATACGGTTATATAAACCATATAATTTGTTTGATGTCTAGATTCTTTATGTGTACCCATCATTATGGAACAAAAACAAAGTACTGTTTTAATAGATACTGAAATGGTGTTTTCGTGCTACTCACCAGTATAAAGTAAAACCGTTGTAATAAGTTTTTAATGACCAGCCATCGTGGAATTGCGATCGTTACAAGCCATATTGATTCCGTCTATTTTATTATCTGTCATTGACTTTTGAATATCGTACATGTTAGTATTTAACATACTTTATTTATGATTCTTTGTGGCTATATTCTTTTATCTAATGGGGAAAAGACCGAAGGGTAGGTGAACCCTTTTTTCAACTTACGTTCTTACAATGCACTGTCAATAAATAATGTTCGTGTTTAGTAAACGCATTTTTTTATTTTCTTTCTTTACACCTCGCCACAGAATATAAAGCTTTTGTTCTTCGGAATTCAGTATCGTTTGCAACCGTCCATTTCATGCGTAGATCCATACGTACAAGTGCGCTTCATTATTCCCAACATCTGTTGCACGTTAAATGTCAAAATATATTACTTTCAGTAGGTATTATACGAGTGATATGTATACTAATTCATTTGTAAATGCGTAAATTAGCTATTAAGGAACCACTTCAAGAACTGAGTTATCTATAACCGAGAGAATGAGAAAGCAAGGGTCGACGGATAAGAGATGTTTATTTGTATAAATGTGTAGTTATTTTACTACAGATGTGTTACATGAACAGTTAAATTCATTATGTCCAGTGGCACAAATAATCTAATTGCATAGCAGTGTGATAGGGTTTGAAAGTGGGGTCAGTGAACTAAATGTAGTGATATGACTCTATAACGTGCCACTAGAGAATGGATGATTGTCGCATATCACGCTAAAATATTTTATAAGTACGTACCTACTGGAATTTTGATTCACATGTCACGCTATTTCATGATGTGATAATAGTATGAAAGGAATGATTCAGATTGTTTGTGTTGTTTTGTTGCGAATGTTCTCGAAGGTTTGTGAAGTTTATTTAGCACGCCAGACCATTTTGTTGAATATACAAAAAACTTCTTTGTTCGCTTCCATTTCAATTTTATTAATTAACATAAAGTAATCATGTGTTATTCTAGAGTTCAGATTCATTCAATTAAAATTTCATACAGATCTGTTACGCCGTACTGATGTACACCTATCCAAGTTTAAGCATTTATATCGTTAGTAAGATAAGATTATGGCTTCACCTCTCTGACACCCTACTCAAAACTGGTTCAGGTTATTAAGAATTCAGGTAGAGAAAAAGGACCTTAAACCTTAGTCATGACTATTATAGTGCTATTGGACCGGCAATTTGTTGTTATTGCTTAAAGATTTCTTAGCTCTTGTGTCTTGAATTTCAAGTAGGTACCTACTTGGCAAAGCCGAACTGTGTCCATAAATAGAACCAATTAAAAAAAAAACGGTGGCAGATGTTTGAAGATCGGAACTGTAAGATCCTATACAGCTATCGAATGTCAATTTTAAGTCTTAATAAAAAGCTGCGATCCTTACACAACTGCTGTTCTGTATTCGAAAGTTGCATATTGCCAGCTGCAAAAACATAATAGGTTCGAAATTTAAATTATGAGGGATTTTGTGTCTAACCGGTGACAGCTGTATTTTTTTTTTATAAAGTAGCAATATGGCGTTGTTGTGTCAGAGGCCGCATTTATATCAATCTTCAGTCATGCGGTCAGTGTTTACGCAAACATAGAGTTACCTTACCCACTTAGTTACATCGATTTCCCTCAGTCGTGGTATTTTGGTTACCTACATTTGCACATGGTTTCTACTGAATGCCAAGGTTTATATGAAACAAAACTTTTTATGTATGTATGTATGTATGGAAGATGAGTCTGTTCTTTTAAAAATATTTATAAAAATAATCTATCTCTAAACTGTTGTTAACAAAGACTTGGTATTTTAGCAACCAATAGTGAAAAATTTGCAATTTCTTTTCGGTCTATTATAAACCAGTATTTGCCTGCGGTTTTGAACACATTGCATTGTGTCAGTAAAATTTTCTGTGATATAAATACATTACCCGATATTCTCTTCAAATCTATTCAACCTTTTTCTCAATTATAGTAAGATAGGTTTAAAAAGTTCGTATACATTCTTACCGCTTTGGTCACGAAGTAATGTAATAAACCTCAAAATATTTCATAGGAAACGGTAGCGTCATACATACTATTATTGTCTTGTCGAATGTTTAAAGATAAATGTTCCCAGATTGCGCGTCTCGAGAGATAACAATCAATCCAGTCACATACTTTTTATAACAATACCAGGAACCAATAGTTAGTCACTATAATAAGAGGGATTATTCACAAGGCGTGATTCAGAGGCGAGTAATTGTAGTGGCACACATATGTTGGAAAAAAGGAATAGGTACGAATATTATATAAGTTGTCAGTACTTGTTATCGATAATATGAGTGTACTGTTTATATTATTTGAACAAGTAATACCAGGTATTACGAATTAGGCCGATATTATTAACACTAACAGTGATTGTTTAATTTTGTTCGGAGTGGAAGAGTCATTGCTCAAATAAAGATGATAAAAGAAATTCTTATCAATGGACATTGCTCACTGCAAAGGCATGGAAAAGATAAATTTAGAAAAAATATTAGACACGATTGTCGGTCGGGCCCTTCATAGCGTAAGTTTCTATAGTCGGATTACATGTTTTGAATAATTTAAGCACTTTAAATCGAGCAATCACTTTTTGATTATATTTATATAGTAGAGCTAACTTGCCGGTATACCTTTGGAACACGAAAAAAAAAAAATATTTACAAACTTTATGCTCTACATTAGTACATCGGCGGACTTATGCCCACGACGTTTTCTACCAGTCAGCCTTCGGGTGGTGCAGGTTTTTAAGGGGGTTAGATACATATTATATATTTATGTATCAATACTCGGTTATATATTAGACATTTTTAATAATTCTTTTAATGTAAATGCGTAGTTTAAACACAGGTTGGGCCACGAATTTAGTTAACGTTTGAAAAAAATCATAGAAAAAAAACATTTGTTATATTATAAAAATTGTTTATTTACAAGAAAGAATTTATTTTTTAAAAATTACGTCGTCTTAATGACCACCGTTTTGACGTTTGCACTCTTCTAAGTGAGCACCGAAATTTTCGGAAACTCATCGTCAAAGATACCACGAGATCGCCGACATCTCTTCGCAGATTTTTTCTTTTAGTTCATGTAGTGTATTTGATTTATTAATGTAGACACGATGCTTCAAATAACCCCATAAGAAAAAGTCTGCTGAAGATAGATCTGGACTTCTCTGGGTGGTCATGGAATGTCGCCTCGTCTGAAAATTAGCTTTTCCGGAAACATGTCTTTGGCCTCCGGCAGGAACTCATTGGATGTGTGACAAGTGGCTTCATCTTGTTGAAACCATGTGTTATGATTGTGGCCACCAAGCAGTGTCCGCCCCAAGAACTCCCGTAACTTGTTTTCACGGGATGTTATATAAATGTCCATTTTACTAAGCCTTTCCTCTATTACAGACACAATTGCCTTCTAGAAAACTCCTAGATTTTTATGCTCTGATTGATAGTCGTTTGTCGTTTAATCGATTACCATGTCATTTGTCGCGCCATTACATCGATTCTAATCACATCGATTTGATCTAGAATTAACTAAAGGTCATGTTTAAAAATACACCATACGATTTTATTGAATGAACAATATTTAACGCGTCTTTCATTTGACATCACTGTTTAATATGACGTGAACGTATTGTCTGGAACATGAAACGGTAAATTGCAATTTATGTTTTGTTTCATAGACAATAACGTGATTTATGTTGGGCTATAAATATTGGTTCGAGTTTTTATTGACAAATATATTTGTCAAATGTTTATAATCTCAGTAAGATTTGTATCACCATACTTAAGAAAAATGTATAACTTGTGTTTTATAACATAGGAACATACATTAGAGAACGAATATTCATTCTTTCAAATTCTTGATTTTGTTGGTTATCCTCTTGTTGAAGTGTCGTTCTTCCTTTGGAGATATTATCTTAAAAGAGTGTCGGTCTATACGAGCCATGATCTCTCTTCTACTTGACGTCTTCTTCCTATATTAAGAGCCTGCCAGAGTGTCTCTATTCTGCCTGATGGAAAGCATGAATAGAATCCAAGAGTTGTGCTCACCATACTCATTAC
Organism: Hypercompe scribonia; assembly: GCA_949316085.1. Taxonomy (NCBI): domain Eukaryota; kingdom Metazoa; phylum Arthropoda; class Insecta; order Lepidoptera; family Erebidae; genus Hypercompe; species Hypercompe scribonia. The sequence continues at coordinate 16,601,412 of OX438989.1, forward strand.
AAATACAGATAATGTAGTATGGGGACCCACACTATGGCGGCCTAGTGAGATGCTTTTTCACGTCCCGCTTGGGGACGTAAAAGGCATGACAGCCATCGTGGCTGTGTAAGGTTCACACTTACCACGATAACTGTCATCTCTGCATCAATTCTTTGATGCAGTTCATCATTTATTTTGTTCCTATGCATTGATGGATGGTCACCATCACTTGTACTCCATTTGTGTAAAATAAGGTCAATTTGGTAGGCTCTTACATAGATGTTATCTTTGCCTAGTGTAGAATAAAGTGGCCTTTTTGTTCTTGTATGCTTAGATCTTTTAAATTACGCAACCGATTTTAATGCGATTTACACTAATAGAGAGAGTGATGGAGTGGAGAGTGAGATAATAATTGAAATCAAACATCGTAAAAAATCTATAAAAAACTCAAAGATGATATGTTTTATCTCCTAAGGATAACCCATAGTTTCCACTATCAATATTATTCCTTATCCAATTAAAACATCAGATATGTTATACATTTTGTGTAAATGGAAATCATACTATACGAGGTGTGTTCAAAAAGTAAGGTGACTTTGTATTTTTAAGAAAAAATATTTATTTATTTATCAATATTTATGTTGTCCCCTTCAAAGTAATCCCCCTCAGATACAATACACTTATGCCAGCGGTTTTTCCAATCGTCAAAGCACTTCTCATAAGCACTTTTCGGTATAGCCTTGAGCTCTTCCAGCGATGCAGTCTTTATCTCTTCAATCGTTGCAAATCTCCGTCCTTTCATAGGTCTCTTTAGTTTTGGGAACAAGAAAAAGTCACATGGGGCCAAATCCGGTGAATATGGTGGCTGAGGCATGATTGTGGTGTTGTTTTTGGCCAAAAAATCTCTCACCAGCAAAGATGAGTGAGCAGGGGCATTATCGTGATGCAAAAGCCATGAATTGTTTTTCCACAATTCCGGACGTTTTCTTCGTATTGCTTCTCGCAAACGGCGCATAACTTCAAGATAATACTGTTTATTGACCGTAAGTCCATATGGTAAGAACTCCTGATGCACCACGCCGTGGTAATCGAAGAAAACAGTGAGCAAAACTTTGACATTTGATCGAACTTGGCGTGCTTTTTTCGGTCTTGGCTCATCTGGGCTCTTCCATTGGGACGATTGGACTTTGGTTTCGATATCATAACCATATACCCATGATTCGTCACCAGTTATGACCCTTTTGAGTAAATCTGGGTCGTCGCTGACGTCATTCAACAGTTCTTGAGCGATGCTCATGCGACGGTTCTTTTGGTCAAAATTTAGCAATTTCGGAACAAACTTCGCTGACACACGTCTCATGCCTAAAACGTTAGAAAAAATTTCATGGCACGAGCCAAGCGATATACCAACATCCTCAGCAACTTCTCTGATAGTGATTCGACGATTTTCCAGAACAATTTTCTTCACTGCTTGAACGTTTTCATCAGTTGTTGACGTGCTTGGGCGTCCAGAGCGAGGCTCGTCATTGGCATCTTCCCGGCCATCTTGGAAGAGTTTGTACCACTTGTAAACATTTTTTTTACTCAGAACAGTTTCACCGTATGCCACTGTCAACATTTTAAGTGTTTCGGAGCACTTTATTTTATTTTTTACACAAAATTTGATGCAAATCCTTTGATCCATATTTTTCGATAGCAAGAAATCGCCGAGCACGAAAAACACTTATAACCTTTACGCCTCTCCCAACCAAACAAAAAATGCTATACACTTGAAACTTGGTACAGATGTTCGGGAAGAGTGTACCAACATAACAAAATAAAAAAAATCGATAATCGAAAGTACGTTGCCCGCCAAATTTGAAAAGTCACCTTACTTTTTGAACACACCTCGTACATCATGTCATTAAAATATCAGATCTTAGAAGATATCAAAGAGTTAAAATGTGATGTTGGTTCCGGGTGGCAGCAGCCGGTAGGCGCAAATGTAAACTAATATTATAATACCTTGGTTTGGTTAGTTGAACGCTCTAATCTCAGGCACTACTTATCCATATTAAAAAAATATTTTAGTGTGGGATAGTCTATTAATCGAGGAGGGCTATGTAACATCACACTACGAATCACACTACCAATGGATCAATGAAAAATGATGCAAGAAACTGCTAAATTAAGAGGTGCAGATGGACGTTGCACGGATCAGTTAAATGTATATTAAATACATAGTATACTGTCAAAAACTATCCATCCATTCAAGTTTTCCGGTGTTAATAATTTTAACCACCTATTTAAAGCTATTTTCTTCTCTTTTCTATCGACTTAACGTTAATTTTCTCCCTAAATGACAATTGTGTAATTTGTTCCAGGATCAAGAATGACTTCTACATCCTTCAACGTTGGTCTGAATGACAATACTCGGCTGTCTAGCCGGGTGCTCCGTCCCCCTGGCGGCGGCCACACTGATATCTTTGGAGGGGAACCTGAACCTCAGCCTCCTACTCCGAGACGCGGACCCCCACCCTCTTCCGGTATCGCTGCCGTTGTAGGTGAGTATTAAAACTTTGTGATAAGACAGATTTCTGAAGACCATAATCTGATGTTTTCTTTCATCGCTAGACATTTGCCTCTGCAAGTTTTTCATCGCTGCTAATCGTTACATAGTGTAGGTTTGAGGAGTGTTTTCTTCAGTCTGTCGCAGAAATAATTTTTCATCACGAATTTCCTACCCTTTTTCAAATTTATTTGGTATAGGCAAATATCTTACATTGCAAATGGTTTTATGGTCAGTCAACCCGATACCAATCATTCTTAGGAGCGTATTATCTTTCAGATAACTATAAAGGACAAAAATAATCATAGTTCTAGTATTCAATTCTCTCAGAAAGTGTAGGGTTTAGGTTTAACTGCCTACATGCAACACAATCTCTTCAAAAAACTTTTTTACCCTTTCAGCTCAAGAGGAGCCAAAACCAACAAACGGACAGGCGACAGAGACGCCCAGCCAGAACGGTCAAAATGGTCAAAGCACTCCACAAGAGCCTGCTCCGGAACCCAAACAAACCAGTCCAGTAAAGCCTGAGCCAGCTGCTCAACCACCTAAGGTAGACGCCCCAAAACGCGTACGTGTACCGCCAGGTGGTTTCTCCTCGGGACTCTGGTAAGGTTGGACCAGATTCAGCTTTGTTTCGTCGCGTTGAAGATTCCCGGTGGGGCCAGTTCGCTTGTTCATGTTACGCAGCTTTCTGCTTGCGGTATATACGTTTCAGTTTAGCATTTTTCTCCCATATCTATCAACTAAAGACAGTCCTTTGTCAAATGTAATTTGTGACGATGATAGAGCTTCTATCTCTAGTTGTATAAGAACTACACAGTAACGTGAGGGTAAACTTACGGAAGAGTAACACGGTATTGAGAATGAGTATAAATGTTGAAGGAAACATCCGCACAAGAAAAGATATCAATCTAATAGCATAATGTGGACAAGCCGTTAGGTTTATGAGGGGGTGATACTGTGCCTTTGATTTCAAAAATTTTGTTGGTTGTAGATATAGTTTTGTTTAAATTACAATCGCTTCTGGTTCCCGGTCGGGCGTCTAAAGACTGCTTGATAAGTAAACGAACGGTTCTTTTATAATCCTCGCAGAAAGGAATTCTTTAATATTTACTGAACAGAATTTTTCAATGCTAGTATTATTTACGTTTATAGTTAGGGAATTATTTTCTTATTTTAATCTTGCATATCCAGCTTTAGTATGACGAAGCTAGCCAAACTCTCTATTAGACAAGAGGTATACAATATCAAATAGGATTTTCTAAGGTCAAAATTGAAAAAAACTTGACTATTTTAATTGCAAGTATCGGCCTGACGTGTGACTTGAGATTACTATCTGTTTAAGGCTTAAAATTGTGTATGTATGATGGCGTTAGGGCGTAAGCAGACTGATACATGCCCCTCAATTTGAATGTACTTAAAATGTGTCGATCGCAACATTTCATATTTTGCAATGATTGTTTTTACTGAAAGTGACTATTGTATGCCTTCTTTGGCAAATGCGATTATGTATATTAATAATGATAATTGTATTTTTATATGAATTACAAAATTATAAAAAGTATTGTGTGTTTTATTTTGTATTATCAGTTAGGTTTTATCAAAGAATGAAGTTTTTGAATTGGGATATAGTAAGAACTACCCCTGCACGAAATGTCGACAAAAAGTGTTAATCAGGTCGCACAGTAGAGTGATTTGAGCACGAACGAGCCAGTTCGACCGGGGCAGTACTATCTTCTCACAGAGTATCAACACATAGCGATTGCATCCATGCTGTCGTTTCGTTTTCGAGTGCGAGACCAGAGGTCCATTGATGCAAGGGTGACAGTTATCAAGGTAAGCGTTACACAACCACGAATGACTGTCATGCCATGTTCCAAAGCAAGGCTGTAAGTCACCATACTGCATAGTCTGCATTCGCAAAGACTATAATGACCACGAATCTTGGTTCTATTCACGCTTTCCTGCTTTTCATCAGGCAGAGCAGTTCTTGGCAGCATCTTGATGAAAATAGCTCAGTATCAAACAGCATGGCAACGCGTCGTCACGCCAAAAGTCGGTCCCTTATGTAGAGACTATCTAATGTTTTACATCAGAAATATGTATTGAAAACAATATCACTGATAAATGTATGATAATACTTTCGTTGAATGCAGGTACCTATAACCTAAATTGCCTTTTAACATGTCTATTGCATTTATAAGTTACGTATGGACTAAGCTGTAAGAGATAAAATCAATATAAAAAATTAATTACGTTTATAGACTGCTGATATGCTTTAATTTATCTATACACATAAATAATAATACATAATTTATTTCATATAAACGTTGGCAATTTACCTCTTATGTAAAATGTGCAGAAAAAAAAAACATGTTGTCGATGGAACGTACCCGTGATAAGGTCTAACTGCTATGGGTGTGTAACAATACACTCAGATTATACACTAGTTATATTTTCTGAGAGTGGTTCTACAATAAGGTAGGAATGTTATTGTTTAAAAACTAATCGCTAGTTATTGCTTGAATATACATATGTAGGTACATATTGGTAGTAGAGATGCCACGAATGGTGATTTTGGATTGCATCATGCTTTCCATCAGGTAGAGCAGAGTCTTCTGAGAATTTCTGAGATTTATTTGTCATTTTAAGGTAGCAGTGTGCACGGTGACAGCTATTTACCGAAGCAGGTGTAGTGTGAAGAAAACAAACGATCGTCTGTTTTTGAGTCAATTAACCGTTGGAAAATAAATGTTGCCAACAATTTACGAGTCTCTTTACCAAACTAGATTAGGGTCGACTTTAAATCTAGTGTAATACGGCTGAACGTCAGTTTTTTTATGTTGCGCGACTGTTATCAGTACTCTGCAATCTAAGTTCTGTGGAAAGACTTTCAGGCTTTGTAGGGATTTAACTACCCGCAAAAAATGGCAAAGATATTCATATGGCAACCGGGACCGACGGGCACTCCGAAACGGCTGGACAGATTATTATGATTTTTTTGTGTATATTTGGTTTGCTTATTTTTTTTTATTTTTACATGGTTTAAGACACTGTACTGGAAGGGGCGGGGTTTCCACGTCAACGGTGAATATATCTCTTATTTAAGATTTGCGTAAGACATCGTCATCATGGTAGCAACGCTGTAGGACCCATAACAGATGTGGACGCAGCTGATTCTTACGCTATACGCATCGGCACTTGATGAACTTGGATAAAACCACCACCTAATCGCTTGTGGTACACGGTACCGTTCTCGAAGTTGTTTAAAAATATGTGTACCTCGGGCAGACATTGCAGTTGGGTAGAAACAACTTTAAGGACAAGGCGAATAAAAGAATTTAGTTGTATCGGGCAGTATTTGAGAAGCTACATCTAATCTAAGTATGTTTTGTGAGCTCCACCCCATATTGTAATACAATAAGTGATGAGTGACTGACATCATGTGATATACACCGACCTCAAAAGGCGGAAGGTAGCAGAATTCCTTAGTTGTTTAAATGAATCTGACTGATTGCTCAATATCCATACTTCTAACTTTTTGTCAATCTGTCTGTTCGTTCCAGCTAATCTCGTGCCGGATTTTTCCAAAACTTTTATTGGCAGAGAGCATATATTGAAAGAAATTCCTTAAGCTAGGCGCTTTATATAAATAATTAGCTGAAAAAAGAAACGACAACGAGCACCATTAGTTCTAAATTATCATGAAATTATTGAATATTTATCTGCCTGTTACATCATAATCAAATCAACAGTACCTACTGTTATTGATAAATGTTAATTGTTTCGCTACTGATTCATATCCTGTAAATATTCTGTTTTGCCACTTTTTTCCTAACTTCCTTCTCAGAATTGTGTAAAAACGATTCTGTGCGTCAAAAGCTTACTATTATAGGTACCTATCTAGCTTTCAGTGGTGCTGAATACTACATACCTATGTAGAGCAACTTCGTATCTTCAAATATTAACAAACAGTTTCCGAGGGATAACAAAAATATTTAAGACAATGAATCTCTAGCCAAAAGCTAGTCAGGAAATATTAGAACAAAAGATACTACAACCTTATTTAATCTCGATCTACTTATCTCTCCAAGTTAATACTGCAGGGATGATTTTCCATTATTATCATCTGGCAATACTCGTAAGTCATACATAGGCTGAATCACCCTTGGCAAATGCTATTTGGTCAACTCTTCAGACACTTTTAAGTTGCCTTATCGCCCTAATTCCTGTATGTAGGTTAGGGTGTCCCTTAAATTTCAAGTTCGATATTTTTTTACGCATACCTTCTTAAAAGTTTCGTAATAACCCTATATTGTCTAGAAAAAAATATTAGTTCGATATATAAACGATAACCCGTGCCGACTTGCTATTTAAACTTGTCGATACAAGTTGCTTAAGTACTACCCAGTGACCTGTTACGACATGTTTTATTTGCCATTTCGTACGTGATTTTTGAGACTATTAGTGCTTCATTGTTTAGTGCGTAAACATGTCGGTGGAATTACGGAGTGATAAACAAAATATTTTTCTTATCGGATTGACTAGCTACCAAATAAATGGTGCAAAATTATCATCTAATCGACAAGTTCTCTCAGTCCTATTTTACAATATTCGTGAGGTTAAATTGACTGTTAGTGAAAGTGCAAATCTTGTGATTAGGGAGTGCATCATATATTGGGAAAAAGCAAGAATTCCAACAAGGGCATTTCCTAACTGCGTGAAGAAACTTATTGATTTATATCATGTTTGGAGAGAGTTGCAAAAAAATTGTAAGAAATCTCAGATTACGTTTAAGAGTCGTGAGAACAATTTTATAATTAATCTTGATAATTTTTTTGATATTGCACATGCTGATGCTTTTGAGAGAATGAAAATAGAGGAAGATAAATTATTTTTAATGAAACAGAGAGAGCCAGTTCGACCGGTATGCTTAGGTGGTGTAGATAAAAAATTGGCAGAAAAAGAACAAAGATCTAGACAACGACGATTGGAAGAAGAGGAAAGGATTGTAAGACAAAGAGAATCACTAGCTGTTGCATCTACTTCCACCACAAATAACTTAGACAGTGTAGAAGATTCAGACGAAGAACAGATCTTGAATTCTGAACTCAGCTTGCCGGACGTTCCTTGCCATGAACAAAGTTCAAAAAGAGGTAGAAAGAATCTTATAACACCTAAACTAGTTGCAGCTTTAGATCGATGCCAGTTAAGCATTAGAGATACCGTTTACATTCTTAATGCGGTGGTAGAAGCGCTTGGTCTGAGCAGCGATGATTTCTGTATTAACAAATCCTCGATTCAGCGAATTCGTACTGAAACTAGAAAATCAAGGGCAGAAGCAATAAAATCTAACTTCCAAAACAATGTACCCGACATAGTCACAGTCCATTGGGATGAAAAACTATTACCGGGGTTGGATGTACGGAGTTCAAAAGAAGAACGCTTGCCAGTTATAGCTTCATTTGACGATAGAGAGCAGCTTCTTGCAGTGCCGAAACTAGAAAGTTCTTCTGGAAAACATCAAGCGAAGGCTGTATCAGCAGCTCTCTTTGACTGGAACCTTTATGATAAAGTGCAAATAATGTGCTGCGACACAACGGCTTCCAATATGGGCCGTTTCAATGGAGCTTGTGCTATTTTGGAGCAAACTTTAGGAAGAGAATTGTTGCTTTTCGCCTGTCGTCATCATGTTTATGAATTGGTCCTAAAAGCTGTCTTTGAAACCAAGATTAAGCAAATTACTAGTAGCCCAGATATTCCGATGTTTAAAAAGTTCCAAGAAAATTGGAACAACATTGATTGTACTAAAATTGAACCATCTCTTAATTTCGTAAAAGCACGGGTTGCCGAGACAGACATTCAAGCGTTGTTACTATTTTACAAGGCAGAATTAGATAAAGGTTTTGTAAGAGATGATTACCGCGAATTGGTCGAACTGTGCGTAATATTTTTAGGAGGAGACACAGAGGAAAAATTAAAACTAAGGCCCCCCGGAGCTATACATCAGGCACGCTGGATGGCGAGAGCGATCTATTCTTTAAAAATATGTTTACTTCAGTCACAATGCAGAGTAACTGCGAAGGACAAAAAGGCTCTACAAGATGTTTGCTTATTTCTCGTAATATTGTATGTTAAACCTTGGCTCGAATGTACAGTGGCGACCAAAGCACCTAATCAAGATTTGCGCTTCTTGAAGATGTTAAAAGAGTATGAAAAAGTTGACGCAACAATTTCTAAAGCTTCTATAAGCAAGTTCAGCCATCACTTGTGGTATTTATGTGAAGAGACAGTCATTCTATCACTATTTGATGATGAAGTTGACAACCAAACTAAGAAGAAGATGATTGCCAACTTCAACAGGGACAAAATCTCGGATTTTAGCAAACGCTATGACCCGTCGAAGGAAGAACTGACTCAAAAGTTGTTTGGTAAGTTAAATTGACTTTTTGTTGGATTTCAATTTCAATGTCCAATACTTATTTATTTATTTTCAAAATTGTTGTTGATTTTTATTTGTTATTTAACTTATTTTTCTTTTTTTTTTAGACAAAGCACTGGATGATTTCGTATCGGAAAAGAGCAAACAATTTTTATCACGACTGCAGATCAACGACAGTTTTCTAAAGGAAGATGTATCTTCTTGGAATAACAATGCTGCTTTTCTGGAGGCTAAAAGAAGAATAAGTTATTTGAGAGTTGTAAATGATACTGCTGAAAGGGCTGTTAAATTAATGCAAGATTTTAACGGACTTATCACGGCTGAAGAAGAACAAAAACAGTTCTTGCTGCGCTGTGTCCAGGAACATCTAAAATTGTATCCAGACTGTAAAAAAACTACTCTAAAAAGAAGTTACCCTGAATGATTCTTATTTCTTTATGTTTTTAATTAAAGATTAATGTTCATCTAATTTATTATTTAATTTTATTCACTTAATTTATTGCATTTATAGTGAAATTATAGCAGACTGAAATTTTAGGACAAAACACGTTTTTTACTAAACTTTGAAGCTCGGTCGGCACTGGTTGCAATTATGCTAGATTGATAAAATTTTATATTTAAGTATCTTATAGCATTAGTAAAAATTATAGAGGGTATGCATTTCGAAATTCGAAAAAAAAATTTTTTTTGTCATATAAGGGACACCCTGATGTAGGTACACATAATTATATACTTATAACGTGAACAAGTTTGTACTGAATATTTTGATTTCTTAATCGTTTATTCAAAATAAATTTTAGGCATTGTTATTAAAAAAAAGTTTTATAAAACAAACATGAAACTTTTTTCAAACTTAACCCCAATAAAAAAAAAAGAATCAATCAAAAATGTCTGCTTAAACGTCAAATTCCATGTGTTATAAAAGTTAAACGAAATATTTTCTTTACTACTTTAAAATATATAAAAATGTTAAAGCCCTAAAAATGAAGAGATAATGCAAAACATGGCTAATATTGAAACTGATGCGATACGAAGAGAAAAACGCTTTTTCAATCAGCGTTACTAAAGATGTAAGTAGAGCTGTATTTTAATGTGTTACCTACAACTGATTAGATTTTTACTCCTCACAATTAGTAAATACTTTAATTTACATTTCTTACAAAAATCTAAAGATGTGTCACCGTGCAGTGTGCGACAATGTGGCAACGACAACATTCAACGGTAACGTCTTGATGTAACAATCTTTTTCTCGATTCCCTAAAATCTGTGATTGTGGAAGTGCACGTTGTTAAATTTTACCATTATCTTTTAATACTCGAGTACCGGTCATAGACTTCTTCTTAGAAAGGAAAATAATTTCACAGCTATTTAACCAAGTACCTACTTTCTTACAACTTTTTCAGTGCTGCAAAATCAAGCTAAGTGCAAAAACTAATCAAACCATATCTCAATTTTCATCCATTATCACTTTGTGACAACTGCCAAATTTATACCGGAACTGCACCGTAAAGAACTGACAAGTAAGGGGTGCTTACTACAGACAAAAGGTATTGTCTTCCATTACCTAACTTTGTAGAAAGACAATAAGAAAAGATTTTTACCGATTTAAATTGGCTAGCCAAATCGGTTTAATGATTAGTGCTCCTGACAGGTAAGCCTTGTCGTGGTCGTGGTTTCGTTTCACTGATGATTATGTTGGACTCAAATTGACTAAAAACCACATACCAGTAGCCGTGGCTTCAGGTACACCGGAGAAAAAAAGGCCTTGGAACCTCAAGTCGATGCTTACTCTGCCTGGTTTTGGCATTTAAGAGTGTTAACTCAGAAAATAACATGTGTTAACGTAATAGAAATGCCTCACTTCCAACAGCCGTTGCAACCAAACGGGGCAGCACAACAGCCGTCGCGGTATGGAGGGTGGGGGACGGCAGTCGCGGCTACTCGGACGACTGCTCGGCAAGCTCAGGGGTGATCATCACGGCAGGCTCAATAATAATCTGGACAACGGATATTCCTTCACTTATTCTTACGCGTGAGGTTCTACCTTTCTTTTCATAAGTAAGACAATTATACTGTAAGAAAATGTTAGTTGAATAAAGGTAAATAGACTAACGAAAGTTTAGAATTGGAACAACAGGACTGATATATCCCACCATCCCATCCTGGCACCTAAGCAATATCGTAAGCGTTATTTTGTTTTCGGCACAACTTCTATGGAAGGGATTAAAAAGACTATTTTTTTATTATTTTACAAATGCCTACCAAAGTGACTACTCTACCGGGTGGAAAGCATGAATAAAATCCAAGAATTGTGGTCACTAACCCCGAGAATTAGCGAGTAGAAGTAGCGTGGTAGAAACTCTGCTTTACAATGTGAAATGTGTTTCTCTTCAAAATGTTGTGACGATGATGACTTTAAAAACTTTAGCATGAGTGAAAGCACGGGTGCTGGCAGCGTAAACGGTGATGAGGACATAGAATCGGAGACACAGCCCGGTCAGAGCACAGTGTCATCTAAGATGTCCCGAATATTGTCACCTGAACCCTCTCCAAAACCTTCGTGCCCTATTGATGATACTCAGTTCGCTGCTAAGATCGATTTGAGGTACCTGCTTTTGCAAGCATTATATTAACTGCTCCTATCTCTTATTACATGTAAAAGATAAGCTTTAATCTAAAACTGTGGATTCACCCAGCCGGGATTTACTACACTTATTGACTTAGTCAAATTGTATTTGTTCGTCATGCAACTTTGATCGCCTGCTCAATTGTTAATAGCAATATATGATTAAGGGGCTTTTGATTGTTCTTTGTATAATTGCATATATATACTTTTTATTGAAAGACAACTCTTGTTATTGGGAACACATCAAATAGTTTTATTTTATTAAGTGTCCTGAAACTTCTCCATAACAGTTACAGCCTTTGCACGTAACTTAAATATCTAAAGTAACAAAGTTGTTTAGATAGAACATACGTTGATAAATGTTACACTTGAAAATAAAAAAAAACAAAGACGAGATCGTTGTAGATTCACACTTCGGTACGTATGAGCTGACTTCACCGTAGAGATATCATGGGTTCGAGGCAAACCAGTGCTAAGCAATTATTTCGTGGCTTTTAACCAAGTGATTGATGTGACCAGAAAAAAATCTCTTCTTCCGGTCATCAGAGGACGGGCATTCAAAGGCTGGTAGCACGCGTGACTCTTTAGCTGTAGGTGTGGCGACTTCCACATATAGTGCAAACAGAAAAAACATATTACAGTGCCATCTAGCGATGATACATCGAACTACAGAGAATAATGTATTACGGAGCAGCTACTAATCCTGTATCGCGAAATAGAGATTCACGTGACGATTAGCATATATACAACATGCCAACATCAACTGTTGGGTCGCGGTCCGCCAGACATGATCACCTTGCTTGGTCAAAGATCCTCCATTTGTGTCGGAGGGACATGACACCCGGTCCCTCTACACAGGTATCCATGGGCGGTTGTATTCACTTACCATCTTGTAAAATATTATCAGGTAACAGGTTGTTCAAAAACTAGGCAATGTAAAACTGTTTTTCTAGATACGGTGGCCAATACTTAACTCCTGAGCAGCTACCAGAGTTCTGTAATCAACTCCATCATTTGGTGGAAGTGATTCGAAACATACAGTCCTACGCTAGAGTTACAGGGGAATATCCCAGGTATTTCAATTTCATTCGTTTTTTAATTAATACCAAATAACAGCAACCACAAACCGATATGAAATTTCAAATTTAGGAGATAAAAGAATGGAGATGACAGCTAAGAATGCATTTTTCGTTAAAATTGAATTATGAAGCAAAAAGGCTTCACAAGCTTGAAAATTCCTTGGGGCTTTTATGGAGACATCTGACGCTTTGAGAGGAGTTAGTTTGAGATGGTTAGTGATTCATGAGTAGGAGACGCCAGCATAAAAGGATTTTTTGCACAAATATTAATTGAATTGATTTAGGACGTCTTACAGTTCGGGTTTCAGGAATTAAATAAGTATAATATATAAAATTCTTAGTTTTTCTTCCTTGATGTAAGATTAAGGAATTTTGTTTAAGCAGCTGCCATATTAAGAGAGTGTGTTAAGTTATAATCAGCAAAATGTGGGGATTTAATATTACTGTAAATGCATGGATACATTTTGCCTTGATCTTTTTTTTAATTTTTTGTTATCGATTATTTTCTTTTTGCTAAAAAGTATTTTAGTGGAGTATCCACACAATAGATAGAAAATGATTCTTAAACGATAAGTTCGTAAAGAGACAAGGCATAGTGAGTTATAATTTGTGTAACAGCTCACTGGAACGGCGACTGGAGGCGGAGGCTCGCGAAGTGGCCGCGCTGGCGGCGGAGGCGCGCAACGCGCGGGACGTGGTGGCTCGCACTCGCGCGCAGCGACGTGCACTGCGCGTGCACAAGAAACAGATCGTCACCACGCTTGCTACGCTAAGGGACTCCGGTCAGTCAATGTATATTTTAAAGTAAAAATGAAAGAACCACATTTCGTTGTTGTTATTTCTAGTATTTTATTATCTTAAAGTTGGTTAAATTTATGAGTAAAAATATATTTACATATAATGTAGGTAAAAAGATAATTATTAAACTAATAAAACTGCTTACATAAAGTAGTGGACCAGCTAAAGATTTACATTTTTAGCATTTGAGAATCCTAGATCTGATATCGTTAAAAAGTGGTCAACCTCGAAACTGAACATCCGGAAGAGCTTTGCAATGATCACATAAGATGTGTATCATCGGACATTTCACTTACCATCTAGTTGCCTCTTTTGGTCTTGGTCTTTCGACTCGATTGACGTTCAATGATCGAATCAAATAGTCCACTCTTCTGCAGCTTCGATTTACACATTTGTCCCTTTCACAAAATTGCCTCCACAGATTGTAGGAAAAAGAATAATTTAAAGAGGAAATCATAAGTAAATTTAATTTTGCACAAGCCGTGTTCTAATTAGCAGCTACAACTGTGCATATCTCATCAACAGAGGTCCGAGAACTAGAGAGCACGGTACGTTTGTCGGACAGAAAGCTGTTCAAAAATTGGGAGGTGCTTAAGGATGCCACTGATCCTGCTGCGTTTGACACGTTAATCGACGAGATCAAGGTAAAATAACGTCGTTTGCTGCTAAACAAGATCTGGTTCTGATCTTGAGACGTATTCATCTTATCATTTTCATCTGTATACGACGCTGGCCCGCTCTAGCGACATTCTTACACGCCTAAAACCATTCATATATTTTCTTTTGTGTAGCTACCTTCCTGGTTTTTTGTCTTTATACTCCCAAGTTTTCTATTCAATTCATAAAACACTCAGTTTATAGTACAGGCTTGCCACCAGTTAAGTATTAAAACTAAAATTTTTGTGTGCTGTATGTAAATATTTAGTATGTATATAAGGTATGTTATCCAGGATTATCAAAATAAATCATAAATTGTTTCTCTGAAAATACAAAGAAACGACATTTAAAGTTTACTAATATCGATTACTTATTTCCTCCTTCGATCCTTTCGTTTATCACTCTATAAGTTTTTATAACAACCAATGTTCACGAAACAAACTAAAATATTACAATACAATATACCAAGCCCTTTATCCTGAACTTAAATAGTTGTGGAAGATATGTTTCCTCTGTTAGAGGATATCTCTAAGTTCAGTGTGCCTTTTGGCAAAGGCCTCCTCCAACATTTTCCATTGAGTTCTATCTCTGGCCACCCTTCTCCAAACAGGGCCTGCTGTTAGTTTCAGTTCATCCTCCCATCTCTTGGGTTATCTTCCCCTTTTGCTTTTTCCATCTCTGGGATACCAATCTGTTACAATTTTACTCCACTTTTCCTGAGTGCTCCTTAGCATATGGCCTGTCCATCTCCATTTTAATTGGTCTATTTTCGTAAGTACATCCATAATCTTCGTCTTGGCTCTTATAAAAGTGTTTTGTTTCCTTTCTTGTTTTTTGATACCTGTCATGCTTCTCTCCATCGCTCTTTGGCATCCTTGCAGCATGGATCTGTGATGTTTTGAGAAAGACCATGTTTCGCAGCCATATGTAATGCAGGGTAGAATGCAGGTATTGTAGACTCTCCGTTTTGTGCCCATACTGAGATCGGTGGCCTTCATGATTTCTTTGAGTGACCAGTATTTTTTCCATCCATTTGCAATTCGTTTTTTAATTTCTTTGTCTGCTTGATCATTGTGGGAGATGATCTGACCCAAGTGTATCCTCTACATATTCAAGCGGTTGGTTAATAACTTTGTTTTGGTGACATTCATGGATAGCCCAATTTTCTCGCTTTCTCTGTTTAAACTAAAATATTATCCACCATTAAAAATGACGTGTCAATCTCTCTATGCGCCATAGACAACCTAAAAACGCGCGGAGCGCGGCAAATGAGTGAACTAATAAAATAACGTTTCATTACATGTATATCGCATGGTGCAAAGGGATTTCACCAAGAGCTTAGGGTCCCAAGTCAACCTCACCTGCAAGTAGTGCACCTGTTGATCGACAGACGTGGCTCTGGCAAATAAAACATCCCGGTTAGCGGCAATAGGTTCGAAAAGAGGGCGATTAATACGCCTCTGCTCTATCGCTACGGGGAAACTGGCGTGATATTTTTATATATGTAATAAATCACATTGATGCAGGGGTGACAGTTATCGTGGTAACTGTGTAAGCCTTACACTGTCACAATGACTGTCATGCCTTTTACATCCCCAAGCGGAGTGTGAAAAAGCATCTCACAAGGCCGCTATAGCGTGGGTCACCATACTGCATTGTCTGCATTTGCAATGAGTATGGTGACTCCAACTCTTGGATTGTATTCATACTTTCCATCAGGCAGAGTAGAATCACTTTGGTAGGCTCTTAATATAGAAAATCGCTATACTAGTCATTCAATGTTATATATTGTGAGTATGTACTCCTGCATGTATAAACGTATATAATCTATTTAAGCCATGTATAAATCTATTAAAACAGTATTATCAACTGGAAAAATAACTTACAAAAATTAGCAACTTTGTGTCCTATCTGCAACTCCTGAAAACACCTGGAACCGAAAGGGGTAATCTAAGTGCCTCCACAGACCGAGTGAAGAGGATTTTTAAGACACTCGAAAATAAACTTTAAGACATGGAAATAAAGTGCATACACATGACCCGAGGACGCGCGTATTTTTTGTCATATTGATACATATATGTAAAATTTATTTTCGAGTGTTTTCTCTTCCTCTCCGTTGCGTTCCAGTAGGTTTGCGCTGGCTCTAAGTGAGAGTTGCAAGTGACGTTTCAGAATAAGCAAGCAGCTCTAGAGTGCTTACTGCGGCTCGTGGACAACAAGTGCAGCGCATTGTCTCGTGTCGTTTGCCCACCCACGCCTCTGCCACCACCCGACCCCAGGGACACGGATAACACCGAAGGTAAGGCATGCTATGATGCCACATTCTATAATGATGGAATGGAACATTTGATTGTTACTAAGAGATTTTCTTTAAAATGTTATGATTTTTATTCTTTAGTGACCGATGTAAACACTTATAGGAAACCATTCTGACATCATTCAAGCATTTTGTATTCGCTCACAATGATTATTCTTTGAGGCCGAGTCTACTCAGTCACACATCTTATCATTTGTTTTGTCTGTGCCTATGTCGCGGAGGATTTTACTGTTATTCATGAAACGGACACAAAGTACACCCAGACTCGACAACTACTTGTAGATTATACAAGGTGTTGTCCCATATGGGATTGAAATTTCACCACTCAGCGTAGTTTCCTACTACTGCGAAATGACCACTTAAGCCATCGCGCCATCCATGCAGTAAATCTGCTTTTGGTACGGGAGTTTTGACACCTGAAACGGACAACAAAAACCTAAGAATTTCATCAGTCGCAGTTAAGTAAAGGTAAGCGTCGGCCTTGTCGGGACAGATTCGCTGACGACGGGCGGGTGTGGGGCCCGCAAGCGGCACGAGGCGCGGCGGGCGGGCGGCAAGCGGCGCCGGCGCGAGGCGCGCTCCGCGCCGCTGTCGGGCGAGCCCAGCCGACACGCGCCTCCACCGCAGGTAATACATTACTCCTGTATTCAAAACTTCATAACCGACTTGTAACATCTGCTAGGAATAGTATAAAATAATTTTGAAATGTAATGGAATTTGATCTTATTATTATTTGCCGGGCTTTTGGGACTTTTGGCTAGATTCTTGTAATTTTAATTGTTTTTTGTCCTGACAAAGAAAGAAAGTAAATTGGACTAAGAAAATTGAATAGGATCGGGAAAAATTTAAGAACTTGGACGGCTTGAATAATCCTCGGTAGTTCCCGTGTCAGGTGTCTTAAGTTTATAGTGGTTTACTTAGGGTATCTCGACATCTCCGAAATTGTCTCAATTATGACGGTAGACCAGGTAGTCGGTGCAGTGCGGCAGACCACTTCACCCTCGGTTCCTGTGTGGTGTCTTTCATCAACAGCCTTTAACAGGCAGCTGCTGGACATAGGCTTCTCTTTAGCGAGGAGGTTTTGGCCTACTATACTACGCTAGTCAGACGGATTGATATAGAGTTTGTTTCGCGTTTTCCTTCTCTTTGTAATGATGTTGTCTTGCATATTTGGTTCCCTTAGTCGCCTATTACATCACCCACAGGATTAATAAGGGTGGTAACATCATGTAAGATAGTGGGTAATGCATGAAAAGTCCAATTTACAAAGAATATAATAATTTATCTATATATTTTATACATAGCCATTTAAGCCTCGAAGATAAAACACACGGATTGATATAGAGTTTGTTTCGAGTTTTCCTTCTTTTTGTGTGATTCGCGTCTTCGAGACGCACGGAATGAATAGAGGTCTAACAACTAGGTGACTCTCAATCTGTCAACACGATTTTAAGTAACGACCAACATCTAGAAGAACAGATTACATAATGTAATGCCTTGAAATTTTTTTCAATTAAATTTTATATAATATACTGTAAACTGTAATGTACAATACTTGTTGGCTTTGGTTGTTGTCTGTTTTTACACGTAATAAATAAAATAAAATAAAAATGTTAAAGTGTATACTGACGTATCAGGTGACCCTGTACATCCAGGGCTCGGAGAGCACGTCGCGCTACCGCGTGAGCGGCGCGGGCGCGGTGGCGCTGGCGCCGCTCGACCTGCCCTCGGGCGGCAGCGTCAGGGACATACTCTTCTTCACCACCAACTAACTCTACACAAATATACAAGCTATCACACTCTTATCTGTGTTTTATTTTGATTCCCTGTTCATTACTTTGAACGCCAATTCTCGTGATAAAAAGCCGGCCTCAGTTTAGTTCCGATCAGCTCTCAGAACAGTCAACGGCAACATCTTGTTCTTTGTGTGTTACTATTTTTAAGGTTGTATAGAATTATGTCCTACATTAATAAGAAATATAAATCTTGAGTATGAATAAATAAATTGATAATATTTTTAAATTAACTGAGTTTATTTCGAGCATTAAATTTTCAGTCTTATTCGGATACTTTCTTAAGAAAAGATAAATCATCGGTGTGACTGCCTATGCGTAAGCGTATACAACTGCTGATCAAGAGGTCTCAGGTTCGGTTCTTGGGTCGGAACAAAAAGTGTTTTTCTCGTTACAAAACACTTCATAAGAGCTCGGAATTTGGAAGTTGGGGATTTTAATCCCTGTGCCTCGAACAGCACGGTAAGCCGTCCGCCCTGCGCCTAATCTCACCCTGGTCGTGTCGGATAAACGTCCTATTGCATAGTATGATTGGGGGAATAGTGCACTTACGTTTGTGCACACGCTTGAGCACTATGACAGCTCTTGTGTAGTTGAAAAGTTTCCGATAATAACGGCCGCCGTGGCCGAAAAATTTTGTTTTATCCTTTCTTTACATAACATATCTTTTACTGCTATAAAAGGTGTTCAAAGAAAAAGAACCTATTTTAACGTTTTAGGGTAATCTAAAATACTCCGTGTGACCCTAAGTAATATACAGTACGAGCGGAACGGCTCAACCGGGGCAGCACTACCCTCCCACAGAAAACCAACCTAAATCACCAGCATCCGTGTTGTCGTGTTTCGTTGGCGAGTGCGAGACCGGAGGCCCATTGATGCAGGGGTGGCAGTTATCATGGTAACTGTGTAAGCCTTACACTGTCACGACGACTGTCATGCCTTTTACGTCCTCAAGTGGGGTGTGCAGAAGCATCTCACAAGGTTGCCATAGTGTGGGTCACCATGAGGTGCTGGGCTAGAAAACCTCCACGTGGTGCACCTTGGAAACGTTAGCGATGGTGTTGTTCATCACTGCCAACGGCTAATATTCTAGCACGAAGAGGAAGCCATTTTCTTCGGCAATTCGGGCGAGATTTGGTCCAACAGAGCGGGCGTGTCTGTCGGATCCTCTGTTGGTTCTTCGCTCTTCGGAGCATTGAGGAGGAAAACCTCGGTAAAAAATCACGATGGTGGGACCCTTTCTAGGGTCGCAGTTCCTCCGCTCAGCGGTGGAAAAGGTAAGACGGGCTCGGTGTGCACTTACACTACCACCGAGCAGGCATCAGGAGACGTAGTCTCCCTGCCGCCGTCGGCATATCGTAGTCCCGAGTTGGAGTCTCGCGACTCCAAATCGGGAGCGAGGGTCTTGGCTTAACCGCCCGGACTGCGAATAAGAAAACCTCTCTAAAAAATTATGTATATTGATGCATGGCTGATGGGTAGTTCAGTTGTAAGCGCACTCCCAGCCGGGGCACCTGCGGACCGCTCGGTTGGGCATAAATGTACGCTTGCCCGTGTATTGGGGGATCTCTGCCCGGTTCTCCCCCACTCGTGGGTCTAATATGGCAACTGAAAATAAAAACAAAAACATAAATTTAGAAGGAGAGAAGGAGAAGAAGGAAAAGAAAGAGAAAAGCGTAAGAGTGGACGACTTCTCGTCCAAATTAAAGGACGCATCGGTTGGGACGCCTATGCCGATGAGGCTCCCAGAAGTCATTATGACTGCTGGGAGCCGCAGAACATCGGAACGACTGCGTTCCAGGTCTACGTGTTCGTTGGATGGCACGGGAGGTGGCCTGATGGAAACGGAGCTGTGCGACTCCCGAAAACGCGGGCGCTCCAGGGACGAGGAGAGCGACACGTCCCAGGAGATGTTACCTCCTAAAGTCGCCAGCAACCGTAGAGGAAGGTCGCGAACTTCGATCTCGATCCCGTCAGGCTCCGTCTTCTAGTTCCCGTAAGGCGGAAGCCTATAGGCGGGTTGGGGCGGACAGCGAAGCACTTGCAGAGGAGGAGATCGCAGATCTCTTGCATAAGATTAAGGAGCCGATGGTAGGGGATTCTGTTCCCCAATCGCCATCGTCCATGCAAGAGAGAGCGAAAGCAGCGGTGGCTATCATCCACAAGGTAGCCACCAAGTCGAGTAACCTTAAGGGTGCTTTTGTAAAGGTCCTTAAGGACTCCTCTTCTGCAGTTGCGGGGGTTGTTGAGAGCCTTATTGGGGACGTGGCTCATCTCCAAGCGGCAAATGATCATCTTACACGGGAGGTGTCTGAACTGAGCGCACAGTTTGCCCAATTCCGGGCGGTTCGCCCTGAGCGAGAAGGCTCGTCTCCATCGCTTGCCTCTGTCACTCCCGGTACCATCGCTGATGCCCACTTGCGGCAAATCACAGACGCAGTGTGGCGCATGATGGACGGACGTCTCGCTGGCCTGGAGGCGAGACTACCTCCAGCCCCTGTCGTCCGGCCGCCACTCGCGTCACATAGACCAAAGGCCGCATCGGCGCTGACGTCGCTTCCCGTTGTAGACGGTCGTGTGTCTTATGCGGCGACGGCGTCGGTGTCTGCTGTTCCTGCGGCGTCAGTATCTGCTGTTCCTGCCGCCACTCCGAGGACACGACAGGCGGCTAAAGCAGTAGCTAAGACGGGTGCACAGAGGTCAGGGCCCAAAGCGGCGGCTAAGTCTAGAGCGGAATTCCCTCCGCTCTCCACTCCAGCCGCTGTACCTGGCACCTCCACATCTGCTCCCTCTACATCTGCCCCGTCCACGGATGGTTGGCAGGTAGTCGGAGGGGCTAAGAAATCCCGAAAGCGGGGTAAAAAGGCTGCCCAAAAAGCAGCTTCTACCCCGCAGTCGCCATCGGTGGCGGTGACTACCGCGAAGAAGCCGCGCAGATTGCAGGTGCCTAAAAGCGCGGCTGTGGTGGTCACCGTAACCCCAGAGGCGGCTAGTGGCGGACTATCCTATGCGGCCTTATTTAAAAAGGCCCGTGATAGTCTCGCCACCGATTTCGGGACTGAAGGGGTCAGGTTGCGGATTGCCCAGACAGGAGCTCGAGTCCTCGAGTTCCCTGGGGCTGAAGGTGCAAAGACGGCGGACAGATTCGCCGAGAAACTGAGTGGAATCTTCGCGGCCACGAATGGTGTGAAGATCACCAGGCCTACCAAATGCGCAGAGTTGCGCATTGCGGGCCTGGATGACTCCGTAACGACAGAGGATGTCCGCGTTGCAATCAGCGAGAAGACGGGCTGCAACGCGGACAACATTAGGGTCGGCACAATCCGCCCCGGTCCGGGAGGGCTTGGCGCAGTGTGGATCAGCTGTCCGGTAGCGTCGGCCAAAGCTTTGGGCGATGCAGGCAGAATCCTCGTCGGTGTTGTGAACGCCAGAGTCACTGTTCTGGCGGCAAGACCGATGAGGTGCTTTAAATGCCTAGCGTCCGGACACACACGCACCAAGTGCGTGAGTTGTTTTTACTGCAGCGGACTATGCTTCCGCTGCGGTCGACCGGGGCACAAGGCGGCAGAGTGCTCTGCCGCCCCTTACTGTCCGGTTTGTGCGGCGGGTAACAAGCCCGCCAATCATCAGATTGGGCTGGGGGGCTGCAAACCTCCCCGTGATTCTCGGCAAGCGTTGGGGGCTGGGGACTAGCCAGTCGACCCAGGCTGCCTCCGATGCCGTTCGCACGTCGACATCGTCGCCCATGGAGGAGACTGTAGAGACGGTCCAGTAATGGCCCAAGTCTCCAGCCTCCTAGTCCAGACGAACCTGAACCACTGTGCTGCGGCGCAGGACCTCTTCCTGGAAACCATGGCACAGTGGTCGATCGGTATTGCCGTAGCCGCGGAGCCCTATTACGTTCCTCCCCGTCCAACCTGGTTGGGTGACCGGGACGGTTCCGAGGCAGTCGTCGGCTCCACGGCGGCTCATTCCCTGCCCTTGTCGCTAAGAGACAAGGGCACTGGATATGTTGCTGCCGAGTGGGGGAGGATCACTGTATATGGTGTATACTTCTCCCCCAACCGGAGTTTGAACGACTTCGAGGTTTTCCTTAACAACTGGGAAACCTCGATGCGGCGTCTTAGTGCTGGGGGACTTCAACGCAAAAGTCCATTGCGTGGGGTTCCCCCAGGACGGACGCTAGGGGCGAGGCCGTGGAGGAGTGAGCGGCCTCGGTGGGTCTCTGTTTACTAAAGCTCTCCCGGACCCAGGACCCCAGTAGGGGTCATGCGGCGCAGCGTTCTTCTCGCTTGCCGCGGTGGGCTGTAGCCAAACTGAATAGGGACCTACTAGAGGAGGCAGCCATTATTTACTCCTGGCTGTCTCCGCAGGCTCCGACCGAGGAGGTCGACATGGGGCTGGTCGTTTCCGCGTTGCGATTACGCATATCTGCGATGCGGCCATGCCCCTTATCCGAGGTTGTCGGCCTCCATGGAAGCAGGTTTACTGGTGGTCCCAGGAGTTGGCGGATCTCCGCGCGGCCTGTACTCGTGCCCGGAGGTCCTACACCCGTGGTCGGCGGCGACACCGCGTAGACGGCGAGGAGGACCAGCTTCATGAGGAGTACCGAGAGGCGCGGAAAACTCTGAAGCTGGCCATCAGCCGCGCCAAAGAAGTAAAGAGGAAGGAGATGCTGGAGGGTCTCGATCGTGACCCCTGGGGTCGCCCTTATCGTGCGGTGCGACAAAAGCTCCGCACGTCGGGCCCCCCCCTTACAGAGACACTCCAGCCCAGCTTCCTGCGGGAAGTGGTCGAGGGTCTTTTCCCGCAGCGGGCGGAGCACACACCCCCGTCGATGGCCTTCATGGTCGAAGACGACGGGGGACGGAACGAGGATAATGTTCCGCCCGTCAGGGAATCGGAGATAGGGGCGGTCGTTCTACGGATTCGCTCTAAAAACACCGCCCCTGGGCCAGATGGGATACCTGCCCGAGTGCTGGCGCGAACCCTCGACCACATGTCGGATCGCCTCGGGGAAGTCCTAAACGCCAGCTTGGCGTCCGGGCGCTTTCCTGAGGGTTGGAAGAGCGGGAAGCTGGTCCTACTACGGGACGGCCGGCCGATTCGATCGCGGCCTATAGGCCCATCGTGTTGCTGGACGAGGCGGGTAAATTGTTTGAGAGGATACTCTCTGCCCGCATCGTCCGGCACCTCTGCGAGGTGGGCCCCGATCTGTCGGACGCCCAATACGGGTTTCGAGCCGGGCGTTAGACAGTCGATGCTGTGTTGCGCCTGAGGGCCGCGACTGAAGAGGCGGTGAGCTGTGGCGGCGTGCTGTTGGCGGTGTCGTTGGACATCGCCAACGCATTTAATAGTCTGCCATTTAGCTGCATCAGGGAAGCACTCCACTACCACGGGGTGCCAGAGTACCTGAGGCAGCTTGTGGCAGACTATCTTGAGGAGCGTACATCATGTACGAGGACCGAGATGGCATTCTGAGGCGGCGGCCCATGTCGTGCGGTGTTCCACAGGGGTCTGTCCTCGGACCACTCCTGTGGAATATGGGATACGACTGGGCCCTTCGAGGTCGTCTTCCCCCCGGGCTGGGCGTAATTTGTTACAACGATGACACATTGGTCACGGTCCGGGGGGCGATCTTTCAAGAGGCGGCGCGCCTGGCCACCGTGGGAATCTCTTTGGTGCTCTGAGGCGCTGGGTTTACGAGTGGTCCTAGATAAGACGGAGGCCCTTTTGTTCCATGGGCCCCGTCGTGGTCCACCACCCGGCGCCTCTATCGTAGTCAATTCGGTCCTCGTACCGGTTCAGGCCCTGATGAAATATCTGGGCCTGATCCTCGACGGCAGGTGGCTCTTCGACGAGCACTTCCGACAGCTTTCTCCAAAGCTGGTCGGCCCTGCTTCTGCCCTTGGGCGACTTTTGCCGAATTTGGGTGGAGCCAGCGTCGCGACGAGACGGCTATACACGGGGGTTGTCCGGTCAATGGCGCTGTATGGTACACCGGTGTGGGCGGCGGCTCTGGCCGCCCAGAATAGGGCTCGCCTCTGGCGTCCTCAGAGGATATTGGCGGTTAGAGCCATACGCGGTTACCGCACCGTATCGACGGAGGCAGCGTGCGCCTTGGCTGGAACTGCCCCGTGGGATTTGGAGGCGGAAGTGCTCGCCGAAGTTTATCGGCGGACGGCTGACTTCCGGGCGGGTAGCGGCATACGGCCTCCGCCCGAAGAGGTACGCGAGTGGCGTGAGGCCGCTCGTCGAGCCACAATGGCTCGTTGGTCGTCCCGGTTGGAGACTCCACGTGCTGGCTTTGCACTCGTGGAGGCTCTCCAGCCGGTCATCGCCGAGTGGGCAGGGCAGCAGCACGGGACCTTTTCCTTCCGACTGACGCAGGTCCTTTCCGGGCACGGTTGCTTCGGGAAATATCTGCACTCGGTCGCCAGGAGGGAATTGAGTCCCGCCTGTCACCACTGCGACTGCAGTGAGGACTCGCGGTTTGTTCCGCCTGGGCGGCGCAGCGTGGGGTCCTCACTGCAGTTATTGGAGGAGATCTCTCGCTACCGGCCGTCATACGCTCCATGGCCGGTAGCAATAGTTGTTTTACCGCGGTCGCAACCTTCTGCGAAGACGTAATTTCGCGGAAGGAGGCGGCGGAGAAGGCCCGGGAGGATGATCTCCACTCGGACCCAATTCGCCGCCGGCGAGCTGGGCGGCGGAGGCGCGCATACCAGCGCCTCATGCCGGCTTGAGTGTGGCCGTGGATTTTCCCCTCCATCCGCTATAGTGGCCAGCCGCGAGGAGGCGACGTCCGCGTGTGCCGTACGTCGCCTAAAAGGAGAGTTTATCCGCAGATGGTGCCCGCATGAGCGGGCAGGCTCTAGGAGGGATCTGGATGTCGTAATAACAGCTGTTCCCGGATCCCTCCTATGTCAGGCGCAGAGTGGCACACCGTGTGGTTTTAGTCGGTCCGATTCCGACACACCACCCCGCCGTAAACCCCGGTGGGGTGACGGCCCGAGGGGGTTTCCACACGTCAAAAAAAAAAAAAAGTGTGGGTCAGCATACTGCATTGTCTGCATTTGTGACGAGTATGGTGATCATAACTCTTGGATTCTATGCATACTTTCCATCAGGCAGAGTAGAGTCACTTTGGTAGGCTCTTAATATATAAAAAAAAAGCAGTATTTATCTATACAAATATTGTTTCGCAATAAAAACCTAGTGGCATAATATATTTTGCAAGATGACAACCTTTGACTGAAAACATCATAAATTATCAAATAATTATGTATTGTGTTGGACAATAAATAAACGAATGAAAATTAACCATGACTATTGTAACTTATTTACTTATTGAGGTAGGTAATAACGAATGAGTCGACCTTGGATTAAATTAGATAATGAAAACAAATACTCACATGCTAACATAAAATTGAATGAAAATTGCCTTAAACAAACTGTGTGCAATTTAACAAATGTTAAGAAATTTGCTTGATATTATTACGTAATGTAAAACTAGAATAGCATCGAGTTGATTTCTTAATCAGGTAATTTAGTGACGATTTATCATCGTTAAAATCAGAAGAAGAAAGTGAATGATCACGGAATGCTAAGTTATTTTTTTAATTTAATTAATAGACGATATTGAGGTTCTGCAGAAAGACTGTTATTGGACTTTCCACGAAGCATGGAGAGGTCTCAACAGGTAAAAAAATGGTCACGCATCAAGGACTGAACTAGCTAGAATTTCTTAACTTTGCAATGTTAATTTACTCGGTATCCACTTTGACAACTTACTCTAGAAGTTAAATAAACTTCTAGAAGTAATATTCAGTATTACTTATAGCGATATTGAAATCGCAAATGCATTGTTGCTAGCCGACTTAACTCTCATTTTTACACTAGCGAATTTTCTCATTTTTGCACGAGTGCATTTGAATTCTCTGATACCTTCTAAAGTAATTATTTTCATTATGTGCTGTAATAGGCAATTTTGATCCACATTGAATGTTCAACATTTCTAACGTAGTTAATTGGATAGGGCTTAATATTATATTGACCAAAATTAAGTATAGCCAAGAATGAATAAAATCATAAAACAAATATCAAATTAAAAAAATAAATAAACCGACTTCAAAAAATATGATACGAATACATGAAATACTAAAAAGTGTAAAATAATCTGGCTTTTATTTAGATTTTTTAAAATACTATGTTACAGTTTTTGTCTATACCTAATTATTTTAAGTAAAATGTTATAATGGGTACTTAAAATCTGTTTGAAGTCGGTGCCAAGTCCAATAGGTATTTAATTATTTACATATCTCTGCCCCCGGTACATGAATTATTAAATGTAATATTAATATTATTAATTAATTAATTAATAATTATTAAATATAATAATAAAATATATTATAATAACTAAATCTATTTTAACTGTTTTTGAGATACCTACAGTCGTTTCATACTCGTATATCACATAAGTATATTCACGATAGTACAGGATCCCTGGTATACATTTCATCATTTACTCCTAACAAGCTGATTTTTCGTGAGTAGCTTCCTTTTGACAAGATACCCATCATTTTTCCTTACAGCAATGTTGGTAAATAGTAGCTTAACAGGGTAGCAAGGAAAAAGAAAGTATGTTGATTGGACAAATTTTAAAAAATATTGCTAACCGAATTTTTCTTTTTTATTATCAAGATAATTATCTAAATAACGTGAAAAAAAAATTTGTCCTACAAAATATAAGGTTTCGTTAGGGAGTTCCTCCTCTCCAACATGTATCATAAACAAGGTCATGAAAAATAATTACTATCCAGCTTATTTTTTTTATTGGCTGGCTAACACTACACAACATGAGCCGCCGCCTCAAAACACTATCTCAGTCCTCGTACATGACGGTACGCTCCTCTAAGTTATCTGCCACAAGCCGTCTCAGGTAATCTGACACCCTGTGGTAGTGGAGTGCTTCCCTGATGCAGCTAAAAAGAGAACTATTGAATGCGTTGGTGATGTCCAACGATATCACCAACAGCACGCCGCCACAGTTCACCGTCTTTTCGGTCACGGCCCTCAGGTGCAACACGGCATCGACCGTCGAACGCCCTGCTCGATGCGGGCAGAGAGTATCCTCTCAAAAAATTTAAAAGGACCAGTTTTCCACACTTCCAGCACGCGTCCGGACTCCAAGCTGGCGTCCAGAATCTCTCTGAGGCGGTCCGACATGTGATCGAGGGCTCGCACTAGTACTCGGACAGGTATCCTGACTTGCCTGGATACGGTGTTCTTGGAGTGGATCCATAGAAGAACCGCCTCTACCTCCGATTCCCTGACAGGTGGAACGTTACCTTCGTTCCCCCGTCGTCTTCGACCAAGAATGCGGCAAAAGGCCCTCAACCAGTTCCTGTAGGCAAAGTTTAACTCCTAACCTGACCAATCACACCACCTAAACAACTTGAAAGAATATAAGTAAGGGCCTTTTTGAGTATATGACATTTCAAGTAGCATCCTCTAACTTCACCGTTTTGCCTTACATCCTCAGCTCATGTGAATAACTTGAAAGAATACAAAGTTAAGGACCATGCGTACATATGATATTGAAATAGTCATCTAATTTCTAATTGTAAAGGAGTTTTATTTTCTATCATCCACTCAGCTGAATAACTTTAAAGTATATAAAAAACGTCTATACATATGAAATTGAAAGAATATTCTCCACCTCCTAACCGTTAAGGACTTATACCTTTCATCATCAGCTCACCTGAACAATTTGAAAGAATACAACTAAAAGTAACACATACATATAATATCTAAAGAATTACCTCCAACTTCTGTCCGTTAAGGAGTTGTATCTTCTACAATCAGCTCTTCAACATAAGATGATGACTACCAGACGCAAATAGTATAACAGCTTTCGAAAAAATATATGAGAAACAAAATACGTGCCCATAAAGTTTGAAGGTTGTCAATTTCCTTGGGGGGGGGATCCCAGATTCTGATATGGTAGTAAAAGGACCACCTCGGGACTATATCCTTTCGAATACAAAAAGAATTTTCAAAAGCGATCCACAATGGAAGGAGTAGGTAATCGGTGAAGTTACTTTCTTTTGAAGTCGGTTTAAAATGATTACTTTGGGTTATGCATGGGATGTAGACGTCTACCATCACGGATTCTTTTGCTGATATTTTAAAGATACGTAATTCCGTAGTATACATTTTGATTTATTAAGCGACTGAGACTGAGAGTGCAGTGTAGGACAGATGCATTTCATACTGTGATTCAAAAGCCCACTGTCGACTAAATGCATCAGATTTTCTCATGTGTCAACCCTTGGCCGAGTTGGCTAAGTTGACTTGAAAAAATCTGGCTCTCAGAGAGAATTCCTTGGGTTCAGACAACTGTTAAAAAAACTACAAAGTTTTGTTCGTCCAGAATAATAAATACGCTTTATTCCGACGATTTTTTTTATAAACATCATAGATTATAGCGCCAGACAGACTTGGGTTAGTTAAATTTTAGCTGCCTCCATGTTCGCTTTAAGTAATATAGTATAAACTAAGCTTTCTTCTCTTCTGCTGGTTTGGCGCTTTCTGCTGTGACCGCTGCAGGCGCCGCTGTGTCAGCTGCAGGAGCCGTTGCTTTTACCTGCAATTGGATGCAACATATGTCAAAGATGAGACGATAGCGACATAATAAGTCTTATAATAATTTATGTCAGCCAGTGAGATATGATTATGATATTTGAACACACAATTATACACATTGTCTCTACTCGACTGTATTTTAGTTTGTTTATTACTTCAGATGTGAATACAAACTTGTATCACTTAGATGAAACTAACAATTTAATACAATTCATCACTACATAGGAGCATTGAAGTCGGTCCTACTATTTTGAAAGTAAATTATACACTTTCATTTTTTCAAAGACTATTACTTAACTTTTTCGAATAAATATTGGAAAGAACTCTCTCTAAATCTATCAAAGCAACTCCTTTCTAGGCAAAATCTGTGATCCCAACAAAAAGATCAGGTGACGGTACTCCATAATATGACTTTAGTCTGTTAGAGACCGACTGGTTGTTATATTGATTTTTACGGCATAAGGGGGCAATGTCCTAGATGGTCACCTAACAGTAAGTGACTACCGACACTCGTATACCTGCAACTCAAGAGTCTGAAGTGCAGTGCTGTCCTATGAATCTCCTCTAGAGGGGAGTTTGTGGAACACAAACTTATTCACTTGGTGAAAAGCAACAAAAAATTGCCTAATAATGATCTTGGTATAATTCTGACCGAGGTTCTAAAATTTGGAGTTTAGGTTTTCTACAAGTACAAGCAAGAGCAGCAGAATTGGAGCTCTAAATAGGAATAGAACTTCGAATTCGTCCAGTACTTGGTTTGTGGAGGTCTAATGGCAGTTGCCTCGTAAAAATTCGAAGTTCAGCCGTATTGAATAGATTGAAGGCCAACCCCAAGCTAGTTTGGGCAAAAGATTCGAGGAAATAAAGCTATATTTTCAAACAGATTGTGCATGAGGATGCCATTGAAAAAGTAGTGAAGAATAAGAAGTTATTATTTTTATAGTGACTGACGTCTGCGACAGGAGCTGCTGGTGCAGCAACGACAGGTTCAGCTGGCTTAGCGGCTGCTGGTTCGGCTTTCTTCTCCTCCTCAGGTGCGGGAGCGGCATGGCTTAGCTAGAAAAGAAAATGGAAATTTATCTAACTCTACAGTACGTTTAATGCACTTCTAAAACAACAACGAACTTTCTAAACTTTGGTCTTTGAAATGTTCTAACAAACTATGTTTAATAGAATCCAAATTCTACGGGCTATATAGACAAAAAATTAGAGAATTTTCTTTGTTTTACGCTTTTAAACTAAACGAACCCAACAAAATAAACGGTTCTACTCTTCCTTCCTGTGCAAATCAGTTAAAGCCTGAAATTCTTTACCAGCGCACGTGTTTCCCTCCCACTACGATCCCGGGTCCTTTAAGCGGGGCGTGAAAAAGCATCTCATTAGGCCGCCATAGCGTGGGTCGCCATATTACACTGTCGTCATTCACAGTGAGTATGGCGATCACCGCTCTTGGATTCTGGTGATGCTTTCCATCAGGTAAAATAGAGTCACTTTGGTAGGTTGTAAATAAAAAAAATAAAATAAAAAAAACAGCTAAAATTCCTTTTAAAAAGACATTTTCACACAAAAGTGTTGTTGCATGTGGGGATTGAATCCGCAACACTCAATTTTAAAGTTAAAAGGACATTTTAACTTTAATTATACACGCACAATTTATATAAAACCAAATTCTTAAGTGTTTAATAACCATATTTTTATTAAATCTATTTTATGATAAAGATGACAATCGAATATATGAGTCTCTTAACAGAGAGTGATTACTGCCGACCATGAACGCTTGTAACTTCGAAGTCCGAAGCGCGTTACGTTTTGGTTAGCATTTTACTTAGGAATTTTCTATTAAGAAATTTTATAATACTATCAATTAATTTAAAAAGTTGATATTTTATTGAAAAGGCGTGACTAAAAAGGCTCTCCTGAGTGTCAATTTTTTTGAGAGGGTATCTCCAAAGGAATTAATCATTTTTATCAATTTAACACGATTCATTTAGAATTTAATTGAAAAAAGTTGCCAACTTATTCTACAAATACATAATAAACTAGTTTTTTACTTCAATTTTCGTAATTCAATAATTCTGATATTTTGAAGCACTAAACATTTAGAAGCGTGTTCAAAATAAGTTCAGGTTTTTAAGACACGCAGACGAATCTTAGGAATCCATTTAAAAAAGAAAAATATTTTCTTTAACACAATCACTTTAAAATTAAAATAAATAATTCCTACCTGTAAAGCCACGAAGGCGAAAAGAGCGACAGCCACTATTACCTTCATATTCACAAGTGCCTAACTTATCGACAATAAAACCTCAAAAGGTGTTCGGTCTAATTTATAACAGTTGCAGCGAGCCCCTGATTGGTTGGTCACCAAATAGCTATTATGATTCTTACAATAATGAACACTGTTTATAAAACAAAGCCTGTCGAACAATTAAAATTGTTATCGAAGTATGAACTTGTTTCAATTTGCCGCGCGTACATGTGTAATTTTTCTATGTCGGTGACGTCAGCCGATACGTTCACCATGTTTTATGAAGCACTTTTTTTATACATTTTTAAATTTGTGTTTGAGTTAACAAATATGAAGATTTCCCAAGTTGATAATTGCCTAAAATGTATGTAGGTAAATAAGTTTAATTGCTGTGTAACGTGTCGTGAAAAAAACCTACCAGAAGGTGTTTATTTAATTATTTATGTTTTACTTTAGCATCTTAGCCGAAAGACGTCCACTGGTACACATAAGCCTTATCTAGGTTCTCCACAACACCAGTTCCGCGTTTTCTGCATCGAACAATGAAAATCATTCTTTTTTTCTTTACTCTTTCTTTAAAAAGACAACGCCCGCATTAGGAATAAATCCTGTGTCGCAGGGGACTTTACAAACATACAAGAAACGGAGACAAAGAACACCCAGACTCAGAACAACAATTTGTGGATCACACAAAGTGTTGTCCCATGTAGGATTTGAACCCACAACACTCAGCGAAGTGGAGAGCGGCGTGGCGACCGCTTAAACCACTAGGCCAATCGTGCAGTCACATTCACATGATTTACCTATAATGGTAAACACTTTAAATGTTCTTAAAAACTATGCTTAATAGAATCCAAATTCTACGGGATATTTAGACAAAAAATTGGCGAATTTTCTTTATTTTACGCTTTTTGACTTTTATTTTAGCTTACTCATGTTCAGAGGCGGCTCGTATTAAAGAGCGCTGGTGCAGTGCACTCCCACTACAATTAACTTAAATAACATAGATAGTCATGTATATTTTGAATAAGTAACTAAAAATTATCCTTACATTACTTTCTCTGTATTCTACTCTGCATATATACAATAGTCTAAAAAAATGTATTACCGCACCTTACCTAGACGTACATTTGGCATCAAGTTGTAGCTAGTGGAGCGCCAGCGATTGCGCTCCTATGTAGCAAAGTTTTATACGCTAAATTCAATAAGTGCGAAAGAGAAACATTGACACGGGCCGACGCGTGAAACAAAAGATTTGTATGAGGAATTAGCCTAAATTGGAGCGCTGCTCCGCGCGACGTTGCCGTTCAAGTATTGTAAACAAATAAATAGCAACGTGTAGCGTCGTCAGATAGCTCTCGCTCGCAGTTTTACATAAAATACTTATTTAAAACTTTGTGTGAATATTTTGGATCACATCTTAATTATTGTGTGCACTATTCCGATGACATCTGTAGAAAGTGAACGTTGTTTTTCAACATTAAATAAAGTAAAAACTTTTACGCGGAACACTATGACGCAAGACCGTTTGAATGCTTTGTGCATGATAAGTATTGAAAAGCGCCTTATAAACTCAATAGTGGATTTTCAAAAAAAAGTGATAGATGTCTTCGCTCGTCAAAAAGATCGGCGAATGGATTTTATCTATAAATAAAGGTAAGTTTTTGTGAACCTCCATCCAAAAATGTCACGGGCCGCCTCTGCTCATGTTGATTCTGCTATATGAATAGAAGATAGATGTAATACTGAAGAGTAATATTAACTAAGGTTAATTGGAGTGCGATGTGGAAGGCTGGTGTAAGCAACTTAATGAGGTAAATAAGTGTATTCCAGCTATTGAGCTGGAGTATAATGCAACAGTGCATTGACACTCTTGTATTAGCCGTAAGTTAGGCAAGTCAAACAGCTTCTAATCAACCTATTTGCTATTGACTCAGAGTTGTAAAATTTTAATAAAACCAAAGCTTCGCAGCGGAAATGAAGGAAAAAAATTTCAAACGTAAGTCGGTAGATATATGTTGGGGTTGGAAAGTTGTCCCACAACAAAGTATTATAACAATTCTGCCAAAAATCGTCTAGAATCGAATCTGTACAAACAATAATTATACTATAAAATATCATGAAAGTATATACGGAAATCTTGAAACCGGACTCGAGTCGCACTCACCCTGTGTTCGTAATATTGAAACTATCACGACATTATGGTATATAATCATTTTTTTTCTATATTAAGAGCCTACCCAAGTGACTCCACTCTACTTGATGGAAAACATTAATAGAATCCAAGAGTTGTGGTCACCATACTCATTGCAAATGCAGACAATGTAGTATGGTGACCCACACTATGGCGGTCTTGTGAGATGTTTTTTCACACCCGCTTGGGGACGTAAAAGGCATGACAGTCATCGTGACAGTGTAAGGCTAACACAGTTACCACGATAACTGTCACTCCTGTATCAATGGGCCTCCGGTCTCACACTCACCAACGAAACACAACAACACAGATGCTGGCGCTTTAAGTTGGTCTTCTGTGGGAGGGTAGTACTGCCCAGGTCGAGCTGGCCCATTCGTGCTGAAATCAGCGTGGCTTTACTAACTCGCAAATCATCATATCAATTTTATAATTTACTTTAATCTTTTTATGATCAAGATGAGGAGGAGTGATACTTGAGGTGACCCTCTCTGTTGTGACGAATAAAGAATACCGAGTGTCAGCACCCCTAGTCTTCAGTATCCGTCTATCTTGTAAGAGGTGACTAAGGAAACAAAATATGCAAGACAACATCGTTGTAAAGAGAAGGAAAACTCTAAACAAACCATATACCAAACCGTCTGGCCAGCGTGGTATGGTAGGCCAAAACCTCCTTGCTAAGGAGAGGCTTATGACCAGCAGTAGACTATCAAAGGCAGTTGATGATGATGATGATGATAGTTGAGGTACTCTATACAATGCAACTTTCTCCATTTTAGTTATTCGTCTTATAATTTGACATAGAGTTTTCACATGCTCATTTCATTGTTGTCTTTGCCTCAGTTTTTTAGATTTAACAAACAAAAACATATTGTAAATCTCTCTAATTCATTTTAAATATTTAGCTTTGTTCCTAATATGGATCAAAAATTATGGTTACCCTGCCCATAAAAGTAAACTAAGATTTTCAATGGCTCACAATGCGAATAAGATGCGGCAAATTCTATTGCAAACACGTGTAATGTACAATTAATCAATTTCATGGCTAATCCTTTTTCAGATTAACTTATAATTAATTAGCTTTGCAGTTCATAAGAAATCAATCTATTTATTTCCAGACATTAAAAATGACATGATTTTTTTAAATTATTCTAAATCCGTATAATGTAGGTTTGCACGCGCTAAAAATTCCACTGCATCGTTACCTACCTATTGTTTAGCGTTTCTAAAAGATTACCATCAATGACATATTGAATGACAACGCTAATTTGCTTTGTTAAAAAAGGTCCTTCTGGTCTCGTATATGATCGATTAGTTAATTCCTTTCTAAACAGAACTCATGACTCGATCTTCACCGCGATTGACTCAAAAACAAATATAATTATGTGTGTATAGGGAAGTCTGTTACCATGTCACCACAGCTAAAATAATTTTTTTTGAAAGACAACTACTGCACAAGGAACATCCCTGTGTCGCGGGGCAACTTACAAATATATATGAAACGAACAAACAGAACACCCAGACTCAGAACAACAACTTATAGATCACACAAAGTGTTGTCCCATTGGAGATTTCAACCCACAACACTCATCATCGTCATCAGTAACAGCCTTTCATTGTCCGCTACTGGACCTCGGCCTCTCCTTAGGAAGGAGATTTTCGCCTACTATATCAAGCTGGCCAGATGGATTTCAAGTTCTCTTCAATGCTCATCTCAGTAGAAAGCGGCGAGGTGATTACTTAAATCTAGTTGTTCAAGTAATCACCTCGCAAAATCGTTGTCAAAACTGCACGGATGGCATTGTTGTTATCCGTGCAATTTTGAAAAAAAAACAAGTCAATTTTTTGTTTTAGTTTTCTAAAGCATATGTAGAATCCGAGAATGGCGATCACCGTCTTAGTTAAGATGGGTACCAATTGCAGTAGCAAATGCAAACAATGTAGCATAGTGACTCACACTATGGTGGCCTAATGAGCTATTTTGCCAAGATCCGGGATCTAAGTGGCAAGCAAATTGTCATCTTTAAAAAAAAAACATTTCGACCGTAGTCAAGTTTGTATGTTCCAATCATTGACTGTAAGATCGGTAGTTACAAGCAGTATTTGAGCAAACACCATATAAAAGGAACCTCTACTCTTTAGTTAGACATACAATTTGTAGTCGTTTGGAGGTACTACGGTGATCAGATCACATAGGAACCTTATAAGCAAGAATAAGCGAACTCGAGCCCGAAATTTTCACACAGGAACTTTATTTGCTCTGGTTTGCTGAGAAGTCATGGTTACGCGGCAATTCGTTTTTCCTGATCGGTTCGCCTATATTCTATGGTATGATGGATGAAATCCTCAGTAGCACGACAATGACAAACAAAGCCTTAAATGCCTAGTTGTAAGCAAGAACGATTTAGCTAAAGACTTAGTGACTGAAAGGATGCACACCAATCTCGGAATACTTATCAAAAATATTATTGGTCTGATGAACTAGATTACATCAGACTAACACTTCGCCAAGTCACCTGAAAAGATTTTAGCATCAGACGTCAGCCCAATAGATTAAAATTCTTATGTAGCAAATAAAATTACTACGGTACGAGGGTTCAACTTGTTCAAGCTATTACTTACGTTTCCTAATCCATCCATACAAACCGTTTCCCCTTTTACCATTTTCTTCATATTTAAGTTTCAATTTACCTTATTACTAATTTTCCTATAAAATTCCATAGGCTCGTCTCGTTAAAAATGTCTATGCTTATCCCATCAGAGATATTGGCGTAAATGTATTTATATATAACAAATAACTACTTTATTTAAATATCATTAATAGCGTTAATACGTAGATATGTGTGTATAACTCAATGTGTTATGTGTGTTGTAATATGTATAACCTATAATTATTATCATCAGCCTGCCGTAGTCCACAGCTGGACATGAGACCCTCCAATTGCACATAACTTGGTTCGATCCTCGGTTTCTCGCATCCAGCTCTTGCTAGCTATCTTGCGCAAAACATCGCTTCACCCGCTAAGAGGCGGTCTGCACTTAGGAAGACGTTTACCTCAACGGTTTTACGGTTAATATGGCAGCTTGCTAATCGTGCGCTATGTCGCTGACCTTGAGTCTCTGGTGGATCACCTTGTTCCTGTTATAGCATAGCCCTTTTTCATAGCACGCTGAGTGACTTTGAATTTGTGGATCCGCCGTAGCGTAAGTGTCTGCGTTTCGCCTTAATATTACCTGTCAAGAGGTTCTTACGATGTATTGAGTGGATTAGCAGGTGAGTCAATTCATGGGTAACTACCACCGTCCATAAAGGTATGCAATTCAAGAGATACAACTACGTTACGGCCCTTTGAGTGCTATGTAGAATGGTATTGGGGAGGGGATCTAGGCCCCGGTTACTTAACTTACTTGATGAAACGTAACGAAAGAATTGCTTAATACTAATTTTCTTTCAAGTAAATCAAGATAGACAAGTATTTTGCTGATTTTTGTGGAGCCCCCTTCAAAATAAGTAGGGTTATACGATCGGTTGCAATTGTAAGATGGAGTAACGAAAAAAATTATGTTACTTTGTTCTTGTTATTGTGATTAAGTTCCGATTTACACGTTCTTTTTCCATAAAATGGTTCCAAGTTACAGAATTAATTTGTGTTGTACTTCAGTAAAACTAACTGCAGAACAATTTAAAGTAAAAACCTCTGCGCTTTTAATTTGTTGATATCCGGACGAAACGCCTCTAATGTCAAGTTCACGTTTCGTTGCTATTACTTTTACTTACTTTATTTTTGTATCTCATTTAAAAAATCTTATTATTAAGGTAAAGAAAACATAAATTAGACTTTACAATTACATAAATATAAAAAAAATAAGGCGCACAAAATGTATTTTATTTGTAATCGCTTGCGTTACAAGGAACGTGGTTAAACCTTGAAACGTTGGCATATTTGGCATTTCGTTGGCTCTCGTTTGGCAGATGGGAAAAATGAATTGATCGAAAAGAAAAATCTTTGCCAGGATTATCTGAATGATGTCATTTGAGTGATTTGAGAACGATAATAAGAATTAATTTTATTTGTTTATAACATAATTTAGTTAGGAAAATGGCTTCTCGTGGTGGTGTTATGGTGACTGGTACCAACGGTGCCGATTTCGAGCATAGAGAGAAAATAGCAGCACAATATCAGATCAGGTACGTAATTTGGCTTATTCACAAGTATTTAAGGCCGTACCTATTATTTTAATCAAGTGTCGAATGTGTATTTGATGTGCAGTTGTTATATTTCTTTCGACCAAGTTCCGTCAAATTATTTTTAGACAAAAGCAGTCGATAGCAAATTATGTTTCGCGCCAATTATTTAAAAAAGTGGTTATACTGAGCATATTAGACGACACATAATTTAAAACAAAATAAAGGGGTACCTTAGAGAAAAAAATCTGCTCATAATGAATAACTGTTGTCCTGTTTTTATTCTGGAAATTCGTAAGACTTTTTGTGGTAAGAAGCATAAGGTTAATGTTTAATACAGAAAATCCAAATGATTAATAACCAAAAGGTAGTTATATAGTTTCTTGCAAATATTTTTACCTAATTTTTTTTCTTATCAAAAACAGCATGGTGAAACCAAAGACATCACCATTTAACATCAAAATCTTAGACTTCCAGTTTGAATTTAAAAAATTCTATTCAATAAATTTTTTGTATGCTTATTTTTTTTTAATTCGTAACTTGGCACAGATTACAAACAACATACAGTTTTATAGTTTTAACTTCCTCAATGAATCACTTAATAAATTGGGAAACTCAACCACAGATGTTTCTTTTAATATGTTAGTGGCTCAATAAACCCACACTCATTAATTAAATACAACTTGGGTTAAGATATTAGTAATATTTATAATAGTTTTTAATTGAATATTTTTAATTAAATTATTAGTTTTTTATTGAGAGTAGAAGATAAGATGAGTTAGATTTGTGGGCAGAAAGAGTAAAGTTTATAATGAGAATATTTAGGAGTAGTGAGTGAAATAATTTCCTTATTAATATATTAACTTCTTGTTATTAACAAAACACTAATAACCATAGATAATTAATTATCAATCTTTTGGGAAGTATGTGCCAGTTGTATTTTTTTTTTATTTTTACAACTGTATTGCACACCACTACAGTATAAATTTTGTACAGATGGAGGTTACATTTGGTATTATAAGACCACCACAGACCACCTCTATTTATGAGTTTGTATGCGAATTCAACTTCTCCTAATAACTTATAAGAATATCTTTGAGTAGCTAACAATTTATTGGGTGTGCATAATTAATCCTAGTCAGCGTAGAATAGTAAGCTGAAACTTCCTTTCTAAGCCTATGTCCAGCAGTCTTCAAGATGAATGATGATAACCAGAGATGGTTTCAGTTCACGTTTTTGTGGCTGGCTACTGATGCACAATTCAATAAAACATTCAGTTAAACAAGAAGTATATTGTAGCTAAGATATGTGTAAGTGACAACCTGTTACGTTTTGCACCGTACATCAATGTACGTGGATATTACGTGTACGTTTCACCAACAGCCTTTAACTGTCCACTGCTGAACATAGATTTTTCTTTAACAAGAAGGTTTTAGTTTACTATACCATGCTGGCCAGTTGAAAAAAAAACAAAAAGAATTACCTGTCTGTGTTAAAGTTCTTTGTTTAATGTAGTAAGAGTTAATAAACATACAGACAGATGAGTAAAAGCAACTTTGTTTTATTAAGTTAAGAGTTACATGTAATAAATGAACAAAGCTTTATTTAAAAAACATGTGCACGTAAGAATACATTGTGACGTTGTGTAAACTCTGCCTTACAATATCAGTTTGGCTATTTAGTTTTGTTACAATTTCTATTTTAAAATAAACATTTTAAAGCTAGTAATGTTAAATTGTTTACACAAATTGATTTGTTTCATGCATCTTTGTATACAACGAGCTTATACTCAATACCGTTTACGTTTATTAGTATTACAATTACTTTGAATAGTTTACGCAGTTAATATAAATTTTCAAACGGACTTGGTACATGGCTTTGGTAATTTATGTTTATGATATTTAACTGCCTCTATGGGGCAGAGGTAGTGTATGTGACTGCTGTGCTTGAGATCTCAGATTTGATTTCTGGGTTGGATCAAATGTTTTTATGATGTGCAAATATTTGTTTCGGAGTTTCTGTGTTTTCTATGTGTAATATGTATGTATTTAGAAATAAAATATGTGTAGTTTGAGATTAGATGGCGTTGTATCAGGTGTCTGAAATGTTATTACTATTATTATTATATATAAAAAAAAACCATAATACTTTTAATGTTGGGAATATACAGTTAAGCAA
The DNA here is from genome assembly GCA_949316085.1 of Hypercompe scribonia. Lineage (NCBI taxonomy): Eukaryota > Metazoa > Arthropoda > Insecta > Lepidoptera > Erebidae > Hypercompe > Hypercompe scribonia. Next base: position 16,641,101 of record OX438989.1, read on the forward strand.
TAGAGAGTGAATTCAAGAGTTGACTAGGTTAAGATAAAAACTAAGTATTGTTTTCTAAATTAAGAGCCTGCTAAAGTGACTCTACTCTGCCTGATGGAAAGCATGAATAGAATCCAAGAGTTGTGGTCATCATGCTTATTGCAAATGCAGACAATGCAGTGTGGTGACCCACACTATGGCGGTCTAGTGAGATACTTTTTCACGCCCCACTCGGGGACGTAAAAGGCATGACAGTCATCATGACAGTGTAAGGCTAACACAGTTACCACGATAACTGTCACCCCTGCATCATTTGGCCTACGGTCTCGCACTCACCGACGAAACACGACAACATGGATGCTGGCGCTTTAGGTCTTCTGTGGGAGGGTAATACTGCCGGTCGAGCCAACCCGCTCGTACTGAAATACCTAGATACTTACACTTTGGCCATACTATATAACAAGTATTAGTGTAAGCATTTTCTTAGTGTTCTTAATAGCAGGCCAACAGACATAAATTTGTTCTTAGAAAGGAGGGTTTAGCTTACTGTATCACACTGGGCACTGGCCAGATTTATTTATTTATTTAATCAACTGCTTATTGCACTTACAATTTTCCTAATATATACAGTGAGTCATTACAATGTTATAATGTTACAATATTAATAAATTCTTATGTACATATAGGTGTATTAAGACTTAAGAGAAATGTAGAAAAACCCAGATAAGTTGCTATAGGGTTTGATTAAAATTCTGCTTCAATTTGCAGCTCTGTTGTCCCGTAGTTTACTCACTCAGTTGGCTCTTATAATGCCCATAACACAGCATAAATAAAACATGTAATGATGCTTTGTATTCTTAGTCCGTCACCACACCGTCAGATCTACCTAAATCCCTCTAGTGATCATCTAATCAGATTTTTTTTTAACGGTAGAAGATCAAGAACTTAAGATGAATCTATTTCTTTCCAGTGCTCTAAACAAGTCGAGGTTGAAGTACTGCGTGTTTTTTCATCACATGATATTTTTGGCGATGTTGGCCAAACTCTCGGCTGACATCCTCGACAAGCTTGACATTTTTATACTTGAGATTGAGGAGTTGCAGATACCACAGGTAATTATTTCGAGTATTTAAAGTTTCTTGCAACTTCCAAAAAGGCTTTGAGAGCCTTGAAACAAGATTTGCTAAATATACTATGTAAACGAGTCTATTGTGAAAGGAAATTAAAGAACTCTTATGACTTATATAACAAATAAAGTGAAGATTATCTATGTAATGGAGAAAATCTCTAGGATATGAGGGCAGAGAAGCAAGTATGGATATGTGTATTAAGTCCTTTATTTATTTATACTTTATTGACCTGTGGGCAATTATCTTTATATATATAAAGATCATTTTACTGTATGTGTGTATGTCACTGAACTCCTAAACGGCTGGAGCAATTTGAATATTTTTTTTTTGCATGTGTTTGGGTGGCGCCCTGGATGATTGAGATTCACAAATCAGCCTGGCAGCAAAGGTTAAAAAAAAAATAGTCACACACAGTCACCATTAGTTTAATATATATTTTTTAAACATTTCCAGCCTCTTTGGTGGGAATACATTTGGTGCTTATCTCTATTGCTCTCCTTCCTCGGCCTATCAGCAATCAAACGCAACAACATCAAGCAACTGAGGCGGTATATGTATGGAGTGACAGCCCTGGGCTTCGGACCACTCCTATACTGCGTATTGTACTACTGTGGGGACGTGTGGCGGTACCTCTCTAGTGATTTTGATGAGGATGACAGCTCCGAAGTTGAGATTGAGTTGTGGCAGGTTCGTATAGCTGTAATATTTTATAGTATACTGAGCATACAAGCTGACAAGATGATGATAAGCAACTTTCAAGAACCTGAACAATGGGCCTTGGAGTGCCTATAATTTAGGATTTCCATTTGGTAATCTCACTTAATTGATGAAATGCAAATTGGAAAGGCGTTTTTATTCCAGTTTTCCGTAAATATGGTATTACTCCTCTCGAGTTAACCTAAATATATATCCCAGCAGATTGCCAATTTATTATTATTATTCACAAAGTGACAAATTAAAGAAAAATAGATGGACAATGACTAATAAGTTAGGATATGGTTTCTGTGTTTTAGTTAGTAAAGTATGAGCAATGGCTTACTGTTTGTGGGAATAAATAATCCAGACATTAGATAGTAGAACCAATCTAACCCACATTTTTTTTATTAATTAGGTACTGTAACAGTGCCCTTTCATTTAAGCGTCATTACACGAAAAAAAGCAAATTATAAGTAAATATTTCCATGTCAATATTTAATTCAACAAACCTATAAGCAAACATATATCACATTATTATAATGCATAGTATTATAATCCATACTTTCAATAATTTCCTAAAGTGTAGGTAGACGTGAAAATCAATATTTTAAGTTGCACCTTTTTTTGTAACGTGTGGAAACCCCTTCGGTCCGTCACCCCACCAGGGTTTACGGCGGGGTGTTGTGTCGGAATCGGACCGACTAAAACCACACGGTGTGCCACTCTGCGCCTGACATAGGAGGGATCCGGGAACGTTTTACGTTGCACCTACCACAGCCACAGCTCGCTACCTCGGACTTAAGTATTCGGTGCCCGTCGACAAATATTGCAATACCCTACCGTATGGTTATTTATGGTGTATGGTGACGGATTAAGAATTTGGAGTGTCTCAACACCTACTCATCCCATGGGTATCGTAAGAGGCGACTAAGGAAGCAAGCTATGCAGAACAACATCACTGCAAAAAGAAGGAAACCTATCTGACCAGGGTGGTATAGTAGGCCAAAACTTCCTTGCTAAGGAGAGACCTATGTCCAGCTGTGGACTATTAGAGGCTGTTCATGAAGTAAATAAAAATCTCTAGTACAAGATTCCTTTAGTGTAATGCCTATACGTTGTAATTTTTTTTTTAAAAAGGTAACTCCCGCTTTAGGAGTAAATCCTATGTCGCGGGGGACTTTACAAACATACAAGAAACAAACACAAAGAACACCCAGACTCAGAACAACAATTTGTGGATCACACAAAGTGTGTAGGATTTGAACCCACAACACTCAGCGAAGTGGAGAGCGGCGTGACGACCGCTTAAACCACTAGGCCAATCGTGCAGTCCAAATGTTAATGTAAAACGTAATACTTCCAGGGTTATCCATACGGGCTGCTGTGGTACGCGTTCGTACTCCTGGCGTCCCAGATCCACTTCTTCCAGCTGTATTTCTCCTACAACCTGCTCAAGGCGTGGCGTGCGAGGGGAGCGCTGAGGAAAGGCGACTAGAACCGCTGGATCTACCACCGTCTCAATTACTTCACACACTGCCAATATCTATGTGACTTGTACACGACTTATATGAAAATAGGTTTGTAGATGATATTCACATTAATGTCTGTTCCTCATAAAAATGTCAATGGTTCGTTCTGTAGATAATTCTCGTATATGCACTCATGAGATAACTTAGCGACTGACCAGTCTCAATGTTCCTTGGTTAAATACATAGATTACAAACCCCAATCACACTTCACACAAGCGCTTTTGTTAACTTCCTATTTAATTAAATACTACATTCTGGGTGAATAGAATCCAAGAGTTGTGGTCACCATACTCATTGCAAATGCAGACAATGCAACATGGCGACACATACTACGTCAACCTAGGGAGATGCTTCTTTACGCTCTGATTGGGGACATGAAAGGCATGACAGTCATCGTGACAGTAAGGCTTACACAGTTACCACGATAACTGTCACCCCTGCAACAATTGGCCTCCGGTCTCACACTCACCAACGAAACACAACAGCACGTATGCTTTAGCTTCAGGTTGATGTTCTGTGGGAGGGTAGTACTGGCTCGGACGAGCCGGCTCGTTCGTGCTGAAATCAGCGTGGCTCTACTACCTATAAAATTTTGATCCAACCTGGGAATCGAAATCGAGACCTTAAACTCAACAGTCGCATACACTACCACTGCGCAACCGGGGATGCTGTCGCTTTTGGTGAACTAGTCATTCTGTTATTCTAGAGTCTAAACCTCTTTCAATTTCCGAACGATTGAGTTTTAGCTTAACTCCCAGTTCCGTACTAAAAGCTTCTAACTTCATGGCTTGTGACGTCACGGCGTATCCCGCCTCCGTACTATGAAATCAGTTGGCTGCGTTACTGTCGCTAATTTACCAAGAGGACTTTTTTTCTATTTTAATCATGACTTATAACCCCAAGAGTTGAGACTGCATTTTTAATAAACTTGGTATTTTTTTTTAATACAGTTTCTGTTTTTCATGGACACTAATGACGTAATTGCTGTTAGAAAAGTTTAAAAACAAGCATATATGTAGAAATGCCATTGATTTTTTTTTTAATACGAATAATTTGTTGCTATTGTAACTCACCTGTCAATGTTCTACGCCAGTATAATATATTTTAGACAATTCTTTAAAACTAAAGGTTTATGATGTCATTTTTTTCTAATGTTGCTATAATAAAAAAATTAAAATAACTCCTCTTCGGGTCTGAAACTAATCAGGGAAAGATACACAGGCTAGGATAACTGATATTTTTTAGGAATATGAATGTCACTCAGAAAATTTCGTACACTATTGTATTTTTTTTTTAAAACAGTCCTTTCTATATTAAATGTACAGTTATCCCTCCCTAAAACACGTTACTCTTATAACGCATTTTCATGTTACGCAATTACAATCCCCTCGTATAACACGGGTATTCCCCAATATAACGCGGGAATTACCTACGTTATATTTCTGTACAGTGAAATTATAATGATTTGTACAGTTCATAATTAGTTTCGCATGGTCTTGCCCTTGCGTTAATTGTGTTGCTATAAAATTAAATTATTTTGTTAAAATAATTTCATTTAATAAAACGCGTACATTTCATTCATAATATTCTTATCTCTCTATCTTATATCTATAACTTATCTTATTTTTTTAATATTCGATTTAATCCCCTTTAAGGAGAAAAATTAAACGTGAATAATTTGTATATAACGTGTTATACGGGGTCATAAAGGTGCGTTATACGAGTATACTTCTACAACAAGTTTTTGGAGTTTACTCCTTAAGAATCGGTTTTTTAATATAAGGCGCCCGGTATGAGAAAAATGTGAGGAGTAAAATCTACTGAACGAATGACCTCGTTACTTTTTTGGTGCGCCTGCACTGGTTGTGAGTGTATTAAGACGTGTATAGAGTATGCTGCAAAGCGACTATATCTATATGTTATTCTCATTTATTTGTTAATTTACCCTATCATACGGTATCAATCTTTTTTCAGTTAATTTCAGTTAAATAAGCTTTTTTTACGTCTGTTTGACAATCGTACTTAAGCAGTAAACTCCAGTCGTGCGTCGGAGCCGACACACACAATTTTTTTTCTACAACACGGAACAAATCTACCATGTTATAGGGGGATTTCTACATTTGGAATGTAAAAATAAGAAAAGAGGTAGAGGCAAATTTGTTAAGACAACAAGCTTTGTATGAATGCAGAATTATATTTTCATATAAACCATGTACACTTTATATTAACAAATTGGTTATATTATTAAAAGACAGCAGGCTATAACCCGAAACAAAAATGTAAATAATATATTTCTTAACTTTACAATTAATGCGTTTGCTATCCATTGCTGTTCTGACGAATAGAATTTTAGAAATAATTGTGAGTAAAAGACGATGGATCGCAAACAATTTCCATCAATCTTCAGTAGACCCGTAAAAGTCAATATAATAAGTTCTTTATATGAAATGTAGTTCATTGTATATTTTAGATACATGTATAAAGTTATTTTATTAGTAACTGTATGTAATAAAAAACAGAGTCTTGAATTGTAAAGTCCTTGGGACAAAATAATTTTAACTAGATAGATGACACTAGTAGCGCCATCTGTTATTACTAAAAGTAATTGTCATGATGCAAATAACGGCATCTATATGCGAACTGCGGAACTAATATTGAACGTTTCGTCCATACGTCGCGACTGGGAGAACAAAAAATAGTTAAAATTATTATTGTCTCTGGCTTAATATATTTCTTAAATCACTTTTGCTGTTATTTATGTGTAGTGAATAAATATCGTACTTATCTCTTAAATATACATATATATAGTTATGAAAACTTAGATCATAAAAATTGTAATAATATATTTTCCAGTTTTCAAAATGTGTTCAGCAGGAAACTTGAAAATGGCGAAAGGGTTTCAAGAGTATCGTGAACAAAGGACATTGACTACTTTTTATGGGGTCCTGGCCTAGACATGGACAATTTATTATTGAAATAGCAATATTATTTTTGCGTGGCACACACTCAATAGAAAACATAATTTTATGAATAATTTGATTTTTTTTTAATTTTAATTTCATTTTTTTTTTTGTATCAAATCAGTTATAAAATAAAATAAGTTGAAACAAAAGCAAACAAATGTCGCATCCATGGTACGAGCGAGCGTCGAGCGCGCGCTAACCTAATTGACATATGATGCAGGGTAGAGACAAGTTGACAAGAGTCAAGTGTTGTTAAGATAAGAAAAAAAAATACCTTGGACGCGTAGGCAGTCATATTTTACAATCATATTTTTTTTTTTACGTTTCTTAGGCTAAAGATTTTAAAGCAAAGTATTTTAGTGAACTTTTGTAGTCTTTGGGAACATTTTTGTTTTTTTTTTACCCTTAGGTTATCCGATTGACTTTGATTGTTTACTCACGTGGCAACACTAATGACTAGTGCCCGAATAAAGATCTTATGAAAAACATCAACAAATGTTATTGTGGATAGCGACGATAATTTACAACTACTTATAATTTTTGTTATGAACAAATCGGCTGTCCACGTTCAGGCCAAGACTGGTCAGTGTTCTTTGACTGAATTGTTGAATTTCAAGTAGGGTAAGATGCCCATTTATTGACACTTTAAGGGTTGCCCCTTGCAATGATTGAAAATTCCCAGTGTCTGAAGTTATTTGCCAATTATTATTTTTTTAGCTGGTTACATTAGACCTTAAGAAATCTTACCAGTTTACTTAAATGGTCTTTGTACGTCGTTATATACTTGAATTCAGCTTATTATAATAAATACGAGATTTACCCAATTATTGACATAGTTTGACCGATTATTGCCAGACTGAATACTAATTAATTGACACCCCATACGAATCATTTTTGTAGTCATAATTTTTTAGTTAGGTAAAACGTTAAGGTTGTAAAACGTAAACGTTAAACCAAGGTAGGTAGGTATTTTAGTTAAACAAATAAAATAACTATTATTTAATGACATTATTAAAATATGGCACTTTTATCACAATTGTTTTAGCTTATTATAATTAGGTAGGTACAACCCAATCAATATACTTACTACCTATCATCATGAATCTATAAACATCGAACATCTGCATTACTCTTTAAATTCAGTTAAAAAGCGTTCAATTTCTTCTGTTGTATATTCCTTTTTATTGTTATCTCGCCTACCAATATTACTCACGTCGACATCGTCAGTAAAAATTTGTATATTTTCTTTTTCTGCCTCTATCTGGTTATTTTCATTTCGAAAACAATTTTGTGTTGATTTCAGGCTAATATCCATATTATAAAAATCTTCAGATAATAAAAACTTTTGCAAGTCTTCCTTTTCTTTTTGTGCTGCTTTCTTTTTGTCTTTTTCCAATATTTTAACAGGTTTTTTCTTTTTCCCTACATTTTTTTCTTTTTCTTCCTTCTTTTTCTGCCTTTCTTCTTTTCTTTTTTTTATGCCTTCAGCCTTTTCTTCCTTAATTTTGATTTTTTCAGATTCTTGTTCCTGCCATTCAGCGGACGTTAATACAAAGGGAGACCTCTTTATCGTTTTCTTGCCCTTTCTTTCTGATGTCTTTGGCAAAATAAGAACATCTTGTAATTTTACGGGAGTGAGTTGGCAAATATTAATTTTTGAAATAGGTTCTACATGAGGGTTTATTTCGTCTTCCTGTAAATCTATTTCTATTTTGTCATAATCATGTAGTGGGGCAGCTCGAATTGTTGTTGTGTTCAATATCTTTAAATCTTTAGATGTCCTTTGTTTTTCAGGTTCTTGACATATTTGTGCTTGATGGGTGACACTTATGACATTAATATCTTGCGAACAGCCATTGTCCTCACTAAAGGTATGTGTATCTTCTGGTGTCGAGTCATATCCATTGTTCAACATAGTGTCTTCTACTACAAATTCATGTGCTACAGGAATGTAATCAGGTATAAGATCCAGTGGTTCTTTGAAATGGATGTCATCATTAGCAATAATAACACTCATATTTGCTATGTCCAAAGGTGTTTCATTTTCTTGAAAGAAATCCCAAATTTTTTTAAGATATACATTTTCAGATTTTGATGCATCTTGAACAATTTCTGTAAGCTTATCTTCGCCTATAATTTTCTTAAACTCTTCTTTTGAGAGCAGTTTTGGGCGATCTTTACATTGCTCTTTCGTGTCTTCTGTTTGAGTTGTATTTCTTCCCAGGCATTTACTGAAATCAATGGAATCCGGATTCCATGGACACAATCCAGTGGCTCTGAACCCATTCACAACTGTTGCAGGTGAAACCCACTGTCGGATTGTTTTTTCCAAGAGAGGTACAAATGAAGCTTTGGTTAAAGCCTCTGAAGGATGGGTTCTTCGCCATTCTGAAACTGATTTTTGCCAGCCATACTTAAGCGGCTTAAACGCTGCAACATCCGCAGGTTGAAGTATTCTTGTGCAGTTTGGATAAAGAGCGATCAATATTATATTCAATTTTGTACATAATTCACTCACCATATAAGTTAAATGAGACTTGTGTCCATCTACAAATAATATTATAGGAAATTGTATTCCTTTTTTAACCAGATGGGGATAAAGAACGCTTTCTATGTAGCCATAAAAGGTTTCAGAGTTCATCCATCCATTGCTGCTTAACCCTATGCCCCAATCTTTAGGAATAGCGGATGTTATGTTTGCTGATAGCCTTTTATTGGGAAAAATTACCATGGGAGGAGTGGTAGTTCCTTCGGCTCCAAAGGTAAACATTACGGTTAGTGAAGTCTTAGCCTGTGCATTGTCTACTTCGTAAACATTTTTCGAGCCTTTTGGAGCCAAAACAACACCTGTTTTTGGGCAAAGTAGAAAATTTGTTTCGTCTCCGTTGTAAATACGTGAAGGATCGGAAAGTAAATGAAATAAATCGTTTTCTTTAAGGTAGTTCTCAATCTGTTTAAACCATCCTTTTACGTCAGTTTCAGATATCACCGCACTGGCAGATGAAACTGCTTCTGGTGTGCGAAACGATATCGAAGGATGACGACGCATAAATAATTTGAACCATTTCTCGCCATTTTTGAAGATACTGACTCTTTTTCGCTGTTTCAAAAAATCAGCAACACTTTTTATTAAATCTTCTTTCCTTTTCGGGAACCCTTTCTTGCAGCATATATTAATCCACTCTTCCAGATCATTTTCTTCCTTTTCAGTTAATATTGTGGAAGGGCCTGGACGTGAATTATGGTCAGGATTTTTAATGTGATAAATTAGTGTGGTTCGGGGTACCTGGTAAGTTTTAGCCGCAAGTTTTCGACTCATGCCTTTCTGAATTGCTTGAAGTGCCTTTTGAAGAGAGTCACCATCATACTTTTTTCGCTTTATTTTTTCTTTCTGTTTTTCAGGCTTCTTTAGTTTTCTGCACGGTTTCATTTTTGAATGAAACCTAGAAACAGCGCAAATTATTAGTATTTACCAGATATTGACACACTAGATACCATTTACTGACACCTATGTCAATAATTGGTAATTTTAAATTTGACACCCATGACAACATTTGGAAGCCTAATGATTGTAAGCTCTTTTATTTACTCATTCAAGTTAAAAATAAAATGAACAGCTAAAATAAATATAAAATGAACAAAAACCGGATCTATGTAGAAAACCAATTAATGACACAAGTGTCAATAAATTGGTATCGATACTTTTTGCATACCAATTATTGACAACACATATTTTACATTGAAAACGTTTAAAACTTCAACTGCACTTCATAAAATCTACTTTATCTAATGTGATATTCAACACAAAATCAAAATCAATATACAGTAACGACAATAACTATTAAATAAATTAACATTAAAACGACACTTACCTTAATCAAAATTTTAAAGTTTTTTATTTTAACAGACACGTTTCAACACGCTCCAATCGCGACAGATGTTCTCCGGCCATATTGGTTTTTTGACAGTTCGGTGTTGCCAATACGGTAGAAACTAAACTTACTAACATTTATATTGCTAATTAGCAACACCACATAGAATACTTTTCTTATTTTACCAACGAATTTATGTTGTGTCAATAAATTGGTAGGGTGTCAAAAAATGGTCTATTTACCCTAGTTGTATGAAGTTTCAACATGTCTCAAGTTTGTTTATAAAATCATGACAAAGATTTTTCTTTTATATGTAACGAATAACGTTGGGAATTAATAAGCAATAAAATCTGATATTAGTGTAGAAACTTGATGGCTTATAATTTATTTATTATTAATTTCATGCGTTAAATTATATTTTAAAGTAAGTTCGTGAATGTTTTCTCCCGCGCTTTAGAAGCACGGGTTTATGCGGTGTTCTAATTTTAAATATTTATAGAATTTTGACATAATTAGAAGACTTTTGGCGGGAAATTGGTTCAGTTCTATTTTTTTTTTAATTTAAAAACGATGTACAGTTGACAGTGTGTCTGGCACACGAGTCTGTCAAATGTATAGATTTTTTTTTTACTTGTGGCCTAGACCGAACACGTGTATAAGTGTAAGATTGTATATAAACGACACGTTTTAAGTCCAATGTATAGCGTTAAGTGTTTGTTTTGAAAGTTTTTCCTCGATCTATTTGTTTTTAATAATAATATATTTTATAAAATCAATGTGTATTTATTATAACTACCAAAGGTGGTGTGACAACAAAGAAAATTACTAAATTTCGGTTTTAAAAATCCTGATAGATGTAAAAATTATTTTATCATATTACTGTTTTTTTTTAATTGGTACATGAAGTAGATAAAAAGAACTTTTAAATTGTTCTTTTTTAAAACACGTTAAAAATAAACACAGCTTGAATTATTGCCACGTTAAAATTAAAAAGAAATGATATATATACGTTACATGAATAAAAACTAGATTGAAATACTTATCTAGATATCTAGTTAAATGGAAAATAACAGTTATACGCTTTTAATCGACATAATTTTTTAATGGATTACAATGATAACAGATTTGAGAGAGACAACTAGCGTTTTATGCGTTTTTCTTTGTAATATAGGGGGGCAACACGGGCCACTTATGATATAGGGGGGCAACACGTCGTCGTCGATCTTTGCAAAGAGAAAGAAAACTAGAAACAAACCTTTCACCAACATGGTACGTCTTTTCTGAGGGAAGACCTATGTCTAGCAGTGGACTGTTAAAGTCTTGTAATGATTATGATATAAATGGAAACAAAACCAAACCTTTTCAGCTCCTTCTTCGTGTGCCAATCAATCAAAATCTGGAACTCACTATTAGCGCAAGTGTTTTACTCTCACTATGATCCTGGGTTCTTAAAGGCGTCTTCTCACTTTGGAAATTTAAAAAAATCGATTTTTATTTTTTTAAAATTAAATTTTAATTAAATTTAATTTTTAAGAATCGGAAGGTCCATTGTATGGAGCAGGCATCGCTGATTAACCCGAGGTAAGGTTTTTCATGATTTTTTGCAAGCAAAACTTTAGACGCGTTTATCTCAAAACAAGATTTTTCGGTGCCTTGTTGATGAAATTTCGGAAACTATCCGGCCGATTGTCATGAAATTTAAATGACATATTCTTCATAGTTATGGCTATAGCGCATATCATCAGATTTTTGAAATTTCGATTTTAAGAATTTTTTTTTACAAAAAACTGCAAAACAATCGGTTTTTTTTTACTTTTTTGAAAAACGTGCGCCATTTTGTTATTTTTCCGAATATAAAAAATCTGATGATATGCGCTATAGCCACTGACATACTGAATCTAAAACAGTTTTATTTTTTTGTTTGAGATGACCCGTCTCGGAAATCATCCCATCAACAAGCCACGACCATAACATTTTTAGACGGGGTTTTCGATGTTACTGTTGTATTATAATAATTGTTCAAAAAAATAAAAAAAAATTTCATGTACTTGAAAGATGTGTTTATTACATAGGATCCATTTTATCCCATAATTTTAAGCAAAAATCCTCGAAAAAAAATCGCGAAAATAGCCTATTTTCGAGGCGCCTAAAGTGAGAAGACGCCTTAAGCGAAGCGTGGAAAAACATCGCACTAAGCCGCCGTGGGTCACTCTGCTGCATGCTGTACTATGGTCGGTAAATGCAATGACTATTGTGACCACTATTTTTGGATTCTACTCATGCTTTCTTCCAGGCAGAGTAGAGTCAGTTCGGCAGCCTCGATAATAAAAAGAAGCTCAGTTACAGATCTATCCCCAGTAGATTTCTTTTTATGGGTTTATTTGAAGAATTGTGTCTACATCAATAAACTAAATTCACTACGTCAACTAAAAGAAAAAATCAGCGAACAGATGTCGGCGATCTCGAGGTCTCTTTGCCGACGAGTATTCGAAAATTTCGGTGCTCGCTTCGAAGAGTGCAAACGTCGAAATGGTGTAAAAATAAATTCCAACTAATTAGCTTTCTTGTAAATAAACGACTTTTATAGTATATCAAATGATTTTTTACACCATTTTTTTAAATGTTAACTAATTCGTGGCCCACCCTATAGATACGTCATAAGTCGTTAATACATCAACAAAGTCATAAATCAATCGAAGCTGTAGAACTAAGTCATATGACTATTTTTCGCCTATTATCTACGGATCATAAATTAATCATAATGTGGATTAATAACTCGAGTGCTCGAAGATGTAGATGTATTGCACGTTCTGAAGTGTTATCGAAGAGATAATTGAATATTTGTTAATATTAGGAAGTAATCGATCTAGATTTGTGGTAATTAGGGTCGTATCGTATCGTACACATAGTAAAACATATCTATATATTCTTTTAATTTGTTGATTTTATTGTACAAACAAGAATCGTGGTTCGGCATGTATAAACAGCTCGCTTAGCCAAGTTGACAATCTACATACATAAACACTATGTATTACAAAACTATTAAAAGTAGTAATGTCTCTCAGCGCTAAATCACGTGATCAAAAAAAATGTGAGATAATAATACAAGAGAAAAGAAGTGTTAGGAAGTGAAGTTACAGGAAGTCTAAGTTCCATTTCCACCTGTGTATATTCAGCTCTTCAAAAGCCGGCAGCACTTTTGTGTCGCTTGAATTGCAAGTGTCTACTGGTGATAGCAACCACTTACGAGCAGAAGGTCTATTTGTTCACTTGTCCTCTATTCCACAAAAAAAAATTTAGTTTCTTATATTTTTTCTTGCTTTTTGAATCAATATAACTCTGCACTCGAAGTATGTGAAATTAAGCACTAGAAAGAATATTTAATCTGAGTTAATCTGATAAAATTCAATATTTAAGACCGGCTAAAAACTTAAAGCGGCAGACTTGAATGTGTCAAAAGTTACGGCATATTCTATGATTGCATTTATGACGGAGCAAATTAAAATGTCACTATCAGTTACACGTGGAGCAAAAGTGTAATATCATGTGAAATTGTTTTTAATTTGTAATCTACGCGAATTTATCGCTACAAGAAACCTATTGCTGCATGTTGTACAGTGTATATAACGGGAAACTTCTACTAAAATCCATTTTTCCTATGACGAATATTATTTAAAATTAATATGAACAATATTACAGACGTATCGATAATCTTCTTTCACTAGAATTTGCTCTTTGTGCAGTTTTTTTATATTTCTATCTATCTATATATTTTTCTTTAATCCTTAATGCACAAATCAAAATGGCGGACTTAAGTCAAAAACTTTTTTTGTCCTGTTTATTTTAGGGTCATGTGGAAATGTATGATATTTATTTTATTGTAACGATGAAAAGCTATGAAAAAAAAACAACATATACAGTTGAAATCTTATATTTTTATAACGTTACCAAAAATGTAAATAATTCATTCTCGAAAACAGGTTCATACAAGATCCATTTTTTTTTAATTTCCAGAATATTCTAGAAAATAATGATCTGTAAAGTTCTTTGGTTAAGTCAGTCTTCGTCAGTATATTTATTTACTTCGTCTTCAGATTCCTCATCGGCTGTTGGCGGGCTGCCTGTATCTGCGCAGTCTGGAGCGGTTCTACGCCACTTTGCGCGACGATTCTGGAACCAGGTTTTGACCTGAAAGACGATAAGATTTAAATAAAAAGCGCTGAACAGAATGCATAATTATCATCGCAGAGAAATCGTAACAGGACTAGTAGTCTTCCTAGATTTTTCCATGGTTAGATTAATATCTAGTGATTATAAAATGAGAGTGGAGCTCATCTTAGATGCTTATACTTAGAGGCATCATCCGTCTAGAACTGCAAAAAATAAGTATATGAGGTTGATATTATTCACTTAATATTACCACATGCTCATAAGCTAAAGGGTCTTGAGATACAGCCAGTACCTGTTTTCTTTTTCAGACACCCTAAATGACTTCATCAATGATCACCTTTACATCTCTTACAGGACTTGTTTGAAGTACATTAGTTAAAGTTAGTACTGACCTGTCGGTCGCTTAGTCTAAGTGTACTCGCTAAGGCTCTTCGTTCATCAGGGCTGAGATACTTGCTAGCACTGAAACGACGTTCCAGCGCTCCAGTCTGCACCGCTGTGAACCGAACTTGGCCACCTTTCCGTCTGCCGCCCAACCCCCACCACGGATTACAGCAATTAGGCGGTACTGGAATTAATATGATGGATTAGATAGGATGCTTGGTAACACCAGGTTTAGTCAAAGTCAAAGTCAAAGTCAAATTCATTTATTCATTTAGGTCACAAAAGACACTTATGAACGTCATAAAAAAAACAATAAAAGATGAAAGATGAACAATCTGTCGATTAAAATTACAGCTAGCTGGGTTCGCAGATTGTTCATGGTAGAGTGGTGAGAAAAGAACCCAGGAAAGAAACTCACCACCACTCTTTTAACTCAAAATCTTTTAAATATTAAACTAGCAGTTACATTCACAATCATAGGTCTTAAAAAAAGAGCAATTCATTTCCAAACATCTAAATCTGTGACATAGTCTGAAACTGAGTAATAAGCCTTTTTGGACAACCTCAGCTTAACAAATTTCTTAAATTTACTAATAGATAATAATACTATGTTGTTTGGTAATTTGTTATAAAATTGTATACATTAGATCAGAGGTTCGCATAAGCGAAGTATAAGCATATGTAGATTTTGTGAATCAGCTTATTTCAAGAGAATTTTTCTGAATCAAGTATTGTGGTTTAAAATTTAAAGAAAATGACCAGTTTTTAACGCACTAGCTATCTTAGAACGTATTATACAAGGCCTAACTGATTGACACTTGGCTTTGTATTTTACAGCCTTTGACACTGTGGCGTCATCCCGTCCAGTCCGCTATTTGCCCCGATCTTAACTATAAGATATAAGATATGAAAGCTTAAGAAACAAAAAAAATGTATATTCTATCGTTTGTGCGTGAGGGTATGCGCGTGCCTCAATGAGCCTTATCAATTCGATAAACATTTTAGACATGTATAAAATTGAAGTGTTGTAATGTAATATTCATTTACGGTATTGTTGCTATACGGGTATATTAAAATAGATTAGACTATAGGAGATTCTGTAGTAGTTTTATTTCGTATTACAAATGAATAAAGTTCATTTTTGATTAATTTTAACAAGATTTAGATTAAGCCAGGTCAGTTCAGGATTGGTCAACTCTAGTCCACAAAATGTTGATTGGGGACTGCTAAATAGAGATAAGGATACTGGAAAAAGAGTTCAGCGATATAGTTCTTGCTGTAATCATTACAGTAAGAATTATGTCACTGAAAATACACACTTAAGTATACGAGTATAATTGTTTTTTTTTTATACAAATACTATGTTAAGAACTTGAATATATATATATAAATATATTTGTGTAGTGACGTAATAAGAATATGGATTGTCGTCACCCTTGTTCATCACATGGGTGTAGGTACTACGTAAAGAAACATCACTGTAAAGAGAAGAAACTTGAAAGAAACCGTTTTTTTTTATTGTGTGGAAACCCTTTCTGGTCGCCACCCCACCCGGATTTACGGTGGGTGGTGTGTCGGAATCAGACCGATTAAACCACACAGTGTGCTACTCTACGCCTGACATAGGAGGGATCCGGGAACAGCTATTATTACGACATCCAGATCAACTTGAAAGAAACCCTATTCCAACCCGTCTGGCTAGTGTGGTACGGTAAGCTAAAATCTCTTTTCTAAAGAGAGGTCTATGTCCAGCGGTGGACTGCAAAGGCTAAGACAAAAATTATATTTTTTTTACTTCCTTGTTAAGGCGAGGCCTATGTCCAGTAGTGGACCTTAAAGGCTGTTGATTAATAATATTTTTAATAATTAAATAATAGTGCAAAGTATCACACTATGGAAAAGAGTATTCAAAAAATTATTATTTAGAAATAATTTGCCGTCATTTACTGGCAACACTACATAAAAAAGGTCTGCCTCCGTTTACGCACTTATCTTGTTATTTCTTTGTATTTTCGATAGATAAATAAACTAATTTTGATTTCTTCTGTATAAAAACGTTGAGTCAAGCACTATTTTGGTAAAATCAAGTGTCATTGTAAGATATAAACTTCAGTTTTTCTTTTTGTTGGTTCACGCTGAGTTGCAACATAGAAAAGACGAGAGGTCATTTATTTGCATAAATTAATAACCAATTACCCTTTAATAACAAAGTTACATATTTTATTGAACTCTCTTAACTGTGTTTTCTGATAAAGTTTTACTTTGATGATGTGAATCGCTGATTTTATTAATAAACAGACCTCTTTAAATAAACAATTCTGAACCAAAACACATCAACTTCAAAGAACTCTTCAAAAACAGTGCTTCCGATTTTAAACTCAAATAGAATTGCTATAACTCCTACTGAAAAACCCGAATTGCGGTGAAACCTAAGATTTACTAACTCTTACCGGTAAAAGGCCGAACCGTCCTATGATAATCACTTATTTCGCGCTTTTCCTCTGTTCGCTTGGTTAATTTTTGAATTTGTTTCAAAGACGCTATAAATATTGAAATAAACATGGCATAAGAACATCGTCACAAAATCATAAAGATTAGGTTAGAACCATGATTATTAACGCCAGGTCTCATCTGTTAATGTTGGTTCATTTGGATTTGGAGTAACAGTGGATTGTTTCATTCAACTGTGACTGGTAAGGCGTCAATAGTCATTGTTGTATATCATTTTGTACGGGCTGCAAATAGGTGGCGTTAGAGGCAAAGGAAAATTTTCTCACAAATTTTGTACGAAGTATTTCTTCACTCTCAATTTAAGTTTCTGTTGGTCAGTGTTTCTTCACGAGTTATTGTCTCGTACTGCACATGGGTAGGAAGGCCTAATGTCCTAATGTCTAACTCACCACGTGCAAGGCCTCTTTTGACCGTAATTAAAGATCATCTGACGTTTGAATATGGATCATTTTAAAAAACTTCTTAGTATTATTTACCAGCATAACTTGAATTATCACTGTAAAGAATAGGATACCGTGACAGGTTAAAATCTTTATTGGAGCCCTATGCTTTTATATATGCAGCTGTTTTTACATAATTTTAATTGTTTTTTTTTAATTAGAGCTTTGTGTACTTTTTCTAACAATTAAGTATGGCAACTTTGATAATTACATTTTTTTAAAACGCGTACATAGATAATGACTTTACATAATCATCGACAATAGACGCTCAGTCACAGATTCGTATACTTTAACTAATCGTAATCTATAGAAATCAACGTACAGGACCTATTACTCATACGATAATTATCTCATATGAGGTATACGTCTACAATCATACAATCGATAAAATTTGTTTCAATTTAACAAATTAGAGCAATACAACACAGATAAAAATCCTTGTTCTAACTCCTATGTACTACGGAAACCAGAAACAACATATACACAGATACACAATGATAAGATACACAAAATTTATATATTTTTCCACTAATAACCAATATTGTTATCGATTAAATAGGTTTTTAATCGATAAGAATTGATGTATTCTTTAATTGGAACAGATAACACGTTATTGAGGTTATAGATTGTATTTTTTACGAATTATTGGCATAGGAAGCAAGTGGGTACGGCCAGCCCAGTCTACTCATATCTGATAATCTATTACCTACTCAGTAAAAGTTTTAGAACATTGCACACAAACACCGTACAGTTTACTGCCTGTTAGAGCAGAGTTCATATTTTTAGTCAACTTATATTTTCCTTTCCTTTTATTTTCCTTTCTCAGATCTAATTTTGCTAAGAGAACTGAAAAGTTAGGAACAATGTTTGACATACTCTAAATGCTAGTTAAACATATATTAGGTATGTGTTAGTCCTTATGCCAAGAGTTGCTACTCCTCAGAGCCTTAAAACTCTAGTTATTAAAGGATTAAACCTTGTCAAAACTGTCAAATTGCTCCGCGATCACTATCATCACAGTCGAAGAACGTCCACTGCTGGACATAGGCCACCCCCAAGACTCTCAACGACAATCGGCCCTGTACTTAATACTGTAAAAATTAAGTAAGATTTGATCCCACACGGATCACCCTTTCACCAGAGGTAATGTTGGTACCGGTAATAGTGAAAACTAAGTAACACTGTGCAATATTTCTGCCTCTTGCCCTCTAAGTTAGTAGGCGGCTGGACTGTGGTCTATGGGGAACCTTTTGTCTCTTAGACTTAAGTTTCTAACAATTAAAAAGAAATTGTAGTGGGCAAGGTAAATGTTTCTATAAAATATGTTAAAAATTGAATGAATTACGTACGGCTGCTACGTCACAATTGATTCCTCATGTTTACTTTATCGCGATTGGCTAATCGATGACAATGTCAAAGAAAATTGTTGAGTCGTGGTGACACTGGGTTGGGCAGAAAATATGCACAGATAAGGTTTTCTTACTTACTATCATAGTTTATAACCTGTGATATAGTTTACTATTGGAAAGTTATAAAAGTAACAATATAGGTATAAAACGCACAAACTTTAGTAGACACACACATTAGAATGTCAAACATTAAACAGGATAAGTGGACACACACATAGCGTAATAAATAAAACACTTAGATACAGAGCCGTGTTATTACGAGTATGAATCGCACGTCACTATCTGATCCACAAGTCGACTAACCGACTCAAGTTTGGATTCTCCGTTTCAATGTTGTCGTGTTCTGTTGTTTAAGACAAAACAAAT
The DNA here is from genome assembly GCA_949316085.1 of Hypercompe scribonia. Lineage (NCBI taxonomy): Eukaryota > Metazoa > Arthropoda > Insecta > Lepidoptera > Erebidae > Hypercompe > Hypercompe scribonia. The sequence continues at coordinate 16,660,550 of OX438989.1, forward strand.
ACTATTCTCCAATTAATAATAATAAATAATAAATATTTCGGACATTTAAAACCAACATCGTCTAGTTTCACGCAGAGCTTGTGCTATGATAACTAGACTGACTGATAGAATACTTATATACTTTTTTTTGTAAATACATACATATTATACATAGAAAACACCCAAACTTCGAAACAAATATTTGCAGATCATACAAACATTTGGTCTGACCCGGGTATCGAAACCGAGACCTCAAGCACAGCAGTCGCATTCATTACCGCTGCACCACCGAGGCAGTTCATTAAAGTTAAGTTGAATTAATATTCTCAATTTTAGTTAATAAAGTATACTTATAATATAGATGTTTATATGCTTGTTATCGGACTGCAACAATACTTGTGATAAAACATGGAAAATGGAAAAACTCATATCGTTATATTACAATTGTTGTAATAATATTACTGTAATTATTGGGTATAAATAATTATCAATTCTGATAATACACGTCGAAGAGTAAATAAAACTTCTCAAAGGTTAATAAATCTTATCACAATGAGATAAGATTAAATATCACTTTACCCTTACCATCATTTACCTGAACTTTTGATTATTTATATTTGTTTACTTACGTTACAGATCAAAATTTTGGGGAAAACGGGTAGAGTGAGGAGGTCTCTCTCACTCAATCGCTCTCCAATCTTAAGGCATATGTGAATATATTATTTTACGAGTATATTATTAAAAAATAAAAATATCGAAATAAAGTAAAGCACAGGTGCATAGAGGTCCCACTAAGAACTTAGGGTCCCAAGTCGACCTCATTTGCAATTGGTGTATCTACTACCGTCGAAAGAAACTCACAAACAAGACATCCTGATTAGCGACATAAGGCTCGCTACTTATTACGTGGGACCAGAATACAGGCGAAAAGTGGGCGTTTAATATGCCTCTGCCTACCTCTCCGGAGAAATAGGCGTGAATTTATGTATGTTTGTGTCTAAAAAATCAAAATTATACTTAGAGTTTGTGCCAGAATTGTTTTTTAAGAAATGAAATTTAAGTTTTTGATGAGTCTATTAAATTTGGTTTCTTAAAACAGTTGGTTTTATTTAGTATTGTGTTGTTTTGTTGCTAATATCTAAGTCGCTTTTATAAAAAGAATAATCTTTAAAAATATTTAATATATAAGAATAGCTAGCCAGTAATTTACTACTAACTATCTATTTTGTTTCCTGAGCGTTCTTCCGAGTTCATTGTCAAGTTAGAAGCTTCAGTACAAACACAAAACAGACGAATCAAAATAATCAGAAGACTAATGAAAATAAAAACAATTTTTTTTTGTCTTTTTTTTGGGTTTCATGAAAAAATATGTTCTGAAGCACGAACTGTTATTAGCTGACAGTTAATACGAAACGTAATTGTATAGTTCAGTAGGTATGTTAATATATATATCGAACACCTGCTTAATGATATATATATATATATATATATATCAGTACACAGGTGTTCAGGTTGTATAATAGACAGAAGCAGATATATATATCACAATATAGCTCATATCACATAGATATTCTTCAAGAAAAAATATATCCTCATTTCGTTATTTTGACTGCCTCGGTGGCGCAGCGGTAGTGAATGCGACTGCTGTAGTTGAGGTCTCGGGTTCGATTCCCAAGTCGTACCAAATGTTTGTATGATCTGCAAATATTTATTTTGAAGTTTGGGTGTTTTCTATGTATGTATTTATAAAAAAAAGTATATAAGTATAAGTATTTTATCCGTCAGTCTAGTTGTCATAGTACAAGCTCTGCTTAATTTGAAGCTAGATGACGTTGTGTGTTAAATATCCGAAATATTTATTTCTCATGGTGAGAAATGGAGGGCCAACACCTGTTCTATTTATCGAAAAATATCATGGGCGCGTGATACGCATACTACCTCACACTCATGATATTTGTTGATAAGAAATAAATATCAACTCAAACTAGACAGAGCCTTCGCTATGGTAAGCAGAATACTGATAAACATACATATATTTCTAAATATGTACATTTCCAAATATATTTGGTTGGTTAAATTGCATCTAGATACAGAACAAATGATTATATCCCTTACGCAATTATTTGTCCGAGGCGGGTGTCGAATGCACGATCTCCGGCTTAGCAGTCAGCCATCTAACCAAGTTGACATTTTACAAATGTAAACGTCATTAGAAATCTAACAACTGTATGGGAATGATGTCATCTCAACGCTCACATGCTTAAAATAAAATATTAGCTAATACTAAAAGAGAACAGAGCCGTTAGCGATTATAGAAAGAGTCTCGATGTGAAATACTACTAATTAAACTAAACTACTACTAACTAAACTAAACCAACAGGACAGTCGACTAATTAAAACGAATTATAATATGCATAAGCTAAAAGTTTTCCTAGACTTCTAACAATAAATTATAACTGAAATGTATCAGGATATTTGACCGTGTCATAAATAATACTAATGTCCGCTTTGTTAAAACAAATATCACAAAACATCTCGGCATATATCATTATTACAGATTTTTATTACTATTACGAATTAAAATCAAGTAAATAGTGATGTAAGTAATCCCTTGTTTTTATTTATTTATCTTCAAAAAAAAATTACTAATTATGTAAACGTAACAATCGGTGGTCTTATCGCTCACAGCGATCTCTTTTTTTTATATTAAGAGCCTGCCAAAGTGACTCTACTCTGCCTAATAGAAAGCATTAATAGAATCCAAGAGTTGTGGTCACCATACTCATTGCAAATGCAGTGTGGTGACCCACACTATGGCGGTCTAGTGAGATGCTTTTTCACACCCCGCTTGGGGACGTAAAAGGCATGACAGTCATCGTGACAGTGTAAGGCTTACACGGTTACCGTGATAACTGTCACCCCTGTATCAATGGGCCTCAGGTCTCACACTCACCAACGAAACACGACACCACGGATGCTGTCGCTTTAGGTTGGTTTTCAGGCAACGTTTGCACGGATTTCGAGCATTTACAAATTTGGATAGTTTGTGGTATAAAAATTCAAAACTTAGTAAATTTTTTATAGAAAATTATTGTTTTGACAGACGATAAAAAGTAATTAATTTGCCTAAGATATCCTCTACCCTATTATCGTGTATTCAAAGTCGTATCTCTACATTATAGGAGACTTCATGGCTCGTTGCTCTATTCGGACTGATAAGCTGTTATCAAAAAACCGAATATATCCTAGGCTTAAGCCTATGCATTGATTTCTTTTGGTTGAAATAATAAAAGTACCAAATAGTTTGATTAAAAGAAGAGCTTTTGTGAGGATAGTGATGAGGAAAAAATGATTTACTAAAGATGATGAAATATCCTTATACAACACATACAAACGGGCTCTGGTTTTGAACTACATTTTTAACATGTTTTTTTTCTTTTTTGTTTTTTTTTAATTTATTATTGAGTCTCAACTTCTAAATTATTTTATTCATAAATAGCTTTTTATAGGTTTATCGCCGCCGGAGGGTCCTGCTGACTTGTAATCACAGATTTTTTAAAACTACCCCAAGTACCAGTCTCGCCGAAGTTACATAGTTGTAGTAGCATTTTGTAACTAATAATAATAATAAATATTTCGGACATTTAACACACAACGTCATCTAGTTTCAAACTAAGCAGAGCTTGTGCTATGATAACTAGACTGACTGATAGAATACTTATATACTTTTTTTTTGTAAATACATACATATTATACGTAGAAAACAACCAAACTTCGAAACAAATATTTACAGATCATACAAACATTTGGTCGGACCCCGGGAATCGAACCCGAGACCTCAAGCACAGCAGTCGCATTCACTACCGCTGCGCCACCGAGGCAGTTGATAAGAAAGTTTTGTGGAAGGAATAAATGAATTTATTATTGTTATGAACCCTAGCATTCAGTACTTCCTACACCATCACCTCTATTTATGCCATGGGCGTCGTAAGAGCCGTCTAAGGGAGCGAATTATGCTAGACAACAGCACGGTACAAACCCTATACCGATCTGTCAGGAAAACGTAGCATAATAAGTTTTTTTTTTTTTTTTTTTTTTTTTTTTTTTTTTTTTTTAAAAGACAACGCCCGCATTAGGAATAAATCCTGTGTCGCGGGGGACTTTACAAACATACAAGAAACGGACACAAAGAACACCCAGACTCAGAACAACAATTTGTGGATCACACAAAGTGTTGTCCCATGTAGGATTTGAACCCACAACACAGCGAAGCGGAGAGCGGCGTGGCGACCGCTTAAACCACTAGGCCAGTCGTGCAGTCAAAAGTTAAAAAAAAAATCTAAGAAGAGGTCTATGGCCAACTGTGCACTATGCTTCGTGTACTTAGTATAGAGCAGACAGCGTATTTAGTGCGCTGAAGACACAATATTTTAACGTTGGTTAGTTAGTAATAAATAGATACATAGAAAACTCATTATTTGTACATTATAATTATTTAAAATAGTCGTATCATACACACAGAAAAATATACAGACATGCTATGTTAAGGGTAGCCTTAAAGTTGAGCGCAATTTTTTCAGGCAACCTTAATATGGATCTAACTGTTTTAGAAAGAGAGATTGGCAGCACTTGAATTTAAAAAATGTTACAGAAAAAATAACAAACACTTATCTGACATAATAATATTCATTTAATAAATATTTTGTATTTAGCCAGGAAAACTTGCAAGAATTTGCCCGTCTTTATTTAAAAATTAACTCACAGATTTCTTGTTAAAATAATAAAGATCGTAAGAAGCTTATAGCTAGAAATAAGGATAATTATTGTACACTATTATTGTATCATGTCACATCGACACAGTAAGACGTCCTTATGGGACCCCGTTAGTTCATACATAAACAAAACTGTGTCCTTCATGTCAATATTTTTATCAGTTTAGTCGAACTTTAATTTCTTTCGTGTATTCGAATATACCTATTTCATTTTCTAGGTTACACTAATTTGTATTGATAAATAATATATAAATATAATGTTTACAAACCTTAATGGTTTACAACCCAATTCCAACGATCATTCTTCAAATTGTGTACAATAATTTTTTCGTTAGTGTCATATAAATATTGACCTTGTTGAATAAACAGAAAAATATGACAGGTGAAAACATTAAATATTACGATTAGATACATCATGACGTAAACATTGATTCGATAAAATTATCACTTGTATAAAATCGTAGAAATGAATTAATCGATTAGCTATCTAGCTCTATGTATGAATGTTTGTTTTTATCATTACAGCCCTATCTCGTATGGATTAAATATATCGTCGATGTTCGTTGAAGTATGTTATGAGTAACAGATTTAGGTTTAAAGAGCTTTGTGACATACCTCTCTCAAATCCGTAAGCTTGTCGAACCGCATAAGGATGTGTGATAAACCTATTCGCCGCTAACTGTGTTCTCAAAAGCTGACTGGAATTTAATATCGGAGTGCTGTAGTAATTGAACGGCGGTCTTTCTAAGTAACCAGACTCCTTTCTGGTGTATGGCCAGGGGGTACTCGGTTTAATCGGCATGGGGTAAATGGGATAAGTATTTCTTCTATGATCTAGGGTAATTTTTCTATCAACGCTCTGTATTTCAACATTAACTTGTGTGTCAAGTTTCTTCGTGTTCGTTCCCAAAATTTTTGTTTTAACGATCTTTGGTTCTTCGACTGGGCGGACTCCGTTGCAAATGAGCGGTTTCGTGGGTTCCTGGCTTAATGGTTTATAGGGTTTCTTTTTAACATCTTGGAGTATGTCATCGATGAGGAATGATTTCTTTTGTCTACACGCGCACATGACGGCAGTTAGTATAACACTGTCGAATTTTATCAGTTATCTATGCTGCCAAACATTATCAGTTACACTGTTGTAATTGATAGCTACTTATTTAATGGAGGGCTTTAATCTATTGCGATTAAAATGGTGGAAGGCACTTAGGTATATTTTTCTAGGATGTCATGTAGGATTAGCATTGATAATGGTGATGATATGTAATCTGACTTATTGAAAGCTTTTAATTAGCCTCCGAGAGGAGAACTTGTCATTTTCAATAATGGATGACGTACGGGTAGTGCTGTGGCGTATCTGGTTAATGTATTGATTGCTTGTTGTACAACATCATCAGACGTGATTGCAAAAGGTTTTTGGCTTGTTTATTTTGTAGTTATCGGCTTACCAGAAACTAATCCTTTCTGGGAATATAATGTTTACAGATAGGATAAAAATAGAAAGTCAATTGGAGTATGGATAGTAGGTTGAGTGAACTAGGCTAGGAGATATCAGTCTGTGGGCAGGTTATGCTTGCAACGAAGATGGTGGAGCAGGACTGTTAGAGATTTCGAACTCTGCAGGTCCGCCAGATAAGAGAATTGCCCAGGTGCCGCAGTTGACTCAAGCGCCGGAGATTGCTAAACAATAGGCATGATGCCGGATTTTGACGAGTTGGCCAATGATACTCCTAAGTGTATAGTATTTCCAAAAAATATATTATTTCGACAGAGAATATAGGTATTTTTGAAAAAAATGCAATTTTAGTCAAATGTTCAAATTCTAGCGCCAAAACGACAATGGGTGTCATGGCCGCTGCTTATAACGTCACGCTTATAAAAACTAAGTGTAAACATTGGAGTGCATTATAGACATAGCAACAAATATTTTATTTAAATATGAATTCTAAAGTATATAAATCATGTGCGGTCCCTCAGTGCTGTAATACATCCATAAAGACCCCTAATAAATTGTTTGTTCATGTTCAGAACAATAAAACAGTGAGATATAAGTGGCTTTCTCTTGCACGGCGAAATCCTAAAACCATAAATATAAATACCTACTCCTATTTATTTCTGTGAAGATCACCTTGACGTAAGTTGTAATGTTATTTAATATTATAATGTCCAATTTGTATGTGATTTTAAATACATTCTACAGTTTACACGAAGTACAGTTTTGATATGTTAATAAATCTAACCTTAAATGAATTGAACTTTTGAAACGTTCACCACTGTATTTATTAATTAACACTATTCATGTTTCAGTTGCCCAACGATATGGATAATTACATGGAGTATCATATCATGGGTTCCGTGTCTCAGATTCGCATGAAACCTGGGTGTATTACAACAAAATTTTCATGTCAACCAGACAGAAAAAAACGAACAGCTGACACCACCGATCGACCGTACCCTTTAAAAAAACAAAGGAAGGCGTTAATTGAAGAAGATTTGGAAGAAAAAAATCTTATATCAACACCAGGGGGAGATTGGAGAGACATCATCCGGAAGTTCAGGTAAAACCCATCTATGGTATAGTTTACTAACATGGGACAAGCTAAGCTAGGTTTAAATACAGCTCTTTTTATATTAGTTTAGAATACTGAATTCATTTCTTTCTTAATATACTATTACCTATGCTAATGTTATAAAGTACAAAGATTTGCTTTTCCTGTTAGTAGAAAAACTCAAAAACAACTAAATCAATTTCAAAAAAATATCATCATTAGGTAACTGTATTTATCCATTAGTAACATAGACTATTCAAATCTGTGTGATTTATGGGATGGGCTACTAATGTTTACATAAGGCATAAATCAATTTGTGTTACTTTGTTTAAATAAGGAGTTTAATCCTAAGTATGTTATTCATCTTACTAATTGAAACTTAAAAATCTTACTAATGAAATAAGGAGTTTAATCCTAAGTATGTTATTAATCTTACTAGACACCAAAAGATTAAAGTACTTGATAGTATGGTACATATTTCTATGTATTAACCAGACATCACTATGCCACGGAGTTATTTCTATAAATTATAATATTTTGTCTTTTTTCTTATTTTCATAATTTCTTATTTAATTGTTATTTATTTAATGTGATTGCTTTCCAGCTGTACAAGGAGATATAGCTGTGCAAGAAGTTATAGAAATGATTACAGAGCAAGAACATAAAACTGCCAATAAATCCATCCAAGTATACATAACGCATAAATTCAGAAGTAAAGCTGTTCAAACTGAAGTTAAATTTGTTAATCAGATGACATCACCTATAAAACTAGATTACAAATCAGTTTCTACATCACCATTTAAGATAACAAGATGTATTACTAACACCAAGCCAACCAAATCAAACATACAAGTAACTCCAAGTAAAATGTTTATAACTGAAGACCAGTCTCATAGTGACATTTCTTACACACCATCTATAATACAGAGGGGATCATCACCAACAATATCCGTTCAAACAAAATCAACTTCAGATTGCAGTGAGCTGATACAAGACGATAAAAAGAAAGAGGCTACCCAAATTCAACAATGTACACTATTTAAAATAGATAGAAACACACGCTTTTATCTTGGTATTCCTAAAGACTGCTATTATTTAATAGATTTAATTGAAAAAAACATAAATATCCCTGCAGTCCTTGTACTTATGTGTTTAAAAAAAATTAGATTAAATAACTCTTTTGCAGAACTTGCTGATGATTTTTCTATTACTCCAAGTTATGCAAGTAAAATATTTTTAACAAATGTCCCTTTGTTGGCCAGTGTGTTTCGTCCTTTTTTAGTAAAATTAGATAAACATAATATAAAAAAATATTTACCTATGGCTTTTAGACATAAATATTACAATGTAAGTTGCATCATAGACTGTTTAGAGATACAGATACACAAGCCTTCAAAAGCCTTAAATCAATCCTTCTCTTGGTCAGAGTATAAAAAAGCCAATACGATAAAATATCTTTTGTCATGTACACCAAATAGTCTTGTGAATTATGTGTCTCCTGGGTTTGGAGGAAGAATCACAGACACATGTTTGGTAGAAAAATGTGATTTTGTTAAATGTTTGCAACCCGGCATGTGTGTAATGGCCGATAGAGGGTTCAAACATGTAGAATCTTATTTACTTAAACATGGAATAAAATTAGTGCGACCCCTAAGTGTTGCAACAGGGACTAAACTGTCAAAGATTAAAGCAAGAGAAACCAAACAAATTGCTAGCTTAAGGATACACATAGAAAGAATCATTCGTCGTTTGAGAGAGTTCTATATGCTTAAGCCACATGCATGTGTAAACCACAATCTGGTCAAAATACTTGACGACGTTATTACTATTGCCTGTGGTTTAATAAACCTACAGGATTCTTTGATTAAATAAACATATGATAAAACACTAAGAAAAGTTTTTTGTTTGATTTTGACTTTTTTCTGTTCGATTTCTCTCTCTTAGTAATTCTAATTTTCATACATGATAAATAAATAGTTCTTTAACTTATGAATATATTTTGTTTATATTTACCCTATATATTCTTTGTATACCTTCATTACATAAAGCATGCAATAACATGATTTAGTTGGAGAAAATAAAAGTGAAAATAAATAAATAAATACCACTAAAATCGTAATTAAAACAGTTTAGAAGCGCATATATAATCGAAATTCGTATGAGATCTAAGTAGCAGCTACAATGAGTTTATAAGTGTGACGTAACGCAATCTGATTGGTGTTTAACCTATCATGGCGGATTCCTGTATTTTGTAGTTTTATTTTATAGAATAAATTAATAATCTCGTGTTATAAAAAAGAAGTACGTCATTTTTATGCATCTATATATTATATTCTAGTAGTTAAATACATTATTTTAATAGTTCTTGCTGACTGTCATCATGCCTATCGCAATCCTCCATTAGTACAGGCTTGGGTACAGGTGATGCCATCTGCCACCTTAGCAGAAGCAGGCTCAATGCAAACATCAGAGTACTCGCACGGCAGAGGGGCATTTACAAGCCATATGTGGCCCGAGGTACATCGGAGTTCCAGGCATTTCTTTACTAAGGTGCACCTGGTTCCCTGGCTACTAGTACATGAGACAGCGTATAGTTTTTGGTCGGTTCGAGTCCGACATAACCACCCGCCGGTTGTATCCGGGGAGATTACCACGCAGAGAAAAAAGGGAATGCCAGTCTCGGATCGTACGGAGGTCTTAATATTAGCTATTCCGAGATCCTTTCTATTTCAGGTGCAGAGTGGCACAGTGTGTTATTTTAGCCGGTTCGACTCCAACATACCACTCGTCGCATGGCATCTACTTTGTAGATTTCAATCAATCAATCAACCTATGGCCGTCCACTGCTGAACGAGTAAGTGAGTGGTGAGTGTCCACGTCTCGGCTCCGTATGTCATTACAGGTAGAACGCTCTGGTCAAATACTTTGATCTTTAATGATTGTGGGATAGGCGACTCGAAGATATGACGAAACTTTCCGAACGCCACCCAGTCCAGACGAATCCTTCTATCTAAATTGTAACGGGCATGTTTAATAGTTGTGCCCAAGGTAGTTTTATTCTTGCACAACCCCGATAGCAGCACCGTTTACGGTTACGGGACTCGAGGATACATGCTTATTATGCATTATTTTTGTTTTTTCGATGTTCATCCTTAATCCCACTCGATTTGAAGAAAAAAACTCAATTATATTTTAAATAAGATAAGTACGATTATTTGTTCTGTGTTTGGGTGTGATTCATCTTCAACTAACTGATCCGCGTAACTCAGCCTTCTTTGATTGGTTGTAGCGTGTTGTTAAACAGCGTGAACAAATTTGATTACCATAAAGAGGCTAAAGTGAGAAAATGTAAAGAGGTAGACATGCACTATCGTGGTCATTTTTTAGAACTTTTAATAGGACATATTTCTGTCATACTATTTTATAACAAGGAGCCTCAAATACGCATTTTCCCTGTGGAGGACCAACAATGTTCGTGCGGCTCGCACAGATTCAATATGTCAGTATTTGATCTGTCGTTGGGCAGCACAGGTGTGAAATTCGTCAGTTACTTCTATGATATTGTATTTCTTCAGTATATTTATTTTATGTGTGATATGTATATGGATATTTATCTTATGTTTATTCCTATATAAACAACTATATATTTATTAATAAAGCACACTCAACGGACAAATTAACAACACCGGGTGCGGGCCCCATCGTAAAACCAGCGCTGCAGCAACTTAACCTGCAGCAATATTCTTAGTTAGGTGCCTTTTCTGGCATGGCATAGGCCATTATAATTGCTTGTGGCCCACTCTTTTATATTGTGTTTAATCATATGTTGTCTTGTGTGAATGTGAATGTTAGTAAAAAAGATTTTTCTTGTTTTTTTTTTCCTTATTTTTACAAAAGTTTAACCGTTTTCGCAGAGAGTAATGAAAGCTCTCGAAAGGAATAATTATCCCCCACTTTTTTAAATTTTTCCTTGATACTATTAGCTATAGCCTTCCTCGATAAATGAGGTATCGAACACTGAAAGATTTTTTAAATTGTAATAGTAGTTCCAGAGATTAAAGCATTCAAACTGATAAACAAACTCTTCAGCTTTATAGAATTACTAAATATATGTATGTACATCTTTATTTACAAGTATCTAAGTATGCTGATCAGCAGTCGCTCTGGTTACCATAGCACAGGCTCTGCCTAGTTTGAGACCAGACTACCACGTGTGTAATTATTATGATGCCGTGTTGCTATTATTTCACGATTAAATTTTATAATAGAGATTACTAAATAAATTGAATCAGCGCGTATGATATGTACTTATCACACACCTTTGATTTGCCTAAAGTTTGGCAAACGACAACAATTGGATTTCGAACACACTCGGTGCAAATTCGATACAGTTTCATATCTTCTAACATTTTATCGTAATTAAGTCTCAATTACACATCTAATATATTGATTGATGTAGCCACAAATAAACTGCAAACGCTACCTGTGTTGCCAGTTTATTGGTTTTCCTACGATTGTAGGAGAAATATTAAATATGGTGTGCCCCAGAGTGTCAGTTCCTTTCCCAGCTAGATAAATAATTGTGTGATTTATTCCATTTCTGGACATAATTATGCGTGTTTTCAAGATTGATGTGCATATGTTTATCAACAGTTTTGTTATCATAGCACAGACCTTCCTATTTTGATATCAGATGGGTTATCAAAAAACGTATCATATTTTTTTATTTCAAGTTATGTTTCTATGAGGAACCATAAACTGTGCCTGTATTAAAAGAATCGTTGGTAACTTATTTCTGAAGTTATTATATTCGTTACTTAGAGAAATGATAACACGTACTTGGGAAAGCCACAATCGTGCTCCGAACCCTTGAAGGACCAAACCTTGAAGGATTCCAAATCCTTGAAGAACCAAATCTATTACTTACGAGATCTCTAAATAACTATTTTTATTTTTATCCAATTGCACCAGAAAGTGGGTCATGTTTGTCGAGTGTATACATACGTATGCAAGTATATTTTATTGGCACCCTTCGTAGCCTAAATGGCCATATAAACTTTGACGTTTGATGTGTGGTAAAATTCGTCTTAATTGTTACATTTATACATACAATAAAATTATGGAAGAGTTTAGTTATGTACATTGAATAAAAACTAAACAAAATACCCATAGGGGTTTTGATACAAATAACACAAACCAAAAAAATTGTTTTGAAATTTTTGTCTGCCCATCTGTTGTCTTATAAGTATGTGTACTAAGTGAAAAGTCCATCATCCTTGCTTTGTTGTAATGCTATTTGATAAGGAGGAGAATTTAACTACCATTAATCTATTATTATCGTGAGTCATAAGAGCTTGTATTTATGGCAATATGCATAATTCCAAAGCGTAAAAAAAAATGTCTTTCTCAGTATTCGAAAAAACCAAACGAAATAGGTGGATTAGGTCTCAAGAAACTCAGGAATATCATGATTTACGATAAGATACAAGGCGAGAATATTATGCCGAATCTATTTCTTTAGAAATGGCTACAGAAAGAGAAGAAAGATTAGCTGCTGGTCGAGTCCGAATCACTGTTGCTCGCGCCTCAGAAATAGTATATCCTTGTCTTTTACGTTCCCAAGCGGGGTGTGAAAAAACACCTCGCACTGTACTGCATTATTGGCATTTGCAATGCGTATGGTGACCATAACTCTTGGATTCTATTCATGATTTCCATCAGGCAGAGTAGAGTCATTTTGGTAGGTTCTTAATATAGACAAATAAATCAAAAGTTTTGTTAAAACGTTAACACAAGAAAGAAGCCATCATGATAGAAATAGGGTCACTGAAACTGAAGAAGAACATCGAAGACGCTGAGAATTGACAAGAGATTACTATCAACAGATAATTGATCAACAAATGACAATTCTTTGTCTATGTCTGAAATGGATATCAATTTTCTCTGGAGAAGAAGACGTATTAAATCAAGAAGTAATAGAAATAAATATTATTATTATGACGCAAATTGAAGAGTCACAAGTTGAGTACACTGCCATTTACAGTTGTCGGCCACGATGAAGCTTTGACGTATCTAGTTGAGGTTTATTCTTTCTCCGCACCTTAACCGTTACCAATAGTCTTTAACAGTCCATTGCTGGATATAACCTCTCCTTTGACAAGAGGTTTTGGCCTACAATACTACGCTGACCAGACGGATTGATTTAGGGTTTGTTTCGGGTTTTCCTTCTTGTTGTAGTGATGTAGGCTTGCGCAGTTTGTTCAATAAGACGGCTCTTGTGAATTAATAACGATAAAGTCAAATCGATAACTAACTTTTCATACATACTATACATTAAATTTTCAATGATTTTCCTCTATCTTGTGTAATTTCAATTAGTAATTGCAAAAACACTCGTATTATCAGCTTATAATGAATATTTCCGGTAATACTAATTTATAAGATTGCTTTGATAAGTGACGCATGTAAGATGATTATAATAGAGCCACGAGAAGTCATAAAAAAACTTCTCTGACGAGAATAAACCAGACTACGAAGTGATCAGGAATTGCTGTAGTCGTCCGTGTGTTCAAAGACGTCACATTTACGATTCTATAAAGAATTTCAACCCACCATTGGTATGATGATTTCTTAGATGTCTTGGTATTGGTGAAGCAACCAAGACACTATTTTTTCTAATTTAAGAGTCTGCCAAAGTGACTTCACTCTGCTTGATGGAAGCCATGAATAGAATCCAAGAATTGTGGTCACCGTATTTGTCGTGAATGCAGATAATAAAATATGGCGACCCACATTATAACGGCCAAGTGTGATGCTTCTTCACGCCCTGCTTACAGGTGTAAAAGGCATGACAGACGTCGTGGTAGTGTAATACTCACACATTTACCATGATAATTGTCACCCCTGAATGGGTCTCGCACTCACTCACTTCTACTGATAGTAACCTTCAGAAAAATCATCTACTCTTAGTTGTCTACTCTTCCTTTGTCTCAATGTACCTCATTTTCTTTTAACACACTTATAAGTTTTGATGTGAAGAGACATATCCTACTTATCTCCACAAAAGTTATTCGTGATTATGATATTAAATAACAAATGTTAGGACCTATTATTAGAGATCTCCTACTAACTCTCACCAATATTAAAAATTTCTCCTTTAAAGGAAGCGTGTTTGCATTGACCTGGAAGAGGGCTCATAATATCCTCTACCTGAAACAGCTAACCCTTCCTTAGTATACCTATTTTATCCTATTTCAATTCACCCAAATCTTCCCAAAGTGTTTGAATGTATTCTCTGAAATCAACTGTATAGTTATCTTTTCTCTAGTAACCTGATGAGTCCATATCAAACTGGTTTGCATTCTGGATGTAGCACTGTAACTGCATTGGCAAAAATAGCGCATGATATACGATTGGTTGTAGAAAATAAACAACTAACATATTGGTGCAATACTGGACTTCAACAGTACCTTTTACTTTATTGATTTTGACAGCCTCTTAGGCACCCTATCATCTCTAAATGTTTCTAACCCTATAATTGATTGGTTTGTTCGTGTGGTGACAGATTAAGAATACATAGTGTTACCACCCCTATTCATCCCGTGGGTGTCGTAAAAGGCGACTAAGGGAACAAAGTATGCAAGGCAACATTGTTACAAAGAGAAGGAAAACTTGGAACAAACCCTATTCCAACCCGTCTGGCCAGCGTGGTATAGTAGGTCAAAATCTCCTAGCTAAGAAGAGGCCTATGTCCAGCAGTGGACTGTAAATGGCTGATGATGAATTGATTGATTTAGTTCTTATATTCGGGGATGCTCGCAACTGATCTATTCGGAAGAGACGTCCTCTAACTAGTGTGACCTTACTGCGGGTGTGCCCCAAGATGGTGTGCTATGTTATCTCCTCTACTCTTCTCCTCTCCATTTTCATAAATGTTGTTACAAATGTTTTGTTTTTTTGATATCATTTATATGCAGACGATTTGCAGTTATAGCGCCACTTTAAGATTGAAGAAGTTACGTTGGCTGTCACTGCCATCAATAATGATATACTGAACTGGACAAAATCATTTGGGCTGTTTGTCAAACAAATAGAGCTCTATCGTTCCCTTCAGTAAACAAGTTATGTTTGCAAGCTTGAGAAGAAGACAGGGAAGCAGGCCTGAGAGAAGTTTAAAACTCTCCCGGCTCACCAAGACCCGGAGCGGGGTGGTTATCACAGACGAATCAAGCACAAGAACGAATGCAGAATATGTTTTTTGCAAGTGAATGCGATATTGTTTTTTTTTCCTATATAAAGAGTCTGTCAAAGTGACTCTACTCTGCCTGATGGGAAGCAGGAATAGAATCCAAGAGTTGTGGTCACCGTACTCATTGCAAACGCAGACAATGCGGTGTGATGACCCACACTATGGCGGCCTAGTGAGATGTTTTTTCACGCCGCTTGGGGACGTAAAAGGCATGACAATCATCGTGGCAGCGTAAGGCTCATACAGTTACTACGATAACTGTTACCCCTGCTACAATGGGTCTTCGGTCTCACACTTGCCAACGAAACACGACGGCACGGATGCTGGCTTTAGGTTGGTTTTCTGTGGGAGGGTAGTACTACCCCGGTTGAGCCGGCCCGTTCGTTCTGAAATTAGCGTGGCTTTACTACCTACCATTTATTTAATTCTTTCAAGGTCTGATTTGGCTGAAGAAATTTCAATAGAGAGAGAGAGAGATAGATAGAATCTGGGGTAGATTCTACATCATTAAAAAGTCTATCTTTGTTACTATGAAAACAGAATTTGGAGAATATCTATCCAAATGTTCACACGGCTCGACTACTTCGGGTAAATGCTATCTCATAATGATTTACTTCCTTGATAATAAAACTGATTCTTAATAGATAACATTAGGAAAATTGTTCATATTGTTTTTAAACTATAGGTGCAAATAAAATCATTTAATTTTAATTGTGTTTCTAAATAATTTTAAATAATATGACTGTGACTGCGAATATGAATGCGACTGCTATGCTTGAGGTCTCGGGTTCGATTCCCGGGTCGGACCAAATGCTTGTATGATCTGCAAATATTTGTTTCGGAGTTTGGGTGTTTGCTATCTATAATATGTACGTATTTACAAAAAAAAAGTATTTAAGTATTCTATCAGTCAGTCCAGTTATCATAGCACAAGCTGTGCTTAGTTTGAATTTAGACGATGTTGGTGTTAAATGTCTGAAATATTTATTTTTATTTATTTATTTATACTATCTTTACCAACCTCATGTCTTACATAGTTAACATTTTTTTTAGCACAGAAATAGGTGCATTGAAGCATTGAAAAACTAGTTCTTGTCCAGACTTTACTAAGTCGTAACACATACTCATTTCTAAACTACCACAACAATTCCTTAGTTTACAATTTTATTAAAAAAAAAAGATAAACTGGTATAATGATGATAATAGTGCATAAATCGTAAAATTGAAATATCGTTGACAATTTATTTATTTAAATCTTGAATTGATAAGGTTGGAAAGGGCGGCAAAAATTTAACAACCTACTGGCGGCAAATATTTATATAAATCCACTACTGTGTTGATGGATCGGTAAATAATCTTTAGAGTTTTAACAAATTCAACAATAATGTACACAAAGCCGCGGACACTAAGTGGTTCAATAAAATTATTTTTCCGCTCAAGTGCACTTAGTTTCTGTAGACTATTCGTCATAATTGTTCCTGTCTAAGTACAGCACTCGCAACTCGAGGTAACCCACCCTCTTTCCACAACTCCTATCTGTCTCTCAAATAGATTTCTCTTTAAAAACAAAGGGAGAATTCCTACGTTCGTGTTTCGCCTTTCGCCCTCTTTCCTTCGTAATTAATGAGAAGAGTTTTTCTACCTTTTGTTGCTGGAGGAAGGGCGGCTAATTGTCTCTAATTAATTGGGCCTGGGGTATTTTTAAACCCCTTTTATTCCCTTTGTCTGTTGTACTTGCTTCAAATACAGCGGTCGACAATCGGTGAGTTTACCCTCATTTTCAGTTCTCGCTCACATAATTGGTCGTTTACTGTTTTTGTTTGTTTTATTTTTAAACGATTTATATTTGATTGAGATTAACATTATAATCAACTTTCTTGAATTAATGATTCTAAATATGGTTATATAATCTAGTGTTTGTAAAGTAATAGTTCATTGGCAAGCGGTTATCATGGTCTTCTAATTCTTTACACTAAGACTTGCTGTTTTCTGAACATTATTTCGTCCAATGTTTCTGAGTTGACCCTTTAAAAAAAAGAACCTTTGTGTACCTAATTCATTTATGTATTCATTCGATTGTAACTTAAATATAATAATATGTCATTTTCCTTTTAATATATATATAATATGTTATTTTTTCCTTATTTGTAGGTAATTTTTACTTTTATAGTTGCGTAAAATATTTTTCGTTTACTTCACGCAATTCTTTAGTAATAATTATGTGTTTTTGAATCATTCCCTTACAAGTACACGTATTAAAAGTTAATTAATAATATCTATTTCGATAAGATTGTGAAAGGATCGATCGACAATCCCAACATTATCAGTTAATTTGGAGATTATGAGTTGTTTTTTTCAAATATCATGTAGATAGGCGATTTGTACAATAAATCCGATTACACCTGCTCGTTGTTACAATAAGGACTTAAGCACGTGTTGCACTCGATGTTACAGTTCTAAGACACAATATGAGTTACTCCGTTACTCGAATATACTTTATAAATGTCTAAAAATTTTCTCATATTGGTCGTATCCCTAATGTTCCTTTCTTGCCTTCCTTTTTATATAGGCTGTTCAAATTCACAGCTTTCAAACATTTTTTTTTTATTTTAATATCCAGACAAAGTGACTCTATCCTGCCTGATGTACAGTATGAATAGAATCCAAGAGTTGTGGTCGCCACACTCATCCTGAATGTAGGCAATGCACTATGACGGCCTAGTGAGGTGCTTTTAGTGTTGCATAGCTGTGATTTATTTGTTTGAGGTTAACAGGTTCAATCAAATAAACAAACGAATTCTTCAGATTTCTAATACAAGTATAGGTTAGTAGAGACTTAATAGATAAAAACTATTGCCTACTTTTAAGTTCTTTATATGTATTTAAATTTCATTCCATTCTTAAGCAAATAAACGAGGGGAAATTAAAAAGTAAATCAATTATTCCCAATCACTTCATTACCTTAAAGCGCATGTAACCCTCTCATTAAAATACCCTTATTGTCAACTTTTGTCATTAAAATAATTACCATGGACTTTTCCAACATTTTAAAAGACTATATAAGGGTCAACGTATATTGGATTAAAACAATTGCCGTGAGGTTCAAAATCTGTTGCCGCAGCAGTTACACCGAGAATGGGTGTACAGCGGCGCGGTGGACCGATCTAAATAATAGGCCACCACTTAAACAGAGTTGACATCCGGTGGGATAATAGGGATGGGATATGACACTGCTGCAAATCTATAGAATTTAATATTAATAAAAAACACCATGAGGTATTTTTATAATTGTTAGTTTTTAATTTCTATAGGTTTATTCAAGCGTCTCTTTAGCTAGCGACAGCCAAGTGAGTCTGTTTTCCATGGCGGCTAAAGACGCTTTAGTAATCGACGTTACACTTTTTATATAGTGAATATTCTTTCAATTCAATGGGTTATTTTCTGACCGAAGTGAAGTACTCATTCAGAAGCGAATCGATTAAAACTACGTAATGTTCTATTACAGGCAAGAAATTAAAAATAATGAAGTAAAATTATTTAGAAACAATCATAATTTTTACATATATCAGTGAAGAAGAGTTATATATAATTCATACACGCGTAAACTAGACCAGTTATATTGCTTTAAGTGTGTACAGCAACTCGTCACAAAACAAAGTACACTACACTAGCGCGTGATAGTCAATTCCGATTCTTACCTTATCTATTAATTAAAGACTAATTATTACATACCAGTTGATAATACAGGGTGGGCCAAGAATTAGTTAACATTTGAATCTAACATTCAGCGCAAACAAATACCGCTCGACCGTTAGCTCGTTTCTTGAAAATTTGGATCACTACACGAGACCGCAGCGTGCTTACTGTATAAAACAATTTTTTTTAAACAACATTTTGCTTATTATTGTGAGACGCTTATTTCGCATTGAATAGGATTTACACGACTTAAATTACTGTCCGAGTGCTCCTTTAATAAAAAAATAGGTGAAGAAGTTGGAAAAGATGGGATCTAAGCTAAATGTGAAGCTAACTGGAGGCCTATGGACTTCCCGGACCGAAGAGAACGTGCAGCAAATTTCCGCTTCTGTTCGACGTAATCTAGATTTATCGACGCCCAAAACGTTATATTTTAAAATTATATTCATATAAGATCCAGATAGTGCAGGAACTAAAACCTAATTAAATTTGCGTAACTCATATGCGAAACAATGTTAGAACGATTTAATGATTTTGACAACACCTTATTTTCACCTCAACATGTAACGTTTTCGGACATGTAAACAACCAGAATTGTCGGTAATGGAGCAGTGACAATCCCAAAGCTGAACACGAGAGGCCACTTCATTCTCCCAAGGTAACTGTATGGGCTGCAATTTCTGCAAAACGAATCATTGGACCCTACTTTTCGAAGATTCTCGCGGCCGTTCATCTACTGTTAATTCGTCGAATATGTGAAAATATAATGGAAGTTCTTAGGACTGATGCTACTGGAATTTGCTGGCTACAATCGTAACACACGGTTTCAGCAAAATGAAGCCACTTGTCACACATCTAATGAGGCCCTGCCGGTGGTCAAAGACGTATTTTCGGAAAAGCTGATTTCCAGGCGAGGTGATATTCCATGGCCACACAGAAGTCCATATCTATCCCCAGCAGTCTTCTTTTTATGGAATTATTTGAAGAATCACGTCTACATCAATAAACCAAATATACTACGTTAACTAAAAAAAAAAACAGCGGAGAGATGTCTGTGATCTCGCGGTCTCTGCCGACGAGTATTCGAAAATTTAAGTGCTTGCTTAGAAGACTACAATCGTCGAAACGGTAGTCATTTAAACGATGTAATTAATATAAATTCCAGAAAGCTAATTACTTTCTTGTAAATAAACAATTTTTATAGTATATCAAATATTTTTTAATATGATTTTTCAAACGTTAACTAATTCGTGGCCCATCCTGTATTTATTAAAAAAGAAAACCTTGAAAAAATATGCCGATAATCTGTTTAAATCCCGTGTATTCAAGAAATTCTTCCATAAATCACTAATGAACAATTTAATTATCAATATCAACATAAATTCTTTATAGGCGCGTCACTAGTGATATCTTATTGTTTTATTTTTGAGTTTTTGTTCTGCCACCTGTGTTGTAAGTCGACTAAATACAAAAGTTCCATGCTATCACCCGAGATGTTCCACCTCACGATATATAACGACTGGTCGGTTGCGATTGTACACGTCATTACAAATTGAACTTTGATATTTGCTGAACTTATATATTTTTTTAAGTGTTTAAGCTTATACGGTGAATATTTTAGCTCATGTGACTGTAGTTTGTAATCCGCTTACGTGATGATTTTAATTTTATTTTAAATTATGTTAAAACTTATAAAAAATAAATATACATTACATAACTTAAAAAGTTATGAGTGTTGAAAACAATTATAACTACACGATATGGTGATTTAATAATAATGAAATCTTGCAGAATAACGACAATTATGACTCACAACAATATCTTTGATAAATAAGTCGTAGACAGCTATATTATGCCAAATTGACAAGTAGTAGAGCTTTGCTTCTTTCAGCACGAATGGGCCGGCCGACCGAGGCAGTACTACCCTCTTACAGAAGATCAACCTAAAGCGACAGCATTTGAGCTGTCGTGTTACAGTAGTGCGTGCGAGACCGGAGGCCCATTGATGCAGAGGTGACAGTTATCGTGGTAACTGTGAGCCTTACACTGCCACGATGACTGTCTTACCTTTTACGTTCCCAAGCGGGCGTGAAAATGCATCTCACTAGGCTGCCATAGTGTCAGTCACCGTACTGCATTGTCTGTATTCGCAATGAGTATGGTGACCTCAAGTCTTGGATTCTATTCATGCTTTCCATGTTGCAGAGTAGAGTCGCTTTGGCAGGTTTTTTAACAAGAAAAAAAGACACAACTTATGTTATTATGGAAATGTAAATATAGATGAATTACACATTTTTCATACATTTTTTTGTGCTGTGCGGAAATCCCCACGGATAACACCTACTGGTGGTTATGTCGGACTCGTACCGACCAAAAACCGCACGCCGTCTCAGGTACCAGTAGCCGGGGAACCAGGTGCACCCTAGTAAGGAAAATACCTGGAACCCCGTTTGATAAATTAGACATAGGCATAAAATAAATGAGCTGATTTATCTTATAATTATTTGGGAATGAGGTAGGAATTGAAACCGTGACTTCTGGCATAGCAGTCAGAATTAGTAACTACGAGACCAACAGATCAGTCTACAATTTTTTGAACAATGTTTTAAAATACAAAAACATGCCTAAAAATATCTTAACAATTCTATTTATACCTTCAATGTTAGGTGACCCTTTCATCTCTGAAGTAACTCAACCTTGGAGATGTCGTATAAATGTACAAAATTGTATTTTTATTTCAACCCCCGGGGGTAATAAATAGATTGGCGGCTCTCGACTTGAGCGAAGGAATTTCTGTGTGAAAAATAACCCAGATTTAGCTTAGAAAAAGTCTTGAATCTGAAGGAACTCTTTGAAATTTAATTCAAAGCTTTCGTGTTTTGTGGCATATAGTATTTAACTGTAACTTGCCACGCTTCACTTTGGCACACTGCAGTTGCAAAAGATCGATAAAAATCATATTTGAAGCGTGTTGTAGGTAGCTCTATCGTACCGATATTTGTACTCAATCAGTGCAAAAATTCTTACAGCGTACAAAAACCAAAATAAATCACGATGTAATAATAATAATATAATATATATTCATAATACCAACGTATATGTCACATACATATGTCATAGAACCGATAACCGCTGGAATGTGTTCTAGAGTGTATACCGCGTCTTGGCAAACGTAGTGTGAGATGTTCTCTGGTCAGATGGTGGGACGACTTGCATAAGAAGGCCAGTGGTGACTGGATGCAAAAAGCAGCAGACTGAGCACCTTGATCTGCCTTGGGAGATGCCTAGGTCCAGCCGTGGACTGCAACGGGCTGATGTTGATGATGGTGACGACACAAACCAACCAAATATTTTTATTTATAATGTATATCGGGAATCAATGATGCAATTAGAATATCGCGTCAAATAGTACTTCAAGTTGTCAGAGGTAATAAGTTTTTTTAAAATAACTGGTAGAGAGGTACCCAAGTGATAAGAATAAACTTTTTTTTTTAAATAATTTTGTCTAAAGTTAGTGTTATTATTATGTTATTAATAAGGTTTTATATATTTATGTTCTTAAAATAATTCTTAAAAAAACTAGATTACAAATGGATTAGGGATTAGGAACCCCTCTCAGGTAAAGGCCTCTCCCAAAGATTGCCACTGTTCACGGTCTCGAGCTATTTGTGTCTATTGCGGTCCAGCTATTTTCTTGATGTCATCATCCCATCGTGCGTAAGGTCTACCTTTATTTCTTTTGCCAGTTGGTCCTGGAGTGTGAAAGTATGGCGGTATTCACGCCCAAGCTTCGGAGAGCACGTTAAGTCAATCCCGGTTTACTATGAATATCCATGGTAATTTTTATTGAGAAATCAGTGCCCTTAAATATACTGACAATTAGTTTCAATATTCAAACTCAGTTCATCCTCAGGATTGTGAAGGTACGATGGCTTTCGCTCCTTGGAAGAATCGTTATTCAGATAAATTCGGTTGAACTAGTAACCGACCCAAAATAAGCCTCAGAAGATGATTTTGTTTTGTAGCATAGGACGTCAATTGAACACACGGATCTTCTTACACGAATCTCATACGTGACTACTGCAGTCTGCTGACTCCTGGGTAAGTTACCAAAGCGTTGCAGCCCTTTCAATCCCCTTCAGAATCACAGAGCTTTTGGTCTCCGGTAACCTCACTCAATGGTAAAAGCATCGAAAAAATTAGCCTACAATGTGTTTTTGTGAAGCGGGAGAGCCCCGACACGGGGTTCTCCGGCATACAGTATTGTATACGTTTGTTTGGTACTACTCCGACTTAACCCTTCGCCACATGCCCCGGTATGAAATCCGTGGTCGCTACCGTACAAAAATTGAGGTTATGTACAAAATATAAGAACAGCTATGGCATGCGTGTATATAAATTATGTTTAATATATTATATTGTTGCTATAGTGAGCAAAATGGCGTTATAAAGTTATTGCGAAAGCAATATAAGTCCATTACAGTAAAAGATCGTTAATGGGTCCCACTAATTGCGTATAGGTGTGTATACGTGATGATTGTTTTAGTTATATTAACCACTTATAAAGTATTATTAAACGCTTTAATGGCCCTCAAGCCTGGGGTCCCGTTGATTGAGAAATGTCGGATAATCTACTTATGGATATTGAGAAAGGAATTAAATTAAATGAGTCATAAGTTAGGTATGTCTGCATTTTTGTTTTTTTTTATGGTAAAAAAAATTGTAAGTAACGACTAAATATTCATACAACATGCAGTTTAACCTCATAAATTATCATCATCAACAGCCTTAACAAGTTCACAGTTGGACATAGGTCTCTTAGTAGAAAATCGGTTTTGGCCCACAGGTTAGGTTGATAAGGGGTTTGTTTTAAGTTTTTCTTCTCTTTGTAGGTGTACTGTCATTATAATTTCGTAATTATCATTTATTTTTAGGCTTTTTCTTTAAAATTTTGAGTTTATACGAGTGAACAATAAGACAGTTCTCTTAAACAATGAAATTGTAGTTCATGTTGTAAACAAGCTTCACTAGATGGCGCTACACGTCGCTAAATGATAAATAGTTGAAAATATAAAGATATTTGAGTATCTATGTTTATTTAATTGTATCGTTTTAATATTGAACTGATAATGTTATCTGATATCTATAATTCAAAAGATTCATTGTAAAAATTAGGTAGGATTATTTACTTAACATGAAAATAAAATGATACACACGTACACCTCATCATCACTTTATTCTCGCCTGGTATCAACACTGCTGATAGAACATTATTGCCACAATCTTGACATCCAACAACAGAGCACAGATTTCATCCATATTTATCAGGCCTACCGACCACGTTTGCTGGTTAGAGTGTTTTGAACAGATTCTTCTTTAGTATACTGCTCATTTAGTCAGAATATACCTTCTGATCTTGTACACTTTTGTAGTCATTCGCTCTTTTCTCATCCTTCCAAGATGGTCAGAAATCACAGCACCTCTTTATATTATTTATTTCCTAACTCTTATTATCATCTCTCGCTGTAACGGTGAAACTTACAGTTCTCTTTTTACTTTTCTTTTTTATTTTCGACTTTTACTGCTATATTTTAGAGTTGATATTGCTCCCTCGTTCAGCATCAGATTAACATGTTATGTTCTGACCTCTCACAAGAGAATACAGAGCGGTTAATGCTGAGTTTCTTTTTTGAGCTTTACTTTCAATGAGTTGTGGTCACCATACTCATTGTGAATGCAGACAACAATATATGGTGACTCCATACTGTGGCGGTCTAGTGAGATGCTTCTTCACGTCCCACTTAGCTTCGTACATGGCATGGCAGTCATCGCAGAAGTGTAATGTTCACACATTTACCACGATAAATGTCACCCCTGCATCAATAGGCCTCCGGTTTCGCACTCACCAACGAAACACGACTGCACGGATGCTATCGCTTTAGGTTGGCCTTCTATGGGTGGGTAGTACTGCCCCGGCCGAGCCGGCCTCAGCATGGCTCTACTACCTTATACCTATCAATCTCTGAAACTATTTATCAATTTAAATAAACGTTATTGAATGTGATAGATATTTTAGTGCGGCATGTTATTTTATATTTATAGGCATTGTGTTACATCACGCTTTGATCTTGGGGGTGCAGCAGTGACAGTGCTGCTAAGTAGATGGTTGTAAATGAGGGTTAACTTTAACGATTGATGAAGGTTTATTTGTTTTTATTACACTTTAACTATTCAACATATTCTAATAAAATGTTTTAAGTGTACAGACATGCAAACGGTGCACAGCCCACATTCAAAATGTTTATTTGATTCAAAAGAATGTAATTAGCTTCTCAAAATACACAAATTTCTATGTAAAATACTTTTTAATAATCGTAAAGTGATCTTTTAAAGGATCTATTTTATTGACAACTGTCTTTTCTCGTCAATACCACTATATACTTATACTAAGTACTACTACACTATATACTAAGTTAAAAAACCTATTCATTATCATAAAAAACATTATAATTAGGTAAATTTAAAAATAAATAATAAATTAAACATACCCAGACACAAAAAAAGATAAAACGATAAAAATTGTTAGGATTAACAACGATTACTGGTGTTATAAAGATAAAAATATTATTATACAGGTGGGGCAAGAATTTGTTAACATTTGAATCTAACATCCCGCGTAAATAAATGTAGCGAGGAGCGCGGTGAGGGCTCTGACCACTAGCTCGTTTCTCGGCAGTTTTGTCACAACGTATCGTTTCACGAAGCCGCAGTGCACTTACTGTGTGAAACAATTTTATTTAAAGAACAGTTCGCTTATGAGAAACGCTTGTTTCGCGTTGAATACGATTTACACGACTTAAATCAGTGTCCGAGTGCTTCTTTAATGAAGAAATGGGTGAAGAAGTTCGAAGAGACGAGATCTACGCTAAATGTGAAGCAAACTTTAGGCCCATGGATTTCTCGGACTGGAGAAAACGTGCAGCAAGTTGCCATTTCTGTTCGACGTAATCCAGATTTATCGACGCGCCAACATTCGGTTGAATTAGGGTTATCTCGCACATCATTACACCGTATTTTGATATTATATTTGAAATTACATTTGCAATTTGATTAAAATTTGTATAATTCGTATGCCGAAACAATGTTATAACGATTCAGTAATTTTGACAACATCTTATTTTCTGACGGAGCCCACTTCCACCTCAACGGACATGTAAACAAACTGAATTGCAGGTATTAGCGCAGTGAAAATTCCAGTTTAGCACGAGAGACCACTTCAATCTCTCAAGGTATGGGCTGCAATTTCAGCAAAAGGAATCATTGGATCCTACTTTTTCGAAGATTCTCGCGGCCGTTCAATTACTGTTAATTCTGCTGAATATGTGAAAAATGTTACGGAAGTTCTTGGGACCGATGCTACTGGAATTTGCTGGCTACAATCACAACACATGGTTTCAACAAGATGGAGCCACTTGTCACACAATGAGACCTTGCCGGTGGTCAAAAACATGTTACCAGAAAAGCTGATTTCCAGGGGAGGTGATATTCCATGGCCAGCAAGTCTGCTCTTTAATAAATAACCTCATAAAAAGAAGTCTCTTTTTATGGAATTGTTTGAAGAAATGTGTCTACATCAATGAACTAAATATACTAAATTGATTAAAAGAAAAAATCAGTGAAGAGATGTCGGAGATCTCGCGGTCTCTTTACCGACGAGTATTCAAAAATTTCTGTGCTCACTTAGAAGAGTACAAATGCCGAAACGGTGATCATTAAGACGATGTAGTTTCTAGAAAATAAATTTTAACTAATTAACTTTCATGTAAATGAACCATTTTTATGATATATCAAATGATTTTTTTATACGATTTTTACAAATGTTAACTTATTCGTGGCCCACCCTTTATAAATTATAATGTATCTAAGTATTTAATTAACAATAAAATCGAAACAGCCGTATGAGAGTTAGGATGCCACAGACAGATTAAGAAAGCACACATTAAACTTCTTCCACCCCTTTTATTGCAAAAATTTTACATCCCTTAAAACACATATTACTATCATACAATGAAAATTATGATATTTATAATCAAGCCCTTTTAATAAATTGCTACAGAACCCAACCCTTGTAAAGGACTTCACTAATTTTTATTACCCAAAGCTACCTGAGATGATCGTAAACCATAGACGCGACTCCATCTCTATAAAACTGTCTCTAAATATATGGAGACAAGGAAAAATTAACCATAATGCTTAAGAAATAAGGTTATAATTCACAAAATAGTCTCTATGGTAGCTCTAATAATGATGTTTCATATTGTCACTGCTAAACTTTATTTTTAATGAGACTTTTTTTGTAACAATCCATTAGAATGTCGTCAATGATTTAAAGTTTTGTGGTTTTATAAGCATTTTGGAATGTTGGTGATGAAGATGTATGGTCGTATACATATTTCATACTGTACCATATTATTTACAATTGCCAAACAAAAATGAACTTAAAAGATTTATCGTAATTTGGTACAGATTAATAGACCAGGCCAGGTTTTAAGTATTTCTTTCATTGTTTTTCACCGAGTGAATAAAGATCTTGAAACCCACAACAATTCCCCTCACTCTGATTCTGGAGGAGAGGCTCTAAGCATGGCAGTGTAATTATCACTCTTGAGTTGAATTTGTCTATGAGCGTCGATAGTCAGTTACTATCAGGTAAAATCCACGTCTTTACCCACCATCATCAATAGCTTTTAACAGTCCACTGCTGGACATAAGCCTCTCCTTAAAAAAAGGAGTTTTGGCCTACTATACCCCGCTGACCAGAATGGTTGTTATAGGGTTTGTATCACTGTCCCGCCTGTCACCACTGCGATTGCGGTGAGGACTCGGCTCAGCACACGTTGGCGGTTTGTTCCGCTGGGCGGCGCAGCGTGGGGTCCTCACTGCAGTTATTGGAGGAGATCTCTCGCTACCGGCCGTCATCTGCTCCATGGTCGGTAGCGACAGTTGTTTTACCGCGGTCGCAACCTTCTGCGAAGACGTAATTTCACGGAAGGAGGTGGCGGAGAAGGCCCGGGAGGATGATGTCCACTCGGACCCAATTCGCCGCCGGCGAGCCGGGCGGTGGAGGCGTGCATACCAGCGCCTCATGCCGCCTTGAGTGTGGCCGCGGGTGGACGGGACGGGTTTGCCCCTCCATCCGCTACAACGGCCAGCCGCGAGGAGGCGACGTCCGCGTGTGCCGTTCGTCGTTTAAAATAGAGAGTTTACCCATAGATGGTGCCCGCATTAACGGGCAGGCGCTGGAAGGGATCTGGATGTCGTAATAGCAGTGGTTCCCGGATCCCTCCTATCTCAGGCGCAGAGTGGCACACCGTGTGGTTTTAGTCGGTCCGATTCCGACACACCACCCCGCTGTAAACCCCGGTGGGGTGACGGCTAGAGGGGATTTCCACACGTTAAAAAAAAAAAAGTGTTTGTATCAAGTTTTCCTGCCCTCTGCAATGATGTCCTGCATAATTTACTTCCTTTATCACCTCTTACGACACCTATGGGATGAATAAGGGTGGTGACACTCAGTATTCTTAACCTGTCACCACATGGATAGTTGCCCATCAATGCCATTAAATAAATTTTACCACCTGTAAAGCTAGCAAACATAATACATATTTACATATTTGTCTCAACATAAACCCATCTATGAACCAAGCTGATGAAACTTATGTTTGTATGAAACTATTGTTTTCATTAGCCTTCATAGATGGCACTATACCTTCCACCTAAAAGTTATTGGTAAGACTCCATGGATAAAACCTGTCGTATGGAACAATAGCGTAACATAAGCGAACGGAAGAAGAGGCCATTTTGCATTTTCTGGAGGCCATTTTCTTCGGCCATTCAGTCGAGGTTTGGTCCAACAGAGCGGGCATATTTGTCGATACCTCTGTTGGCTCTTCGCTCTTTGAAGCAGTGAGGAGGAAAACCTTGTTAAAAAATCACCAAGGTGGCATCCTTTCTCGGGTCGGAGTTCCTCCGTTATCAGTGGTGGCAAAAGTAGGACGAACTTGGTGCGTACTTACAGTGCCACCGAGCAGGCATCAGGAGATGCTGTGTCCCTGCCGCCGTCAGTACATCGTAGTTCCGAAATGAGTGTCGTGGTTAGGTCTCGCGACTCCAATCGTTAGCAAGGGTCTTGGCTTAGCCACCCGGACTGCAAGGAAGAAAACTTCCATAAAAAATATCCCGAATCTCGTGTTCTGGTGTCTGGTCATTGGATGAATGGCTGATGGACAGTTTAGCCGAAAGCGCACTCCCAGCCGAGGTACCTATGAAACCTTCGATTGGACATAACTCTATTCCGCAAAGTAAAATAAAATGGCCTGAATGTGCGGCACCACGGCCCTCCTACGGGTAAAACCAATTATAGTAGTAGTTAGGTAAAATATGATGAAAAAATTAATAATAATTAAAAACTAATACACACACACACATTTATACACATAAACAAAGTATAATTAAATATATTACATCAATATTAAATACAAATACTCCTAAATAATATGTACATTTTCTATCACCAAAGATATGTTAAATTTTAAAGTTTACACAAATCAAAATCGAAATTATTTTTAATAAATTAAATGATGACACACCATAACCAGTTTACAAACAAACACATCTTCATCATGACAGGTCTACTTACGAAACCAGGTAGAGAATTATTTACCCATCTTCGTCAATCAAATTCATTGGATTCCACAAGAGGACAGATAAAAAACTGCCTCCGAACTCGTCAAACTATTAAAGGGGACCAATTAAGTCGGCCATTTTGTTAATAGTTCCTACAAAAAAAGCTATAAAAAAGTTTTTTTATGTCTTCATCACATGTTTAGTTTTTGTAGTTAAGCGGCACCCGCGCTTGAAATACCATGGCTCTATAAAATTAGATATTTAATGTCCCTTTCTTTTTGCTTTAATGTTGTGAACAACATTGATTTGAATTTTACTGCTCGTAGCTGACCCGGCAAACGTTGTTTTGCCATTTTTACTAAAATGGCTATTAAAAAATAAAGGTTGATCGTAGAAGGGTGAAAATTGAGGATTGTATGTATTTTTGTATGTTGTATCATAAAGTCAAAGTCAAAGTCAAAAGTCAAAGTCAAATTCATTTATTCATTTAGGTCACAAAAGACACTTATGAACGTCATAAAAAAAACAATAAAAGATGAAAGATGAACAATCTGTCGATTAAAATTACAGCTAGCTGGGTTCGCAGATTGTTCATGGTAGAGTGGTGAGAAAAGAACCCAGGAAAGAAACTCACCACCACTCTTTTAACTCAAAATCTTTTAAATATTAAACTAGCAGTTACATTCACAATCATAGGTCTTAAAAAAAGAGCAATTCATTTCCAAACATCTAAATCTGTGACATAGTCTGAAACTGAGTAATAAGCCTTTTTGGACAACCTCAGCTTAACAAATTTCTCAAATTTACTAATAGATAATAATACTATGTTGTTTGGTAATTTGTTATAAAATTGTATACATTGACCCACAAACGAATTCGATATTTTATGGAGCCTAGTAGTGTGCAAGGCAAGTTTATTTTTATTTCTTAAATTAAATTGATGGAGATCACTATTTTTCTTAAATTTACACAGATTTTTATGCACATACAAAAGATTCTCGTAGATGTATTGTGAGTGTAGTGTGAGAATGTTAATTTCTTTGAATCTGTTTCTTAGTGACTCACGCGGGCCCATCTTATAGATAGCCCTAATAGCTCGTTTCTGGAGCACAAAGATTGAATCAATATCAGAGGCACTGCCCCAAAGCAATAAACCATAGGACATAATGCTGTGAAAGTAACTGAAATAGACTAATCGCGCAGTATCAACATCCGTCAATTGACGAATCTTTCTCACAGCATAAGCTGCAGAACTAAGTCTACCAGATAACGTTTCTATATGTGGGCCCCATTGTAACCGTGAATCTAAAGTTATACCTAGGAAGACAGCCTTGTCTGTCAATTCCAGTTCCTCCCCGTTCATCAAAACACTAGTTTTTACTTGTTTAACATTCCTAGTATAAAATTTAACACATTTGGTTTTACTCCTGTTTAATAACAAGTTATTAGCGCAAAACCAAAGTACCATTTTAGAGAGAGCATTGTTTACATCGTCAATTACCGATTGCTGTCTGTTAACTTTAAATACTAAGGATGTGTCATCTGCAAACAACACTATCTCATGGTTATCCCTCACAAGATGAGGCAAGTCGTTGATGTACACAAGGAACAGAAATGGACCCAGAATAGACCCCTGGGGCACCCCCACCGCCACAGCTGATCCCTGGGATAATTTACCATTAACATCTACTCTTTGAATCCTATCACTTAAATAAGAAGTAAGAAGATCCAAAGCACTGCCTCTTATTCCATAGTGGTGTAATTTCCTGACAAGTGTTTCATGCTGCACACAATCAAATGCTTTAGATAAGTCACAAAACACCCCGTAGGCGTCACGTAAAAAAATAGAAATTAAAAATGTTGTCTAAAAAAAAAAAAAAATTAGGGTTGTACTACCCCTAACATTTAGGGGGATGAAAAATAGATGTTGGCTAATTCTCATAGATACCGGATAAGCACAAAAAATTTCATCAAAATCGGTTAAGCCGTTTCGGAGGAGTATGGCAACGAAAACTGTGACAGGAGAATTTTATATATTAGATTTATTTAACTTTTTTATGGTACAGAAGGCTATAGGTAGGTAAGGTAAGGTCTTATAGGCCAGCTTGCTGACAGCAGTACTGCAAAAAGAAGCCAAACTTGACACAAACCTGCAGTCACTCCGTCTGTCAAGCTTCACGTAGCAGGACAAAACTTCTTTTTTAAAAAGAGGTCTATGTCCAGTACTGGACTGTTCAAGGGTGGTAATGATTAAAATTTACATTTAACAGACCTTACCGTTTAGTGATCCGGACCACTAATCCGGCGGTCGTAGGTTCGATTCCCACAAATAGCAAACAATAGTGTGTTACGTATAACAAATAATAATTTGTTCTGCATCTACTGATATGCGCTGCTGCACGAAGGTGTCCCCATGGGAGCACTAATCCCGGTCATGTATATGGGGAGTAGTTCTTAAAAGAAAAGAATAAAGAAAGAAAGTTCAAGTAGTGCCTAGTTTGAGGTCAGACAGCTGTGTGTGGGATGCGTGATTATAATATTATAATTATAGACGACACAGGAGTTTCGACTTGACTGCCGCTTTCTGTGCTGAATATTGTGGGTTCAACCCCAGGTGTTGTCACACCACTTTGTGTCCTCCACATATTGTTGTTTTTTGTGAGGCTTCACGTATGTTTGTAAAGACTCCCGCGGCACCGGAATATTCCTACTGCGGAAGCTGTCTTTTCAGAAGAACAAAACAGACTATATTCGTAATGCTATTTACATGTAGGTAGATTCATCATCAACAGGATTTTACAGTCCACTGCTGGACATAGGCCTCTCCTTAGCAAGAAGGTTTTGACCTACTACGCTGGCCAGACAGGTTGAAATGGGGTTTGTTTCAAGTTTTCCTTCTCTTTGTAATGATGTTGTCTTGCATATTTGGTTCCCTTAGTCGCCTTTTACGACACCCACGGGATGAATAGGGGTGGTAACACTATGTATTCTTAATCTGTCACAACACGGACTCGTTAGGTAGATTATAACGACTATTGATAAAATATAAGAAACAACGGCATACACATGAAAATACTGCTGTTGAAATATTTTTCTTATCAATAGTGTATACTTGTCAATTGTGTGTCGAATTATCCGAGGTAACAGATAGTACTCACTGTAATGATTCAAGTGATTGCTTCGGTGGCGCAGCGGTAGTGAATACGACTGCTGTGCTTGGGTTCGATTGCCGGGTCGGATCAAATGTTTGTATGATCTGCAAATATTTGTTTCGAAGTTTGGGTGTTTTCTATATGTATGTATTTATGAAAAAACAGTATATAAGTATTATATCAGTCAGCCTAGTTATCATAGCACAGGCTCTGCTTAGTTTGAAACTAGATGACGTTGTGTGTCAAATGTCCGAAAAATTTATTAGAAATTTCCTGAGGGTAAATTATTTGATTAACATCGTCAAGTTATAGATTTTAAACGGTATGAAAAAGAAACAGACACCAATTACTTTTTTAATCCTTATCCAGCTTAACAAAAGAATTACCCGCCTGTAGTCGATTATGACGATTGTACCTACAAAAGGCAACTTATCAAGGGCCCTTTAGTACTAAGAGTTTTATATTTATGAGTTATTTTATATGATCGTTAACTGTATTCGTCCCTTTTACTCGGGAACTCGAAGGCTATAATGTTTAGTGCAGTCATATACAATAAAATATTGGTATAAGGTAAGATATTTCCAAGCTTTGTTTCAAACTGTCGCCTGCTTGTTATTTTTTGTGAAAATATTAAGCGCTTTTCTAATCAATCAACCTATCGCCGTTCACTGCTGAACGAAGGTCTACCCCGAGGCACGCCAAGTGCTTTTCTAAAATATAAGTAAATAAAATTACTTGTTAAAATATCAGTTATATGCTAGTGAAAGTTCGACGAATATTAGTTTAGCCGTTCTACGGATTAGCCGACATAAATATATTTAAATAAAACAAACAATGCACAAAATTCGATCCAGTGTGGTGACGGGTTGATAATACAGAGTTTCACTATCCCTATTCGGGTGGGGTGGTATAACCCGTGGGTGTCGTAAGAGGCGACTAAGGGAACAAAATATGCAAGACAACATCACAAAGGGAAAGGAAAACTTGAAACAAACCCTATACCAACAAGTCTGGCACGCGTGATATAGTAGACAAAACCTTCTCTCTAAAAAGGGCCTATGTCCAGGAGTGGGCTGTTAATGGTTCTAGCTGCAGTTTTGATAGTGTCACTATTGATTTCGTCAATATTTTTTTTTGGATAAAAGTCACTTATGCGCTATTTAAGAGTGTGATCTTCATGGGTCGCACCCAAAAGATTCTTTCATTGAAATATGTAGTTCCTAGTACATATCTGAACGGATAGTAGGTATTCCTGAGTACGTTGAGAAAAAAAACTGTTATCAAAACGGATAAAGACTGAGCAGAAGCTAAGACATACCATTAAATTACCACCCATTACGGTGAATTAGCTTCTTACATTCTTGACACCAAAACATCTAATTAGAAAACACAACATGAAATTTGTTAGAAAATATAAACAGAATCAATAAATGTTTAGTATTTCTTAATACAATTTAAACGAACGTCTCACATTAATTGTAATTAGGCAGAAATTAACATTTATATTATTTCGATGTAAATATTCATTAACATTAAAAAATGTTTAATAGGCCTTTTTAATGGTTATCCGGTTTTCAAGTCCCAAACGCTTACATACATACATGTATAAACATATTTCACGCACACAGAGTCACACGCCGTGAAATTTAAAAAAGTTTTGTTTGTGTTGACTACATGCACGTATTACATATCATTATTACATAATACTGCTTGGGTTTGACTTCGTTTTCTTTTTCGAATTTAACATTTAAATAAGTAATAAATATTGTCTGCAAATCTTTTGCCGCAACCCCCAAATAAGCTGACTTACGTACTATAAGTCAGCTTATTTGGGGGTTCATATTCCAGACTGTTGATAAATAATAAAGTTTTTTTTTATATCCCATCACATCAACAGTCTTTACAGTCCACTGCTGGTCATAGGTCTCTCTTTAGCAAGGAGGTTTTGGTCTATTATACGAAGTTGAAAAGTTTAAAATTTAGTATTTGTACTTTTTTGTTTGTAAGCAAAGTTTTCCGTGTTTCTTTAGTGAATCTTCCGCTCGTAAATTGCTTAGAGGCATGTTTAATGACCTATATTAATAAGCATTATATAATTAAAATTAAAATCTGACGAACAGTCGAACATAAAAGCCATTTAAACAAACAAGAAACTATTAAGTTTTATTATATTACTATAAATTTATATTGATAAAGTTAAAACATAGCATTAAATGAGAGAGAAAATATTAAATGCACTTCGTTAATATATAAGTACCGCAGCAATCAAACCTATAACAAATAAGGTGTATAACCACTGAACCGCGGTAGTATAATAACGTTACACATGATAAAGATTTACTTAAGTGTTATAACCACTTTGGTAAATAATCACCGCACGTTCGTCATTTTACTACCGAGAGACAATGAACCCGGGCCTTTAATAGTTCATAAAGTTTTTACATGCACCCTCAGTTGACTCAGACCCTATAATTCCAGAAAAAGCCATAAATTATGGTTTAGGAATACTTTATTGTTAAATTTTAGTGATTATTGTAAAAGTGTTTTTGAA
The DNA here is from genome assembly GCA_949316085.1 of Hypercompe scribonia. NCBI lineage: Eukaryota > Metazoa > Arthropoda > Insecta > Lepidoptera > Erebidae > Hypercompe > Hypercompe scribonia. Next base: position 16,696,183 of record OX438989.1, read on the forward strand.
AATATAAAGATTTATTAATGTGTTTTGATGCTATTAAATGTTTGACTTAGAGAGTGAATGTTTGTGGTTCGAGTTCGATTCTCGACTCCGATAACGTTTTGTGTTATCTTACTTACATAAAGTTTGATGCATTATGTTATAGATAAAATATTTCAGTTTTGCTCTATATAAACTAATGTTTAGTTATGATTTTTCATCAAATTGAATGATATATTAAGGCAAACTATTTCTTAATGTTCCACTATAACGCTATTAATATGAATGTTTGTTTGTAGTTAATCATTGTAAAACGCCTGAACGCATCTGCATGAAACTTTAGTACAGACATATATCATAATTTGGAATAAAAATTACTTAGTTTTCATTTCTGTGTAAAATAAAAAATAAGTATCCCAGAAAATGTAACGTATCTTATCCCAAAGGCTGTCGCAGGTAAAAACTGAAATTATAAACGCGAAAGTTTACATAGACATATGTTAATCACACCAGAACGCATCTGAACAAAGTTTGACACAAATATAAACTATAATTCGGATTAGTATATAGGCTTCTTTTTAATCCTAAAAACAATAATAATTCAGAGGCATTATTATAATGAGTGAAACTACGGGAAAACGATCATAGCTAGTTAATAAGTTAAACAATTTTTTAATCATTTCAGTGATTAAGAAAGGCGTGGTCACAAGTTAAGGCTTATCCGATAAATTAGTAAGACTGATTAAAATTATAAAAAATAAATGTCATGTTATTTAGTTGCACTCTTCTAGACATTGATTTGATTTGATTGATGAGTTTCTTCTTGTAAATAATTTTTATTAGTCTACTGCTGAACACAGGTTTCTCTTCAGGAAGAAGATTTTGGTCTACTAAACCACTCCGACCAAACGAGTTTGTATCAAGTTTTCTTTCTCTCTGCGGTGCTATTAGGTTGAGTAGGCAAGTGCGGGTGGGCAAGTGCGGTCCTGCATATTTTGCTCCCATAGTCGACTGTCGCACAACCATGAGTTCAGCAGGAGTGGTAGTATTCCGTATTCTTAATCCGACACCACACGACGTACATTACACATGGAACCTACATCTGGGACGACCTACCCGCCTGGAAGTCCACCGTTCGCCGATAATTTTCGGGGAGCACTTCCACCTCCAAAACCCACAGGGGAGTACTACTAATCGTGTTTCACCACATAGTGCCATAGATTGGACAGCCCACATGTAAAACCGTCTTGTGGTGATATTGGCTCCGCCTAAATTGGGCAAAAGTCGCCCAAGGGCTGAAGCAGCGAATAAGAAAATAGAATAGACACAATAAGACAGAAGTTCTACACCTTTTTCGTTCTAAAGTCGGTTAGTAACATTATTTTTTCTAAAGTAGGAAATGTAAGTTGCAAGCCCTTTAATTCAATAATAATTATGCCCATCTCAGTCGTAGCACGTAGAGCCAGCTACGATATGACGTAGACAGTAGACGTTCGTGTCCGAGTGATGGTTGTTATGTCGACTTTCCATCTTCGTCGACTTCACTGAAATGTTATACATTTATTACCTTAAAGCCAAATTTGATAATTAGTCTATATTTAGATTAAATGCACTGAAAACATTTAATATAATACTTTTATGAACCACTTTACCAAATATTTGTAGGACCGTGTGCAATGCGTGTGTATTAATATAATATTAATTGCATTGATACAAAATGATGATAATTGTTTTTATCTTTTATAACACTCATAAACGTACTTTTGTATAAAATATGCATCAAAAAATATTTTGAAAAAAAACTGAAGAATTTATAAACTGAAGTTACTGAACAATTTACATCTTCTATTTTAGTAAAAAGAAATTAAGCTGTGGCAAGACGTTGAGTTGAACATCATTTTGATAACGTGAGAGAGACTTGTTTGGACATGGTGATACGCTGTCAATTAAATTAATCTTTGTAGATCGGAGTCACTCAATCAAATACTTAAAATAATAATTATGCATATTTATTTAATATTTATTTAAATTATACAATATTTATTCAGTAAACTATATAGGCAAACAAATACCACGTTATTATAATAAAAATATTTCCTTTTTTTTCTTTATTTTATTTATAAAAAAAGACAATACTAGCCCTAGGAATAAATCCTGTGTCGCAGGGGACTTTATGAACGTACAAAAAATAAACACAAAGAACGCCCAGACTTAGAACAGCAATTTGTAGATTACACAAAGTGTTGTCGCATGTGGGATTTGAACCTACAACACTCAGCATAGTAGAGAGCGGCGTGGCGACCACTTAAACCACTTTTTTTTTAACGTGTGGCAACCCCCTTGGGCCGTCACCTCACTGGAGTTTACGGCGGGGTGGTGTGTCGGAATCGGACCGACTAAAACCACACGGTGTGCCACTCTGCGCCTGACAGAGGAGGGATCTGGGAACAGCTGTTATTACGACATCCAGAACCACTTAAATCACTAGCCCAATCTTGCAGTCAAGTTAATATTGCTCCATAAATATATACACTTTGATAATTGCCTAAAGTGTAGGTAGACGTGAAAACAACATTTTACATTACACCTATCACATGATATTCAACACCTCAATAAATATCACATTAGATATAGTAATAATGTTCCATATGTTTATTTATGGTGTGTGATAACGGATTAAGAATACAAACTATCAGCATCCCTATTCATCCTATGGCACTGGAGCAAATTGTACAGGACAATATCACTGTCACACTGCACATGTCTGGCCAGTGTGGCTAATACCTCCTTTCTAAAGAGAGGCCTATGTCCAGCTGTGGACTGTTAAAGATTGTTGATGATAATGATTTATGTATTGTTAATCATATGTTTGTTCTTCCTGTTGTGCTTTCCATCATTCTAACTGTATAACGAATAAATGAGAAATGAGAGAAAATGATCGTTACCATCGTTCTTAATCTTAAATAAGGTTATATGTTAAAGACCAAACATTTTCAATTTAAATTTAAGCGTGTTATATAGAATCCACCGCACCGGATTAAGTTGATTCATCTGAAATAGTCTCTATCATATTAATTGAGGTCAACTTAAATTGGTACTATCTATTTTTGTTGTTTGAAAGGTGTTGTCTGTATATTATGTTTTCTGAACTATATCACTGAACCGATTTTAATAAAATTTGGCCTGTTGACTCTTTGATTCTTGGAGAACGACGTGAAATACTTTTTCTCGTAATAACTGATGTATCTACAAGCGGAGCCACGGGTAAAGCTAGTTTTGCTATAACTTTCAATCATTGTTTGACAGATACTTTGTTATCTTATATTAATTATAATAGCAATACGATGAAGCTATACTACTGTCTGTGTGGTGACAGATTAAGAATACATAGTGTTAACACCCCTATTCATCCCGTGGGTGTCGTGAAAGGCGACTAAGGGCAGAAACTATTCAGAAAAATATCATTACAAAGAGAAGGAAAACTTGAAACAAACTCTATTAGAACCCGTCTAGCCAGCGTGGTAGACCAAAACCTCTTTGCTACAGAGAAGCCTATGTCCAGCAGTGGGCTGTAAAAGGCGGTTTATGATGATGATTGATGATACTATGAGCATTTCATATTTAAACATACGTATACACATTATAGATAAATTAGAGCGACATGCAAAGCCAAAAATCGTATTCATTACATATTTAATTGTTTCGTTTGACACTCATTTACCACTAAGCTAGTGAGAGTAAATCGTATCAAACATTTTATAAGCATTGTCGAAGAGGATTAGAAAGAGATATATCTATAAAAATATTCGCCGATAACATATAATCAAAGACATTAACTTAATCGATCATTTAAAGATCGATTCATATTAACAAACAAATTTACACTCTAATGAATCGAAACCAGTTATAAAACGAAAGCCTCCAATCTCACGGATAGTTAATAAATAACATTATGGAACCATAACCGGTTATTTTACAAATGCTTCCGTCTGTGAAGGAAATATCTTATTCATTAGTATTCCAATTATTTATTGGTAATAAAATGGCTCATAGTTTAGTATTGAAATATAAATTCGATTATCTGATTAGATTTTAATATAAATGTACGTATTTTAATTGATATTGCGTACACACTATCTTATCTGTTGAATTTTCTTTATTGATTCGTAGTAACTGTGTTGATGTAATAGATTTTATTCTTCCGTGTCACTTTCACGAGGCTTGTGGCTATATATAACTGTCCTGTGTACTTTCTCTGAACGTGGGGTGAGCAGAAGTGTAGTCACTTAAATCTGACTAGCTAATAGTAAGTGTAGTGTAGTGGGAATATCTATTGTCAATACTCAAATTGTTCTATCAGGAAGTATAAAGCAAATAAGGCTTTTTATACTCGACTGCATGATTGGTCTAGTGGTTTAAGCGGTCGCTACGCCGTTCTCTACTGCGCTGAGTGTTGTGGGTTTAAACCCCATATGAGACACCCAGAACACCCAGACTCAGAACAACACTTTCTGTGTCCACAAATTGTTGTTCTGAGTCTGGGTGTTCTTTGTATCCGTGTATCTTGTCGTGTATGTTTGTAAAGTCCGCCGCGGCACAGGATTTATTTCTGGCTGCAGCATCAATATCATTGAAACACCGAATTTCAAATAAATCGAAATAAGTTAATAAGACCCTTCATTAACGAAATAACGAGCTAAAGATCTTCATAAGTTATAGCTAAAAAGTATTTCAGTCATGTCAGCACTGAAACGAAATAAAAATCACATCATAAGCGCTCCATTCGTTTCGTAGTTACGATACCACAGACAGACACACAGAGGTTACAGTTTTAAAACCGAATTTCTGCGTCAGGAACAAATAATGACTGGGAAAAGAGAAACCGTGTTTTTCGGTCGTTATTATTAATCTTTTATCAAGAAATTAAAAAAAAAATAGGTTATTAGATTACCTTACGTCCAGAAAGAGACATTTATTTTTTTTAAGAGACAACTGAGTTGATTGACATAGTCTACATTCACACGAACGAAGCCTCTTTTAATTACTGATCAATAAATTAATGTTGCCATCAAGGAAGTCATGCTTGTAACATTATAAATAAAATTTATTGGACAGAAAAAATCTGTCACATCGTTTTTTCTAGATCTGGTTTTGGGTACCGGAAAGTTGCAATCCTATTTTAATAATAAGTTCAACTTCGAATGGAGTAAAGGCTTTTACTTTTATATGATATGTTATGGGTCACTTTATTCAAAAGTAACTGCTCGTCCATGGATATCTTTAACTCAAGATTCATAACTGTCTTCATCATCTTTGATATGTGTAACTCAGGAGTCATAAATGACTTCAACATTCTTTGACATCTATAGCTCTAGAGTCATAAAGGGCTTCAATGCCCTTTGTCATCTATAACTGCCTCGGTGGCGCAGCGGTAGTGAATGCGACTGCTGTGCTTGAGGTCTCGGGTTCAATTCCCGGGTCGGACCAAATGTTTGTATGATCTACAAATATTTGTCTCAAAGTTTGGTTATTTTCTATGTATAATATGTATGTATTTACAAAAAAAAAGTATATAAGTATTCTATCAGTCAGTCTAGTTATCATAGCACAAGCTCTGCTTAGTTTGAAACTAGATGACGTGGTGTGTCACATGTCTGAAATATTTATTTATTTATTTATTATAACTGAGGAGTCATAATTGTGTTTCTGGCATTTGAGGCACTCTATAGGTAGAACTTTTTTCTGAAAATTTGGAGGTCTTATCAGTCGGCAAATACCATATTAGTTGAGTTAAGTAAAAAATTTCTTGTTAAGCAAATAGTAATGGAGTTCCAATTATTCTAGTAATGAGGATGGATGTTTCGCAGCATCAAACAATGGTGGAAGCTGCGACTGGTATAGGAGATTATGATTTCTCAGAGGAGTTCTCTCTAGGTAGTAGAGCCACGCTGATTTCAGCACGAGCGGGCCGGCAGTACTACCCTCCCATAGAAGGCCAACCTAAAGCGCCAGTATCCGTGTTGTCGTGTTTCGTTGGTGAGTGTGAGACCGGAGGCCCATTGATGCAGGGGTGGCAGTTATAGTGATAACTTTGTAAGCCTTACACTGTCACGATGACTGTCATGCCTTTTACATCTCCAAGCGGGGTGTGAAAAAGCAACTCACTAGGCTGCCATAGTGTGGGTCACCATACTGCATTGTCTGCATTTGCAATGAGTATGGTGACTATGGACATCGGTAACTTCTTATTGTTCATATCACCACCATTATTCATCAGATGGGGGTCATATGAGGCGATTAAGGAAATAATCTACGCAGGATAACATCACTGCAAAAAATAGGCACATTAGAAAAAACTTTATACCAACCCGTCTGGCCAGCGTGGGATGTGGGCCAAAACCTCCTTTCTAAGGAGAGACATATGTCCAGCAGTGGACTCTTAAAGGCTGTTGACGTGATGATGATGTGAAGGCACAGTTATTTGTCGTGGGTGGGAATCGAATCGTCGATTGACTGCACGGTTGGCCTAGTGGTTTAAGCGGTCGCCACGCCGCTCTCCACTTCGCTGAGTGTTGTGGGTTCAAATCCCACATGGCACAAATTATTGTTCTGAGTCTGGGTGTTCTTTGTGTCCGTTTCATGTATGTTTGTAAAGTCCCCCGCGATACAGGATTGTTCCTAATGCGGGCGTTGTCTTTTTTTTAAAAAGAAAAAAGAAAAAGAAAAAAGATTTCTGGCTGTAGGCCTATTTAAATATTTATAATTTATATACATAAACCTCTACTCAGAAAGGAAGTTTGCTTACAGTAAAAAAATATTATAAAGACGTTAAATCACTGAAGAAACCTTTATTTGCGCAGTCAGCATTGAGCTCGCGCCCCTACCCTCACGGAGTTATGTGATAGAATATTTACCCTCCTGATTACTATCTCGTTAATACTTTGCACCCCATCAATTTAAGTCCCATACCAATATATTATTAAACGCCTCTATATTGACAAACAATTTATTTAAATCTTTTACTGTATGTAGGCCATTTTCTTTTAGAATATTTTAGTGAGTTTAAAGCGCAAATAGTTTTAATAGCAATAGTACAACACCTGACACCGATATGGCAGATCGCACCACTCCTTCAAAAAGGTCAAGTCAATCACTTATGATTCCTGAGTTATATCATCCTCGAAATGCACACGCGAGTACAACCTTACATGTACACTTTTCTACATTTTACATATATAAAACAGTCAGATTATACAACAAAGTCGACAAGTTATCAGTGTAGGCTGTCACTCGTTGGAAACTTTTTTTTTATACTCTGAATGAGTGTAAATGTTAGACTAATGGCGGACAGGAAACAGGAGTAAATCGTTGTTTTCTCAGCCTCATTGGCAGACATCTCCGACGTCTTGTGGTGTTTAGGAGAAAGCTTGAATTTTTTTAGTGATTCAACTGTAGGCGATAGAAGGACTGATGCAGTTCCGTTCGGTGCAGTTCACTTAAGGTTTTAACTCTTGTTAACTCACTCCACTTTATGGTTAGTATCTGACTGCATAATAAGGAAGGTTGCATTTTTCTAGAATATGTCTGATGTACTTAATTTCTATCGTGAGTTGATTTCTTTTAAAAAATGTATATTATGGAACGTAATAGTTTACATAAATGTTAGTAAAAATAGATTGAACATGGCAAAAATGATTTAATAAGACAACGTTTTGCGCCATCAAATCTATCATCAAAATATTAAAAAAGAATTACAAAAAAAAATATAATTTTTTGACCTTTTCTTAATGCTGTCACTGTAGTTTTTATTAACATATTATTAGTTCCGGAAATGTCACATGCCGGCTAACCGCGTATCATCAGAAATTTGATTTTTCCACGACAAATTGAACTTAATAATAAATTGTGTAATAAGTGAACGCTTAATATCCGTATATCCGTAAAATTCCTTACACAAAACCCTAGTTACGATTACGAATTCGTAGAATGCAAAAGTCAACCGCTTTTCATAATGAAATTACCAACAAGTGCTAATTAAAACCCGCCTGACGAAGCATCGTGCGTCACTTGAACACATTCGCCGTAATTACTGTTATATTGTTATACTTGTAATGTTTGTTATGTTGTTATATAACACGCGTGTAATATAACGTGTGCCGTTAATATTTCAAATGGATACATAGTAATAACAATGCGATGTGATGGCGGGCACTCAATTAGGCGAAATGATACGCTCGCTAAAATACGGTGCGAGGCTTGATTGCTTGTCGTGTTTATTTTTGTTATTTTTATTATAATCTTGAAGGTTATTATACTATTTCATATTCTTTATACATTCTTCTGTGTGTTGTGAACGTTGATAACTCATAAACTTCTCTACGTTGATGGGATCCTTTGCCTATCTCATTTATCAGCAAAATACTAAATAGGGAACAAAATAACGGTTAACTAATAGCAAATAATTTTGAATTTGACTCGAATCCATAGTTTTGAGTCGTAGAAAATGCCTGTGCCATTAAGTTTACCTTATGCAAAATAAATAAATAAATACTAAAAAAAATCCATAGACTTTTTTTTAAGTGCCTGTCAAAGTTACACGTTAAATTCAGCCCGATGGCCAAGAGTTGCGGTCACCATTCTCTCTGTGAATGCAGATAATGCAGTATGGCGACTCACGCAATGGTGGCCTAGTGAGATGCTTTTCACACCCCATTTGAAGTCGTAAAAGGCATCAGACATCGTGGCAGTGTAAGGTTCCCACACTCACCACAATAAATGTCACCACTGGCTTTGGTAACCACTAGCATTTGGCGTTTTTGGGTAGTTTCCATCGGTACTATAGTGTATGTTGGAAGAGTCTATATCAAATCAAAGGTAGCGATCGGCCTGATAATGATCTTGTTTGCAGACGACCTAATAATATACCTTCAAAAGATTACATCTCTGCTATTTATCACTATTTATCACTTATATATAATATTGGTCTAATTATATATTTTATTTTAGTTATACTAATAACATTTTGTTATCAGAAAACAATTAAGTGATTATCGTGTAAAATTTCAAAGAACTTAGCAAAAACGTTTTCAGGCAATTTAAAAGAAAGTACAGTTGAATAATATATATTTTTTTTATTTTTGATCATTACATCAAAAACTTGTAACAGTGCGCTACTGGATAGACATCTTCTTAGCAAGGAGGTTTTGGCCTACTATACCACACTGGCCAGACGGGTTAGTATAGGACTTGTTTTAAGTTTCCTTCTTTTTGCAATGATGTTGTCCTTTTTTTTTAACGTGTGGAAACCCCCTCGGGCCGTCACCCCACCGGGGTTTATGGCGGAGTGGTGTGTCGGAATCGGACCGACTAAAACCACACGGTGTGCCACTCTGCGCCTAACATAGGCGGGATCGGGGAACAGCTGCTATTACGACATCCAGACAGTGATGATGTCCTGCAGAGGTTGCCCCTTGTTCAGCTCTAAAAATACCCATGGGACTTATGGTGACACGCGATATTCTTAATCAGTCACTACACAGACGTTATCTTTCATAGTAAGATTTAATAATTATTCTATGCCTCTTCTTGGGCCTCTTCGATTACTGAAACTAATAGGTACTACTTTTGCAGACACACAAATAAACATTATTTATTGGGATCTCCAACGGAGATCATATTTACACAACGTCCTTAATCCCAAACTAAACACACCTAGTACTGTAGGTACAAGACAACTGATATAAAAACATTTTTTTTTGTAAATACGTTTATATAATACATAGAAACAGACCCAATCAAACGAATAATACTCACGGACGCAAATCTTTAACTTGAGCGCGCACCAAACTTGCGAGCTTTGGCGTAGCAGTCCATTACGCAAACCCTACACCATGTACATAACCAAAAACAATAATTGAGTAAAGGGATATTATAATATACTTATAGTGATAATTGGTGGATATAAGATTGCAATAAGTGATCAGTACATAAAAAGGACTCATTGCTCGGATGCAAGAAACTGCATCCATTTGTTAATTTCAAATAAATTACTAAGGAAAACTATACGTTTTCAAAGCCCTGTCTGTAGGTTTGAATTACTGCACTTTAGTGTCTGGGAATTACTGATTTATTTCCTTCTTTAATTAAGGTTTACCAACAGTCATTACACTGATAACTAAAACGCTCAAGTTCTCTTAATTACCTTTTTCTTATTACTTCCTTGTATCTTACTTAACGACACTGTTTCCGTTTAGTCGACTGTCTATCATATCTCATTTTCTCTCTAACACAATTTTTCAGGCGATTAATCGATTCTATCCAGCCAGTTCTTTCAAACCATTAATAATAAACACGTAACAAATTCTTCTTGTGGTTTCAAAGTTTTTATAATAAAATCCCAACACTAATGTCTAAAGTTACCAATTCGTAGAAAAAGTTCGCATTAATCCCGACTTCTACTTTTAAAAGTAAAAAAAAAGTAGACATCAATTAAATTCGCCACACTCTCTAGTCGAACACATTTCCCGCGCGTCCGACACGAGAATGTCTATGTGTGCAACTTTGGCCGTGTGCGTGCTGTAATAGAGCGATGACGTGATTTCCTGCGCTGAGTTATTGCTACTGTACCGGCGCTAAATGCTTTGAGTGATGTGACCTTGTTTGGGGGAGAGTAGTATCTTTGGTTTAATTGAAAGCTTAGTTTTTTTTTAATTTCGGTAGTAGATGTATTTATTGTGTAATTATTTATCCGAATTAGTGGTGTGTACAGGCATGATAAGGTGCGTAATTATAATGAAACTTAGTTTAAGGTTAAATATACTATAATGCTTATAAAGGAAAATCACACCATAGTTAAAATAACTTAATGTGAGTTGCATTAGTACGTACTAATCTAAACATAATTTTTTTGTCAGATTAAATGTGCATTAAAAAGTTAGTCATATATTAAAAAGCGTATATTTACAAATTATTATACCATAGACAATCACTCATTATCATACAATATTAAAATTGCTAACGATAACAAAACGATTACTAATAATCGTTGATATCTACAGTAATTGGCGTAATGTGAATGCCTCATTCGACAATTTTTACATGTTTTTTATGATTATGATTTGGACAAAATAGCTTATCTATATAGATATGTGAAATTAATAAAGGATTTAAGTAATTGCGATACCAGGTAATACAGTTTAATTACTCATTGACGCAATTCACATATGGGATAAGGGTTATTTTCCATTTTATTCCGTTACACAATGCAAAAATTCAATGGCTTAAAAATTCAACTTTCAAAAAGTTATTTTCCATTAAATATATAAGAATGAAAAGAAATAAAGAAAAAAACGTGTCTGTAAAAATTTATACATAAACAATGTTATTTTATTACCTTAACCTTTCGCTTTCACAATTGTATAAAAATAAAAATTATGATTTTTTGGTGAAAACGCTACAAGGAGTGTTCAAATCACTTAAACCGATTAATCGTATTACAAAAAAAATACTTTCTATTACTTTCATTAATAACTAAGGGATATAATAATAATATATTAATTTTATTTTAAAATAGATCTTAAAATGATTTAAAAATGATATTTATTGGCACAAATGTCTTTACACAGGAAAGTATATAATCAAATTTAGTTAAATAAACTAATCGCTGCCAGCCTGAAGTAGAATAAACCTATGTCTGAGACAATCACCTGCCTGAGTTTTAAACAAACTTGATTTAGATGTAAATGTTAAATGCTCGATAAATAACTAAATAGATGAAGATGTCAATTTTTTTATTGTGTCTATGCCTATTTAATTATAAATTTCATTTTACGCTACTTCAGAGCAGATACTTTTATTTATATTAAGAAGATTTACTTTGAAGTACGAATAAAAGTGAATCTATTTGCAGGCAAACTCAAAATGTCCCCACGAGACGCCACTGCAAAGTCACAGCGCACGTCCCTAGCGAGGGGGTGGAGAAGGCAACAACTCATAAAATTAAGCGATTTGGATGTGAGTTAGTCTAACTGTGAGGATCGTCGAGTTAACAGTTCGCTAGCTATCTTCCTCGCACATACTCACACGACTACACGGTGTGTTTTACACAGTTCGGCATCACACACACTGTGGTGCAGGCTTTGCGCGCCGTCAGTACAACGTCATATCGCCTGGAATACGTTTCGTTCTCTCGCTCGTTCCCGCCATAATGTTTTCGGAAGTGTAATTTGACGTTTGACATTTATGATCTGTGACAATTTTTGTGTTTTTTTTTATTGACTGTGATGTTTTTATTACACGGATCACTTGCTTAAGGTATGTTTGAATTATCCATTAAACCTTTTTGTGTTTTTTAATAATGTATGTTAAGGATTAAAGTACAACGGTTGTAATCTAGTGATGATTGATCGATTATTAATGATTAAATTGGACGTGTTGTAGTTCTAAAGATAAACTAATGGTATGTATACAAAAATATACAGTATTAACAATTCTTAAAATAATCTAAATTTGTATTTAAAATAATTGCTATCTTAAAGAAGTTCTTTGTGAGATTTATTAGACTTATTTAGATTAGATAATAACAAAAGTTATTTTTTATTCTGTAAAAAGAGTCATAATATCAACAAAATATCAACAACATCAACAAAATATCTTTAATCTATAATTTGTCCAATCAACCTAATAATTTTAATATTTTGTTTGTTACGTTTGTACAATAGGGCTGCACATAACCTGTTGAATAAACTGTTGTTTTAGTGTTGTTATGTGAAGTGTTTAATATTTGAATTTAAGTACGTGTTAAGTTTCTCTAAGCTCATTTTAAATACCTTAGCATTTGAAAAGTTGTGAATGACTGTGTATTTGTAAACACTAAAAATCCAATGACGAAACATGTGCTCTTATCCTATGTTTTGGTTGAATTACAATCAAAAGTATTCAAACTTTCACAATTATACGCGTGAGGTGTGAATCAGGACTTGAGGTAAAAGTTGTTTTAAGTATGAAGGAGTCCGTCGGTGGAAGGAAACTTATTCGATCTGATATTAAAACTATTCTCACATTTGTTCCAAATATAATACAGTTATTTCTACGGAGACTATGTCCAGCAGTGGACTGTTAAAGGCTGTTGAAGATACAAGTAACTGTACTAATTATTTTATCTACTAGTTATGAACCAAATCGTCTCGTGAATTAGGCTTATCAGATGGTCGAGAAATCCTATAAGGGTCTTAAATTTTGCGTCTTCTCTCGTATCCGTTAATCAGTCCCTAGTATACTGATTTCCAAGAACCTAATAGATGATCTAACAAAATGTACTGATAAGGAATGACACGGCTGGCCGGCCGACAATCTCATTCGTTTTAATTTATTGATAAATGTTAACTTACTCCTCAACTTCATTTATGTCTAACGTGTTGATTTCCTAACAAAGCCTATTCAATGAAAAAACAATAATTTTCCTTTTTAAATATATGTATTAGATTTCTAACTAGGTACCCTTATAAAAATCAAAAAATCTGTCCCTATCAAACAATTTTCAACGCGTTTTCCTCACACCACGATCCCGGGTCCTTTAAGCGGGGCGTGAAAAAGCATCTCACTAGGTCGCCATAGCGTGGATCGCCATACTGCACTGTCTTCGTTTGCAGTGAGTAGGGCGACCACCGCTCTTGGATTCTCTTCATGCTTTCCATCAGGCAGAATAGAGTCACTTTGGTAGGTTGCTATAAAAAGAAATCGTGTGTACACATAATTTTCCCGGACATGATAGATTTCTATCTGGTCCTACTACCAATGCCTTCAAGTAGTAAGGGACCATAGCAAATAATGACTGATTATACCTGCGGTCATTGACGTTCCTATGTATGTAGACATATGTAATTCTGCTAATGAACTAAAACTTTATAATAATAACTACCTCGGTGGTGCAGCGGTAATGAATGCGACTGCTATGCTTGAGGTCTCGGGTTCGATTCCCGGGTCGGACCAAATGTTTGTATGATCTGCAAATATTTGTTTCGAAGTTTGAGTGTTTTCTATGTATAATATGTATGTATTTACAAAAAAAGTATATAAGTATTATATTAGTCAGTCTAGTTATCATAGCACAAGCTGGGCTTAGTTTAAAACTAGAAGATGTTAGTGTTAAATGTCCGAAATATTTATTTATTTATTTATTAGTTTATGCAAACTAACTAGAGATTAAAACTTATGTTTATATCTTATCTAATCTCGTCTTTTGCCCGTGGATTTCAATTCTGTAAAATATTTTCCGTCCTTTAGGTAGAATTGTTTTTTGAACGAAAGATTTTGAAGAAACTGGTAATGTATTTGAAATTTTTCTGTATGATCAGTTAATTAGTACGGCACTAAACATAAACAAACAAGACATATATATATGTTTGACGGGTCTGTTGGTCTAGTGGTAAGTCCCCTGGCTGTTAAGCTGGAGGTCGTAGGTTCGATTCCCACGCATAACAAATATTTTTGTGTTGAGCACGATTATTTGTTCTGTATCTGGGTGTGATTTGTCTACTTAGTCTGGCCATAAATACTGTTACACTTAATTATAAAAAAATATTACATTTGAATTTCGAATCTGTCATTTTTATACGATTGTTCATTGTGTTTTCTCATTTTGGCGCCAATACATTGTAAAATATTTTGCGATATTAAAATGGTGTGGGGTGATAAAGAGAACCGAATCGGTGTGATAGCATTACACAAAGTAGGTATGGAGCCAAATGCAATTTTTAAAACTCTCCATACACTTGGTATTAGTAAAATGTTTGTGTACCGGGCTATTAATAGGTACAATGAGACCTCCTCTGTTTGTGACAGAAAAAGATCTGGCCGTCCACGTAGTGTTCGTACGAAAAAGGTGGTCAAAGCAGTAAGGAAAAGAATTCGAAGAAATCCTGTCCGAAAGCAAAAGATTTTATCTCGGGAAATGAAGATAGCACCTAGAACCATGTCGCGTATTTTAAAAGATGACTTAGGACTTGCAGCCTATAAGAGACGCACTGGCCATTTCTTAACTGATAATTTAAAGAAGAATAGGGTGGTAAAATCGAAACAACTACTGAAGCGGTACGCAAAGGGAGGTCACAGAAAAATTTTGTTTACGGATGAGAAAATTTTTACAATTGAGCAACATTTTAACAAACAAAATGACCGTATTTATGCTCAAAGCTCTAAGGAAGCTTCCCAATTAGTCGACAGAGTGCAACGTGGACATTATCCGACTTCAGTGATGGTTTGGTGGGGTGTTAGCTATGAAGGAGTGACTGAGCCATATTTTTGTGAAAAAGGTATCAAAACATCGGCACAAGTGTATCAAGATACCATTCTTGAGAAGGTAGTTAAGCCCCTTAACATCACCATGTTCAATAACCAAGTATGGTCCTTCCAGCAAGACTCGGCGCCGGGTCATAAAGCTCGGTCCACGCAGTCTTGGTTGGAATCGAACGTTTCGGACTTCATCAGAGCTGAAGACTGGCCGTCGTCTAGTCCCGATCTTAATCCGCTGGATTATGATTTGTGGTCAGTTTTAGAGAGTACAGCTTGCTCTAAACGCCATGATAATTTGGAGTCCCTAAAACAATCTATACGATTGGCAGTGAAGAATTTTCCCATGGAAAGAGTGCGTGCTTCTATTGATAACTGGCCTCATCGTTTAAAGGACTGTATTGCAGCCAATGGAGACCACTTCGAATAAGCTTTTTATATTTTTAATTGTTTTATATTTATGTATTAAACTGACACACTGTAAAAGTAATAAATGTTATTTGCAGTTAACAATTTTCTTTTTTCTTTATTACAATATTTATGGCAAGACTAGGTATATATAAAAGTATGTTTATCATTAGTCTGGTTACCATATAACAGGCTCTGCCTAATTTGATGACAGCTTTCCGTGTGGTGACGGATTAAGAATACATAGTGTTACCACTCCTATTCATCCCGTGGGTGTCGTAAGAGGCGACTAAGGGAAGAAACTATTCAGGAAAATATCATTACAAAAAGAAGAAAAACTTGAAACTAACCCTATTCCAACCCGTCTGGTCAGCGTGGTATTGTAGGCCTAAACCTTGCTAAGGAGAGGCCTATGTCCAGTAGTGGACTGTAAAAGGCTATTGATGTTTATGATGCTTAATTTGGAATCAGACTGCCGTATGTGAGAAGCGTGTGATTATTATATCACATTAGCTATTCATAAAAATTTGGACAATAAATTCTAATGTCCAAAAGTCTATAGGGATACTGAAATATGATTTTGAGAAGTTCAGTAGTTAAGGCGTTGTATATAGGGTGGGCCAAGAATTCCATTTTCATCTCAACGGGCATGTAAATAAATACAATTACAGATATTAGAGCAGTGAAAATCCCAAAGCTAAACACGAGAGGCCACTTCATTGTCACAAGGCAATTGTATGGGTTGCAATTTCAGTAAAAGAATTGGACCCTACTTCGTTCTTGGTCTTCTTTGGTCGTTCATTTACTGTTAATTCTTCTGAACATGTAATGTTACGAGAGTTCTTGGAACCAACCTACTGGAATTTGCTGGCTACAATCGTAACACATGGTTTCAATAAGATACACATATCCAATGAGTCCCTGCCAGTGGTCACAGCCATGTTTTCAGAAAAATTGATTGCCTGACGAGGCGACTTTCCATGGCTACCCACAAGTCCAGATCAATCCCCAGAAGACTTCTTTTTAGGGAGTTATTTGAAGAATCATTTCTACATTAATAAACCAAATACACTACGTCACCTAAAAGAAAAAATCTCTTTCTCAACGAACTCTTTGCCGATGAATATTCAAAAATCGAGTCGAAACGGTGGCCATTTAGAGGATGTAATTTTTAAAAATTGAGCTCCCACTAATTAACTTTCTTGTAAATAAACAATTTTTAAAATGTACCAAAAGATTTATATACGATTTTTCAAATGTTAACTTATTCATGGCCCACCCTTTATAAATAACGACTCTCGTGTATAGTATTCTTTTTAGGACTTGATCTACCAATAGTTTTATGGTCAAGCAAGTATAAAATTTTCTAATGATCAATGATTGTTTAGTCATGTCTATACATGTATAAACGTTATTTATAAATCAGTCGTGCGCCAAAAACGTAATTACTAATCAACCTTATAATCTCTACTAGATAAACTTCGTTATAAATGTTTCCGGAATTACCTACACAATACATTAATAAGTGTACAAATATACAATGACGGCTCCGTTAGTCTAGACTAGACAAGACCAGTCAACTTCGTGGGTTTTATTTTCGGTTCTCCTCCAGGACAATTGCTTTATTGCTCGGTGTAAGTTTTCTAACACATCTATATAATTAGAATTATACGTCTTATAACTTGTTTTATTTAGTGTTCAGTTGACAGTAATAGGTTTGCTGCCTATCATGTCATCATCATCATCATCAACAACAACAGCCTTTACTAGCCCACTGCTGAACATACACCATTCTATCACGTTGATTTTAAAAGTCTAATTGATACTATTTACGATTTCATTTAAATAAAATTCTTCACTCTTACTGAAATGAATGAATCTTTCCATATTAGACTAAAAAAATAATCAATTCTCATGACGTAGCCTTTTTTTACGTGTGGATACCCCCACGGGCCGTCACTCCACCGGGGTTTGTGGCAGGGTGGTGTGTTGGAGTCGAACCAACTAAAACCACACGGTGTGCCACTCTGCGCCTGCAATAGGAGGGATCTGGGGACTACTGTTATTAAACCATCCGGTTTATGACGTATCCTGCCTCGGGCAACAGGCGTATAGCAACACTGTGTGCCCCGTCGGATACGAAGACTCCGAAGTTACTCACAGTAATAGTAAGTAAGAAGACACACAGCAGTATGAATTTAGTTAATATAGATTTTTTAAAAGGCATTCCAAATTATCCGATTTTAAACAAAAAGAGGTAGAAGTGAATGCTTTCTCAGAACTCCGTCAATTATTCACCGACTCGGCAAAATTGTATATACATTTTGGAGGGTTTACTTCCTATTTGGTCCTATTCAAATTTAAAGAAAACCATCACAAATTGATGAAAGTTAAGCAATTAAGAATAATTTTTTTTTGCAACTCATAATGTCATTGATACATTTTAAAGTTAATTTCGCAAACCAAAGTACCCAGTCCGTGTTATATTGCTGTGATAATCACTTCGATAAAATAATCGTGATATCTCAGTACATTTATGTTTATCACAATTATTGTCGATTACATGTCGTCAACTACGTGTATTTAATGGCCATTTAATTTATAGTGATCGAAGTGGGGTCATGTATTTATGGGTGTGACTTTATAAAGTCGTCTAGTGATAGTTCGGTATTACGACTGATAAATAAATGATTTTGCGTTCGGGTGTCCTTTGTGCTTGTACTAAGGGTTCTAGAATATTCTTACAGAAAAGAAAGGATTAGCAGAGGTTTACGAGTTTTTAGAATAGCGCGTTCCGTAACATATATTAATGTTTACGGGAATTAACGTGACCACTATTGGTTAAGACACCTTTGAAGTGGCTGACGTCCCGACCAGGTTGCGTTGGTCGTGGTCAGAGGTTGACAAATAAACGAAACCATTATATCAGTAAAGATTAACTAAACGAGCATATTTTGTTTACTATAATTTGTACCATTTACGTTGTAGAGGAAAGTATTATCATCAACCAGCTTAGGAATTAGATAAGAAAACTGGGAGTTCGTTCAAAGAATATCAAAGAACAAGTTGGTAAGATGAGAAGACAATCATAGGAAAGAGTAATTGCTTTTGAGCGTGTATTGGGAAGTGTAAATGATGCTCTTCAGCGGATTTCGGTCTCGACGGCCAGTCTCAATGGAGACCAGCTAATTCCGCAGGAGATATAGTCCACCAATGGAGACCAGCTAATTCCGCAGGAGATATTTTAGTGCACAAGTGCGGGCAAACACAGGGCATTCTCTTTTCCCTCACTCATACAATCCAATGAGACGGTTATCCGACAAGACCAGAGAGAGATTAGGCTCAGTACCGACTGCTTTACGTGCTCCCTGAGGCATGAAGGTTGATACTCCAACTGCCAAACTCCTCCGTTATTAAGCATTTATATAGTCAGGCAAACTCAATAACACTTTTCTGGTCCGACACAAAAGTCGCTAACCGCTAGAGCAAGTCAGTCACGTAGCGTAAATAATGTGTCAGGGCTGCTTACCTTTGATTTAAATTGCCTACTGCCAGGAAATCCAAGCCCACAAAAGTTCTTCAAATACTCACGCTTATATTTCTGAAGAGATCAGTAGAGGTGTATTAAACACTACATTTGGCTAACTTTATGAACCCATTCATGTTACACGGCTCAAGATTATAGCCTTCAAGTGGTCATTATCGCAGTTAAAGATTAGAACAACTGAAGAAGAGATCCAAATAGAATGAAAGGGTTTGTTTAGAAAATTTTTTTGGGAATAATAAGATAAAAGCCGCGTGTCTCGAACTAATATGGAGGTTTCTAATCTAAGAAGGGTTAAAAATGAATTATTTCAAAAAGTTCCACTACCAAAGAATTTATCTCACTCGTTGCTCAGTTTTTCTACACATACACCTCTGACTGTGGTTAGAGCTGTTAGATAAAGCACTTGGGTTCTTGGTCACCATTTTCTAAGAAAGATTTTTATGGTTACGAAGATAACAGCTAGAGAAACGTCTCAGTAGTATCTTCCTAGGTAGTAGAACCATGCTAATTTCAACACCAGTGGGCCGGCTCGACCGGGGCAGTAGTACCCTCCCAAAGAAGACCAACCTAAAGCACCAGCATCCGTGTTGTCGTGTTTTGTTGGTGAGTGTGAGACCGGAGGCCCATTGATGCAGTTATCGTGGTAACTGTGTAAGCCTTACATTGTCACGATGACTGTCATGCCTTTTACGTCCCCAAGCGTGGTGTGAAAAAGCATCTCACAAGGCCGCACTAGTGTGGTTCACCATTCTATGTTGTCTGCATTTGCAATGAGTATGGTGACCACAACTCTTGGATTCTATTCATGCTTTCCATTAGGTAGATTAGAGTCACTTTGGCAGGCTCTTAATGTAGAAAAAAAGAAACTGTGCCCAGTCCTGTGGAAGGAAAACATACAAGCCTTGTAACGCATCGATCAATTATTTGATAAAGGATTAACTAGCAAGAATACCACTTATATGACGCATACATAAGTCCGTATACAATCAAATTCTGCATTAATTTGTAATTAATATAATTTGATAGTGTTGTTGTTATTGCCACCTTTTGTATTTAGAGTGCGTTCGTGTTAAAGTGCTAATTTGGACTTCTGGCAACAAATTTCATTTCTTATTTATATTATTTGAGTCAATCTTCAATCTGATACACAGCGCCTTCTAGACTCGAATCAAGCAGAGCTCTATTCTTTGATAGAATATTTATATAATTCTTTAATGTAAATATTCTTTACTATATTACGTATAAAAAACACCTACACTCAACTATTTGCAGACCATGCAAACGTTTCGTCCGACCCGAGAATCGAACCCGAGACCACAGTACAGCAGTCGCATACACTATCACTGCGCTGCCGAGGCAGTTTAATATGTATGATAAGACTGCCGAGTTTGAGATATGTAAATTTATTATTATTATAAATACAATGAAAAGATTATATGTACGCGTACGTTATAGGTATATTGTCCAAGATTGTAAACAATAAAATGTTGAAAAAAAGCATCACCATGAATTGATTATTCATCATTATCATCACTGCTGGATATAGACTTTTTCGAAGGCACATTACTTAGCCCAGTCGGCTGCGTTTTGCATCCAATCACCGCCGGCCTTCTTATGCAAGTCGTTCCGCCATCTGGCCAGAGGGTATCCCACACCACGTTTGTCAAGGCACCACTCCATTGCAAAACACGCGTACTTCAGAGGTTATCGGTTCTGAGATATATGTGATCAGACTATTGCCAATTCAATCTTCGCTTTGGTTCTCTGATGAATCACTTCGTGCCGAATTTTTTCCTTCAAAGAGATTCGGAGCATGGCTCTTTCCATAGCACATTGTGTGACTTTAAAATTGTCGATTAGTCCTACAAACAGTGGCAACGTCTCGGCACCGTACATCGTTACAGATAGGACGCAATGGTTGAAGACTCTCGTCATCAAGTATCTGTGATATAACCGACCAAAAATATTAGTAGTCTGTATAAGACCCAGAAGCATTGCCGATAAGACTTTTAAATTTGAAACAGGGAAACATTTATTTATTTTCCTTATTATACTTTTTTATTTGTCAACGTTGCCTCTCTCTCTCTCTCATAACCAACTCATAACCATCAATTTATTTACAACAGTGTATAACATCAAAAACAATTCCTTCCCTCACGTTATCCATAAACTAAATCATGGTGCATCACTACCCTTATATCGTCATCCGCACACAAGCCTACGATATAATATCGTCGGTGACATCAAAGGCCGACCACACACATCGACTTCCGCGACTTTGTCCGCCCGTGTCTGCCGAGTCCGCCGGTGTCCAACAGAGTCCGCCGGTGTCGGCCGATGTTTGTCCTCGCCTCGTTACCAATTAATGTCATAATCCTTTGCCGTAATTGGTTGGAATGAAAAACATTTTGTTGTTCGAGTTTTAAGATGACAGAGGAATAAATAGGAGGCATAAAAATGTTGGGATCACAGGGTGGATAAGATATATCCCAGAAAATTTTACATTTTGATTTTATTTTTGAAAACTGTTGTGTTTATTGATATTAAAACTTTTGTGAACAGACAGTCGCCATGAGTTTGACCAAATTGATCTTGTTTTTCAATGTAACTAAATCTACCGTGATAAAATCATGGTAGATTTAGTTACAAGGTAACTTTTTAAATTACTCCGTAAAACGAATCCGCAAAGAGATGGTTAGACGTAGTTTCAGGGCCATTTAGACCTCTAATTGCTGTTCTAGAAGTGATCTTCCTTTCACTATTTCTCCTTTAACAGTGACAATTTGCATATAATTTTACAAATAATTAAAAAAATGATGTTTTCCTGTCAATTCGTGTATAATAAAAACCCAAAAATAAGTGGTAGTAATAAGTTAGAGTCCGTCCTCCGTCATCGTAATCCACTTATACAATTAACACCGCCACAAATATCAAAAGAACACATCTGGCATTTTTATTAAAAACAAATTCACTTTGACTTTCATCAAAAACATATGAAAAAGATATAAATTAATTGTGGATATCAAAGCGGAATGTTATGAGACTAGGAAATGTTAGAAAATGCTGTTTTTGTGATGACGCCGTGGGTGTTTTGTGACATATACAACATCCGATGTTTCGTCACCATCACTGATAGGAAACCTTACCTAAATGTTATGTATTTACTAAATATTTATTACATATAAAACTACTCTGTTGGTCAATAGGCCTAGGAAACATGTTTCTTCAAAAATGAACCTCGTTCGACCGGCATGATATCATTTTTCACCAAGTGTGTGTGTTTACCTGATCTCAAATCTCCCGTCTGTTGTGAGGGGAGATAAAGTTTAAAGAACTGCAATATGTCTCTTGAATTGCATCTACCCATGGGTGGTGAACCATCAACCCATCAACAGTCTTTAACAGTCCACTGCTTGACGTAGGCCTCAACTTAAAGGGGGTGCTTGGCTGGGGTGCTTGGCTAGAAAACCTCCACGTGGTGCACCCTGGTAACGTTGGCGATGGTGTTCATCACTGCCAACGGCTAATATTCTAGCACGAAGAGGAAGCCATTTTCTCCGGCAATTCAGCTGAGACTTGGTCCAACAGAGCGGGCGTGTCTGTCGAATCCTCTGTTGGTTCTTCGCTCTTCGGAGCAATGAGGAGGAAAACCTCGGTAAAAAATCACGATGGTGGGACCCTTTCTAGGGTCGAAGTTCCTCCGCTCAGCGGTGGAAAAGGTAGGACGGGCTCGGTGTGCACTTACACTGCCACCGTGCAGGCATCAGGAGACATAGTCTCCCTGCCGCCGTCGACATATCGTAGTCCCGAGTTGGAGTCTCGCGACTCCAATCGGGGGCGAGGGTCTTGGCTTAGCCGCCCGGACTGCGAGGAAGAAAACCTCTTTAAAAAATTACCCCGAATCCCGTGTTCTGGTGCGTGACCAGGGGATGCATGGCTGATGGGTAGTTCAGTCGCAAGCGCACTCCCAGCCGGGGCACCTGCGGACCCCTCGGTTGGGCACAAATTTACGCTTGCCCGGGTATTGGGGATCTCTGCCCGGGTCGACATTTAGTTCTCCCCATCTCGTGGGTTTAAAAATGGAAAAATTAACAAACACAAACAATCATCATAATATAGAAAAGAAGGAGAAGAAAAACAGGAAGGGAAAAAGTACGAGAGCGGACGACTTCTCTTCCAACGAGGAGGAAGTATTGGTTGGAGCGCCTATCTCGGTGGGGCTCCCAGAAGTCATAATGGCTGCTGGGAGCCGAAGAACATCGGAACGGTTGCGTTCCAAATCCACCGCGGGCAGTAACTCCAGTACAAGGACAGATGCACTGGACATAATGGAGACGGAGCTGTGTGACAGCAGGAAACGCGGACGCTCCAGGGACGAGGAGAGTGACACGTCCCAGGAGATGTTGCCTCCCAAAATCACCAGCAGCCGTAGAGGGAGATCACGAACCCCGATCTCGATCCCGTCAGGCTCCGTCTTTTGTAAGGCGGAAGCCTATAGGCGAGTTAGGGCGGACGGTGAAGCACTAGCGGAGGAGGAGATTGCTGGTCTCCTGCTGAAAGTCAGGGAGCCGATGGTGGGGGACTCAGTTCCCCAGACACCATCCTCCATGCAGGAGATAGCAAACGCGGCGGTGGCCATTATTCACAAAGTGGCCACCAAGTCGAGTAACCTTAAGGGCTCCTTTGTGAGAGCCCTCAAGGACTCCTCTTCCGCAATTGCGGGGGTCGTGGAGACCCTCATCGGAGACGTGGCTCGTCTCCAGGCAGCCAACGACCACCTGACGGGGCAAGTGGCTGAGCTTAGCGCTCAGTTCGCCCAATTCCGGGCGCATCGTCCGGCAGAGGATCCGGCCTCGTCCCCGTCTCAGCCTACTCCGTCTCCCAATGTTGGTACCATCGCTGACGCCCAAATGCGCCAAATCACAGACGCTGTGTGGCGCATGATGGACGGCCGTCTCGCTGGCCTAGAGGCAAGACTGCCTCCTGCCCCTATTGTCCGTCCGCCGCTTGGGGCCCATAGGCCAAAGGTCACATCAGCACCAACATCTCTGCCCGTTGTGGGCGGTCGTGTGTCCTATGCGGCGGCGGCGTCAGTGTCGACTACTCCTGTGGCCACTCCGAGGGCACGACAGGCGGCCAAGGTAATAACCAAGACGGCTGCACCGAAGTCTGGGCCCAAAAAAGTGGTAAAGGCTGGAGCGGAATATCCTCCGCTCCCCACTCCAACGAGTGTACCTGGCACCACTACATCAGCCCCCTCCACATCTGCCCCATCCAAAGATGGTTGGCAGGTAGTCGGCGGGGTTAAGTCCCGAAAGCGGGGTAAAAGAGCAGCTCAAAAAGCAGCCTCTACCCCGCAGTCGCCGTTGGTTGCGGTGGCTACC
The DNA here is from genome assembly GCA_949316085.1 of Hypercompe scribonia. Taxonomy (NCBI): domain Eukaryota; kingdom Metazoa; phylum Arthropoda; class Insecta; order Lepidoptera; family Erebidae; genus Hypercompe; species Hypercompe scribonia. The sequence goes on from OX438989.1 coordinate 16,720,786, forward strand.
GCGAAAAAGCCGCGCAAGCTGCAGGTGCCTAAAAGCGCGGCTGTGGTGGTCACCGTAACACCGGAGGCGGCTAGTGGCGGGCTGTCCTATGCGGCCTTATTTAAGAAGGCCCGGGATAGTCTCGCCACTGATTTCGGGACTGAAGGGGTCAGATTGCGCCTTGCCCAGACGGGAGCTCGAGTCCTCGAGTTCCCCGGGGCTGAAGGTGCAAAGACGGCGGACAGGTTCGCCGAGAAACTGAGAGGAATTTTTGCAGCCACGGATGGTGTGAAGATCGCCAGGCCTGTCAAGTGCGCAGAGTTGCGCATTTCGGGCCTGGATGACTCCGTAACGACCGAGGATGTCCGCGTTGCAATTAGCGAGAAGACGGGCTGCAACGCGGACAACATCAGGGTCGGCACCATCCGCCCCGGTCCTGGAGGGCTTGGCGCAGTGTGGATCAGCTGTCCGGTAGCGTCGGCTAAAGTTTTGGGCGACGCAGGCAGGATCCTCGTCGGTTTTGTGAATGCCAGAGTCACTGTTCTGGCGGCAAGACCGATGAGGTGCTTCAAATGCCTAGCATCCGGACACACACGCGCCAAGTGCGTGAGTTGTTTTGACTGCAGTGGACTATGCTTCCGCTGCGGTCGACCGGGGCACAAGGCGGCAGAGTGCTCTGCCGCCCCTCACTGCCCAGCTTGTGCGGCGGGTAACAAGCCCGCTAATCATCAGATTGGGCAGGGGGGCTGCAAACCTCCTCGCGATTCTCGGCGAACGTTGGGGGCTAGCCAGTCGGCCCAGGCTGCCTCCGATGTCGTTCGCACGTCGACATCGTCGCCCATGGAGGAGGCTGTAGAGACAGTCCAGTAATGGACCAAGTCTCCAGCCTCCTGGTCCAGACGAACCTGAACCACTGTGCTGCGGCGCAGGACCTTTTCCTGCAAACTATGGCACAGTGGTCGATCGGTGTTGCCGTAGCCGCGGAGCCCTATTATGTTCCTCCCCGTCCAAACTGGTTGGGTGACCGGGACGGTTCCGTGGCAGTCGTCGGCTCTACGGCGGCTCATTCCCCGCCCTTGTCGCTAAGAGACAAGGGCACTGGATATGTTGCTGCCGAGTGGGGGGGGATCACTGTATATGGTGTATACTTCTCCCCCAACCGAAGTTTGAACGACTTCGAGGTTTTCCTTAACAACTTGGAAACCTCGATGCGGCGTCTAACGTCTGGGCACGTCTTAGTGCTGGGGGACTTCAACGCAAAGTCCATTGCGTGGGGTTCCCCCAGGACGGACGCCAGGGGCGAGGCCGTAGAGGAGTGGGCGGCCTCGGTGGGCCTCTGTTTACTGAACAGGGGCTCCACCAACACGTGCGTGCGACAGCAGGGAGGGTCGATAGTGGACCTTTCGTTCGCTACCCCTGCCCTCGCCGCACGAGTAAGGAACTGGTGTGTCCTGGAAGAGGTTGAGACGCTCTCGGATCACCTCTACATTCGATTCGAGCTCTCCCGGACCCAGGTCCCCAGTAGGGGTCACGCGGCGCGGCGTTCTTCTCGCTTGCCGCGGTGGGCTGTAGCCAAACTGAATAGGGACCTACTAGAGGAGGCAGCCATTATTTACTCTTGGCTGTCTCCGCAGGCTCCGACCGAGGAGGTCGACATGGGGGCTGGTCGTTTCCGCGATGCGATTACGCAGATCTGCGATGCGGCCATGCCCCGCATCCGAGGTTGTCGGCCTCCACGGAAGGAGGTTTACTGGTGGTCCCAGGAGTTGGCGGACCTCCGCGCGGCCTGTACTCGTGCCCGGAGGTCCTACACCCGTAGTCGGCGGCGACACCGCGTAGACGGCGAGGAGGACCAGCTTCATGAGGAGTACCGAGAGGCGCGGAAAACTCTGAAGCTGGCCATTAGCCGCGCCAAAGAAGTGAAGAGGAAGGAGATGCTGGAGGGTCTCGATCGTGACCCCTGGGGTCGCCCTTATCGTGCGGTGCGACAAAAGCTCCGCACGTCGGGCCCCCCCCTTACAGAGACACTCCAGCCCAGCTTCCTGCGGGAAGTGGTCGAGGGTCTTTTCCCGCAGCGGGCGGAGCACACACCCCCGTCGATGGCCTTCATGGTCGAAGACGACGGGGGACGGAACGAGGATAATGTTCCGCCCGTCAGGGAATCGGAGATAGGGGCGGTCGTTCTACGGATTCGCTCTAAGAACACCGCCCCTGGGCCAGACGGGATACCTGCCCGTGTGCTGGCCCGTGCCCTCGAACACATGTCGGACCGCCTCAGGGAGATCTTGGACGCTAGCTTGTCGTCCGGACGCTTCCCTGAGTGCTGGAAAAGCGGGAAGCTGGTCCTATTAAGGAAGCCGGGACGGCCTGCCGATTCGGTGGCGGCCTATAGGCCCATTGTGCTGCTGGACGAGGCGGGTAAACTGTTTGAGAGGATACTCTCTGCCCGCATCGTCCGGCACCTCTGCGAGGTGGGCCCCGATCTGTCGGACGCCCAATTTGGTTTTCGGGCGGGGCGTTCGACGGTCGATGCTGTGCTGCGCCTGAGGGCCGTTACCGAAGAGGCAGTGAGCTGTGGCGGCGTGCTGTTGGCGGTGTCGTTGGACATCGCCAACGCATTTAATAGTCTGCCATTTAGTTGCATCAGGGAAGCACTCCACTACCACGGGGTGCCAGAGTACCTGAGGCGACTTGTGGCAGACTATCTTGAGGAGCGTACCGTCGTATACGAGGACCGAGGTGGTATTCTGAGGCGGCGGCCCATGTCGTGCGGTGTTCCACAGGGGTCCGTCCTCGGACCACTCCTGTGGAATATGGGATACGACTGGGCCCTTCGAGGTCGTCTTCCCCCCGGGCTGGGCGTAATTTGTTACGCCGATGACACATTGGTCACGGCCCGGGGGGCGAACTTTCAGGAGGCGGCGCGCCTTGCCACCGTGGGAGTCTCTTTGGTGGTCGGGCGCATTGAGGCGCTGGGTTTACGGGTGGCCCTAGATAAGACGGAAGCCCTTTTGTTTCATGGGCCCCGTCGTGGTCCACCCCCCGGTGCCTCTATCGTAGTCAATTCGGTCCTCGTACCGATTAAGGCCCAGATGAAGTATCTGGGCCTGATCCTCGACGGCAGGTGGCTCTTCGACGAGCACTTCCGACAGCTTACTCCAAAGCTGGTCGGCGCTGCTTCTGCTCTTGGGCGACTTTTGCCCAATTTGGGTGGAGCCAGCGTCGCGACGAGACGGCTATACACGGGGGTTGTTCGGTCAATGGCACTGTATGGTGCACCGGTGTGGGCGGCGGCTCTGACCGCCCAGAATAGGGCTCGCCTCTGGCGCCCTCAGAGGATATTGGCGGTTAGAGCCATACGCGGTTACCGCACCGTATCGACGGAGGCGGCGTGCGCGTTGGCCGGAACTCCCCCGTGGGATTTGGAGGCGGAGGTGCTCGCCGAAGTTTATCGGCGAACGGCAGACTTTCGGGTGGGTAGGGGCATTCGGCCTCCGCCCGAAGAGATACGCGAGTGGCGAGAGGCCGCTCGTCGAGCCACGATGGCTCGTTGGTCGTCCCGGCTGGAGGCTCCACGTGCTGGCTTTGCCGCCGTGGAGGCTCTCCAGCCGGTCATCGCCGAGTGGGCAGGGCGGCAGCACGGGACCCTTTCCTTCCGACTGACGCAGATTCTTTCCGGGCACGGTTGCTTCGGGAAGTATCTGCACTCGGTCGCCAGGAGGGAATTGAGTCCCGCCTGTCACCACTGCGACTGCAGTGAGGACTCGGCTCAGCACACGCTGGCGGTTTGTTCCGCCTGGGCGGCGCAGCGTGGGGTCCTCACTGCAGTTATTGGAGGAGATCTCTCGCTACCGGCCGTAATACGCTCCATGGTCGGTAGCGACAGTTGTTTTACCGCGGTCGCAACCTTCTGCGAAGACGTAATTTCGCGGAAGGAGGCGGCGGAGAAGGCCCGGGAGGACAATATCCACTCGGACCCAATTCGCCGCCGGCGAGCCGGGCGGCGGAGGCGCGCATACCAGCGCCTCATGCCGCCTTGAGTGTGGCCGCGGGTGGACGGGACGGGTTTTCCCCTCCATCCGCTACAATGGCCAGCCGCGAGGAGGCGACGTCCGCGTGTGCCGTACGTCGCCTGAAATAGAGAGTTTACCCATAGATGGTGCCTGCATTAGCGGGCAGGCGCTGGGAGGGATCTGGATGTCGTAATAACAGCTGTTCCCGGTCCCTCCTATGTCAGGCGCAGAGTGGCACACCGTGTGGTTTTAGTCGGTCCGATTCCGACACACCGCCCCGCCGTAAACCCCGGTGGGGTGACGGCCCGAGGGGGTTTCCACACGTTAAATAAAAAAAAGGCCTCAACTTAAAATTGATGCGTGTGGTTTTAGTCGGTCCGATTCCGACACACCACCTCGCCGTAAACTCCGGTGGGGTGACGGCTCGAGGGGGTTTCCACACGTTAAAAAAAAAAAAAAAAAAAAAAGGCCTCAACTTAAAAAGGAGATTTTGGTCTTGGTTTGGTTTGATAGTTTCCTGTGTAGGTTGCTTCCTTGGTTACCTCTTACGACACTCATGGGATGAATAGAGGTGGTGATGCTTAATTCTTAATCCGTCACCACACAGATTATCAGGTGACACGTCTGGTGTATATTACCTTTATAATATATATATATATATATATATATATATATATCAGGCAAACACAACGAGGTTATTCGACAGAGAACTAGAGTAACTGATATCGGACGGAACATCAGTATGCTGAAGTGAAAGTGGGCCGGCCATGTCTCCAGACGAACCGATGGTCGCTGGAGCCGAAGTGTACTAGAGTGGATACCACGATTGGGCAAACGTAGTGTAGGGCGCCCTGTGGCGCGATGGACCGACGACTCAAAGAAGGTGGCTGGCAGCAGATGGATGCAACTTGCCAAAGATCGGGATGGTTGGCGTTCCTTGGGGGAGAAAGTTAAATTATTGTCATTCCAATTAGTGTCTCATTAATTCTGAATAAAATTGATATAGTTTAAATAAAACTCGGTTCTAAAGAAAGAACCTAATTTTTTCAATAAATATGTACTAAGTAAATATAAAATACTAAAATAAGTTATCACACAACATCTTAAGTAAACAATTTCCACAAACATAAACTAAAATAATTTCTTGAAATCCTACACGCATTCAAGTAAGAGTCTTTAGTATTCCTACACAGAATATTGCACCTTATTTGTTACGGCATAAGACTTATTATCATTGGATAAATGATCATTTTACATGTGTGTCTATGTAGAACGACCGATCTATTGACGTCAATCCGAGTGTGTATGTAAGCATTATATTATAATTATTAAATCGATGTGCATTAACGCATAATGTAGTTATAAGGCCCTTACACACTGGCTATGAAAAGCGGCCGAAAAATGTATATGGCTGCGGCTTTAGCTACCGCATTTAATTTTAAGAAATCATAAGATATCTTAATTCAAATACAATAGTTACAGTATCCCTTAGTCACTTCCTTCGAACGCATCCGTTTTCCTTTCTACAAATTTCTTATATTCTTTTTCTGAGGATTGATGTTCCGCAGGTGATTGGCAATATAAGAAATCAGGAAAAACCTTTTGCTATGATACAAATAAATAAGTTTATCTTTTATCAACCAAAGTATGTTCCTCTGGTAATGGATTAAAAAATTCGGGGTGTCACCATCTCTATTCGTGCCGTGGATAAAATTCTACGTCCACTTGGACACAAGAAGGAAGATTTGAAACAAACCGTGTAGCGACCTAGCCAGTGCGTTATAGTTGATCAAAATTTTATTTTTAAGGAAAGGTATTTGTTCAGAAGTGGACTGTTAAAGGCTGATAAACCAAATTACATTACAAACTAAACCGTAAATGCCTATGGTACATAGTTCTTGCAATGTGAAAGGAACTGTAGCGTATTTTGTAACCAGTGTGAAAGCTCCTAACAAAGTAGATAGATGAGTGTTATCGCTGTTGGCATGTTATCGACAGTTCCTCGATCTCACTGATTATTAACTCCATTACAAGCTTACATAAGTGAATACTTAATTTGAGCGTAATGTCTTACTTTATAACAATACTAGCGACCCGCCCCGGCTTCGCACGAGTGCAATGCTGATACTACATGCAAAATGACATATGCAACGTTCACTGCTTTTTTTTACATTAGACACTACAATAGGCTAGATGACACCTTAGTCAAATTAGTTACTTTTTATCATCTGTCAAAACGACAATTTTGTATGAAAAACGTGCTAAATACCAAATTGTGACGTCACTGTTTTACACTACTCAATTGAACAATATATTTCACTGTATACTTGATTGAAATTCGTAATAATAATAAAAAACTATGTTAATTGTATTTTCCGAGATGTTTCGCGATATTAGTTTAATGAAGTGGACATTGGTATTTATTTACGATACAGTCATCTACCCAATTATGAAAAAATTGTCGCTCTAAAATATACTTTTTGTCTTAAAAAGAATTCACTTTAGTATATAAACACAGCTATCTGTGTTTCTCTACTATATTATGTATGTATTTTAGATATAAACCTTACTAGTACTAGTCCTAGCAGGACTCCAGATAGGTGTCTCTTGGTGAACAGTGTTTCTGCGAACTATAATGACTAGATTTCGTATATAGGCGCGTATCATAAAACTATCTGACCCACGCAACCTCGTCTGCGACTCCTGTTGCCTAAAGCGTGATGTTGTACAGCTTGAATTAATGTGTATTACCATAAAAAAGATTGTAGCAAACCAATCTTAAAAGATACAAATATTCTGTAGTGGGTTTTTTTAGTACTTTTAAAGAGAAGCCATTAGTTTCTACACTGTTTTTGCGAAACTCTCAAAAGGATCATTTTTCGCCTGTTGCTGCATTATTTTACTTTAATACTCTGTTTCTCTTGGTCTGGCGTCATGATACGTAGGCTATCTAATACTGAAAGATTTTTTCAAATTGGATCAATAGTTCCACAGATTAATGCGTTCAACCAAACAAACAAACTCTTCAGCTTAATAACATTAGTATGGATGTGTCTGAATTTGTAAATATATTTTATTTTATTGTTACGCTACAATCCTTGTAGATTCTTTAAAACAATAGCCATTTGCAGGTGTTGTCAATTGTTATATAAACAAATATCTCGGGTGAATCTACGTGATGTAAAAAGTAAAATAAGATAAAATATTATGGATTTTATAGCATTCTGTTATTCATGTGTTTTTTAATCGGTATGTTTTAGAAATGTGGATCATATACGTCTGGCATTTGGTAGGTCTGTGGAGCTAGTGGCTTGTATTTATGACTGGTTTGGTCTCGATTATAGCTCAGGACATTGTTGATGTGATGAGTACAACCAGTCTATTTCGTCTGTGTCTCTCAAAAGGGAATAAATTTTCCTCGTATGTGCAAGAGTTTTCGGTGATACTCGGCTCCTATTGATCCTAGCGTGATGTTACATAGACTACAACAACTACAATTTCTTTAATAACTAGGCTATCGAACCAGCAGTGAATGAGATTAGAGCTTACAAACAACCAATTAAATAAACTGCCTGCACGATTGGCCTAGTGGTTTAAGCGGTCACCACACCACTCTCCACTTCACTTCACAAACCCTCATGTTGTGGGTTCAAATCCTACATGGGACAACACTTTGTGTGATCTACAAATTGTTGTTTTGAGTCTGGGTGTTCTTTGTGTCCGTTTCTTGTATGTTTGTAAGTCCCCCGCGACACAGAATTTATTCCTAATGCGGGTGTTGTCTTTTAAAAAAAAAAAAACTCTTAAGTTTTTTAATATTAGTATATGTAAAAGAACGGCTATAGAAGATACAAACTAAGAACCTTTACAAACTCAAATAAAATTAGTCAAAGTGCATAATGACCGTTGCTATTGCGTAAAGCATTTTAAATATACTTGACTTGTCGAAATATCTTTTCATTGCCTTCTCAATCAAAACACACACACACGACTGTTAGATACTAAAACTAGCTTATCATGCATTCTAGGTAATTATCTGCAAACACATCATTAGTTACTTAATTCGTAACTAGTCACGTTTAAGTTGTAATCATTGAATTGTAAAATATAAAACAAAATGTCTTTGAGGTGACGGAAAAGAATACGAAGTGGTATAACTTCCATTAATCCCGTGGGTCTCGTAAGAGTCGACTTCGTGACAATATTAAACCGTTCAGCCAGCGTGTTAAAGTAGGCCGAAATCTCCTTTCTCAGGAGAGGCCTATGTCCAGCAGTGGGCTACAAAACGTTTTTAAGAATGATGCAAAAACTGTCAAACTGGCTCGTTGGTCTAATGATAATCTAATCAGGTTGCCAGAGTACAGGTTCTGTTGTCCATGATTCGACGGACGGATGTGAGATGTTTCCAAGTTACATTATTTGAGTATTTGACTACCTTGGTGGTGCAGTGGTAGCGTATAAGACCGCTGTGCTTGAGGTCTAGAGCTCGATTTCTAGTTCAGACCAAATGTTTGTTTGACCTGCAAAGTTTGTTTAGGAGTTTGGGTTTTTTATATGTATTATACTGCTTAAGTTAGGTCTGGATGACGTATCCGCTGTCTGGATATTATTATTATTCTCTTTATTACATTTATATTTTTATTTTCACATTTATTTTATTGATTTATTTAAATATACACTAAACACATTATTATTGTTCAAAAGTACTGAAAATATTATTCTCAATAACCCAGTCAATTCTTTAAGTACACTTATATTTCTGTCCTCTATATTTTTATCCAAATAAAATACATAGTACTTTGGTGTAAATAAAAAGAATTTAAATTAAATATGGAATCAATTGGTCGACGCACAAAACTGTTAAATTGATACATCGCCTTTGAATATGGTAATTAAATCGTTAATTAATACGTCAACCGAATAGAAACTCTATTAATCTTTGGTTTAAACTTTTACTGTTGCTCACTGATTAGATAAACGACGAAAGCGACACAGCGTTGACGACAGCCATAGACAGTCATTTTAAATAATCCCGTTTCCTTATTTAAAACAACAGTTCTACAAAGTATTTCTAAAAGTTTAATAAACTTAGTAAGTTTTAAGTTTTGTAAACGTATTGCGAGTTTTTTTTTATAAATTTTAACTTGTCAAGGAAAAGTGTTTATTTCATTGAAATTGATAATTTCAGATATCTTTTATGCAGTTTTATAAAATAATGAATTTGCATTTAAATGTGTAGTTGTTCAATTTTTTTTTAAAACACAGTTTACGTAAATAATATCTTAATAGCCTAATGTGATATTTAATATTGTTTATGTAATTGCGTAAGAGTGTATTTAATTATAATTTATTCGAAAGTCCGGAAGTGAGAAATTAATTAGCCAAACAGAATGGTTTCTTGTCCTTATATGCTCTTATTACCTAGTATAACATAGTTAATGTATTTATGTATTATATTTATAATACGGATAAATAAATCATTTATTCCAAATTAACAATTAAATAATTTGAATTCTTTATCATTAATGTTCATCCAAGCGCTATGTAGATGTAAACACTGAATAATGTCTGTTAAACAGTTTTAGAACACTAATGTGTTATAGTCAAATACCGTGACTGTGACTGAATGGTCTGACTACTTCTTCTTATGAATGGAAACATTACGAAAAATTTTCTTCGTCCGATCAGTCGAAGTAACAGGAAAAAATATCTGTGTCGTCCTATCAATCGGTCCAATTAGAAAACAAGGCCAGATTGTCCGATCAGTCGAAGTAATAGGACTAAACGCTCGCGTTGTTCGATCAATCGGACCAACAAAAAAACAAGTCCACATCGTCCGATCAGTCACATTAACAAGAAAAAAGTCCACGTTGTCCGATCAATTGGACCAACAATAAAACAAGCCCACATTGTCCGATGAGTCGTATCAATAGAAAACATATCGGTGTCGCCCAATCAATCGGGCTAACTAAAGAAACAAACCCGCATCGTCTGATCAGTTGTACCAACGGGTAAAAATATCTGCATCGTCCGATCAGTCCTACCAACAGGCAAAGAAGGCAGTATCATCCAATCAGTTGGACCAACAAAAAACAAACCCACATCGTCCGATCAGTTATACCAACCGGTAAAAATATTCGCGGCATCTGATCAGTCGGCCCAACAAAAAACCAGCTCTCATCATCATCATCAACTCATCACTCAGTTGTACAAACAGAAATTACGTCGTCTGATTAGTCGGACGATGTTGTAGGATCACGCAGTCACAGTTTAAAGAAATTGGACATGATTTTAATCGCGAGTGTACTACGGAGTTTGTGACTAGTGTAGGATCTCGTGGAGAATGATTTTCAAAGAGAGAAGTGGTTACTTTATTCTTTAGATCTTGTTATGGATGGTTGTATTTCTCTTATTTGTATATCCATCAGTCTAGTATACTCCTAACACTGTTGGCAGGACGCTTACATTATTAAAGCAAAGTCGATTCTTAATACCTACTAATTACTCAGATACTTTAAAAAAAACGCGTGGGCAAACTTGTATATTTTATTAAATAGGAATATCAAACACGCAAGTTTCTATTCTTCTTCTAGCCCATCTTGCCAGCGTGGCCAAAACGTACCATTTAAGGAGAGCTCTATGTCCAGCTGTGGACTTTAAAGGATGTTGATAATTGATGTGGCATACAAACTATTCAACAACATATATATTTCCTCAGAATATTGTAGAATATGTTGCGTTGTGAATGTATAATTAAAAAACGTATTGATTCAAATAGAGTGTGTGTACAGTTCACGCTGTAAGTACAGTACTGTAATGTTGTATCATGTTTTGAGGCGGAGCTTTGCTTGCCCTAGGGTTGGCATGCATACATATTTACTTATATGTCTTATTACTTCCATAAATAGTTTTGGTAACAGTCCTACAATAGCTTGTGATATCTAGATGGTAATGATTTTAGATTAAATTCTATTCAACCTGTCGCCGTCCACTGCTGACCCCCAAGGAACGCCAACCATCCCGGTCTTGGGCAATTCACATCCATCTGCTGCCAGCCACCTTCTTTAAGTAGTCGGTCCATCGCGCCATGGAAAAAATGTTATTATTATTTTTATCCGTTTTTTTTCGATTATATTTATGGTATGTTTATAGTTTTTAGTATGATATGGATATTTTTTAAAAATTTCAGTTTCGTTTGTTTATAACTAGTTTTATTACAACCTAAGTGTCTGTCACAGCTTTGTATTTTAAGCGTTAATCTATAAAATATGATTTGGATGGGTGTTTTATCTCAATCACTCCAGAACGGCTGAAACAATCTCTGAGAAATTTGACACAGATATACATTTAAGCTAACACTTTTGTCATTGATAATTACCGAATTCGTAAGTGATGCTAGTAAAGCAGCTGTTAAAGACTACACTTTAAAATTATCAACAACATCAGGTTTGCCAAGATCAGTTTCTAATTGATTATCTTTCTAATTATTATTTCATAAATTACAAATTGATTTTTCCATTCCTAATTAATAAAATATCTTACGTCCTACGTGACACCCCTGATATGTGATTCCAATAAAAATCAATCAGCGCTTACCGATCACTTGGTCCCGGTGTGTGTGTGGGGTTGACCCGCCGGTGGGGCAGGGGGTGGAAGGGTGGGGAGCAGTTGAATAGGGAACAGGGGTTGCTACAAGATAGGGCACGCAGGTTTATTGGACTGTTAGAGTATCAGTTAATTCGTTTTGTGGAAAAGATTTTTCACCCGGTTGTGTGAAAGAATTGTCTTATTAAGTAGATTTTAGTATATTTCTAGCATTGTTTGACATTGTGTATAAAACTATATATTGTTGGTATTTAAATGTCTGTTATAAGCTATATAATTTCCGTAAAATGTATTTTTTTTAAATAGTATTTACTTTTTGACACACAAATGTTGACGGGCGTGTTGGCATAGTGGTTAGTGATTCTTGCTTCTAAGCCAGAGGACAGAGGACCTAGGGCAAATCTTTGCGTGAAGAGTACGAGCATTAGTTCTATGTCTGGATGTAATTTATCTATAATATGTACATATTTGGTAATATATAGGTATGTTTCTCAGCAGTCTGGTTACTATGGTACAGACTTTGTGGTACAGACGGCCTTGAGTGAGATGTGCGAGGATATTAGTATAATTTATCCCTGAAAGGGTAGTCAGAGCCGTACTGAACGCCAACATTTTACGAGCGTAAATCAACGTAATGGGGGTAAATTACTATCGTCAACTGGGTATATTTTTATATACTTCTAAATAAGTCCGATTTATCATCATTTTTGACAGTCTACTGTTGGATATAACCCTCTCCATTGGAAGGAGATTTTACTGTTATACCACGCTGATGAGGCGGGTTCGTGCTGTTGTCCAGCGCAATTTGCTTATACTTATAGCATTACTAATATTTTTCTTTAAATACATACTCTTCCATTTTAAAATTCTACATTGTTTCTAGAAACTTGTTGATTTTAGAAAACAACTAAAGTTAGTAAGTTTCAATATTTTTTTAAGTGTGTTTTTCATGAATTTGATTTTCTGCTGTCATATTTTAATGCATTATATACAATCTATATAAGTATAGTTACACAGTATTAATAGTTGAAACAAAATAAATAATTAATGAAACAAATATATCGGACATGTGACACACAACGCCATCTAGCCCCAAACTAAGCTAACTTTGTACTAAGACTGCTAGATTGGCTGATACAATACTTGTATACTTTTTTGTAAATACATACATATTAGACATGGAAAACATCAAAACTTCGAAACAAATGTTTTCAAATTATTAAAAACATTTCATAAAACCCGGTAATCTAACCCGAGACCTAAAACATGGCAGTCCCTTATACTCATACTACCGATTTGCCACCGAGGCAGTTAAATTTAATAATAAATCAAGCGTGATTATCACCATCACAATATGACAACCTAAATTATTTTTACAAATTTCAGAGTTCACCACATTTTATTTATTTTTATTCTGTCGCATTAATATTGTCAAACTCAGATCTCTAAAAACCTATTTCGATCTCAAATCACTAAATAATATTTAAAACTGTGTTTGTTGCAGGAAACGAATGAACACATCAAAACCAACATCAAAGTGCCACATTAAACGACGCCCGCGCACCAATCAAACACTAATACAATCATAAAAACAAACATGTTTTATATCCGCACAAATTAACAACATTAAACACATGACCGAGAACATTAAAAACAAAGAAATGCAAACTGTAGTGTCTAATTACACCCCTCATCAAGATGATAACACTCTAATAGACCCACAACACTTCACAAATGAAAATTTTTACGATGACCGACTCACTCCAAACGAAAAAATAAATGTCGATGAAGACAAAGAAGAGTTGGTCATAGATGAATCAAGAGAAGAAGTAGATCTCAATGTTGATGAAGCAGACACAAGAGATGAAGAAATCGACATCAATGAAGCAAAGAAAGAAGACATTTCCGAACCGTCATGGCATCCGCACGTATACGGCAAACCGCCCAAGAAACCAACACCGCATTCAATAGACTACATTTTAGGGAATATAGATAAAAGTGACAAGAAATCAACAGTTTCACAATTAATGAATGTTAAAATTAACTTCGACGTTAAGAAGTCTTTTGCTTATCAAGAGAAGAGTATACAAGTGGAAAGTGATAGAAACCTAATAAATGTGCATAAGAATAAATTGCAGGAACAGTTGTTGCAAAAGGGTGTGAGAACTAGTGATAGTGATGATAAAGTGTATCACAAATGTGAGGAGCCGTTGAATTTGTCTGTGCCAAAATCGAAGGACTCGCCGGGGTGGATCGATGAAGAGAGGATGGTTAAAGGTCAGTCATTAATTGAGTTGTATAGTTATATATTCAACAATTGAATAGACATTCAAGGTTAACAAGTGCTTTTACGGTCTTTGAGATTTCTTGCCTTCAAAATCAAGGAGGTTTGATTAGTTTGAAGGGTTGTGTAGTGTTTAGCGTATGCGATTGCCGTTCTAGTCGTCTCGGGTTCTATTCCCGGGTGGAGTTGAAAAGTTATTGAGTTTATCTGATTGTAGAAGTACTTAATAACAACTTGGCATTTGGAAGCTGGGGTTTTAACCCCCGTGTCTCAGAGAGAATGTAAAACTGTCGGTCCTGCGCCAAATGTTTCACCAGTCGCGTATTTATCTATAATATGTGTGTACATATAAAATGTATGTATATTAGCAGTCTGGTTACCATAGTAAAGACACGGCCTTGATGGAAGGCCGTGTGAGACAGTTGTGAGGTTATTATTAATGTAGATCAAAACTCTTTATAACAATACAGTATGCGTTGATTTCAAATATGGCTGAAAAAGGACAGATAGGTAACGATAGAATGATCTGAATCAATTTAAAAATAAAGGTTTGTGCACATTTTAAAACCTCAATTTTTTTTTTAGTATTGATTAACCTCACTCTTTGACACGACGTACAATCCGCTTCATGTTTTGTTTTATTTCTTATCAGTGTAATTACTATATGGCACAGTAAAGCATGCCAGGGTATAGCAGTTCCAAATAAAATTGGAAAATATAAAAAACAAAATTGGTTTTGAACCTCGAACCAGTTGCAGATTATCCAAGTGATTAATACCGTGCTACAGTCAGTTCCAAGATATTTAATCTGTGCACGTCAAAACTAATTTTGGAGATGATTTAGTTTAATTGCTTAAGATTAATTGTCCCAATTATAACAATGCGTGGGCGTGATGAGACGTGGCGTGAATGAACTCAACATAAATTATATTTTGATACCGGAGTTCCGTATATTAACTGATGTTATTTATGTGAGTGCTTATTTGTGAAGCTTTTACTGCTAAAATACTGAATCAATTTATCGTGATATGCAAACGAGCTAATAGATCAACTGGTGGAAAGTGTCTACTCACTGCACTTGGAGTGTATTCCCCCAGATTCAGAGGGTAAAGCGTCGTAGGATCTGATTAACAACTGCTTGCCTGATGGAAAGCATGATAGAATCGAAGAGTGAAGGTCACCATACTCATTGCGAATGCAGACAAGTTTGGCGACCCTCGCTATTACGGCCTAGTGAGATGCTTCTTCACACCCTTCACACCCCGCTTAACGGATCTTAAGGTTTTCTGTGACACCGTGGTCTTACTCCTCTCTAGTGTGCCTCATAAGGTTTCTGAACTGATAAAGGAATTTACTTATAGAATTAATCCAGCCACAAATAAAATTGAATGAAAAAAACATCTGTCATCAGTATCTGCGTGACTGTGATATCAGACTGCACGGATGTCGTAGTGGTTCATGTGGTTACTATGCCTTTTTTACTGCACTGTGTGTAGTGATTCAAACACTATGTATGACAGTACTTGGATATAAGCAGCCTGCCAAAGTGACTCTACTCAGCCTGATGGAAAGTATAAATAAAATCCAAGACTTGTTCTCACCATACTTATTGTGAATGCAAACAATGCAGTATGGTGACCCACACTATGGCTGCCAAGAGTGATGCTTGTTTGAGTCATATACCTTTTTTTACTGCGCTGAGTGTTGTGAGACCCCTATTTGTGATAGTACTTTGTTTGATTCGCAAATTGTTGTTCCGGATCTAGGTGTTCTTTGCGTCCATTTCATGTGTGTTTGTAAAGACCCCTGTGACGTAGATTTGTTCATAACGCGGGCGTTTTTAAAAAAAAGCCTTTTAAATTAAGGATTTTAATTCAGTTTTTTAGAAAGATGACTTAGTAGAAATATTTCTTAGCAATAATCGATTTGAAGATTATCAACCATCATTCTAATCGCTGCAAATTTAAAATTGATTAGTTTTAATTATAAAACCGAAAGAGTTATTGATAAATTATACCTAAGTTATATGCAGTCAATACTTTTAATGGGACTAATTCTGGTAAATTGTGAAATCATTCCGCCATTCTGATACATTCAGTTGATTTTGATGACTACCTCCGTGGCGCGCTGGTAGTGTCTGCGACTGTATGCTTGACGTCTCGGGTCCAATTCCCGGGTCGAACCAAATATTTGTCTGATGCGCAAATATTTGTTTCAGAGTTTGGGTATTTTCTATGTATAATATGTATGAATTTACAAAAAAAGTATATATGTATTTATATCAGTTGTCTAGCACGCATATTGCAAGCTCTGCTTAGTTTTTTTATGTAGTTGTAATGGAATAGGCGTTTGTCCTCCTTATCTGATGGAAAGTGTAGATGA
Organism: Hypercompe scribonia; assembly: GCA_949316085.1. Lineage (NCBI taxonomy): Eukaryota > Metazoa > Arthropoda > Insecta > Lepidoptera > Erebidae > Hypercompe > Hypercompe scribonia. The sequence goes on from OX438989.1 coordinate 16,737,049, forward strand.
AGACGAAGGTGGTACACGCCCATCCAAAAGAAACCTGTTCACTTTACTCTTAAAGGCTCCAGAGTTCAAGTCATCAGGAAAAATAGACCCAGGCAGGTCGTTCATAACATTGGCGACTCTCACTAAAATCGAGTTGGAACTAGATGGCGTTGTGTGTCAGGTGTCTAAAATATTATTATTATTTTAGTACGGAACCCTGTAAAACAAACTGATTTACTCATAAAGGGTACCTTTCTTTTAACCGTTAAACGGAATGCAATGAGTTTGCATACGAATACGTTGATAGAGACATTAAGGTGTTAATATACTGAGTGTTGGGTATTAATCGAAACAGTTTTGTGTCCCGTGACTAGATCGTTTCGGGACTTTTTTTTGTTTACTAATACAAGTTGTATCAGTTGAGATAATTGTGAGTCAGTTTTATTACTTTAGTGATCAATCACGATATTATCAATTTTATCAATTGTAAGTTATGTATTTAATAGTATTAATGCGAAATTAAGTATATTTTTGAAGTTTTCACGCTGTAAGTACACTTGTGCGTCATAAATTCGTGTTATTAATAATAATAAATATTTCGGACATTTAACACACAACGTCATCTAGTTTCAACCTAAAGCGCCAGCATCCGTGTTGTCGTATTTCGTTGGTGAGTGTGAGACCGGAGGCCCGTTAATGCAGGAGTGACAGTTATTGTGGTAACTGTGTAAGCCTTACACTGGCACGATGACTGTCATGCCTATTACGTCCCCAAGCGGGGTGTGAAAAAGCATCTCATTAAAACTAAGCAGAGCTTGTGCTATGATAACTAGACTGACTGACTTTTTTTTGTACATATATACATATTATACATAGAAAACACCAAAACTTCGAAACAAATATTTGCAGATCATACAAACATTTGTCCGACTGAATCGAACTCGAGACCTCAAGTACCGCCACCGAGGTAGTTAAATAACACCTGTATATATAGGAAAGGAAGTAATCTAATTTATGGGTTATTGTAAAATGTTATCATAAAAAATGGCAATATTTAACTTTTTGTTGTAAGAATATCTATTTTTATTCTGAAAAAAATCATTTCCTCCGAGATAACCCAGTGTGAAAGTAATTTTACTTTACTTTATCACGAATGATATAAATGTCTTTACTTACATCATATTTATAACACAGTTTAGCTTAATAGTTTAAAACTTTATATGAGGTTTTACTCTACATGGTCCTTCGAGCCAATTCCTTAAAATTTCGACGACGACTTTAAAACGACTGCACTTATTCAGTCAATTTAAAGTGCTACTTACAAAAACGCTTAACATATAAACCCACCATCATTAAGTTTTAAAAACTGTGAGCTCATAAACCACACTAAAGTTAGCGTCCATTACCATCCCACACACGTTGCCAAATAAACAATACACACTTCGGCGAAGTTCACGAGGTTACAACCCGACCGAGTTGTAAATCACACTCAATTAGTCCGAAGACCCACAGTTGGTGTGCTTCTCTTTTTAGTAGCGTTATAATTTTTAGTACACACCAGTGCGCGCAGATGCGACTGATTGTTTTTATAAGGGTCAGCGCACGCTCTCGATTGTTGTGTTCTTTGAGTGTTTATTTTTCTTGTCTTTGTTGTGAATGGAGTGTAGTCTTTTGGGATAATAACTTGTTTATTTAAGCTAGCTGTTAATATTGTTAACATTAAAATGTGGTATATAATCTCGGGTAATAATACAGTCGATATTTTTTTATTTACACTCAAATTGTTGTTAGTTATAATACATCAAATTTTCTTGACCTAAAAAACTACAAATATATTAAAAATATCATCATCATCATCAACAGCCTTTAGCAGTTCACTGCTGGACATAAATCTCTCCTTAGAAAGAAGATTTTGGCCAGACGGGTTCTTATAGGGTTTGTTACAAGGTGTCCTTTTTGCAATGATGTTGTTTTACATGTTTTCTTTCTTTAGTCACCCCTTACGACACCTATGGGAAAAACAGGGGTAGTAACACTCTGTATTGTTAATCCGTTACCACACGGAGAATTTAAAATATACCTATATAATTAAAATACTAAAAATATTTTAAAAAAGATAAGAACTCATATCTGTCCTGCGTCTTAGTCTATACCGTCTCAATTATCATTTGAGTTAATTTCAATTTGTTGTGAAAAGTTTTTTCTTTTTTTTCTATTTTTTAAAAGACCCCGAGATGCCCGCATTAGCAATAAATCCTGTATCGCGGGGGACTTTACAAACGTACAAGAAACGGACACAAAGAACACGCAGACTCAGAACAACAATTTGTGGATCACACAAAGTATTGTCCCATGTAGGATTTGAACCCACAACACTCAGCGAATTGGAGTGCGGCGTGGCGATCGCTTAAACCAATAGGCTAATCGTGCAGTCACTCATATAGTTCAGTATTTAATTAAACATTCATATACACACACATCATTTTAAGTAATAATTTAGCAATGTTAATATCTAAAATGCATTGTTTCGCATCTTTGAACAAACAATTACCTAACAGTCTATGCTTTTGGATATGCAGACAAATCACAAAAGGTAATCATAAAAATTATCTACGTCGTTACAACTACATGCTACGTGACATCTATATAAATTATTTAATTGCAATTATATCAATTTATTAAATTACTTAAGTGTTTCAATCGCAATTAGCCATTTGCTTATTACATAATTATCGTCAATATTATGCTTACCATGAATTTGTACATTCAACTATGCAATCTCTAATATCGATTGGTAGACAGATATGTTAAAAAATTGCAAGTAATTTGCACTGGGAAACATTATTTATTACCAGGTAGGAGAACCACGCTGATTTCAGCATGAACGGGCCGGCTCGTCCGGGGCAGTACTACCCTCCCACAGAAGACCAACCTAAAGCGACAGCACCCGTGTTGTCGTGTTTCGTTGGTGAGTGTTAGACCGGAGATCCATTGATGCAGGGGTGGCAGATGACTGTCATGTCTTCTACGTCTGAAATCGTAATAGACCGCCATAGTTTGGGTCACCATACTGCGTTGTCAGCATTCGCAACGAGTATGGTGACTACAATTTTTGGATTCTATTCATGCTTTCTATCAAGCAGAGTAGAGTCACTTTGGCAAGCTATAAAAAAAAAATCATTTTTAGTCTACTGTCATAAAAAAACCATCGTGCCTCTTATTTTGTACTAGTACTGTAGTACCACCCCTATTTATTCTTGTCTTAAGAACCATCTGAGGAAGTCAACTACCCAGGGCAATAGTACTGCATAGGGTAGGCAAACTTGTTATGCTCCAACCCTTCTAGCCAAATCAAACGACCAAAATTTCTTTTTAAGGAGGGTCCTATGTCCTGCAGTGGGCTGACTGTGTGATGTTTATTGATGGAGTTCACCGTTCTTCTGTCCGTTCGGTGTAATAGCATTTTTCTGGAAGACAAAAAGCGTACGCAAAATTCCACAAAAGTCAGATGAAATTAAAACATCAGGGGTGACAAACATTTTTACCGTTATATTTTTATTATGACTAAGGATTTTGTTTATCCAAAGTTGTCACAGAGTGCGTGTTGACCCTTACTTGTTAAGCATCATATTCTCTTTTTATCATTTTTTGTATTGTGCGATTCTTTTGCAGTTTATTCTCCGTAACTGTTTAAATGCAGTTTTATGTTACGGTATTTTTAAATCGATATGGTTGTTAATAATGTTACGAGGTGGGGTTCGCGATTAGGTGAATAAAGCGATTTATACACAAAAGAAACATAAATTATTTAAATGATTTGTGAAACATTTAGAACTAAATAAATAAAATAAATAAATCAGACATGTGACACACAATGTCATCTAGCTTCAAACTGAGCAGAGCTGGTATTATGACAGTTTTTTGTAAATACATACATATTATATATAGTAAACACCCAAACTTCGAAACAAACATTTGCAGATCATACAAACATTTGGTCCAAATGCCGTTCTAGCTAGTAGCTTGCTATATCAACGAAGTACCAGGGATTTTCTTTCTGAGTGCTTAGTTCCCTGGCTTGGGTCTTCAATAGCCATTAACTGAACGGACTCGATATATTTTCAAATATTATATTTCGTTTAATTCCCCTTGTTATTTAGATGTCAATATTGTTGATTAAGAGTATGACGTGTATCACCCCTATTCATCCCTTAGGGTGTCGTAAGAGGTCACTAAGGGAGCAAACTTGTTTGGATTTATTATTTGAAGGATAGGAGATGATAAAGAAAAAAATGTAAATTCATGATAATAGTAGTGTAGTATCCGTGTGGTAAAAGATTAGAAACAACGAGTTGCACCACGCCTATTCATCCCTCGCGTGTCCTAAGATGCGGCTAAGGGAGCAAAATATGCTGGACAACATCACTGTGAAGAGAAGGAAAATTTGTAACAAACCATAAACTAACCCGTCTGGCCTTCGTGGCACAGTAGCCCGAAACCTCCTTTCTAAGGAGAGGCCTATGTCCAGCAGTAGTCTGTTGAAGGTTGTTGATGTGATGTGATGTTACTGAAGACTTAGGGCTACGAAGATATTAACTTTACAAATCGTTAAGTTTTATAATAACCTCAATAATCTAACATACGGCTATTTGATATCAAACTAGGCAGAGTGAGTAGCTAGACTGCTGTAAGTAAATCAATAATACACATACAGATCAAATGACCATACCACCACATAATAGTTTCTTCTGGCTGGAAATCAATCCCACGAGGTCGAAGGTAGTTACTTATGTTGATTGTGCTTATCAAAAGATTAAGAAATTATCCATAACATGTATGGATTTAGCAATAAATGACAATGTTTATCTACGATCTGGTAACACTGGTATGTAGACCTAGTTTGGAAACAGACGCCTTTGTTTGAGATCATCATCATCACCAGTCTTTAGTAATCAACAGCTGGATATAGGTCTCTCCTAGCAAGTAGCTGTTAAGACCTTTAAGAATTTTTTAAGGTGTTTAAAATATACTATATATACTAGGTAGAAGAGCCACGCTGATTTCTGCACGAGCGGGACGGCTCGACCGGGGCAGCATCTCAGCTCCACCAGGAGACCAACCTAAAGCGCCAGCGTCCATGTTGTCCTGTTTCGTTGATGCAGGGACGACAGTTATTGCCCGCATCGTCTGGCACCTCTGCGAGGTGGGCCCCGATCTGTCGGACGCCCAATACGGGTTTCGAGCCGGGCGTTCGACAGTCGATGCTGTGTTGCGCCTGAGGGCCGTGACCGAAGAGGCGGTGAGCTGTGGTGGCGTGCTGCTGGCGGTGTCGTTGGACATCGCCAACGCATTTAATAGTCTGCCATTTAGCTGCATCAGGGAAGCACTCCACTACCACGGGGTGCCAGAGTACCTGAGGCGGCTTGTGGCAGACTATCTGGTGGAGCGTACCGTCATGTACGAGGACCGAGATGGTATTCTGAGGCGGCGGCCCATGTCGTGCGGTGTTCCACAGGGGTCTGTCCTCGGACCACTCCTGTGGAATATGGGATACGACTACTTCGAGGTCGTCTTCCCCCCGGGCTGGGCGTAATTTGTTACGCCGATGACACATTGGTCACGGCCCGGGGGCGAACTTTCAAGAGGCGGCGCGCCTGGCCACCGTGGGAGTCTCTTTGGTGGTCGGGCGCATTGAGGCGCTGGGTTTACGGGTGGCCCTAGATAAGACGGAGGCCCTTTTGTTTCATGGGCCCCGTCGTGGTCCACCCCCCGGCGCCTCTATCGTTGTCAATTCGGTCCTCGTACCAATTAAGGTCCAGATGAAGTATCTGGGCCTGATCCTAGACGGCAGGTGGCTCTTCGACGAGCACTTCCGACAGCTTACTCTAAAGCTGGTCGGCGCTGCCTCTGCCCTTGGGCGACTTTTGCCCAATTTGGGTGGAGCCAGCGTCGGGACGAGACGGCTATACACGGAGGTTGTCCGGTCAATGGCACTGTATGGTGCACCGGTGTGGGCGGCGGCTCTGACCGCCCAGAATAGGGCTCGCCTCTGGCGCCCTCAGAGGATATTGGCGGTTAGAGCCATACGTGGTCAGCACACGCTAGCGGTTTGTTCCGCCTGGGCGGCGCAGCGTGGGGTCCTCACTGCAGTTATTGGAGGTGATCTCTCGCTACCGGCCGTCATACGCTCCATGGCCGGTAGCGACAGTTGTTTTACCGCGGTCGCGGCCTTCTGCGAAGAGGTAATTTCGCGGAAGGAGGCGGCGGAGAAGGCCCGGGAGGACGATATCCACTCGGACCCAATTCGCCGCCGGTGAGCCGGGCGGCGGAGGCGCGCATACCAGCGTCTCATGCCGCCTCGAGTGTGGCCGCGGGTGGCCGGGACGGGTTTTCCCCTCCATCCGCTATAGTGGCCAGCCGCGAGGAGGTGATGTGCGCGTGTGCCGTACGTCGCCTAAATAGAGAGTTTATCCGCAGATGGTGCCCGCTTTAGCGGGCACGCGCTGGGAGGGATCTGGATGTCGTAACAGCAGCGGTTCCCGGGTCCCTCCTATCTCAGGCGCAGAGTGGCACACCGTGTGGTTTTAGTCGATCTGATTCCGACACACCACCCCGCCGTAAACCCCGGTGGGGTGACGGCCCGAGGGGGTTTCCACACGTTAAAAAAAAAAAAAAAAAAGTGACGACAGTTATCGTGGTAACTGTGTAAGCCTTACACTGTCACAACGACTGTCATGCCTTTCACGTCCCCATGCGGGTTGGGGTTGTGAAAAGCATCTCACAAGGCCGCCATAGTGGTCACCATACTGCATTGTCATTTGCAATGTGTATGGTGACCACAACTCTTGAATTCTATTCATGCTTTCCATCAGGCAGAGTTGAGTCACTTTGGCAGGCTCTTAATATAAAAAAAATATGTATATATATTTTAAGTTAGTAAGTTAGTAACTATTAAGGAAGGTCAATTTTATTCATTAATGTTACAATACCAAAACTATAAAAAGTTTATTCTCTATTTGTCAATCTTAATCGAGTATAGAGTTAAGAAACACTCCGTTCACTATAACTAATATCGAATAACCTTTGCATTTCTATCGTTTTAATCGAGACGAATTCTAACTCGACTAAATAACATCCTTTAAAACTAATTTACAATCTAAATTGAACTTTATTGGGTCGTAATAAACGTTATTTATTATATTAACAGCTATATTCGCACGTTTGTAAGATGTAATTCAAACGTGGAACGTCCAAGCAATAAGCTGTTGGCTGTTGCAGCTGCGCTTAGGGTTGCCAATTTATTTTTAGGATTTAAATTCATATGGATTAATGGTGGCAATATTAACGTGGGCTTATTGCGTCAATCGTGAGTTTGTTGGTATTACGATTTGTCTATGTTAATGTGGTTCAGGGCTGTCGCGTTATGGATTAAATTTAGTTAATTCTTTTTTAATTATATATGTTAAATAAATATTTTGATTAGACCATGGATTTGAGGTTAAGGTGATGGTTGAGACCACTATAAAAAAAGTTTATCGCTAAACTATCTTGTTTCCTACAGATTAAATTTGTTTTCAATGATGAAATCGAGCGTAAAATACTTTGATAAAAGTGCAATTATTTTATTCAAGCACTTGTCTAAAATAATTACATTTTTCAAATCATATATCAGTAAGTCATAATCAGTAATACATGATTAAGTTAAAAATTGTTTCAAAAATGAAATCTGGTAAAAACCTGGAAAAAAAAAAATATTTACAGCAGTTAAAATCACCTAAATGTTATAGAGTAACACGATATCCGCCGGTGGCCTGTATTGCTTTTCAGTGTATGCCTTTCAGGCTAAGCTACCATTTTTGTTTTTGTGAAAAGAAAAACAAATATCATCAAAACATTTACTCAACGCCTAGAAAGTAAAGCAAACGAAAGCTTTCCAAAAGGCCTTGTTGCAAACTCTCTCATTTCATTCATTTCATTTTTCCATCTACTTACCTCCATGTTGTAATTGACATTATACTGGAGCAATCCGAATAAAAGCAGTAAAAATAAAAATCATTACATCCGTTTAAGAGTTATGACGACACGTACGTAATTTCAGATACAGTTAAGAATCACATAAAATCGTTTTAATACAGCATCCAGTGGGTCTATTATTGCGGTGAGGCATCCTTAACAGACGGTTGCTTGCGCGATCTCAGCTCGCATTGCAATGGTTCAATTTGTAACTCGTCTGCCCCCTTGTTTAGACTACCGCTCGATATTGCATCAGGTACGTCTCCACTGTACGCGATAGCTATGCTATTTTATATTTTCAAGCCGTAATTGTGAATGATATTTAGCGTGTATGACAAGTAGATCTCATTTTTAATTGTAAGATAGTCAATACTATTACTTTACACTAATTACAAAGAAAACATCGCAATCTTTGGCTCTAGGTAGAGGACTTTCAGCTATCACGAGTTTAGAGCTATTGTAACATATGTTTTTTTCTATTAAAGCAAATTAAAGTGTCCTGCGCATTTGTTAAAAATTATAATTAATAGGTTTATTTTAAAATATAATTTTAAAACAATTGCTAAATAAATAAATGAGTATTTCGAACATTTGACACAAGTCTTCCAGTTTCAAACTAAGCAGAGCTTGTGCTATGATAACTAGACTGAGTGATTGAATACTTATATACTTTTTTACGTAAATACATACATATTGTACATTGAAAACACCCAAATTTCGAAAAAAATATTTGGACATCATACAAACATTTGGTCCGACCTGGGAATCGAAGTAGAACAAAGATCGATAATTTATTGAGTTCTTATAATTATAATATCAGAGATAAATCTATAATTATATGATACAGGATCAGATTTTCTTAAATACAGTTATACAAAATCTGAAATTTATTTTATAGTTTGTGTTTTTACACAAAATATTCATTACAACAGAAAAGTATCTAAAATTTACTGTCTTTACAGCCTATTTAAATTATAACCCCCTAAGAAAACAAATATAGAAAATACAAAAGATATTTTCAACCTCGCTTAGCTCTAACTACATCCAAGACTTACTAATGTCCCATCGATAATGACGGCGTGTCAAAATAAACGCATTGCTACCGTTTTACCCCGGCGTTGCCCGCAAATAGAACAACGTCGTAGTCGTTGATAGGCCCATTAGTGGTTTATTTTGTCTTGTACACTTTAGTATTGGTATTATGTGCAATGAGATCGGAGAAGGATTCTACAGAGCAGTGTTTAAATTGTCTTTTTTATCTTATGTGGTTTATTGAACCGGAGTTTGAGTAGAGCATAGTCTTTTTTAGCTGGGTTTGATGATATTGACGACTGAACCAGAAGTCGTGACTTCATTTAGGTGCATTATATTTCTAAACACATTGTTCGTGAGGTGACTGATTAAGAATACATAGTGTTACCACTCCTATTCATCCCGTGGGTGTCGTAAAAGGCGACTAAGGGGCCAAGTATACAAGACAACATCATTACAAAGAGAAGAAAAACTTGAAACAAACCCTATTCCAACACATCTGGCCAGCGTGGTATAGTAGGCCAAAACCTCCTTGTTAAGGAGAGGCCTACGTCCAGCAGTGGACTGTAAAAGGCTGTTGATGATGATATCTATATTTGTATGTTTATAAATGTAAAGTTAGTTTGTATACGCTTCAAAAACTCGAAAAGTTATGCACTGTTTGGCAGCACAGATGTCGTAGTGGTTTTAGCAGTCACCTCGCCACTTTCTACTGCGCTGAGTGTTGTGGTTCGAACCCACATGGGTCAACACTTTGTATGATCCACTAATTGTTGTTCTGAGTCTAGGTGTTCTTTGTGTCCGTTTTATGTATGTTAATAGAGTCCCTCACAATAATATAGCTATCAGTGTTGTATAATGCGTTTATCAGCAGTCTGGTTACCTTTCATAACTATATACTATATCTAATTAAATGCCTCGGTGGCGCAGTGGTAGTGAATGCGACTGCTGTGCTTGAGGTCTCGGGTTCGATTCCCGTTTCGTTCGATCCTCGTTTGTATGATCTACAAATATTTGTTTCGAAGTTTGGGTGTTTTGTATGTATAATATGTATGTATTTACATAAAAAAAGTATATAAGTATTATATCAGTCATTCTAGTTATCATAGCATAAGCTCTGCTTAGTTTGAAACTAGATGACGTTGTGTATCAAATGTCTGAAATATTTATTTATTTATGATTTGAAATCGTATATTTTTTAAATCTTCTTTAGAATAGGAATAGATTTCAAGTTTACCTTAACTGTTAGAGATTTGTTTGGAAAACCACATTTTTAGATGTAGTCACATATCATTATATATGCAATCTGTGTCAGTCCATCAAGACAGACTAGGCACCCATAGATATCTTCATGCAACAGGAATCAAATCCAGTACTTTGTGTCTATCTTTGAAAGTTATTTGACGTCTATATTCCTTAAGAGGTATTCTGTTTACTATAATAATTAAATGTTATAGGTAGTGAAACCACTCTCATTTCTGCACAAACTACTCCACTGCTACTCAGTAGCTTGTTACTCCGAAGTTCGGTGTGTCCTCAGTTGATGACGCTGCAGTAAATTTTGCACTGTATGCCATCATTAGGTAGTAGAGTCACGCTGGTTTCAGCACGAATGGGCCGGTTCGACCGGGGCAGTACTACTCTCCTACAGAAGACCAACCTAAAGCGCCAGCGTCCGTGCTGTCGTGTTCGTTGGTGAGTGCGAGACCGGAGGCCCATTGTTGCAGGGGTGATAGTTATCGTGGTGTGTGAACCTTATAATGCCACGATGACGGTCATGCTCTAAATATCCCCAAGTGGAGCACAAAAAAGCATTTCACTAGGCCATCATAGTGTGGATACATCATAGTACGGTGACCACAACTCTTGGATTCTATTCGTGCTTTCCATCAGGCAGGATAGAGTCGCAGGCTTTTAAAATAAAAAAAAACACTGTCAAACATTCAAGTTTAAGTATACATAGGTAATCATCTAAATTTAATACAGCCGGCCGGGCGGCATCCCAGGGGGGTTACTCGGCTTTAATCTTCACGGCGTGTCACCGCGGCGCGGGCGTTGGCAGACATCGTAAATCACTCACTCACTCGCAGCTGCGATCTACGTTATTAGTTAATATGTCTTTGTTACGCTCCGTATACGTGTTCAGTGGTGATTTTTGGTGATCTTCTGATCTTATTTTGAACTGTGATGGTAATCATGCATTTAATAATACTCGTAGTGATGGCATTAATGTTTTAAAAAACATGGTTATGTTTTTGAGCGTTATCGAACGTAGAAAAATAATCATAACAGAATATTTAATGTTAAGAAGAGACCTATGTCTAGCAGTGAACGATAAAATGCTATTCGATGATAATGTCACGTAGATACAAGTTAATTTGAATAAACGTAGTTTTGTTTACTCATCATGCTGTGGAGGGAACGGGTGTCCTATCCCTCTGACACAAAGGGAGGATCGCCACAATGCTATTTCAAATATAATAATTAAGATAATCTCACATATTTTATACACACGGCCGTTTGATTCCAAACTAGGTAGAGTCTGTGGTAACCAGACTGCTGATAGAGTACTTATAATATATTTCCAAATATATATACTTATGATAAATAACAATCAGTCACAGACTTCGTTCATTATACAATTATTTGCATTGAGTGAAAATCGAACCTACAACCTCTGGTTTCAGCAGTAGGATAGTAATTTATTTGATAGGAGACCCATAGATGCAGGAGTTGTCGTGCTAAACGTGTGCAATACAATGCTACGATGACTGTCATGTCTTTTACGTCTCCAAGTGAGGTGTAAAAAATCGTAATAGGCCACCATAATGTGGGTCACCATACTACATTGTCAGCATTCGCAGTGAGTATGGTGACTACAAGTTTTGGATTCTATTCATGCTTTCCATCAAGCAGTGTAGAGTCACTTTGGCAGGCTATTAAATTAAAAAAAAAAAGATGAATTCTAAATTTTGAGCCGAATGTCGACAAATGAAGCTACCCACAAAACAAGTAGTAAATATCGCTAATTTAAACAGTACTTTAGTCGATGCTACATTTCGATCAGGACAGTCACCTGTCTATTGTTGTCAACACACCATGTATATTATTCTACACAACTGCAATAACTTAGTGCAATAATCGCATCTGCATTGTCACGACAGATTAATAACATTCATAATGAACGCTAATGTTCAAGGGATCGCTTTAAAATGTACTCGCCAGTATACATCGTTGGAAACTCAACCTTATGTGTAGCAATTTGTAATCTAATTTTGATTGATTTGTCTCTTCAAAGTGATGAGCCATAATGATATTAGTAAATAACGTTATACCATAACGGATAATCGTTATAAAATTAACGTTAAATTGATACGATAAATTAAGCCGGTTTTGAATGCGCTTCGGATATCGATATAGTTTAGTTGAATGTGTGGTGTCATCTTCTTAACATGTACAATATGGTATAAAATCACGCCTGTTTTCCCAGAGGGGTAGGCAGAGGCATATTAAACGCTCATTTATTGCCAGTGTCTTGGTCTCATACATGGCAGAGCCTCAGACAGGTGCACCACTCGCAGATGAGGTTGCCTTGAGCTGAAGCTATTACTAAAAAAACTTCAGTAACTCATCTCTTGGACTCATCGTCATAGCATCTATATATCGGATTTTTCAAACGTAGTACTATGAGACTAAATTCGAAAGCTTTAGTAGTCGTTACTGATGAGTTTAAATATCTACCTTTTTACATTTATCATGATATATGAGCTCTTACATGTGGAACTGTAATATTGCATTCCAAACTTGCGTTTTGTATACACAGTTTTTCTCGATAAGATAATTAGAAGTAGATTAAACTAGCTTACCCGCGAACTCTGTTCCGACTTGTAGTCAATAAATAACCAGATTTTTTTTAGTTAGACCCATTCTAACGGCATAAAAAGTATCCTATGTCCATCTCCTGGTTCTAAGCTACCTCCCCACCAATTTTCAGCTAAATCCGTTCTTCCGTTCTTGAGTTATAAGTGGTGTAACTAACACCACTTTCTTTTATATATATAAGAAGATATTGACTTTCAAGATTTATTTACACAGTCAGCCACAAGTTAAAATGAAAAATGCGTTAAAATACACACAAGTTGAAAACGTTAATTCCAACTTAAATACTTTTTATATGTATAGGTATGAAAGAGTGAATGAAAGAGATAAAATGACTCTGATGACCTGCTGCAATAGACTAGATGACACCTTAGTCAAATTAGTTACTTTTTATCATCTGTTAAAACGACAATTTTGTATGAAAAATGTATTAAGTACAAAATTGTGACGTCACTGTTGTAGACTACTCAATTGAACCATATATTTCGTTGTGTATTTGATTGAAATTCGTAATAATAATAAAAAGCTATGATAATTGTATTTCCCGAGATGTTTCTCAATATAAGTTTTAATGAAGTGGACATTGGTATTTATTTACGTTACAGTCATCTACCCAATTCGCAAGAGATATGTATATACTTTATGTCCCTACTATATAGGGTTAACAGAAAGCAACCTACCGTCGCTAGACGGGCTTATAACCCAAACAATGTAGTATCGTAACGCGACACACCAGAAAAGATCCCACTAACCTGTTGATCGAGAGCCCAAACCTATAAACATTAAGTAATTACAGGCCACAGCTTCATAAAATAAACAAAATCTTAAACATCTGTCACGTCGAAGCCAGTATCCGGCAGAGTGCCAGCCACATTGTCAAACAAAAACAATAACCCATGGGTGCCATAAACACTCATAAACCACGACACTCGCTCGTTCTGTGTAAATTACCGTTGACTTCAAAAGATCTCAAGCTGTACTGGCACGGTCCCAGGTTCGAGTCCCGATTTATTAGTCATAACACGCTCCCAGTTGGACACGTTAAGTGGTTCATTGATTGTCTGTAATTATGTGTACTATTTCCTGTTTGTGCGGTTTGGTGGGTAGTGGTTCGTATGAATTGTGGATTGATGTTATCATGAATGACATGATGTTAGAAATTACTTCGATAAAGTTTATTAATCTTGTAGTATTTTTAAACTTTAAAAAGTTAGTAGTTTTCAATTCGACACTTTTTGTGTGTTATGCGACTTCTTTGGTATTAGTTCTGTTTTAAATTTGAATAGTAAGTCCATTACTAGATATTATGAATGTAACGGGTTCGCTTGTTTACCTTGATATATAAATAATCATCTATAATATACGTATATGGCCTCTTAATCTTAACAATTTTTTTTCTATATTAAAGACCTGCCAAACCGACTCTATTCTGTCTGATAGAAAGTACGAGTAGAATCCAACAGTTGTTGTCACCACACTCATTGGAAATACAGATAATGTAGTATGGTAACCCACACTATGGCGGCCTAGTGAGATGCTTTTTCATGCCCCGTTTGGGAACGTAAAAGGCATGACAGTCATCGTGGCATCGGAGCTCACAGTTACCACGATAACGGTCATCTCTGCATTAATGGGTCTCCGGTCTCGCACTCACCAATGAAACACGACAGTACGGGTGCTGACACTTTAGCTTGGTTTTCTGTGAGAAGGTAGTACTACCCCGGTAGAGCCGGCCCGTTCTTATTGAATTCAGCGTGGCTCTCCTACCTAAAACATAAAGAAACCTCCTTTATTTATATAGAAAAAACAACCTACCCTGAAGATAGGTGTATGTTTTAATTCACGGGTTTATCTCGAAGAAGTCTAACTAGTTTCAAACCTAACGGGGAAACCAAACAGTGAAACGCCTTTCTACAACACCACGGTGAAAGTGTCACGCGCGACAAAATGCTAAAATATGTATGTAAATGCAAAAACTTTAAACTTTCTGGAAGTAGTCATCAACAGCCTTTTACAGTCCACTGCTGGACATAGGCCTTTCCTTAGCAAGGAGGTTTTGGCCTACTATACCACGCTGGACAGACGGGTTGGAATAGGGTTTGTTTCAAGTTTTCCTTCTCTTTGTAATGATGTTGTCTTGCATATTTGGTTCCCTTAGTCGCCTTTTACGACACCCATGGGATGAATAGGGGTGGTAACACTATGTATTCTTAATCCGTCACCACACAGATTTGAAGTAGTATTGTTTTAGAATGCGTTCGTAATTGAAATTAGGATGTCCACAAATCGTTTCACGTGTAAAAAGAATGTGTGTTACAACCTTTTTGCGATGACGGAGTTACTAGTAAAGCGTGGCAGACAGAATTACTTTCGCATCCATACTAACAATGACTAACATTCAATATGGCTTGAACTGCCTCCCCTTCACCGCGCTCCATATGGTAGACGTCATTCAGTACAATCTTATCGTGATAACTTTTAAACTATTCATCCAAATCACTTAGTGTTAAAGACAAAGTTTATCTACATTAAATACTGAAAGCGACAAATGTATCAATTTTGATAAGAATTTGATATACACTCTTAAATGTGCATTGCAAAAATGTATCCAATTTAGTTGTGTTTATGGTTCGCTATTGAAAGTATACTGGCTACCACAAAAAAGGTACATATATCCTGTGGTGGACTTTTATTTAGAATTATTTAAGACAAACAATCTCACCGTATGTTATAATCAGGTAATGCCAAGGGTTTGGGCAGCGCACGTCAAGATAGTTCTCCGAAGACAGGGATTTTTGTCGACTTACGTAGTACTTTATAATTATAGACCATGCGTTATTCTGATAAAGAAGCTATATTACTGTAAAGTTTCATTCTAATTCGTTCAGTAGTTTTAGGTGGACGAGAACAAACATCCATACATCGATGCTCACAAAGTTTCTCATTTAAATATTAATAGGATTGGATGTGTGTAATTGTATGTGTTAGATTTATATACTTTTACACTAATAACAACTTTAATTTCATTGCCTTAGCGTTTCCTTAGTAAATTTCTACATAACCACAAAGGTTGGCTGGTAGAGATCGTCCAGGGTGTTAAGCCCATTTTACATAAGTGCCTAAAGCTGTAAATAAGTAAACTTTAGAGATTTTTTACTATGAGACAGCAATAATTTATTCAGGTATTACACAATGCCACTATAAATAATGAAATAGATATTTTTTTAAGAGCAATACGTCTATTTCTTTTCCTGTATTACGGAGTGTTGCCTAAAATAACAGCGAAAGTTAATTTACTACTAAAACCACATCCTGTGTCGGCGTGATTTACAACACCCTCTATGAGTCTAACCTACTGCAGGAGATATTCATGATGATTCTTTCGGAGTATTTCCAGAAAACAGATATTTTCTTTGCTACGAGTAGCATGTTTAGAAAGTACATTGGGAAATTACTTAATCGTTAAGTGTATGTACATAGAATCTAAAATTGTAAATATTTAATCATATTTTATTTAGTTATGTATGAGATTGTACTATAACAGCTGCTCCCGGGTCCCTCCTATGTCAGGCGCAGAGTGGCACACCGTGTGGTTTTAGTCGGTCCGATTCCGACACACCACCCCGCCGTAAACCCCGGTGGGGTGACGTTCGAGGGGGTTTCCACACGTTAAAAAAAAAAGAAAGAAAGGGTTGAATTGTGAACGTCTAGAAAAAATTAATTGTCCAGTCCAGTGCTGGACATAGACCTCTCCCAAAATAAACATAAGAGCACAACTTTGAAAGTCTTGGAAAGCTAAGGTTCGCTCAAAATAGATCTATATTTTTGTCTATTTGGGGTACTCTTTAAATATGACTAATTATATAGATTGGTCGATGAGATATAGTCGTCACAGCGTTAAGAAACAGAGAGAATATAATATTCTATAAGAGAATATATTGATAGACTTACTAACATTATAATGCTCTTCTATATATGGTATTATAAGTATCTCGTTGGTCTAATGGTTTGGGTATGCGACTGCCGATCATGAGGTCTCCGGTTCGATGGTCAAAAAGTGTTAATGAGTTTTTTCTGGTTACAGAAATAATAAATAAATAAATATTTCGGACATTTGACACACAACGTCATCTAGTTTCAAACTAAGCACAGCTTGTGCTATGATAACTAGACTGACTGATATAATACTTATATTTTTTTTTTGTAAATACATGTATATTATAAATAGAAAACACCCAAACTTCGAAACAAATATTTACAAATCTTTCAAACATTTGGTCCGACCTGGGAATCGAACCCGAGACCTCAAGCACAGCAGTTGCATTCTCTACCGCTGCACCGCCGAGGCAGTTAAATACTTAATTACAGTCTGGAATTTGGGAATTTCGGCCCTAACCTCCATGCCTCGGAGTGCGTGTAAAACCATCGGTGCTGCGCCTGATTGTGAGAGTAACGGAACAGAGAGTGTACCCGTGTTTGCGCATACACTTGCACATTATAATATCTGTTGTGTAGTTGGCTGGCTTCGTTGAGAATGGCCCCCGTAGCTGAAATCAGCTAAGAGTGTATTATCAGTTTGTTTGTAACGCTTTGACCCATGAACTATTAAACTGACTATCGTAAAAATAACCTGTTATTCAGAAAAATATAGTTCTCCATGGATTTTAAAATAACTCATAAGCAGTGCCTATAACCGACTTCAATGTGTTTCGAAACTTATTAATTGTAATAAGCTGTATTCTGAATTTCTCAATTTTTCTTAGGACGTGTTTGTCTACCTCCACGAGAATAAAATACAATTGAGAAACTTCTCCTTTTCTCAAATCGTTTAAATCTGAACAGTTTATTACTGGTAGAAAGCTTAATACTAATATAAAACGTTAAAAAAAAAACAATAAATCAACTAGGCACTCAACTGTGTCAGTCAAGAACCAAACCCGCACTAATCCACCGTGATATGTTGCTAGGCTCATAAACTTACTTGAACACGGTACACGCTGCGCAGGTGTACTTACTCCACTAAATCGCGTGTCAATATACGGGTGTAGTTTAAATTTATTATTTCCCATGTTTATGCGGCGTGTTTTATTGTTGGAATGGCAGCCATCTTGTATATTGACGGATTGTTTGGTGCCTTTGCGTTTATCGATAGTAATTAAGGCATGTAACAATATTACATTCGCAATAACTGTAGCTTTTGTTTGTACGAGCAATTTGTAGTGATTTTGTTGTGTTGCAATTTACTGAAGTGATTTTTATACTTATTGATAATGTTTCGTAAGATATTTTTTTCGAAATTACTAATATGAAAATAGAGAAATTCGTGTAACAGGTAGCCGAAAGCGCGTCAATGAGCGTGCGCAGTATTGGAGTTGCCGTAGATATTAGGTAGCAGAGAGACCGGGGAACTACTACCCTCTCACAGAAGACCAACCTAAAGCGACAGCATCCGTACTGTCTTGTTTTTTCGGTGAGTGCGAGACCGGCAGCCCATTGATGCAGGGATGATGCTTATCGTGGTAAGTGTGTGAGCCTTACACTGCCAGGCCTTTTATCTCTATCTTTCATGCCTATCATGCCTTTTACATCTCTAAGTAGAGCGTGAAAAAGCATCTCACTAGGCCACCATACTGTAGGTCACCACACTGCGTTGTCTGCATTCGCAATGAGTATGGTGACCACAAGTTTTGGATTCTATTCATACTTTCCATCAGGCAGAGTAGAGTCAATGTAGCAGGCTTTTAAAAAAGTACGCATCATAATTACGAGTATGCGCCTACTGTTTAAGGCTTGTTTCTTTATATTCTCATGGATACTATAAGTAAATGTCTTTTTTTTTGTATTATAGAAACTTACATCTGTCGTTTCATTCATATAGATATTTTCATAGCGACTAACTAATTTACTTTTTTCAATGCAAGTAATTAGTCAAAATACTTAACTCGTAACATACTTGTATATGTACCTCCAGTTAATAAAATAAAATGAAACATTATAATAAATTCAATTAGAATCTATAAACCTCTTACAGGATTTTAAACCACCTAAACCAACATTGTTTAATCTCTGCCGACCCTTGCAGTGAATACAGTCGTGATGATACAAATTAACACGCTGGTTAATCGACCACCCATTTAATCTCGTACGTGAGAAATGTTTATTAAATAGGAGTTCCAACGATCTCTTAAATGGAGGGTAGCTCATTTGTTACTTAAAAAGGCGATTTAGATATAATATGACAATATGAATACTTAAAAAACCTTTTTTGTGACAGATGATGTAGGGTATATTAATAGCCTGCCAAAGTGACTCTACTCTGCCTGATGGAAAGCATGAATAGAATCCAAAAGTTGTAATCACCATACTCATTGCAAATGCAGACTATGCAGTATGGTGACCCACACTATGGCGGCCTTGTAAGATACTTTTTCACACCCCGCTTCGGGACGTGAAAGGCATGACAGTCGTTGTGACAGTGTAAGACTTACACAGCTACCACGATAACTATCACCCCTGCACCAATGGTCCTCCGGTCTCACACATACCAAGGAAACACGACAACACGGATGCTGGCGCTTTAGGTTTGTCTTCTGTGAGAGGGTAGTACTGCCTCGGTCGAGCCGGCCTGCTCGTGCTGAATCAGCGTGGCTCTATTACCTCTGTTTTTGACTGACTGATTGACGTACGAGGGGGCGTTTTTAAGTTCGCGGAATGGAGGGTATTGAGTAATAATAAAAACACAAAATTATTTTTCTTTTTCTATATATTCCCCTGCAACACGAATACATTTTTCAGATCTTTCAATTAGTTTTTTTATTCCCTCGTAAAAAAAAGTTTTATCTTTGTCTGAAAAATACGCCGAAACCGCCTCCTTAACCTCCTTATCAGTTGAAAATTTCTTACCACGTAATTCTTTTTTCATTTTTGGAAAGAGATAATAATCACTCGGAGCCAAATCTGGACTGTAGGGTGGGTGATTCAAAATATCGAAGCCCACCTTATGCAGGGCAGCCAGTGCGACTCGGCTCTTGTGAACGGGAGCATTGTCATGCAATAGCAGGACACCTTTCGTTAATTTTCCCCGTCTTTTTTCTTTGATGGCTTCTTTTAACTGTTCTAAGATTGAAGCGTAGTATTCCCCCGTTATAGAAATGCCTTTATCTTTATAATCTATCAATAATATTCCTTCTGAGTCCCAAAAAATCGTTGCCATGAGTTTCCCAGCCGACTGTGAAACCTTAAATTTCTTGGGTGGTGCTGTGCCCTTTTTGTGCCACTGCATGGAGTCTTGTTTGGACTCGGGTTCATAATGATGAACCCAAGTTTCATCCCCAGTAACAATTTGATTCAATACGCCATCCTTGTCTTCATTGCAGAGGTCCAAAAACGCACGTGAACATTCCACGCGCTGTTGTTTTTGCAATGGCGTGAGCATTCTCGGCACCCACCGTGCGCTAACCTTAGTCATGCCGAGATGATCGTGTAAAATTTTAAAAATTGTTGTATCCGATACTCCAACCATTTCTGCGAGTTGTTTCTTTTTTAGTCGAGCATCTTCCAATACAATTTTTTCTACTTTTGCAATAACTTCTGGCGTAGTCACCTCAACGGAGCGCCCCGGCCTCGGGTCGTCTTCAAGTGATTCCCTGCCTTGTTTAAATAAACTATGCCACTTGTAAACCATTGTTTTTCCTGGGCAAGAATCCCCGTAAACCGATGACATCTCATTGAGTATGGTTTGAACAGACTTTCCTTGCTTAGTAAGGAACTTTATCACCGCACGGAATTCAATTTTCTCCATTTTTCTCACTTCGTTCCCGATTAAAATACTTGGTCAACGATAGTTTAATAACTAATGATCCAATCACAACAAATTTTACTATGCAGACTAATTATGAGTCACTGGATACGGTAGGCATCAAAAGAGCGCGTTTACCCGCCTTTTTCACTGTCATTCCGCGAACTTAAAAACTTACCCTCGTATGTAAGACAAGTGCTGAGCCGAGATGCCCTTCTTCCGAGTTTGAAAACAAATAATGATGTCATAATTTTGTATAGCTAATGTAATACAAACCTACGGACAATCCGCAAATTGTTTCAAATAGTGCTATTCTTGAAAACCTTTAATTGGGGTCCCCTATAGTGCTGTTACTATTTTGACCGTTGGTTAATGTTCAATTATAAAATCTGCAGCTTCGTATTAATAGAAGTTGACACCTAACCCGCTTATCGCTCAGTTTCTCACCGTGTCAGCTGCACTCCGACTAAGATCGCTGACACATCTCTGACTCACACGTCCAATATCAGTTACAACACTACCTGGAACTGTTATATTGTATTGTATTATATACAATTTGTATTGTATTAACAGCTACTGTTAATTGTTCGATGAAGTAATTGTTTGACAGTGACAGTTGTGACATTTGCATTGAAGTAAATAGTATTTATTTTGTTGTCAATGGATTTTATATCAAGAAGCTTATAGGGCCTCCTTTTTAAGGCGTACGGAAAGAGCAAACGGATAGATGAGTCAACTGATGAAAACGGTAGCGTATGTGACTGATGTACTGTAGGTCTCCGGTTCCGGTTTTCCGGGTTGGACTAAATGGGTGTATGACCTGCTACTGTTTCGGACTTCGCGGGTTTCCTATGTATGTATTTACAAAAAGTATACATATATATATATATATATATATATATATATTATATATATATATAAAAGGTCACAAATAAGTTAACATTTGAAAAATCGTAAAAATCTTTGATATATTATAAAAATTGTTTATTTACAAGAAAGTTAATTAGTTGGTATTTATTTTTTAAAATTAAATGGCCTAAATGAAAACAGTTTCGACGTTTGCACTCTTCTAAGCGAGCACCGAAATTTCCGAATACTCGTCGACAAATAGAGTGTGAATTCGCCAACATCTCTCCGCTAAATTTTTCTTTTACTTCACTTAGTGTATTTGGTTTATTGATGTACACACGATTCTTCAAATAACTGGGGATAAATCTGGACTTTTGGGTGGCGATGGAATGTCGCCTCGTCTGGAAATTAGCTTTTCCAGAAACACGTCTTTGATCACCGGCAGCGACTTATTGAATGTATAACAAGTGGCCCCATTTTATTGAAACCATGTATTAAGATTCATCATCGTCATCATCATCATCTCAGCAAATAGACGTCCACTGCTGGACATAGACCTTCCCCAAGGTTGTCCACAACAGCCGATGCCGTGCCGCCCGCATCCAGCAGCTTCCCGCGACCTTCATCAGGTCATCAGACTACCTGTGTTACGATTGTAGTCAGCAAATTCCAGTAGCATCGGTCCCAAGAACTCCCGTAACATGTTTACGCGGTATGTTAGATTCATATGTTAACGAATTCTTGGCCCACCCTACGTTCCAAGTACAAGCTCTGCCTGGTTTGGGTTTAGATGGCCTAGTGTGTTAATTGTCTGAAGTATTATTATAATTCTCTTTATTGCACCTATATAAAAAGTGGAAGACCAACGACCAATGAAACCAGTAGTTAGGGCTCCAAAGGCAGAAACCTTTTCACTATACGGGTTCTTGAGTCAGCCTTTTAACGTGAGCCTCTTAAGGTGTTGGTCGAGGCTCTTGGCTATCAATCCCTGAGCAGGTATGACTATCGGAACAATAATCACCGGATTCACATTCCACATATCGACAATCTCCTGAGATAAATTCAACACAGACACTCAACATATAGAAAATAGAGAGAAACCTTCCGGTAACCTCACTCGCTCCTGGAAGAATTAAGAAAGAATTGCTAACACCATCTTTTTGTGAGGTCCTGGCATCACTTCAGGTCAGCCAACCATGTACTTACTTAATCATTACATGTCAACAGCCTTAACAGGCTATTGCTGGACCTAGACTTCTCTTTGGAAAAGTGGTTATGGGCTTCTATACTTGACCTGAAAGACGGGTTTGTATAGGGTTTTTTTTTTAAACCTACCTTCTTCTTATCATGATCCAGCATAGTTTGCCCCCTAAATCGCCTCTTGCGTCGCCTCTGGGATGAATAGGAGTGGTAACACACCATTTTTAATCCGTTACCACGCGTAAAAGTTAACACTTAGGTAATTATTTCTTAAAAATATTTTAGTTAAACATTGCTCATAAATTTCTTCAGAAATATGATTATCGGTTATTAAGTATACGATATAAAATTGTAAATACCACAGTGTACATTGTAAGAACACTTAATCCAAAGAATTACCAGAACAGCGTGTTTCCCATTGTAAATATACGAACATATTTATATCATAATTTGAATTAAATTATTATTCAAGGTGTTATATTGATAGGGTTTTGGTTTCGTCGAATCGTGGTATTCCCATCCAGGAACAATAATTGTGTGAAAAGCGTTCTGTGTATAATTTATCAATAATATGTATGTATTATATAGTCTGGTTACCATAGATAGTCTCTGCCTAATTTGTGTTAAGTGAAGTTATTGTGATTTGTAATTTGTACCTTTTTCTTTTTTTTCTCTGCGGGAATCCCCCCGGATACCACCTACTGGTGGTTATGTCGGACTCGAACCGACCAAAAACCGTACGCCGTCCTAGGTATCAGTAGTCGGGGAACCAGGCGTACCCTAGAAAAGAAATCCGTGGAACTGTAATTTGTACCTATTTACTTACTAATAAATGTCCGACGTGGACTGTTTTTTTTTTCAATTTTAAGTACCTGCTGAAGTGAATCCAAGAGTTAAGGTCACCATACTCATTATGACGCAAACAATGCACTATGGTAACCCACTCCATGGTGGCCTAGTAATATACTTTTTCACGCATCGTTTTGAGACTTAAAAGGCATGACAGCCATCGTGGCAGTGTTAAGCTCACCAATGCACCAATGAACGTTCGGTCTTACAAACACTGATGAAACACGACAGCATGGAACTTGTCGCTTTAGGTTGGTTTTCTGTAAGAGGGTAGTCAGGGTCGAGCCGGCCCGTTCGTGCTAAAGTCAACGTGGTTCCACTGCCTTGTAATGTGATTGTATTGTATTGTGACTGAAACTTGAATCAACACTCTATTAGTCTGATTATTAATTTACTACATTAATATATTTTATGAGATTTGTGAGATCGAGAGTTTTAAACGAGCTTTTGTTCCTAGAATTTACTTTCTGTCCGCTCATTTGCACCTCACATTATAGAAAACCACGTCAAGTATGTATAGATTTCATAAATTAGTACAAAATACTATTTATACTTAAAATTGCTAACTGTTAAACAGAGTGTTATCATTGAAAACTACATACCAACAAAGTTTTCAACGCCGTCGTCAGCAATTAAAACGAGAGAAATTCGCCGAGACTTGGCAGCCGTCTGACTGACCTCTCTATCTTCTACTACCTATGGATATACACTATTAGCTGAGTTATATAAAGGTGAATGCAGACTGATTCAGGAAAATACAAATAATACCATAATAGCTTAGCACATCTCACAAACGGCCGTCTGATTGCAAACTAGGCAGAGTCTGTGCTATGGTAACGAGACTGCTGATAGCCATAGTGGTATATTTCTACATACACATGATGATGTGTGCGCAGACATAGGTGCACAAACCGATTGGATAGCTATCCGATTGGCTTGGATTAAGTATTGCCGCAACCAGAAAAATTCAATCACAGAGCGCCCCAGAAACCAAACCCGAATCCTTTTGATCGACAGCTATCCGCTAGATCAACGGGAGAATATTTTTTTCTCTTTTCTATTTTAAGAGCCTACCAAAGTGACTCTACTCTGCCTGACGGAAGGCATGAATTTCTAGTATCCAAGAGTTGTGGTGACATTGTGAATACAGGCAGTATGGTGACCCACACCATGGTGGCGTAGTGAGATGTAAAAAAGGCATGATAGTCACCGTGGCGGTCTAAGGCTCACACTCTTACCATGATAAATGTCACTCCTGCATCAATGGACCTCCGGACACGCTCGCTCACACAGTTTACGAGTAAATACATGTACGAGTAAATCATAGATAAATGACACTCAGACTCAGAACAAATAACAAAAGTATGGAGGAGTACAATGAGGAGTTTTGTGTGTCAAAGTTAAACAGATGTTAACCACATTTTGGCACCATTATATTTGGTTATTGTATCATACTATGGTGACTGGCGAATTGCGGATGGTGATTGGGAGTGGTTTCTGGTTCTAACACATGGAGAGTAGTAGAGCCACGCTGATTCGAGAGTAGTAGAGCCATACTGATTTCAGCATGAACAGGCCGGCTCGTCCGGGGCAGTACTACCCTCCCACAGAAGACCAACCTAAAGCGCCAGCACCCGTACTGTCGCGTTTCGTGCGAGTGCGAGACTGGAGGCCCATTGATGCAGGGGTGACAGTTGTCGTGGTAAATGTGTGCAATACAATGCTACGATGACTGTCACCAGCATCTCAATAGGCTGCCATAGTGTGGGTCGCATTCGCGATGAGTATGGTGACTACATTTTTTGGATTTTATTCATGCTTACCATCAAGCACAGTAGAGTCACATTGGCAGGCTATTTATAGAAAAATAAATAGATTTTTTTATTGTATTCTTACAAATACTCGAGTCATCTATGTATTTGTCAGTATTGATATTTTAGTGGCTTAAGCGTCGCCACTTTCTTCGGCGCCGAGGGATGTGAGTTTCCCGCATGGTATTACACTTTATGCGTTCCAAAAATTGTTGTTCGGTGTCTGTACTTAGTACCTGTTTCATGTACATCTTGACCGTCTCTGATACAAGACAAATATGTTCCTAGTACGGGAGTTGTCTTTGTAAGAAATAAACACTGTTATAGTTTTAATCTTCCCGTCGATTCTAAGGACTCAAATTGCAACGCAATTGTGACTCATAAGTTGCAGATGTCTTCTATATTTTAGTCACCATTAGACGACTCGTTTAATTTGCACTCCTTCGCCAAACAGAACTATCTATTATTAATTTGACTGCACGGTTGGCTTAGCGGTTTAAGTAGTCGCCACACCGCTCTCTACTGCACCGAGTGTTGTGGGTTCAAACCCCACATGGAACAACACTTTGTGTGATCCACAAATTGATGTTTTGAGTCTGGGTATTCTTTGTGTCTATTTTTCGTATGTTTATAAAGTTCCCCGCGACACAGAATGTACTCCTAATGTGGGCGTTGCTTTTAAAAGCAGAGAAAAATTACACCTAGGTCGGAATACATAGTAGAGTGGCCAGAGGCCAGGCCTGGGGGACGGTTTTTAGTAGGATCACCACATACTCCTGATTCCTGCACCCCAAGGAGCAGGAGATCCGAAGAGATTTTCCGCCTCATCAAGAAAAAACGAAAAAAGTTCGGAATACAGCAGGAGTTAAAGTATGTAGAGAGTGGTTATCATCACTAGTTAACTACTGACCTTAAGTAGTAATATAAATCGTAATTTCTAAGCTGGCAATAAACCCTTGAAAGATTTACCGTGTGCCGTAACTGTCTCTACCATTAATTTACATCTGCAGCTAATAGAAATTTAAAAAATGATTTGAACATGCTTCGTTGAAGGAAATCAGAACTGAGAACGGACGGACGTACTCGTATATATTTCTGTATGTATTACTGTATGTATATACGAGCATAACATTTTGCCAGTGTGGTGACGGATTAAGAATACATAGTGTTACCACCCCTATTCATCCCATGGGTGTCATAAAAGGCGACTAAAGGAATAAAATATGCAAGACAACATCATTACACAGAGAAGGAAAACTTGAAACAAACTCTATTCCAACCCGTCTGGCCAGCGTGGTATAGTAGGCCACATCCTCCTTGTTAAGGAGAGGTCTATGTCTAGCAGTGGACTGTAAAAGACTGTAGATGACGATGATATAACAGCCTTTGTTAATCCACTGCACGATATAAACTCTCCTTGTAAAAGAGTTTTCGCCTACTATATCAAATTGGTCAGATCGGTTGTATTAATCTTTCCTTCACTTAATAGTGTTGTCGTACATACACACATCAAAAAAAAGTTCACGGTTGCTTCAAAAAGTTTAATTTGAGTAAAACAGCTTTCTAACAGAAATAAGAGTGTGGTCTTTTATCGTTGAACTCGTTTTTGAGTATAAAAACTGTAGATTATTAAAGTCTATCGATGATAACAAATATGGTATGGTCACCCCACTACTGCTGTGACGGTATCTGGTTAATTGAGAATCTATGTATATACTTGATAATTAGGTTATAAATAATTTTCATTGATTGCACAGTTCACCTAGCGGTTTAAGCAGTCGCCACGCCACTCTACTGCGCTGTCTAGGTTCAAACCCCATACTTTGTGTGATCCACAAATTGTTGTTCTGAGTCTGGGTGTTCGTTTTTTTTTCTAGATGAAGAGCCTGCCAAAGTAACTCCATTTTGCCTGATGGAAAGCATGAATAGAATTCAAACAGTTGTGGTCACCATACTCATTGCAAATGCAGACAATGCAGTGTGGTGATCCACACTACGCGGCCTAGTGAGATGCTTTTTCACGCCACGCTTGGGGACGTAAAAGACATGACAGACATCATTTCTTGTATGTTTTAAATAGCCCGCGACACAGGATTTATTCCTAGTGCGGGCGTTGTTTTATAAAAAACAAAAAGAGTAAGAACAAAATTGAATATATCAACCATGTATTCCACATTATTATTAATTTTGGTTTTCAAGTACGTAGACTTTCATTTAGATCAAATAATATTCTAATTTTTTTTAAACTTTCCTATATGAAAGGTTACATAATACTATTTTCCATAGACAAAATATGTTTGTGTTAATATAAAACTAAAGTTATTAAAACAAAACGTTTTCCATGTATCTTTTATTGTTATATTTTTAAACTAATCGATAAGATAATAATGATACAATACAACACTTACTAGATGACTATTATAATTCATAACTTTATTATGTAGTCATTGAAAAAAAAAAGGGTTGAATATTTTTTTTTATGATTATTCAGTTTCGCTTTCATTATAATTAAGGTGACTATAGACTATGACAAAAAGTGTATTTACATACATACACATATACTCTCAAAAAAAACATGACTTCTTATAGCGCAGTAGGATAAAAAAAAGTTTTTGAAATGAAATTTCTTTATCGGGGTTGGAAAAAAATTTAGTGTAACATTTTTTCGTTACGCGTCACATTTCTCCGTTACGCGCCATCTTTTTCTTATCCCTACCACGCGTGATTCGAAGTATACTTTCTCCAGCGGAGTAGGGATTGGTAAATGTCTCCAATGTATTTTGCGGCCCGTTTTGAGTAGTTACATTTTTGAAATCCAGGTGGCGATTGCATCGACTTCGGACGGGTTTAAATTATTTTTTTGAAAAATAACGTCATAAAGAAGTTTCACTTCTTACGAGTGTACGCTAGTACACGCACACATTTTTTTTTTAAATAAGTTTTTGCCTCTTGACTCTAAAAAATCAATTTGAAACAAAGTTAATATTTCTTTTCCAGATCCTTCAAAACTAATCAAACGCAAGAAATCCACGGAAGACGTAAGATCTCCACTTGGAGGCGAAGGTTCTTTAACCAGCGAAGAAGGAGAAGAACCAGGGGTAGGGAGACGAAAGAAAGCCAGAACCACGTTCACGGGCAGGCAGATCTTCGAGCTGGAGAAGCTGTTTGAAGTGAAGAAGTATCTATCGTCAGGGGAAAGAGCTGATATGGCGAAACTGCTGAATGTTACGGAAACACAGGTAATTTTGTGTTTTTAAATTTTTGAGGCTTGTATTCATTATTTAACGCTACATGTTTACTACTCGACATTTCGACTGAATTATACCAGTCTTGGTCTACCAGTGGAATGAGTCGGCTCGTGACGGATGAAGCATACGGTGGATGCACTGATATCTACTTCTTTAATAGTGTTTTTTGTAATTGTTTGTATGTTTCACCGTAGCGCCTAAACTACTGAACCGTTTTTAACGAATAAGATATCAATAGCTTCGTAATAATGACCCGGGTGATACAGACATATCAATTTTATCTATAGTTTTTACGTAGTCATGTTACAGTTTTTTCAATTTGCCTTTTGCGATCGAAGCGAAACTGGAAACAAATAAATCAAAAGAGAAATGAGTTTTAAAATGAAGATTAATAGTTATTCGCTATCTATCTACATTAGTGTAAGCATGTTTGGAAAATAAATGTAATTATGATTTAAAAACATCCTTTCTAAGGAGAGGGTTATGTCCAGCAGTGGACTGTTAAATAGATATCCATACATCAAACATTTGTTTAAACCATGGCTGTATTCATAGGAAAATCATCTTCGCAAACATCTCCATTGAACTTTTTATTATCGGTTTCGTTACTGAAACAAAAAATAATGGTAATATCCTTATTCTGATGGCTTTTTCGTTCAGTCTTCTATTCTTCGTGAATCAGTACCGCCAGTCAAGCGTAGAAGAATCGTTAGAGGCTTGCAATTTTTCTCAATTCTTTCACTTGTTTCCCGACACCGGTAAAGGAACCGCTGTCTGTCTGTTACGGTGATTCTCTGAAACTGTTCCGCCGATTTTAACGGGACTTTCACTGACAGATAGCTGATGTTATGAGGAATAACTGAAACTACTTTTATTTTAGAAAAAAAGTTAAGGTACACGAAAACAAAATGAAATGCTAAACATCATGCGATTCAAATGCAACAAAAATCATGGGTAATACCACGAGACGTAGCTAGTATAAACACAAATTAATTAGAATGTTAAATATGCAAGAAATTACCCTCATTTATCAGTTTCCTTAATTGTTGTGTTCAAAACTTTATTACTTAATAAATACATATTAATAACTTTATATATTTTGTTTTTCTTCTAAAAAAACTAAAGAAATCATAATAAAAATGAGAAAATACGGCGTTAAACTTAACTCTCAATCAAATACAGCTCTTAATTGATACAATATTTATAAAAGAGATTGTATGCACACCATATATAGTATATAAAGGAAATAATAAAACGATAACTCTTAGGTAAATAAGCTCTTTTAATATTAGGAAACAGTATTTACTTTTCAATGACATCTGTCAAATAGAAGGATGCAATAAAAATGGCGCCGTCATGTTTCTTACTTTTTAAATCTAATTGGCGAAATTAAAATATTTGTACAAATCTTGTTGTTTTAATAGATTTGTTTCCGTTTTTAATGTTATAAAACACATTAAAATGTGTTTAATTTAGCTACTTTAAAGGAAAGGTATAATTTAGTTATCTTGGATACCTTTTATGGAATTTGTTCACATTAATTATAACTGATTGGCTGTATTCCTGAAGAGAAGTGGTTATTCAAATATTATCTAGACAATACGGAATATTTGCTTTGGTTTGTCATTTATGGGATGCGTTATCAACACAGTTTTTAGAAAGACTTTGGAAGGTTCCAAAGTGAGTCTACTCTGCTTGATGGAAAGCATGTATACTCGTACAATCCAATTGGGTAGATAACTGTATCGTAAAAAAATACCAATGTCCACTTCATTAAAACCAATATCGCGAAACATCTCGGCAAATACAATTAACATAGCTTTTTATTGTTATTACGAATTTCAATCAAATATACAGTGAAATATATTGTTCAATTGAGTAGTCTTAAACAGTGACGTCACAATTGTGTATTTAGTATATTTTTCATACAAAATTGTCGTTTTGACAGATGATAAAAAGTAACTAATTTGACTAAGGTGTCATCTAGCCTATTGTGGTCACCATAGAGTTGTGAAGTGAATAAATTTCTATGTATTCACAACACACACCTACAGCCTTTGACAGTCCACTGCTGGACATAGGCCTGTGCTCAACAAGGAGGTTTTGGCCTACTATACCACGCTGGACAGACAGGTATTGGGTTTGTATCAAGTTTTCCTTCTCTTTATAGTTACGTTGGCCTGAGTAATCCCTGAGTCTCTTACGACTCCCACGGGATGAATAGTGGTGGTGAAACTCCTATTGAAAATCAGATCAACGACAATACATGAACATTCAGACAAACATAAAAAATATCTAATTATGTACGCAATTGATTGGTATCATTAAAAACAACACACTGTACATCCATTAACTAAATACAACACTATTTGATATAAACAAAAAGTACAGTCGTCACCCAAAATGTTTAGTTAGTCAATCAAGTAATTATTATGGTACAAATCACTTAATGCGCCCGCTGTCACCGTTCCACGAAATCTCTGAAATTAAACGTTTTCGAATGTAACCCACACGTCGTCGAAGTTCAGACTTGACATAAGTCACCGGTTGAAGCGATTGCGGTGAGCGGTAACACATAAACGTCAAAATACGGCAAAGCAAACGTCTTTACTTTACTTTAAACCTAATTATTATGTATGTACGCGTTAAAACTATAGTAATATTTGATAAATTTTTAATTTTGTAGCCTTTTATGTACTTATTTATGTAACATTGACCATGTAACATGGTGTAATTTCAATTCGGTTCCAAAAGTAGTCTCTGCCATTCTCTACTCTTCTTACATTAATCAGACTTTTGAAAGTTTTATACAGCCTTGCCGTTGTAACGCAAAGAAATATTGTTCTAGAAGTTAATTTACGCCAAAAGTGTCGTGAATGGTGATACAATAAATCATTATCGCTTTCTCTCATGACTTGGCCCAGCACATTAAACGTTCTGAGATAATTATACTATCACCAAGGTGGCAGATGGGTGAAGGGCGGGGCGGCCCCCGCGACGTGAGTCGAAACATATGGCGGTACTAATTAAAACTATGGCCTGCTTTGTGTATATGGTGTAGTGGGTTCGGAGTTGGGTGGTTTGGTGCAAGCGATTATTAGTGTCATGACATCACTTATAAGTTTGATGGCGATTGATTTTTTGTTACTAAATTTGGGCGTCACGCAAATTTGTATTTCCATATTTTCTAAGGAGAGGCCATGTTCAGCAGTAGACTGTTAAAAGTTGTTGATGAGAATGTACATAGGTGGATACATAATTATAAAATAAATTAGTAATTAAAAACAAAATTACTGTAATAATGAAGTAAATTATAATTAAAATGTTAAGAAGTCTAAACACGAACAATTTAATAGTAATTTATGTATACATATATGTTTATGCTTTTAAAATCTAAATATGTATTCAGTCCAAACAGTTAATAGTCGAAACAAGAATCTTTTAATTTCTTATCAACGTTTATCTCGTAAATGGACCAATTTGGTCCGAAACATCCGAAAAATATATAATTAATTCATCTCCCAAAGACCTTCGTCATTACGACGTGCCCACGTGTCACCGATAGGAAGTCTATTATCCGCTAATGTCGTCGTTAATGAGATAGAGACATAAAAACGAACGAAAAAAGTTGACCAAAAAATTGGGTTCCAAACGGTTTAGTACTATGAGCATGGCTTGCGAATTGGTTGAGATTTCTTTTTAAAGTTGAAATTTGAAAGAAATTTTGTAGAATATTTAATAATGAGTTTATTTTTAAATTAATTTTGAAAAGTCTTTAGTCATCTCACATACGACCGTCTCATTCAAAATTAAGGAGTCTGCACTCAACCAGTTTCTGCAGCTCTTATATTCAAGCAGTGTTATTGATTGGATTTGACTAATCATATAGTAGTCCAAAACCTCCTTGCTAAAGAGAGGCTTAAGTCCAGCAGTGGACTGCTTAAGGCTGTTCATGTTGATGATGATAAACTCAATACATATAAATCATTGGTAAATAGCATGCAAATACCACAATTGACAATGCTCATTACACAATTTTTTCCTCTGAATATGAATCAAATCCTCATTCTTGTGGACTATACACATTTATGTGTGTGTTGAATAAACAAATAATGGTAAATATTGTAATTTTTTATTTAAATATAGTAACGAATGAGTTATAATAATTTATGTTGTGATTGCTTTTACATGAAAGGTCCAACTACGCGTAAATGAATATTGGAAAGAAAGTGATTCGTTTAAATTTATGTGAGATAAATACCACTTTTATTGATTTAGCACGCCAGAAGGTAAACTCTGTACCGTTACTTACCAACGATATCTACAATATACAAACTACGATGAAAACTAGAAAAATGTTTGCATTTCTTCAAACAGCAGTGAATTTATCAAAACATAATCGTTATAATACTATTATTTTGGCAAATTACAAAGAGAGACACGTGTCCTCTGCTATAACAAGGGCGGCCCGCTCTTAAACAGTCACCGCATTAATTGACGAGCCAGTTTCCCACTAAACTGTAATAAAACAAGCAAAAATAGACTTTATTCACTGAGGAGTAAAATAGTTTTCGATTTGTGAGCGCGACTGTACTATTGATCTATGCAGTCCGCAGGGATTCCATTATACAGGTTGAGCTAAAAGCTTAATTGTTAGTTTTGTTTTTTTTTTTGTCAGTGGTTTTTGAGACACAGTAATTGTTTGTTTTTTTGTTCTGTTAAGTGTTACGGAGCAAAAAAGTCTTAAGTGCCAATTTAAAATTTCAACTTGAGTTTATGTAGATCGTTGATATTGGATCGTGGATTGATTTTGTTTTGATCAATTAATTGACTTGTATGTAGCGGCTGATTGACTCGCTATTAAGTGAAAGTTGAAGAGGTGTGTCGTGAACATTGTTGTGTGATGTTTGTATGTCTTTTAATAGGCTAGATGACACCTTAGTCAAATTAGTTACTTTTTATCATCTGTCAAAACGACAATTTTGTATGAAAAATGTACTAAATACAAAATTGTGACGTCACTGTTTTAGACTCCTCAATTGAACAATATATTTCACTGTATATTTGATTTAAATTCGTAATCATAATAAAAAACTATGTTAATTGTATTTGCCGAGATATTTCGCGATATTAGTTTTAATGAAGTGGACATTGGTATTAATTTACGATACAGTCATCTACCCAATTATAGCCTAAAAAGTAATGGCTAATTATAGAATTTTTTTTTCCAAAATCTTGAATGTTAATAAATAATTTGTATTAGTAGAACTAGGCTCAAGTGCTGCTTAATGATAGCCAAATAAATCGTAGCACCAGACTAATAGCGACTGCACGGCTTTCCTAGTGTAGGCTTCTTTTTATTATTCAGAATCACTTGTTTTTATTTTTCAATTTACTAGATATAGTTTTTATTCATATGTTTATTTTGGAAATACTCGACTAGCTTTGGATCCAGCAGTATGTAGCACTCTTTGAAAAAGTAGATACTTTCGCTGTCTTGTGATCTTTATACATACATGACATGAGAGACATAGTACATGTATTGTGTTGTTATTATCACAGCAGTATGTAACTTCTTGACCATCCTATTCCATAATATGCTAAAAACAGATATCATAATAACGCATCGGGTATTATCGACTGAAAACATCACGCCTATATAAGAAGACTTAAAGTTGATGATGCGTTTTGATAGCGGTATCCTTAAATTATTATCATGTCAGGATATTTCGGGGCTGTGAACGTCATTCGTGGTATTATGATGTTGATAACGATGATCCAATAAAATTAAAAGACTGATAATACACTCAGTTTCAGATACATTTCGATTAATACTGTTTAAAAATTTACGGCTCTCGTTACAACATGAAGTCCACGATAACATTTGTTTACAACATTACTGTTTATTATGACAAATACAATAAGACTAAACAGTTAACATATTAATTAAAAAATATGTAGACATGTTTTACGACCAACGACAATATTTCGTCATAAGCGCAGCTACAAGGACACAGACCATCATGATTTATACCAGCACACTGACTGGATGAAAGTAAAAATGCATATCTTCTATCCTGATGACGCAATAATCAACCTGTTACATTGTCAATTCGAGTTTGATAAAAGTAGTAACAGCCAACGCGTGATATTACCACGCTACGTATACAGGTGATCACTGCCTGAGGTTAATGTTACTACAACTACATTTACATATGATGTTGCAAATAATGCAAATATAAAAGTTGTCCTGTTTCTTAACTTCGGATATTTTTCATTCATATTTTGCAAATGAATAACGAACCCTATATGTTTTAGGATTTTATGGGAAACCCTAGAATCTGGTCTGTATTTTAATCGTTTAAATGCAAAACATAACATAAACCCATCGTGATTGATATCGGGCAAAGTTCACCAAACGACACAAGATTTCGAATTTTTGACCGAAATCGTAACTAAAGCTGAAACTAGATTTTTTGGCCGAAACCTAAACTTTCGATCGGTCACTAGTTTCATCTTAAAAGATATGTACTTAGTATTGATACAAGTTATTCTCTAAAATAACAAAATATTTATTTTTAACACCTGTGTAATCTCCTATTGACACCATATGTCATGTGTTAAGTGCGGCGCTTTTTTCTAGTCCCCCGGCTCGTCCCACTCCTGCGCATCACGTGCTCAGCACTCACGATCTACGAGTAGTTAAAGTGTTATTTCACTAAATGAAATGGTGTGCAGCGCGGGGAGTAATTACTTTATTGCAGATCTATTTGAAATATTTTTTGTTAACAGTACAATGTTTTTTTTTTATTATTTATTTAATAAGCTCTATAAGTGGCGTCATATGAACAACTGACGTTTCTTTTAATGGTACTATAAATTTATTTTTTTTGAATATTTTGGTATTTACTTCATAAATCGCGTGGTTATACATATTCTCAAATATACACATAAAATCACGTTTGTTTCCCTGGAAGGGTAGGCAAAGACATATTAAACGCCCACTTTTTAAATGTAAGAATCTCTAATTGTTTGCCAAAGAAACAATAACTTCTTCTTGACTGTAAATGATAAAAAAATAAGTCTAATGTTTTTGTAATAATTGTGCCTTAAGAAGATCACCTATTTTTGCACAAAGCCTGTTAATCAGCACATCCATTAACATTAAGTATTAAAAACAATATCATAAGTATTTCTATCAAAAAATCTTCCTAATGTGTAGTGTATACAATATGTTACGTGTCTCTTTTAAGTTAAAACAATAAATGCTAAATCACAGATATAATCCAGCTGACAGTAAAAAAACTCGTACCACAAACACACGCATATATTTTACAAATAATCCTGTGAAAGTCTCCACACTTCCTACTTGAACGCAGTTTATCCATTGCTTGGGTGGCAGTTAAATAAACATTACTAATTGGTGACGTTCCTATTAACTCGACGAAAAGACAACACCCCGTGTTTTATTATTCACTATGATACTTCTGTCAAGTAATTTATTATGTGGCTTAAGTTTTTTTTTAAATCTCGAAACTAGACGTATTTTTGAAGTATAGGCTGTTGTTTTTGTGACTTAATAAAAATGAATTTTTCTTTCAAGTTATTTATTTTGCTCTTTATAACGCGATAGTAAAGAATATTTTGATTTATTCACAATTTTTGGACATCGTTTAACGCGTTTTGTGGCCCACCACCATCCAATATAAAAACTTTTTACCTCGCGCAATAAATCCGCCACTTTTACTGATCTAGCATTAAGGTTTTTTAATAAACTGGTACTCAATAAAGGGATTTATATCATTATTCTTTTTATTACATTTATGTACATTTTGATTACAGTTTAAACAAATGAAAAGCAAAATATTATCAGCTAGCTCATTTTAAATTAAAAAAAATAGTAGACATCCGACTTCGGGTACAGGGGCCAAGAAACCGGGGGTTAGAGCGCCAAATACAGAAACCGCCTCGCTACATGAACCGTATCAAAGAAGACTGCTTTTTGCATTAGACCCCTCGTCCAGACTTCTAACGCGAGCCTCCTAACGTGTTCATCTTATTATTATTAATATGTCAGTAGTACTATACTGTAATAAGATTCCCGAAAAATACACTTACATATAATTACTAAAGATGTCACGAATATTCGGCAACTATTCGATATTCGGCCTGTTCGGCCACTTTTTTTGCTATTCGGTATTCGGCCAAATAATGTGCACTATTCGGCCGAATACCGAATACCAAATCATGTAAAAAAGACACGTTATATTACTCAAAATTATGAATTTATTTCCAAATTACAACACTAGTAATTAAAATTGATCAGTGGTTAATTACAATAGACAAACAATATAACATAGATACATTAAACTAAGATAGAACAAAAGGATCGTTGCCACATACAATATTATTTGTCCTGGATATACATCGAAGCCTAGATCTCTGGCCAGCAGTCACGATATTTATATACCAATAGGTCGGTCAACATGTATTATTATATTCTACAACCAACTGTGCCCGTGACTTCGTGAAGCATTTGAATTTACATAAAGATGTGATTTTTGCAGGGTAAATTTCGATTGCGTGGGCAATCCAGAATGAAAAGTAACCTATAGTCGGTAAAATCGGTTCAGCAGTTCCAGATATCAGCCCGAATAAACAAGCAGATTGACAGACAGATATAAATAAAAAAAAAATAGGTTGTTTATTTTTTATTATGTGTAAAGAGCCTATAAGCACTTGAGAAAATAGTTTTTTTTTTAAATCACAGACACTCTTCATTGGTGTATTAACAAATCACTGCTAAACAAAGAAACCTGTACCGGAAATGCCAGTGCAGGTACATTTTCCTTAAGGGTGTTCGGTATACCTTCACAGTTCCTTCCTATTCCCGGCTGCTGATTTCTTTTGGGGGTTACAATACAGGGGTTCATTTTCCTCCTAAATTACAATTTAAAAGTGTGGGTATTTCAAAAAAATCTTCCCTTTAAAACCAGGGTTTCCAAGCAACAGGAAATTAGAAGAGGGCCTTTTTATGAATTTGAAGATATTGAAAAACATTGTTTTGTAATTTACAACCTTGTATTCAACACGTTAAGAATTAATTTAGCATCCCATCTTTTAAAGTACAGTTATCTGCGTTTAAATTTTTTTTTAATTACTTAATAGAAAATATAAAGATATTTTTGTGATAATTTGAATACACAATTGGATTTATAGCGGGTTTTTTGTCAGTTAGTTTATTAAACATGAATCGAAAAAGATAATATAGAGGCAAAAATCGTTATATCCAAAACTGGAATAATAAATTTTTAATTACTCCAGTTCTAGGTATCGCGTCAACTTGTTATCGCTGTTATAATAAATGTCTTAATTTTGTTGAAAAATATAGTTTATTTAAAGTCTTTTTTATTGATCCTTCGAATTAATGCGTTGGTTAGAAGTTTATTCACGGCTCCTATATAAAAACAACTTCTTATTGTATGGAAATCTCTATGAATCATCACGTTACTCTTGCTACAACATTTTTTCGTACGCATATTGCAAGGGATTTGAGTATACTTAAGACTTCCGACGGTCCTTGACTGCATCTTAAATTGAAGAACCAAAAGACCTTGTGTAGAAAGTTTTACTCCCATTACAGTGTAGAGGTCATATCATCACACACACACACACACACAACAGCCTCTAATAGCTCCCTACTACACGTAGACCTCTCCTCAGAAAGGAGGTTTTGTCTACTATAGTACGCTAGCCAGAGGGGCTGGCAGCTCCCCTAGTCGGTTCTTATGACACCCACGGGATGAGTAGGGGTGGTGATACTCCATATTAATCTCACTACACTTAGAGAGGTGTATGTCTACGTACGTACGTCTCAAGCCTACTTTTCCTAGAGCAATTGCCAGCCTCACTAGTACCCCCCAGGCTCAGTTTACTCTTTGTAGGTCAAAGATTTCATTGCGGCCTCTGGGGCCTGTTACTTTTTCTTTAGCATGAGAAAAAGAAACATCAGATTACTTCTGTAGTTATACTTACTCCATGGAGGCCGAACTCAAAACACTGAGCGTAGTAGGAAATGGTGAAGTGACAGCTTAAACCACAAAGCAATCCAAGCAGTCATTATACCTCTTTACTATTAAATATTTGCTCCGTGGTTAATGTGTTTGTGAAAAAAAAACACTGCTCTTACTTGAATCATGACGATCGTTACACATAATATTAACTAATTAAGTAAACCCAATAAAAATAAATGACATCTCAAAAATCAATATCAATAAAAGGCCAAACATAAAATAATGACGTTTGTCCACGGGGCGCCTCAGTGAGCCATTAAAATTTGATGGATTGAACGTTAATCGTGGCCTGACAGCCCTATGCTTCAAATGGATACCGCCGCCTCATTAGCCTACAAATAAACGGACTAGGGTTGACAAAAATACTTTTTTGTTTGTTCAGTGTTTGATTTATTTTATCTACATTTTAAAATAGTACAATAGAATAAAAAACGAGTAAGTATTTTGAACGAGGTTCTTTAATGATCGGATTACATTAACTGTAAAAGTCGTAAGAGGTGGTAACCTTTCATTATTCTTTTTCTGCTTCTAAAAAAGTCAACAATCTGTTTAGTTTCTCTGATTGCTTGACTTTATTGTTATAATTCGTATTTGGACTCGATTGCATATTTCTCAGTTACCTTTTGGAACAAGAGATAACAGTGTTACGGCTTTTAGAATATCTTTTTCGCTTTTATAGGACAACGTCTGTTGGGTTAAGCCACTACACCACGCCATCATATTCAAAGTTTCTTTGAATATGATTAACCCCTGATAATATTGCTTTGAAAATTCAAATATAAAGAGCCAATAACGGGCTGAAACATTATCGTTAGACATATTAAGGTTATGTAATAAACCCGTCAAGTGGCCACCTCCTTCACTTTCGTTTGCGCTGAGTGTTGTGGGCTCAAACCCCACATGGGACAACACTTTGTGTCATCAACAAATTGTTGTTGGGAGTCTGTGTGTTCTTTGTGTCCGTTTCATGGATGTGTATAAAGTCTCCCACAAAACAAGAATATTCATAGTGCGGGAATTGGGGATTGAAAAAATGAAGACTTCAACACATCTGTGAAAAACTATTTGAATTAAATATTACGCACGGAGGCGGACTTAATGTCACGAGACATTCTTCTCGTCGGCTTTTGGTAGATTCAGTGAGAGACATGTCCGCCCCCTAACCAAGTTAACATTCTACAACTGTAAATGTTAATAGAAAACTAACAAATATATGAGAATGACGTCTCTCGACGCTAAGTTACGTGATCAAAATAAAATATTAGCCAATACTACAAGAGAATAGATGTCTTACCGATTGTAGAAAGAAAATCGATGCGAAACGCTCGCGTTTTGGTTAAGGGAGCAAAAAACTAAACTAAAACTGCTATGAGAATATTGTATGTGTATACATAAAACTAATTATATATTAAATAATTATTTACATATACCTACACAACTAAAATGAACATTGTGACTATATTTCTAGAATACATTTATAACTTGCCGCATAATCTGCAGCATTGTAAACTGGAATTGAGTGATTTGATAGGTAAAAAGACACATTCAAATTAAACCAGCTTCAAGGCAATTTGTTTATAAATTATGATTTATTAAAGATAACGAGGAATATCATTGCCACTCAGCATGTGGCTTAATTTGAATGATCACACAAATTCCTTTTAAATCAAACAATTTAAATGTTAGACTAAAACGAACCGGAGGTCCATTGATGCAAGGGTGACAGTTATCGTGATAACTATGTAAAGCCACGATGACTGTCATGCCATTTACGTCCCCAAGCGTGGCGTGAAAAAGCATCTCACTAGGCCACCATAGTGTGGGTTACCAAACTGCATTGTCTGCATTTGCAATGATTATGGTGACTACAACTCTTTGGATTCTATTCATGCTGTCCATCAGGCAGAGTAGGGTCACTCTGGCAGGCTCTTCATGAAAAACAGAAAAAAAAACCGTGTAAAAATTGGAAGCAGACAGTACTCGTTAAGAAGAGAAAATTTTTAAAACATGAGATACTTTCAAATTTTATACCAATACTGGGCAACTTACGAGTAAGTACTATCCACTTAATATGTAAATATGAAAATCAAATGTAAAAATGTGTGTGTAATGATGATGTTTGATGACTTATCTATTCGTCAATACTTCAGGGCGGGCCTATAATTCGTTAATAATTAAATCTAACATCCCGCTCAAACATGTTATGCGAGTTTTTGGGATCCAGGCTATTGGAATTTACTGGCTACAATCGTAACACATGGTTTCACCGAGATGGAGCCAGTGGACATGTTTAACC
Source organism: Hypercompe scribonia (assembly GCA_949316085.1). Taxonomy (NCBI): domain Eukaryota; kingdom Metazoa; phylum Arthropoda; class Insecta; order Lepidoptera; family Erebidae; genus Hypercompe; species Hypercompe scribonia. Next base: position 16,778,076 of record OX438989.1, read on the forward strand.
CAGAAGTCCAGATCTATCCCCCACAGACTTTTTTTATGGGGTTATTTGAAGAATCGTGTTTACATCAATAAACCAGATACACTACGTCACCTAAAAGAAATATCGAGATGTCGATCTCGCGGTCTCTTTGCCGACGGGTATTCGAAAATTTCGGTGCTCGCTTATAAGAGTACAAACGTCGAAACGGTGGTCATTTAGTCGATGTAATTTAGAAAAAAAAACAAATTCTAACTAATTAGCTTTCTTGTAAATAAACAATTTTTATAGTATATTAATTGATTTTTTTTATACGAATTTTTCAAATGTTAACCAATTCGCAGTCCGCCCTGTATTAACAAATAACTTACTAAAAATGTTCAAAAAGAATCAGAAATGATCCTTTTTTGTACATCTTATAAGAAAACCGAAAACAACACCTGAAAAGATTTCACAGATAAAGACGTATTCTCACTTGGTTAAATATAAAACAGTAAAATAAGTTTTAGTGTCTACCTAGTAAAAGTTTTGATAACATACAAGAGCTGACCAAATCGGATGTGGAACTTGTTTTATGTTAACGGCCTCTAATGTCTCCATTTACACACACCAAAAACAATATAAGGTAGCCGCAATCAACATATTTACAAAAGTTTTATTATACATTTACGAGCACCGTCTAAAAGAAAATACCTTGCTATAAATCACTAATAAAATATATGACGAAACGGTAACTTCCCGAAGTGGGAAGAGACCGGCTGCGCGCGCGCCGCTTTAGCTCGCCTATTAACCAAACATAATTAATTTATATCATCGCTATGAAAAATAATAAAGTGATGTTTTAATTTCTTTTTTTTTCCGGAGGGATTGTCTTTAGATAGAGGTTATAAATCCTAGAAGCCATTATTGTGGTTTAGATTAACTCATGATTTAGTAATTCTTTGTGTCTATGATGTGTTTTTGTTAGTCAAAAATGCTTTGTAGTTTTAATATATGTTTGTCTATGGTCCGTTGTATTTTTTGATCAGCTTGAAGTGCACTTTGTTAAGAGATATTACTCCTCTTTGATATGCAGTTTATGATGTTTTTAGATGCATTTTGTTTTTAATTCTGTTGATTCACGGCAGGCTTGTATTAGTGTTAACAATTCGTTTTATATTTTTGGACAAGTGAGTTACTGTTGCCATTGCAATTAAATATTACTTCCTATTCATTTTATGAGTATTTTAGGGGACATTATTGAAAATATTTTGCAAATACGACTTTAGGAACATCAGAAATAAGCGCAAAATAGTCTTTTTCGTCAGTCTAGTTGTTGAGTAAGGTGTTGATAGGTTTGTTAAGGGGGATGCTAGATTTTTAACTAATTAAAAGACGCCGTCATGGAAGTTACTACTTGCCATGAGTGTAACATTAGTATTTTGGACATCTGACACATAACGACATCTATTATCAAAATAAGCAGAGCTTGTACTATGGGTACTGGACAAATAATGTAACATGCACACATAGACAACTCCGAAATAAATATTTGCAGATTATACAAACATTTGGTAAAGTGCACCAAAGAATTAATCTTCTGTAGACTAAATCAACAAAAAATCATAAAAAGGAAGTCTTATGATGATTTTAAACGCATACCTAATCACTATAGATTCATATATGAGATTTGTAAAGTTAAATAGAAAAAAATTACTGCAACTAGATATGGTGTATGCTTATTTGCCACTCCAATGGCTAAACGCCAACGTCAGTTTCTCATTACACGTCCAACTGGATCGAACCTTTGATCGTTCGTAACGCCTACGCGTAGACATTTCTGTGCTTAATTTCGCTTCCTTTGTATGTAACACTTTCCGTGTCACAAGGCCCGTTGCTCAAGCCTTCAAAATTATTTATAAAAGCCTTTATAATGTGTGTCGTAGTAATAATTATAACATTTATTTACAAAATGGCGCGGCGGCCCGTGACACATCGTATTATCCATGTCCCTTTGTTGACATTTAGAAATGCTATTATAGTATCTAACGTGCAGTTTGAGACTTCTCCACAAAGCTTTCACCTTAATCCCTGAACTGAATTTACTTCAGTTGAAATAGTAAACAAACTTTCAGGAAAAACTATCACTCATAAGTTTAAAACAAAATATTTAGAGCTCAAATCCTACTACTCCTAGATAGTTGGAACAAATTTCTGATCTAACAGCTAACGACGTTTTCTACTATCGTCAGGTCATGCCCCTAGCCAAGTTCATATTCTACAACATTAGAAAACTTATAAATTAACAAATGACGTCTCTCCAAGTTTACGCTTAGTCAATTAAAATAAGAGAAAATAATACAAAAGAATAGAGGTGTAACCGGTTGTAGAAAGAGAATTGATGCGAAACTTTTGCATCTTGTCTATGGGAGCAGATCAGTGAGATACAGATTAGTACTATCTCAGATTAAGAAGAAGACATTATCCCCGTAAATAGATCGATTCCATCAATGCATATATGTGGTTTGCGATATATCCAAACTAACATAAATTGCGCAAATCTTCTCGGTAGGAGCGTACTTTCACATCAAAATTGATATTTCGCTCGTGGTTGCAAGTTTCTATAGACGGAACCCGATCTGCTTGCTTATTCTCTTTATAAAAAAAATAATAGCCAACTAACTAAACCCGCTGTGTTACCCACGGTTGTTGCTGTATTTTCGGCATTGCTTATGTGCTGTTCCAAACCATAATCTATCTCTGTGCTCTGCTGCTTCTGCCGATTATGTGTTAAAGGGTAACAAACATTCCTACATCCATCCTTACAAACTTTGGCATGTACAATAATAATATTAGTGTATTTTTCTAAAAGTAGCATAAATTAAATTTTAGAGAGGTCAGCAAAATTTAATGATATTCTTCATTTCGAGCATAGGTCACATATTAAGATTACACTAGTAATTTTTATTTTATTCTATACTAACTTTTGCCCGCGGTTTCAGATAATTTTGATTTCCTTTTAATAAAAGTATCCTATGTTACTTCTTATATCTCCATGAACATGTGTACAAAGTTTCAAGATGATCGGTTAAGTAGTTTTCGCGTGAAACTGCGACAAACAAACGTACATTAGTATTTATAATATTAATAGGGATTATGTATCAAATGCTATTTTGCTGACAGGGAACACACCGCCATAAATATGAGAGACTTTCTGTCATTATGATTAAATGCTTAATTGTTGTGATGAATTGGTGTGATAATTATATCCGCTTTTTGATAATTTATGGTTTATTTATTTCAGAGCTGAGTTCATTTATTTATGAGTCGGTAGCGTAGGAGTATGTACTTTTTAGAATTCTTTTTTGTTTTAAACTTATGGTCAACATTTCTGTGGAAATACATCCTTATAATAAAGACGCCCAAATATTTCTTTTTAAACAGTTATACTTTTAGTTAGAAATGCGTTAACTTAAACATTTCATCAAATTGTGGAACAAATAAGAAAAAAAAAATAGTATATATAGTAGGTATCCTACCCAAACCTTTATTGACCTGTCAAGTAAACGAAAAGTCTATATAGTGACAGTTCAAGTTATACTGGTCGCTTAGATTATGACCGAAATGATTTTCTTCACATTAGGCAATTTTAAATTCTATAAAATGGGTTAGTTATAGTAGTCAAAATGTGGTTAATACAAGTATAACATCTAAAACTTTTCAAATGTAACAAGATGTTTATAAAACAGTTTCTCGTGGTGTATTGCACGGAGTATTCTCGGAATATCGAACCTGATACCCGTGGGCATATAAATTGATAACTTTAGCACTGCACTCATTGTAATATCATAAGAATTTTATTATTATAATCCTGCTAGGGTTACAGGATACATGTTTGTTATTAAATCACATCAAAACAGATCAATCTCTCATGTCCCTCTCACAACTCTCACTTCGTGAACTGTTCGTTTTTGTTCAAGCTTTCCTACTCTGGAATGCGCTCCCGGTCGAAATCAGGATTTTTTTTTCTATAGTAAGAGCCTGCCAAATTGACTCTACTGTGCCTGATGGAAAGCATGAATAGAATCTAAGAGTTGTGGTCAGCATACTCATTGCCAATGCAGATAACGCAGTATAGTGACCCACACTATGATGGCCTAGTGAGATGCTTTTTCACATCCCACTTGGAGACGTAAAAGGCATGACAGTCATCGTGACAGTGTAAGGCTTACACAGTTACCACGATAACTGTCACCCCTGCATCTAAGAGCTTCCGGTCTCACACTCACCAATGAAACACGACAACACGGATGCTGGCGCAAAAATTATTTCTCTAATTAGCAAGGTTTAGTTCATAGATCACCTACATATTGAGGTGGCCTTTAAGCTCAGTATCGGAGACCTTAAATGGTTGTATAACTTACCGCTAAAACGTGCTCATACATGACAGTGATGTACGAGTAGGCGCATTATTTGGTATAAGGCTTTTTCACACTCCGCTTGGGGACGTAAAAGGCATGATAGTTATCATGACAGTGTAAGGCTTACACAGTTACCACGATAACTGTCACCCTTGCATCAATGGGCCTCTGGTCTCACACTCACCAACGAAACACGACAACACGGATGCTGGCGCTTTAGGTTGGTCTTCTATGGGAGGATAGTACTGCCCCGGTCGAGCCGACCCGCTTGTGCTGAAATCAGCGTGGTTCTACTACCTAGCAAATGTCCTAGCAAATACATAGTAGACGTCCACAAATCGATTTACATTCAAAAGGAAAGTACATGATCTCTTTCTCAATGGAAACCCCTCGGGCCGTCACCTACCAGGGTTTTCGGCGGGGTGGTATGTCGGAATCGGACCGACTAAAACCACACGGTGTGCCACTCTGCGCCTGACATAGGAGACAAAATTTCCACACTACCCGAAGGTTGACTGGAAGAGAATGCCCTGGGCATTAAGTCCGCCAGTGTACAAACGCAGTGCATAAATTTTGTAAATAAATAAACGTATCTGGATGAAAGGCACAGAAATGGATAAACCTGGGATATAATTGGACGTATAGCGTAGTTTGAGCGACCACTTAACCGTGTCCTAATATGTAGAGTTTTGTAGATTCGATCACCACACGGGAGAAGGGACAAGAATTCGTGTGATCCACAAATTGTTGTTCTGAGTCTGGGTGCTCTTCTTGTCCGTTTCATAGACGTCTTACAGCGCGATACAAGACATATTGCCATTGCCATTTTATAATAAAGAGACTTGACTAATTTATTGACTAACAAATTAACTTGAGCGATGCCGCGAATAATTCCTAGAAGTTTCTAAACGATCGATTGCCTGTGGACAATAATATTCTAAAAGCGACAAGAAAGAAATTATTGTCAATAACTAAAACTCACTGAGGTCGTAATTCGACCACCATTTATTAAATTATTGACATCAATAAAGCTCGTTAATGGCCGTTAAATAAAAATCGAGAAAATAGTTTTAAATTGAATTGTGTGAGGCTTGTTAGTAGATATAGCTACTGTTTTATTGATGTGTTGGTTTCATTGGAGCCCAATTAGTTGTGGGCGCTCAAATAGGCTATTCCACATTATGGTAAGGCAGTAATTGTATAAAACTGAACGGTTCAATTGTATCAAAATAACTGTTATGTCTGCGTTTGAAAAACATGGCTTTGGTTCTGCTATTAGATAAATAAACTGATAATAACAATAATAACAATAAGTATATTCCGCGAAAGTTTGGAGGTCGTGGTCTATTAAATATCAAGACTCTACACAATCGCGAGATATACAATCTCAGAGAATATTTTCTACAGACTAATGTGGGAGTGCATCGCAATGTAGTTGCAGTAGATACTGGTTTTACCCCGCTCGCTCTGGCTAAAGAGAATTGGCGCAAACCTGTAGTACTTAGTACTACTGATCGCAAGGAAGTATGGAAGGGTAAAGAACTTCATGGTCGATTTTATCGGGCCCTACACGGGTCTGATATAGACTTTATAGCGTCTACATCTTGGCTACGGTATGGTGATCTCTTCGGAGAAACCGAAGGTTTTGTTTGTGCAATTATGGACGAAGTTATCATGACGAATAACTACCGGAAATATATCCTGAAAGATAGTACGATTGACATCTGTCGGGCGTGCCACCGTCCTGGAGAATCTATTAGGCATATTATTTCCGGTTGTTCTCGTCTTGCTAACGGTGAGTATTTGCACAGGCACAATCAAGTAGCCAGGATCGTACACCAACAACTTGCCCTTAAATACCAACTTGTCAATTTCGAAGTACCTTACTACAGGTATGTGCCCGACCCAGTTCTCGAGAACGGTCGTGCTACGTTATATTGGGATCGATCTATTATCACAGATAGGACTATTGTTGCCAATAAGCCTGATATTGTGGTGATAGATCGATTAGAGCGCCGCGCAATGATTGTCGATATCGCCGTTCCTCATGACGAGAATCTCGTGAAAGTTGAAAAAGAAAAACAATTGAAGTATTTGGATCTGTCTCACGAGATTGCCGATATGTGGAATGTAGATTCGGTGATCATTGTTCCGATAATCATATCTGTTCACGGATTGATAGCCAAGAGCCTCGACCAACACCTTAAGAGGCTCACGTTAGAAGGTTGGATCAAGGGTCTGATGCAGAAGGCAGTCCTCCTTGACACGGCCCGTATTGTGAGGAGGTTCCTGTCTCTGGAGCCCTAACCACCGGTATCTTGGTCCCTGTACCCGATGTCGGTGGTCTACTATTTTTTATATTTTTAAATATGTATTTTTTATTTTTTATATATTTAAAAATGTATTGAATATGTGTTTAAATGAAATAAAGAGAATAACAATAATAATAAACAAACAATTAAAGTATTTGGATCTGTCTCACGAGATTGCCGATATGTGGAATGTGGATTCGGTGATCATTGTTCCGATAATCATATCTGTTCACGGATTGATAGCCAAGAGCCTCGACCAACACCTTAAGAGGCTCACGTTAGAAGGTTGGATCAAGGGTCTGATGCAGAAGGCAGTCCTCCTTGACACGGCCCGTATTGTGAGGAGGTTCCTGTCTCTGGAGCCCTAACCACCGGTATCTCGGTCCCTGTACCCGATGTCGGTGGTCTACTATTTTTTATATTTTTAAATATGTATTTTTTATTTTTTATATATTTAAAAATGTATTGAATATGTGTTTAAACGAAATAAAGAGAATAACAATAATAATAAACAAACAATTAAAGTATTTGGATCTGTCTCACGAGATTGCCGGTATGTGGAATGTGGATTCGGTGATCATTGTTCCGATAATCATATCTGTTCACGGATTGATGATTGATTGGTATATTTTTAAATATGTATTTTTGTATTCCTTTTGTATATATTTAAAAATGTAATCGATGTGTATATTTAAATGTAATAAAGAGAATAATAATAAAATCGTATCTAATAAATACCTTGTAAAAAATAGGATAAATTTTAATCCTGTATAATGATATGCCAGCCACTGTCGGCCATATTTAAATGTGAACCAAAAACGTCTGTCAAATACGCCAACAACTGGTTTTATTTTGGGTAAATGAAGCTTTGCAAATTTTGCGCAATATTTCGATACTACATAAATTGGAAATTGGAAAACTATTCACTTTTAATCTTTTTTTTTAATATAAGCTTTGCAAAGTGACTACTCTGCATGATGGAAAGCATGAATAGAATCCAAGAGTGATAGTCGCCATGGTCGCCAGTATAGCGACCCACGCTATGGTGGTTTAGTGAGATACTTTTTTACGTCCCACTTAAAAGACTCGTAATCATTGTGCGCAGGTAGGGATATATTATAAAACTGAAAAGTTTGTTTGCCTGAACGCGCTTACCTCTATAACTACTATTTTGAATTAAAAAGTATTTTTGTTGAATAGCTTATTTATAGACGAAAGCTGATATCAGGCTATAAACAGTAGGAGCCGAACATCAATAAAACATTGCAAAAATGGTGTAAATTGATGAATGGAGTTAAAACTGAACATTGTTTTGTCTAGATTTTAATGAACAGTCAACATAATACTCATATATTGGTAAAAGTCACTAGAATTTATATAAATGAACAAAATATATACGAAATTACAAATGAATATAAAAGTGTAACACATACTGCCGTTATTTAATTCATTAGGAACATCGACGACGTAATGAATTAATATCAACCGCCTATAAAAGTCCACTGTTGGACATAAGCATTTATTACATTAATAAAGAATTTAAATTTCAAAAGAAAATAACATTAAATCGTATTAATCTAAATTAATAATCTTATCTTCTACACCTTAAAATCCATTTGATATAATGACAAGTCCTAGAATTAACCCAATAAGATAACAAAAAAACCCCTTAAAACGCAAAAATAATTTAGCAACTAATAATAGCGAGAACGGCCGTGTTAATCAAGAATAACTAGAGACAGTTCATCATACTGCCGAGGAATGTGCACTCAGCCCCTCGGGAGGGGAAGCGACGGGGAAAGACAAATCACACGAATAAACAATCAAATAAAATCACGACGGGCTACTATTCATCGACCACTTATGTGAACAATCAATTGACAAAGACACCCGTTAAAATTGTCTCAAACTCTTGTTTCGAAGCAATAAAGTTTAATTTTCAACATCATACATATTTTTGAAGGTCAACATATACTTGTAAATATGTTAGAGATGTGTGTGTTATGATTTGTCGATAATTTTTTGCAAAACTTAAGCTGTTAAGTAATTTTTTTTGAGGTAGTTTTTTACTGTTATTGAGCTATAGTGTGCCTAGTTAACATAGTTGCAGTCCAATATTTCCTTTCTAAGGAGGTGAGGGATCTGCTCAAACAACGGCAACACACTTCTGTCTTCTGAGTAGCAGGTTTACATGGGTGGAGGTACCATCATTAAATCGATCAAACCATTAAAGTAATCACACTAAATGGTCAAAACTGCAAATACTACGTGAAATTATTTAATTTCTAAACGCACAGAGAGAGTTGAGATAAAAATTTAATCTAAAAATATCCATTAGGCAATATTTTATAAAATTAAATTATTTCTAAATATAATAAGGATGTCCATATTATATAATATTAGATTTTATTACAAAATGACTTGAGCTTTCTTGAATAACCGGTATTTTTTTAATTACTCGGCAAATAGCGTCGTATTAGATTACTATCTATTAAATGTATTCATCATTCATTATCATATGATGAATGATATATAGCCTGATATTTAAGCGACCACTTTTAGGATATCAACAAACACTTAATTAAAATAATTTAATAAGCAACTATTAAATTTTATCATCAATAGCTATTTATATAATTATATAAGTGGTTTTGATTGCCTGACAGAGGCTGTTTGTCGATTCTCAGCGACCACAAGTGATTATATGATGAGCAATAATCCATTTGTTCTGAATAGATGTAAATGTTAAGTTATTTTGTGTAGGTATGCTTTAACATATTCAAATTAATTACTCTTCACAGATTGAATACCAACTTTAACAAAACAACTTTAACACAACACATATACAAACAACTTCAAATATAGTTTTTGTCTACTTTTTGCGTCAATGTTACTTCTTATTTCAATTCATGATTTTATTGATGACATTTTGTTGTACCACTGCGAAAGTAGCGTGCTACATCCAGTTGTCTGCAATATTGATGTCAGTTGTCACTTTGGCAGGTTTTTAAAATAAAACATAATATAGATATGTATATAACATATCTATAAACTTATAAGTAAGTTTATCGATAATTTGACTATCACAATACAAACTCTACTTAGTTTATGTTATGTATGTGTAGGTAAGTATGGTAGTTTATTAGTAGTTTGTGCATAAGGTACGCAGTTTAAAAATAAAAATAACTTAAAAATTTGCAAAAAAATCGATGATCCAAAGAACGACAGAAATTTACTATCCTTAAAAACGCATTTAAAATATGTGTAGTAAAAATAATTATAATAATGCTACTGGTAAATAAAACTCGGACAACAATCTTGAGTAATTACATTTTACCTCACTAATGGATACTTACAAATTTTATCGATACAAAAGATTATAAAGAAATATTGATTTTGACAACAGATTGATATCGACAACAGCCAATCCCTATCAATTTAAAAATACACCTTCTCAATTCGAATTCCCGTAAACCATACTCGGCATTTTCGAACGAGACAAAAAATACAAATTTTGTACAAGTGCAAGTAGGACTGAAACAAAACAGGATGATGTACGCTTTTATGAACACTATAATGGTTTAAATTGGTCCTTTAATAAGCAACGGGCGATGTCATAAAGTGCTTCAAATAAAACTGTCAGTTCTCAAGCAATTGTTTACGGCCGAATGTTAAAACGACCATTATCGTTTGATCTCCCTTTGTTGAACATTAACCCCTTTGTCGCCTCACTTGTGAAGTGTAAGCGAAGGGGTGGGGATCGAAATGTATTGGTTATGGAGTTATAATAATGTAATGGTCTCGAGACGATTTGGGATTCAATGGAGCGTGGATACGTTGAAGTATTTGTTTTTCGTTTGTTCGTGAACAAATATATGTGGATTGTTTTATTAATTTCTTGCCGGGGGCATGTGAAATATGGCTTATAAAACACCTCTTTGAATATCATGAACCATGGTGTTTTGGCGTACGGTTTGTTTTAGGGTTCTGTACACAAATTTGGAGTAGGAAAACGGTTTATATGACCAAAAATTGAGTTTTTAATGAATTATGTTATTTAGCGAAACTGCCTCGTTGGTTTAACGGTTAGCGTATGCGACTGCTAATTAACCGGTCTCAAGTTCGATTTCTGGGCCAGCAAGAACTGTTGTTGGTTTTGTTATACAATATTTTTTTAACGAAAGCCCGGAGTATGGAAGTTTGACTGTGTTTCATCTTCGTGCCTCGGAGAGCATGTTTAACCGTGGGTTTTGGTTATCATAAACATCTATGGTAATCGTTATTGGAAAATCAGTGCTCTCAAATGTCTTAGAGATGTGGAGGTCCGATGCCAGTCACTAAGCAGAAGAGCCTACCAAAGTGACTCTACTCTGCCTGATGGAAAGCATGAATAGAGTCCAAGAGTTGTGGTCACCATACTCATTGCGAATGCAGACAATGCAGTATGGCGACCCACACTATGGCAGCCTTTTGAGATACTTTTTCACTCTCCGCTTGGGGATGTAAAGGGCATATTCAGGTAAAAATATATTCGGGATTATTGAGATGAGATCTAGGCACTATGAAATAAATCTTTAATATGTCTGATTTTGATAAAAACCAATCTGCTTAGGTTCACAGGATTTTCTTTTAGAATACAACTGATGAGGGTTCTTATAAACGGCCTGCAGTCCAGTAATGGAGTAGTTACAGTTGAAACTTACGGCTTGACCGCGTTGAGTTGCCTGTGGCATAAAAATCACTATAACTTACCAGAAAATAACAAAAACAGCTGTAGATAGGTCCCAATTTGAAACATAAGCAATTTGGAGTACCACGAAGTTCAACAATCAAATTACAAATTTATATAAAAAATTTTAAATCATAAAATGTTGCCAGTTTGAAAATCAATAATATAATCCACACCTACAATAATATGGTAACAATAATTTCCTCCCCATCCAGTATATTTCCAGCCGATTCAACATTAATTATAACGGGAACATCACTAATCCTTCACCATTCACCCCGACACGATCCCAAATCTGCCCACTCTCTCGCTCACTCACTACAGAAACAACGAGAAAGAACGAGACAAATAATATAAGCAATTAATATTAAAACGTGCTAACGAGTGGTCGAGGGTAAGTTCATAATCAGGAACGATCAGGTTCCTTCTGAATCGGTTGTTTGATCAAAATAGCTGAATTGGAACATTAAAGGTCTGGTGCCACTAAACATTGAAGCAATAAAAGCGCAAACGCTATTAAAATGTTACGTTTAGTTTCTACACGAAACTAGAACATTTTTTTATCTTTTTTTCTACGTTGAAACTATGTGTTGTGGCTCTCAACTAGCACCAGGAGTGACTTATTGACTCCTACTGAATTAATTTAATTGAAATAATCCATTTTGATTTTGTTTCCCTAATCGTAAGACTTTCCTGTTTTTCTCAAATTTACATTTATCATTTAATCAGTCTTTAAATGATTAAACTCTCGAGGAGGGAGTCCTAGGTGGCTGACTTTAAAAAAAATCACTTTGTAATTGTAGCTATCCATTATGCGAGCCAAAAAAATCATGAAATGTGTAGAAGGATAATGATGATATCCTAAATGTCCAAATAATATTACAAACTCAAAAGTGTGTAAGGGTATACGGATGTATGTTACTTTGTCACGCAAAAATTACTAAACGAATTTTTACGAAACTTTTTAGTAATATAGTTCATACCTCAGAATAACACAGAGACTACCTTTAACTTACGACGATATCCGACATACATGCGGGTGGAGCTGCAGGTAAAAGCAAGTACAGTCTAAATTCATATAAAACTACAGTGTAAGTACTTTTTCGCAATTAGATGAATAAATTTATGACAGTCGGTTGACATATTTAACTTTAATTATACCCAAACACGAAACCTTATTCAACAGTTCTCTGCAGCATACTCATTTCAGCTTACCAATAAAAATTTCCACATCTAAAACGAAGAAAACGTTCATAGTTTCATCGTTACGCTTTAATGTAACAGCACCTTTAAGCAACAGTTTATAAAGGGAGAGAGCAGCCCATTTCTCGCCAATTATACGTATGTCAAACACACTCGGTATTGCATGTCTACAAACTTGCCATTGGAAAATGTACCTTAAAGAATTGTATCATTCCACTTCTGATATATCGGGACAATTGGTCAGTCGTTGAAGCTATAGTGGCTTGTCTCAAGTTGAGCTGACAAAATTTTCTTCAAATCACCCAATTTTTAGAACCCGACGTATTGGGTCTAAAATTGGGGAGCTTTTAAAACTGGTACACAAAGTTTAAATTCCTTAAGCGTAACGCAATTCGAATGGTAATGATACAAACGTCTGTAAAGTTGTTGCAATTGAGTTTGAACTGTGTGCCACTATGTTTAAGAGTGAGTATAGAAGTAGTAGCAGATCAAAGAGTACTCGTACGTCGTTGTATGACGTACGCGACAATAATATGTTCGGAAATGTTGGTAAAGGGGCAGACTGTTTCTTGAGGTGAATTATTTTAATTTTGTTTTCTTTTAAAAATGTATATATAAATGTTTATAATGATATTAAAGCTGGTAAATTTGTTGTTTTTTGAAGCTTTCTCTGGGTTTAGAAGTTAAAAAAATCGTTTCGAGACTACCTGTTTTGCATATTTGGTTCCCTTAGTCGCCTTTTTCCGACACCCATGGGATGAATAGGGGTGGTAATACTATGTATTTTTAATCCGTCACCACACGGACTAACAATATTTTATGTTTCATCTATTTTATTAGTAAAGTTTACTTTTAATCACCACTGTAGTGATGTTTGAGTAGTAATATCCGAGGTGCATGTTTTTTTCAAGTTTGTAGGTAGATCCATTAGCCGATAGATTGCCTCATACATTTTCAACAGTGACTCTGTATTACTCGCTAATGACAAGGCGAGAAGCAGCTATTCTATCTCTTTTGTTTTCTATATTAAGAACCTGCCAAAGTAACTCTACTCTGCCTGATGGAAAGCAGGAATAGAATCCAAGAGTTGTGGCCACCATACTCATTGCAAATGCTGACAACGCAGTATGGTGACTCACACTATGGCGGCCTAGTGAGACGCTTTTTCACACCCCGCTTGGGGACGTAAAAGGCATGACAGTCATCGTGACAGTGTAAGGTTTACACAGTTACCACGATAACTGTGACCCCTGCATCAATGGGTCTCCGGTCTCACACTCACCAACGAAGCACGACAACACGGATGCTGGCGCAAAAATTCTTTCTCTTATTAGGTTTAGTTCATAGATCACTTACATATTGAGGTGGCCTTTAAATTCAGTATCGGAGACCTTAAACGGTTATATAACTTACCGCTCAAATGTGCACATACATGACAGTGATGTATGAGTAAGCGCATTATTTGGTATAAGGTTATACATATATTAATAGGGTTCCTTTGTATAAACGTTAAAATTGTATATTTATGACCGGAAACCGACAAATTATTACTATTTATATAATATAAAAATAATGTTCCGGACATTTGATACACAACGTCATCTAGTTTCAAACTAAGCACAGCTTGTCCTATGATAACTGGACTGACTGATAGAATACTTATATACTTTTCTTTTGTAAATACATACATGTTTTACATAGAAAACACCCAAACTTCGAAACTAATATTTGTAGATCGGGAATCGGCATTCACTACCGCTGCACCACTGAGGCAGTTAAATAAATCACATATATATTATTCCTGCATCGCGCAATGATAGTTCTTGCGTTAATAATTACATATAGTTATATGGCACCTACGTACGAAAGAAATAGTCACTTAGCATACGACTGCACGATTGGTCTAGTGGTTTAAGCGATCGGAACACCGCTCTCTGCTTCCCTGAGTGTTGTGGGTTCAAACCCCACATGGAACAACACCTTGTGTGATCCACAAATTGTTGTTCTGTGTCTGGGTGTTCTTTGTGTCCGTTTCTTGTATGTTTGTAAAGTCTCTCGCGACACAGGATTTATTCGTAGTGCGAGCGTACCTTTAAAAAAAAGAAAAAGAAAAGAAGAAACATGAAACCTGATTTTTTCACAGTAACTATCCATAACTGATTGTAATACTTTTAAATCATTGAAATAACACCAACATACAATAATATATATTTTAACGCCACCTCGCGAAGACTAATAGAATTACATAATAACTGCTAATTCTGCATCGTGCAATGAAAGTTATCAAACCGTAAGTTAACTCTAACGCCAGGTACGATCAATTAACTTGTTTCAAAGAGTTTTGCTTCAATATTGAAGGTGTTTTACGTTCTCCCCGACTACTACAAAATTAATTGCAAAATGTTAGAGCGTACTGCACCTTAACCCATCCACAATCTACGTACCACGAACAATTTACGTCGGGACATTTGCCACTACGTTCTGGAGTGTGCAATTTGGTGCGCAAACGCATCAAACATAGCATTCGAAACTCCATGACCAGTTAATGCGGTTGACGAGCAGACCTGAATCACCGCAGCTATTTCGGTATGTCTTTGGGATTATTACTTACGATTTGAACGGCTGGATTTTACATGTCAGATGTTTCAATACTCTGGATGCACAGATGTTAGCGATAACTTTTTTTGGACGATTCAGGATTTTCGCTATTAAAAAGAAGGTGGTATGCAAATCGCTTAGTAGTGACGAAAATATTTTGCTTTTTGACTTGATGCAGTGTTTTTAAGACTATAAAATTTAAAGCTTAAAACTTAAAACTCAAATTATCCTAATGCCAAAGTGCACCACGTAAATTACATTCCTGTAACTAAGTTTCATAAGACTAACTATAGAATTCAAAACTGTGCGTTTTCTTTTTTATTACTGTATTAAAAGTATCGATAGACCCACACGCGAAGGACAATGACGATATATTGAGAGACTTCTTAACAAAAGGCTGCTTTGCTTTCTGCAGAATTGCAGCAGCAGATGTATTTTATAATTATATGTATGAGATTCAAGGTCAAGTTATGTTTCTAAAATTCCAATTACGTCATAGATATTGTTGTGTACAAATGCACTCTCTGTTTTCTCACTCCCACAATTCAATCGGACGATAATCCAAGGGTAGAGATCAGGCGCACGACCGACGGTTTTACATGCACCCGAGACATGGAAGTTAACATCCCACCTTCCAAACACCGGTCCATTAAAGATTTCGATTCCGTAATCGATTCGGGAATCAAACCGAAGATCTCTTTATTTAAGGAATGTAACAGTATCTGTCTTTTTTTCGTCAGAGAGTTCTAAAAGGAAATAATTTATACTCCACGATTGAAGAAGCTTTTTAAACATACTCGTAAGCACACAGCTCTAATTTGCCAAAAGGTTTGTTCAAATATTATTCAAAGGCTTTTTCTTTTAACCACAGATTAAAGAGAACGGTGTATTTTTACTAACAAATTGAATCATGATTTATTAAATTTCTCGTCATTGCAATAAGGTTTGGTTTTGTTGAGTTATTCAGTATTTACAATTGTTTTTATAGGTCTAAAGCAGGCAAGCTTATTGCATAGCTTTTGATCACCACTTTCGGATTTTATTCATACTTTCCATCAGCAGAGTAGTGTCGGCAGGCCAAGAATAAAACAAAACAAAATTATAAACTTGTTGTTTTAGAATGTTTTCACGATTACTGATAGATTAGGTAGTGGAGTCTTAATTTTTTTTTAAGTACATGTTATCATGACGATCAATTGTAATACATCCACTCTCACATATTCTCTCTTAGAGAAGAAGAGAGAGAACATAATATCTCTTTCGTATCATCAACAGTCTTTTACAGTCCACTGCTGGACATAGCCCTCTCCTTAGCAAGGAGGTTTTGGCATACTGTACCACGCTGATCAGACGGGTTGGAATAGGGTTTCTTTCAAGTTTTCCTTCTCTCTGTAATGAAGTTGTCTTGCATACTTGGTCCCTTAGTCGCCGTTTACGACACCCACGGGATGAATAGGGGTGGTAACACTATGTATTCTTAATCCGTCACCACACGGACATACACATACACACCACACATCTCTTTCGTATAGTATTCTTCATTTGAAACCTGCCAAGAAATATTTTCTTCTAAATAATTTTTTTTTTTAAATAGATTAAAAAGTCCCGAGATAAGAAAAAAAAATACCAAAAATAATTAACGTCATAATTGGATATCGTTTATCAAATAACACATATTCGTTTTCCTAAAACCGTCATAATTAAACCGATTACGAACATTACGATATTAACCCTCTACGTATTCATGCTCGATACAGTCGACAAGGGTTAATTAGGTACCACCACCCCTACCACCCTGTGCCACCCTTATTTAGGCAACCGGGTGACAATCGTAGCAGAGGAGGCATGAAATAACATTCATCTTTGACTGTTTACATCATTATCTAGAGTTGATATAAGTTTTTGAAACGTTCTTTTGAGGGTAGACAAAATATTTTTCTAATTAAATGTACCATAGTCCTAAGCTTAATCGATGCTTCATTATTTTCTTAAAGCGAACGGCCTATAGATTTGGTTCGTCAATAACTGATGTCCGACTCTTAGTGGTCTCAGCCTCTCCAAGCTCTTGCAGTCAGTCAGTCCTTCAGACTTAAGCCAGTTAGATAAACGATATCCCTTAGGAGAGAAAAGAGTAAATTTTTTATAAAAGAGAGCACCCGAACTAGAGATATGTCCTTTGTTTATCAGTTTCAAGAATATTTGTAAAGTCTCCCGTCAAAGAACATACAGACTCAGAACAAAAATGTGTTGCCCCATGTGGGAATCGAACTTACAACACTGAGCGCGCTAGGAAGCTTCGAGGTAACCACTACGCCATTTTACAGTCAGTTCTAACATTCATTCTAAGATCGTAAAGCTCTAGCCATAGGTTGCGCCGGAGTTTATTCAGCGTCTTTAACTATTTACGAGTAAATTGCCCGTTTAAACTAATCTTACATAATGTATTTGCATCAGACTTTGCAAATTTTAGTTCGCTCCGTATATAAATAAGCAAAATGTGTGTTCAAGCCACTGAACTTCCATCGGTACCACTTAAAGAGATGTTAACCCTATAAAATGGACAGTATTGGTGAGCAGATCTCCTTGTGTCGACTGCCTGCGCCCGCGCACCCGTCACGATAATTGTGCGCTTCCCGTCATCGGGTTACATGCGCAGGGTTGTCACAATATATTGGAATCAAACTTTTTAAATTGACTTTTTAAACACATTTAGACTATATAATTTTAATATATTAATTTGCAAACTTGTAAAATTTTAAGGTAGTAAAATAATGTATGTTGTTAAAGGGTAATGTAAATATTAGTGTGTAATACATAAGAATTGTGTTTCTCATGAAAACCATATTTAAAAACAACAAAATACATATAGCTAAAAAATTTAGCAGGATTTTTTAATTTCAATATTGTGAATAGTCCTCGTGTGTCATTAATAGACTAAGTATAAAAACTACTAACATGTCTAACCAGTAGACGTAACAACTTTCTACCCAATTTCAAGAGTTTTTTTTTATATTAAGAATATCACAAAAAAAGAAGTTACTAATTCAAAAGTCTTCTAGCTTGTTTGTGTCCAGTTTCACAATTATATAAAGTAATAAAAAAAATTCAAGGGTTCAATGAAAATTTAATCGGATAAGAGCGACAACCCTAGCTGCAGATCTAAGCGTCTCTGCGCTTGCGCCGCATGACGGATACGCAGTGTTTTGATCTCCAACATTTGCCATCACGATGTCCAACCGTTATAGTCTTCTGAGAAATAAATTCTATTAAAATTAAAAACATATTAAGTTCTTTCGAATACTTAATGTTCAGGAATGTGTTTGCTTTAATTATATCTGCCTAGTTAAAAGACGAATGGTCGTGAAGATGTATGTTGATGTATCTGTGTCTCTATTTCCTTTAACGAAAAGAAGTTCAAGACGATGACTTAATATATTTTTTCTTAATTTTCTTTACCAATGACTCTGTCTTGTCTGTTTGCTTTTCCTATAAAATCATTAAACAACAAGCTGTCTTACTTCCTGGACTTCTGTGTACATTTAAATGTACATTTATATACTTCTTTGGATTTACAATTAGTGAATTGCACAACCAGGGTAGGAACCTGCGAAGTGACCACTGAAACCATTTCACCATTCGTGTAAAAGAGGATAAACTGCAATTTGTTAAAAAGATTGTGGGAAAAATGCTATATTACACATTATGCTGACTTCAAATTATTGTTTGAATATTTTTTGACATTTTTAATTTTGGGTGCTTTTTTTTACAGAAAGGGGACTCTATTAATTATAACCCAACTATTTATGTATATATAAGAAAAATAAGAGGACTTGTTGCCTATCGTGGTAGGGCGACAAGGAATCGACCTTGAACTCCAAAAGTGAGACGTTTATAATTTTATAACCAGATTATAATTTGTTACTTTAATAATTATCATCATCATTCTCATCAACAGCCTTTTACTGTCCACTGCTGGACATAGGCCTCCCCTTACCAAGGAGGTTTTGGCCTACTATACCATGCTGGCCAGATGGATTGGAATAGCGTTTGTTTCAAGTTTTCCTCCTCTTTGTAAAGATATTTTCCTGAATAGTTTGTTCCCTTAGCCGCCTCTTACGACACCCACGGGATGAATAGGGTTGGTAACACTATGTATTCTTAATCCGTCACCACGCGGACGAGTAATAATTATACTTACATTTATTTCTATATTCTTGTTTCTGTATGCGTGACTGCGCCCCCAACAACATTATAGCGTAGTCTAAATGATCAAATTTGATAAAATTAACATCACGACAGTTAAAACATGTTTTTTTTTAAGTTCTTTGAGATATGCATTTGATTTGAACCCAAGCACATGTTCAACAAACTGGAAAGCAATAAAAACTATAATACTTAATTATAATAAAACAAATTATAATATAAAAAAAATTAAATTAATTTAATAGACAATTTTACATAGTTTTTTATTGCTTTTAAGGGGAAATTAGTTACACCTTTTTTATCCCTTAGATGTGAGACTATACATTAAACCTTTTTAATGTTTGCGTTAATGTTTTAATTTTCTTCTTGATAAAAGTAACTTAGGCATATTCTAGACTATGTTTTGTATACATGTCATCATGATCTGTTCAGCCGTTCTGGCTTAATTGAGTATAAAGCGTCTATACATACACACATATATTCTTTCAATCTACCAAAGTGACTCTACTCTGCCTGATGGAGTGCATAAATAGAATCCAAGAGTTGTAGTCACCATACTCATTGCAAATGCATACAATGCAGCGTGGTGACTCACACTATGGCGGCTTAGTGAGATGCTTTTTCACGCCCCACTTGGAGACGTGGGACTCATTCAGAGAACATGCAAATACATCAATCTTGTCTGCTGTGTGCTCAATTAGTTATTACACCTGCAACCATGGATACCATACTAAGCATGTTGTTGTCTTTTAAGAACAGAAAGTTGGAATTGGCGTAAGCAGTAACCTTCTTCACTACGTGAAAAACAACAAAACAACTGCAATTGTATATATTGTAGCCGCCGCTTCCACCGCCAAACTGCCTCGGTAGCGCAGCGGTAGTGAATGCGACTGCTGTACTTGAGGTCTAGAGTTCGATTCCCGAGTCGAACCAAATGTTTGTATGATCTGCAAATATTTGTTTCGAAGTTTGGGTGTTTTCTATGTTTGTATGTATTTACAAAAAAAAGTATTTAAGGATTCTATCAGTCAGTCTAGTTATCATAACACAGGCTCTGCTTAGTTTGAAACTAGATGACATTGTGTGTCAAATATCCGAACTATTTATTTATTTATTGTTGCCGCCGCCCCGCTGACTTCGAGACCGCAGCTTGAGAGTCGGCTTCGGCACATACATACGAGGGGGCGTTTTTAAGTTCGCGGAATGGAGGGTATTGAGTAATAATAAAAACACAAAATTATTTTTCTTTTTCTATATATTCCCCTGCAACACGAATACATTTTTCAGATCTTTCAATTAGTTTTTTTATTCCCTCGTAAAAAAAAGTTTTATCTTTGTCTGAAAAATACGCCGAAACCGCCTCCTTAACCTCCTCATCAGTTGAAAATTTCTTACCACGTAATTCTTTTTTCATTTTTGGAAAGAGATAATAATCACTCGGAGCCAAATCTGGACTGTAGGGTGGGTGATTCAAAATATCGAAGCCCACCTTATGCAGGGCAGCCAGTGCGACTCGGCTCTTGTGAACGGGAGCATTGTCATGCAATAGCAGGACACCTTTCGTTAATTTTCCCCGTCTTTTTTCTTTGATGGCTTCTTTTAACTGTTCTAAGATTGAAGCGTAGTATTCCCCCGTTATAGAAATGCCTTTATCTTTATAATCTATCAATAATATTCCTTCTGAGTCCCAAAAAATCGTTGCCATGAGTTTCCCAGCCGACTGTGAAACCTTAAATTTCTTGGGTGGTGCTGTGCCCTTTTTGTGCCACTGCATGGAGTCTTGTTTGGACTCGAGTTCATAATGATGAACCCAAGTTTCATCCCCAGTAACAATTTGATTCAATACGCCATCCTTGTCTTCATTGCAGAGGTCCAAAAACGCACGTGAACATTCCACGCGCTGTTGTTTTTGCAATGGCGTGAGCATTCTCGGCACCCACCGTGCGCTAACCTTAGTCATGCCAAGATGATCGTGTAAAATTTTAAAAATTGTTGTATCCGATACTCCAACCATTTCTGCGAGTTGTTTCTTTTTTAGTCGAGCATCTTCCAATACAATTTTTTCTACTTTTGCAATAACTTCTGGCGTAGTCACCTCAACGGAGCGCCCCGGCCTCGGGTCGTCTTCAAG
The DNA here is from genome assembly GCA_949316085.1 of Hypercompe scribonia. Taxonomy (NCBI): domain Eukaryota; kingdom Metazoa; phylum Arthropoda; class Insecta; order Lepidoptera; family Erebidae; genus Hypercompe; species Hypercompe scribonia. Next base: position 16,799,628 of record OX438989.1, read on the forward strand.
TGATTCCCTGCCTTGTTTAAATAAACTATGCCACTTGTAGACCATTGTTTTTCCTGGGCAAGAATCCCCGTAAACCGATGACATCTCATTGAGTATGGTTTGAACAGACTTTCTTTGCTTAGTAAGGAACTTTATCACCGCACGGAATTCAATTTTCTCCATTTTTTTCACTTCGTTCCCGATTAAAATTCTTGGTCAACGATAGTTTAATAACTAATGATCCAATCACAACAAATTTTACTATGCAGACTAATTATGAGTCACTGAATACGGTAGGCATCAAAAGAGCGCGTTTACCCGCCTTTTTCACTGTCATTCCGCGAACTTAAAAACTTACCCTCGTATAACCCGGTTCAGCTACAATTGCAATAGTTTCGTTGTCTTTCGCCCCTGAGTTCGCTGTCCTAAGTCTTAGACGGTCTCGTTAATTTTCAGATTGAACATATTTGCAGCTCATTTTCCATCAGATGTCTTATTTGTTAATTTACCTTGTATTTCATATAAAAGTATAACTAAAGGACTCACATTTTCCTTAATAATATTAGTTAGAATTAATATTACATAAATGTAATACCTTTTACGAAGCCCGATATCCAACATCCAAGTTGTGTATTTGCTTCAGGCTTTTGTCCTTCTAAGAAATATTCGAAGAATTGTGAGCAAAACAAGTCCAGGTATTTATGTTTATAGGAAAATATTGTCTTGTGAGCGCTTTGGTTTGCTCTGATTATAGCTTGTAAAATTGTTTGACCAATTTTGGCCGCTGAGATGCCCCTCTTGAGACCGAGCGGCCGAAATACCTCAACCTTGTATGCTAGAGTGATTTATTTTATGTTTATTAGAATTTTAGAGGTTTAGGATAACAGAATATCTCAAGTAAATAGTAATTCAATAATGTTATTTTGATAAAATATAAAGGTATCAAATAAGTTTTAAGTTTATTGTGAGGTTAACTGGCGGCACAAAGTTGGACACAGTACCGCTTCTGTAAATATCTAGAGTACCAATGATTCACAATAAGGCATTTGATGAATTATTTAACTGATTAATAATTATTGAGGTTTTTTTTCCTTTATCTGCTCTATTAAATTCAACTAAAGTTTAAAAATCACAAAAATTGATGAGTCAAGAAATCAATGACAGTAAAAATAAGTTCTAAAAACAGCTAAACTCGTAATAACGAGTTAGTATTGTACTATGAATGGTAAAATAATTGGTTGTACAAAGGTGTACAATGATTTTATATTTTTAATAAGAAATATCCTCTTTGGTCTTAACCATGTGTCAAAATTTAAATAAGTTTACTGTCAATTATTTGAAAAATTATAAATTGTATTTACCAATGCGGGATCGAGGGTTCATAAATCCATTGGAGGGGTGTGCCAAACAACTGACCACCACAAAAGGAGACAAGCCTATTACCATCAACTGCGTAATTAGTAGGAGTATAGTAAAAATAATGGCAAATTTTTTTATTCGGGATTGTCAAAGTGAGTTTACTCTGCCTGATAGAAAGAAGAAATAAAATCCAAGAGTGGTGGTCACCGTACTCATTGCGAATACAGACAATGCAGTACCGTGACCCACACTATGGCGGTATAGAAAATAAGAAAAGAATTCAAAGTGGGATTGAAGGTTGGAATTGGGGAATGCTTATACGAATGGAGTAGACAGGTCAGGGTCATGTTGAACAGTCGCAACTCTTTAACCGAAGAGTGTCTCAGGAAAATAAATTTTAAGCCCCTCAGATTTGAGTCTGAGGCCACTGCAAAATTGTTCCTGAATCGTACATTTAAGTGGACGGGAAGGATATCGTGAAGCCGGCGTGAATAATAGACCCACACATACACATCCTACTTGCAAAACCATTTATATTCGTGATGGAAGCAAATTGTTGATAATAGGAGAGGTTGTTCGATACTGCTAACTGTCGGTGTGGGGACATTTCCTCGTATTCAATCGATTCGAGTGTTTAATTCATTTCGCACAAGACATATCGATTCACGGAACTATTCGAAATCGATGGAAAGGCTTGCAATTATTAAGTAAATAGACTACTAGGCTTTATTTGTTGTTCTGTTTGAATACTACCTTTGTAATTATTGATAAGGGGGCAAATAAATAATAAATGGTGGGGGATATAATTTGATTTGAAACTAAGATTAACGTGGCAGTTAGTTTAAAACATAGGTATTGGCAAAGTGGGCACTGAAAATCAGTACTGGGATGGGTCATAATGTTGAGAGTCTATCAATTTTTTTTAAACACCTACAGCCCTCGTTAACATAATTAATTGTTCCGAGTTCTATCTGAGGTCCTGAATTTGTAATATTTCAGTTAAATGGTAAATTTGTAGTTCGTAAATTAAATATGACAACATGACACAAATGACATTACCAAATGTTACAAGTCTCAAAAATATTTGTAACTTTTTTTGCATTATATTTGAAAATTATATTACATTTTAGTTCATATGCCGCATCTCATGACATAAAGTCTACATTACTATTATATTTATTTATTTATTTATAACTTTATGCACAAATACATGCATCGGCGGACTTAATGCCTAAGGCATTTTCAACCGATTGGGCGATGCAGAGAAAATATAAGATAGGTGCACTTAAGGATAACAAGTAATTGCCAGAGGATTTAGTATATATAGACCAGATAGACTATAAATAAGTAAATATACTTACATAAACACATAAATATATAACACATACATATATAATACGCATACACACAACTCATATACATACGTGCATACACATTACCACTATGAGATATAATAATACCAGGTGTAATTATAATTGAATATAGATAGTTATCATTTTTCTTACAATTGACGGGTCTATTGATCTTGTGGTTAGAGACCCTAGTTACTCAGCTGGTAATCATGTGTTCGTATCCCAGAAAATATACTATATATGTACAAATATTCCACATGATAAGTATTGTGTGGTAAACACAATTATTTGTTTAGTGTCTAAGTGTTATTAGTGAGTTCTCTGCCTAATTTGAGATCAGACTAACGCGTGTGTGAAGTTATCATTAGTATATTATATTCAATCACGCAGTAAATAAATAAGTAAACAATCCAGAATCTTTATTTAGAAGTCGATAAAAACAATAAGAACACAGTTATTTGCTCCTAATCCAGCGCCCAATAACACATCTCACACACGGCCGCCATCAAACCACTGTTAAACATACTTTAATATAATATATTTTCTACAGAACCCTAGGAGTTTGACTTGAATTCGTGTTGTCTCTGACATTTCGTTTGACATATCTGACAGTTGACTTATTCCTGTCTCGAAATTAAAAACTAGTTTTATATAAAAATCACATTTCTTAGAATCCGTACAAATCGTACGCTAGTAAAATGAAACTCCAAGAAATTTAGATTTTTTTCTTAAATACAAATGGTTAATTAATCCTGTGCTACAGCCACTAATTCTTATGAACATCTAACGGATTAATTTGCTTAAATTCCTTGTTGATCTAAATATTAAAGAAGTTGGGATAGATTTGTTTAATTTAGATTTCTGTGAAGTTTTATTTTTTAATCGGCAACGACACGAGCCGTCGACAGTCAGAGCTATGTTCTTCGGTGAAAAATGAGTTTACAAGAATTTCAGCGGCATCAGTTGCGTTTATTTGACGCGACGGATTTAGGGCGGGCGGACACTGCCAAACGGATGCTAAGCTGTGTTATATAGTGATACTAATTTTTTGTTTGTAAATTATGTTATTTTGAGAGGACATGTTTTGAAACATATCATATATGTATGTACTTATACTAAATTTATTAATACTCGTACAATAATTAACTAATCTTTACTAATATTGTGTAGCCAAGGTGATGAGTTTTTCTGCGTTTTATCGCGATGATACTGGGACCATTAGTTGGATTTAAATAATAATTTTTATATCAGTATACATTTTGTATTAATAATATAGACAGTAAAACATCACACTATGAACTTCAGGAGCTAAGCGATAATAAGAAACCAAGTTGAAATTAGTAGAATGGCTACAATACAATGACATTTTTAATAGTTTTAGAGTCAATTCCCTTTTAATGTGATTGCTTTGTACAATCAAGAATCGTCACAAACATGGACGCGCGGGATGCACTTGAACCTTTGTGGCAGAAAAGGAAATACGTAGAAAACACATATTTTTAGGTAATTTCATAAAAAAAACGATTTCATACCGAAAAAAGTCGTGGTGTAATTCTATATTTTATATTTAGTTAATAGTATATGTGGGTGTAGATGCACTCCCCAGAAACCAATTCTGACGACACTCATGGTCATCAGTTTCAGTAAAGCACAGTAGGTACGAACAATGTAGTAATTATAAATTAGTTCTGTTACTTTAAAAGTAATATTTACCCAACTTTGAATAAAAGCGTACTAAGAGTACGTAAATTTAATAGGAAATAGACTGTGAAACTATACACTGTATATTACCCGTCGTGTTCTTGACAATTTTTTATATCTCGCATTGTTTAACGTTCCTAATGTACCACAGTATGAAGCAATTGCAGAAGGACAACTATCACTTGGTTCCGTGTAGTCCCACTTGGTTCCGGGTAGCACAAATCGAACGAATTCCACTTATCCTCCATGTTTCATAACAGACGCCTCGTTAATGCTCTACGGGGAAACAGTTACGATTTTAGATGGTTTTGTTTTGATGTTTATTGGTGATCATAGTATTCACTACGATACACAAACTGTGGTAGTTGTGACCGCAATTTGACAAGGTGGTAATTGTGTTCATTTTCAGTCCGGATTTCAGATAATCCACTTTTTAAAGTTATACTTTTTTTGACGCGATTAGGAAAAATGATGAGAGTGAATCTTTACGATGCGCGCGCACACCGACAGAAAAAAGCAACAGTCTGAAGTTAGTTGCACAGTCTGAAGTTGCGTCAAAGAAGTATAACTTCTTACATGCGTACATGAGTACGCACACTCTTTTTTCTTCTTCTTTTTTGTTGTATAGACGGTTAAACTGGATCTTTTGGTAGTTAATGAGTGTTGCCACACTTTGCATGCTCCCATAATATTTGGAAGCGAAGATGAGGGAGGTATGGGCTAGACTTTTTTGCACTTCAATTGCTATCATTGCTGTGCTATGAGATAATTATCGCATAACGTAATTAAATCTAGAATGTACCTAATGTCTATTACGTTTAGGTCTAAAGTTCGAGGTTTGTTGTTGTTTAAAACCGGCGCATATAGAAGTCTGAGTCAAGTACCGAGGGGTTCCGTGCAAATAATCTTTTTACTTCGTTTCGGCAATTGACCCTCAAAGATTTACATCTGTTCTGTTAATTTTAACACTAATTAGATACCTCCATGAGCTTCTAAGAAAAAGAGATTGCGCATAGCAATAGAGTGATTCTATAGAATTTCCCTTTTATATTTTTAGCAACAGAACCTAAAAATTGGCAGTTATATTGCTTAATTTTAAACAAAAAATACTAATCAGATTTTATGAAAAATTGAGCGTACAATACGCCACTCGGTGTATTTAAGTGCGTGCTAAATTTGCTGCAGAGTATACGTGCGTTATCATCCCTCGATCTCTCTTTCCACCCCGACATTTAGGGGTTGTTAATGACGTACAATGGTTGCCTTTTTGTTTAGGGAAAATGATGAGTCTATGGTTTTGTTAATTGGTTTATTACTGCTAAAAACGAATTCGAAAAATATTTAATGATGGGGAAGCAATTTTTTTAAAGTTGAAGTATGTTATAACAATAAAACCTGAAGAAATATTTTTGACATCAAATGAAGCAGAAGTTTGAATACTTAAAACGTCAGTGTAAAAAGTCGACACGTGGCAAGAATTTTCAGTATTCAAAATTCGGAGCGAAACCTAAGGTGTTTTGAATCTCAATAAAATATTTTTATAATGGTTTCCACAACCGGAGGGATTGTGAACCCTATTTGATATACCCTTTCATAATACCCCCACATAAAACCCTAATCGGTAAAACTATAGATATTTCCCTTACAATATACATCTAAAAACAATTTTGTCTGTCTGTTTTGAAACCCTGCATCAATCCGTCTGTCCAGTGTCTTACAGTAGGCCAAAACTTCCTATTTAAGGAGATCCCTGTGACTACTTCGGGAGCGTATGCGACTGCTGTGCATGAGGTCTCGGGTTCGATTCCCGGGTCGGACCAAATGTGAAAATATTTAATTCGAATTTTGATTGTTTTCTATGTATAATATGTATGTATTTACAAAACAAAAATATATAAGTATTCTTTCAGTCAATTTAGTCGTCATAGTACAAGCTCTGCTTAGTTTGAAGCTAGATTGCGTTGTGTGTCAGATGTACGATTTTAGGAGTCTATGTCCAACAGTGGACTATAAAAAAGTTTCTTAATTAACATTGAACCGTTTTAAGAATACCTTTTGTGTTGACATATCTTATCATACAATTAAATGTCGAACCGTTCTCGTTTCAAATATCGCATTACAGTATGGCTGTTATTATACTCGAAACATAATTATGGTTTTATTATAATTGTTATAATATTTCAAAGCCATTTTACGCTGTTCCTGTAGTAAAATTATTAACTGCTCATTATTAGGGACAATAACGACGTATTATAACAATACACAGTGTATATTTTCTACTAAATCATATTACTTATGCAATAAAACTCTCGTTTAAATATCAACATTGTATAATCCAGCTATATATCGTATACTTTTGTTCGTTTGTAGTGTTTGACTGTGCTCTGCTCGTCGACGGAACCATTTACTGTTTTTAATTTGAAGTGGTGTCATAAATCATTATGATTGTGTTATATTTTATTTGGAACTGTTTATTTCTGAGTGATATTCAACAATACGAATTTTGTTTCTAATGATTTCGTGTCTCGGCTACTTTAAAGTCAGCAAGGTTTATAAAATGTTCTAAATGTCTTAGAGTTGGAATACAATTTTTTTTTAAACAATACACAACGGGTCCCAACGGGTTTCCCAATAACAATTTCTTCGTTGCTCTTTACGGAGTGAGTGAAACTGAAGCTCAACTCTCCCTCTCTCTGGTTCTGTTGGGGGCTTATAGCGGCAATGTACTTATGATGCTTAAGTTACAGATGTCCATGGTCGGTGGTAGTCACTTGCTATTAGATAACAGGCAGGCTCGTTTTCTCCGTTTATCATAAAAAAGTTTATCTGTGTTTCTAAAAAGAAATAAATTTGCCCTGTTTTTGCAACATTTTTAATTTTTCTTATCGTAATATTTTAAGGTCTATAGCATTCCTCGATAAATTGACTATCCAATAATAAAAGAATTACTAAAATTGGTCCAGTCTCACCACAAAAAATAGAGATTTATTTTCATAAATATATAATGATGTGATGATGTACTCTTAGCCGATTGCCGCCACGGTGGCCAGTCTGAACAGAGACCGAGAGCGAACCAAGAGCCAACTACACAGAAGATATTATAGGGCAAATAGTATGTGCGCAAACCCGAGTGCATTTTCTATCGCCTTACTTTTGTGGCGATTTCCATATCGTAACACAAACAAAAATATACAACAGCGCCATCTAGCGAAGATACATTGAACTACGTAGTATGATGAACTATTAAGCAACTACTATCCTGTATCGCGAAATAGAGATTCGCGTGGCAGTGGAGATTAGCATACAACATCCCAACATAAATCGTCGGGCCGCGACTCGCCAGGCATGATCACCTCACCTGGTAGGAGGATCCGTCCTTTGTGTCAGAGGGACATGATATCCGATTTCTCCACACTCTAATATTCTGATGGGGCGGTTACTAACAAACCGGGGAGAAACCATATACAGAACCGATGGCTTTATGTGCTGTTCGAAGCACGAGGCTTAAGACCTCCAAACTCCAGGGTATTATCAAGTACTTCTGTAACCAGAAAACTCAATTACACTTTGATCTGACCCAGAAATCGAGCCAGAGACCTCTTGATCAGCAGTAGCGTACGCTAACCGCTAGACCAATGGGGCAGCCGGTCGATATATATATAGATAAGTATCCAGTATACGTATTCCTTTCTTATCACACAGAACTTTTATCACAAAGATATCTAAATCCATCTGAATATATTTCATAACTAGTCTGTGTATGTATGTATGTGTAAATTTAGCAGGGAGTCATGTTCGACGCGTGCCGTCCAACCGCAACATTCTGATTGACTTGCGGTCGCTTTGTACATACCAATTGACATGTGTTTTGTATATATTGCTGGCCATGTTGTAACATGATTACCCGCTACGGGTTTGGCTATCACTAAATACAATATAAATAAGTTCTTGGCGATAGATTGTAAGTTGTCGCCCATTTGTGATACTGCAACTTGTTGGGCTTATTGATGGAATAATTTGACGGGACTATTGATCTCGTGGTTAGTTACTCAGATTGGTAAACCGGAAGTCGTGGGTTCGATTCCCAACCAGGACAAATCTTTGTATGTTGAGTACAATTTTTTTCTATATTAAGAGCCTACCAAAGTGATTACTCTGCGTGATGGAAAGCATGAATGGATCCAAGAGTTGTGGTCACCATACTCATTGCAAATGCAGACAATGGAGTATGGTGACCCACACTATGGCGGCCTTGTGAGATGCTTTTTCACACCTCGCTTGGAGACGTAAAAGGCATGACAGTCATCGTGACAGTGTAAGGCTTTCACAGTTACCACGATAACCGTCACCCCTCTTTGGTTTAATTTGCTCTGTACATATCTGGGCGTAATTTACCTGTAATATGTATGTATGTATGTATTTAGCAGCAGTCTGGTTACTATAGCACAGGCTCAGCCTAATTTGAAATCAGATAGCCACGTGTGAGATTTGTGAGATTATTTATTTATTATTACAAGATAGTTGCCAAGTTGACGGGTACTGGGAGTACTATTTTCACAAGACTGAGAAGGAATAGCGTTCCGAATCTCATGAAGCGATTTGTCAATCAGGAATAGAGAGAGTGATCATTGGATAACTCACTCTGCCTAGGGCAATATATTTATAGATCAGATATGGCTCAGACAAAGAAACAGCTAAATGTCCATGACAGATCGCTGTGTTATGCGGGATAAATATAAAAAAAAAAAAAAAAATTACAAGATAGTGGTGGCTATTCAGCTAAAAATCATCATTATTTCACACATCTGACACAGAACCGTCTGTAGATCTTTGTTTTTTGAGTATCTCTCTCAATCAAGTCATCTTTTGAATTCAAGTTATGCAACAAAAATATTTCCTATTGTAGAATCATTCAAATTTGAGTGAACAAATAGTGCATAGACAAGAATTCGAACTTGTTACCTTTCGTAGATGTTCGTAGACTCTGTATAAGGTTAATTAAATACTTTCAATAAAGCCTCGTAGGCCCAAGAACCACAAACATCGATTAATGACAAAAGGAATCGAGTACAGTCGAGTACAAAACATTTAAATGGCACCTCGAGGCGGCACCTAATTGTACCAGCGCTACATTGCCACCGCACCGGACTTAGATTTGTGTACACTCGAATACAAAACACTTATCATCTAATATTGTTATACATCTATTTAATTTGGTGGTTGGGTGATGGATACTTCTTGTGACCAGAAGACGGGTGGGCCTATTATATTCTATAATCACGATAAGAGAAGGTCTTCTGGGAATGTTACCAGAAGGCGACGATGTGGAAGAATTTTTTTACGCCTTCACGTAAATAGTCCATGTTTCTATTAATTGCTGTTAGAACAATAAAATAATAAAATTAATTATATAACAAATATATTTTAATGTTAGTGAAGTACATTGAAATTTGTTTATATAGTAAGTAGTAGAGCTACGCTGATTTCAGCACTAGCGGGCCGGCTCGATCGGAGCAGTACTACTCTCTCACAGAAAACCAATCTAAAGCGACAGCATCCATGCTGTCGTGTTTCGTTGGTGAGTGCGAGATCGGAGGCCTATTGATGCAGGGGTCACAGTTATAGTGGTAACTGTGTGAGCCTTACATTGCCACTATGACTCTCATGCGTTTTACGTCCCCAAGCGGGGCGTGAAATCTCACTAGGCCGCCATATTGCAATGTTTGTATTTGCAATGAGTATGGTAACCACAACTCTTGGACTCTATTCATGCTTTCCATCATGCAGAGTAGTCTCTTTGGCAGGTTCTCAATAAAGAAAAAAAGTACGTAATTTTTAAGTAGATAAATTTACGTAAACTATCTTTTCAGAAGTTTTTGGAAAGTCTCAACGTATACCTAAAAATTTAATGATATCTTCATAACAATATAGTTGTTATGATAAAGAAATATTATATGTCACACGTATTTATATAAATTTTAACAACTTCAGCTCATAACAGCCACTTACGATTTCTACGAATGCGAAGTGTATAACTTCTATTTATCCAAGCTTATTAACAGTTACCGGTTCAGATATCGCTAAATATTATTATCAATTTTATATTTATAGACGTAATATACATCTTATAATGAAATTACGATACTGAATGCAGTAAATATTTATTTGATTTGATTGGAGAACATGTTATTACGTACGAGCGACCCGCCCAGGCTTCGTACGGGTGCAATGCAGGTCAGTGTGAAGTCATTACTTCTATTATTGTTATCATTTGACTATGTTATAGGATATCTTTGTGTACAATGTTTATGAGATGGTACAAACGTGACTGACTCGATGGTGTAGCGCTAACAAATGCAACTGCTGTGCTTGAGGTCTCGGGTTCCCGGGTCGGACCAAATGTTTATATAATCTGCAAATATTTGTTTCTGAGTTTGGGCGTTTTCTATGGACAATACGAGTATGAAAAAAAAGTATATAAGTATTCTATCAGTCAATCTAGTTATCATAGTACAAGCTCTGCCTAGATTGAAGCTAGATGGCGTTGTGTAGCAAATGTTCGAAATATTTATTTATTTATTTTATTTATTTATTTGTAAATAAATTTCTTATATAAATCTGTTTAAGATATACATATATATTGCATACCAGGTAATTCATTTTCATTCATCTCGTAAGAGTTAGCTAGTGTATGCAATGTAGGACGTAAGCGCATACATATATATATTTTACGATATCATCACACAAATGTTCACCCACAATATGTACGAGTATTAGCAAGTACAACCTATTTAAACCTTCCTCTAGGGTACCTTTTTCTATTGATTAAAACAGCATTACTGCCGTCGCATAGTTTGAAGGACCTAGATGTTTAGATGACTGGAAGTGACTTTGTTCTGTACTTTGTAGACATACTAAATGACTTCTCTCTTAATGAGAATAATCTAATTTCCACTACGGACGTTAAATCCTACCGCTTTTGATCTCGGTATTACTTGAGGGCTTAAACACAATCAATTAAGGCTCGTGTCCGGGCATTTTTATGTTAATGTATCAGCGCCGGTGGTCCCCGTCCGGACCGGACGCTGCCGGACGCGGCGCGAATATGGCTGCTATGGAGACGGCGAATATCGGGATTTCCTCAGATCCCTATCTTAAGTACTTGTCGGAATAAATGAAAGTCTTTGTATGCAGTAAGATCTTTTCCTAAGAGTTTGTTTTATATTGCTAATAATCATTGTAAATGTTTAGAATCGGGCTTCTTGAATTTAAATGGAATTCAATTTTATACTGGTTTGTGAACGCACTTCATAAAAGTTATGACAAATATTCTTTCTAATAGATGTACAAACAATAAAATAAAATGTACATTGAAGTATAGAGAGTATTAGTGTAAGTACGTACATACATTGCATGCAAGATGTCAATAAATTATAACTGGTTCGGTCATGCTCGGCCGCATTCAACGGTATACAAATTGGTTACAGGAGATGGCACGTAGGCCGCATTAGTCTTCTGTTAATGTACGAGGTTTTATTAAAACGCATTTAACAAAAATAATGTCCTATGCAATTAATCTTTACTTATGCACGGCACGTGACTGTACCGATGGCGCAACGGTTGAAGCGGTCGCCACGGTGCTCCCACTGCGCTGAATGTTGTGGGTTCAAATTTCATATGTGACAAACTTGTATGATTAACAAATGACATGTCAAGTGCATAGAGTTGGTGTATGGAGTACCCACTAAGAACCTAGGGCCCCAAACCAACCTCACATGCAAGTGATGCATCTGCTGATGCACGGGCGAGGCTCTGGCAAACAAAAAATGCCGATTAGCGGCAAGAGGCTCGCCATCTAGTACCTGGGCCAAAACACTGTCGAAAGATGGGCGTTTAATAGCCTCTGTCTACTTCTCTAAGGACACCGGTTTGATTTTACATATTAAGTTATTAATATCATTTATCAAAACAATTATTGAAGAAAGTATGGTGTATTAATATATCTACTCAAATATCTATTCGTGACTAGTAAGTTTACTGCTCGAAAGTACCTATTACTGACTAGACAAATATGCATAAAAATAAATCAAATTTCATGAAGCCTTGTCTATAAATAGATCATATAAGAGAATTCTCAAATATGCTTTCATAATCCGTCGGTGAATTTGTTTTGTTCAACAAATTGATACAGAATAATTATGGTTACATAGAATCGTGTGTATTCTCAGTTGGAACTCATTATTTTAAACACTTCCTAAACATTCCTTAGTCCATGTATTAATGTTCTATTTTCTTTAAACTGTTTTTCATACGTAGGGAAATTAGTTCGCCAGCTGTTAAAGTATGTATTTCAGACAGCTCTGATATACTTTGAGGACATATGCGTGATGTTATATATATGTAGTTAAGTCACGAGTTTCTTATGTTACTGGCTTCTAACGACGGTAATTAACTCTCGATAAGAGATCCTCACATGTTAAAAGATTTATATCTTTAACTGATATTTAGATTAAGATGCTGTTTAAATATTTTTAAAACCATGTTATGCATATAATTATGCCACAGAGGATTTAAGATTTCCTACCCGTCATTAAAATACTGAAGAGATTGTAAGTTGATTAAGATCATGCTTATCAACTTTCTATTTAAACATCTTAAATATATATTTTTTTCTATATTAAGAGCCTGCCAAAGTGACTCTACTCAGCCTGATGGAAAGCATGAATAGAATCCAAGAGTTGTGGTCACCATACTCATTACAAATGCAAACAATGCAGTATGGTATACCCACACTATGGCGACCTTGTGAGATGCTTTTTTACACCCCGCTTGGGGACGTAAAAGGCATGACAGTCATCGTGACAGTGTAAGGCTTACATAGTTACCACGATACCTGTCACCCCTGCATCAATAGGCCGGCCATGTCTCTGGTCATATGTATACATTATATGTATATTTACGATTATATACCAGAAGGATTAGACAGAGATACTTTAAATGTTTACGCATTGCAATATTGTGTTATCTGATTCAACCGAACTTTAGTGATTCTATAGAAACATTGAGAGTAAAATAAAATAAAATAAATACAATTGTAAAAAGAGAAAAACATATGTTAATTACTACGAACTAATCGTCAACAGCCTTGACCCGTCCACTGCTGGACGTAGGGTTCTCTACAGAAAGTAGTTTTTGACCTACTATACCACGGTGAGTAGACAGGTAGGTACAGAGCTTGTTGCAAATTTTCCTTCTCTTTGTAATGGTGTTGTCCTGCGTATTTTGCTGTCTCAGTCGGCGCTTACAGCACTCACGGGGTGAATAGGAGTAATGACACTCTATATTCTTAATCCGTCGCCAAACAGAAGACTAAGTAACCCAAACAGGAAAAATACAGTATAGCTTTTATTATGAGTTCTAATAAATTAATTAACGAATATTGAAGTTAGTTTAAATACACGATTGTACTCTAATACTAGTAGTAATTCAATTTCATATTTTTCTCACTGTAATTTTAACATGACGTACTTGATAGCACGCGGTTACCGGCATCTGTAGTTTTCAACCATAACTTTTGATAAGATAACTTGTACTAATAATCGACTTTTATGCACAAGTATCTACATCTGAAGTTATCTTTATCTTTTAATCTTATCTCCATAAAGGCGAGTGCACACGCGCTCCCGGTTAGGCTTAATTAGCACCACGGTCCGTGGTTATTTTAAGATCGCCGATAAATGCAAAGTTCGAGTTCTTGGTTGTTTTATTTTATTGTATAATGAGACCTTATTGAGTGTGTTTAAATTGTACAGTATTGTGTGACTAAAATTATTTAGTAGAAAATTTATTTTTAACCGACTTTGAAAAGTTTCCGAGGTTCCGAATACGTTTGTATTTGAATTTGGTACTTGTTAAGTTAAAAAGTTAATTTTAAAATACAACACCATCCATGAGAATGGAAAATACATTATTGAAACCGCCTCTTGCAGCCGACGCTTAAGTTATGACAGAAGTTGCCGACAATATTATAATCGTCAGACGTGGAAATATATTTGAATCCCAAAACTTGAAAACCCAAGTTTTAACACCTTACTTTTTAATATTAAGAATAACACATCCTTTCTATCGAAATGACCAGATAATTTTGTATCTAAATTGCATTACACTTTATTAAATGCAAATTCCTGAAGCTTGTGTATTTTAAAACTTACATTAATAACCAACTACTACCCGGCTCATTACACATGCTGTCATCTGTATTCTGACAAATGTTTGTCATTATAACCGAGAATGTCATTCTGTCATTTGTCATAAATAAACTGCTGTTATATAAAATGTAGAATGGCATTGTGACAGACTCATTTGAATTTAGAATTATTTTTCCGGTAAGCTCCGCCCGCTTGAACTGTTGCCAAATTGTTACCGCGAACCAATCAGAGGCGTGGATGATACGTCCCAGTTTTCGTCGGCCAATAAGCGTGGAGTGTGGTTGCGCGGGCGCATACGTTTTGCAATTCAATGAGTTGTCTAATTGATGTTTTGTTTGGCATTGATCCGAGCCATTGATGAGTTTAGTTAATGAGATGTTAATTTTGTTTTTGATGGGCGATGAGCGTAATGGTCGAACTGGCTTACTGTTGATGTTTCTTTTTTAAATTGCTTGTGGTATGTAATATGTATAAGCATAGATAGATAGATACATACAGATGTATTTAAATAGGAGTAATCTATGTTCGATCTACTCACTAGTTTAAGGAGAAATTTAACAGAATCACAAGATTTTTTAGACAGATCGTTAATGATACACATCTCATCTGAATTTAAAAACCTTTTAGTTATATAGTTTAAAAATGTTAGCTTAATCTTTAATGAACTTTGTTTTTTTTAATGTATTGACCATTTGACAGACATATATATAAAAGGTATACTTGTATGATGTTATATTGGGTTACTTATTTAAGTAAGCGTGTTTTTATTGGCCTTACCTTAAAGTTAATTTATTGTCTTTTTTTATTTTATTTTATGAGAATGCCAAAGTGACTCTATTCCGCTTGATGTAAAGCATGAATAGAATCCAAGAGATGTGGTCACCATACTTATTGCGCATGCAGACAATGCAGTTTGATGACCTACACTATGGCCTAGTGATATGCTTTTTCACGCCTACTTAGGGATGTAAAAGGCGTAACAGTCATCGTGACAGTGTAAGGCTCCCATACTTACCTCGATAACTGTCACCTCTGCATCAATGGGCCGCCGGTTTCGCGCTCACCAGCGAAACACGATAGCACGGATGCTGTCGCTTTTGGTTGGTTTTCTGTGAGAGGGTAGTGCTGCTCCCGTCGAGTCGGTCCGTTCGTACTGAAATCAACGTGCCTCTGTTACCGTATGTGTTTTATAAATATTTGTTTACTGAAAGTTATTTCTACAGGTATATAAACTTCGATTAGGTATACTAAATTTTATAATTCAATCTAAGTGTAGGCTTTTGCTTAAAATGCATTTTTTTTTCATTTACAAAAGTAGAAACACTATAGGTATGAGGTTTCTTAGAAAAAAATGTTCAGAATGAAATATAACATACGTAAAACGAGGTTGTTGATTTTTTTCTTTATGGAAGTCTTACTTGTATTAAATACATATATTAAGTTTTTAACTATACCAATGTGCTTCTGATATTGTTGTCTTTTGAGGCAACTCTGATTATATCTAAAAGCACACCACACTCTTAACTTTAGCTTGTCCAGTCTACATATTTCGTCCCTAAATGATAATCATAAATAAGTACTCTCTCCAAATCATAACCCTATTAAAATATCTTCAAAAATATCAAAGAAATAACATTAAAACATTCAACAAATCTCTACTTTGATAGAACACTTTATTCGTACCGTCGCTACATAGAGCCTTCATAAAACATATGAGAAGCATGCTAGTACAAAGTGGCATTTTATTTAATAGAGTTTAAATATAAATTGGTAGAGTGCCAAGTGCCAAGAGTCCAGCGGCGCAAGTAGGCGAGCCGGTGCCAAAATCTGTGGCACACACTTGCAGATATTACGATAGAGATGCGGAAAATGGATGCTTGTGAGAGATGCTGGATGTGGCAAACAATTTATAAAATGCTAGGAATCGATTGGACTTATATAATTGTTTTATCGTTTTCTTTTTCTTTTTTTAAAAGACAACGCCCGCATTAGGAATAAATCCTGTGTCGTGGGGGACTTTACAAACATACAAGAAACGGACACAAAGAACATTCAGATTCAGAACAACAATTTATGGATCTCACAAAGTGTTGTCTCGTCTAGGATTTGAACCCACAACACTCAGCGAAATGGAGAGCGGCATGGCGACCGCTTAAACCACTAGGCCAATTGTGCAATCAAACTGCAATCGTTCATAGATATGTTATGCAATTTGTGAGACACAATGTGGTGCCACCCTTTGAACTATCCCCAAAATGAAGATGAGTTTCTGTAACTTTATCTCTATTGGTGGAAAACAACGAAATAATTGTTCTACAGTGGTTTTCGGTGGGATCAAATAATATGCGCACAGCGCAACAAAATGTACTACAGTGCCATCTACCGAGGAACGCGGAACAACGGGTTAACTTTCTGACTACTAATTTACTAATCCTGCGTCGTGATATAGAAACTTCGATGCTGTTGAGCGTATATGCAACTTCTTAACATATATCGTTGGTCATGGTCTGAGAATCCTCCCGTATCCTCCTTGTGTTGGAGGGACATGATAATCGTTCCTCCACCGTGTTTTATAACTCATTTAATAAAGAATTAAAGGTGTATGTATGTCTACTTTTACACACGGCTATCTGGTCCACAAATAATATTTTAACCAACCCAAAAGTAATATCTCATCTAGAATCCATATAACATCTAAATGTTAACTCGTATTGAGTCTGCATCCGCAGTGCATCTGTATCAACGTTTCTCGAGTGCGCTTTGATCTTGTGATCGCTTTGTGTGCATCGCTGTGCCGCGTCATCTTACCAGAATTCATATCTCACAAATAGTTACTAATAACAATCACTTGTGCGCACTAAATATGGAATAGTTCAAGTACAATGTTTGAAAACATACTTTGTTAGCTTTTAAACTTTCGTATTCGTGTTTCATAATCCGTAGTGTACGAGTGTACCTACATACTTATTCGTTCATTTATTCATATCTTGTACCGATCGTTTTGAAATTTTTATACGGCATGTGTCCACAAACGTACAATACAAAGAGTTTCTATCGTAGTAAGTAAATATATTGATCTGTGAATTATAAACGAAGACCAACCTAAAGCGCCAGCATCCGTGCTGTCGTGTTTCGTTGGTGAATGCGAGACCGAAGGCCCATTGATGCAGAGGTGACAGTTATCGTGATAACTATGTGAGGTTTACTGTCACGATGACTGTCATGCCTTTTACATCCCCAAGCGGGGTGTAAAAAAGCATCTGACTAGGCCGCCATAGTATGGGTCACTACACTACATTGTCTGCATTTGCAATGAGTATGGTGACCACAACTCTTTGGATTCTATTCTTGGTTTCCATCAGGCAGAGTAGAGTCACTTTGGCAGGTTCTCCATATAGAAAAAAAAAGAAAAAAACATCTTGTTAGGCAAATAATAATAGCTTAATGATTCTCTTCGCTTCATCGTTATAATTATTACATATAATTAAGTGTTAGAGTTTCTAAAATGCTATAATATTAGGTATATATTATATCTGTATATTTCTTTTCTAATTTTGTAGAGGGATTTAAACATAGAAGCTGATTAGTACAAAATTTGGTAGCCGCTGGAGTATTCAAAAAAAGACACGGTAGAGTCACTTGAAATGTAAGGTTCCATATTTTATTAGTACCCTTTATAATAATTAAGGACCATTTTTTTTAAACTTAGTACTTTTGAGTAAAATTATTTGCAAAATCAAAAAAAAACTAGCCTTGAAGTTAAGCGGTGAATAGACGAGTCAACATGTCGATTACCTTTTTTTTAATCTTTATTGATTACATATACAATGTAGAGGCTTTTAATCAAACATAATAATACAAGCCTCATTGTATCCCATAATAACCAATTACATCATACCGCAAGTTTCTAAAATTATGTTTACTTGAAACATATAACAGTAACAGCAAAGACAAATCAAAATCCATAATTTGGACAGACATTTATCTTCTTTCAATTGTGAAGATCTTGGACAAGATAGACTCGGAAGTATCTACATTTGAGACGTTCATTTTTAAACTGTACGGTAATGTTTCCTTTTCTTTTCTGTACTGAACACATTCCACTCACAAGTGATGGACATCGTCAACAATTCCACATTGTTCACAGTTAGGACACTGACTTTACAAAAGACTTTAAAAAGCTAAATTTCTTAAGCGGAACACGTCTAACCCTTAATCCCTGTGCAGTAACTACATGTCTCTTACTGATAATTCTATTTAAGAACCATAGGATGAAGAAGTTCATACTGCATCGCTTTGTACCGTGTTCGCTTTTCTCGTAATAGTTTAACAAAATATTCCTTTCAAATTCAAAATAACAAGGTTTTATATTAATAATTGCAACTACAACTTCAAAGACACGTTACTATTTTCAAATTAATACATCAGTCATGAAGTATGTAGTAGAGCCACGATGATTGCAGCACGAACGGGCCGGCTCAACCGGGGTACTACCCTCCCACAGAAGACCAACCTAAAGCGCCAGCATCCGTGCTGTCGTGTTTCATTGGTGAGTGTGAGACTGGAGGCCCATTGAAGAAGGGGTGACAGTTATCGTGGTAACTGTGAGCCTTACACTGCCACGATGACTGTCATGCTTTTTACGTCACCAAGCGTGGCGTGAAAAAGCATCTCACTTGGCCGCCATAGTATGGGTCACCACACTGCATTGTCTGTATTTGTAATGAATATGGTGACCACAACTCTTGGATTCTATTCATGCTTTCCATCAGGCAGAGTAGACTCACTTTGGCAGGCTTTTAATATAGAAAAAAAATTTGATTCAAAATATCGATGCTCTTCTGGGGGCTAATTTTACTCGTACCGTCTGTAAATACGGTCGCCTTTATGACGATTACTTGTTTAAAAAACGTAACACTCTTTCAACCACACCTCGATATAACTTTGTTACTTCTAAAATACTTTCTTTAGAATGTTCTGTTAAAGAGATACACTACTCACAGGGCTTACAAGTTTCGATAACCGCTTGTCATCAGCCAACAAAATGAACCCACGTATCAAAACTATCTGTACGCTTGAACGGGCCAATTGCCACTTACATAAACAATATGGCGTGTTAATTTGAGCGGCACTCAAGTGTAACGGGTGCAGTAAATGAGATGAAATAATATGAGCCAAATGAATTACCCAGCCCCAGGATATATTCTACACGGATTTAGACAATACGTGGAACTGACATGGAGGTAATTTTATATTTGTGCACGGTGCCACGGTGTGCTGTGTTTTTAAAAAATAGATAGAAGTCATCTTTATACAGAACTTTTTTAAGTTTTTGAAACTAACTTAGCATTTAGATATGTAATGCTGAAGAGTTTGTTTGTGTAGTTGAACGTGCTAATCTCAAGAACTCCTGGTTGGAATTAAAAATAATATTTGGGTTGGATAGTCAATTTATATAGGCAGACAAAACAAAACAACAAGCTTGGGAGGGGAACATTAATAAAAAATATTATAAACACAGGGAAAACTTATTTCTTTTCTTATTCCGTCTTGAAGGCGAGCCTGTTGAATTCAAAAGAATTAAAAATGACATAATTATGTTCATGGGTTTTATTCAATACAATTCATTTTGTATAAATAACTATTAAAATAGTAAAAAACATTCATCCCTTTCAAAATCACTAGCAAATAATTATAGATACAGATTAAAAATAGAATTTTCCAAATACACTAACTTAAGTCCTAAGCGTACTTCAACAATTTTGCCAACCTTTTCAGGCCGCATCTATAAGTCCTTATGTGATGGTAACCTTTTGATCACTCACACGGTTGATATCGTACTACACAATACAGTGTAGATATCCTCCCGCAATTATAAACGGATTCGCTCATTTGTCTGTGTACATATACGAAATGTTATTATGGCAACCGTTGTGAGAGATGGTTAATTATAAACCTATCCATTTTAATTGCAATTTATGTCTCTATTGGAACACGCAGTCTGTTTCGAATTTTCAGAATGTTTGACGACAAACTTGTTCTGAAACTTGTGTGGATAATTGTTTTGACCAATTTCTTAAAGGAACCGAGGGTCACCATGTGGATAAATACCTCTGGTAACCTCACTTACGTGGTGAAACGACCATCAAAGATTTTTTTTATTAAGACAATTCTCGTGCTAGGAATAAATTCCGTGTCGCGGGAAACGTATCAAACATACAGGAAATGGACGTAAAGAATACCAGGTTCAGAATAACAATTTGTGGATCACTTTAAGTGTTGTCCGATGTGGGGTTGGATCCCACTAAACTCAGTGCAGTAAAAAATGACAAGTTGAGTGCTTAAACCACTACGGCATTCGCGCTGTCATATATGCCGGCGGCATTCATATATGCCAGAGATCTTACGAAGAAATATACCTACAGAAAATCAATATTTCATGTATTAAAAATTGATAGGAAATCCTATGTTATAAATGACTTGATTAAGTGTGTCTGTTTGTGCGACAATGTATATATTTGATCCATCTAAACGTGATCAATGAAATTCAGTAAAGATTAACGTCATTAGATCTAAGTTTATACATCTGCTATAATAATTTGTATGGTAGACCCTCACGTCAGTTTGACCAAACAGATCGGCATGAATTTCGATACACTTAACCTCCTTAAACTTTGTCATAGACATTATTTTAGAAAAAAATCACTAACGCTAAGTGCATTCTACCAGCGACGTACCTAATGACTAGTGAAAAAATGTAAGAACTTTGTGGAATGCAGAATTATTTTTAGTCTAGTCTAGTCTCAGAGCACATCAGTTTTTTTTTCAAGACAACGCCCAGTCTAGGAATAAATCCTGTGTCGCGCGGCACTTTACTAACATGCAAGAAATGGACACAAAGAACACCCAGACGCAAGAACAGAGAGAACAACAGTTTGTGGATCACACAAAGTGTTGTCCTATATGGGATTTGAACCCATAACACTCAGCGCAGTAGAGAGGCCAACCGTGCAGTCATGCAGAATTATTTTTTATAATTTACAAAATATTTGTCAGTGAGTAGTGTCTAGTCTCAGGGCAGATCAGATGATATTATCATAGACTGAGGGAGCTAAATACTCTTCAATATTGTAGGTAGTTAGTTTTTCCTGCAGTTCATCTGAATGAACGGATATAAAGAATTGTGCGTGGTCCACTCAGGTGAACTACACAGATGCACCTCGGGTAACAAACACTAAATACAAATATTAGTTATTGTAAATTTCATCATCATCAACAGGTTTTCATAGTCCACTGCTGGGCATAAGCCTCTCCTTCGTAAAGGTTTGGACCTAATATACCACGCTGACCTGACGGGTGGGTCTTTTTTTTCTCTACATTAAGAACCTGTCAAAGTGACTCTACTCTGTCTGATGGAAAATCCAAGAATTAAGGTCACCATACTCAAATAATGCAGTATGGTGACTAACACTAGGGCGGCCTTTTTTTTTATTGTCAGGGTGGAAAATCACTTCGGATCTCTGGCTCCTCGGGGAGCAGGAGCCAGGAGTATGTGGTATTTCCACTAAAAACCACCCCGGCGGCCCGTCTCAGGCGTCCTTCTCTGAAGGGGACGCGAACCAGATTATTTCAGGTCCCCTCCAGAATCAACGCCGCGCCTAGTCAGACCCTATCCTGGGAGGCCACAAAGACTTCCCCACCTATCAGTCAACACTATAGCGGCATTACATCATTATATATATCATCATTATGTATATTATACATTGCTTCATTATAATTAAAGGGAATACAATTGAGTATTAAATGTGTTTACTGCGTGGCAATATCACATCGTGTTGTATGGTTTAATTGAATTGTTAAACTCGTTCATACCGTGTCGAACTATTAATTTAAATACTTTGACTGATTATGGATGAAAATATATATACATAAATGTATTTTTCTATATTAAGAGCCTACCAAAGTGACTTTACTCTGCCTGATGGAAAGCATGAATAGTATCAAAGAGTTGTGGTCACCATACTCATTGCAAATGCAGACAATGTAGTATGACGAACCATATTATGGCGGCCTTGTGAGATACTTTTTCACACCCCGCTTGGGGACGTAAAAGGCATGACAGTCATCGTGGCAGTAAACCTTACATAGTTATCACGATAACTGTCACCCCCTGCATCAACGGGCCTCCGGTCTCACACACACCAACGAAACGCGACAGCACGGATGCTCGCGCTTTAGGTTGGTCTTCTGTGGGAGGGTAGTACTACCCCGGTCGAGCCTGCGCGTTTGTGCTGAAATCAGTGTGGCCTTACTTAAATAGTAAGTTTGAGTGTGTTAGTTTGTTTTAATTTCGCTTACGCTTTAACTACTTGACCAATTTTGATGATACTTTAGACTGCAGGAATGGCGTAGGGGTTAAGCGATCACCGTGCCACTTCCTACTGTGCTGTTGTGAGTTCGATCCCTATATGGAATAAAATTTTATGTGATCCACAAATCGTTTTTGAGAGTTTGGATATTATAGTAAAGTCACAGACACGAGATAATATTCTTGAGAGATAAAACAGTAAATATGTTGCAAGCCACGCCGTGTGAGAAGTCAGTTTTCAGATGCATTTTTTTACTTATATTGAATAAAACGAACGAGTGTCTTCCGCCGGAAGTTTCCGTCGTTGCTTTTTTCATTCGGAATAAAAAATGTACGCGTCAACGTGATTTTTAAAGAGTATACTTTTTTCATATCATTACTTAACAATATTTCTATTAATTTCGTACATTATATTAAAAAAAAAATATCCATGGGGATACAAAATAATATGCCCTCCACAGAGTCAGGAATCATCTGCAAGAACCTTACTCATCGTTGCCAACAGCCTTTAACAGTCCACTGCGGGACATAGACCATAATCTTACGCACTCAGTGAAAAGCAAACCGATTTTCTCTAATCTTCTTCCTTTATCTTGGTCTATCAAATCATTATGTTTTACCTCGGTGACGTCTTCTTGGTAGAGGGAGTAAAGGGCAAGATTTCGATTAAATCCTTAAATTAAAAAAAAACTTTTTTAGACTTTTACATGTTTATTACTTTTTAATATATCTACTTTCCAGTAATAGGGTTACACCCTATAGCGCAAATAAGATTAAAATTAATACACACACTAGCAATAATCTATTTTTAAACATAATTCCCATACTAGGAATATTCCTGTGTCCCGAGAGGTTATACAAATACACATAAAATAGACAAAAAGTACACCCAGACTCAGAACAACCATTTGTATATCACACAGTGTGGGTCGCCACACTGCATTATCTGCATTTGCAGTGAGTGTGGTGACCACAACTCTTTGGATTTTATTCATGCTTTCCATCAGTAGAGTAGAGTCACTTTGGCAGGCTCTTCATATAAAAAAAGAAAAAAAAACACAAAGCGATGTCTCATGTGGGGATTGAACCTATAACACTCAGCGCAGTAGAAAGTTGCGAAGTGACTACTTAAACACCTACGCCATGCTTGCTATCGTAAAATGATAGTTGTCAAGAGACGGGTGTCTTAATTTCACTGCCTACCCCTTCGAGAAGAGTAAGCGTGAGTGAATAAAATACTCGTTGTTTGGTTACGTATGATAACAAATATTTTTACCTGCTCTATTTATCACAGTAAATCATAAAGATTTAATTATAGGAAGACATTTTGCCCGCTTAATTATCGCGTAGCTCGTTCAGTTATTAATAGAAACGTGTGATTTAAAATTAAACTCTTTCAATCGTAAATATATTAATTAAAAACCTTCAATGAATCAACCTGTCTACACTGATTAGAGCCACGTATAAAGCAGTGTACACACTTCGAAATATGATAATTTTTCTTCAATAAACTGATATTTGAAAATACTTACGTTCCTCGTGTCATCATCTTCATCTCAGACGAACAACGTTCACTGCTGGACATAAAACTGCTCTTAGTCTACGTAATAGTGTTTTTTTCAGACTTCGGAAATAGTTCTTTTCACTGAGGGAACGAATGAACCATCCTTTCTATTACCTGGGATACCTTAGATACCTTAGATTTGAATGAGCGTAGTCTCACCTTTCACTTCCATTCCTTTGCATAATTATAAAAAAAAACACAGTCAAATTAATTAATTGTTAAAATTCACCTATTTCACGAATATTTTTATTCATCACATCGATTAGTGATTTTATAGTGATTAATTTTCTTCAAACGAGTAACGCCCCATCCCTAGCGCATACCCTTTTAGCTCCAGGGTAAATACTGGATAAACAAACTGCACAAAATATGAATCAACATACTTGGAATTGTATATATTATGCTTCATTTAAATAATACATACATATCTCGTGTCACGGTGTTTGTGGTCGCGCTTTTCTGAAACGGCTAGACCACTTTTGATAGGTTTTTCTTTTATTTGAAAGGTCGTAAAATATTTTTCACCTCTCTGCCCTTGCTATCCATTATTAAATCGCGATTTGACTTGATAATTGCCGCTTGTCGAGTCGGGAAGTAATATTAGATTTTTTTTTAAACCACGCCCGCATTAGGAATAAATCCTGTGTCGCGGCAGACTCAGAACAACAATCATGTGATGTGATGTGGATCACAAAAAGTGTTGTCCCATGTGGGGTTTGAATCCACAACACTCAGCGTAGTAGAGAGCGGCGTGGCGACCGCTTAAACTACTAGGCGAACTGTACAGTATAATATCTTTATATACATAAGTGGCGAGTACATCCATGCATTTCTTAATTTCACTTTCCCTTTGTTCTGTCTGCTATGCTTCAACCTAATTCTATCATCTTTCAAAATATGAAATGACTTTTCAGCCAGATTCCTCGTAACTAAACCTCTGCCTCACTTAAGGGTTGACGAAACTACAGTAAGCCCACAAAATCTTTGACCACATAAATCTTCGCAATCGGATATTCGGTAACAAAGAAGGGATGAAACAATTGATTGTAGGCACGTCCCGGGGGTTCAGAGCAAGGATCCTGAGGGGTCGCCACCGGGTGAGAGGGGGGGAGGGCTATCTTCAATGAATAATTGTTCGATTAACGGAGCTTAGTCATTGGCCCCGATCGCCGCTAGCTTAGATAATCCTAGTGCTGTTCGTTATATCGATAATAATTACAAACACTGTTTATAACAGCACGCGGTAGTCGTAGGCTAGATACAATTTAAATCCTTACTCATCTACAATTAGTACAAGTGACGGATTCAGAATACGAAGCATCACCAATCTCGTTTATCTCGTGGGTGCAGTAGGCGCCGACTAAGGGAGCTAACTACACAACACACAAAGCATTACAAAGAGAAATAGAAATTGAAATAAACTTTATACCAAGCTGTCGGATCAGCGTGGTATTGTAGGCCAAAACCTCCTTTCTAAGCAGAGGCCTACGTCCAGCAATGGACTTTAAAAGACTGTTGATGGTGCGCAGTCAAATAGACTATTTCTATTTAACTCTAACGTTTAATAGTGCCAAATGCTTTTCTTATAAGTATTAGTGTGCATCCGTATGTATAATAAATAAATAAATATTTCAGACATTTGACACATAAAGTCATCTAGTTTCAAACTAAGCAGAGTTTGTGCTATGATAACTAGACTGACTGATAGAATACTTAATTTTTTTGTTGTAAATACATACATATTATACGTAAAAAACACTCAAACTTCGAAACAAATTATACAAATTGCAGATTATATAAACATTTGATCTGTGCCGGGCATCGAACCCGAGACCTTAAGCACAACTGTCACATTCACCACCGCTGCGCCATCGAGGCAGTTAAATTATCATACCACAATCCTACGAATAATAATATGTATACAACACCAAAACTGATATGGATGCAATAAATAATTCGTGATAAAATAAATATCGATATCGACAACGTCACCTCCCTATTGGAAAGCCGTCACTAATAGGGTCGTGTACAGTGATCTCGCGAACAAGTCGGTTGCGAAGCATTGAGTTCCCAGTTGCTCATACTTGGTATAGATCTATTAACTGCTCTTGTTGTTGGCCATTGTTTAATCTTTGCTTTTTTAGTCTTTTTCCAGAGATTTCTTAGAGTGAGTATTGCTTGGATGTAGTTTCTTTTAAACTGATTTTAAAATAGGAAGGAGTTCCCAAATCAGCTGTTTGTTTCTCTACGTTGGTTACTTCAAAATATTGTCATTAATGAACCGAATTATCTCGGTTTTGATTTTCTTTAAAGACACTTTTGTAATGTTTGTAACATTATCTTGATAATGAACAGAGAGATGATCCTACACAGTTATCTATAAAAGGCGCTTCATAAATCAATTGGTTTTAAATTTATCTAATCATTAACATTCAGTTTTGTTCTTCATGTGCAGTGTCATTTAAATGATCAAATCATTATTTGCCACAACGTTAAACATTAAAGAAAAGTGTTGGTGATGGTGTTGTGGTGATGGATTCAGAATACGAAGTGCCACGACCCCTATTGATCTCTTGGGTCTCGTAAGAGGTGACTAAAGGAAAACATGACAATGGTACTGCAAAGAGAAGGAACTCTTGAAACAAATCCTATACCAATCTGTCTGGCTGGCGTGGTATAGTAGACCAAAGCCTCTTTCTAAGGACATGCCTATATTCAGGAGTGGGCTATTAAAGGCTATTGATGATGATGATGATGATGAGAATTATTCTTAAGAAATTAGTTTTAAATAGCTATTTTAAGCGCGATTTCCTCATTTATTGTTTCACTGTATAGGTTAGAACTGATCAAATTTAGTAAAGGTACTTGAAAACCTCAGTTTAATGGTAAAAAAATTAAAGGGTAAAGCTGAACACATAAATTGTCAGTTAAAATTTAATAGTACCCATTTTTAACCAGTATTTTTTTTAAGTTAAAAAAATAAATTCATCGAAACGATTAACCCAAGTTTATCGACAGTGTCCCCTCACTACCGTGCTAATAGGGACGTGTACATTACATACAGTGATCCCACGAACAAAGCAACGTTATAATATTGATTGCCTTTGTGTATAGCGCGCCTTAGCTCTAAGCTTTCGTGGCACTAACTGATGCCATTGACTCAGATCATATCGAGGGGGACGAAATGTGATGAGGGACTTGCATTACTGCTTAAATAGTTGAAGAGGTTTTTGCAAAAAATTACATGCTTAAGACCCTGACTGCTAAGATGCCACTCACGACCGTAAGGGTCATGGGTTTGTTTCCTACCAAGGACAAATATTGTGTGATAGTGTCATTTGTTATGTGTGATCAGACGCTCGTGTGTGAATCGTGTGAGGATATTATCATTATTTAAAACTAACATTTCTCACATCACAATTTGTTCCCAAACTAGAGCAGAGCCTGTGCTATGGTAACCAGATGACTAAGTCTTGGCTGGGAATCAAACCCGTGCGTGACTCAGCAGTTGGAATACCTGCCTGTGTGCCTGGACCTTTAATAAAGGTCTCATGTTGAGTCCAGATCTACTTGTCGGTCCACAGACACACGCGTTAGTAACACTGTCTAAATTACTGATATTGTAAACGTAATTACTCCAAACGCCTGAAAAGATTTGCATGAAATTTGACAGAGCAATAGGTTTTACTCTCCAATAACAAATATATGAGTACTTTTTTTTGTTCTTGATAAATTTATAAACAAATTGACATAGAAAGTACCTGTGGGCGTCAGCTAGACTTTTCTTCTTATGGTGTCAATAACTGCCTCGGTGGCGCAGCGGTAGTGAATGCGACTGCTGTGCTTGAGGACTCGGGTTCGATGCCCGGGTTGGACCAAATGTTTGTGTGATCTACAAATATTTGTTTCGAAGTTTGGGTATTTTCTATGTGTAATATATATGTATTTACTAAAAAAAAAGTGTATAAGTATTCTATCAGTCAGTCTAGTTATCATAGCACAAGCTCTGCTTAGTTGGAAACTAGATTACGTTGTGTGTCGAATATCCGAAAAATTTATTTATAATGGCAACACTTATACGATATTGACTCAATGCTCGGCAACCTTTATAAATATTAAATTCCTTACCAAAATTGTAAGCCACGATGAAACCATAGACCAACAAAATCATAACCTATCATATATCCGATCCCGTCGAGACTCACCTCCCTTGACACGGGAGCCCGCAAACGTGGGCAATTACCCTCCTTTGACATGCTACACATCGCACTATCAATCCATCTCTAACATCGCTCGTACCCTTCGCACTTACACCCTACCTATCACCTGTCCTGTTCGCACGCACTAATGCGCAATCAATAATAATTATCTTCATGTTTGCAAGCAAGTGGATTGCATTGTGACGTTAAGGTGTGGATACAATGGGTGCCTATATTTTTTGATAGTCTTATTATATCCGCAAAAATATTCGTTTGCGGATATTTGCTGATGGTTGATAGAAAAATTGGACATGAATGTGTTTACATGTTAACCGTGGATGTTTCATGCTTCGGAATACAAACGTCGACTTGAATGGAGTGATGCAATAGCCTAAAATAAAACAACTGTTGAGTAATTTCTGTGTTGTATTTCACCTAATGAATAAAGTAACCCTTTTCTTTCTCCAAATTAGGTGAGGTGGAGGGTGGAGGGGTTACCTATGATATTAATTTTATATGTAGAATTTAAGTGCTGTCATCTCGTTGCCTCTTTTGCTTTGGTATTTAAAAACTTGCAGTCTCAGTATCAATCATTGAAAGTCCCTGTTTGTATACGAGTAATATTTATTTACTAGTCGTATTATTTAATTGTCAAAATAACCTATGTTACTCGTTGATTATGTAGCTTTCCATTGGTAAAATATTTTTTCTTAATCAGTTCAGTGGTTTAGGTACGAAAGGGTAACAAATAAACTGACAGTTGCAATTCATACTACTAGCGTTTGTCCGTGGCTCCGCGGTCATGTATGTAGGATAACACGGCAAAAAGCACGTTATTCTGACATATGAGCTTATTACTGTGAAGTTTCATATAAATTCGTTTCGTAGTTTTGTGTGATGAGAGTAATAAACATCCTCTCAAACTTTCTTATTTAGTAGTATTTATTTTATTTTTTAGTAGAATAATTATATTGCAAATACTCTTCAAATCAAGAGCATATTGAAGACAGAGGATATAGAATTTTTTCGTATCGTACGTATTTTGACCTTAAACAAAAAAGAACGGCATTTTTTTTCCAATAGTTGCGTATATTTTCACTCAAACTAAATGTGACTTAGAAATTTGCTAGAAAGTTTACAGTAAAATCCAAAGCAATAACAACTACTAGAATATTAAAAACATATCGAATGCCTGCCCACGGTAATGCTATTCACGACCTGTGTAGGTTTCTGTCCAATTAGTCAATCAATATGGTCTATAAACGGATCTCTGTTGAACTAGTACTTGATGTCACGACTGGAAGTTTTAGTTTGTGTTATTAATTTCATTTCAATTTGATGAACATAATACTAAAATTTTAATATGTGAAATTATGTAGATACTTAATAATTAAGTATCAACAATACCTCCTCCTACCTCCTTTCTAAAAAGAGGTCCATGTCAAGCAGTGAACTGTTAAAGGTTGTTGATGCGATGTGTAACTTACCATATAACTTACCATTAGCCGCTTACCATCAGGCGGGCCGTATGCTTGTTTGCCACCGTCGTGGTATGAAAAAAAAAAAAAAAATTAATTATTAAAAACTTTATTTATAAATTTAAGCGGCATGTCACGGCAACAATAACTTAAGTTCAAGTTAAGTTAAACTTGTATTAATTCTTACTTCCCCTAAAGAAACAAACAAAATAGCCTCTTTACAAAAGTTTTGTGCTGGAGACTGATAATTTATCAATTCTATGACTTAATATTTTTTGAATAGTAGTAGAGCCACGCTGATTTCAGCACGAACGGGCCGGCTCCACCGGGGTAGTACTAGCCTCCCACAAAAGACCAACCTAAAGCGTCAGCATCCGTGCTGTCGTGTTTCGTTGGCGAGTGCGAGACCGGAGGCCCATTGATGCAGGGGTGACAGTTATCGCGATAACTATGTGAGCCTTACACTGCCACGATCACTGTCATGCCTTTTACGTCCTCAACCGTGGCGTGAAAAAGCATTTCACTAGGCCGCCATAGTGTAGGTCACCACACTGCATTGTCTGCATTTATAATGAGTATGGTGACCATAACTCTTTGGATTCTATTAATGCTTTCCATCAGGCAGAGTAGAGTCACTTTGGCAGGCTCTTCATATGGAAAAAAAAATAGGAGACGTAAGTTATTATAACAGTTATTGAATAAACTGACAATTAAAACCGTTTCATTTCCTTTGATGGAAATCATGTATTCACACATGACTTGTAGTATTGTCATTGTGGTTTTTCATTATTCATAGTGTTACATAACAGTTGTTGTAATTTTTAAGGATTTTGGTATTTAAGGAACTTTTGCTTTTATAGTTGTATCTTGGCCATGTGCTTACTAAACACAAAGACAAGATGCTTTTTTACAAAAGTTTTATTCTGTTTACAACGAAAACGTTATTTGAAATGGTTCTTTTGCCATATGCAAGTAATTTTAAGCTCCAATCTAATCAGTCAATGTTTAACTAATCTTATTATCTTACGTGTGTTACTTATCTCTGAAGGAATTGTATTATAGTTTCATGCCCAAGAATAGTATAAGATACTCTGTATTATGTTATTTTTAGAACAGTAATGATAAAATCTCCTATAGTAAGTAACAATGCGTATTTAAATTTAATTCCATTTAGCTACTCTTATTAACTCTTAAAATAGAATAGGCTAGATGACACCTTAGTCAAATTAGTTACTTTTTATCATCTGTCAAAACGACAATTTTCTATGAAAAATGTACTAAATACAAAATTATGACGTCACTGTTTTAGACTACTCAATTGAAGAATATATTTTACTGTATATTTGATTAAAATTCGTAATAATGATAAAAAGCTACGTTAATTGTATTTGCCGTGATGTTTCGCGATATTTGTTTTAATGAAGTTTACGTTGGTATTTATTTACGATACAGTCATCTACCCAATTATTTACACGACGAATGGTCTGAGTGAATCACGGCCTTACCATAAGCTGTAGAGCCATCAGGTACCTATATACAGCCGAGTCAAATGTCACATGTTACCCAGATTAATTTGTGAGCCAATTACACAAGCACGCATTGTGTGTATTGTGTGTACGTATGTGTGTTTGTGTGTGTTATGTGTTGTATTGTGTGTAATGGATTGCGGGTAAATCGTCTGCGGATAATACCATTGTATTTTTTAATTGGGATGAAATGTTATTCGTTAGAACGTTGGTTATTTGTTGGAAAAGAAGGGTAACTTCAGTTTTTAATCGAATTAAAGTCCTACTGACTCGCTTGAGTTGTATCTATTACCCACAAGAGAAGTTTTTTCTAATATTACTACTAACTATTTGGTGAAAAATATTTTTTTTTTGTTATCTGCGAAGATAATAGTGTACTAATGCCAATTTATCCTTTAAATCACTTAACAAAGTTATCGTTTTAGAATTTTTTTATCGTTTAGGAAAATCAATTGCTAAAAACAAATATGTTAAAATAGTCATTAATGAGCAGTTAAGTTTGAACCGTCATTTGATTACATTTCTTTGAGAGGTTCCGCAGAATTTAAGTTGGTCGAAGTCAACAAGTGTCGAAGTGTTAGTTTTATGGTTATTTTATGAGTGTACCTATCCCGTATCACCATCTACTAGTAATGTGTTTAACGATGGTACTTAACTAAATAGGGGTTTAAGGAAATTCATTGGGTTCCTTCATTAGACTTTTGAAATTTTTGTGATTTGTACATACCTTTGTATTTGTTCCCCTTGCCTGATCGAATATTTTCCTATTGTAATAGACAGACATCGAAATCTGATATAATATAATTAAAAATTTACACAGTTACGGTAAGAAGAGGCTACTTTTCCAAAAGTAAAACAAAATAAAACGTGGGTCTGCCTGTGTCTTTCTAAAACCGTGGTCGAATGGTTTAGCTTCTTAGCTGATGGTGCTTGCTTCACGTCACTTCATATTTATTTACTTTGATGCTAACGTGGTTACATTAATAACATTTTAAAATATTCAATAAACGCTTAGCAAAAGACTTTTTTTTTAAGACAACGCCTTAACGCGACGACTTTACAAACATACAAGAAACGGACACAAAGAACATCCAGACTCAGAACAACAATTTGTGGATCGCACAAAGTGTTGTCCCATGTGGGGTTTGAACCCATAACACTCCGCGCAGTAGAGAGTGGCGTGGTGACCGCTTAAACCACTAGGCCAACCGTGCAGTCGACATTGTAGCGTCTTAGTCGGGGTCGGACTTAATTCCGCGACACTACGAATACTGTTACAGTGCAAATGTACTAATTTTTATCTTATATTTAATCGATTAATTAATTTACAAGAAAATACATATATTAGCTTAAGTAATGATAAAATTGTTTAAATTCGTATGTAATATGTGCTTATTACAGCAATCTTTAGAAAAGATTATGGATACATTTTAAAATTATTGAATTCATTTTGATTCATGTTTTAATAATGGAGAGATAATTCATAAAAGGCGTATATTTCTTGAAAATTTTCTCAACATTTACCAAATAGAGTCTGCGCCGTGTAAATTCAATTCTTTATACGTTAGGGTTGGGATAAAGTAGCTTTCAGCGGTTCCCGGATCCCTCCTATCTCAAGCGCAGAGTGGCACACCGTGTGGTTTTAGTCGGTCCGATTCCGACACACCACCCCGCCGTAAACCCCGGTGGGGTGACGGCCCGAGGGGGTTTCCTCAGGTTAAAAAAAAAAAAAAAAAAAAGAAGTAGCTTTAAGAATAAACACATTCTTTTTAATTTAATGTGTATTAAATTAGAATTAGAATTACAAACTGCCTTGGTGGTGCAGCGGTAATGAATGCGACTGCTACGCTTGAGGTCTCGCGTTCGATTCCTGAGTCGGACCAAATGTTTGTATGATCTGTAAATATTTGTTTCGAAGTTTGGGTGTTTTCTATGTATGTATTTACAAAAAAAGTATGTAAGTATTGTATCAGTCAGTCTAGTTATCATAGCACAAGCTCTGCTTAGTTTAAACTAGACGATGTTGGTGTTAAATGTCCGAAATATTTATTATTTATTATTCACTACAAATTTACTACAACTGCTTCTAGTAGATTTGTTATGTGTTAATGACAATATTTTTTCAGTGTTGCCATTAGTTCCACAAGTTACATACAGACTGTGGTCCCTGTTGGGCGCCAACTAAGTAATTATAAAACAAACTTAATACTACATAGTTAGTTGTATTTTGTGGCGATTCCACATTTCACAGTACAAACAAAAATATATAACAGCGCCATTTAGCGGAGATACATTGAACTACGTAGTATGATGAACTACCAAGCAGCTACTATCCTGTATCGCGGAACAGAGATTCACGTGGCAATTAGCTTGTATACAACATCCTAACGTCAACTGTTGGACCGCGGCCTGCCAGACATGATCACATCGCCTGGTGTGAGGATCCTTCCTTTGTGTCGGAAGGACATGATCGCCCGTTCCCTCTACATATTTCATCAAATAACTGAAGATATCTCACGTTGTCAATTCTAGCGAAAGGAGTTCGTAACTTTTGCGTTGTCGCTTATCAACTGGCTATCTGTCTACTCATTGTCTCCATACACCATAGAAACGAAAGCATTTAATGGTGTTTTTATGTGATAACCCTATCTTTAGAGTACATACACGGTAATATTGTCTAAACAGTATTGCCTCTTTGACCTGTTTTGAAAATAAGCACCTGTAGTATAGTAGGGCTGGCTGCCCACAGTATTTAAATTTTATTTAACTACGACTAATTTTACCTAGTTTTGTGATAGTAACTTTGATTTAAAAAAAGCACATGTCTTTATTTCTATCAAAAAAATAAAGAACTTTTCACCAAAAAATATTTGCGTCACGACCTCGACGTATAAGAAACTCTGTTGAGTAATTCAATATAATATTATATTTAGGTTATCTCTAGGTGCGTTATTGAACAATTCAAGCAATCGTCTGTATTTGTTCTTTGTCATATTAAGTGCTTGTAGTTATTTCAACCAAAAACTCACAATGCGCACGCTTGCTGCTAATTAATTTCCTCTATTCATCAGTGAGGTGCATTTCCGACCGAATATGTACTGAGTTTATACCGAACTCAAGTCGTAGGTTTCCAACCATGTTTATGAAGACGTAATACTGTACATTACTGTACTTTACATACGTTATATTTTCCTAAATAGGAGTTTTAAGACGTGGAAGCTCAGTGACCATTCACCTGACAAAACTAAGTTCAATTTGAGATTTAAAGATTTAATTAATTATATTATCTTTGAGCAGCTTATACGTATAAGTTAGTTGCCTAGCTTACCTAGCTTACTTAACTCGGAACATGAGTTGCTTACCTTAATTTCTATAGCATTACAGGCGTTATAAATAACTTATAATAGATATAGAATGGTATCTAGAGAAATGGATCCGGGAAGTGAATAAGTGAAATGAAATTAATAATTATTGATGACATAGATTAAAAAATACAGGACAAGAATGTAAGCTGCTAATTGTGTGTTAATCGTTAATGTCATTTCATATCTTAATTGTTTTAATAGACAATTAAATGATAATAATAAAATTTATTAACTTAATTATTTCAGCAAATCGAGATCCGGGATAAGTGCTGAATATACACCTTATGTATATCTCTTGAAACTCATTGCTCTTGATTGTATAATACAGAGTCCGTCAATACCTCTATTTATAACATAGGTGTCGTGAAGAGTAACTTAGAGACCAGAGTACGCAGGAAAACATCACTGTAAAGAAAAGGAAAACTTGAAACAAACCGTATCCAACTTTCTAGCGTGCTATAGTAGGCCATAACCTCCTTGATAAGGAGAGGAGAGGATGACGATGATTGATGATGATATAACATTTAATATATATCATAATTATCAACAGCCTTTGTTATTCCACTGCACGATATAAACTCGACTTGTAAAACAGTTTTCGCCTACTATATCAAATTGGTCAGACGGATTGTTTTAATTTTTTGGTCAAACTCTCCTTGTTAAGGAGAGGCCTAAGTCCAGCAGTGGACTGTTAGAGACTATTGATGATTAGACATTTAGTTGTACCAAACGCTTTCCTTATAAGCATTAGTGTGCATCCATATGTAGATAATACCGAAGGACAATCTAGAGTCTCATAGCAAGGGACATGTATTATTTATTAGTCTCTGAGTGTGTGTATGTATGTGTGTGTTCTCTGTGTTTGTGTTTACGTATTGCGAGTGTATCAGTTAACAAACAGTTAATTACTTACTGATCGATATCGACTCCGGAGAGTTGTAGAGATGGACCATTAGCTATCGAAAGTTTACGAACACGATTGTATTGTGTAATATAATATAATTAATTGTTAACGATTTTTTAATACGTGAAATACGCCAGTTTGTTACCCTATCTCGCTTTTACTACTTGATCCATCATAATTATAGCATCAAACAGCAAACTAAGAAATGAAAATTAAATTGAAACGACCTTATTTGAATTTCTTGGAGGACTTGATTTTGCTATGGGCTGCTTACATAAAATAAGTTGGCTAAAATCTTTCCTAATAAAATACCTTAAACCTGAACTTGGTTGCACTGGAATCTTCTACAGGCTGACACAAACACTCAAATAACTTTATCGAAACCCAACCATCAGTTTACGTGAAGTTCAATGATGTACCTACACACAAACAGAGCAAGATGGCAAGCAAATTTTATTTATATTATATGGTTGGTAGACAACGATTATCTCATATCTTTAGGTTTAAACCAAATAGCAAAAATTATTGCAAAAAGTAAGGTTTAGGCGTATGACGCAACTCTGAAGTTGAACGATACACATAAATAACATAAAAAGTAGATATTTAGAAACAAATAAGCATGTCGAACATGCTTATGTGTTTCTAATATTTATACATTTTATAAATAAGCTAGTGATACCTTGCGCGTGTTACTACACTACCAACTAAAATAAATTTGAAGGAAACACATAAAATAAAGTTTATTCATACCAACTCGGAAACCTTCGTTGGCTCATACACAATAATTTTGCTAAAGATAATCACATGATAAAATGCATAGTTTACGATTCTATAAAGGATATACAGAGAGACAGACAAACATTCATTTATATATACATAGATTAATACTCTTACATAGAACAGATTATCGTGATGTTCATGCAATTATTTGTTATGAGTGACAATAAAAACTCGACCTCTAGCTGCGCAGTATGGATCATTAATCGTCAGGTGAAACAGACTAGTCAAACTCTAAACAAGATAAGTTAGTATGTAGTAGGGACAGAAGACCAACCTTAAGCAATAGCATCCGTGCTGTCGTGTTTCGTTGGTAAGTGTGAAACGGGAGGCACATTGATGCAGGGGTGATATTGATACGATGACTGTCATGCCTTTTACGTCACCAAGCGGGACTTGAAAAACCATCTCACTAGGACACCATAGTGTGGACCACCATACTGCATCGTCTGAATTTGCAATGAGTATGGTGACCGGAACTCTTGGGTTCTATTTATGCCTTTCATTAGGCAGAGTAGAGTCACTTTGGCAGGCTCTTAAAAAAAAAATATATTTCTAATATCATTGAATTTTTTTTTATCCTGTTATATCAGTTGCAGCAGCTGCCAATTAAGCAGAGATTAAAAGTATATTTTCTAAAATAATTCTAATGTCGTGTTTATGCGATTTCAATCCTTAGGTAAACTTGACTCAAGTTTAGCCAACTCTAAAAACAAAAGCGTTCCTTAACATTTATTAACAAAACCCTTTTCATTTTCCAGGTAAAAATCTGGTTCCAAAACAGAAGAACAAAATGGAAGAAAAAAGACAACGTGTCAAACGCAGAAGTTGCAGAATTAAAACAACAGAACAAGCCTTCAGAAGACAAGAAGGAGGAACCGAAAGAAGATCCCTTAGCTTTAGATATGTCGAGAAAGACTTGTACCAAACTTCTTAGTGACAAATTGAGAAACTGTACAAAAATTAACCAGGTCCTCCCTAAGCCTAGAAAAGTGGAGAAGGGTATTCTTCTAGAAACAATATGTGATTCAAATGATATTGAAAGTCGTATTTCTATAACAAAAATAACCAATAAATTATCGAGCACTGATCTGGCAGGTGACGGCAAAGTTTCTGTCAAAAGTTTTAATCCTGAAGAAGTTAAAGATATGAAATTTGATAGTCTGAGTAATGTTGAGATGTAACTGTTAGATTAGGGAATATTTCGGGTCAGTTTTTGTTACTTGATGTTTTGAGTTACATAATTTGATTTTGGTCATGCATGACCATTGCCTGTTTGTTAAAATATATGTTTTTCAACACATTTTCTTTCCTGCCAGGGTTGTTACCTTCCACCCAGCGCTCATGCAGTTTTGGCATTTTCACGTATTAAGCTGCAATTGATTCAGTTTAGTTGATCTAAAAATTAAACTCCCCATTATTGTGACTGCCCGTCTGCCTAGACGTCTGCCTTCTTAGGAAATATAGTCGTTTTTAGACGAATCATAGATAGGTAATTTTGGGGGCGAAGTCTTACTCAAATAAAAACAGTATTGGTATATAAAAATTTGCATTATTATAAAAACTGATCTGAAATATAAAGACTTCGTTTTAAGTGTTTAATTGTTGTTTGACTATTATTATATCACTTTATTATCTTATACAAATAGTAAAATAAGGGTTTTCGTTAGGTTGATATCTACGATTAGTGTCGATGAATCCTCTCAAATACTATAACGGACGTGATATAATTTTTACATTTGCTTAACCGACAAACTTTATATGTTACGACAATTTTACATATGTAAATTAGTTTATACATACTTGTCAGCCCACTAATACTTTTATGATACATATAGGTCTTTGAATTATGTACTTTATATTACGTATTACAGTATTAAATAAGTTTATTTATTTATTTAAGCTTTTCACGTTTATTTATGAGATAAGTTGCAAGTCTATACCTGATTTACCAATTATTTACTTGTCAGCAGCATCCAAAGGTAATCTATTAGAAAATGTTTGTGGTATTACGACTCCTTATGAAATATCATTATGTAAAATTATATATTTTCGGCATAATATACAAAATCTACAAACGTCATAATATTTGCGATAGTTTTATATTTATAAAGAGTTTTAATGAACCATCTACCTGCACATTATTTGATGGGGATGAAGGCACTAATGGTAGATGTTACAAAATATGAAATTAGTTACTCCGTGTGTAAATAGACTTCAAATTCACTAAGCTTTTAATATTCATTTGAAGATATTTAATTGTTGTTTAATATCGTAAATACCCTTACATCTATTAAAGCGAAAATGGTGTCTTAACTGTAAATAGAAATGAATTCGTGTGGACAAGTTTTAAATGTTTTGGTACAAGTTTATTTTGTGTATTTAGTGTAGATATAATTAACGCTTTATTTCGGTTTGATGTTCGCTAATAACCTTAGGAAATACAACGCCATCTGTTGGACAAATCTCAAAACTGTATACGAGTGTTGCCGGTTTTCAGTGTTAAAATTTATAAGTACAATAATTTGATGTGTGCATTTTTAACATGTGGCAACACCATTAGATATTAGTTAAATATACGTTATTCTTGCAGTTTTTAAACAGTGATTGTAATGAGTTACAATGTTTTTGTGTTTATTGGTTCTGTGCAATAATCGTATGTTAAGTATTAGATTTAAGTATTTACTTTCATGTTGTAAAGATAGCATCTGAACAAACATACGATTCTAATGATTTGAATTAAACTTACTTGTAAGTCGATTATACGATATAATATAAAATAGTACCGTAACATGAGAGAATATTTAACACATTTTGTCTTTTCATTATTACAATTTAAATAGTCAAATTGTTGTTATTCTAAACCTGCATAGATGTTATTAAAATATGAATAAGTTAATAAACTCAATAAGGATTTCTGTGTATGTCCATGCCTTCTGGTTATTTTCCAAATACCTTTATAAGAAAAAAATAAAAAAAAAACTGTATTCTGGCAAAGTTTACTGTGACACATTGTGATTGTATGTAGAGGAACAACTATGACTCGAAAAATAGTTGAAAACAATAATTGCAGCGGGTTGATGTTCTCTTATAATTTAAACCTAATTGAAACAGAAGTTTTTAAGTTTTTACAACGTACACAAATTAGTGTTTCCACAAACCAATTACATTTCATTAAAATATTACACATATTGAGTTTAATAAATTATATATAATTTTAATATGTCTGTGTATACTAAGGGTACACTGATGTGATTATAACAATACAATACCACCTCATCATTTCTACAGTGTGCAAGGTTCTGAAATATTAACACGTTTGGCAATATTTATCGCTTTATTTACTTTTTGAAGTGTGACTAATTTAAACATAAAATATTGTAGGCGGGTACTACGAACTCCAATAAGATAATGAGTTACGAGATATGTAGCTTTCAACCTTTTTTTCAGTTTAAAATCAAAGCGTATTTCATAAACTGCCTCGGTGGCGAAAGGGTAGCAAATGGCAAAGCTTGAGATCTTGGGTTCGACACCTAGTTTAGACGAAATATTTGTTTCGTAATTTGAGTGTTTCCTATGTATAATATGGTATAGCATAATATGTATGTATTTACAAAAAAAGTATATCAACATTCTATCAGTCCCTCTAGCTGTATATCAGTCAAAGTACACGGTGTGCTTACTATGAAGTTAGATGGCATTGTACCTCAATTTGTCCGAAAAAAATTTACTAAAATGTAAATTTTTATTCGTTTCAAACATTTCCTATCGCGAGTAAGACATTTTTTTTTTTTTTTTTTTTAACGTGTGGAAACACCCTCGGGCCGTCACCCCACCGGGGTTTACGGCGGGGTGGTGTGTCGGAATCGGACCGACTAAAACCACACGGTGTGCCACTCTGCGCCTGAGATAGGAGGGATCCGGGAACCGCTGCTGTTACGACATCCAGATCCCTCCCAGCGCCTGCCCGCTAAAGCGGGCACCATCTGCGGATAAACTCTCTATTTAGGCGACGTACGGCACACGCGCACATCACCTCCTCGCGGCTGGCCACTATAGCGGATGGAGGGGAAAACCCGTCCCGTCCACCCGCGGCCACACTCAAGGCGGCATGAGGCGCTGGTATGCGCGCCTCCGCCGCCCGGCTCGCCGGCGGCGAATTGGGTCCGAGTGGACATCGTCCTCCCGGGCCTTCTCCGCCACCTCCTTCCGCGAAATTACGTCTTCGCAGAAGGTTGCGACCGCGGTAAAACAACTGTCGCTACCGGCCATGGAGCGTATGACGGCCGGCAGCGAGAGATCACCTCCAATAACTGCAGTGAGGACCCCACGCTGCGCCGCCCAAGCGGAACAAACCGCTAGCGTGTGCTGAGCCGAGTCCTCACTACAGTCGCAGTGGTGACAGGCGGGACTCAATTCCCTCCTGACGACCGAGTGCAGATACTTCCCGAAGCAACCGTGCCCGGAAAGGACCTGCGTCAGTCGGAAGGAAAGGGTCCCGTGCTGCCGCCCTGCCCACTCGGCGATGACCGGCTGGAGAGCCTCCACGGCGGCAAAGCCAGCACGTGGAGCCTCCAGCCGGGACGACCAACGAGCCATCGTGGCTCGACGAGCGGCCTCTCGCCACTCGCGTATCTCTACCGGCGGGGCCCGTATGCCACTACCCGCCCGGAAGTCAGCCGTTCGCCGGTAAACTTCGGCGAGCACTTCCGCCTCCAAATCCCACGGGGGAGTTCCGGCCAAGGCGCACGCCGCCTCCGTCGATACGGTGCGGTAACCACGTATGGCTCTAACCGCCAATACCTCTGAGGGCGCCATAGGCGAGCCCTATTCTGAGCGGTCAGAGCCGCCGCCCACACCGGTGCACCATACAGTGCCATTGACCGGACAACCCCCGTGTATAGCCGTCTCGTCGCGAAGCCAGTGCAACCATCTTTAAGGTAGCCATTCACGGTAGGGTGTACCTGACAGGATTTTTTTCTTTTTCTTTAAAAAAGACAACGCCCGCATTAGGAATAAATCACGTGTCGCGGGGGACTTTACAAACATACAAGAAACGGAAACAAAGAACACCCAGAGTCAGAACAACGATTAGTGGATCACACAAAGCGTTGTCCTATGTAGGATTTGAACCCATAACACTCAGCGAAGTGGAGAGCTGCGTGGCTACTACTAGGCCAATCGTGCAGTTTACCGATATACCTTTAGAGGTAGGAGGCTGTCGGCAATTTTTTTGTTTATACAAAGTAAGGGAGATTACCAGAAGCCCTCGACCATAAACAGTGTGGCAACACAAATGTTTTGAACTCATCAGGGTCACGTAGAATTGGTTGCCTGAAATGAAGCCCTATTCATAAAGAAAAAACATTTTAATGAAAGAGAGTTAAATTACTCTTGCGAACTCTTATTTTTTACGACAAATGTTGATAGTTTGTTACGATCATTGCGTAGTTAAGAGTTCATAAGTTAGTCACACTTTATTTTCACATATAAACGTTACATGGTGTCTTCCTTGTGACAAGCTCAAACTATTTTACTACTAGTAGGGTAGTTGATTTGAAGTGCACCCCGTGTAACAAAGATCAAAGAATTTCTTGAAACTGGCGTTATCAGGAGAGGTACACCAGTACAGCTGTCATATTCTGGCAACTAGGTACAATTAAGAGATTCCCCTTTGGGCCAACAGCTAGTCGAGTCCGTGTACACATTGACATGTGTAATATAATGTATAAGTATTTAAAAAAATATCTTTTTTTACACGTTTAAGTGCTGTCTTCGTCTTCATCAGAGTTTTAACTTGACAGCTGTATATGTAGTCATCTGCATATGTAATTAGGTATATTTTTCTATAAGTGTGTGTTCAGAGATCCTTTTATATACATACGTAAGCCCCACCAGAAGTTGTTATAAAAAAATTAATAAATTATTCATCTTTTTACCAACATTGTAGTCAACTGCCCTATGGATAATCTACTTTAATTATGTGTTAACGTTATATTTGTTTAGCTTTTTCGTCTTTTATAGCTCGAATAGGAAGAGACACCATCTACATACACAAATTGATGGCTATATCATAATTAATGTGTCCAAATCTCCAAAAATTTGACACTTCAGAATAAAAATGTCGCTTTGTTCTTGCTCGAGCTATATATTAATAAAAACTAAAATAATTATAATATACCCATAAA
The DNA here is from genome assembly GCA_949316085.1 of Hypercompe scribonia. NCBI lineage: Eukaryota > Metazoa > Arthropoda > Insecta > Lepidoptera > Erebidae > Hypercompe > Hypercompe scribonia. The sequence goes on from OX438989.1 coordinate 16,842,596, forward strand.
ACACTACATATTTTTTTATACCATAAGTACCTTAAATTATTTCATTTTCGTATTTTCTAAATTGGTAACACATTCTACATAACTTAATGTTTTTAAAGCTTCGAGTGTGACCATTGTAAATAAACTGAAAACTAAATTGTAAATTTATATCATTAGTATACAAAATTTAGTTTTAGTGATCCGAAAAGCGTGGTACTCATGATAAAGTAGTGTACGTTTAGTCAAAATGATAAATAAATAGTTTTCCAATACTTTCATTCCTTTATTTCTATTCTCCCGTCGTGTGACCCCCAGAGGCTTAGACCTGCTTCACACTCAGAGGTAATCATATCACCAGGGTCAAGCTCAAGATCATGTATTGGAGTCCAACAGACAGAAGCTACACGGTGTTCTCTCTCGTAGTCTTCATGCCGAGGTCATTAGATGTATCACATTAATACCCTACAAATTTATACGAACCCTAGCAGAGCAGCTGTGGGGTATATACAATACAATTTACCTGCTTACTGTTGTTAAGGTGATAGGGAAACCTGCTCGCTACCGTCAGGTGTTCATGGAGGCAGTGATTTTTAAGGTAGTTAAGCCATACTGATCTCAGCACGAACAGGCCGGGTCGACCGAGCAGTATTACTTATTCACAGAAGATCAACTTAAAGTGACAGTATTCGTGTTGTGACAGGGGTGGCAGTTATCGTGGTATGTGTGTAAGCAGTGATTGAATTGAACAATCGGTCAGAAAGAGGGGCTAATCACGGCTAACTGCGTTGGAAAACTGTCGCGTCAGGTCGCGCATAATGCACGGAGTGGGTCATCGTGCCGGTTGGACAGGACGGTGGGGTCCGGCGACCACTTCTAAGAGGGTACACGGGCCCTTTTGTACGACCACCACTATTGAATTCTATTCATGCTTTCCATCAAGCAGAGTATAGTCACTTTGGCCGGCCCCGAATGAACGAAATGATATTTTTTGTGTTTCTCAACGTTTATTATAATATCAGATTTTACATCTGTTATATCAAATTGATAAGAATTATATATTATATTATATATTATATTATATTATATTATAAATTAAGGTAACAAAGTTATAGTGCTAGTCCCTGTCGTGTGGATTTCGAGTATCATCACATTGTCACAGTCACACAGCTGCTAAAGGTCCTCTTCGATTTAAGCAATCACAAAATACATTTTCGATTCACCTATATCTTTACCAATAGCCCTTTACGAATTTCAATTGACGTAAACTATAAATATTTTAATTATTACTTTACTTTGTAACGTAAATTGTGTGCAACGCCATCTATACAATGAAATCTAAACTATAACGAACTGCAAATAAAACAAAGCTTTTCAAGTTTACTGCCGCTGCATTTTACCGCCATCTATATCGTTCTGTAAAAACTACTTAGTTATGGACTTTGTTACAGTTAAAATTGGAAATACAAAAAAAATATACTTAAATCAATTCAGATTATATTAAACTCTAAGTATTTTAAAAGTAGATGCAATTCTTGTAAGGAATCTAACAAACAAAATATAATGTGATGTTATCGGTGTCTATTATCATACAGAGATGTCGCTACTAGTATTAAAAAATATAAATGAACATCTGTTCCTGAAACCGGACGAGCTATTCTACAACCAATTTAGAAAGGAATCCTCTGACGGTTTGCAAGTCAGACTCGGTTCACTTAGCTGTCTTCAATTTACTAAAGGTAAGACAGATCAGAATAGATGTGACAAGACAATGTTTGGACAAAGAAACATCTTGAACTATATAAAGTAAATATCGTTACATATGTACACAACATGCACACCTTCTCGCCTATTATATCTTCAAAAGTGTATGCCCAGGTATTTTAAAATGTTCACATTTTGCACACTCCATTGATATTATACGCGGGAAACCAATTGCCGTCACTCAAGTCACTTTAATTTGTCCCTTATATAAGTATAAACGCTATTGGCACAACATCACGAAACAACAGCCTTTTATATTGCGCTGCTGGACATGACCTCTCCTCACAAAAGAGATGTTGGACTAGGTATTATACCACGTAAGCCAGGCGGGTTAGTACAAAGTTTCTATCAAGTTTTCCTTCTCCGTGTAGTGTTGTTCTCCTACAAAGTTTGTGTAGTTGGCTCTCTAAACCCACCAGATGAATACGAGTGGTGACACTCCCTTTTTTAATCCGTCACCACACGACAAATTGGAACTGCGTATTTACAAAATTCACGACAAGCGTGTCGCCTAGTCCACCAGAAACAAATTAATTGAATTATGATCACAACATTGGCCTTGAATAGTAAGTTGTCTGTCCTAATTCTGGTGATTGATAGGACAAAGTTGAATGTGTTATTGATGAGGACAGCAGCTGTACAACACAGCTTACTGGTGACAAGGCAAGGTCAGTTCTGATCCTCGTTTTACTTGAGATCTAATTGAAATGAAAATGAGTAGCAGAATATTAGTTAGTAGTAAAAATATTTAATTTTTATACGTACGTATTCAATTAACAAGAGCAGAGTGAATCGGTTCGACAGGAGTGGTTTTACAGCCTCACAGAAAACGGACGGTAAGTAACCTATGTGTTGTATTTCTATATGAGAGTGACATTACCAGGGGTTCCACCTTCCATTTATTCTGAATGTCGTCGACATCTGCAATACAGTTGTGAATCTCGTTCACATACGTAAATACAGACCTTCGGGACCAAACCTAGTTGGGCATCCCCAGTATTTGTTTTATAAGTAGCTGCTTTGGCATGTGACTGGGGATTAAAAGGCGAATACTGAGGTGGGCCAAAAAATTTTCAGAAAGTTTTTCTGATTGTAAAAATGCTTAATAACAGTCCATAGTTTAGATGTTGGGGTCTTAACCCCCGTGCATCGAAAAATCGTCGGTCCTACGCTTGATCTCTCCCGGTGAGAGTGAGGAACAGAGTGTGCACCTGTGTTTGCGCACATACTTATGCACCGTAGCACTATAATATCTCTTGCTTAGTTGGCCTAGTCTTGGAAGCCGAAATACTGTCTAAGAGTACATCATTTACAAGTATTTGTATAACAATGTTATCGCTTAAGTGTCCACTTTTCTCATACAAGTAATTACATAAAAATAAATAACCCGAGATCATACTTTAATTTGTTCTTACGTAATGCGTTAGAGTCAACAGCCTTTGAACACATGTTCCTTTTGTCAACATAGGATTACGTATGTGTTTCGTTACGTGGTGTAATAGACACGTGTTTCAATGCACCATAAATAAATTTCACAAAAGAAAACAGTTTAAAAATGAGTGGCGCGTCCATTTGAAACAGAAATAGTTCATCATTGCGAAAGAGGATATGATTTAACAGAAAAACAAATGTTCATATTTCTATCTAGCAACTACATTGACTGTGCGGTTGGCCTAGCGGTTTAAGCGGTCACCACGCCGCACTCTACTGCGCTGAGTGTTGTGGGTTCAAATCCCACATGGGACAACACTTTGTGTGATCCATAAATTGTTGTTCTAAGTCTGGGTGTTCTTTGTGTCCATTTCTAGTATGTTTGTAAAGTCCCCCATGAACAGAAAATTTATTCCTGGAGAGGGCGCTGTCTTTAAAAAAAAATTTAGCTTACAATAATGCTTTTCCTCATTGTATGTGTAATTAATAGATTATTGAAGTGATTAGAGTATAGTAGATTAAAGTTTCACTTCGAGGTGAGCTCTTAGGTCTTGGAGTCTACTCATGCTTTCTATCAGGCAGATTAGAGTCACTTTGGCAGGCTCTAAAAAACCGATAGCAAGTCCCGACGGTATCATCAGACCACCAGTATCCAGCACAGTCTATTTGAGTTATTACGAATTATATATTGAAAATTCGTTTGGTGTATTATTACTAGCTACAGAAGAGGTTCATTGGCTAGGTAGTAGAGCCACGTTGATTTCAGCACGAGCGGGTTTACTCGACCGAGGCGGGACTACTCTTCCACAGAAGACCAACCTTAAGCGCTAGCATCCGTGTTGTTGTGTTTCGTTGGTGAGTGTGAGACTGGAGGCCCATTTATGCAAGGGTGACAGTTATCGTGGTAACTGTGTAAGCCTTACACTGTCACGATGACTGTCATGCCTTTTACGTCCCCAAGCGGGGCGTGAAAAAGCATCTCACAAGGTCGCCACAGTGTTGGTCACCATACTGCATTATCGGTATTTATAATGAGTATGGTGACCACAACTCTTGGATTCTATTCATGCTTTCCATCAAGCAGAGGAGAGTCACTTTGGCAGGTTCTTAATATAGACTAATTGTTTACATTGGTTAAGCGTTATAGTGAGTTGTGTGGTCCAAACTGGGACTTTTTAAGTCTGTTTACCTCTACTGTTTAAAATGGGCCCTATGTAACAGAGTCTTTTGCAATCTATTTTATTGTTTGTACCCTTCTGTCGAGTTTAATTACCAGAAATAAGAACACAAAAGCCAATAAAAATCCTAAATAAACCTCAGTTAAAATAATATCCTAGCCTGTCAAAGCCTGCCACGTGGACAAACTGCCTTACAAATGCGAGCTCCGGAGAGCGATCACCAGTGATTACTTTAGGCTCGAGATTAGCCCCAATTTTAAATTGTTGATTACTTTCCACCCCTACACCCGCGCGCCCCTACACAGTAACACCCCGTCGCCCCACACCAGGCCGCTCCAATGACAGCCTGTAAATTTTTTGAAAAATCTTTCTGAAGTAGTGTTTGCATAAACGAAACTTTTCTAGAGTTTTTTTTTAAATTTTTCTCCTACATTATTTTTATAGATATTGGGCATATTCGATAAATCTTGTTGAAGAGAAATTGATTTGAATCTTGAAAAAAAGAATAGACTCACAGTAGAAACAAAATCATCCCTCATCAAGACTGCACGTATGGCCTAGTGGTTTAAGCGGTCGCCACGCCGTTTGCTACCACGCCAAGTGGTATGGGTTCAAACCACATACATGGGATAACACTTTGCGTGACCCACAATTTGTTGTTTTGAATCTGGGCGTTCTTTGTGTCTGTTTCATGTGTGTTTTTAAAATCCCCCGCGACACAGGACATATACCTAGTACGGGAATTGTCTTTTTAAAAAAATATATCAAAAATCTGTTAATATCTTTTTATTATTTATGTAGCTTTCTGTTTAAAGTATTTTTGTTTCAAATCGGTTAACAGTATGCGGTAACATCTCCCGGTAAGTACAACCTTCTAATGCAAGAAAATCAAAGATATTTTTGAACCAAGTAATATTTGAATCTTCGTTCTCTCTGAATTTTTCTCGCATCAAGTGTCTGCTGTCGGTACAAGGTTTCTTTCAGTTGATGCGATAATATTAAGGTTCCGTCTCGCTGAAACACTTTTATTAGTTTTTGAATTTAAATTGATTCGGCTATATGTTTTCTGGGAAGCTTGTAATTTGGGGAGAATTTTCTTTGAATAGCTTGATTGATTGTCCTCAGCAGTGTTGTATTTCTTAGAACAAAAACCGCCAATTTAAACATCTATGAAATTGTTGGAAAACATGCTCCATGAAGGCCAACTTTATTGAATAGGTGTCTTAGAGTGTATGTCGCTCTTGTAAGTTTTTTGCAATGTAATAGTGGGCTTTGGTTGATTTCAATAATCTGATATGAAAGGGCAACTTACAGCTTAGTAGGTCTTGATGATAGATATAGCGCACTGAGAACACTGTCTCATTCTGGAATAAAAAAAAAGGAGAAATTGGTATTGTTCCTTCCAACAGAAGGCACGTGCCGGAGCTTACAGGGTCTATCGTTCTAGAGTACACCACCGTTTGTACCATAGAGAGAATACAGTTTGAGTCTACTCCAGTCAATCACAAGCTCGAATGGCTTGCGAGGGACAAACAGAAACAATAATATACATCTTAACACGCTAAATTACACTCTGCACCAAATCGTTAACCCCGTCCTAAAGGGCGGTAAATCTCACCGGCCACTACGTCCCTGTAAGTGGGAAAACAAAGGGTAGATAGACAGCCTTTTTACAATAGATAGGGGTGGTGAGAACCTTTGACTGGACTCTAAGGTTGATCGATTAAATAGGTTGGTGATATTGGTGAAAGTATTTTATATATTGAGGTCGTTTAAATACGAGTTTTTCGTTTGTGGCCACTAACTTTATGCGCGACTATGTTTTTGCTACCGTACTTAGTCAATCGGACTGAATTTGTTTGTTATTATTTTCGATCTGGAAGACATTTTGTTTATTTCAAAAATCAAGAAACTTTTAAAGTTTTAATGTTCATTCCGAGTTCATGCAATAGTTATGTTAATTTACATGCCAATTTAGTTCACCTGGCTACAGCTAGATGGCGTTAACAGTACTGCATAAATTACACTTTCTGTAAACACTGCAAACTGCTGATGCTAACACTTTACAACATTCTAAGGGTTTTTTTGCATTAATAGGACGTAACCTTACGCTAAGCGACTACCAACACCTGTAACTCAAGAGTTACGGGTGTGTTGCCTTCCAATTCTTCTCCTGAGCATCAGGGCGAGGTGGAAAGTTCTGAGTTATGTAGGCTTATTCAACCGGTAAAAATAACGAAGAGACTGCTTAAAACTTTTCATAAATAGGCGTATCTAATATCAGATGCATTATCGCGATATCTGTTTTTAGTACATTATGCGTTAGGACCGCTACGAAGTTATACAATGCAGCGATAATAACGATATAGTAGAAATAGGACATTTGTGTTAATAACGTGTGTGGTGTTCGCCTGTGTGGGAGAGCCTTAACATCAGTTTTGTGTGAGGCCGTGATTAAGGTAGGTTTGTAGAGGGAGAGATGTTGGATTTCTCACCTCTGCTTACCTATTTATTACTTTCCTACAGTCTTTAAAACATATCTCTATCCTTGTGACAGATCACTGAAACCAATAGCTATGAAAAAGTGATGTTATTTCATATCATCATTAACGTGGTGTCCTCTCGTGCCGCCAATGCTCAATGCTACTCGCCAATGTAGTCATCAGAGGGCACATGCAAGAGCTGATCAGCCTAGTATCTCAGCTAATAATTAGTAACGGTCACCACAGCCGAAATAGGCTGGGAAGTAGTTAGTTAAAGTGTATAAATAAATAAATAAATAATTATCTTGGACATTTAACACACAACGTCATCTAGTTTCAAACTAAGCAGAGCTTGTACTATGATAACTAGACTGACTGATAGAATACTTATATACTTTTTTTTTTGTAAATACATACATATTATACATAGAAAACTATCCACACTTCGAAACAAATATTTGCAGATCCTACAAACATTTGGTCCGACCCGGGAATCGAACCCGGGAGCTCAAGCACAGCAGTCGCATTCACTACCGCTGCGCCACCGAGGCAGTTAAAAGTATGTAAAAGTTCACACCTAAAATGTACCTCATAAATTCTAAAATGACACTAGTGACAGCTGTCACTGAGGTCAAGTTACATTTTAAGGACTATAGGTTAACTTACCTTGATAAGTAGGTTTTTCGTTACTTTTTAAAAGAAAAAAAAAAGTGATCTGTATTGGCTTTGACGAAATTTAAGATTTAGTAACACTGATTTTTTTTTATATGTATCTATCAAAGTGACTCTATTCTGCCTGATGGAAAGCATGAATAGAAACCAAGAACGATATTAATAGGCTAGATGACACCTCAGTCAAATTAGTTATTTTTTATCATCTGTCAAAACGACAATCTTGTATGAAAAATGTACTAAATACAAAATTGTGACGTCACTGTTTTAGACTACTCAATTGAACAATATATTTCACTGTATATTTGTTTGAAATTCGTAATAGTAATAAAAAGCCATCTTAATTGTATTTTCCGAGATGTTTCGCGATATTAGTTTTAATGAAGTGGACATTGGTATTTATTTACGATACAGTCATCTATCCTATTCAAGTTATTTTCGAGAAACAATCGACGCATGTATAACGCGTCTAAATACTTACATTTGTCATTAAAATAATTTCCAAACTCGCTTACTATCGGGTTCTTCTTTAGTAGCACCTTTAAATACCACCTATAAAGCGTGCTATTCATGGTACGAATTTGCGATTGTCGCCGGAGCGCTTTGTCGTACGTTTTTGTATTCAAATCAATTGTTTCTTGAAATACAGGCAATAATAGGATTTCCGGGCCGGACGTGATTTTTGTACAACGCTTTGTTAATGTTACCCAACAATGGATATCTTGTGATATTTTATTGCCTACTTGAAGGTTAATGTGCAGCCACTGCAATTGTTACTTCTTGACAGATTTAAACTCATAAAATTATCATTTTTTATTATTTTCTTCTAATCTAGTTGTGATTTTTAAGTATTGTCAGATCTTTAAGCCTGTTGCAATTGGAAGTTGTGTAATTGATCTGGACTTTTTGATCACTATACATGCCGCGTGGCCCCGGCTTAACAATGTAGTCACCCCCTCTCATCCCGTGGGAGCCGTGAAACTCAGCACAGGGAAAAATCAGAGGAATGGGCAGCAGCAATCCTCCAAAGTAACGAACCAAGCCGCCTGCTAAGCTTGGCGACTATGACAAAACTCCCCCCCTCCCCTAAAATGATGATGATGAATCTTTATATTAGTATTTACATATTATGGAACAACAAAGTAAAAAAATATTAAAACATCTCACACACGGCTGTCTAAAATTTGGTACAAATAATACAGACAAATAATATTTGCTTCCACTGTATCGTTTTAAAACAATAACAATATGACAAAAAAACTATAATCTGGTACGCAAGTCATAGTCTTGTAAATAATAAAAATAACACAAATAAATATAAGAAGGCACAGTAAATTATGTAGTCGTACAGTGAATAGACTCCACAGGTCAGGAGCGAAATCATTTGTGCCATTGGGTTTATTCATTGACCGGCAATTTGTCCAGGCGACAACAATCGGGTCGGGAATCGAACGTACTACAGCAGATGTGTTACGTTTATAAATCATAATTGTGATCCAAAATAAATTATAACATAAAAATTAATATACCGTGATAATATTCTAGTGATTCTGACTGCAAAGTCATAGGTCGTGGGTTAGATTCCCACTTAAGACAAATATTGTGTGACGATAACAACGTTTTATGTCAAGTTTAAATATCCATCTTATATTTTTTATTTTTCTATGTATAATATATATGCATTCACAAATATGTAAGTATGTTTATCTATCCTAATACTACCCTCTAACAGAAGACCAACTTAAAGCACCAGCATCCGTGTTGTCGTGTTTCGTTGGTGAGTGTGAGACCGGAGGCCCATTGATGCAGGGGTGACAGTTATCGAGGTAACTGTGTAAGCCTTACACTGGCACGAAGACTGTCATGCCTTTTACGTCCCCAAGCGGGGTGTGAAAAAGCATCTCACAAGGCCGCCATAGTGTGGGTCACCATACTGCATTGTCTGCATTTGTAATGAGTATGGTGACCACAACTCTTGGATTCTATTCATACTTTCCATCAGGCAGAGTAGAGTCACTTTGGCAGGCTCTTAATATGGAAAAAAAACATGTCACACACACACTGAACTAGGCAGAATCTGTAAAGTTTAGTTTCTGCCTAGTTCAGTGTCATAGTTTAGTGTCAAAGTATAGTATCAAGCTGCCGTGTGTAGCATGTGAAAGATTATTATTAGACCAAAAAAACACCTGGTATATTAAAAAAACCAGAAACCCGGTTTACTGTCTTACGATTAAGCCAAAAATATATCGATTTCAGAAAAAAGTGCAGTCAAGCTCATTATAGTAAGCAAAAATCCCCGATAATAACAGAACACATTTACGCACTCCCATAGAACATAATCCTATTGAATTCTCACGTCCAAATAAGCCGATTATACGTAATAGATCGGTACCACTTTTAGCACTGTTTGGCGTAAAATTATTCAACACCCTGCAGTACAAATACATTCGACTTTCACCCTTATTTATAGCACTTAGAGATTGATAATTGTAAAAGTATCATACCAACTTAAGTTAGCCACACAATCGTAACATCGAACAATGATATTGATACCGAAAACATTTCTGACAGATTCCTTGAAATTGACGTCTTTGACACATTTGATAACTGACATCTGTCACTTTTAGGTGCAGTAGAAGGTTTTTTTATGTAATTTATTGGAGTTAATTGCATTTACGATAAGTATGTGAAGGATATCGTATTAATTTCTGTTTCTCTTAATGTATACTGAGAGAAATCTACGGTTCAGTATATTTAAGGTAGTAGAACCACGCTGATTTTAGCAAGAACGGATCAGCTCGATCCGTGCAGTACTATCCTCTCACAGAAGAACAACCGAAAGCGACAACAATCGTGCTGTCGTCTTTCGTTGGTGAGTGCGAGGCCGGAGGTCTATTGATGCTGAAGTGACGGTTATCGTAGTAAGCGTGGGAGTTTTACAAAGCCACGATGGCTGTCATGCCTTTTACGTCCTCAAGCGGGCCGTAAAAAACATTTCACTAGGCCACCATCGTGTGAGTCACCATACTACATTATCTGCATTCGCAATGAGTACGATGATCACAACTCTTTGATTCTACTCATGCTTTCTATCAGGTAAAGTAGAGTGACATAGGCAGGCACTTATGTAATTCGTTTTCCGTTCGTTATCATGTATATGTTGGTTACCGCGGTGATTCTTTAAACTGATATACTTTTTTAATTTTTGATCACAATATATAAGAGCTAATAATATCCAAACAGTTAAATTACGAGTACTTATGAGATTAATGCGCACAAACACAGACAAATATTCTAAAAACTGTTGTTTTGAGTTCTGTTACTTTGATAATTACTCTCTTTTGCGTGCAGCAATTCCCACGGGTACCACCAAATGTCGGACTCGAATCGATCATAAACCGCACGCTGTCTCAGGTACGGAAATCCCTGGAACCCCGACGTACCTCGGGCCACCTACACCTTGTAGATGTCCCCCGTGTGGGAGCCCCATGTTCCCTTTTCTTCCTGCCCCCAAAAGGGTGAACGCGGTCCATAGTGCTCGCATAGGCACCCTTCTGCTTCTGCCAGTGTGACAAATGGCCTCATCTGCCGTTCCCGACCTGCGCTTATGGAGGACGGAGATCGCTTAACGCTCTCCGTCGCCTGAGTCGGTACCTGGTCCGGTCACGGGCCTGGCAAACTGGGAGAGTTTTAAAACTCTTCCGGTCCCGTTTCGCCATTTCCTTCGAAAGCATTTTCGTTCACAGAAAGATACGGCGGAGCTCCACGCGCTCTCGCTCCATATCATTGCCGCAATCATGTTACTGAACGAGAGAATCACCACTCCGATGGCCGCTACGAGATCACGCCTCTGCTACACTCATGCCTGGCATTCCGTCAGTGTCCACGGTCCGTCCATTACAATGATACCACTCAGGAGTTGGCTTCTTGCGGATTAGACACAGGTGATCTCCGAAACATCGTTTTCCAGTAATCACCTGTGTCAGCCGGTATGAAAGGGTCCCGTGACGTAGTTTGAATATTTAATGTACATGAGTACTTTAATGTAAAGACATCAATTTCTTACAATTTTATGTATAGATAGTTTTCAAAATATTGTAACTTTATTGACATAGTTATCAGAAGTAGCATTCTTGAAAGTTTGACCAGTCAAACGAGCGTTTAGTGCATTTGGACATCGAGCCAAGTATTGCTTGTTTCTTACAAATTTAGCTTTTAATGGTTTGTTGAAGCTGGAGTTCTTTACACCTTGAAGTAAAAGCAGATTCAATGTCAATTAAAAGACGATTCTTGGACAAGTTTTTAAGAAAAGAGTCTTGACTTTCATCGAAATCACTTTCAATCTATACTAAGATATCTAATATACTTTTATTTTATCCATATACCATCTTATGGTGGTTATGTCTGACTTGAATCAACCAAATATGCCATACCCTGTCAGATCTTAGTAAAGGCATAACCCTAGAAAGGAAGTCCCTGGAACCTTGAATAACCTCCAGCCATTTACGGCTTGTAGTTGACCCCCTCCTGAGTGGAAACTTTGATGGTCCCTTTCAGACCTCAAAATTGCGCGCGCGCAGTTATCTAATATTCTAAAATAACACTTATAATATCAGTGCAAATGCACTCACAGCAGAAAGATACATTCAAATCTCAGGGTCCATAAAAAGGCATTAAAATAAAAGAATCTTATCATTGTGTGTGTCAAGTGAAGGAGTAGCTGTTGAGCTGCTTATCAACGTAAATTATGTCCAGATTAGCGCAATAAAAACATATTAAATATATATATTTGTTTACTGTCCACTGTGGAGCGCAGTCGCGACTTTATAGTCCCAGTTTACATGCTGCTTAGTTAACCGACTGGAATAAAGTTGAGCTCGGATTATAACTTAACGATAATGCAACAATAATTGCCATGAAAACTCAACTTTGCTGCTATTGACATACAGTGCAATTTTGCTTAATGTTCTGGTCAACTTTGTTGATATGTTATGTATATTGAAAATATGGTATTATATTGTTAATAAATTCAGTGCTATATTATACCTTTATATAAAAGAAAGTAATAAAAATATCAAGGATCAAGCTAAACTGCATTTTTCTGGGTAAATATTTGGTCTGAAAAATCAATCAAGGAAACTGATACTGTGATCAGTTGGTTGAAACTGTGTTTTGGTATAGACAGGCGCAGTTCTTACTAAAACTATTACCTAAAGACTCGTGAATTTGTCAACTTTGCTAAGTATTAACAAGCAGTTAATTTTGAAAATAACAGTAACCATCAAACCATTATGAAAAAGGCGTATTCCAACTTCAAAGGCAGCGGTTTGATTCTTGAATTACATGTGTTCGTCTATCGCATACTTACAGGTGTAAGCTGTCACCTTATCATAACCCACATGAATAACAATTAGTCGACATCCTTAACTAGCTTTATACTTCGAATAGCAGAACCTCGGGTGTAGTTAAAATATTTTTTGTATCTTTTTATTGTAACGTGTCATGTAAACCTAGGTTTAATTAAATCCTGAAGGTTATAATACCTGCGCACGAGTCCACAGACTACTTACTTATATCAGCTTAGTTTCACATAAGCACAGTATAATATAGTATACACTATACATAATCTGTCAGCTAAATTATACTATAATAGTCATGCTTGTCTGATTATACCAAAGGTAGGTATTGTCCAAGTTTATGTTATTGGAATAATCATTAAGAGCTGTTTTATTCATAGAACTTTCCTCCAATGTCACTGTAGTAACTGTGCCAACAATTGTCCTTGGAAACCACAGTGCTATTGACAACTGCCATTGGAATTTACATCACTATTTGTCTATCATTTAGCATTGGAATTTACAGTGACGTTGGCAACTGCAGTGACTTTGGTAGTAATAGTGTTATTGGCAATTGAATCATTATTTCAAATAACAGTTACATTATCAACTGCTGTATTTTTAAAAACTATAGTTATATGAACAACTGCATTGTCATTCGGAATAAAAGTAACATTGAGACCAGTTTTAAATGAATTTTGAACGAATATCACTTTAATTTTATTTACAAAAACGCAGTGAATAAAAAACGTTAATCAATTATTAATACTGTATTCAATATTATTAACAGTTTGTAATTTTATAGCACTGAAAACTTATTATTGTCGTACACATAAAATGTCATTCTGTCATCAATATAAGTCTTGAGGTTTTGTTGTACAGCGAGACTTATTCGCTATAAAATTATTTGAATTTAAAAGTCTACCTGTGACCACGAGCGGTGTAACCCATTCGAAACGTCGGTAAATAAAAGATATCGCAACCTTTTTACGATTATATAGTCCGCTGCATAATCAAACTATGCGTATGTGAAAAATCGCGAAGGTCTAAAAATAATGTCTTGAAAACTGAGTCACTTCGCATTGTGATGAAAACCTCTTTGCTAGAGGAGAGGCCTGTGTCCAGCTGTGATGATGATTATAATTATATTATTATATTTAACTTATTATATATATTTAACTTATTATATTTTTTTATAGCAAACTACCAAAGTGACTCTATTCTGCCTGATGGAAAACATGAATAGAATCCAAGAGCGGTGGTTGCCGTACTCACTGTGAACGAAGACAGTACAGTATGGCGACCCAAGCTATAGCGGCCTAGTGAGATGCTTTTTCACGCCCCGCTCAAAAGACCCGGGATCGTAGTGGGAGGGAAACACGTGCGCTGGTAATGAATTCTAAGCTTTAACTGATTTGCACAGAAAGGAAGAGCCGAACCGTTTAGTTCGGGAGCGTATGTCTACCATTCTGAAACGGTGACTTCCAAGGCCAGCACGAGTTGTCCTGTAGAGGAATATACTGACAATAAAATGGAAATTAGGCATTCACAAACGGGTGTTACGCATAAATTGTATTTTATAACTCATCCAATTTTATTATTTTCACGAGGACTGGTTTCATGACAGCATTGGCTAGGATTAGCAATAAAATATGATAAAGTATACATTTATTTTCCGGCAATTGGCACTACTATTCGGCAACCAGTATGACTGTAAGTACCGATAAAAATCTGTATATTAATCTGAATGACTCCCTCAGCCGCCTACAGAATGGAATAGAGTATCTTGATAGGAGTAATGTCTACAATAATGAAGTGGCTGTTGGATTCCATAAGCCTTGATGACTTTATTTTAAATAGCATATAGATCCACAATGACTACTATTAGTATTTATTTTTGGATTATTAGATGAATCGTTTTGTTCATGCTCGTCGGTTCCTGATGTTTTTCGTGGACCTTTTTTAAAGGATTATCAATTTGAGCGTTCATCAGCGTTACTGCCACAAATATTTGCTCTTTAAATTGCTTTCGTGAGTCTTCTATCATCCATCCTCGCTAAGTGCCAAACCTAGTGATATTATAAAAGTACTTTTTACTGTTGTGTTTCTAGAATTATTGGTAATTACTTACGTCAGTAGGAATTAAAAACAAGCACTATTAAACATTTTAGAACTGTTCAAGAACTTATCTGATAATATTGTATTTTTCTTTCGTTATGAGCGTGTTTTGAAACAATTCAAAGCACCTGTACTAATAGTAAACATGTAAGTACTTAACTAACAAAGTGACGCTTTTGTATTTTTTTTATTGTAGTAAAATATAAATCTTCTTCTTTGCAGTACTAAATAAAAGAACATAAAAAATAATATTGAAACTACACCGATGAGCAACAAATATACACCTGTATGCCATCAATGCCATGGATAGCCCTCTAAATGGAGGCGGTGTAGCTATTTAACTACTTATAGTTCTGTGGATGGAATCTAAGGCGGAATCTAATGTCATGGAGGTGATCAAGATGGCAGGAGGTGCGAGTATTTCTGGTTTACGAAGGGTCTCCTCAACCAAGTGACTCTGGTGACATGTAACGCGTACACGTTCTTGCTAGACTTGCATCTGGTTCAACTCGATGTGGAACTTGGAAAAATTAGGTGGCATATCCTGGGGTCATGTGAGTTTCGAAGAGAGGGGAGGATACCATAATCCTCGATATAGGTCTACTAATATACTTACGAGGGAAATCAGAAATCCCAAGCTGGTGCAGAGTTTCTGGTAAATAAGTTCCTTTCTAACAAAGTCATAGAAACGTTTAACATGTCGTACAGAGGAGCATGCCTCATTGTTAAGTACACCGAGAGGTACAGCCAAGTGGTGCAAGTGTGTGCACCGATCTCGATGCACTCAGATGATAAAGTCAAGGATATGTTCGATGACATATCGAGAGCCCTCCAATTCACTGCTAAGACCCATTACAACGTTCGTATAGAAGCACATGTATAAAAATAGGAGTACAAACTTGTAGCAAACCGGTAGTAGAATCCCATGAATTTGAAAGCAGAAATTATAGGGGCAAAACGACTTCTATTTCCTCGAACGTGAACTGTTCTTCATAAACTCTTTTTTCAAGGAACAGCGCCAAAAGAACATAAACGTGTTCTTGAATGGACGGCCAGTAGCCAGGTGGAGGGACGATCTACGGATGGCTGACAGGAGCTGAATGCAAGTAGCCGAGGATCAAATCAAGTGGTGTGTAATTGCCTAAAGGCTTATGGCTAGCATCGGACTACGATACACTGATGATGACAATATTTCTGGATTCCATGGGAGTAAACACACAATGTGTAAAGAATTCTCGCGGTTTGAACGTCACTCCAAAGAATCTGTGAACGTCCCAAGGGGCTGTATTTTGTACTTCTAAAACTTAATGCAGAAATCAAGTAAAGTTAGGTAAAAGTCTAGTGGGCAAAATTACATATCCACACATATGCTATCCAGCTACATTAAGGGTCACCTTGAAAGGTCATCGCACATTTGTATGTCTCTTGTTAGAAAACAGAAAAATAAGTTTTTTGTTATATTACTTGATATTATGTACAGCACCTGCGTGCGTTAGTTGTGTATATAAATGATTACAGTTGTAACATTTTCTTAATACTTATGTAGTTAGAAAGTGCCTTGTGTACCAGTTGCTAGAATGATTAAAATTGTTGTGTTTTGCTTGGTGAGTCTACTTGATGAATTTAGCAGGAAGAGTAGAGTAACATTGGCAAGTTCTGCATACAGAAAAATAGAAATTCTAACCTTGAATGCGATAGATAAAGCAAGCAAACTTGGGTAAAAGAAACCACAAGTTTGCTCGCTCATCTGTATGTGTACGTATGTGTACGATCTTCAAGAAAACACTTCTTCATAACTAGATATTACTAGTAATAACTGGCATTATTCTAAATCGGTAAAAAGAACAGAATGATTGTATGAGTAAGGTTTAAAATTGTTATTGTGTAAACTATCATTACATATCTCAATCATACGCCTAAGTCTCATTTGAAATTTTTATTGATCCTGTTCTGCGTTACCATTTATCGCAAACTTCGACGTACCTACCACACCGCCATATCCTCTAAGATCATAAATATTGTTGTTTACAGATTTTACATGTTCTCTCATGTACAGGAAACGGGTACCATAAGCACTATAGACATGACCATGATAAAAGCTGTAAGTGTAACCACAGACGAGACGCATCTGAAATCAACTTGGATGAATTTCATGAAAAGTATGGTAAAGATAAAGTGATTATTCTTGTACTGCCACCAAATAAGAAGGGTTGTGACAAGAAGCCTTTGAATTCTGCGACATTGCTGGATACTTCTGATGAAACCTCAGAGGAAAAAAAGTCCAAAACTTCTGATGAAACCTCAGAGGAAAAATAATAGATCAAAACCTATAGTAGGCCCAACGACAAAAGCATTTTAACCACTATGGGTTTACTACGAATCTGTGAATTTTCTTTTTTTTTTGTTTTTCATAAATGTAATCCTCAGTTGTTATCTCAGTAAATATTAAATCTTTTATTGCCAACATTTCTTTTATTATAAAGGCAATGCCTTGTGTCGCGGAGGACCGTGGAGGTCGACTGTACGGTTGTCCTAGTGGTGCACTCTGAGTGCGTTCAAATCCCACATGAGACAATACTTTGTGTGATCCACAAATTGTTGTTCTGAGTCTGGGTGTTCTTCATATCCGTTTCTTGTACGAGTATATTTGAAAAGTCCTTCGCGACACATGAGTTAGCGTGGGCGTTCCCTTTCAGAAAAAATATTTGGCTTCAATTAATACTAAGAATTTCACACATCGTACACACGACACCATTACATTGTATTATACTTTATTTGTTTATACTAACAATCCCAAAGTTAACACTTTTTTTTCTCCTGTTTTCTTAAGTTTCAAATGTCTAATGTTTGTGGTGTTACTATACATTGTTAATGACTGTCACAGTCGCGCAGTGGTAGCGTATGCGGCTGAGTTTGAGGGGTTTCTATGTATGTAAATGTATTATCATAATGTATGACAAACTCAAAGAGTGGACGAGGTCAGAAGTAAGTCTCCCTATAGTCTTCTTAATCATTCTTACTAACTTTGAAGCTGCGTTTTCTTAGCAGTTTTGAATAAAACTCGATACACAATACTGCATAGACATACTTGGTACAATATCTATAAAAATTAAACACAATTAAAAACTGTATTTTATTAATAAAATTGTGATTTGATACAACACTGGCGAGAATTTGAATAAAAATGGGAAATGTATTAAGGTAGTTTACAATTACTTCAGGGTTTAGAAATGATCATCACTGAAAAACACAATAAATTTCTATACTATTGAATATGCTCATAGGTGATTTTATGTCTTTGAATCATGTAACAAAGAGAAATATTTCTATTAGAGTAACACATAATAGCATTCCTTAAATTCCTCGCAATTATATAAAATATAAATAAACTCTTTCAGAAGAAAAATCTTATATATGTTCATGTGTGAACCATTTGTGTTGTGTGGAGGATAGTCACTTGTTTGTGGAAAAAAAAATATGTTCAAACTGATAGTGGTTTGTTTGGTAAGTCGTTTGCAATAAGCTTTTTGAAACTAATATTACCTATTATTCAATGTTCATTCAGCAATTCTAAGTTACAAGGCTCTTTTGTAATGTAGATAGAACAGCAGTTTCGTGAATTAAGATGAATGTTGATCAATGTAAGTTAGAAAGATAGGTGGTAGGTGGTGGTAGGTGTATACATACAATGTATATTTTAGCCTGCCTCATTGGTTAACGTATGCGATTACCGATCAGGAATTCTCGGATGCTATTCTCGGGATGACCTTGATAGTGTTATTGAGTCCTGATTGCAAAAATGCTTAACAATAGCCCGAAGTTTGGAAGATAAGGTGGAACCACTGTACCTCGGAGAGTACGTAAAGCCGTCACTTCTGTGCCTCATCTTGCCCCAGTCATATCCTATCACCGACCCAACCGGATTGTGAAAGTGAGGGAACAGAGAGTGCACTTACGTTCGCACATGCACTTGTGCATTATAATATTTCCAGCGTAGCTGTCAGGTCGCCGTTAAAACTGGTCGCTGTGGTCATAGTCGGCTTTGAATACATTATCATTTTAGTAGTGGCTCTCAGATCATACCTATATTTGTATAACATCGTTTACAAAATATAGCTGTGATCTTTCCTTGACATGAACTGAAGGAAGCTATTATAACTACATGCTTATAGATTACTACATGCTTATAGATTACCATACTTATAGATTATTTTATTGGATCCTGACTGTCTTAAGCCCATGATGATGTGATTTAAATAATCCAGTGATCATTATGTTGAAATAACAACAAAATACGAATCAAGAGGGCTTGCGTCAAACAGGCAACCGGCATAGACTTCAACCATGATAAGAAACAACAAATATAATTTAAAATAACTAAATACTTACAAAAGTCACTAGCAAACAAACAAACATACAGGTGAAGCTAATAAAAGATGTTCTAATAAGAAGATGCTCTATATTGTCCATTATTACTTACAGATTTTAGACGTCCATGTTACCTGGGCACACCATCACGACCGCTATAGACATCATCAGACAACCCAGGACCTCGACCAACTCAACGTAAATCAACACCATGCCCTTAATCCCTTTTGGTTTTTAAGTATCCAGCATAGAAGGCGCCACTGTCTTGCCAATAGCAACGAAAATACAGAAGACAGCAAAAGAAAATTCCATAAATCTAGGCAGAGAAGAAATTCAATGTCGAAAAGCAATAATTTAGATGAAATGTCTAAATCAAAAAGAAACATCTGGTTTCATCATTCAAAAGGCAGACGACATCGTTATCGTAAACTCAAGAAGACTTCTTCACGAACACCCTTTACCACCACCAGCCTTTCTGGAAACATAGAGACTCATAGTTTTACAGAGACACGTACGGAGGAATCGAGATCTGACAGATTACTTCCATTAAGGACCTCAAGCAGTACAACGCAGACCCCAATGAAAACAATACGACTATATAAATCAATACATGAACGACCAAAAACAGAAAGATCGCCACACCAATACCTTGCTCCAGATATCTTTGCCGAATTTTATTCATAATTCACGTTACTTGCGTTATTAAAATATGTATATCTTATTATGGAAAAAAAAATATAAGGAAACAAAACCGACTTCAAAAAAAACCACACGGAATCTTAGCAAGGTTACCCTGAAACACTAAAAAGTGAAAAATTTAGCTACTCTCAAAAAATCTAAATAAACATGAAATTATTTCACTTAGCAATCAAGCCACTTGCGGTTATAATCTGTTATGACTTATTTACAAAATTGCTATGTGACACCTCTTGTCTAAACTAATTACTTACTAATTTAGTATGTGCCAGGTATCTAAAATCTGTTTGAAGTCGGCTCTCCTCCTTTTTGAAGTCGGTTAAAGAATTGTGTACGCTGTCGTGTATATTACTTCTTACAATAATGAAAAAATATCTCAGAAATTTAAGATTGTTATACTAAATCCCAGCACTAAAGTAGCAACGCACAAACTCCAATTGTTAAAATTAGACTCTTCAAGATCAGATAGCTTAAAATGACTGTTGGACTCTTCTGCTGGAAGAGTTAACGCTTTTGATATGAGTGTGTATGAGTATGAGTTTTTAGTATCCATTGTATTGTGTTAATGTTGTGGTATTCATAGATGTATGGTTTATTAGTAATCTGTCCGTGTAGTGATGGATTAAGAGTGCCATCACTCCTATTCATCCCGTGGGTGTGGTAAGAGGTGGCTATGGGAACAAACTACGCAGGTCATCACTGTAAAGAGAAGGAAAATTTGTAACAAATTCTATGTCAACCCACCAAAACCTCCTTTCTAAGGAGAGGCCTATGTCCAGCAGTGGACTATTAAGGTTGTTCATATGGTGATCTGATGTAATCAATAAATCATTTAAATAAACCTAGAAAATCTTAGAAATTAAACTTAAAAGTAACAATCGCTACAAGTTTATAGTAAATGTGTACGGAATATTCCAATGGAAAATATTCACAAACTTTAAGAATATATAAATACTTCAACTTACGATTCAACTGTTTGTAAAATGTCTTGTGATACTTATTTTGATAGATGCGTCAACTGAAATTAAAATATTTAATCTTTTACTCTCAAGGTCGAAGTTGCCCGGCAATAAATGCGCTCTAAATTGAACAGTTGATCTGGATCTGTTCGAGGCACGAGGCGTTCTTTCGCTTCGATTATTACCAATTAATACACCTATTTTCCATTGTGAAGTTTGTATACCTCTTCCTACTATACTTACATTGATAATTTTTCCGTCTTCAACTGTCATTTATATTAGAACAGAATTAGATTAATTTTAAATGAAAATTAAGTTTTCCTTTGAACCAACAAGAAGAGTCAAACTTATAGACTCCTTAGAGTCTATAAGTCTGACTCATCAGTGACGTCACGAGTGAGCTAGATCTATATACTAGAATTATTTCTCTTTGTTGGAAACGAGGTTTTGAAACTAGGTTTGGAAAATAGTTCTGTTATAGGAACTGATTTCCAATGTGACCAGCTCCATTGACAGAAGAAGATGCATAAATTTTGCTCTGTCCGGCCCATCAGCTCTAAAGTGTTCTAATTCTCAAACATACAAGATACTTATATTTTATATGCATGTAACTGAATCTTTTCACATGAACACTTGATATATTTTATACTATTTGAAAAAAATCCCTCTAAGTGTTTCAGAAAACAATAATTTTCAAAAGAAAAAACGGTCCAAACAAAAGTAACGAACAAAGTAAAAAAAACTACGAATTATAATCTATCTACTTGAAAACTTTTATCCAAATAGGTAAGTCTATAATGCCACAATTAACTAACAAACATTCGTCCAAAATTTCGACTTTATATTATTAACGAGAAAAGATAAATATTGCCACGATAATATCATTTGTTAAATTTGAATAAATAAACACTAATTAATATTCGTTTAAACAACCAGAACATTTGGAAATATTTTTCACGGAACACTTGTGTGACGATCTTCTGGTGAACGTACGCTTGTTTGAAGAAATTCAAAAAATTAAAATGTCCAAACTGATATTAATCTTTTTGGTAAGTATTTCAATTGTATCTAACCATAGCTTTTATACACTATATATTTTTTAATCGTATTATTTTACGGTAAATTCAGATTTGTAAAACAACATTTAAGTCTTCTGACTCATTTCTTCTTACTTCAGTTGTACAAAAAGTGTAAATCAATAGCAAATAGTAACCTATACCGTTAAGCAACCGCGTTGAAGATCTCTGTATATAACCAATTTTTTTATATACGTGCTTGGTATTTCTGTATTATACAAAACCTTAATGTTGATAAATACCTACATACCCAACACATAATTAATAGCCTTACTTGCAACTAATCTTACATTTGAACATTCCACCAGTGTCATTACTTGCTTTGTAATATGATATCGCCTTCTTATTTCTTCTGATTTTCTTCATTTATTTCTATTCTATTGTTTATTTACAGATTCTATACGTCAACATAAATTGGGCATTCTTCTACGGCCACCATAATCATCGCCATTACCCTTACAGAGCACACACCTCCCGCAGAGGATTTCATCGCTTTCGACCTTTTATTCACTTTAAGCCATGTTCCCATAAGTCACATTATACAAAACCTACATCACCTACTACAACATCAGCCAATGCAGTAACAACAGGAAACCCAACTGCAGGAACACCAGTAACAACAAACCCTACTACAGCTGCAACAACCCCGCAGCAACAAACTCCAACAACAGAAAGAACAAACCCCACTACAGTTCCGACAACCCCGCAGCAACAAACACCAACAACAACAAACCCTACTACAGCTGCAACAACTCCGCAGCAACAAAACACCAACAACAGGAAGAACAAACCCCACTACAGTACCGACAACCCCACAGCAACAAACACCAACAACAACAAACCCTACTACAGCTGCAACAACTCCACAGCAACAAACACCAACGACAGAAGGTACAAACCCCACTACAGTTCCGACAACCCCGCAGCAACAAACACCAACAACAACAAACCCCACTACAGCTGCAACAACTCCACAGCAACAAACACCAACGACAGCAACTCAATCAACGGAAAGGTCAACAACAGTACAGCCATCGACAGGAGCGCCAACAGCTGTGACAACAACACCAGTTGCAACAGCTTAATAGCTAGGTGGAAACTGCAGCAAGAGAAATTATAGTCGATAGTACTTGTTTGTAAATCAGACAAAAATTTTAATTCAACAATATTAAGTCTGTAAAGATGCAGTACACATAAAACTATAGATATATATTTATAAATATATATATATATATATATATTCAGATAAACTATTTGTTGTTCTTTTCTTTAATTCTTTTTCTTCTTTTTTTCTAAAAAATCAAGTACGGAATAATCAAATGGTGTAAATTAAATTAATAAAGGTTTATAGCAATTTAATCAGAAGTTAATTAGTAATAAGATATTTATTTATTTATTTATTTATACTTTCTGCAAATGAAGTACATTGCATAAGGCCGTCGGCATTTTCTTCTAGTCGACCTTTGGGTGATGCAGAGATGCGTGTAGCAGGTGTAACAATAGATTTAGTAGTGTTGATTTCTAACTTGCGTATAAAATTTTATGTAATACATAATGATATAAATACATATATACATACATATACACATATAAAAGGGAACACATACCTATATATATATACACACACAAATACATACATATTCATACAATGATGAATAGGCAAGTAATCATTCTGATGACTCCGTCAACAAGTCTCCGTAAAGCTTGCGTTTTTTTTTTTTTTTTTTTTTTTTTTTCAACGTGTGGAAACCCCCTCGGGCCGTCACCCCACCGGGGTTTACGGCGGGGTGGTGTGTCGGAATCGGACCGACTAAAACCACACGGTGTGCCACTCTGCGCCTGAGACAGGAGGGATCCGGGAACCGCTGCTATTACGACATCCAGATCCCTCCTAGCGCCTGCCCGCCAAAGCGGGCACCATCTGCGGATAAACTCTCTATATAGGCGACGTACGGCACACGCGGACGTCGCCTCCTCGCGGCTGGCCATTATAGCGGGTGGAGGGGAAAACCCGTCCCGTCCACCCGCGGCCACACTCAAGGCGGCATGAGGCGCTGGTATGCGCGCCTCCGCCGCCCGGCTCGCCGGCGGCGAATTGGGTCCGAGTGGATATCGTCCTCCCGGGCCTTCTCCGCCGCCTCCTTCCGCGAAATTACGTCTTCACAGAAGGTTGCGACCGCGGTAAAACAACTGTCGCTACCGGCCATGGAGCGTATGACGGCCGGTAGCGAGAGATCTCCTCCAATAACTGCAGTGAGGACCCAACGCTGCGCCGCCCAGGCGGAACAAACCGCTAGCGTGTGCTGAGCCGAGTCCTCACTGCAGTCGCAGTGGTAACAGGCGGGACTCAATTCCCTCCTGGCGACCGAGTGCAGATACTTCCCGAAGCAACCATGCCCGGAAAGGACCTGCGTCAGTCGGAAGGAAAGGGTCCCGTGCTGCCGCCCTGCCCACTCGGTGATGACCGGCTGGAGAGCCTCCACGAGGGCAAAGCCAGCACGTGGAGTCTCCAACCGGAACGAACAACGAGCCATCGTGGCTCGACGAGCGGCCTCACGCCACTCGCGCATCTCCTCGGGCGGGGGCCGTATGCCGCTACCCGCCCGGAAGTCAGCCGTCCGCCGATAAACTTCGGCGAGCACTTCCGCCTCCAAATCCCACGGGGGAGTTCCGGCCAGGGCGCACGCCGCCTCCGTCGATACGGTGCGGTAACCGCGTATGGCTCTAACCGCCAATATCCTCTGAGGGCGCCAGAGGCGAGCCCTATTCTGGGCGGTCAGAGCCGCCGCCCACACCGGTGCACCATACAGCGCCATTGACCGAACAACCCCCGTGTATAGCCGTCTCGTTGCGACGCTGGCTCCACCCAAATTGGGCAAAAGTCGCCCAAGAGCAGAAGCAGCGCCGACCAGCTTTGGAGTAAGCTGTCGGAAGTGCTC
Organism: Hypercompe scribonia; assembly: GCA_949316085.1. Classification (NCBI taxonomy): domain Eukaryota; kingdom Metazoa; phylum Arthropoda; class Insecta; order Lepidoptera; family Erebidae; genus Hypercompe; species Hypercompe scribonia. The sequence goes on from OX438989.1 coordinate 16,867,592, forward strand.
GTCGAAGAGCCACCTGCCGTCGAGGATTAGGCCCAGATACTTCATCTGGGCCTTAATCGGTACGAGGACCGAATTGACAACGATGGAGGCACCGGGGGGTGGACCACGACGGGGCCCATGAAACAAAAGGGCTTCCGTCTTATCTAGGGCCACCCGTAAACCCAGCGCCTCAATGCGCCCGACCACCAAAGAGACTCCCACGGTGGCCAGACGCGCCGCCTCTTGAAAGTTCGCCCCCCGGGCCGTGACCAATGTGTCATCTGCGTAACAAATTACGCCCAGCCCGGGGGGAAGACGACCTCGAAGGGCCCAGTCGTATCCCATATTCCACAGGAGTGGTCCGAGAACGGACTCCTGTGGAACACTGCACGACATGGGCCGCCGCCTCAGAATACCATCTCGGTCCTCGTACACGACGGTACGCTCCTCAAGATAGTCTGCCACAAGCCGCCTCAGGTACTCGGGCACCCCGTGGTAGTGGAGTGCTTCCCTGATGCAGCTAAATGGCAGACTATTAAATGCGTTGGCGATGTCCAACGACACCGCCAACAGCACGCCGCCACAGCTCACCGCCTCTTCGGTAACGGCCCTCAGGCGCAGCACAGCATCGACCGTCGAACGCCCCGCCCGAAAACCAAATTGGGCGTCCGACAGATCAGGGCCTACCTCGCAGAGGTGCCGGACGATGCGGGCAGAGAGTATCCTCTCAAACAGTTTACCCGCCTCGTCCAGCAACACAATGGGCCTATAGGCCGCCACCGAATCGGTAGGCCGTCCCGGCTTCCTTAATAGGACCAGCTTCCCGCTTTTCCAGCACTCAGGGAAGCGTCCGGACGACAAGCTAGCGTCCAAGACCTCCCTGAGGCGGTCCGATATGTGGTCGAGGGATCGTGCCAATATTCGGGCAGGTATCCCATCTGGCCCAGGGGCGGTGTTCTTAGAGCGAATCCGTAGAACAACCGCCCCCACCTCCGATTCCCTAACGGGCGGAACATTGTCCTCGTTCCCCCCGTCGTCTCTGGCCATGAAGACCATCGACGGGGGTGTGTGATCCACCCGCCGCGGGAAAAGGCCCTCGACCACATCCCACAGGAAGCTGGGCTGGAGTGTCTCTGTAAGGGGGGGGCCCGACGTGCGGAGCTTTTGTCGCGCCGCACGATAAGGGCGACCCCAGGGGTCACGATCGAGACCCTCCAGCATCTCCTTACGCTTAATTTCCTTGGCGCGGCTGATGGCCAGCTTCAGAGTTTGCCGCGCCTCTCGGTACTCCTCATGAAGCTGGTCTTCCCCGCCTTCTTCGCGGTGTCGCCGCCGACCACGGGTGTAGGACCTCCGGGCACGAGTACAGGCCGCGCGGAGGTCCGCCAACTCCTGGGACCACCAGTAAACTTCCTTCCGTGGAGGCCGACAACCTCGGATGCGGGGCATGGCCGCATCGCAGATTTGCGTAATCGCATCGCGGAAACGACCAGCCCCCATGTCGACCTCCTCGATCGGAGCCTGCGGAGACAGCCAAGAGTGAATAATGGCTGCCTCCTCCAGTAGGTCCCTATTCAGTTTGGCTATAGCCCACCGCGGAAAGCGAGAAGAACGCCGCGCCGCGTGACCCCTACTGGGGTCCTGGGAGCGGGAGAGCTCAAATCGGATATAGAGATGATCCGAGAGCGTCTCAACCTCTTCCAGGACACGCCAGTTCCTTACTCGTGCGGCGAGGGCAGGGGTAGCGAACGAAAGGTCCACTATCGACCCTCCCTGCTGTCGCACACACGTGTTGGTGGAGCCCCTGTTTAGTAAACAGAGGCCCACCGAGGCCGCCCACTCCTCTACGGCCTCGCCCCTAGCGTCCGTCCTGGGGGAACCCCACGCAATGGACTTTGCGTTGAAGTCCACCAGCACTAAGACGTGCCCAGACGTTAGACGCCGCATCGAGGTTTCCAAGTTGTTAAGGAAAACCTCGAAGTCGTTCAAACTCCGGTTGGGGGAGAAGTATACACCATATACAGTGATCCCCCCCCACTCGGCAGCAACATATCCAGTGCCCTTGTCTCTTAGCGATAAGGGCGGGGAATGAGCCGCCGTGGAGCCGACGACTGCCACGGAACCGTCCCGGTCACCCAACCAGTTTGGACGGGGAGGAACATAATAAGGTTCCGCGGCTACGGCAACACCGATCGACCACTGTGCCATGGTTTGCAGAAAAAGGTCCTGCGCCGCGGCACAGTGGTTCAGGTTAGTCTGGACAAGGAGGTTGGAGACTTGGGCCATTACTCGACCGTCTCTACAGCCTCCTCCATGGGCGACGGTATAGACACACGAACGACGTCAGAAGCAGCCTGGGCCGACTGGCTAGCCCCTGACGCCTGCCGAGAACTGCGGGGAGGTTTGCAACCCCCCTGCCCAATCTGGTGATTGGCGGGTTTGTTACCCGCCGCACACGCGGGGCAGTGAGGGGCAGCAGAACAATCTGCCGCCTTGTGCCCCGGTCGACCGCAGCGGAAACATAATCCGCTGCAGTCGAAACAACTGACGCACTTGGCGCGTGTGTGCCCCGATGCCAGGCATTTGTAACACCTCATCGGTCTCGCCGCCAGGACTGTGATCCTAGCGCTCACGAAACCGATGAGCAGCCTGCCGGCGTCGCCCAACATTTTGGCCGACGCTACGGGACAGCTGACCCACACTGCGCCAAGTCCTCCTGGACCGGGGCGGATGGTGCCGACCCTAATGTTGTCCGTGTTGCAACCCGTCTTCTCTCTTACTGCAACACGGACATCCTCGGCCGTTATGGAGTCGTCCAGGCCCGAAATGCGCAATTCTGCGCACTTGGTGAGCCTGGCGATCTTGACACCATCCGTAGCCGTAAACATACTTCGCAATTTCTCGGCAATTGTGTCCGCCGTCTTAGCACCTTCAGCCCCAGGGAACTCGAGGACTCGAGCTCCCGTTTGGGCGAGGCGCATTCTGACACCTACTGTCCCGAAATCGCGTGCGAGACTGTCCCGGGCCCTTTTGAAAATGGCCGCGTAGGACAGCCCGCCGCTAGCTGCCTCCGGCGAAACGGTGACTACCACAGCCGCGCTTTTAGGCGCCTGTAGTTTGCGCGGCGTCTTTGTGGCAGCCACCGCAGCCGATGGCGCCTGCGGGGTAGAGGCTGCTTTTTGTGCAGACCTCTTACCCCGTTTTCGGGACTTTTTAGCCCCCCCGACTACCTGCCAACCATCCGCGGAAGGGGCAGATGTGGAGGGAGCACTTGTGGAGGTGCCAGATACAGCGGTTGGAGTGGGGAGCGGAGGGAACTCCGCCCAAGCCTTTGCCGCTGCTTTGGTCACTGACCTCAGTGCAGGCGTCCGGGCTGTTGCCCTGGCCGCCTGCCGTGCCCTTGTAGCAGTTGCAGGAGCAGCAGAGACCGCCGCCGCCGCCGCGTAGGACACGCGACCGGTCGCAACGGGAAGCGATGCTGATACCGATGCAATCTTCGCTTTATGGGCCGCGAGCGGCGGCCGGACAACAGGGGCTGGTGGCAGCCTTGCCTCCAGACCAGCCAGACGCCCGTCTATCATGCGCCATACTGCATCTGTTATTTGGCGCAGATGGACATCAGGAATGCCACCGAGGTTGGAAGAGGGGGCAGGCTGAGACGGGGACGTGACCGGATCCTCTGTCGCGCGATGCGCCCGGAATTGGGCGAACTGAGCGCTGAGCTCAGCCACTTGCCCCGTCAGACGATCGTTGGCGGCTTGGAGACGAGCCACGTTCCCGATGAGGGTATCCACGACCCCCGCGATAGCGGAAGAGGAGTCCTTAAGGGCTTTCACAAAAGAGCCCTTAAGGTTACTCGACTTGGTGGCCACTTTGTGAATAATGGCCACCGCCGCATTCGCTCTCTCCCGCATGAACGAGGGTGTTTGAGGAACTGGATCCCCCACCATCGGATCCTTTATTTTTAGCAGGAGATCAGCGATCTCCTCCTCCGCTAAAACTTCGCCGTCCGCCCTGACCCGTCTATAGGCTTCCGCCTTACAGAAGACGGAGCCTGACGGGGCCGAGATCGGGGTTCGCGACCTCCCTCTGCGGCTGCTTGCTACCTTAGGAGGTAGCATCTCCTGGAATGTATCGCTCTCCTCATCCCTGGAGCGTCCGCGTTTTCGGCTGTCACTCGGCTCCGTCTCCATGTAGTCCAGCATGTCCGTCCTCGCATTGGAGCTTCCGCCCACGGTAGATCTGGAGCGTAATCGCTCCGATGTTCTTTGGCTCCCAGCAGTCATAATAACTTCTGGGAGCCCCACCGAGGTAGGCATCTCAACCAATGCTTCCTCGTCGTTGGAACAGAAGTCCGCCCTTGCACTTTTCTGCATGCCACCATCTATCTCCTTCTTTCCTTCCTTAGTTTTAATATTTTTAATTTGAATTTTCATAATTGAACCCACGAGATGGGGAGAAGAAAGGTCGACCCGGGCAGAGATCCCCAATACCCGGGCAAGCGTAAATTTGTGCCCAACCGAGGGGTCCGCAGGTGCCCCGGCTGGGAGTGCGCTTACGACTGAACTACCCATCAGCCATGCATCCCCTGGTCACGCACCAGAACACGGGATTCGGGGTAATTTTTTAGAGAGGTTTTCTTCCTCGCAGTCCGGGCAGTTAAGCCAAGACCCTCGCCGCCGATTGGAGTCGCGAGACTCCAACTCGGGATTACGATATGCCGACGGCGGCAGGGAGACTACGTCTCCTGATGCCTGCTCGGTGGCAGTGTAAGTGCACACCGAGCCCGTCCTACCTTTTCAACCGCTGAACGGAGGAACTCCGACCCTAGAGAAGGTCCCACCATCGTGATTTTTTAACGAGGTTTTCCTCCTCAATGCTCCGAAGAGCGAAGAGCGAAGAACCAACAGAGGATCCGACAGACACACCCGCTCTGTTGGACCAAGTCTCGGCCGAATTGCCGAAGAAAATGACTTCCTCTTCGTGCTAGAATATTAGCCGTTGGCAGTGATGAACAACACCATCGCCAACGTTTCCAGGGTGCACCACGTGGAGGTTTTCTAGCCCAGCACCCCTCCGTAAAGCTTGCGTACTCTAACCTTAAAGGTTAGTGGGTTAACAGACCTTCTTATATCTAGGGGGAGAGCGTTCCAGAGGTTTACAGCTTGGACAGTAAAGGACGAATGGACAATACGGGAATTATGTGATGGACAGAGAAGGAGGAGATTATCGGAGGAACGAAGATTTCTGTCGTGGTTAGAGCAAAGATATTGTATCTGAGTTGTTAGGTAAGCAGGTGGGTTAGAAGAGTGGATAAGGGAGTATAACTTAGTCAACGCCCGCAAGCTCCGGCGCTGTCTAATAGGTAACCATGACAGTTGCCTCCGATAAGCGGATACATGATCATACTTACGTAAGTTGAATATGAACCGAATGCAATTGTTGAAAAGACGGTCTAATTTGTTGAGCAGATTTGCATTCAGGTCGAGGTAACACACATCACCATAGTCGATGATTGGCAAAATTAAGGCATAGACTAGCGTAATCTTGGTTTTTATGGGGAGAAAGTTTTTTAGTCTATAGAGGCCACGTAAAATATTTGTGACCTTTTGACTGACACTGGTTACCTGAACCTGCAAATTCAAATTTGTATCTATGTGTAAGCCGAGGTCCTTAACCGATTGGTTAATGGGCAACACTGTACCGTCATAAATGATACCAGCGACAGCGTCAGGATCAATTCTACCCATCATTCTGGGACTTCCTAAGAAAATCGCTTGACATTTACCCGGATTCACGTTTAAGCCGAAACTGCTGGACCAGTTTTTTATGGTGTCTAGGTCATGGTTAATATTGGCTATAGCTTCATTTAAGTTTTCAACTCTCGCATGTGAGTAGATCTGCAAGTCGTCTGCATACAGATGATACGAACACCGAAGTTTGTGAGTTATGAGGTAGATAAATAGCGAAAAGAGAAGAGGGGAAAGAATACCGCCTTGTGGCACGCCAGAGTCTAGTTCGGCCCATAGCGATGACGAATTATCAGTTCGGACAGACTGCTGGCGTCCACGAAGATAGGATGAAAACCATTCCAGTGCATCGTCAGAAATCATGAAGTGGGCAAGTATTGCCAGTAGGATCTCGTGGTTCACAGCACTGAAAGCGTTTGAGAAGTCAATTAAAGCGAGAACAGTTATTTTGCCCTCCTCCATTGCCGCCTTAATGTCAAGCGTTACCTTGAGCAAAGCTGTCCCTGTACTATGTCCAGGTCGGAATCCTGACTGATACTTACTGAGTAAATTATTCCGATAAATGAAGTGAGACAGTTGCTTATGTACACAGGCTTCCAGTACTTTGGACAGGAAAGGGAGAATGGATATTGGACGAAAATGGGAAGGGAGGGAGGGAATAGGTACTTTAGCCAATGGGCGTACATAAGCCTTGCGCCATAAGGAGGGAAAGACGTTGGAATCAAGGGAATAGTTAATTATGTGGGTGATGGCTAGTAAGAGCTGGTCCAGGATAGTAGTCACCATAAAACGACTAATGTTATCATTACCAGTGGCTTTGGATTTGATAGAAACAAGAAACCGCCGGACATCCTCTGATGCAACTGGAGAAAAGTCGAAGGGGTTTATAGTAGGTTTAGGCAGGCGGGCCACGGAATCGATAGTTTGGGATTTGCTATGATGATCCAAGATAATAGAAGTGGTGAAATGACGATTGATATCATCTACAGCAATGCCCACTGGAAGATCCGCGTGGCGCCTGCTACCGATGCCGAGAGTCCTCAGGAACTTCCAAATATCGGCAGAAGAAGATATAGAAATGTTATCGAGAATATAACGGCGTTTGGCATTACGTATCATCTGATTGCACTTGTTTCTAGCAATTTTGTAGGCAAGCCAGGCATCATCACTTCGAGTTCTTTTAAAACGCCGAAAAGCTCCATCCCTGCTCCGCATTGCACTACGGATGCTATTTGTCAACCAAGGTGCGGGGGGATGTTTAAGTTTGATATTCCTCAATGGCGCATGAGTGTTGTATAGGTGTAATATATTTTCGTTCAGTATATGAACCCTTTCGTCGATAGTGCCAGCTGTCGTTAAGGGTTCCCAGTTGATGTGGGAAGCATCTTCCCGGAGTTTGTCCAGATTCATACGTCCAAAACAGCGTCTGGACATCGTTTTCAGTTTAGGCTTTGGCGTTTTAATCTTGTATGAAAGATATACCAGATCATGAAGTGAGAAACCAGGCGCTAGATGCTGGCCATGTGATGAGACATTTTCAGGGGACGAAGTAATTATAAGATCAAGGAAGGTGTCTTCGCGGGGGGAACTGTGACACAGTAGATCAGTATTGAAATCGCCCATGATGATGTGATGTTCATACTCAGACCCCAAAGATTCTAAAACCGATTCGAATACGGTGAAGTAATCAGTAGCCGGGGGACAGTATACGACACCTAGAACAAGTTTGATTCCTCTGACAGAAACCTCAAGGAAGAGATACTCGGCGGGTGAGTCAGGTGGTGATTTGGAGGCAAGACTATAAGAAAAGTCGGAACGTATATATATTGCAACACCACCGCCCCTTTTGTTTACCCTGTCATTCCTGATGAGAACATAGCCTGGTAGGGGGTAACAGGTGCTAAGAAGTTGGGGCTTGAGCCATGTCTCGGAAATCAATATGGCGTCCACATTTGAACCATTGAAGGTTTCCCATAAGTCGCTATAGTGACTCGGTATACTTTGAGCATTTATGTGGCAAACGTAAAAGAAACGTGGACACTTTTGGTTAAAAGTACTGCGTAATATATCCCCGAGGGTATCAGTTATCGAAGTAAAACTTTCATTTGCTGATGAATTTTCAGAGCCGCTGGCGGAGTAGTAGGGGTCGACATCAGTCATAATGCAGAATATGAATTAAAATAAATATTAAAATAATAAATATAAATAGATATTATTAATAACGAATATTACGAGCGATCAAAATTATTAAATCAAATGAAGGAATTCAATACTCACGTCAATGCACCACCCGCCGGCTTACACTAGTATTTTTGGAGTATAACAACAAGAACGATATTACTTAATATTATTTTTATGGTAAATATTAAAAAGAGTGAGAAAACATGAAATACAACGTTCAACAAACCAGATCAGTTATAAAGTAAGAGTGAGCAAAGTAATCGTTTTAAAGACGTCGATGAGTGATACGAGAATATGCGTGAATATGGAACGCATGAAATAAAGAACTGTAGTCTTAAACGTCAACTGACTAACTTTGACACTTTAATTACCTAATTTTGTTGTTGTTATTATAGCATTGTAAAATAATGAAGGTAGAGAAAGGTAATAGATAATTGTATAAAAAGACCTAATACATATATAAATAAAGATACTGTTTTCTTTTAAAAATAAAAGAAAATTATATAAATAAAGTTCAAAAAACCTACAATCTACAATAATTTGACGATAATCGAAGATGTGTGATACAACTATCGCGTTCATTAAATATATATTGTCTTTAAGAAATCTATGGGGGTTGTTTACTTATATTTAAAATTCAAACGATTAATTTTGAGATATAATAAATATAGCATTGGCCTAAATAATTAATTTTATAACAGATTAAATGATATCATTCCAATGTAACATCTACTACTACTACTAATGCTCTTGAGTACCTGTAATCCATGAAAATACGATATTAGTCCATTTCGTGAAAAGGGACAAAAGTATGTAACAGGAAGACGGAGAGACACATTTATTTTTGTTTTTTTCTATATTAAGAGACTGCCACAGTGACTCTACTCTGCCTGATGGAAAGCATGAATAGAATCCAAGAGTTGTGGTCACCATACTCATTACAAATGCAGACAATGCAGTATGGTGACCCACACTGTGGCGGCCTTGTGAGATGCTTTTTCACGCCCCACTTGGGTACGTAAAAGGCATGACAGTCATCGTGACAGTGTAAGGCTTACACAGTTACCACGATAACTGTCACCCCTGCATCAATTGGCCTCCGGTCTCACACTCATCGACGAAACACGACAACACGGATGCTGGCGCTTTAGGTTGGTCTTCTGTGGGAGGGCAGTACTGCCCCGGTCGAGCCAGCCTGCTCGTGCTGAAATCTACTACCGTGGCTCTACTACCTAGTAAACCAATCAGTATGTATCAGGCAATATCGCATGTTTCACGTCATATGTGACTACTATGAGGCTTTCACATATTTTGTTTGTTTACAGAAGGACTCACATCGACACAGATTTAATGTCTATATTACTAATACGCGCACAGTAGCTTGACCGCGGGCGTCTTCTGCAAGACATCATCGTGTACTTGGTAATATAGACTTTAAAACACAGTGTACATGATTTATTATGGTTAAAAATTGTAAAATTCGTGCCGTCGTCAACCGCTCGGTGGAAATTACCCTTACTTAGTCGATTTACATAACAATGGTTAGAATGTTTATGAGTAATAATAATTGTATTCCAAACTTCTTGTTGTTGATTTCATAAAAAATGTCTTAACTAAACCATAAAATGCTTTTCCTAATTCTTAATAGGTAGAACCCTTCTGAAGGAATGTTGCACCACTCTCAACTGCTCTTTCTGAACTCAAATTGTGATGGTTTTGAGTTCGTTTGTTTGATTGAATGCGCCAATCTAAGGAGACATTATTTTACAATTGGCTAGATTATTTATAGCGAAAGGCTACAACCTATAAAAGATCATGCTCAAACCAAAAGGGGCCTAGCTTCAATGCAAAATGCTAAGAACACGGGATACATTTATTCTTTTTGAGAGATGATTTTTATCTATTCAATTCACATTGTACATACATATTTCATATAAATAAAGTAGGTATTAATAATGTCATTATTACCATGGCATTTGCATTCTTTAAAGTAATGTTAAAATTTTTCATTTAAAAACACCTGTGGTAAGAGTCAAATTCTCATCAGATTATTGGTTGTAATTTTTAGGTAGTAGAGGCACGCTGATTTCAGCACGAGCGGGCCGGCTCGACCGGGGCAGTACTACCCTCCCACAGAAGACCAACCTAAAGCGCCAGCATCCGTGTTGTCGTGTTTCGTTGGTGAGTGTGAGACCGGAGGCTCATTGATGCAGGGGTGACAGTTATCGTGGTAACTGTGTAAGCCTTACACTGTCACGATGACTGTCATGCCTTTTACGTCCCCAAGCGGGGTGTAAAAAGCATCTCACTAGGCTGCTATAGTATGGGTCACCATACTGTATTGTCTGCATTTGCAGTGAGTATGATGACCACAACTCTTGGATTCTATTCATGCTTTCCATCAGGCAGAGTAGAGTCACTTTGGAAGGCTCTTAATTCAGAAAAAAAATGAAATTCTCATGCTGTATTCTATTGGGTGTTGAACAAACAACCTAGGAAGTGGAAAGAGGAATATCAAAACTTTATTGAAAAAATTATACTGAAAATCTTGAGTCTTCACTCAAAGACTTAAATTCTTGGGATTCTGCAAAAAGGTTAAAAAATCATTATCAACAAAATTATTACTTTGAGTGTAGCAGTTCCAAGGAGAAAATGGTAAAAATATAAATCTTACTAATATTACTAATGGAAAACACTACCATTGAGTTTCTTGATTTTTGATAAAGGACATTTTTTACCGTCAGCTAGTTTTTAATAAGAGTAAGACCAGAGACAGAAAGAGAGACAAATTTACATGCACTATATTCTTGAATTTCAAGTTGATCGGGCATACTTAAATCCAGTACTTCCTATCCTCACTGCTAAGTCTCAGCCATGGTGCCAATTCAAGCTCAGAAGAAAGAAAGAAGAAGTGTGAAGAGCGTAATCACTTGTTCTATTTCTGAGTATAATTTCTCTATGATTTAAATCTGTAAAATAAGAATAGTATATATTTTTGAAGGTAGTAGAGCTACACTGATTTCAGCACGAATAGGCTGGCTCGACCGCGGAAGTGCTACCCTCTCATAAAAGAAAGACCTAAAGTGACAGCATCTGACCTGCTCCTTCGTTCTTTGGCGAATGTGAGACCGGAGGCCCATTGATACAGGGGTGAGAGTTAGCCTGGTAGGAGTGTAAGTTTTATACCGCCTCGATGACTGTCATGCGTGTTACGTCCCTAAGCAGGGCTTGAAAAAGTATCTCACTACGCCACTGTAATGTAAATCACCATACGGTATTACCTGCATTCACAATGAGTATCATCAGGCGGAGTAGAGTCACTTTGGTAGGCTCTTAAAATGAAAAAAAACATATGAGTGTGTTCATCAGTAGTCTGTTTACAATCACCATTACTATTGATTCTATTGTGAGCTCTGTTTGCAATTTTTAGTCAATCGTTTAAGAAAGCTGTAGGAAACAACGACTGTTTACAGGTGAAACTCGAGAGAAAGGCTAGTTGTTAATAAATACTGTTTATTCATAAATGTTTTATTATTTCATGAGTAGAAAATAACTAACAAGAAATAATGACATTATTATATCCTGTCCATTCAACAATCACAAGTTGTTATTTAATAAATCATATAATTATACGGCGCAGAAATATATTTTCTTGACTATAGCACTAGTTAGTTTCTATATCGATATGAATAAAAGTGTAATAAATGAATCACGGTTACTCAAAATTAACATTTTTGCTCAAACACTCGATTGTAATATGTGTTCTTAACACTTTAGAGCTTAAAAATGTCTCAACAATTAGGGGTGTATCTGGTTAAAATTTAAATATGTTTATAACAATTACTGTCCGTGTGGTGACGGATTAAGAATACATAGTGTTACCACCCTTATTTATCCCGTGGGTGTCGTATGAGACGACTAAGGAACCAAGTATATAAGACAACAACATTATGAAGAGAAGGAAAACTTGAAACAAACCCTATTCCAACCCGTCTGGCCAGCGTGGAATAGTAGGCCAAAACCTTCTTGCTAAGGAGAGGCCTATGTCTAACAGTGGACTGTTAAAGGTTGTTGATGATAACAGTTACATTACAGAAGTTACATTAGAATTGCATGATATTCATATGTATGTATTTTATTTTGTGAGTACTTCTGAAATCAGAAAGTATAAATAATGTAGTGGTGATGCCATTGTGGTATAGAAAACCGAAACCTCCTTTCTAAAGAGAGGTTTATATCCTAATAAAGGTTGTTGATAGTGATGATAATGATGACGATGATGATGATGGTGATGATGATAATGATGATGATGATTAACATTTGTTATACACTTTTCGAAATATTTACCAAGAGTAGTTTACAGGGATATTTTTTTTGTATACTGTTATGAGGTTTATCATGATTTATAAATTAAACATTATCTATATTAAACATATCCTTATTTACAGGTACTAACTTTAAACTTCCAGTTCAACATGACTCTAAACAAAAACCAGGTATATAGGAAGAATTATGATCTGAAAGATGTTGTCACTTATGGAAAAATAAACGACTGTAATTAATGAGTGGAAGCAAAAAAAAAGTGTACAGCCATCTGGATTAAATATAAACAACCCTGGAAGATCCTGGTATCACGATTTTTCACAGGGTCGATATCTTTACATACACTATAACAAAAGAAATACTGTGAGTCTACCAGAAAAAACAACCAATAAAAAAATGATCAACACGAAGCTCATCCAAAAGTTACCAACTACTAAGACCGCAACAAAGAAACTGGGTACGGTTTATCTGAAAAAAGATTTAATAGAAACAACAACTACAGAAGAACTTGTGATAGATATACCATTTCTCCTTTACTGGCTCGAAAAATCAGTCCTAAAAATTTTTGCAGATCAATTACCATCCAATAATCCCATTGTAACAAAAAAAGAAACGGAAAATTAATTAAATTGGCAATGGAAAAGTTAAAACTGGAAAGACTGGCAGCAAAACAAAAAACAACAGCAAAACTAACAACAAAAACAACTAAGTCAAAACTGAAAAAAACAATGAACAAACCAGCTTTAAGTTGTTGGATTAAACAGAGGTGCATCACAAAAAACACCACCTAATAAAATTTTAACGAAACGAACGACAGAAATACTTCAATTCAGTCAAAAAACTGGTTCTTTAGTCACAATTATTACAAAGAAACTAACAGTGACAAAATCTACCACGAAAAAGATAGATTCAGGAAAATGACCATTGAAAAGTCAGCTAATAGAAACAATTTAAATGAAATTGCTGAGTGGAAGAAAAATTTTGAAGACAAAAAACTTACCACAACCAAGTTAGATAAAAAAAAATCTTCAAAAGTAAAAGTAAGAGGTGTTGATAAAACCGATTTCAGAATAACATCAACTACGAAAACACTTAGAAATGAACCGGCAATAGAATGTTTGCTGCAAAAAAGTGGACAACATCGGGGCTATTACGATTGTATTAATGTGAAATGATGTAAAAGAAATGATCAATTCCAAATTCAACACGGGGAATTATTGTTACAAGCACTCTTGCAAGTCAAGTTACTATTTTATTTTCATAACATATTTCCAAATCAACCTACAGCCGTCCACTGCTGAACGAAGGTCTCCCCCAAAGAGCGCTAACCATCCCGGTCTTGGGTAATCCGCCTCCATCCGCTGCCAGCCATCTTCAAGTCGTCGGTTGATTTGTACATATTGGCATGGTATTACTCCTAGATACATTCTCAGAGTGAACGATTAAGCCACACTCGAGTGATGCTGAGGAAAATACACATCTCCGCTCTACAACCAGTAGGTAATAGAGGTGGAGAAGTGTTGCCACTTCTACTCCACGCGAAGATTGTAAGCAATAGACTTCTGATAATAATGATATTGTTAATATCCTTTAACTAGTAAAGATAATGAATACCCTAAATGTACACAATTATTGCACAGTTATTTTGAATAGGAATTGAAAAAAAAACGAAGTAGTATTGTGTTATTTACGACAAGATTCTAGAATACATTCTAGCTACTATCTCCCATGCAGTATAAGAAGACAATTCTATAGCATAGAACCTCAAATATAATAAATTGTGTACACATGGGAGTGGGTATTACAGACGAATCAAGATGTCATATATTTTGAGTCGTTTCGTGTTTATTATAATAAATCTCTTAGAACCCAGTTTCAATAGTTGCTGGTATATCAAATTTTACACATTTTGCTTCATTTCTGAGTATTCAGACATTCTTCAACTTATCTATAATATTGAAGAACTAGATGTTGATGTACCACTATAAAAATTCAAGATCAAGCCAAAGAAATACAAATTTATCAACAACTAAAATACTTCTATTGTAAGGTATGAATAAAAAAAATGGTTAAATGTTACTATGATTAAGCTAAGGTTTCACGAAATGTCAGTATATAAGTTTGTTTTCTTTTTTGTAATCAATATTTTCGTTAACTGAGGAAGAACACACGGCTCCATTTGGCTCGGTTACATTGTAATCCTGTTTGTGTTATATCTTTGTACCAAATCCAAATATATGAATACTTTAACAATTGTTTCATAAATGTATCAAATACACGTTTTCAATAAAAATCAAATTATTTATAAGTTCAGATAATTTTATTATATTCTTATGTCATGCACATGACAAAATATGCTTATTAATGACTTTGAATTCATATTATATATATATTTTCTATATTAAGAGCCTGCCAAAGTAACTCTACCATGCCTGATGGAAAGCATGAATAGAATCCAAGAGTAGTGATCACCATACTCATCGCAAATGCAGACAATGCAGTATGGTGACTCACACTATGGCGGCCTTGTGAAATGCTTCTTCACACCCTGCTTGGGGACGTAAAAGGCATGACAGTCATCCTGACAGTATACGGCTTACGCAGTTACCACGATAACTGTCACCCCTGCATCAATGGGCCTCCGGTCTCACACTCACCAACGAAACACGACAACACAGATGCTGTCGCTTTAGGTTGGTCTTCTGTGGGAGGGTAGTACTGCCCCGGTCGAACCGGCCCGCTCGTGCTGAAATCAGCGTGGCTCTACTACCTAGTGTTTTCCTAGTATTTTCATCTTTTACAAATCACACACGGTCATTTGGTCACAAATTAGGCAAACCTTGTATTACGAAAATATTTAAATATTTTAAAAATATACAATTTATAGGCAAATAACCTAGACCTGGAAAATATGATGGCACTCATCATGTAATATTTGTTTTGGGTGAGAATCGAAACCACGACCTCTGGCTGGGCAGTCAGGGTCGCCAACTTCTAAACCAACAGAGTAATCCATTACATTTTAATATATTAAGATAATATTTAAAATTAAATTCTAAATAACTAAATCTGTGGAGTATATAGCTGTGTGTGTGTGTGTGTGTATGTAAATGTGACTGTTGTATTATATAACCGATGCAATTAAGTCTTCAGTGTCTTCGTAGGTTAAGCCAAGCAGCCCTTTCGTTGGGGACTTCAACGCAAAGTCCATTGCGTGGGGTTCCCCCAGGACGGAGGCTAGGGGCGAAGCCGCAGAGGAGTGGGCGGCCTCGGTGGGCCTCTGTTTACTAAACAGGGGCTCGACCAACACGTGCGTGCGACAGCAGGGAGGGTCGATAGTGGACCTTTCGTTCGCTACCTCTGCCCTCGCCGCACGAGTAAGGAACTGGCGTGTCCTGGAAGAGGTTGAGACGCTCTCGGACCATCTCTATATCCGATTTGAGCTCTCCCGGTCCCAGGACCCCAGAAGGGGTCACATGGCGCGGCGTCCTTCTCGCTTTCCGCGGAGGGCTGTAGCTAAATTGAACAGAAACCTACTAGAGGAGGCAGCCATCATTCACTCTTGGCTGTCTCCACAGGCTCCGACCGAGGAGGTCGATATGGGGGCTGGTCGCTTTCGTGACGTAATTACGCAAATCTGCGATGCGGCCATGCCCCGCATCCGAGGTTGTCGGCCTCCACGGAAGGAGGTTTACTGGTGGTCCCAGGAGTTGGCGGACCTCCGCACGGCCTGTACTCGTGCCCGGAGGTCCTACGCTCGTAGTCGGCGGCGACACCACGAAGAAGGCGGGGAGGACCAGCTTCATGAGGAGTACCGACAGGCGCGGAAAACTCTGAAGCTGGCCATCAGCCGCGCCAAAGAAACTAAGAGAAAGGAGATGCTGGAGGGTCTCGATCGTGACCCCTGGGGTCGCCCTTATCGTGCGGCGCGACAAAAGCTCCGCACGTCGGCCCCCCCCCCTTACAGAGACACTCCAGCCCAGCTTCCTGCAGGAAGGCCTTTTCCCGCAGCGGGTGGAGCACACACCCCCGTCGATGGCCTTCATGGTCGGAGACGACGGGGGACACGAGGGCAATGTTCCGCCCGTTGGGGAATCGGAGATAGGGGCGGTTGTTCTACGGATTCGCTCTAAGAACACCGCCCCTGGGCCAGATGGGATACCTGCCCGAGTATTGGCACGAACCCTCGACCAAATGTCGGATCGCCTCAGGGGGGCCTGAACGCCAGCTTGGCGTCCAGACGCTTCCCTGAGTGCTGGAAAAGCGGGAAGCTGGTCATATTAAGGAGGCCGGGACGGCCAGCCGAATCGGTAGCGGCCTATAGGCCCATCGTGTTGCTGGACGAGGCGGGTAAACTGTTTGAGAGGATACTCTCTGCCCGCATCGTCCGGCACCTCCGCGAGGTGGGCCCCGATCTGTCGGACGCCCAATTCGGTTTTCGAGCGGGGCGTTCGACAGCCGATGCTGTGTTACGCCTGAGGACCGTTACTGAAGAGGCGGCGGGCTGGGCGTAATTTGTTACGCCGATGACACATTGGTCACGGCCCGGAGAGTGAACTTTCAAGAGGCGGCATGCCTGGCCACCATGGGAGTTTCTCTGGTGGTCGGGCGTATTGAGGCGCTGGGTTTGCGGGTGGCCCTGGACAAGACGGAGGCGCTTTTGTTCCATGGGCCCCTTCGTGGTCCACCTTCCGGCGCCTCCATCGTAGTCAATTCGGTCCTCGTACCGGTTCAGGCCCAGATGAAGTATCTGGGCCTGATCTTTGACGGCAGGTGGCTTTTCGACCAGCACTTCCGGCAGCTTTCTCCAAAGCTGGTCGGCGCTGCTTCTGCCCTTGGGCGACTTTTGCCTAATTTGGGTGGAGCCAGCGTCGCGACGAGACGGCTATACACGGGGGTTGTCCGGTCAATGGCGCTGTATGGTGCGCCGGTATGGGCAACGGCTCTGACCGCCCAGAATAGGGCTCACCTCTGGCGCCCTCAGAGGATATTGGTGGTTAGAGCC
Source organism: Hypercompe scribonia (assembly GCA_949316085.1). NCBI lineage: Eukaryota > Metazoa > Arthropoda > Insecta > Lepidoptera > Erebidae > Hypercompe > Hypercompe scribonia. The sequence goes on from OX438989.1 coordinate 16,884,830, forward strand.
ATACGCGGTTACCGCACCGTATCGATGGAGGCGGCTTGCGCCTTGGCAGGAACTTCCCCGTGAGATTTGGAGGCGGAAGTGCTCGCAGAAGTTTATCGGCGAACGGCTGACTTCCGGGCACCCGAAGAGATACGCGAGTGGCGAGAGGCCGCTCGTCTAGCCACGAGGCTCTCCAGCCGGTCATCGCCGAGTGGGCAGGGCGAAAGCACGGGACCCTTTCCTTCCAACTGACGCAGGCCCTCCCGGGCACGGTTGCTTCGGGAAGTATCTGCACTCGGTCGCCAGGAGGGAATTGAGTCCCGCCTGTCACCACTGCGACTGCAGTGAGGACTCGGCTCGTGGGGTCCTTACTGCAGTTATTGGAGGAGATCTCTCGCTACCGGCCGTCATACGCTCCATGGTCGGTAGCGACAGTTGTTTTACCGCGGTCGCAACCTTCTGCGAAGACGTAATTTCGCGGAAGGAGGCGGCGGAGAAGGCCCGGGAGGACGACCTTCACTCGGACCCAATTCGCCGCCGGCGTACCAGGCGGCGGAGACGCGCGTACCAGCGTCTCATGCCGCCTTGAGTGTGGCCGCGGATGGACGGGACGGGTTTTCCTCTCCATCCGCTATAGTGGCCAGCCGCGAGGAGGTGACGTCCGCGTGTGCCATACGTCGCCTAAAAGGAGAGTTTTATCCGCAGATGGTGCCCGTGTGAGCGGGCAGGCGCTAGGAGGGATGTGGATGTCGTAATAACAGCTGTTCCCGGTCCCTCCTATGTCAGGCGCAGAGTGACACACCGTGTGGTTTTAGTCGGTCCGATTCCGACACACTATCCCGCCGTAAACCCCGGTGGGGTGACGGCCCGAGGGGGTTTCCACACGTTAAAAAAAAAAGCAGCCCTTTCGTAACTCGTGATTTGCACTCTAACATAGTAGTGGGATATATGTTCAATATTTTGTTAATTTTGTTGTATAAACAGGGGGTAAAAAAGTTAAAGTGTCGTTTGGCCAGTTGTATTTTACACAATTGTATTTGGCAAACTTTATCTATTCTACGTTTCTTCGGAGGAGGAATAAAGGGGAGATCTGCGTGCTTTCGAAGTACAACTGTTAAAAGGAAGAGTTTTTTAACAGTTAAAATCTCAAGTTCATTGTATAACTGAGTTGTAGCGAACCATATAGGCTTAAGGGACATGATTTTTAATACACCTCTATGTGCTCTTTCGAGAGTAAGGAGTTTGACTCTATCCTGCCACTGACTGCACTAATGTTAAAAATATAATTTTTATTGCCGGGAAGTCGAGAACTGAACTCAGCTTCCTGAACAGATACATGAGTTTCCTAATTCTACCGGTAGTTATTTTGATATGTTCTCTCCAAGAAAGATGATTGTCAATCCAGACCCCAAGATATTTGATTTTGGATTCACAATCGATTTACAAACAGTTGCAGACAGCTTTTCTTTCACAATCAGGGACGTGAGCTACTACATAGGATAAAAGAGGGAGGAGGAAGTGAGGCCGAGCTTGGTGAGAAGGTGAGGCATTTAGTTAGCACGACTCTAAAGTAAGAGAACAAGCGACTTATAGTTATCCACAATAGAAGCAGCTCTTATTCAAATCAATTAGTCAAACTCCTGCCCCTTATCAACTGTTATAGTGAAGTACACAGTCTTTGGAAAATATATACAACTAAAATGTAAGGCGTATTTAAAAATGCTTTCAAAAGACATGTAAAACTCTATTTTTACCACGAATTTGAACCATCAAACACATTAGCCACAGAATGAAAGTGGCTCTGTAAACCGTTTTCCCAGGAGTATACAGCCTATTTATTTATGAGGTCTCAATATTTGTTAGGGTTAATAAAATCTATTTATTGCACCTTTATAAGCCTCAGAAGTCAATAATACACGACAATGTGATTTGTGTTGTCTATATATATGAACTTACCCACAAAAGACGTGTTTCACATGGTTCCTATATTTTGAAATCAATGACGTAAAGAAATAAGGTCAAATAATACTTCTTTGTTAAACAGCTACAGGTTCCATCACCAAAAAGTAAAGTCTGAGTGTCTCAGACTTTACCGCGTTACGTCACCTAGAACAGAGATTTTACCCGAAAGTGGTGCCTACGTTATTGAAGATAGGCACTAGGAGGGTTTTTGAGGTCTTAATAATAGCTGTTCTCGGGTACTTGGCGCATCATTTGGCTTTAACTGGTTCTTTTTCAACACACCACCTTATCGCTAGTCCCGGTTGGATGACAGCCGGAAGGGATTAACATATAATAAAAAGGCCAGCAATGTAATGATTTCAGTTGTACAAACCAATCGCCGCGTGCGATTCAGACTGACCTTTAAGAAATCATAGTGTAGAGGGAATGAGTGTCATGTCCCTCCGACACAAAGGGAGGATCCTCTGACCAGGCGAGGTGATCATGCCTGGCGGGCCACGGCCCAACGGTTGATGTTGGGATGTTGTATATATGCTCATTGCCACGCGAATCTATATCGCGATACAAGATTAGTAGTTGCATTGTAGTTCATTACATTCATACGTTTCGTTTATACTTAGTAGTTCGATGTATCTTCACTAGATGGCGCTGCTGTACATTTGTCTTTGTGCTGTAATGTGGAAGTCGCCACAACAGTAAGCAATACGCTTGTGACTCCAGAGTTACAGACGTTTGTGGAGAACGTTAGTTACTTTCTATTAGGTAATCGGTGTGCTCATTTGCTCTCTATATTATAAAAAAAAACTAAAAATGTTATACTCGGGGGTTGAGTCTTTTATATGTAGGCTTCAGGCTCCCTTCTAGATCTTTTTCTGACTACTTTTGCCGGATATTCTACCATATGTGTCTTACAAAAGTTTCGAGCTATCGACACTAAAAAGAAGTTTGTATGTAGATCGAAATCGATGCTCAAGTTTGTCAGTAAAATAAACTCAACTTTTCAGTTCTACTCTTTTAGATATAGGTTAAAAATAATTTTTCAACTTACATCCTGTTTTTAACCGACTTCCGAAATGAGGAGATTGTATGTTCCAAGATAGGTATTTTTTTTAATTACGCATTGTTTTCAAGTGATAGAAAAATAAATTCACGACCTTCGAATTTTTCCTTTATTTTCACTAGGTCGTTATTCAGTGTCGATGAGAAGTATATTAGAATAGGTTTGGTTTTGCCTTAAGTTTTGGTTGTGTTAACCCCAACTTAAACCTTTATATCTTTTATATTTAAGTAATAATCACCGCATACCATTTAATGTTTACTTTGATTTGATATTTCAACGTTTTTCTCTGAAACAAAAGGATGTTCTCAGACAAATAAACAGATACATGGCCTAGAGAGTGATTCTATAGAAGTCACTGTTTTCCTTTTCAAGAACGGCTCATTAAAACTTGTGGGTGAGGTTTGAACCAGCATCACAGGTTAGACTTCTTTTTCATTTTATTTTATCATTACTCGCAATTCAATCAGTATTTTATTTACATTATAATTAAGCACGACTGACGTTAGATACCTGTTATTGTTGACGTAGTAATGTTTTGTGCATCTTTAGTACATCCATGATAAACTAATATAGAATAATAGAAGCATTGTGTTCAGTTTCAATCGGTCGTTATAATAATCTGCTTGTATGATGAATCAATGAGATAAGCTCTATAATATTAGAGAAATATCTGAAACTATTTTTCACATTCGTGGGTAGCATTCAGTGGATGACAACGGGTATTTTAAAATGTTTAGAATTATAGTGGCTTGTCTGGTAATTTATTTTATATTTAACTTTATTTTAAGGTAACGTTAAGGTAAGAGTTTAAACAGAAATAATGATTAACTAATCAGTATATGTATACTGTATAAAGGAATTCAAAATATAATACTCATTGCAAGTGAAAAATAATATTCATAAAATCACGTCTGAGTTCTCAGAGGCGTAGGTGGAGATATATTAAACGCTCGCTTCTCGCCAGTGGTTCCGTCATTAGTCTAATAATATAATTGTCTGTTAGATAAGGATACAATTATTGTATATCTAAAAAGTTCTTGACACATTTTTGGGCATATTATGTATATTCAGCCGCAAAGTTAGGTATTGACAAAGACTACAATATTTACATATATATTTAAATGTAGAAAAAACGGATATGAGATTTAAAATAATGATGAATTATGATTTAAAATATATACAGAAAATAATAAACAAAATCTTACTTTCAGATATTCTACACGAATTCAAACTTGGCACTAAGCAACACGGATCGACAAGAGAACAACACTTTAACACAAAGTAGTCATACTTACGGCAAAGGTGCACTTGCATACAACGTGGATAGCACTAATTATTCTCTAACTGGAAAAGAACAAAAAACTATCATACAACTCCTTACACAAAATTCATTAAGTAAAACATGTAAAAAAGATTTGGAAACAGAGAAGTTATTTCTTGGGCTACCAGAGATACATAAACCACCTGCAGAAAAGGTAACAAACGAATGGTCAGCATTTCGTCGATGGAAAGAAAATGCAGAAAGCAAGTCAACTTTAAAAAACAGAAATCCAAAAACATTCACTGTAATAAACCCCGTTACGGATAAATTAACATTACAGAGTTTAACAACGATAAATCCAGCAGTTGAAAATTCTTTCGAATTTATAGATGTGTTAAATACAATAAATAATATATCGTTGCTTGAAACTATTACAAAACAGCAAGAGAAAAGAAAGTTAAAATTCAGAAAATTGACACAAAAACCAAGCATACAATGGGCAGCGTTACGACGTATGAAAGAAAAAGTTGAAGAAAATCCTATTACTGTAAGATCTCTAACAGATAAAATAACTTTCAGTTGCTGGCCGAGAAACGTAGCTAAAACTATATCCATAACAAGAAAGCATGAACTAAAAAATGTTGTTAATGAAAAGCCGGTAACAGAAAATATAAAAATGGAGACGCATATATCTGAGATAGAAAAAACAGTTGGAATAAATTTATATAAAAAATTGACTACGACAAAATTTGCTGTTAAAGAGTTGACAACAGCAAAGTCAAGATTTTATAAAGTAAGAAGAAATCGAGCGAGAAATAAAAAAGTATTGCAAAATACTATCCAAATAATATTACAAACAATTAATTCAACTATAGAGAACTCAAAAAAATATATACCACGGATCCCTTCCTGGAAGTTAGTTGAAAAATTACTTAAAGAAAGAAAAGTAAGACATGAAACAGCTTCAAAAAAAGCAGCAACTGTTAAAAGAGTAGCTCCCCGAAAGCTGCCATCACTATGCTGGGATGGCCGGGCAGTCCAACAGTTACCTATAAGACGGCCAGCGGGTAGTAAAAACGATGAACTAAACAGAAGTGAAAATGGAAAAATAATCTATAGAATTATAAACAATAAAAAAACTCCTCTTTGGTCGATAAGAGTTAAAGATAATCGAAAAACCACTCACCAAAAAATTATTAATAGGAAAAATCATCCGGAAAAAAGCAAAAGTACCCCGAAAAAGACTGGATCAAGAAAAGTTGTAAAGGAACCTAAAAGGATAAAAGGAAAAGTAGTGTTGTCACGAAACAGAAAAGAAAGAAAAATCTCTTAACAGCTATATTAGCGTCACTAAAATGAACGAACAGAAAAATTAACTGCTAAAATTTCTAGAAATATCTAAACCTCAAACAACGAAGAAGTAATATTCAATAGCATCGTCAAGATATTGAAATAAAATAGTTCCAAACCATCTGTATTACTGCATTTAAAATATGAAAGATTTTTAAACAATTGTGTCTTTCGAATAAAGATTAAAATGAAATGTTTACCGAAAATAATTTGAAAATGTATTTTGGATTATCTCCTAAATTTTTACTTGTCTATCTAGAATCTGTGAGCTTAGACTCTTTGAAAGTGCCCTACTTTATGTCGTGTTACGGACATATTTTTGTTATTAATATGTAACAAAAAATGAACATTTACACAGAAGAAAAAACCGAAACATAATTATTATGATATATAGAAATCGAGGGCCATATAGTTAGAGCAATGTTATTCAACACAAATGACAGTTAAGTGAGTCGGATATATTGTTTATCAAGTGATGTTTATCCATTTCAATTCTGGTATTGTTTCTTCGATATAATTGTATGTAGGTTACATCAGGTAGGAGAATAGCTTGGGCGGCGGCTCTGACCGCCCAGAATAGGGCTCGCCTCTGGCGCCCTCAGAGGATATTGGCGGTTAGAGCCATACGCGGTTACCGCACCGTATCGGCGGAGGCGGCGTGCGCCTTGGCCGGAACTCCCCCGTGGGATTTGGAGGCGGAAGTGCTCGCCGAAGTTTATCGGCGGACAGCTGACTTCCGGGCGGGTAGTGGCATACGGCCCCCGCCCGAAGAGATACGCGAGTGGCGAGAGGCCGCTCGTCGAGCCACGATGGCTCGTTGGTCGTCCCGGCTGGAGGCTCCACGTGCTGGCTTTGCCGCCGTGGAGGCTCTCCAGCCGGTCATCGCCGAGTGGGCGGGGCGGCAGCACGGGACCCTTTCCTTCCGACTGACGCAGGTCCTTTCCGGGCACGGTTGCTTCGGGAAGTATCTGCACTCGGTCGCCAGGAGGGAATTGAGTCCCGCCTGTCACCACTGCGACTGTAGTGAGGACTCGGCTCAACACACGCTAGCGGTTTGTTCCGCCTGGGCGGCGCAGCGTGGGGTCCTCACTGCAGTTATTGGAGGAGACCTCTCGCTACCGGCCGTCATACGCTCCATGACCGGTAGCGACAGTTGTTTTACCGCGGTCGCAACCTTCTGCGAAGACGTAATTTCGCGGAAGGAGGCGGCGGAGAAGGCCCGGGAGGACGATATCTACTCGGACCCAATTCGCCGCCGGCGAGCCGGGCGGCGGAGGCGCGCATACCAGCGCCGCATGCCGCCTTGAGTGTGGCCGCGGGTGGACGGGATGGGTTTTCCCCTCCATCCGCTACAATGGCCAGCCGCGAGGAGGCGACGTCCGCGTGTGCCGTACGTCGCCTAAAATAGAGAGTTTATCCGCAGATGGTGCCCGAGGTAGCGGGCAGGCGCTAGGAGGGATCTGGATGTCGTAATAGCAGCGGTTCCTGGATCCCTCCTATCTCAGGCGCAGAGTGGCACACCGTGTGGTTTTAGTCGGTCCGATTCCGACACACCACCCCGCCGTAAACCCCGGTGGGGTGACGGCCCGAGGGGGTTTCCACACGTTAAAAAAAAAAAAAAAAAAAAGGTAGGAGAATAGCTTTGTCGTAAATATGCTGGCCCGACTGAACAGTTATTAAGAAAACCGTTGTTAAGCCAATTTTCGTTTCTGATCTACGAATGAATAAGGTTATCGAGGTTCAAATACTCGTGTCCCTGATTCTGAAAAGTTGTTGAAATGTATAACAAAATATGTGACAAGTAACGCCATCTATGTAAAACTCTGCTAAAATTTTTTTTTGAATAAAGAGTCTGTCGTTGCCCATCCACTGAGCGTACCATTTACAGGTTATGGGCTATCACGCGAATTAAAATTATTTTGGTGTAAATATAGTGCAAAAATGTCGACAAACCTTATTGCTAGTATTGCAAAGTTAAGGGGTAGGGAAAATTACGAAGATTGGGCGTTTGCTGTGGAAAATTATCTCGTATTGGAAGGCATGCAACAATGTATCATGACCGGCGGTGATCCGAATGACGCGAAAGCGAAAGCAAAAATAGTGTTAACTATAGACCCCAGTTTATACGTGCATATAAAAAGTGAATCAACTGCAATGGGACTATGGCAAAAGCTAAAAAAGCTATTTGATGATAATGGCTACACGCGACGCATCGGACTACTTCGTAACCTCATATCTATTCGCCGTGAAAATTGTGATTCAATGTCTCAATATGTGACTTCATTGTTAGAAACAAGCCAGCGATTGAATAATACAGGATTCAAAATTAGTGACGAGTGGGTCGGATCTCTGTTGTTAGCAGGATTACCTGAAAAATTTGAGCCGATGATAATGGCGGTAGAGCATTCAGGTATTGAGTTAACGGCCGACGCCATTAAGTCAAAATTATTGGATATGGAAGATGGGAGTGAAGTTGGTACGAGTTTCACACAGAATGCGTTTGCGTCGAAAGGTTGGCAGCACAAACAAACGCATAGACAATCGAAATCCCGTAATGTCGACAAGTCAAATGTCAATGTCAAATGCTTTAAATGTAAACAGTTCGGACATTTCATGAATAAATGCAAATTAAACACTAATAACAAGGAATCTAATGCATTTAGTGCAATATTTCTCAGCGGCAATTTTAATCATACGGATTGGTACATTGACAGTGGTGCCAGCTGCCATTTAACGCCGAACAAAAATTGGTTGTCGAACACAACAAATCAACACCAAGTGAGAGATATTATTATCGCTGATAAAACAAAAATTCCTGTTAACGGCTGTGGTGACATCCAAATAACTACTCTTGTTGGAGATACCGAATACGAGAATACAGTTATGGGAGTGTTATGTGTACCAGACTTGGCTACGAACTTATTATCAGTCAGTCAGTTAGTGAGTAAAGGGAACAATGTGACATTTGATGAAAAGCACTGTTATATTTATAACCAAAATAATGAAGTGGTAGCGATCGCAGACGTAGTCGGAGGTGTCTATAAATTAAGAATCAAGCAAGTGGACTGTTTGTTGACCTCCGTGTCTGGAAATATATGGCATAGAAGATTTGGCCATCTAAACAGCAAAGACCTTAACTTAATGAGGGATGGTGCTGTAAAAGGAATGTCATATTCAGACAAGGCTCAGGTTAGTAAGACGAACTGCATTGTGTGTTGTGAGGGGAAGCAATCCAGGCTGCCATTCAAGAATGTTGGCAACAGAGGACAGGAACTTCTCGAGATAGTGCACGCAGACGTCTGTGGACCTATGGAAGCCAGATCTATTGGTGGAATGAAATATTTTTTGTTGTTAGTCGATGATTTTAGTCTATTTCTTAAAGACCAAAGATGAAGTATTTTCCTTTTTCAAAGCATTCAAAACATTAGTAGAAAATCAGACAGGCAGAAAGTTGAAAGTGTTGAGGTCAGATAATGGTACAGAATTTTGCAGTAAGGAATTTGAAAATTTCTTGCAATTGGCCGGAATAGTACATCAAAAGACTTGTGCATACACACCGGAACAGAATGGTCTCTGCGAAAGGTACAATCGTACAGTAGTAGAAAAAGCGAGATGTTTGTTGTTCGATGCAGGATTGGCAAAACCGTTTTGGGCAGAAGCAGTGAACACTGCAGTTTATCTGTGTAACAGGTCAGTCGCATCAGGATTGGATAACAAGACGCCTATAGAGATATGGACCGGAACTAAGCCAGACGTCAGTAACCTACGTATCTTTGGAAGTAAGGTAATGGTACACAGACCAAAAGAAAAAAGGTTAAAATTCGACAAAAAAGCAACTGAGTGTATTCTTGTTGGTTACTCAAACCATGTAAAAGGTTATCGAGTTTACAATCCCAAAAATAATAAAATAATAATAACAAGAGATATTGTTGTGATTGAGGAGGGGATTGAAGAAGTGATACACATTGATGTTAGTGAGGGCACTAATGATATTCTTCCTATGAAAGAAGAAAGAGAAGAATGTACCCAAGAAGTGGGGAACATGAAACACACAAAAACAGAGAAAGATCAGAAGCAGGAAGGGGTACTGAGGCCCAAAGAAAGTTACAGCTCTGATGATGACAACTTTGAGGAGTCTAAAGACATATCAGCAGCTGAACCTTCGGAGCCTGTGCCAGCCAGGCCACAACTTTTGTCTCAGCCAGGGCACTCTCCCTCGTTGCCGGTGGAGAAGCCTGCTAAGCGTCTACGCAAGCAGCCTGATCGTTATGCTTTTGGTGTGGTGTGTGAAGGTCTAATTAGTGAAACGAGTGCTAGTGAAATATCTCTAGATAATGTGTTGAATGGACCAGAAAGCGAACAGTGGAAATTAGCTATCCAAAGTGAACTTCAATCATTTAAAGACAATGACGCTTGGGAGTTAGTGGACATTCCTCACAGTGGTACTGTTGTACCGTGTAGATGGGTTTTCAAGCGTAAAATTGATAATGATAATAATGTCAGGTATAGAGCCAGGCTAGTCGCTAAGGGCTTCACCCAAAAGCCAGGCATTGATTTCGATGAATGTTTTTCACCTGTAGTTAGGCATTCTAGTTTGAGATTGCTATTTTCTTTAGCAGTTCAGCTTCAGTTGGACATTTGTCACTTGGATGTAGATACAGCATTTTTAAATGGTTTTCTTAATGAAAATGTGTATATGATGAAACCACCTTTTTTCGATGTTAGTGATGATAATGTGAACAAAGTTTTGCGTTTAAAACGTGCTATTTATGGGCTAAAACAATCATCAAGGGCTTGGTATAAAAGAATTGATGATTTGTTGCAATCCTTAGGTTATATAAAAAGTAAACTAGAACCATGCTTATTCACAAAAATGGATAAAAATGTAAAAATCATTATTGCATTGTATGTTGATGATTTCTTTGTATTTTCAAATAATCAAAAGGAAACAGATTTGTTAAAAGAAAATTTGTCAGCTAAATTTAAAATTAAAGATCTGGGATCTATAAAAAATTGTTTAGGTATGGATGTAGCAATGGATAAAGAGAATGGTACTATAACTTTAAGTCAAGAAAGATATATTGAAGAATTACTGTTAAAGTTTAATATTTCTGATTGTAAGTTTGCAGATACACCTATTGAACCTAAATTGAATTTAACTAAAAGTGAGAATTGTGATAAAAAGTTACCTTATCAGCAACTAATTGGTTCGCTCATGTATATAGCTGTTCTCACACGTCCTGACATTGTATTTTCTGTTAATTATCTAAGCCAATTTAACAACTGTTATACAAAAGAACATTGGGCCTGTGCAAAAAGAATTTTAAAGTACCTGAAGAAAACTAAAACTATGTGTTTAAATTTTTCAGCTAAAGGTAATAATCAGTTAGAAGCTTTTGTAGATGCAGATTGGGCCAGTAATGTAATTGATAGGAGATCCTATACAGGATATTTTTTTTAGGTTGTCGAATTGTGCAGTATCTTGGGAAACTAAGAAGCAGCTTACTGTAGCACTGTCAAGTACAGAAGCTGAATATATGGGTATTTCAGACTGTTGTAAAGAGGCTATGTATTTGCGAAATTTGTTGTTTGAATTAACTGGCATAACTTATCCAATACCAATATTTAATGATAATCAGTCGGCCCATAAGTTGTCAGCAAATCCTGTCCATCATAAAAGGTCAAAACATATAGATGTGCGGTACCATTTTTGTAGAGAGAAAGTCGCTAATGAAATTGTAAAAATTAAATATTTGTCGACTTCAGAGATGCCCGCAGATATACTTACTAAGGGTTTATGTAAAATGAAGCATTATAATTTTTTGGGAATGTTTGGTTTATTTGATAGAAATAATATGTAATGAATATATTGTTACATGTTTGCATTTTTATTTTGTTAAGTGGGGATGTTGAAATGTATAACAAAATATGTGACAAGTAACGCCATCTATGTAAAACTCTGCTAAAATTTTTTTTTGAATAAAGAGTCTGTCGTTGCCCATCCACTGAGCGTACCATTTACAAAAGTTTGAACAGTCTTGTTACTATCTTTTCTTACAAGTGTTTATAACTGCCGGTAGCTGCCATCAGGCAGTCTTGTCTGCCCTCCTATGTCATAAATTCACAAGCAACAAACTTGATTTTATGTTAAGTATACATATATATGTATACTATACATACATAGACTTCTTTGGAAAATGAAGAAATTTAGCAACCTGTAGGTACAGGTACAAGGAATGTTTTGTTTAAATTCTTTATTTACTCAAACTGTACAATCTTAATCGAAACCATCACATAAAGAAAATAAAACATACATTATGCCTTGTGTTAACTTCAACCGCTCGTTATTATTAATTTACTTATGTTTTGTACAAAAAACATAAAAAAATATTGTTAAATAAAAATATCACTGTAATCCCTGGACTTTCCACTGCTAGCTCACACCTTGAAGTCTTTTAAACGTGGGCGGTAGTGCCATGTTTGTTTCAATCGAATTGTAGAAAGAAATGATAAAAATTCTTGTGGTTCTTCTGGTAACAGTTATCGTAGTAACTATGTAAGCCTCACATTGTCACGATGACTGTCATGCCTTTTACGTCCCCAAGCGGGGTGTGAGAGGGCATCTCACAAGGCCGCCATAGTGTGGGTCATCATACTGCGTTGTCAACATTTGCAATGAGTATGGTGAACATAACTTTTGGATTCTATTCAAGCTTTATATCAGGCAGAGTAGAGTCACTTTGTCTGGCTTTTAAGATAGAAAAAAATATTTTATTACATTTGTGGTGTTTCTATTATAACAGAATTCGTTTTTCTTATAGTTGTTTCTTATACACCGAAATGAATTCAAAAGTCAATGAAGCTGGTTGATATAACAGGACCAGGATACACAAGAAAAAAGGAAGAAGCTGTTTCAAACTAACTTCAGATCTACAAAAATGGATAATAAAAATTAATCAATAATTACTACTTTCAGATATTTCACATCAACTTCATTTGGGTACTAAATTACAACTACTACGATACAAACTGTGAAAATTTAGATAGTTATTATTTGGATGAGAGCAAACGCCACAGTAAACGTCATAGGGGCGCAAATTGCAATCAAATAAAACATTCTAAAAGAAAAATGGCCGGCAGGCCTTGGTATATAAATAATACCATCGGACAACATGATTTAAGAATATTTAAGAAAAAGCCAAATATAGTTAAAATACCACGAACACAGCCAAGTACAAAAAAGAAAAACCACAAAGAAAAAAATTATACAAAAATCTTAACATCAACACCAGGTACACGAAGAAAGTTGACAAATAAAAATAATAATAAAATGTAATTCAAGAGGTAGTACCAAAAAAGATTGCAAGCAAAAAATTGACAACTATGATCAAAACACCACGAACACTGAAAAGTACAAAGAAAAAAAATGCTAGGAAGATGATAAGAAAAGAAAAGGTAGTGACAACGTCGATACCAAAACGAAAGAAACACCGAAAATTCATACCACCAATAAGAACAGATAAACATAAAAAAATAAAATCTACAACTGCAGAAATAGTGAAGAAATCCAAAAAAGTAAAATCTGCAATAGCAAGAACAACAAAGAAACCAGTGAAAGAAAAAACGAACACATCAAAAAAAAGGAAAAAAAAACACAAACAGTAAATCTACACAATCAAGAACAACAAAGAAATCGAGTAAATTGAAATTACAACAGCCAGAACAACAATTGAAGAGAGCAAATCTTTTATGATGTATTACGTAGTTAAATAAATCTAGTTATTGTACAATTAACATAAACTCAAGTCACCAAAATCCGTGTAACTGCTAAATATAGTCACGAAATGCCCACGCATTTCGCTTATAATCATTTAAATCATCAACCTACTGCAGTCCACTGCTGAACATAGGACTCGCCCATAGCATGCCACTTGGTTGTGATTGTGATAGTTTTTTTTTAAAAAACAACGCCCGCCTAAGAATATATCCTATGTCACGGGGTACTTTAAAAACGTAGAAGAAATGGACACAAATAACACTTAGACCAGAACAATGATTTGTGGATCACACAAAGTGTTGTCTCCTGTGGGGCTTGAACCACCAACACTCCACGCAAGGGAAAGCGGCGTGGCGACAGCAGTGGCAGTAGAGTGTTCTGAAAAGTGGGGAGGGGAAGGAAGAATAAATAGAGGTGACACTCTATCAGTTTACGGCATATTCTTGCTACATCTGTCTCAATCCAAAACATGCATTTCTTTTGCTACCGTATTGTGTCATTTCTGATGTCAAAGGAATAAAGTTTCGGTTATTTGAGATCAGATTATTTTAAATATTGTAAATGTAATTTTTTTGTTTATATTAAAATTTTAGATCGTCTAAGAAAGAAATGAAAAGCAATTAGGGATTAAAATTGACTTTTACTTATTTTGTCGTCTAGAAATTCTTCATCTTCATTGGAATATAAAAATTAGATAATTAAACAAGTAAATTATACTAAAATCTGTCTGATATCCACTAAAATACTGGACAATTACTTTATTACCTTGTCATCAACAAAAAGATATGACTTATACTTAGCATACAATGCAAAACAGTTAATTGACTACATTAAATTAACGGCCGAATGGCGTAGTGGTTCGTGTAACGGACCGCTACACCAAAGGTCGCGGGTTCAATTCCTGTTCAAATCATATATTTGAGTGCATATGGATATATATTATTTTATTTGGTCGGGGTGTGTGAGTGTTTACATACATTTTTTAGTACCCATAGTTTAAATTATGCCCAATTTAGGATTTCTTAGATGGCGTTGGGTCTAGAATATTATCAGTGTAATAGACTTCGTAGGTATTTAGTATCACTAACATCTTTATACACAAAGCCACACTATTTTCAAACTAAATAACTGCCACCCATCATATCCCTAACCTTATCATAAAACACTTATAGTCACTAAGCCTACACGCAGTAGTGAGCGGTCATTAATTCAGAGAATAAGTAGCAAGCAGGTAGCCAGTTCAACGCCAGACGATGTAAAAAGAATAAAAAGCTGAGCCGAGTCTGATAAATTAGATGCTATTGTCGGCTACTGGTATTGACGGCATTTGGTCGATGAAAGAATAGTGGTTCCGCATACATTTTTTTTTGATTATATTAAACTTGTAAAATAATTTTGATAGGAATTCACATAAGTGTATGATTATATTAAATACTAACATTTGTTTAAGAAAATATTTATTTATCAGCCAAAAATAATAAATCGGACATCTGACACACAACACCATAACTAACGCCGTAACTTCTAACTAAGCAGAGCTTGTATTATGTCAGCTCGTTTGGGTGATAGAATATTTATTTACTATCCATTTTTTTTTGTGAAAATTCACATGTTATACATATAAAACACTTGAACTCCAAAACAAATATTTGCTGATCATACAAACATTTGATCCGACCCGCATATCGAACCCGAGACCTCATGTACAGTAGTCGCATACGCTACCATTGCGCCACCGTGGCCGTCTACCACAAACATTACCATTTGGATAAGAGCAAACGCCACAGTAAACGTCATAGTGGCGCAAATCGCAATCAAAAAAACATTCTAAAAGAAAAATGACCGGCAGGCCGTGGTATTTAAATCATACCATCGGACAATATGATTTAAGACAATTTAAGAAAAAGCTAAATACAGTCAAAATACCACAAACACGGCCCAGTACAAAAATCTTTGATTTTAGAAGCGATAAAAAACTACGAGTATGTAAATACAAATATTTCATAAATTACTGTTGGCTGGGTTGTAAATATACTCGTATCTATAAATTGAATTGTAACAAATTAAATTTGTCAATATCAGTATATCTAGCAGTGGACTGTCAAAGGCATCATCATAATTAGCAAATTATGATGATCTTTTTCAGTTCTTAATTTATCAAATAAAAAAGATTTTTCTAAAATGATTCTGAGGTCAGAGATAACGGACAAAAACATTATATAACCTATTTGAGGACGTCCTTCTTTTATTAAAATCGGTAAAAAAACAAGATCAGGCACGCTAAATCATATAATCAATGTAAATAGAAAATGTCTGCAAGGATAAATCAAATCTGAGACCTCATGTACACCAGTCGCATATCGCTACCACTGCATCACCGAGGCAGCCAATGAAAAGGTACATCATAGTTTTATGTTTTTGTTACATCACACAAGGGACAAACGTACAGACTAATTATCTGATAGTAACGAAATTCAATACCCTTAAAAAACATAGACACATGACAGTGAAGAGTTACTAGTGTATTGCCGAAGAACAGAGCGTTTCAACTTGTTTGGGTGTCAGCACAATTCAGACTGTTCAATTTAATTCGATCTAATACTAGGGTAGTCGTAAGAACCTTCACAAGCTATGGTTACGGCCCTAACTAATAAGGTAGCAGAGCCACGCTGAATTTAGCATGAACGGGCCAGCTCGTCTGAGGCAGTACTACCCTCCCACAGAAGACCAACCTAAAGCGTCAGCATCCGTGCTTTCGTGTTTCATTGGTGAGTGCGAGACCGGAGGCCCATTGATGCAGGGGTGACAGTTGTCGTGGTAAATGTGTGCTATACAACGCTACGATGACTGTCATGTCTTTTACGTCCCAAGTGTGGCGTGAAAAAACATCTCAGTAAGCCGCTATAGTATGGGTCACCACACTGCATTGTCTGCATTTGCAATGAGTATGGTGACCACAACTCTTTGGAATCTATTCATGCTTTCCATTAGGCAGAGTAGAGTCACTTTCTCTCCATACAGAAAAAAAAAATTATACCTTTTAAATTCAGGTGTGTTCAACTCATATGCATTTAAATAATCAAGACAATTTAAATAAATATGTAAAACTTCTAAAACTTAGCCTTCTAACATTCATACACAACCCTATTACTTCCAAACAACTTCCTATCACAAAATTGTCTAATCGTCCATAAAATGTCCACTGAACCCTAAATATATGAAAAATAAACGGGTTCCTTGGCTTTGTCGGCCGGTGTATGTATTATTGAGAGAAGGTTTATTGACACTCTGGTACAAAGGACTGGGTTCCTCACAACCCATAGCCGTGGAGAGATATTAGACACGTCAGATTTACGTATTTTAGTCAATTAGGTAACTCTTTTTGTAGGAATTAATAAGTTGATCTTCAAATGTTTATAGCCCATTAACTTTTGGTAGCGGCTTCGCTCGTTTGAATGTAATCACTCTAAATATTATTTTTATTTCCACTTTCGTCAGATATTTATCATTTCTAGGTAGTAGAGCCACGCTGATTTCAGCACTAGCGGGCCGGCTCGACCGTGGCAGTACTACCCTCCTACAGAAGACCAACCTAAAGCGCCAGCATCCGTGTTGTCGTGTTTCGTTGGTGAGTGTGAGACCGGAGGCCCATTGATGCAGGGGTGACAGTTATCGTGGTAACTGTGTAAGCCTCCACTGTCACGATGACTGTCATGCCTTTTACGTCCCCAAGCGGGGTGTGAAAAAGCATCTCACAAGGCCGCCTTAGTGTGGGTCACCATACTGCATTGTCTGCGTTTGCAATGAGTATGGTGACAACAATTCTTGGATTCTATTCATGCTTTCCATCAGGCAGAGTAGAGTCACTTGGGCAGGCTCTTAATATAGAAAAACAAAATCTAAAAACCGTTACAAAAGAGTTTACTTCCCTTAAATGCCGGCAATGCACTTATGACACGACTTTCGAACAGTACATGCGGAATTCACCTACCGTCAAGTGACCTACCAGCTCTCTTTCCTTTATATTATTAAAAAAAGTAGCACCATCTAGTGAAGATACGCTGAACTAAGAACGTTCTCTCAATCGGGCAATGATGGTTGCCAAATAAAATCTATGCGTGAAAAAGCATCTTATTAGGCCGCCATAGCGTGGGTGGCCATATTACACTGTCGTCATTCGCAGTGAGTATGGCGACCACCGCTCTTGGATTCTGTTCATGCTTTCCATCAGGCAGAATAGAATCACCTTGGTAGGTTAAATATAAAAAAAAAATGTTTACATTATAAAACTTAAGAGTTTGTTTGTTCAGTTGAACTCACTAATCTCAAGACGTACGGGTCTGATTTTAGTAATTCTTTCAGTATTGGATAGCCGACATATCGACGAAGGCTATAGGCTACTTATATCACGACAAAACTGGTAGCAGTAAAAGCAGTGTCAATAAAAAATGTTACAAAAACGGGGGAAAATTAATAATTTTGAGATCTTCCATTGCGTGTGCTGCGTAAATGATTAAAATTTAGCAAAAACAATGTACGAAAGAATTATTTCATTTTAAAACTTCTATAAAAAAGTCCGCGGCAGCATAAATCTATCAATTAAAGTTGGCTAACTACAAAACTTTTTATGCTTAACAAATTAGTTAATGCTATATAACATCACACTATAGGCAAGACGAGACGAGGTTGCATGGATCAGCTGGTTTATTTAATGGCAGAAAACTCTTTGTACTAGTACTCAAAACATCAAATCATTTATTTTTTAATTTCAAACACGTTGTTGACTCTGTAAACGACACTCATCATTCTCTGTTGTGATAAACACAAGACTTATTATATGACGTAGCTGTCAAGACATCCTTGTTTTCATAGGACCAATTGTCAACAAAACAGTTGGTAACCCTGACACGTTGACCTCGCTTCCTTTAAGAGCTGGTAATGACAAGTGTAAATGTGTTGAGGATTTATATCGATGTTAGAAAACTGGTGTCTCTACCAAAGTAGGTGAATATTAATAATTCGCAAAATGAACTAAAACAGAGATTATAGGTTCGATTCCCATTTGGGACAGTTAAGTGGGTGATCCGTGTCAGCGGATGGATGCAGATTGCGCAAGATCGGGATAGTAGGCACTCTTTGGGGGTGATCTTCGTTCAGCAGTGGACGGCGATAGGTCGATATACATACATCCTCGTTTGTAAATACATGCATAAAGTATTCAATGCATTATTTAAAAAATATAATAAGTAGCTAAATAACAAGTGACTAAGTTCAAATAATATAATTAATTATCGATGTATTTATTTTTCTCAAGTCACACAGTAATTGTAGCAGATGCTTGAAGTGTCGTTTCATAATCTCTTTACAATCAATAAGACATATCACTGACATATATTTGTCCACATTAATCCGACTTCTCTAATACACTTTTTTTACTGTCATATATAACACACAATGTAGCAATCATAATGCACTTTCGTACAATTATCCAAAATCCAGGTTTCCAGCAAAAAAAGCGACAATAATTTTACGCGACATTTAAGTAGTAAGAATGGACTCTCGAGCCATTCATAGTGGGGTGGGCACGGCTGAAAAAATTGACTCTTTGATGACGTTTTGTGTGACGTATTTCCGCTCCGGTTGCTTTGTTGAGCGTAGTACTGTACTGTTGGGAAGTTACGGTGCAAATGTGAACCATGACGTTTTGATAAAAGGCCGATATTAACTGTGCACTGTAAAAAATAACTCTTATTGAGTACTTGGGATTTTTTTCAATTTTGAACCTACAATGTTTCATATAAAACTACGTTAACTATTCCTGTACGTTATTACCCATTTGACGAAGTTTTAAACACACTGTATAATTTATAAATGAAGATTCATGTTGAAATAAGTTAAAAATGAAAAAAAAAGACGTAAATTTCTGCGTGAATTTGTATTGACCTAACCTAGTGATAAATGAAAACTAAAAAGATAGAATGAATGAATGAATGGAGATGATTGAAGTATCGTTTCATAATCTCGTTACAATCAATAAGGCATATCGCTGACACATGTTTTTCCACATTAATCCGATTTCTCTAATACACTTTTTTTACTGTTACATAACACACAATGTAGCAATCATAATGCACTTTCATACAATTATCCAAAATTAGGGTTTCCAGCAAAAAAAGCGACAATAATTTTATGTCCACTACTGAACGAAGATCTCCCCTAAAGAGCGCCAATTATCCCGATCTTGGGCAATCCGCATCCATCCTCTGCCGGCCACCTTCTATAATTTGTTTGATTTGCAAATTGACTATGTTATTTGAAGGAGAAACATATTTCATTGCTATTCTAATACACGTCGACATAAGATTACTAATCATAAAACTACTAACCGTTGAATGTTAAACTCATTGAAAGTATTAAAAATTGTAATTAAAACAAGAATAGTAGCAATTTGATCCAAAAGAACAAATTAAAGTCCAAGTTTACGAGTTAAGTTTCTTTTTAAATCTATTTGTTAAACAAGATCCATGTGGTGATGGATTAAGAATATAGAGTGTCACCATCCCTATTCTTTGCATGGGTATCGAAAGAGGTGACTAAGGAAACATCAGTGCAAAAAGAAAGAAAACTTGAAACAATCCTTATACCAACCCGTCTGGCCAGCGTGGTATACTAGGCCAAAACCTCCTTGCTAAGGAGAGGCCTATGTCTAGCAGTGGACTGTAAAGGCTGTTGATGATGATGATTGGCAAAACGGTGGTGTCTTCTATGCTCGGTACTTAAAAACCAAAAGGGATTATGGACATGGTGCTGATTTCCAGCAGTGGACTGTTAAAGGTTGTTGATGATGATTGATGAAACAAGGCACAATCTGATTACACTGTTGTAGAATTTGATTCAGTCGGTGTTTGTAAAACCTCGGTCATTAATTTCTTTAAAACTACACTTAGTCTGTTAAAAGCCAGTCAGTTTGGACAATATCTGAACATCTGTCTCGACTACAACACGTAGAGGAACTAGCGTATTTCAACAACAATTGCCGTGTTCTATTGTGCTGTTGTCAATTTTATTGGACGGACATATTATAATACTCTTTACACTTATTGGGTTTTAGAGATTAATTTATTTGATGTCGCAGATGTTTGAAAGCTAATTGTAGGGGATGATTGGATACAAACGATTATCGACACCTTTCTACAAACGGAACGGGAAAGTCTATCTTTGTGTCACTTGATGGGGTATAAATTAAATTTAATGTTATAAGGATTAATGTAATTGATATTTTTGATCATTTGAGATGTGTTAGGGGTCCTGCAACAGCCGGTTCGAGTTCAGGTATTTGAACCTAAACTGTTCAAATTGTCCACCCCTTGTGTTATTACTGGCGTTTTCTTTCACAATACTTCCAATTTTTGCAGCTGATTCTCGGAGAGTCAGGTTGCCTGCCATTATCTCGTCAATCGTTTAAGCAGAATTAAAATTATGGCTATTTTGTGTTTGAAATGGATTCTCTTTAATATTTTCAATTCTTTTATTGATAGTTAAAATCACACGGTATTTAAAAACACTTATAAGCGAAGACGAGGCCAACATTGTATGGCAGTCCACTCACTAACATATTTTTTAAAGTATTTCGTATCGTTGTATTGTTCCCGATTTTAAAGACTGGGAACTGTTATGTTTATCGTATTATTTATTTTTATATCATTGTATATAATAAGGGTTGCCTGGAATAAATCGCTTTTAGCGATAAGCCCACCATTTGTACGTGGTGAGCCAACTGATATGTTCTTGTGCATAATCTGTAAAAAAATTGATGTACAATATTGATTATTCTATTCTATTCTATTCTATATATCAGCTAGCGTAAATAGGCTAGGTGACACCTTAGTCAAATTAGTTACTTTTTATCATCTGTCAAAACGACAATTTTGTATGAAAAATGTACTAAATACCAAATTGTGACGTCACTGTTTTAGACTACTCAATTGAACAGTATACTTTACTGTAAATTTGATTAAAATTCGTATAAATAATAAAAAGCTATGTTAATTGTATTTGCCGAGATGTTTCGTGATATTAGTTTTAATAAAGTGCACATTGGTATTTATTTACGATACAGTCATCTACCCAATTATAGCAAAAAAGTGATTTTAAACCTAATAAAATATTACCGTATCCTTTTCTTAATTATTAATAAAATCTGAACACAAATAATGTAACTAAGCACATATCAATAAAGACATAATATACAATAGCTAATACCTAAAGACTAACTAACTCTTATTACCCGTCATAAAATCAATGTTACTCAAAATTCATATTTTATGAAAAAATAAATACACAAAATCTCTCATCTTTCATCTAAACTCATTAAGAAGATTATCTATTAGGCCGTTATAATTAGTTGACACATCGTCAAGTATCATTAGACTAAGCCCACAAAAACGTCATGGAAATTTGAATTTCGAACAAAAACAAGTTTCGGCAGACAGTGTGGCTCCGCTCACAATGCGCAGGAGTTTACGTCAGGCGTATGTATCGTTTACGCGCGCTAGGAAAAATAAACAACACACTTTTGACTTGACTTTTGGAAGGTCATTCTAATTTCGGCCTTACGCTTAACAAAATAAAGATATAGTAGTTACTTTTTATAATATAAACATAACAATGCAGGTTTGTCAATTGGTATTTTATGCCACAAAAGAATTTGAACATTGTCGTACAATCGATAAGGTTGAAATTGAAATGATTATGCATAACATATCGTGTTATAAGTGTCACGGTATCCATTTATCTGTCAAGCATGGAATGTCATTCATAGTAATGGATCGCTATAGGAAGGAAGTTGCAGGTAAACGCAGAAAAAATACCTTGAATGAATGCGTGCGCGCAGTATTGTATATGGGGTGGATTTTGTGGGATCTACGGACGCATTGAAACGGTTTTTATAACGTTTTATTGGTGCAGTTAATAAGTTTATGTTTAAAAAAAAGAATTAGTTTTGGGGTAAAGTTTATAGTGTTATGGCGTATTTAAGCACGTTTATGACAATTAATAATATGGCTGTAAATATAACTTCCACGGCTAAGTATAAAAGTTTTATTGATGCTGATAATATAATGGCGCGAAGAACATCTAAAACTGTGCACACTCAAAACAGTTATTTTTCTATATAAGTATATAACTATTAAATTCATATTAATAATAGAGCCTAGAGTATAGTGTACGTGCAGTCTACCTAAATAATATGTATAAACTTAATAATACCTTAATTTACCAATAGATATATGCGATCAGTTTACGGGCATCTAAGAGACTTGCCCTCTATTACGTTATTTTGAATAGCATCATTGCATATACACCAATATCGTATATACCACCTACTTATTATGATCGCTCTTCTCTAGTCTTTCAAAGGAATCGCTATTTTAGACTAGAGAATAAGAGTAATTTATCTATCATAACGATGAGCGTATACATATGCAATAGGGCAGTGACGTCCGAAGTACAGATAATTCTATCTAATTCGGACACATTTTGCCTAAAAAAAACAACTTAAGTTTTGGTTTCTTAAATCACAAGTGTTACGGCACAGAACCCTTTGTGTTTGTTTAATAAATATTATTATCATTATCATTGACATCATTTTAACATATAGCAACACTCGATTTATGTCTACAGTTTTATAACTGTCAGTAAATGAATGACATTTGACATTTTTGACACATTTTGTAAAAGAAATAAGCTTCTTAACTTTAACATGAGATTACATCTGTACTTTGAGTGGCAAAAGTGATTCATTAACATTGAAGTAGAGTCGAGAAATTATAATATAATTAATTTTAAGAAGCTGGAGTAAGGAAGGGAGGTTTTCTTTAGTAATCTATATAAAAAGTCATAGTTCAGCCATTGTTATATACATCATGTCAATGAAAATGACATTGACAAAATGAGTGTAAAATTACAGTCATCTTCTTGCTGTTTAGGTGGTCTACTGGTTAGCGATACTGACTGCAAAGGCAGAGATTGTGGATTTGATTTCTACCCAGGAGAAATCATTATATGACATGTTCATTTCTTCTTTTTGGAGCATAGAGTCAAAATAGCAAATTGATAAATAGATAGCACGTTGTCAAAAGAGTAAAATGTCAGAAGTGCACAATGTGAAATGCGCACAATGTGAATGTCAACGCAGTAATATGCAAGTATGTTTATCAACGGTTTTGTTACGATAGCATGCTTTGCTTAGTTTAGGATCGTATTAAAAACAATTTGCCCGTTTCAGAATTCGATCCTATACGTTGAGTCAACTGTAATTAATACCTAATAATACAATAATAATCTTAGACATCTCACACCCGGCTATCTGATCCCAAACTAGGTAGAACTTGTATAAAATGGTAACCAGACTGCTGATGAAAGTATTTCAGAGAAATCACGTCCAAATTCAGAACAGGTCGTAGTACAAGCTGAGTATATTCTTATTGTATTTATTCTTGTATGATAGACACCACTATGTATGTAGAAACACGCAGACGGCAAGCCGACGACATTGGGCGCGTTCCCATCGTAACACCAGCACTGCAATCTCTTAGCCTGCAGCAATATGCTGAGATAGGCGCCTTTTCTGGCATTATGATTGCTTGCGGCACTTTTTTCTATTCGTTTAAACCGTGTGTTGTTCTGTGAATGTTGAAATAAGGAATCTTTCTTTTCTTCTTCGTGGTCATCACACAATAAATTGTTTCGAGTGGGAAAATCCTCGACCTCTTTCTTGACAGCCATGGTTACTGACTACTTGGCCAATAAGTAAATCTTGTAAATATCCTATGGATGTAGATGTAATCTGTTGGTGTTTAATACGGTTCTGTTGTACCCGTACGTAGAATTGAAATAAACTTTTATTCAGCCTGTATATTCCCTAATCCAAAATTACACAAACCTCGGGTGTTGCTTTCTCACGTTACAATAAACAAGGTATCAAGTGTTCCATTAGTGCAAGCGAGAGGCCCCTCGCGCGATAGAGACGGCGACAGTCTTTGTATCGGCCAAGATCTTGCCCGGGCGCTAATGATGCCTGAATCATTTATAATTAATATTACTGTATAGGGATGTTGTGGTGTCGATATTATATTAGTAATATTAAATTTGTAGTTCATTTGCTAGTTTTTCGACATGGGTGTATATGGAACTCATTTTTCACAATTTAGAAAATAATATGATTACAATTTCAGAAAGATATGTACCTCGGCCTCCTTTTCTATAATCGATTAATTGCACACTATTTTATTAATTGCTATTTTTGATTATTATCTAATATATAAAATTCTCGTGTCACAGTTTTCGTTGCCATACTCCTCCGAAACGGCTTGACCGATTTCATGAATTTTTTTGTGCTTATCCGGTATCTATGAGAATCGGCCAACATCTATTTTTCATCCCCCTAAATGTTAGGAGTAGTACAACCCTAATTTTTTTTATTTTTTAGACAAAATTTTTAATTTCTATTTTTTTATGATACAACATACAAAAACACATACAATCCTCCATTTTTCACCCTTCTACGATCAACCCTTATTTTTTAATAGCCATTTTTGTAAAAATGGCAAAACAACGTTTGCCGGGTCAGCTAGTTATTTATGTTTTATATGTTATCAATTGTATTATTAGTTGTTTTTAAGTATTTTTTATTGTCAAGCATTGTTTAAGACTACAGTCCATCTAATCTAAGAGGTACCATATGACAGTTCTGATAGATCAAAGAAATAAGGAGGCTGTCATAAAAATCAATAACTATAACATTCGATTCTTGATTTTATTTCTTATATGTTCAAATCGATTTCAGTTTTATCTTTGCCGCTATGCTTTATGGTCGTAAATTGTTGATATCTTTGTTTATTATAGTAAATCTTAGTATATTCAAAAGAGTGTTGATAAACGGTCAATGTCAAGTTTCACGTTTAACCTAACGTTTTTAGCGCGGACCCTTTACCTATCAAGAAATTCAAAACCGATGGACATTGGTTGCTGCAAATGGAATGTACATGTACATATGTACAACTCTATTTATTTACAAAACGAAATATCATAGAATATACTAACCGTTTTTAGGGGTTAGGTTGCCTCAAATATTAAAAGATAATATATTTTTATATAATATTGGTACATATGATCCTGAAAATATCCGTTCCTCTTTTGTTTCTCCATAAACTTAAAAAAAACTTATCCGTTATTTCAGCTCAGTCTCTTTTAAGCGCTAATATCTCTTTTAATATTACGTTATTTTGCGCTGGTCAGAATGCATTGTGCAAATGTAAAACGTACAGTGACACCATGTTTATCGTGCACCTGTGAATTTGTACACACAATAATTATAACTTAAGGAAACTATATGATCGTCGGACTCACAAATCTAATTAGGCATCTTAGATGTGTTAAGATGATTTAGAGTCTCGCATACAAAAGTAATCCGAACTTAGTATATCTTCGCTCTCAATTATATTAATTTCTTTTGAACTCTACTACTTAGTTCAAAATTGGTTCCATTTAAATTTGAAGAAGAATATCCATGGACCAGAAAACTAAGGTTGCCACTTATCATTCTCAAAGTGTTATTGTTTTCATATTCTACGAAAATTATAATCAGTAATTACCTTTTTTAAAATACTAATTCATCTGTTTATAAAACCTCAATCAAAATTTCATCGTAAATATCGAGAAAAAATACGACGTGTCCCATCTCTAAAGCCAATCCGTCAGCGCTACTCTGATACAAAACCTATAGGTAATCCTGTTGGCTACCGTTTTATATCCCACTTTTTATTATAGAGGATTAAAATACCCCAAAGATGTAGTTCGGAAATAAACTTTAGTCCCTTGAAAGAAAGTTTACTTTCAAGTGTGTTTATAATGTATCACAAGAAATGAATATAGTTATTAATGTTAGATTTATTGGATCTTTGATGTCGGTTGAGTTATTATGAGTTTGGCCATTGTCCGACCGGATGTGGTCGAACACTTAATGAGCAAGGTATAAACTGAATTAATAGATTATTGGTGGAACAATCCGTGTTGAATGGCGCGCCTTTCGGCTGAACTTTCTTGGTTCGTTGAGCAACACAGCGAATTAAGTAGCTGACTTTCAATCGGGTTCAAATGGTGTAGGAAATTTAAAAAAATATTTCATAATTTGAGTATGTTCGATTTGGGCGTCGGTAATCTTACTCGGTGAAAAGCAAAGAATTGCTTAATAGAGGTTTTCTATGCACTCGTACTATTATCGCGGACGACATTTTTTTTTATAGCAACCTACCAAAGTGACTCTACTCTGCCTGATAGAAAGCAGGAATAGAATCTAAGAGCGGTGGTCGCCGTACTCACTGCGAATGAAGACAGTGCAGTATGGCGACCCACGCTATGGCGGCCTAGTGAGATGCTTTTTCATGCCCCGCTTAAAGTACCCGGGATCGTAGTCGGGGGAAACATGTGCGCCGGTAATGAATTACTTAGGTATTACTCTACCACGGTGGAAATTACGAATGTGACAGGAATATTCGACAGATAACGGTCTCTACAGGACAACAAGAGTTGGCCTTGGAAGTAGACATACGCGCTCGAATTAAACGGTTCAGCTCTTCCTATCTGTGCCAATCAGTCAAAATCTGGAACTCACTATCAGCGTACGTGTTTCCCTGGTGATCCTGGGTCTTTTAAGTGGAGCGCGAAAAGTATCTCACTGGGTCACTATAGTGCATTGTCTGCATTCGCAATGTGTATGGTAACCACTACTCATGGATCCTATGCATGCTTCCCATTAGACAGAATAGAGTTACTTTGGCAAGCTCTATATTAAAAAAAAAATATTAGTAGTTAAAGTGTTTTGAATTAATTACACCTATGCGTATGCATGCATGCATCTATGCGTATGTTACACCACACATTTTAACATTCAATTTTTTGATGGTATAGGCTGAAACCAAGAGTTACAACTGTACTACCGCCCTTGAGGTCCTCTACACAGAAGGCCGCGTACAGAAGAGTTTGAGTTTAGCGGTGTAAGTGAGGGTAACTTCACTCAGTCAGTGAAAAAACTATTACCATTGTAACATTTGTCGGAAATAAAAAAAGATCTGTCGAATTTAGTGATGGAAATTAAAAAACTGAGAATGTTGCCATAACAACTGAGTTTGTTGTGTTGCCATATTTATTGCTTCGATGAGAACTTGATCGTTCAAAAACTACAAAACGGCTCCAAAGTTTGGTAACAATAACAGTCAACATTTGTGATGCAGGTTCGTTTCCTTTGTCGATCTGAGATTTTTATTTACTTAATAAATATGTTTTTTTTTGTCTTTAGTAGTGTTTAGTAGTTACTGCAATTTCTTTTTTTTTTATAGAAGCCTACCGAAGTGACTCTACTATGCTTGATGGAAAGCAAAAATACATTTTAAAAGTGGTGGCCGCCATAGGCATTTCAAATGAAGGTAATGCAGTATGACAACACACCTTATGGCGGCCTAGTGAGATGCTTCTTCACACCTCGATTAAAGGACCCGGGATCGTAGTAGGATTGAAACACGTGCGCTGGTAACGAGTTCCAGACTTTAACTAATTTGCACAGGAAGGAAAAGCCGAACCGTTTAATTCAGGAGTGTATGTCTACCATTCTAAAAGGTTTTTGTAGTTTTTGACTTAGAAATACCTCTTTCTGCGGTTGTTGTACTTACAGGCATAGTCAACATAGTTCTAATGGTACTGAATCATCTGATTGCTTTCTCTAATTAACTTTATTAGATTGAGCACTAGAAATTGTAAACCTTCGTAGAGCCCGTAAGATTCTGTCTTTGCTGTCTATGTCTTACTATGTTTGACTTGAATTGTAACAGTGCACGAAGGATCTCACGTCCCCCTGGCACAAAGGAAGGATTGTCCGACCTAGTGAAGTGAACATAACATGCATGAATCAAACAAATTTACTTATATTATACTTAATATTTTTGGCGTTCCTTGGGGGAGACCTTCGTTCAGCAGTGATAGGGTGATAGGTTGAATTAACGTATATTACGATCTGGATGTCGTAATAACAGCTGTTCTTGGATCCCTTCTATCTCAGGCGCAAAGTGGCACACCGTGTGGTTTTAGTTGGTCCGATTCCGACACACCACCCCGCCGTAAACCCCGGTGGGATGACGGCCCGAGGGGTTTCTATATGTTAAAAAAAAAACTTATATTATAAACACAGCCAAATTATTTGATAGAAGTTTACGTATGCATACTGTACGTTAATTCTTTGAACGGAAAGAGTGCTTCGGAATACAATGGTGTAATGGGACTAATCAAGGGAGTGAATTGTCATCATCAGCAGGCGGCCTAGTCTGCCACTGTTAACGGGAACTTTATTCTACGCCATACCTGATGCCTGACAAAAGACCTAGCGACAAAACACTGTGTGGTTGTAGTTAGTCGAAGTCAGAGAGACTTTCTCACTTAACCCCGGTAAGATGACGAGCCATGGGGGTTTCCATACAGAAAATAAATACCTATTCCACTTTAAGTACAAATTAATAGAGTTTCCTATGGATATTAAATTAACTTTATTAAAGAGATACGTTTTCTTTTAGTTGAATCATGAAATCTAAGAGTGCGTCAGCCCCATGGTGTAAACGACCTTAGAACACAAAGCTCGCTGCACACGAGCGTACCTTTATTACTAATATCACTAACAATCCGTCCGTCTGTCCGTCATTAAACCGCCATCTCTTCCCAATGACATAAATAACTCAGGATTTATTCCTATATTTATTTATTTATATGTGTTATTTATTTATTGCCGCCCGTCTGAACTCGGGTTTATAGATCATATTTTTTATTCTTGAGTTCGAGTTAAAGTTATCTATTTCGAGCCACTAAACCCTTGCTTTTAATTTGTGTAAACATTCTTATTTGTTTGACATAAAACTTTTTATCACCAACAACCTTTACAGTCCTGGTGGACATAGGCCTCTCTTTAGAAAGGAGGTGGTATACCACTATACCACGTTGGCCAGACGGGTTGGTTTAGAGTTTGCTCTTTCAGTCACCTTTTATGACACCCATTAGATGAAAACGGATGGTGACATTTCGTATTCTTAATCCGTCACCACAAGGACAGTGCTTTTTTGTACCACTAAGCAACACTTGCAACTGCTACAAAATTCATTGTACTTAAAAAATTAGCTTCACTTATAACTACCATTAGCAAGTGTTGGTTCAACTTGATTTTAATCTATTAGAAAACCAGTGTTAAACAATTTTTTTGTTACTTTTCGCTGCCTAAGGACGGTAAGGATTAAAAAAATCTGCTATCAATTATTACAATGAAATGAAAATGTTGAAGTATATTTGAAATTCCCGCGTTCTACATAGATGTCATTTTTGACACTTAATATTTTCCCTCCACTCCGTCATTCTCTCTGCTCTGATTTTTACTGCTGTAATGTTCGTTAGTAAATAAAAGTGATAAATTAAACAAAATATTAAGTAAATAACTGTTTAATTACAACAGAAAATTTGTATGTCTATCTATGTAGTTTAAGCCTCTTAAGAAGACGTAGAAATCTTCAAATATAAAGTCCAGAGCACGTTTATACAGCCTTCGGGTATCAGCTCTCATTTACATGTTATAAAAAGTAAATTTAAGTGATCACATGATTAATGTCGCGTCGCACGAGTGTCGTTAAAACACTTTATTTATTGCATTTTAAAATGTTTTAATGTCGCTGTGGTCGAGTACGACGGTCTTTATCTGGAGATGCAAGATCTTTATGTGTGATCGATGTTTATAGTGCAAGCCGAGAAATTGGGCCACATTCGGTGTGACATTTAACTATTTGCCGCGTCAATTATACTTGTTTCTTGTCGGTTCTAAATTGTCAAACAATGCCGAAACATCATTGTATAACTGTACTATTATAGTGCCTGATAAAATCGACTTCATCAACATCAGCCGGAAGACGTCCACTGCTGAATATAGGCCTCCCGCCTAGAACGCTACGCCGTACGTAAAGTCGACTTATGGCTACAGAAATGCACGTATCCGCTTCAGAATGCTCCTGGTATCATGGAATGATGGTGGAATAAATTGGGCATTGGAAGAATACTCAGTAAATAATCGTATGTCCTTTATAAATATCAAATCAAAATGGTTCATCAAATTTGCTAGTTTTCCTAGCTAAAAACACAGAAAGACAACAATTTTCAGAATTTCAGGCTGGCCTTCATACCAAATTTTGTCAAAATTGGTATCACGGGTGAAAGTCTCGCCAAAAGTATAAAATTTATGTAAGTATTAATTCACATTGGAACCACAA
This sequence comes from Hypercompe scribonia, assembly GCA_949316085.1. Taxonomy (NCBI): domain Eukaryota; kingdom Metazoa; phylum Arthropoda; class Insecta; order Lepidoptera; family Erebidae; genus Hypercompe; species Hypercompe scribonia. The sequence goes on from OX438989.1 coordinate 16,915,567, forward strand.
AAGATAGGGTGCGTTAATCGATATTAGCGACCTTTAAATCGATTCGAATTACCATATATTACCTTCTACATATAAAGGGTAATGTATGTGTTTTTTACGCAGCAAATATTTAATTTCGTTTTATCTATTTTATTCTCTTTTTATTCCTTTAAATCTGAAGTTTCTTATCTATGTTTAGACACTTAACAAAAAATGTTAAACTTGAATAAAAATTAAAATGTTGTTGCGTGGTGGTAGTTAAACTAGTCCTGTAGTGCAAAATTTTATTCGTGTCGATAAAGTGAACTAGATAACAATAATTCAATTATCTGTTTACAGCTCCAAGTTTGAGATTGTCCACGCTCTGTCACTCAATTCAACCAAACCCTTGGCGACATGGAACACGTTTTTGTGCCTTTAATGTATTTGTACTAGTTTAATTAGTTTCATTGACGCCTCTGGAACTATTCTATAAAAGATTAGTTTAGTTAGACTAATGTAGAGAAACCTAAATGCTATCAAAACACTTGGAAAAAACCCACGCCTTTTATTTCGTAGAGAGATTATTTTTTGACAAAACTACTCAATAATACAGGGTGCTACTAATTTTGATTTCTTGCAGTTCAAAAGTGTGATGGATACCTTTCTTTTTTATGGTATAGAGAACCAACAAGTAAAAAACTAACCCACAGTGACTTGTGTCGCGCATGGACCTGTTGCATGATACATTGCTAAGTTACCAGTTCAACACCGGCTTACTTTGAGGCCGTACTCACAGTAAACCGTTCATAATGAGCTAAAGCATAGCTCTCCCACGATCTATTCTTTCATTACCTAAAGATATTACACGTATTTAAGGAGCACCGGACAAGAACAGAGAACTAGAATTACTGACATCGCGCGGAGAGTCGACGAGCCAATAGTCGCTGAAGCCGAGGTGTACTAGAGTGGATACCATGATTGAGCAAGTGTAGTGTAGGACGCCCTGCGGCGCGATGGACTGATGACTTAAAGAAGGTGGCAGGCAGCAGATGGATGCGAATTGCCCAAGATTGGGATGGTTGGCATTCAAGGACAAGAACTAGCCCCAATCGCTTTATTATTAAGCCATCGGCATTGTACGGCCGTCACTGCAATTAAAATTAATCTTTAATCCAGACAGAGGAAAAAAATATAATTCCAACTGGAACCCTCATTAAAAATTCGCTGAAAATAATTTTAATGGGTCTAATAACATAATATAGTGGTCATATAATGAAGTGCTGCGGGCTTGTTAGGCTGTTCTGAGCTTGGGTTAGCGTGGTCGTTCAAATTGTTAATTGCGATGTAGGATTGTATGGCACTATTAAATCCCAACGCCTCACCTTTATTGTGGAGTTGTATAATTTGCACAAGTTACCGATACTGGGTTTTCTTGAGTGGCGAACTTTCTAACTTTCTTTACTTTAAATTCTATGATGAATGATCTTGGAAGCGATGCAATGCGAGAATCAATGTGATGACTAAGTTGAACCAGTGAGCTTGTGGCAACGGCCAGTATAACTTGATAGAAATAACAGGTGTTTCACACTAATTTCCTATTGAATAATTATATTATGTATTTTATAAAAAAATGAAATACAATAAGAGCTTAACTGCAAAGTTGGGACAGAAGATTCAATTTTTTTTCTGGACCTATAGCATATTTCATTTCTTCAACATTTATTTTTCGTAAAATAGACTAAAATATTTGCGACTGAATTGAAGATTAATCTAGAGATTTGAAATGAAATATAGTAGATAGTAGAAATAAATGTAAAAAAAACACAGACTTCTGCCGTGGTCTATACAGATATACATAAAACAATTGTATTTACATATAGAAAATACATCTGGATATATAAAAAACCTTACATTAAGTGTCGAACAAACAAACATACATACATACACTTCAAAAACAATCCTATCACCATTTACGATCGACGTCCCGAGTTATTAATATTAATAAAATCACAAATCGCTTTTTATATCGCAATATCGCAACGATTGACGCGATTGAAGGAATTGCTGTTGATTGATTGAAGACTCTTCATATAATGTTCCCACTTAATTGGAAGATGCAATTTATTTATTTTTTATTTCAACCTGTATGTAAGAAAAAGAAAAAAATGTACATTGTCAGGGATAGATAACACTTCGTATTCGACAGTAGCTCTTTGCCAGTAAGCATTCGACATCATCAAAAACTTTTAACAGTCCACTGCTGGACACTACATATAATAGCCTCTCCTTCTAAGCATTCCACACATTACATAAACATTGCTGCGTGAACTTAAAGTACCACGAATCATCTACAGCCACTTTTACAGTCCACTACTGGACATAGACCTCTCCTTAGCTAGGAGGTTTTGGCCTACTATACCACGCTGGCCAGACGGGTTGGAATAGGGTTTGTTTCAAGTTTTCCTTCTCTTTGTAATGATGTTGTCTTGCATATTTTGTTCCCTTAGTCGCCCTTTACGACACCCACGGGATGAATAGGGGTGGTAACACTATGTACTCTTAATCCGTTACCACACGGACAATATATATTTATAGTTTTAATAGTATTATGGAGGGAGGGAGCCTGACATGCACAGTCATTTTTAGCGGTTAAAGCTCCAATTATAACATAAAGGTCTTCTTCATCTGGAATCACCTCGGATTGTATGTGGATAAGTATCTGAAAATTCTTAAATTTAAGTTAAAACTCTGCCAACTATTCATTCAAAACTGACGTAATTATAAAAATTCTTAAGAATCGAACGTGAGGGAACTGTTCGTTTATGAGGATCGTTAAACGTTTAGTAGGACACTTTATGTCCCTAGTGTTCGATTGATGGGCTGAATTATCACTCAGCACACATGAGGATAAAAATATTTGTCAGGTGCGGCAGTCGGATTTTGGCGACTATTATGACGATTTTACTCTTAAGGTACAGTATTGTTTAATTTGGTATTTCTTGTACTTTTGTATATATGTGTGTAAGTAAAGCTTTGTAGCTATTAATAGTACTAGTACATTATAATCTACAATACCTCAAAACAGTTGAGGTAGAGAAGAAGTTTATAGCACATGAGGAAGAAAAAGCCTGCTGACAGTGACAGTTTTCAGTTTTCAGTTGTAAAAAAATAAGTCGGACAGATGCAGGTAGTAGAGCCACGCTGATTTCAGCACGAGCGGGCCGGCTCAACCGGGGCTGTACTACCCTCCCACAGAAGACCAACCTAAAGCGCCAGCATCCGTGTTGTCGTGTTTCGTTGGTGAGTGTGAGACTGGAGGCCCATTGATGCAGGGGTGACAATTATCGTGGTATCTGTGTAAGCCTTACACTGGCACGATGACTGTCATGTCTCTTACGTCCCCAAACGGGTTGTGAAAAAGCATCTCACAAGGCCGCCATAGTGTGGGTCACCATACTGCATTGTCTGCATTTGCAATGAGTATGGTGACCACAACTCTTGGATTCTATTTATGCTTGCCATCAGGCAGAGTAGAGTCACTTTGGCAGGCTCTTAATAAAAAAAAGATGTATATCTGCTTGCGCTTAGGCTATGTCATCGGCACATCACTTACTTCTACTATTTCCACATCTTCTTTAATTTTTAAATTGTGAGTAAATGATAAACCCCATCGTTATTAAATAAAAGTCAAAGTCGCCAAGAGGAATTGGAAAGGTAATCTTTGATAGTACCTGCTTAGAGAGAAAAAATACCAAGAAACAAATACCTTTAAATGTATGTATGTATGAAATGTATGTATGTATTAACTCGTTCATTATTAACTTAGTTTACAGATTTCATTATTATAATTTATTTGCTCATCACCATCAACATCTCAGCCAACGTCCACTGCTAGACATAGGCCTCCCCCAAAATCATTTATTATAAATTATTTACTTATTTGTATAGTATTCAATCAATCAACCTATCGCCCTCCACTACTGAACGAACCCCAAGGAACACCGACGATCCCAGTCTTGGGCAACTCGTGTCCATCCGCTGCCAGCCACCTTCTTCAAGTCGTCGGTCCATCACGCCGCAGGGCGTCCTACACTACGTTTGACCAATCGTGGTATCCACTCTAGTACACTTCGGCTCCAGCGAACATCGGTTCGTCTGGAGACATGGCCGGCCCACTTAATTCTCTGTGCGATGTCAGTTACTCTAGTTCTCTGTCGAATAACCTCATTTCGAATTTTATCAGCCAGAGAAACACGCATCATCGCACGCTCCATCGCATTGTACAGCATTGCATAATAATTGAACGATATACTTTGAGCGGTGATTTGGTTTAAAGACCCGCATTTATGAACTCTAAAAGAATCAATTTGCTGGATTTTAATTATAATGAGTGAAATAAATGGACCTTTGAGTGTTAATCATTGTGACAGGTTTGTGGTTTCATTGATTTTGAACAATTTATAGCATTCAGCATTATTTTCTTTAAAACGAAGTTATATTATACTTTTTAGTATATTGTCACCGTTGTTTTGTTTAAATTATTGTAATTTTTAATATATTTTTATTAATTTCGTCTGTACGTTTGTATTTTTTAGTTTTTTTTAACTACTTCTATTATTCAATATGAAATAAGCGATAATAGAACGTCCACAGGCCAAGGTGGAGTGATGATTTACGCAAGATGGCCGGCAGAAGCTGGATACAAGTATCGCGCAAGGAGAATCTCCTATGTCCAGCAGTGGACTGCGATAGATTATTAATGATGATAATGAAAGAGACCTGGCGATAAGTGACCAGTGGCGAAAGTGGATACCCGTAACTCGAGTCACAACTACGAGTACATTGTCACCTTAGATGGCCCTTATTTTGTTTTGAGTAGGGATTAAGAACTCAGAGTATCACGAGCGCTGATTATCGACCAAGGAAGCAAATTATACAGGACAATATTTCTGCAAAGAGAAGAAGAGATCTTATACCAACTCGTCTGGCCAGCGTGGTGTAGTAGGCCAAAACGTCCTTTTTAAGGAGAGGTCTATGTCCAACAGTCTCCAATCCAACAATTCAGTCCAACAGTCAATTGATGACGATGACAGTCAACCATTAATCCCTTGTTCTACCCCTTAAAAGTGAAGCTTCTAAGAATACTTTCCTAGGGGGTGCTTTTAACTTAAAAAACATCAGTTGCTTAAATTTCAAGTTTGCGGCCCGTGCGGTTTGGGCTCCGCGTTGATGAACTAGTCAGTTAGAGCATATGAATTACGTGATTCAATTTTGTGTGAACCTTGATTTATAAATAAAACATTCTGTTAATGACGGATGGACCTTCAATTAACTTATGTTGATTAATTTTTGTTTAATTAATATTGATACATTCTACGAAATATTATAAATGCGAATGTAAGTTTGTTTGTTACGGTTTCACGAGAAAACTGCTCAACCGATTAACATGAAATTTTGTACACATGTTCTTGTCCATATATTTATTTAAAATGATCTGTTACGCAACTTAATGTAGCAGACCAATTTCCACGTGAGCAAAGTCGCGGGCAAAAGCTAGTAGATTATATTATAATTGGCGGTGAATATTTTTCTAGTACTTAGTTTATTAGAGAGCTTGGACTCTTCTGTATCAGCCATTTCGCGTTACAATTACGCAACCCATTGCCTAGATTCCTTGTTTCACACTTGTTTATCTTAACATAAACATTGACTTTCAATCTAAGCAGAATTAGTTTGCTTCTCATCACAATGAATGGTACAATATGTGTTTGGCAAATGGTATTCAATACTACTCTGCTCTCTCCTTCCTAGATAGTTGCGTACGATCATATTTCTTCTAAAATATTAAGTATTTAGAATCAATCTTTTAATTGCGTCTATAATTTTTTTTCATAAATATTTCGGACATTTAACACAACGCAATCTTGTTTCAAACTAAGCAGAGCTTGTACTATGATAACCAGACTGACTGACAGAATACTTATTTAGTTTTTTTTGTAAATACTTACATATTATACATAGAAAACAGCCAAACTCCGAAACAAACATTTGCAGATCATGTAAACATTTGGCTCGACCCAAGAATCGAACCCGAGACTTCAAGTACAGCAGTCGCATACCATACGCTACCACTGCGCCACCGAGGCAGTCAAAATTATAACCTTAGTGACAAACAAAATAAATCTTAGTTTAACCTCATTTTTATCTCAGCCAACCTAGCGTCTCGACACCAAACGGTTCAAAAATAATATCAATAAAATAATATCTTCACACACCTCTCAAAGCCGTCTGATCCCAAACTAGGCAGTGCCCACAATAATAGCCTGTACAATAAAAACTGCTGATAAACATATTTATATATTTCTAAATACATATATATTATAGATAAATAGCACTTGTATACACACAAAATATGAAAATGCAATGACCCACTAATTCACAAGAAAAGAAAATAATAAATGAGATGTATTCATTCAATTTAAACGAGAACTATAGAATGGAGATTACAATTTATAATATTTATAGGGTAGAAGCGTGGAATTGATTGCCTCGGTGGTGCAGCGGTAGTGAATGTGACTGCTATGCTTGAAGTCTCGGGTTCGATTCCCAGGTCGGACCAAATGTTTGTATGATTTACAAATATTTGTTTCGGAATTTGGGTGTGTTCTATGCATAATATGTATGTATTTACAAACGCTTATATTATAAACGATTGCAAGTATCAACCTAACATAGATCAAACACGTTTCCATTTGAACTACATGTGTTATTTAGTAGCATGCTCAAATTAACATGAATTCATTGACTGCCTCCATGGCGTAGGGGTAGCGAAAGCGACTGCTGTATTTGAGGTTTAGGGTTTGATTCCCGGGTCACACCAAATGTTTGTATGATCTGCAAATATTTGCTTCGGTATTTTTTTTTATGTAAAATATATATGTATTTACAAAAAAAAAGTATATAAGTATTCTATCAGCCAGTCTAGTTATCATAGCACAAGCTCTGCGTAGCTTGAAACTGAATGACGTTGTGTGTCAAATGTTTAAAAATGAAATATTTAAAAAAAAATTGTTAGTACTTAGGTACATGTAAATTACAAAACATTTGAATATATTATTTTATAGTATTATAACTGTTCATATATTTTTTATACGAAGGCTGTTTTGTTTAGAGTGTGCCATAAACATGTGATATATCTATTAAGTCATAATATTTATGGTTTTAGGATTCTGCAGTCAAATGATAAATTAAATTAATTAATTATTTTTGTCACACGACGGGTCCGTTGCTTCATCTAACAATTTTTGCTGGCTTATTTTATATTTTATGTAGGATGTTCTTATGAAAACATTCTTGCTTATCTTCTGAGGTTCAATGTGAAGTCACGTAGTTCTATTACAGAATCAAATTGATCAATTGAAAAGATGAATCTGTTTGTTGATTAGCTCCATTTCATGGAAAACATTGAGATTATTTCAAAGAAAAAAAACTAAAGGTCTTTACATTATATACCGCAAATTTAACATTGTGAAAATTTCTTAATAGTTATAGTTTCAGCATCAAACAGACAATCCATAGATTTACTTTTAATGTTGACACCACACACACACACACAACATAGAGTTTATAATTTAGAAGGCACAATCCTATAGTTAGAGCGGTAGGAATCACATAGAACACACCAGAGAGAATGCACACGCGATTTAAACTACAAAGCAACTATATATTAACGGTTTATATAAATAAACAATGTATATGTGTATATATGACATATCTATCTAATATATATTTACTCATTTTATCTCTACAGTAACACACAGTAATAGCACCATTACTAATAGAAAATAAAACTTTTAACTCTAAACTCTTTTCTATGAAAAATGGAGGAAATGTTAAACGAGCGAACAGGTCACCTTAAACTACTGCTACACACGGATTGCCCCTTATTTTTTTGACTCTACAGAACCCACTGTCCTTCGCCGCGAACTTTTCCTTTTGTTTCTAAGAGACGCTTCTAACAAAGACATGCGGCAAATCTTACCTATCCACCTCACTCTTCCTACGTACCTTTCTTCCAATTATAAAGACATGTGATACTTTTGGGTTGATTTGAATTTACAACCTTCGGCGTGACACCAACTGCTCAGTGCCATGATGTCTTGTTTATACCGCTGTGTTATATTAACTGTTCAGTTTTATGTGACAGATAGTATGGGTGGTACTGTTAACGATGTTTGTATGTGATGTTGATGGATGATAAGAGATTTGATTGTTTCTGTTGTACGTCTTTTTATGGTGCCATCTTAGATGTCAATGTTTATTATTTCTTAAAGTTAACTTACAAGCGTATATCACACGTGTTAAAAGGATATTTTTGCCGGCTCTTTTTTTAATTACACTCAAGTAACTGGAAAGTCGATTACTGCAGGCAAGCATTTTAGGGTCTAATAATTAAAACATCTAACGCACGGCTGTATGGTTATCAATCAGAGAGATTCTGTTAACCAGGACCAGATCTTATAAGTATACTCGTTTATATAGGACTAAATATAAGTATTAGACAAATTACATTCAAACATAAACAGTCAGTTCTGATATTGTAGGAGTTTTCAGGGTGGGTGACAGTGGATCAAATTCTCCAAGGCAACAATATGTTTTGTCGTTGTGATGGTGTTTTCGAATTCATGTTTCATGACCTAAATATAAAAAAAGTTTTATATTTCTGCGTCCTAATGAATTTCTACCTGGTAACGAGTGATTGAAGATACATCCTCCGATGTGTCATGTTTAAATGTAAAAACCGTTGGTTAATATTTTGTACGGGGTGTTCATTAGTTGCCAGCAAAAATATGTACGTTATTTAACTTTTTTTCTTGCATTGGAAAGATAATAAAGTATACAATGTTTTCACCCCTTAATTAACTGAAAGACATTTTAGTGAATATATCTTCATATTCATTTTTATAAGTAAGGCGAAGGTTAACGGTCCAAACTATCTGTTACTACTTTGGTTTCCGTGGCATTCTGAAATCAAAGCAAAAATTAAAAATATAGATAATAATATAATAACCTTTACACAACAAATCGTCACACAACGCCATCTAGTCCGAAATTAAGCAGAGCTTGTGGCCCACAAGTTGTCACAAGACCATCAGATAAAAATACATAAACATTATTTTGTACAAACATAGAAAACATTATTATACATAGAAAACACCCAAACTCCGAAACAAATATTTACAGATCATTCAAACATTTGGTCCGACCTGGGAAGCGAACCCGAGACTTCAAGCTCAGCAGTCACATACGCTGTCATTGCGCTACCGATACAAATTACGTCGTCTGAAAACTTTTTTATTTTTCTTTCTTTTCTGAATACCTCAATACTTGTCTAAATACATTGTAGCTCTTAAACAGATTTATAAACCTAATTTGTATTCAGAATTTTTCGTTTAAAAGTAAACTGGTCAATAGTGTTCTAGGCATTAAGTAAGTAAATTCAGCTATTGGAGTTCTTGTCCAATCTTTGCAAGGATATTTGACACAAGGATATTTAAATGGATAATAAAAACTTAAATCTCTCATAAGCTCTTTTGTCATTTATGTATGTTACCCTTTTAACCATAGTGGTCAGAAAATAAAGTTTTATATCTTCTATTGGTCTCAGCCGTGTGGGACTTCACAGTGTTCCGCTTCCGCTATTTAGTTATACGGGTTTTTGTTTAGATATTAACCTGAATAATAAGTTCCCGTTGCTTTATTTATAATATTATTGCCATGTAGGTGGCGTGATATATGACAATTTTAAATGATAGATACGGTTATAAAAGTTTGTTTTGATTGTGTAAAATGTTTTAATTCGTACAGAAATTATGACTGGGTGTTGTATGTTTAATGTTACTTGTTTTGTTTGTAATGATATTGTTCAGTAATCTTGAACTACTCGTAAATGTCAGCCGTTCTTAACGAAGTGGGTGGTAGTTTAGCCGCACGGACAGTAGTTGTCGGTCGACGCGAGTAATACTATCAAAGACACTTGTCGCGTACTTTTGTCACGCCTTCGGTACAGTGGCCATCTTTTTTTCTGGTGTCGTGATAGTGGCCCGCGTCGCAGCGCATAATTTTCTTCTTGAGCCGTCGGTATATGGACACCGGCAAATCAAGAGTCCCAAGTACGTCGCGGTTTAAGGAGTCCCTCCTTCTAAAACCAGGGGAGATGGAGCTTCCGGTAACCTCATTCACGTGTAAAGCGACAAAAGAACTGCTTCACACCGGTTTTCTGTGACACCGTGGTAATACTTCGTCGAGCCTGGTCCATGTGTACCGAAACATAGACTTTCGGTTCGGTTCAATTTATAGTAATTTATATATATAATATTTCCGTCATCAAGGCCCATATATCTCGCAATAAACATATTTATATTTTTAAATACATAGTACGCCCAGACATGAAACAGATGATACACATCACCTCTGATTAAGCAGTAAAGATTACTAATCACTATAGTAAGCAGAAGATGATCATTTAAATGTATCTGGGTAGCTGGACTGCTTTTTTTTATATTAAGATCCTGCCAAAGTGACTCTACTCTGCCTGATGGAAAGCATGAATAGAATCCAAGAGTTGTGGTCACCATACTCATTACAAATGCAGACAATGCAGTATGGTGACCCACGCTATGGCGTCCTTGTGAGATGCTTTTTCACACTTCGCTTGGGGACGTAAAAGGCATGACAGTCATCGTGACAGTGTAAGGCTTACACAGTTACCACGATAACTGTCACCCCTACATCAATGGCCTAGCGTCTAGCCCTAACCGAGGATAAAACATTACTTGTATACAACTTTAGATGTGAAAAACTGATCATATTTATATTTAATGGATATTTAATATATTGTCATAATTTATAATGGGTTTTATTTTATATTAGTTTCCATTTATGAGCTTTTATCTTTTTTCGCCAAAATAGCTATAAGTAGGTGTTAAAATTATGTAAAAGTGACATTCGGGTATTGTGTTTTATTTTAGATTTAATCATAAATCTTTTTTAAAGTTTTAGTGTATGTTTGATTGTGCCGATTGATTTATGAACTTCTATGTTCTTTTATAGTAAATAATATGACTATATTTCGTAATAACAAAATGCCGTGTTTGTTTATTTGTCATCGTGGTAAGCTCTAAAATTATCAATCGAATTTTCGTATAGTTCACAACAATGGACTTATGACTTTAGATTTTTAGATTGATTAGAGCCACGCTGATTTCAGCACGAACGGGCCAGTACTACCCTCCCACAGAAGAACAACTTAAAGCGCCAGCATCCGTGCTGTTTCGTTGGTGAGTGTGAGACTGGAGGTCCATTGATGCAGGAGTGACAGTTATGGTGGTAACTATGTAAGCCTTACACTTCCACGATGGCGTGAAAAAGCATCTCACTAGGCCACCAAAGTCTGGGTCACCATACTGCATTGACTGCTTTTGAAATGAGTATGGTGACCACAACTCTTGGGGTTACTTTGACAAGCTTTTAATATAGAAAAAAAACAACAAAAGAAACTTATGACAGTAAGTTAATTCTTGAGAGGTTTAGATTTATAATTAATTATGTGAATAAATTCGTATGGTGACGGATTGAGAATACGACGTTTTACCACCCTATTTAGTCCGTGGGGATCATACGGGCACAACAGCAAACTCTACAACAGACGACAACTCCAAAGAGAGGGATAACTTGCTATAAACCCTATACTGACCAGTCTGAGTAGCCTGGCGTAACAGCAGTAGTGGCCAAAATCTCCTTGCAAAGAAGAGGTCTATGTCCAGCAGTGGACTATTTAATACTGTTGAGTTATCCCACGCAAGACATCTTATAGGCTTGATGGCACTGAACTCCATTTGAAAAATCGGCTTAGGAAATAACATAAAAATATCCATTGACATTCTATATGAATAGCCTGCCAAAGTGACTCTACTCTGCCTGATGTAAAGCATGAATAGAATCTAAAGAGTTGTGGTCACCATACTCATTGCAAATGCAGACAATGCAGTATGGTGACCCACACTATGGTGGCCTGGTGAGATGCTTTTACATGCCACGCTTGGGGACGTAAAAGGCATGACGGTCATCGTAGTAGTGTAAGGCATTCATATCTTTGTGCTGAAACCATCGCTTAGAATTAACTGTAATCACTAGTCTATATTAATAGGCTTATTTTACTACCTTTACAGCATAATGAACATACTTCATATAACACCATTATCACACACTTACAACTCAATTGCGCAACACACCATTACAATGTTATCAAATACACAAACCATAACATGTGTACTACCATGCTCACATAATCCATTCCACGTACACTCTCCCCCATAAGTTCCTAAAGAAGTGCTATCAACAGAATCAGAAGCAACATTAGCTGCCAACCCCAGCGAATCACAAGATTGCGTAACATCCCCCATTTTAAAATAGAGTAATAAATAAAAGGTAGACACGGCACCTTATCGCTTCCGAGCCACAACAAATGAAAGAATACCCCCCATTTCCCCCTAAAACACCCCTACGACCTCTCGCTCGCACCCACTAAACGCTGTTTTACATTTATAGCTACAAGTCGTGTTCGCGACTGTACAAGTAGTAGAACATGCAGGCTGTTCACTCAAAAATCAGCCTTAACGTGGAAAAATTAAAGTTTTATTTTCTTTGTGGTGGTTTGAATGTCTTGGTCGGTTGCCATGGTGACGGGTGGCGTCTCGATTTTTGCCAGAGCCTCCTTCGATTAGGTACCTAGAGGTTCGGTACATAGGTATTCGTTCGATAACGTACCGTCCGATGTGAACAATGTTTTATTGACAGATTTGAAACGGTTCAAAATTGAGGGTCGACGCTATTTCTTTGTTTGGAGAGGGAATTTTATATAAATGGCAATTTTTGTTTGTAGATACGTGATGGCGTTTCAATTGTTTTCTTAAAACAATTAAATGAAATATTCTCTTAAGAGATTGACTATAAAATAGAAAAATATTTTTGTACTGTGTATCTCTTTTGCTAAGTACTAACGCATGTCTGGAGATGTCAAATAAATTTGCACTCGTACACTCGTACTTCACTGGCTCGGCGACCCAAAATGTTTCTTTCGCTCCGATATTAAGTTTGAAGTAAGACAAAACCATATTGCATCATACTTTAATAACCTTCTTTGTATATTTCTTCTGCTTAATATCCTCTATTTACTTAGTTCAAAACAGAACTATACACATTTTGCAAAGCTTTTCTACAGGACGACAATAGAGAGTAATGTATTTTAAAATTGTATACGGTTTCTTTGCCATATGATATGGTATTACACCATATTACCATATGGTATATGTCTTTTAACACCAACAAGAAAAAATATGCTTTTGTACCCTAAATGTATCATATAGATGTAATCTAATATGGTAATGCCTCCACTACTTTATTTCTGACACCAAAAAAACGGCCATTTTCTATTTGACAAGAGAATTTTCAGGTGCAGGGAGGAGGGTTAGAGTGAAGAGGGATTATTTTAGCAATTCAGGAATCACGTGTTTATTTATTTACTTAATAATAAAGAGGAACAGGTGAATCAAAATGAAATTCATATGATTTTTTACTAACTGTTTAATTCAACCACATTTCGTAGATTGTCCACGCTCACGGACCTCGATACATATCATGGTTATTTGATAAAATTATTTCTTCTGTTTACATTTGTTTTCCATTTCAAATACAAATGATTATTTGTTATATTTACTCCTTAATACAAAATACTGTTTTATGCAAAAATTTAAACAAAAAAATTCTGATAAATGTACATTGAGTGTGTTTTAAGATTCTCTACAGAGAGACAGTTTGTTCTTGTAAATAATACATGTGTTTTATTTAAAAGTAAAAAGAACTATATACATATAGTCTTCCAAAAATCAACGTCAAAGCAAAATCAAATAGGTAGGTTAATATTTTTAGAACTATATGAATTGAAATCTTCTTAAAAAGTACAAAAACTAATATTATATATAGTAATTTGATTGTCAATTTGAATAAGATTTGTTCATGACAATACAAGTAAATAAATTTGATAAAAAAACACAAGAACAGTTAAAATTATCGTAATATCAATAGAAAGAGGGCTGATAGATTAGGCATTGAATTTTAGGAGACTATATGCCATTGTAATGGCTTAAAGAACATTTTGAAATCAATAAATAAAATAAATAAATAAATATTTCGGTCAACACACAACGCGATCTAGTTTCAAACTAAGCAGAGCTTGTGCTATGATTACTAGACTGGCTGATAGAATATTAAATACTTTTTTTTGTAAATACATATACCGAAGCAAATATTTGCAGATCATACAAACATTTAGTGTGATCCGGGAATCGAAACCGAGACCTCAAATAAAGCAATCGCTTTCGCTATCCCTACGCCATGGAGGCAGTCAATGAATTCATGTTAATTTGAGCATGTTACTAAATAACATATGTATTTCAAATGGAAACGCATTTATTTGTGTTCGATCTATGTTATGTTGATACTTGCAAGCGTTTAACACCGACACTTATATTAATCTGTGCATTTATATAAGCGATTTATTTCGTTACACAAGCTCATTTTCTATTTAAAACTTACATTAAGTGTTACTGGTGTATTTGAAATTAATTTTGCACTATTTTATAACATTTGTTCACACATATCTATTGATTTTCATATACAAGTATCATCAACAGCATTTTACAGTCTACTACTTTTTTTTTTTTTTTTGTACTGTGCGGAAATCCCCACGGATACCACCGCAGGGTGGTTATGTCGGACTCGAACCGACCAAAAACCACACGCCGTCTCAGGTACCAATAGCCAGGGGACCAGGTGCACCCTAGTAAGGAAATCCCTTTTACAGTCTACTACTGGACATAGGCCTCTCATTAGCAAGGAGGTTTTGGTCTACTTTACCGCGCTGGCCAGACGGGTTGGAATAGGTTTTGTTTCAAGTTTTCTTTCTCTTTGTAATGATGTTGTCTTGTATACTTTGTTCCCTTAGTCGCCTTTTACGACACCAACGGGATGAAAAGGGGTGGTAACACTACGTATTCTTAATCCGTTACCACACGGACAATATGTAGGTATCGTAAACATAATTTTTAAGAGTACTGTTAACTTTGCTTACGTCAGTATAGAGTAAGTAAGCATGGGTTCGGTGGAAAAGCTTTCTTTTGTGCATTTTATATCTAATATTTTATGTACTTTCTTGGAATATTGAAACATGGTGTAGAAATAAAGAGTTTTCTGTCTATATCTACCAAGCCGTCTGGCCAGCGTGGTATGATAGACCAAAACATTCTTTCTAAGGAGAGGCCTATGTCCAGTAGTAGTCTAATAGAGACTGTTTATGATGATGATAATGTTAGAATGCTCGGACTTTAGGGGAACAGGGAGTTTGAATCTGCTCGAGTTATGATGTTATTATTTTGAAACCTCACCATGTATTACCATTGATGACACAAAAAAATATTAAAACATGTTAAGTAATTAATGACTCCATGTTATAATTTTTGCAGTATAGGAGGCAAAGGAGCTGGTGGGAGCGTAGAAGAAAGTGACTACCACCACTCGTGAATGCTTCATCTCAAGATTCACAAGCAAGTTGTCGCTGTCGGTCCGGAAATACTGCAGACGACAATTTCTTCTACAGATATTTTGATTAACTTGGTATTTTTCAAAATTCAAAACAGAAATCTTGAACTGAATCTTAAATAGCCCTTTGAAACCTTTATTTTCTTTTACTTTTCAACTTAAATAAACAAAGCAGCAGATAGCAATATTGTTAGATTGCGATTGTTCGTGTTATAAAACAGTGCTCGTTAACGGTATCACATAATACTGTTGCGTGGTCATCACTACACGTTATCATAGTCACAAAAGTTAAATTCGTTTAAATATCTATTTACATTTTGTTTATCATTATAATGTACAATATATTGCAATGCCACAGTGACATAACCGATTACATATAATATTATTTACAATTATTTGAAACTGTACATAATGTGCTCAGACCCTAACGGTACGAGCGGCCAAATATCTACTCAATATAAGCAACTTAAATTGTATTCTGAAGCTTACTTTTGAGTGTGCATTAAGGTATACCTTTAATCATACATAATAGGGTATAATACACATCAGTGACGAATTGTCACTTTTTTACTTGGCTTTTAACTACGTGGGTTAATATTGTGACGTCATCAGATACGTTATTAAGGGTACATGAAAGGAACTCAGATAGTATTGTAGCTGAGGAACAGAAAAATAGCTCCGGCAATGTCACAGAAGGAAAATAAACATGTTGAAAATTAAATATGGCAGTTGGAATTCAATTCCATTTTCCCCTTTTTCCTCCATGGTGTTTACAATTCACCTCTGGTATGGACATTAAAAATATTTGAGAATATTTCACCACGTCACTGACATTTGACGTTTACAAGATACGTTGGAAACTATGTTTAAATATATTTGATAAATGACTATTTTCAAATCCTTCACTTGTAACACAAAATTCTGTAGAAAAATTGAGCATTCATACAATTTTTCGATGTTAGGCAAAAGAAGATTCGGAAAATGTTTAAATGGTGAAGCAAAATTTCGATAATATATTATTTTAGAACAGTTAATGATTAATTTAAAGTATAATTTAAAAAAGAAAAGCTACGTTTTACATTCGAATACAACTACATTTAGGAAATTGGCACCGGTAAGATCCATACAATTTACAGAATTAATTCTCGAAGTACATGTAAAATCTAAAGTTATAAATAAATTACTTAATTTATCACATGACTACTTATAACATAAATATTTACATTTAAAACTAATTTAATAAAACTGTTTTTACATAAGTTCACTTATCTATTGACACTTTACCTTAAAAATGTTTAAAGATATTGACTGTAGAGTAAGTTATATTAATTTTTAATTGAAATTCAATTCTCAGAAGGTCCATTTTATCCTACATTCCCCTAAGGGAAATTTTACACTAGATTAAAAGTGATAATATGCAAAATTGATGGGTTGTTCATCATCGACACTGACGCTATCACTGTTTAGTTCACTATCAGCAGAGGTGGCATCACTTCTCAGCTGCCAGTTGGACAAGTCGCAAGGAGTTTCATCCTCCCTATATTTATATTCCTGGTAATAGTAGTCTTTAGCACTTTGGTCACTGCGGGCGGGCTCGCCCGATTGTGATCACTGCCTGTGCGGTAGCTGGTGATGAAGATGCTGGTGGATGTCAAGCCGCGGCCTCTTCGCCTCCTCTTCATCGCTGCAGTCGTTGTCGTGAGGTTCCTGATCGTCACACTCTTCACCGAGCTCCTCTTGCTTACGTTTGGCGGTCGCCATTTCAGCGGCGTGCTTTTTCCGCCATTTTGTTCTTCTGTTTTGGAACCAGACCTGTTGACAATACATCATGGATAAATACAACGTTTACTTATATTATAATTACTCATTGTACTTTAGTGTTTATCTGCGATTTAGAAAAACTATGTTTTCTCAAGTGCTTTACAAGCTCCTTATAACATACTAAAACATAAACTACCTTTTTTCAATTTTTGTCTGTCTTTCTTGGGACCACTAAACATATTTTAACGAGACTTTCACTAGAAATCTTCTAGTATCTAGAAATCTTGGTAGAGGAGGTTACTCAAAGGCAAAAAGACACATCTCTAGGATAAAAATTCAAAATTCAATCAAATCAATCAAAAAAATAAATTTAAGTATAGAGTGGGCCAAGTATTCGTTAATATTTGAATCTAACATCCCGTGCAAACATGTTACAGAAGTTCTTGGGACCGATACTACTGAAATTTGCTGGTTACAATCGTAACACATAGTTAAATAAGATGTAGCCACTTGTCACATATCCGATGAGTCCTTGCCGGTGTTCAAAGACATGTTTCCGGTAAAACTGATTTCCAGACGAGGTGACATTCCATGGCCACTCAGAAGTCCAGATCTATCCCCAGCATACTTATTTTTATGGGGTTATTTCAAGAATCGTGTCTACATCAAAAAACCAAATACACCACGTCAACTAAAAGAAAAAATCAGCGAAGAGACGTCGGCGATCTCGCGGTCTCTTTACCGACGAGTGTTCGAAAATTTCGTTACTCGTTTAGTAGAGTGAAAACGTCAAAATGGTGGTCATTAAGACGATGTAATTTTTAAAAAAGAAATTTCAACTAAATAAATTTGTAAGTAAACATTTTTTTATAATATATCAAGTGGTTTTTTTAGATGATTTTTACAAATGTTAACTAATTCACGGCCTATATAAATAAATAACTTTCTCTTTCGTTACCTTCTCTTCACCTATAATTAAAAAAGTTTTCGGTCTATGACAATAAGCTTGCTTTCTATAGCTTAAGTGTTAATCTATTAACCAACCAAAAAGTAGTTGTCTAATGAGTGTTCTTCTAAATAAAAGATTTCACTTAAATTTTACGTAAAGAAATTAAATCAAATGATCGCTGGCTGTTATGAACTTACATATTTAGCGATCTTCTATAAACCTTTAAGCCAATAGAGTCGAAATCAAACAGACACAGACTAATTTACTAAATTTGTACGTACACTAAGTGGCATGTTTGCTCACCAGCTCGCCAGGAAAGCCAAATATAAAGAGAATACCAAACAATTTTCGTCTCCATACGGACCTAATCTGCGCGGTAGACATCATAATGCCTCATTAAATACCGCCTTTAAAGTCGCATCACGAACTAACCACCTATCCCTCTCCAACTCACCCGAACACCCCAAGGAAGACAAAGACGGCGATAGTAGCTGTGTTCTACAGTAATTAAGGGTCGTTTTGCAAATTACACGGTACTTAACCAGCCATATAACGATCATTAATCACTGGTCTGGAGAGTTGGTCTCTTTCGCTCCCGTTTGTCAGGGTACGTTCTGTCCTTGTTGTTCGAGGGTAGAGGCGTGAGACACGAGTTTAATTAGGTCATAAATACGTTTTCATGATTAGGCTGTTGGATGGTTGTCGATTGGGCTGGAGGTTCCGTTGTTCGGACCAGATGTCGATGTCATTATAAGGGTATCACGGACGCACAAATTAGCTCTACCGTTTTGTTAGCAACGACACTTAATTGGATATACTTTAAGTTGATTTTTGTACACAAGTGATTGGAATTACTATCTAAAAATTTTCAATTATATTTTTCTGGTAAGCGATTTACTGCGGCTATGAACACTGCCCACATTGCTCTAGTAACCGTAATCATTGGCAGTCTACTACTAGAAAGAAATGGTACTTCAAATTAGGTTTTAATAATAATACTGATTAAGGAGATAAGTAATATATGAGAAATTGCAACTTGAATTGGAGACGTGCGATTGAATAGAAAACGTTATTTTACAAAAAAAAACTATTCTAATACGAGTACATTTATGTTCCACTTTTCCTTGAAATATCATTTGTGGAACCGTGTACTCGTTTGCGATTTTAATAACAATGAACTGATTAAATATTTTAGAAATTTACACAACTTTTTTTTATATAGAACCGACCAAAGTGACTCTATTCTGCCTGATGGAAAGCATGAATAGAATCCAAGAACGGTGATCGCCATACTCACTGTGAATGAAGACAGCGCAGTATGGCGACCCACGCTATGGTGGCCAACTATACTTAATGTTTCTAAAAAAAAAATGTCACGTGACAAACCAAAAAAACTGAATTAAGAAAAATTTATCCTTTTCGGAATTTTGATACACGTACAGACATACAGATACAAATCCACAAACTTAAAATACTCTCTTTTTTGCGTCAGGGTTCAAAAATTAAAATCAAATCTGACGATGATCAGAAAACCACATTTTAAACAATTGATTTTGAACTTTAATGGCCTTAAAGTCTTTTTAAATATATATATATATATATTCTATCTTCAGAGCCTACCAAAGTGACTCTACTCTGCCTGATAGAAAGCATGAATAGAATCCAAGAGTTGTGGTCACCATACTCATTGCAAATGCTAACAACGCAGTATGGTGACCCACACTATGGCGGCCTTGTGAGATGCTTTTTCACACCCCACTTGGGGACGTAAACGGCATGACAGTCATCGTGACAGTGTAAGGCTTACACAGTTACCACGATAACTGTCACCTCTGCATCAATGGGCCTCCGGTCTCACACTCACCAACGAAACACGACATAATAATAACTGGCAACAACCTACAAATGGTCGTCTGATAGACTGAGCTTGTACTATCTACATATGTTAAGAAATTGTTGATAATAAACATTACATTACATTCAGATAATGAGCAAGTAATAGTCACTTTGGCAGGCTCTTAATATAGATAGGTGTAATGTAACTCCTCACCGTCTATTAGCAAACCTCTCCAAATAAATTCTGTTTGTACCAACTAAGTGAAAATACAATGGACAGAATATAAAGTCAAAACAATGCCAGAAAATGTACAGAAGAGTTTTTTAACTTTCTTAATCGTCTCGCCATAATAATTACATATTTCATACTATAGTTAATTTACACTCCCACTGGGTTTTACTATTTAAGCTTTACGTATACAAATGGCGGTATTAACTTATTCCCAAACAAATAAACTCGAAAGCACAAAAGTTCGACAGTAACCAACCTATAAGCAGTGCGCTATTTACACTATAAATAAGTCCCCGTCCACATTTTACGACAGCGCGACATTACATAAAGTTGTAAAAATAAATCGGCCGACGCGATACACAGTCATAATAAAAAATATGCGACGCAAAACAAGACAATAGTCATATGTACGTATTATTATTGGGCCATTTGGTTTTATATCGGGACGGCTGACGACGTCCGGACTTTATTACTGAGCTTCAAGCGTTCTTTGAAAGAGAGTGTGTCGTAGAAATTGTCCATTACATGGATTGAATATGTGCTGTCAAAGTTGATTTGATGGGGAGTTGTTGAAAATAGACTGAACTTTGTTGGTTGTCGACGTTGTTGAAGATTTTTATAGATATCATTTTATGGTTAAGGAAGCAAACGAATAGATGAAAGAAGTGACGGTAAGTGATTAACCTAAATAATTGCTTTTTAAAAAATCCAACCACCATGGTAACGAGGATCGCGAACGGGAGTGCGGCGGCCAGAACAACAATTTACGCTTCACAGTTTGTACGCCACGGGAAATTACGTTTGCCACCGCGACCAGTATAGACCAAGCGAGATGTCTTTATCAAAGTCGTTTTGACGCTGTTTTGATAGTAGTAGTGTATTTATTCAAAGATATACTCGTAATGTCTGGAAGATATTGTGGTGTTCATGATGATTTGAATAAAAATCGGGGTATAGATGAGAATGCTGCAAAAAATACGAGCAATATAGATTATATCCAGTTTTTTTAATATACCCAAATAAGTACGTAAAACTTCGAATGTATTCTTGATAACGGCTTCCAGCTGAAAGATATAAGAGAAAGGCAAAGAGAAGAAGCTGCTAATAAACGTTTCATTGTTACCTTGATATTGGTAAATAAACAATTTTGTACAGTCAGGAATCCTAGATGATCACGGTTGGAATAGCCATACAACACTTTGGATATTTTATTTATTTATTTATTTATTTATTATACATCATGCACTTTATGTACATAGGCGGACTTAATGCCTAAGGCATTCTCTACCAGTCGACCTTTGGGTGATGCAGCGAAAATAGGAAGTAGGTGCGTTTCAGGTTATGTTGAATAACAGAAATAAACATATATGTACAAACTTATCATATACTAAAATTTATATAAATACATAAATAGATTTACGCCATTTTAATTATAGCCATTTTAATACATGTTATACGAATAGATTACGACCGAAACAATTTGAAAGAAAACTGGAGTAATCAATATCGCATGGAGAATCAGCATGCTGAAGTGGAACCAGACCGGGCTCTGGAGCCGACACGTGTTAGAATGGAGACCTCGATTATGTAAATATAGTGAAGATTACCCTGTGGTACGATGGATCGACGACTTGATGAAAATGGCTAGTAGCGGATGGATGTGGACTACCTAAGAACGAGATGGTGGGCGCTCTTTGAGCGCGATTTTCGTGCAGCAGTGGACGTCAATAGTCTGAACGTAACTATACAGAGCATAACACTAATTAAAATCTGTCGTAAAATTAACTGAATCTATATTATATTGTAATATGTTACAGTTCAATTATATAATTGATGAAAACATGATGATGTTGAAAAATTGTGAAGATGATAATGATATTGCTTTTTAATGTTATGTCAATAAAATAAAAATATCACAGTAAAAGTTAATTATTTTATTAAATGAAATGAATAGTTTACCTGGATAAAAACATATAAGTTACGACTTTATAATAGTATATAAAAGGGTAAGAGCTAAATAAACTTAAGTACTTCCATTTCACGAAATCAAGAGAAAATACACGGTAAAGTTTTTACAGTTGTAAACAAGTCGTAAATTTATGCATATGCTGGGGAACTTAGAAATGTTGAAACTATTGTATCGTTAGAAGGAATAACATCTACCATCAACGTAAATTTCACTCTACTCTTTTAGAGGTCCGTATTGGATCATACGTGATGAACATACACACGTGATGAAAACCATTTATCTTTTATAGGCATAAGTTTTTCATCTAAAATAATTAATGAAATATTAAGGTAAAAAGCCTGGGTGGAGTAGTGGTAACGTGTGCGACTGCTATGCTGAGATCTCTGGTTCGATTCCAGGGTCGGACCAAATGTTTAGGTGTCTTTTATGTCCCATATGTATTTATTTACTAAGAAAAAACGTAAATAAGTATTCTGTCAATTAATCTAGCTATCATAGAACAAGTCCTACTGAATTTGCAGCTAGGTGGCGATGTGTGTGATATGTACGAAATACAAAGACAATTACACTAATTTCATGATTTTAAATAGAATGTTAAAGTAAGTCCTGCATGTACTTGGTACATCATCTAAGTAAATATGTTTTTTAGTGCTAACAGAAGCCAGTGTGTAAACACCTCAATTGAACATAAGCTCATCACGAGTTTACGAGCTATCTAAACTGCGACCCCTTCACAAGACGCCATTCTTACTTATAATATTATTTTCTATTTTTTCGTTTATACCCCATCTTGCCCTCCGTGCTGTTCAATTACTTAAGTGTTTGACGACAAACTGTGAAAGATATAACCATCTCTTTTCTTCGTATAGATTTGTTATTAGTCTTCTGCTTGCACAGAGTAGGGTCGGATAATTATATGGATAACTATTATTTTTCACAAGAGAGCTCTGTAATGGCTTGATAGGGATAACGGCGTTTCAGTAGTGAGGCTAAAGGAGCGGCCATGTTGTTACTGGTAATTAATAACAATGAATTGATGTTTTGTGTGGGAAGTACTTAAATAGCTTTATGTTCATATAACACTTTGGAAATATCAGTATTTTTGTTTGATGGAAGGTCTTATAAAATTATTTGGAATAATATGAATTGTACAATTTAGTAGCATGCTATTTTAACCTTTCTTTGTTGGTAAATAGAACCACTAAGAAAAATCAATTTAATTCGTAAGTTCATCCTCATCTTTCACAGAGTACTCACGGTACACCTATTTAAAGACTGATAAATGCTTACCACCAGAACGTACGTATATAAATAACCACACTGTTAAGACTTTTTTATGAGAACTTAACAATTGTATTACAAGATTGTATAATTTAGATATAACTGATCTTATCAAATGTTTATTAAAAATTGTTAAAGGCCGGTGAGTGAATCGACTTATCTTAGTCGCTCTAAATTTAAAGGAGTGACATTTTACTTACTTAATAAC
This sequence comes from Hypercompe scribonia, assembly GCA_949316085.1. Classification (NCBI taxonomy): domain Eukaryota; kingdom Metazoa; phylum Arthropoda; class Insecta; order Lepidoptera; family Erebidae; genus Hypercompe; species Hypercompe scribonia. Next base: position 16,939,421 of record OX438989.1, read on the forward strand.
CTGTAGCAAACAATAATTACGTTTCAGTAACATTTGTTGAATATCTTACTCCCAAATATGTTACACAAACTATTCTAGTTGCTGTTTTACAATTATTAATATGAAGTTGTATAATAGCTCGATATAAATAAAAAAGTTAACAAAAAAGGGATGCCAGCAGCTCATTAGACTTCAGTAGTAATGTTATATGAATTATAAAATATGGCTCAAAATATCAGTTTAAAATTTATAAGTCAAATTAATCGCTATACTGCAATTCTAAGTCAAAACACGTTTTATCTCGGATGTGTACTGAGCTGATTTATGGCTATGGATCGACGGGCAGACATTTTGTTGTATTGTAACACTTCGTAAATTATATTATAGGTGTGCAAAATATTTTTTTTTTATTTACGCTTAGAAATATTCAAATTGTCATTCTTATATCTATATGTCAATGAATTTTGTGACCACGAGTATATTTTAAGGGCGTGTTATAAGGGCAGGAAGAAGACTAGAATATAAATTAGCAACAAAATAAAGACAAGTTAAATTGCATTTTTTTGTTTTGGGAATATCTCTGTAGGTACTTCAAACAATCAAACAGTGATGCAGTGGTGAAAAGGCTTAACAGAGAAGTTGATATAGAATCAAAAATAAACAGTAAATTGGAAATAGCAACACCTGTGAATAGTATTATTGAAAAGAAATTCTCCTGCACACGAACATAAAACACACAGTCAAATTAATTCCAAATCTTTTCAACAATATATTCATCAGTCAACAATTAAAACAGTAGGTAAATCCGGAAATAGAACACATAATGTACTGGTAAATCACACACCACATACACTTACGTATACACTTAAACGACATATTCTTAGACATATGTATCTCATCACAGCATTTCCGTATTCAAGTAAAACAGATGTAATCAAACCCGACCACGTTGTCAGTAAATCCCCAACATCATTAGGCGCGTTCCGTCGTGTCGGTGAGCGTCATTTGTCACGCGCGACTTATCGCACCCTTTGCTCCAGTTAATAGTCGCTGCGATTTGTCGCGTCGGCTAATGCGTGTCGAACCTTAATCATTTGCTTTTTTCACACGTCATTTGTGTAATTAGTCTGTTGTTTTTGAATAGGTTAACTAATGGGCATAAGAAATTAAAGTTTTTTTTTTTGTAAAAATGATTAATACGTCTGAGGTTGAAGCGTGAGGTGTCTAAAAGAACTACACTCGCGTGCAGTAGAATCGACTCAACCCGTACACTAGCACAAGAAGCTGTTTGTCGGAAAACTCTTTTCAACAAACTCTGAAAGACTTCTTTGAAAAAAAGGGTCAAACTTAAGTCTTGAGCAAATTGTTTGATGCAGTACCCACAAGTTGAAAGATTACATTCCTATATTTCTTTTAGGTATTCATCGGACTTCAACAGATCTCTATAATTTTCATTCATTTTATTGCAATACAATGGATACTACACGAAAAGAAATCGCCCAAGTTATAGCTACATACGTATATGTTTAAATTAGATTTCATCAATAACCACTTCACTAATTTTCATTATCGGAATGGCAATAATAAAGAGATTCGATTTCCGAGTAAAAAATATTTGATGAAAATTGGACACACTACCTGAAAAAAAATCTATCATTTATTCATACCAATGTTCAGTTTGGGTCGATTAACTGCGCACGAGTGTAACGTATATTAAAAGCAACCAAAACATTTGCTATAGCTTGTATTATATTTGTTTAGCAGCACTGAAAAACAATCACTATGAAAAAATTTTTAAGCTCATCACCAGCCTTTAACGGTCCACTGCGGGACATAACCCTCTCGTTAGAAAGGATATTTTGGTCTACTATATCACGCTGACCAGGGGATTTTTTCAAGTTTTCCTTCACTTTCCAGCGATGTTATTCTGTGTAGTTTTCTGCCTTCCGCGTCTCTTACGACACCCATGAGATGAATAAGGATGATAACACTCTGGATTCTTAATCCATCACCACAATAAAAAGTTATTTAACTATAAATAATAAGTTTAGACTTTCTTAATAGGAAAAGACTCCTTACAGGTAAACGAAAAACTAACTGAAATTTGTATATTCATTCATATACTTTCTATAAGTAACATTTTTAAGTCTATAGTCCATTGGAATTCACCAATTCTGTATATTTTTCTACATGAAGAGCTTGCCAAAGTGACTCTACTCTGTTTGATGGAAAGCATGAATGGATTCCAAAGAGTTGTGGTCACCATACTCATTGCCAATGCAGACAATGCAGTATGGTGGCCCACACTATGGCGGTCTAGTGAGATGCTTTTTCGCGTCACGCTTCAGGACGTAAAAGGCATGACAGTCATCGTGGCAGTGTAAGCCTCACATAGTTATCACGATAACTGTCACCCATACATCAATGGGCCTCCGGCCTCGCACTCACCAACGAAAGACGACAGCACGGATGCTGTCGCTTTAGGTTGGTCTTCTGTGGGAGGGTAGTACTACCCCGATCGAGCCGGCCCGCTCGTGCTGAAATCAGCGTGGCTCTACCATCTACAAAAAGTTTTCTGCCTTCGGCGTCTCTTACGGCACCCATGGGATGAATAGAAATGGCGATACTCTGGATTCTTAATCCATCACCACAAGGAAAAAGTTATTTATGGTAGTTAAGTTTTAAGTTAATTTATTTAATAAATCATAGTTCTAGACTTTTTTTTGTAACAGAAAAAGACCTCTTACAGGTAAACGAAAAACAAACTGAAATTTATATAACCATTCATATATTTTCTAACAGTAACATTTTAACGTTAGTGGTCCATTGAAATTCATTTGTGAAAAAACTGACACATAGAGATTGAAATTATAAGTGACGTATGTTAAAATCGCTTGGTTTGGAAGCCACTTGTCTCAAAGATCAAGCTATGTTTTTAAGACTGTAGTCGGCTTTAAGATATTGTACACAACCAAAGACACTTATGCAAGATTTGATAGCTTATTTTTTTTAAAATATAATTTATTTTAATAGACCAAAAATCATTTATGATAACATAATTTAATTTCCAAACGTTTTTTAATAACCAAAATTAAGTCTAACGCGTTTTTCTAACCCAAAGAAATAATGCACTAATGCTCATGAGATAATTAATTTGCCTCTTAACTAAATTTGAATGGCTAAAGCTGATTTGGTGCGGTCGTAAAACCTGAAGAGGTCATTCTTTATTTATCATCTAAATGTAATGATTGCGTACCTAAAGGTGGGGTTCAACTAGAGCGGAGATGAACTGTGCGGCGATATAATGACAATATTTTGGGGTATATTATCTTCTTTCCGCGGTTTATGTCTAGTAGTGAATGCCAACGAAATCGACGACGTAATGTTGAACAAGTGATTTTATTTTCTCAATCAACCTATCGCCGTCCACTGCTGAATGAAGGTCTCTCCCAAGGATCGCCAACCATTTACCATTAATTTAAAAAGGATAGGGATTTTTTGCCATTTTATTTTCTATTGTCGTTAAAAAAGGATAATATGTTTACATTCTTTACGTGTCGATTTTGCCACAAACTAATTGCAGTACATTTTAAACATAAAAAATCACATATAAAATATATCTCGTAAGTAAGCCTCAAATAATTGAGTCTGGGTATTCTTTACGTCCGTCTCTTGTACGTTTGTAAAGTCCCCCGCAACACAAGATATACTCGTATGCCTAATGCGGGTATTGTCTCCTTTAAAAAGAAGAAAAGAAAACCGATGTAAAACATTAGTTTCGTTTCTTTTCACCCTGTGAATAAAGTTACTCAAGTCTGAGCCTTCCTCTCTTTGGGAGGATAGACGTTCAATAAGATATTCAAAAGTAGCGGTAGTCGCTTACCATAAAGTAATCTGTCTGCAGAGACACCCCCCTCTACCACAAAAACGAAAAATACACAGACGAAGGTGGCTGTTAGCCAATATTATTTCTTTTTCATATTCATTTGGCTAGAGAATAAACAAAAAGTTAATTCATCTACAATTAACAGCAGATTAAGGTCGATCTCTCCGTGGAAAGCGAAATAAAACCTATTAACAACCTGGTCATCACTCGGCTACTGGTTCGTTGGAACTGTGGGAAGGTACCATGTGAAGTGAGTGTTCGACTTGTGTGGTTTAGAAAGTCAATTATAAATGTTTTAAGCAAAGTTCAGGTTCATTACTTGTTTTGTGATTTATTTCCAATGTATCAAAACTTTAATGTATCAAGAATTCTCTCACGCATACATTTTTAATGTTTATTTAAAAGAAAAGGACAAAATGCTAAAAATTTTAAGACCGTCAGAAATTACTTGAAACGTTTGACGTTGCCGGTCGAGTTATACTTGTCTTGGTTTAGCCACTAAATTCATTTTATTTAAATTTGGCCTGGAGTTGCTTTGATTACTATGGAAGGATATATGCTACTTTTTACCACGACAACCAGCTAAGCGCGAGCGCAACGAGAATGCTACGCCGCACTCTATAAAACAGACAGTATTTTTGAGCACAAAATGTCATTAATCTTAAGCTGGAAAAAAATATATTGAGCTACTAACTCCTTATTATTTTATTAATTATGTATTTATAATAAAAATTATATTTAAAACGTTATTAAAAAAATAAATATAGCTTCGTTTATTCGTCACTGGCAACCCTAACGGTATAACTATTCGTAGATCAATCACTCCTTCGTAACGTGTACACGGTGCGCCCGCGCAACACTGCGCAATGTTCCCGTCATTTAGATCACTACAACAGTCTGACATTCCATTTGACATATGATTTGAAATAATTAATTTAATAATTATGAGTTGCATATTAAGTGCTTACAGATGACCTAGCAGATGAGTCAAAGAGATTTATAGGTGGCAAAAGAATAATTACTACTAAGAAAACCGTTCTAAGTGTATTCAAACTTTCATTATCATTAACAATAAGCAGTGTAAATAATAATACATACATAATAATATTTTTAGGACATCTGACACACAACGCCATCTAGTCCTAAACTAAGCAGAGCTTTTACTAAAGGTACTAAACAACTGATATAAATACATATATACTTTTTTGTAAATATATATACGTTACACATAGAAAACACTCAAACTTTTGGTCCGACCTGGGAATTGAACCCGAGACCTGAAACACAGCAGTCGTATACGCTACCACTGCACCAAAATGCAAATGATTCTTGATTATTACAATACAATAATTAACTTATAAAACAGTTAAAGAATTGTACTGCACATTGAAATATCCTGTATTCAAGTGAAATTTTTTCTTCACATATAAATATGACTAAACTTAAACTATTTTTTAAGACGTTTATAAATGGCGGCGTTCTGGAGTGACAAACACAAAAGAAAACACTATCATATTTAGAAGTCTTAATTTTCTTTGTCATTTGGGTAGAAAAATGTAATTAGTTCAACTGACATATATAAATGACCGACGACATAGTCCGAGTCGCGGAGAGCCGATGGATGCAGTTGGCGTCCAGTCGTACGACGTGCCATTCTAGGGGGGAGGCCTATGTTCAGCAGTGAACGTCTTCCGGCTGATGATGATGATGATGTCGTCACACAGGTGATGACCTCACACTCATGTCGTCTCCAACATCAACGGTATTCTGGTGATCCTGATATTTTGCTGTGTACCAGTTTTAAGTATCACTTAATCTAAAATATTTATTTGCGTATATAATTTTATATAAAACCTATGACACTTGACCTTCCTAATACCTACCAACAAACGCTATTGCCAAAAATAACGTACGTATCAATTTTCTTTCTATCTATATAAAATAGAGCAGCAAAAACCACCACCGTGATGTTGTACGCCAATTTATTTTTATCTTTATTTGCGAGATTGGACAGTCGTTTTGAAGAATTTGTGGCCAATGGGTAAATTGGAATTGTGTTTTTGATCGATGGCTCGCCACTAATGGACGAGGAAAAAAACAAACGCATCCCGACTCCGATGCATTCTATTGATATGCAAACAGTGTTTTTTGAATTATTATTCTAGCGTTTTTTTGGTTTCTTTTTCTGTTTGTTCAACTGGTAGTTTTTATTAGAACTATATTTTATACGAGTATGTCTATGTGTGTATATCTTTTGTTATAGCACTCTCAAAGTCGTGAATATATATATAATTCTTGTTTAAAAAATAAACATCGTATAAGATATATCATGTAACAAAAGCAAAAAAAAACACTATTAAGAGATTTAAATGTCAATAAAATTAATTTAGTAATTACAAAAATAAGTACTGGCTAATTGCAATGAGTTTTATTTGTATTTGTATTGTAATAATAACACTGATATATCGAATAAAAAATAAGAAAATGACATCATACCGCAGTCCACTGCTGGACATAGGCCTCTCCAATTGAATGTCCCTTGGTTTGATCCAATAACTTATTAATCAGTAATTAGAACATCAACATCAGGAATTCGTATTAAATTCGTATTTTTCTAACAAAACATTTTTCTTTATCTTTACTTTGTGTCTTTTGTAGTTTTCCGAGTGAATTTTGAGTTTAAAAATAAAAAGTTCAATCTTATAAACAAAACGAAAAAAAAGCATAAACCAGAAAGTTCATTATCCAAGTATCTATCTGTATGACGGCTATAAATCATAAAGGGATTAGAGGAAACCCTTCTCGCTACAAATTTGGCGTTATTAAAAAAACTCATTTGCAAATTTTGAAAGACAAAGAGATATTAAAGCGATAAAGTGAATTATCTTCAATTTGGCCGGTCCCCGGTGGGCGATGAGAAAAAATACACCCCTTTTTCGTGCAAACTTGAAGTGAGAATAAAAATTTTAATGTGGTACGTTTAACGTCAGCTCCGCTATAAACTCACGGGGGTGTCATCCACTCTATATAGATTATAATCTTCATGATATTGCGCTTTATAAGATACAAAACATTTCACAATTCAGGATTCACAGAAAGTGGCTTCAGACGATCTTAAAAGAAAACATTTTGCGGTATTAGGAATATATTCGTTCATCTCTTTCTAAGTCGGCATTTATTAAAAAAATAGCTTTAATAGAAGATAGACTACTTATTAATAATTTAATCTAGATGTACACTCTGGTAGAAAAATCAGATAAACATATATTTAGTCTCAATAATTGCTCAAAATAATTCTATATCACGAACTACGAAAATTTTAAGTTACAAATATATCGGTAAGTGTCTTATTCTTAAAATAGAATATGGTACTATTATGACAATTAATACCTGTGTATTCATTTTAATTTTATTCGAACTAAACTTTGTGTTTGGCCAAAACTCTTTACTAAGGAGAGGTCTATGTCCAGATGTCAAACCTGCTCAGTATATTGAGTAGTTGAAATTAATTTGTTTAATTAACCTAGACACTATTGTGAAACACGCTTACAGCTAAGCTGTAGATCAACAAGAGTTGATACTTGAGACGATTGGACCCATGGACCGTTAAAGTTGATGATGATTATGAAACTTCAAAGTTATTATTAATTAGTGATTTTCATTTTATGACTTCTCAATCTTCATAATGGTGTAACTTGTCATTCGTTGCGTCTAAAATACAATAAAACATTTTATAAAGATTTGATGTAACAGTATTAACATTTAGCCCGTGTGGTGACGGATTAAGAATACATAGTGTTACCACCACTATTCATCCCGTGAGTGTCGTAAAAGGCGACTAAAGAAAAGTATGCAAGACAACATCATTGAGAAGAAAAACTTTATCAAAGAGAAGAAAAACTTAAAACAAACCCTATTCCAACCCGTCTGGCCAGCATGGTTTAGTAGGTCAAAACCTCCTTGCTAAGAAGAGGCCTATGTCCAGCAGTGGACTGTAAGAGGCTGTTGATGATTAACATGTGAAAATATTTAATAGTTTCTGAAACTCGTATTTTTCTTCCTTGAAAAACTTTTATGTATAACCTACATGCATATATATGTCACTTCGATCATTTTAATTGTCACCAGTAACTTTTGTTTATCAAAAATGAGAAGACACCAAAACCTTAGCAACGGAGTACGCAGTGAAAAAAAGAAAGTTTGCAAATTAAGAAAATGTAATTAGTGTTGGGACGCTCGGACGCGCCCCCTGCCGACATAATTAAGGCGAATCTTGTTGTAATTTTGACATTTAATTTTTTCCCCTCACTTACCTCGGCGTTATTAATTAATTTAGAAAAAGTGCCTTTAAAATTTAATCTCTGCCTTTTTGGTGACATTTTCTTTTATTTTTTTTTCCTTCAGCTTAATGAAACGGCAGAGATGTTTGATAGGAGAATAATTGATTCCGTTTACCTCGTGCTATTTGTGAGTTTCTTTTGTAATTACTTTGTTTGAAACTAGAATTTGGATTAAACGTCTCGGTAAGTAAAATTATTAAAAGAAATGTTTCGTAAGAAAGTTAAATTTTAATAAAAACGAAGTGTACCCGGCCACATTGTAGTCGCAGTGGTGAGAGATGAAGAACAAAACTGACGGAAGATAGATAAAAACAGTCTTTGCAACGGATTGTACATTGTGTCAAAATTTGAATTGTAAAATTTGAACAGAGATGCTTGAGTTTGGAGTCTAAGATAGTTCATCATCAATCATCAACAGCCTTTAATAGTTCACTCGTGAACACAGGCCTCTCCTTAGCAAAGAAGTTTTGGTCTATGTCGAAATTAATTAATTGCAACACTGAGCAACGCCATCTATCTTTTTGTTATGTAGAAGCACATTCTTTAGATATTGTGTATTGTGTTGTGTATGTCTTTAAGTAGTTAAATAATATTTTGTTCTGGAGTTACATTTCCACTAAGTTACTTTAATATTCCATGAGTCTATTATAATACACTGGGCAAGCGGGCAGTTGTTATAGGATTTCTTTCAAGTTTTCCATCTCTTTGTAGTGATGTTGTGTTACGTAGCTTGCTATCTTCGTTCCTCACGACACACACGGTATAAATATGAGTTGTGACACTCTGCATTCTCAATCTGTCACCACACGAATTTATTTTATTATATATATTATTTTAAGCACATTCGGATTTCACTTGCTCGGACATTCAAAGTATTATACAACTACATCACTTTCACACTTAATTTAGTCACTCTGTAAATGTAATCGTACATGTATTAGCTTATCTCTGAACAAATCTTGAAACTTTAAAATAAGGGTGCGTGCACACTCCCTCTAATCCCGCTTATCGGTTCATCGGCTTATCGGCGTGTAAGCCACTCATCAAACGTATTAGCCGCGATGTAATACTGTTTCACGCAATTACATGGGGGAATATATATTGTTCAGATAATTTAGTTTTGGTTAAAAACAGTTTGTGCGTGTGAAAATATTTTAGTAATTTAATTTTTCTGATATAGATAAAAATAATGTTTTTGCTGTGCTCAACAATTGTATGTTACTTACTAATTTTTTTTTGACAATTATAGATATAACGTTCTCAGATTAATCAAAATTCATTGATTTGATATAAAAACGAATGTGAACCACTTCAATTGTGACATTTAAATACTTTTGCTTTCTATGATATTTATTAAAAAGATTACAATAATTTAATTTGATTAAGCACATTGGAATTACTTGACGACATTTACATTACATAACAATTTTTGTACTTATAGGATAGAAATAGTTCCGTTTAATTCAATCGTTTAGATATTAATTAAATTTGAAATTAACAAAAAGGTCTCTAAATAGTCTTTCACATAACTCACACGCTTTCTTAAAGAACGAGCAATGGGATTCTTACAGATTACGTAAAAAAGTTTCTATTTCTTTTTTGTAGATTAGATAAACCCCAACAATAAACCTCGCTCACCGCGAAACACATAACTAAACATATCAAAACAATAATGCCGATAAGTCATGGTAACAATCGGCGGATCGGCCGCAGCCCCTCGTCCACGAGCAATGACGCACTGATACAATCGGACGGAGCTTAGATGTCATTTAAATTTAAATTAAGGTATTACAGCGATGTTACGAGCCGACGCCGGATTGTGAATGCGCATTCGTTTGTCTTATCGAAAATCCGATGGTGGGTGAATTTTTAACTGTGTGAAATTGCCCTAATGGTTTAAAAGCTTTATGTACGATGCTGTATTTAATGAGAATATTCAATTTAAATAAAATATCAGTTGTAATTTTATAACTTTCAACCGGCTTGCGGTTCGACATTGCATAGTCAATGGTACGGGGTATTATTTTAGCTTCTGATTATTTAATTGTTATTACTTAAAGGGATACTTCTAACTCACCTGCTTAATGTGGTTATTAAATAAGCACCTTTTGCATGCTCCCTAACATTAAAGAAATTTCTGTAAAGCCGATGACTCCAATTAGGCGGCGTAACCTAAGATTAAAATTATCTCAAGTATCAACTCTTGTTGATCTACAGCTTAGCTATAAGCGTGTTTCACAATAGTGTCTAGGTTAATTAAACAAATTAATTTCAACTACTCAATATACTGAGCCGGTTTGACACTTTTTAGTTTTATGTGACTAAATAGCCACGTGGCTAAAAAGCGACATGAAGGCAGTTGCCTTCGTGTCGCTTGAGGGGTTTCTAAGATATTGTATATTTAACACATTTTTATTGGTTTCACCTATATGTTTGTTTATTTGTTATTAACCGACTATTGACGGTATATTTTTTTAATTTTATAAACAATTTTTTTACTTATTTCTAATAAGCCGATACTACTCACACTCACGAACACACAAAAACATCGTAAAAACAAACCAAACACAAATATTTGGACGGCTAACATTTGGAGCCCTATCTAAAATGGGGAACAAACACTTCAATCACTCATTTGGCATCCAATAACGTGTTCAGATCCCGCAAAAACATCCTTCGCGATCCCTCAATCCCTCGGGAACAGATCCCGATAAAACGGGATCAAGGCGGTACAAATTGAAAATCTCCCTCACATATGTATGTAAAGCATTGAAGCCTTGTTTGTGGAGATAACTGGTTATTTTGCGTTATATTCTTTTGTGAACACGCCTACAAACGGTATGATTTGATTTAATAGAGGATGAAACCGTTTGTATTGAGATAAAGACGAACAAATTGGTTTAAAGGTTTTTATTTCTTTTTAAGACAATTGGGAGATGACTGCATCATAAATAAATACCAATGTCCACTTCATTAAAACTAATATCGCAGAAACGTCTCGGCAAATACAATTAACATAGCTTTCTAGTATTATTACGAGTTTCAATCAAATATACAGTGAAATATATTGTTCAATTGAGTAGTCTAAAACAGTGACGTCACAATTTTCTATTTAGTACATTTTTCATGCAAAATTGTCGTTTTGACAGATGATAAAAAGTAACTAATTTGACTAAGGTGTCATCTAGCCTATTGTCACTTACATGAGAACAATAATATAAAATTAATATCTCGGTGTGGGTAGAACAAAAATATGTAATATTTATATAAAAAATAACATATTATCATGGTATTTCAATTACTTTTCCATTCAGATTCAGATTTTCAATCGTTTGTTTGAAAGTCTTTCCAATGGTTATAACTATGTAAAAAAGAAAAAATAATCAAGCCATACAATTGGCATAGATTGTAGGAAGATTATAATGGCGAGTTTATACCCCTCAGTACTCCGAACTATTAATATTTTAATTGATTACTGCATAACTTCATGGGGAGGTTTTGCCAAGAGTTGCTATTCTTTAAGTTTCTGCTTGTTTTACGTTCTACAATCGCAGGTTTATAACGAAAATGAGACATACACTTTTATTTTTTACCAATTGTTCCTAAAAACACTCTAAACTTAATTTTGACATTAATCTACTCAAACATAAAGTATGACAAAGTAAGGTATGCCGTTGTTTTAATTTCAAATCTTAACTCTCTCAAAGATTTTTCAGATTTCTTGAGCCATACATCTATAATATAATAAACAGTATCCATGGTATATACCATCTTAAAAGTCGATTTGTCCGTCTGCAAATTGTAAAAAACTATGTAAAACCCTAGATTATGATGCAACTCAGAGTTTTTTTTTCTATATTCAAAGCCTGCCAAAGTGACTCTGCTCTGTCTGATGGAAAGCATGAATAGAATCCAAGAGTTGTGGTCACCATACACATTTGCAAATGACAATCTAGTATGGTGATCCATACTATGGCGGCCTTGTGAGATGCTTTATTGTCCTCTTATTCTTACCGTGCAGAGGGCCTGATGACCGGTAACATAGGTTACCTTTTGTAACCTACATTAGACGTCAGTTTTTCACAAAGATCGAATCCGGAAGCCAACTAACGAATGCACTGCATTATCTCGTCTTAAAGCACACATTTGTGAATAGAGAACAAAGTATACTATTATTATCATTTAATAATATTAGTATTAAATTATGAAGTTCAACAAAACCATTGCTATTTAAAAGATTACTACTTTGTTTTCCACTGAACGCAGAAACTAACTTGACTTTCAAACTTAGCTTAGCTTTCCGTGTAATTTAAAGAAAATTGCTTAAATTGCACTCTTGGCGAGTTTGAAGACAAGTGTAAATACTTCTTATATGTTTTTACTTGATATAAATACCCGTTTCTATTCAATATTAAGTTTAGTATTTTGTACTTTTTTTACATATTATGTTAAAAACACAATTGTGTGTTGTTTATAGACCTTATAGTTCCCTTGGTTAATATAATATCTAGATCCAGTTTGTGAACGAAAGTATTATAACTGAACAGACCACAATAATATATTTCAAAACAGATTTTTATGGAAACGAAAAAAATATAAGAAAAAACAGATGATTTAGAAAATAGCTTCAAATAATCAGTAGAAAACAATCACTTTCTTAGTTCGCGAGGCAGTGAAGACCTTGTCTCTTAAAAGAGTTAAGACAAAAATGAAATGTCAACTTCACATATCGTACAACCGGCAGGTTCTTATATAGAAATTATTATTGACAGGGGAGCTGAGAATAATTTTCTTTTATAACTACGTACTTCTTTGTGTTCTACTCAGAAATTATAATCTTATTGAATAATGTGATGTTTTAAAAACTTTACCTTATAATATTTGGCAAACGTATCGCAGTCTTCATAAATGTGTCCAGTTCGGAAATCGAGTACTTTCACAAATTCACCCTGAACTTTTCCAATTTTCGGGGGTCGCCAGACTACCAAAGTGGAGGTCTTGAGCTCGATTGCCAACCCAGACAAATATTGCGTGATGGGTACGATCATTTTCACTGTGTTTGGGTGTAATTTATCTATTACATGTATGCAGGTATTTAGAAACGAATAAGTGTGTTTATGGATACCACAGAACAGTGTTGTTGTTGTTGTGTGTTTGTGTATCGATTCTAAGTCACCGTTACAAGCTATACTTATCTGTACACAGAAAACTATAGTCTTTTTGTAAATTGTTTCTTGGCACAATACATTGTTTTTGAGGCACACCGCACCAATATAATCAACAACACAAACACCGTTCTGTGTGTTTATGTTCGTGTGTTTATGGTTTTGCCCAGTTTGGGATCTGACGGCCGTAAGTGACTTTTGTCCAATTGTGATTGTTATTAAAAAATAGTCATTCCAGCTTTTTATTCAACTCTAAAATTATATTTTGGTTTGTGTATCGATTCTAAGTCACCGTTACAAGCTATACTTATCTGTACACAGAAAACTATGATCTTTTTGTAAATTGTTTCTTTACACAGTACATTGTTTTTGACGCACACCGCACCAATATAATCAACAACACAAACACCGATCGTTTTTATTATTTACCCGCGCGTTTAATCCACGCCATAAATCTCAACAGATACCAATATGGTGTCGTTTTTTGGCGTGAAAAAGAATTGGCCGCGGAAGGCAATGAGAGGCAGATTAGAGCGGGATAAGTCCCGGTTATTAATGGACCGGCGATACACATGACAAAACGGATAATAAATGGATATGCCCTCTACTTTTTTTAGCTAACAAATTTGTTAAGCTTGACAGTTGCGTCCGATATCGCTGCGAATGTTCCGATATCCGAAATTTGAATTGTGTCTCCAATCCGATTTGTTTAATGTCTTTTTACTAAATTTTAAGGTAATCTAATTTCGAAAATTTCCTGTTTCGATGGCGCAGTGGTAGCGAATGCAACTGCTGTGTGTGCTTTGGTCTCGATTCTGAGGTCGGAGTTGTTTCAGAGTATTTGTATGTATTTCCAAAAAAAAGTTAAATATTCGTGAATATTCTATTAATCAATCTGCCATATTCTAAGTTATGTCGTTATGTGTCAGCCGTCCAATTTATTATTTGTTTATTTTTTATTATTAATAATAAAAAGAATGTACGTACGTATTTCTTTTAATATTTCTTAATTAGTTTCAGTTGTAACGAACTAATTGGTCCCTTTTAGTTCTGTTATCGAATTGGTTTATTCAATAATTCAGTACTTTCAGTCTACAAATGAGTCGTTTAGTATTTCATCTTCCATCAACAATTTTTAACACTCCACTACTAGACAAAGGCCTCTCCTGTGAAAAAAGGATTTGTCTTACTGCAATACGCTGGCCAGACGCGTACATACACGATACGTTTGATATTTAACTGTTGACAAAACAGGGTGCCAATTTTACCAATACGTAACATAGGTTAACAATCTACCAGTTTGAGTGAGCCTTTTTTTCTATATTAAAAGCCTGCTAAAGTGACTCTACTCTGCTTGATAGAAAGCATGAATAGAAACCAAGAGTTGTGGTCAGCATACTCATTGCAAATACAGACAACGCAGTATGGCAACCCACACTATAGCGGCCTTGTGAGATGCTTTTTCACACCCCGCTTGGGGACGTAAAAGGCATGAGTGGCAGTGTAAGGCTTACACAGTTACCACGATAACTGTCACCCCTACATCAATGGGCCTCCGGTCTCACACTCACCAACGAAACACGACAACACGGATGCTGGCGCTTTAGGTTGGGAAGGTTGATTTACCTGTACGGGCAAGCTCCAAAAGATATATTGAATCGACAGCATACTGTCGAATGGTATGGTTAAAAACTGCGACCACCCTAAAGAATTTTAAAGAAGTGTGGGATCTTATTGATTTCAATAATGTTGTTAAATTACTTCACCAAATTAATAAATATAAGTAATTGTACATGGACAGTCTTAGAAATAAATATATAAATCTGTAACGGGTCGTAACAATTCGCAAGAGGGCGGTAACATGTCGCAGCACGTATCGCCGACTCAGCGTGGTTTTACGAGCGATTGATGCGCCACCGCGCGGTCCAGCGATATGCTTTCTGGTCTCTTATATTTTATAACATGTTGTAATGGCCATAGGAAGTTAAATCTCTAGGGAACAATACTGATGAAATTGTACTTTACTTAGCGCGTTTAGAGTACAATTTTCTCTGTTTCAAAATTTTTGATATTCAGTTTTGGTCCAAGAGCCCGTGAGTGCCAGACCTTCGTCATTTTATAAAAGCTGAAAGTTCTTCTATGTGTGTCCCTAGTACAGGTAAGAATGATCCCCAAACATGGAGCTAAGGCAGCGGTGGCTTTGGCAGATAACAGGCAACAAAGGTATGTAAAATTCCATCTCAAATTCGTCATAATATAAAACTTGATTTTTTTATATTTGATTCATAATAATATCAAAACTCGCGTTGCTCATTGCCAGACAGTTAGTATGGTTCCAACCCTCTGCCGGACACCCCTAAACTATTATAATTTATAATTATACTTACGTTATATTATAAAACCTAAATTTAATATATAATTTTTTGGGAGCCTATTAAACTATGTTTATATAGTAGCCGGACAGTTTCGAAGGTTCTATCATCTTGCCAGATGCATTCAAAGTGAGCAATAATCGGGAGAGCAAGGAGCGAATACAGTAACTAAACGTTATATTATAAAACCTAAGTTTCATATATAATTTTTTGGGAGCCTATTAAACCATGTTTACATAGTAGCCGGACAGTTTCGAAGGTTCTATCATCTTGCCAGACGCATTCAAAGGCGGTCCGAATTGTACTCGCAGCACTTACGACGTTTAAACTGCTAACGTGTGGACCGATTTAGTGAGCGCGCGATAACGATGAAAATGATGAAAATATTTAGATTCAATTAAAATAAATTAATTTCTCTGTAAATTTCTTATCTTAAAAAAATGTGTCCTTTGGTATAATAAACACTAATATTTGATTTACTTTGTTTCATTGGCTTTATAATTTTAATAGCATTGACAATAATAAACTTCTTAAAAATGAAAAATAATATCAATTAAATTATTAGATTTTCGATATGATTGACATTGTATGAGAAACATTTTACTCAGTATTATTTTAAATATTTGTTATTGAAATTGTAAAAATTAATTAATGAAATTTCTGGATTAAGAAAAAATAAACTGCAAAATTTAAAATTAATAACAATGGGTGCGCAGTGAAATCCCGCAATAGACTAAGCGCTCTGTTTCATTCGCACTAGTTACTGTATACGCTCCTTGCTCTCCTGATTACTGCTCACTTTGAATGCGCCTGGCAAGATGATAGAACCTTCGAAACTGTTCGGCTACTATGTAAACATAGTTTAATAGGCTCCCAAAAAATTATATATGAAACTTAGGTTTTATAATATAACGTTTAGTTACTGTATTCGCTCCTTGCTCTCCCGATTATTGCTCACTTTGAATGCGTCTGGCAAGATGAGAGAACCTTCGAAACTGTCCGGCTACTATATAAACATAGTTTAATAGGCTCCCAAAAAATTATATATAAAATTTAGGTTTTATAATATAACGTAAGTATAATTATAAATTATAATAATTTAGGGGTGTCCGGCAGAGGGTTGGAACCATACTAACTGTCTGGCAATGAGCAACGCGAGTTTTGATATTATTATGAATCAAATATAAAAAAATCAAGTTTTATATTATGACGAATCTGAGATGGAATTTTACATACCTTTGTTGCCTGTTATCTGCCAAAGCCACCGCTGCCTCAGCTTCATGTTTGGGGATCATTCTTACCTGTACTAGGGACACACATAGAAGAACTTTCAGCTTTTATAAAATGACGAAGGTCTGGCACTCACGGGCTCTTGCTCTATTTTTATTAAACAAACTTGCTCGTTTCAACTCACATTATGAACATTAAAAAGATGATTGTTGATTCATTATCTTCCTATCCTCCTTTCGATCCTCATCAACAGCCTTTTACAGCCCCTGTCTTCTCAGGGATATAGGCCTACGCCGGAGTTCCAGGGATTCCCTTACTAGGGTGCACCTGGTCCCCTGAGACGGCGTCCGGTTTTGGTCAGTTCGAGTTCGACATAACCACCCTTCGGTGGTATCCGTGGAAATCGCACAGCACAAGAAAAGAAAAAGTGATATAGGCCTCTTTTTATAAAAGAAATTCTTCTAAACGACGCTGGCCAGACTGGTTGGTTGGCTGTCCTCCATCTAATGCTATATATGAAAAAACTAAAGACGAAATTCAGCCTACTGGAGCCTTCTGGACTATCGAACTAACAGACCTTATTACCTAATTAACTAAACTCGAATCACTGAAGAACCTACAAACATCAAAAGTCCATAAATCTACACAGTGGGTATAGTTTTATTAAAGTATTCAGAATACTAAGACAAAGCAATAAGGACACATCATAGAATAAACTATTTTCAAACAATCTTCAAACATCTTACATAACATCAAATCGTATTCATTAGCATAGAAACGCTTCACTTTCGTGTCCAAGCGAAACGAGCGCATCAAGCGAAACAATGAGCAAGCGAAGTAAGCGTACTGATCAACCTGAGGTTCTTAGTAACGTGCGAAGTTTTCTAATAACATCGTAGTACAGAAGCCCACATAAATGCAACAGTATGTCTAATTTTAGTTTTTATTTTGTTGAACTTTTCACGTAGTGGGTACTTTTTCTGGGGTCTTCGTCTTCAAAATAAAATAAACCGTTGGCATATAGGATTATCGACAAATTAAAAATCCTTAGACGATTTTAAAAGGAATAGTTTTACGTCTTATTATCTGTGAATACATATCAAGGTTTTTTATTTCTGTTCACTACCAAATTTGTACATGTATCTTTGTTTTGGGCATATTTTTAAAAAGAAATATGATAATTCATATTCTGCAACAGTAGTACAATTTATTCAAGCTTGTGTCGTCACAAATCAGGTGCTTCATCCGTAAGTAGATCGTACCGATTATGTTAACGTCCTCTCAAGAATATTGTCTTCAGGTTTCATATTCACCAATAGATACTTACTATCATATAACAATATTTCATGCATGTATTGCTCATTGGAATATCATAAAAATTCATGAATTCACCATCATTTGCAAATGGATCAGCAAAAATTGGGTAAAAGAGAAAATGTTTGAGTATATTGAAATAGTGTAATAATTTAGATCAATGTTTTGTCCATTTTAGCGATCTATGAGGTCACCAAATTGTATTTCTTACTTAGGTCAGTTCCTATATTAGATTTTGTTTTTAATTTACAGGTGTAGTTGTGCAACATGTGTTCGTGTATTAATGTTTTAAATATTTGTATTTATGGCACGTTTTACATTTTTTTAAACAATATACTAATAATACTTCACATGCTATGATAGAAACCAATCCAAACTTTTGCCAAACGTAAAGTAGGACCCTAAAATGAAATTTGAAAACGGGCAGAAAGATAACAATTATGAATATTTAATCAACATTGACTTTACACTCACTTGAATCTCAAATAAATTAGGTCTCTTATCACATTATTTGATTGTAACTTCATAACAAGGTTATGAGTATTCATAATCTTGTCATACAGTAACGCTCCAAGATTATATATACGTAGTAAGCATACATTGAAACCTTAGAGGAAAACGACGGTAGAATCGTGTATATGGGTAGGCAGTCGAAACTGATGTGCTATCATAACAACATTACCTTACGATTCGGTCTCGACTGCCCCATAGATATTCATGAAACATATAATGAATATTCTTTTATTGAATATTTGTATGCGTGACTGTACATTTAGTATATCTATGTTGATGTGATAAAGCTAAAGATTATTTATGTCTGTTTAAACGTGATTATCTCTAAAACTGTCGGAGAAATTGGAATAATTAAGTTCTTCGACTATGGTTTCGGAAAAAAAAAAGTAGGAAAAACTTTGGTACAATACGCTTTCAATTTAATTCAGTTACACCTGTACCATGTACCGGGAATTTTTTTTTTATTTCTTCTCTTTTCAAATTTTTTTTAGGGTAACCCTAATGTCGCGTTGTGGTGGTTACTACTGAACCAGAGAACTTTGGTCAGAAAAGGTCTAAATTGTAGAAGTTTGAATTAGGTCAATCTTTAAGTCCGTCGTTTCGCTAAACAAGGTACCAGGCCACTTAATAATACATGTAGTATTTAATACTCGATAATCACACTTTAAACTTTCAAAATATGATAAAGAAGCGAAAGAAGTGGAGTCGTCTTGCTTCTACAACAAATATATTACTGTAATAAATTAGATGAATTACACGAAGCACTTACCGTTCAACTTATTGTTCCAACTTGTTCTATAAAAGCCGTTTGCTGCAGTACAACAAATATCTAGCACACAGTACACAAAACACGCCGATAAGCCGGTAACATGTCCATATATATGCGGGCTGCGTTCAGCTTTATTATTATTTCCACATATTGACTATCTCTCTTCGGCGCTCATGCTCCCCTGGTACATAGATCGATCGCTAATGCGTTTACGATTGCCAACGTGTGTGCTTGTTTGGACTAATGTTGCCATATGTAGATCGGGAGGGAGTATAATACTTGTTTGAACTTTGAATGTACAGGAATTTGGTTTATATCGTGAATGTAAGGTTACTTCACAATTTTAAACAAATGGAGAACAGAAAATGAAGTTCTATTAAATGGAAATTCATCACAAATATAGTCTTCCTATAGGTTAGTTCATTAACGTTAGAATACTATGTGTGTCTCGCTACAGCCAGTCATATGCTTGCGGAAAATTTATAAGTCAAATAATCGACCTTAAAACAAATATGAACATATTTTTCATTAATGAATGTTTTTAAAACACTATTTATGGTATTCGTATTTGAAAGATTTTAACTTAGTACACATTGGTACAGTTAACTGTAGTATCTAATCAGATGTAAGTGTCTGCGTCGATACAGTAACATATTGAGACAAAAGGTACAATATTACAAGTGTCGCGACGCGCCACGTTGCTATCTTCACCGCTAAACAAAAGGAATAGAGTCGCATTTTATAAAAAACATCATTTGTTAAGTAGTCTGGTGAAGCTGTGAGTATTTCCAGAATGAAAATATAAAAGTATTGCCTAGGATGTTTGACCGACACTGAAAATTAATTTGGTAACTGTGAGTATGGTGAATTGTTATTAAAAACTACCCCAAACGCTGTGGTAGGTTGTTGCATAACTGTGAAAGGCTTGAAAATAATTTGTAAGATCATAAAATATTACACCACGTGTTTCATACATTTCACATATCTCAGTTATAATATTCTTGCCGAATACTATAACATTCATTTAATAATATACTCTTTCCTTCTGACAATTTAAGGGAGTGACGTCTCTACACCACTTGTGTGCCGACTAGTTGCTGCTACGTCGCATCTATGAATAATGTCGTATCGATTGCGTCGCACACTCGCGACAGACCACGACACCCTGCTGTATCCCCACTGCTGTTTCTATACTTCTAGAGAATGTGAAGAAAAGAAAAATAGATTCTCATGAATTGGTAGTTTTGGTTTTTGAATTAAGATTTGAAAAGGAAATAAAAAGGAAGTACCTAGGTATGCTATTGGTTAGATGTCTCTTTGAGCTTAAGACTCTTATGTTAACTTCAAAGTACTATCACATTCTGACTTGGTCAGCAACATCTTTAAACATTACAGAAACACGGAATGTTTATTCCTATTTAAGAGACAGTTTCAGAATCGTAGACATACGCTCCCGAACTCAACGGTTCGGCTCTTCCTTCCTGTGCAAATCAGTTAAAGCCTGGAATTCATTACCAGCGCACGTGTTTCCCTCCCACTACGATCCCGGGTCTTTTAAGCGGGGCGTGAAAAAGCATCTCACTAGGCCGTCATAGCGTGGGTCGCCATATTGCACTGTCTTCATTCGCAGTGAGTACGGCGACCACCGCTCTTGGATCCTATTCATGCTTTCCATCAGGCAGAATAGAGTCACTTTGGTAGGTTTATATATAAAAAAAAAAATTACGTTCGACAAACTGTTTTATCACCACACTGCATTATATGCATTCACAATGAGTATGGTGACCACCACTCTTGGATTCTATTACTGTTTGCCATCAGGCAGAGTAGAGTCACTTTGGCAGGCTCTAAATAAAGAAAAACACGAAGGTACTTGAGCTTATCTCAATCAAATGCCTACTCATGGTCGACGGAGCGCTGGCCTTTAAGTCGAGAAATCACAGCCGTGTCTAATGTCATTAATGAAATCGTCAGCCGCTACCGAACGACATTTCGCCCTGTCGCCCAACATCATTACCGAACTGACACGACAATCGAACGCGATCGTCTACACCTAGCCTAAAAACCAACGAAACTACGAAACAAAATACACCAAATATCGAAACCAATAAAGTATATTTTTCAATATCCACGTAGAGGTCATTCTTAAACTGCTTAAAAGTTTTTAAAATCATAATCGATTCATAATTTGTATCTTTATATCCTATTATGTAAGGTTTAAATTGGATTGAATATTTTGTAGATAATTATCGAAGTTTCGACGAGGCGGCTGCTTTCATTTGTCAGCCGGACGGACGGACAGATTGGTCGTGTTATTAGTGATATATTAGATGGGAGATAGACAGCTACTTATTGGCACTGAGTTAATTTCACCCGTTTAGACATCGCTGCTTAAGGATTTTGTCATACCGTGGGTTAATAGCGAGTTGAAATTAAAACTCTTGAATGATGCGTTTTTATGTATATATTGTACAAAGTTTTCAAATAATACAAAACTTTCTATGCCTTTGAAGGTACTTGTGGAATAATTAGGTTCCTCGGTACTCATTAAAAATGTTGTCGAGTGGCTCTCGAGCTTTTTTAATCAGATATCATAGTTTCGAGTTCTATTTAGGATAAAGAATAGGGTAATAAACACGATAATTTATTCTGAGTTTGGGTATAGTTTATTTATATTATATGAGTACCCTGTTAAAAACAGGTCCCGACTAGTTTGGAATCAGACAGCTATGTGTTAAATGCGTTAAAAAATATTACCGTTAACAGATCATTAAATCGCTAACAGCGCGACAAAATCTCTAGACACGTATTTAATTGATTTGTTTGTCGCATTTTTTTTTTGTGTTAATCAATTCGGTTGATGTGATGTGAGTTGATAATATCAGAGCTATGTGGAGCAATCGGAATGTGATATTCAAATTAATATAGCGATCGTTATCTCTCACTCATTGTCCAGAGTCATATTAACTGAATATTGGGTTTATTGTATCAACAAGCTTACGTGTAAAGAATGCGTGTATTTTCTTACTTCAATAAATAAATATTTAAGACATTTAACACACAACGCCATCTAGTTTCAAACTAAGCAGAGCTTGTGCTATGATAACTAGACTGACTGATAGAATACTTATATACTTTTTTTTTGTAAACACATACACATTATACATAGAAAACACCCAAACTTCGAAATAAATATTTACAGATCATACGAACATTTGGTCCGACCCGGGAATCGAACCCGAGACAAGCACAGTCGAGTTCACTACCGCTGCGTCACTGAGGTAGCGGTAGTGAATTGCTTGCTCTTTTTACAAAAGTGAAATCGTGATAAAAAATTGTATTTGAACTGTTTCTTTAAACTTTACTGTGATTGAGTCATGCTTCGGCACTCAGAAAATCAGTTTTACGCACTTCATTGCCTTCAACCAGTGAGTGAGGCTACCGGAGCCCAAGCCCTCTCCCCCCTCCTTACCCTAGTGGAGTGATGAAATGGTAATAGCCACTTGACCCCTTATACTACTAAAAAAAAATTAAGGAGAAATTATTTTATGCTATACAATCTCACATGCTAATATACTTAGTCTGGCCATAAATACTGTTACACTTAATTATAAAAAAATATTACATTTGAATTTCGAATCTGTCATTTTTATACGATTGTTCATTGTGTTTTCTCATTTTGGCGCCAATACATTGTAAAATATTTTGCGATATTAAAATGGTGTGGGGTGATAAAGAGAACCGAATCGCTGTGATAGCATTACACAAAGTAGGTATGGAGCCAAATGCAATTTTTAAAACTCTCCATACACTTGGTATTAGTAAAATGTTTGTGTACCGGGCTATTAATAGGTACAATGAGACCTCCTCTGTTTGTGACAGAAAAAGATCTGGCCGTCCACGTAGTGTTCGTACGAAAAAGGTGGTCAAAGCAGTAAGGGAAAGAATTCGAAGAAATCCTGTCCGAAAGCAAAAGATTTTATCTCGGGAAATGAAGATAGCACCTAGAACCATGTCGCGTATTTTAAAAGATGACTTAGGACTTGCAGCCTATAAGAGACGCACTGGCCATTTCTTAACTGATAATTTAAAGAAGAATAGGGTGGTAAAATCGAAACAACTACTGAAGCGGTACGCAAAGGGAGGTCACAGAAAAATTTTGTTTACGGATGAGAAAATTTTTACAATTGAGCAACATTTTAACAAACAAAATGACCGTATTTATGCTCAAAGCTCTAAGGAAGCTTCCCAATTAGTCGACAGAGTGCAACGTGGATATTATCCGACTTCAGTGATGGTTTGGTGGGGTGTTAGCTATGAAGGAGTGACTGAGCCATATTTTTGTGAAAAAGGTATCAAAACATCGGCACAAGTGTATCAAGATACCATTCTTGAGAAGGTAGTTAAGCCCCTTAACATCACCATGTTCAATAACCAAGTATGGTCCTTCCAGCAAGACTCGGCGCCGGGTCATAAAGCTCGGTCCACGCAGTCTTGGTTGGAATCGAACGTTTCGGACTTCATCAGAGCTGAAGACTGGCCGTCGTCTAGTCCCGATCTTAATCCGCTGGATTATGATTTGTGGTCAGTTTTAGAGAGTACAGCTTGCTCTAAACGCCATGATAATTTGGAGTCCCTAAAACAATCTATACGATTGGCAGTGAAGAATTTTCCCATGGAAAGAGTGCGTGCTTCTATTGATAACTGGCCTCATCGTTTAAAGGACTGTATTGCAGCCAATGGAGACCACTTCGAATAAGCTTTTTATATTTTTAATTGTTTTATATTTATGTATTAAACTGACACACTGTAAAAGTAATAAATGTTATTTGCAGTTAACAATTTTCTTTTTTCTTTATTACAATATTTATGGCAAGACTAGGTACATCATTTGTTCAATGTTCGATTCAAGAGTAAGTATTGTGTTCAACGCACAACTGTAAATCATCGTTTGTTGTCACTTTTAAATAATCAAGTGATCTGGACTCTTACTTTTATACAAATAGATGGCAAATCTCTTCAAGAGTTACGCATCTTTTCCAACTTGTCAGCTACAACTTTTGCAAATCAAAATGATTTTAACTTACGAAATAAGTACTATGACTATTTCTATCAGTTACAAACACTTTTGACCGATTTCTTGTTTTAACAGATGTTGTAAAAATTCCACCATGGTCATCTATACAATTAAAACCACTAGCTTTGCCTGCCTTTTAAGAGTAGTAGAGCCACGCTGGTTTCAGCATGAACGGGCCGGCTCGACCGGGGCAGTACTACCCTCCCACAGAAGATCAAACTAAAGCGACAGTATCCGTGCTGTCGTGTTTAGTTGGTGAGTGTGAGACTGAAGGTTCATTGATGCAGGGGTGACAGTTGCTGTCGTAAGTGTGTGCAATACAGTCATGCCTTTTACTTCCCCAAGTGAGGCGTAGAAAAGCATCTCACAAAGCCGCCATAGTGTGGGTCACCATACTACATTGTCTGCATTTGCAATGACTATGGTGACTACAATTTTTGGATTTTATTCATGCTTTCCATCAGGCAGAGTAGAGTCACTTTGGCAGGCTCTTGAAATAAAAAAAAGTGAATCATCAACGCCACTTAACCCACTGTGGCTATAAACTTGATATTTTAGCAGTTTGACATTTACTCTTGAGATGGTAAAACATGGAAGTATGTAGTATATATAAGTACATATATGAAATTAACTCATTTTCAAAGTTATAAATAAGTAATAGTAACACGAATGAAGCCGCGTCCAAGAGCTACTTATCGACAAAAATTGATCCTAACCACTTACTTCAGTTACAAAATAAAACACAAAATATATGGCAAACACTCAAAAAATATCATCGAAACAATTGTACGACCGGAAATGTTCTCATTAATGTAATTAGAACAAGAGTTTATCGCCGTTTCTCTGTCATCCACCAATTAAATTAAGTGCGACATTGTAAAAACATCGTAATGAACCAAGAGTTAGGAGGGGACGAGGTAGGTCGGCCGAGGGGGCAGAGGGGCAGGGATTAATGGCGTGCCGCGGTTTCAGTTATTGCAACATTAATTATAATATTAATTATTAGCTAACTCGTGTACGCTACCCTCAGGGACGTACGCTATAGTACTGGTAGCAGGACAATTTGTTATTTAATAATATAAACTATGACAAGTGTTTAAACACAATACACAAAGCATGCGGAGTAAAATATAAGCTAATTCAATTGTCGAGTAGCACCGAAGTCTACAAAGTGAAATAAAATATTGGAATTTTTTCTACAATATAACAACAACAGCCTTTTACAGTCGGCTGCTGGACACAGGCCTCTCTTTGGCAAGGAGGTTTTGACCACGCTGGCCAGACGGGTTGGAATAGGGTTTGTTTCAAGTTTTTCTTCTCTTTGTAATGATATTTTCCTAAATAGTTTGTTCCCTTAGTCGTCTCTTACGATGCCCACGGGATGAATAGGGGTGATAACACTATGTATTCTTAATCCGTCACCACACGGAGTAATCTGCAATATCAGTCACTTGAATACTCGGATTTATATATATATTGTACGACAATTCAATCACATTCCAGTCCTTACTTAACGGGTTCTGTTCTAACTTCCCGGCAATAGCCAGTCGATCTACAGGATGCTGACCTGCTCGAACTATCAGCGACACTCCCCGTTTCACTAATAAATGTCCACTTGCTTGCATTGTTTTCCCTTCTTGCCTACATTGTCCTTTCTCCCAATGTTTTCCTACCCTGAATTCCACTTTGTATCCTAATTCATTTGTGGTATGGGGGAAAATGTACAGACAACGCTCCCGATAATATAATAAGTGACCACTACCAACAGTTAGTGACTGTAATCCAAAATACACAAATAACTCTCATCCTATTTCCCCAAATTTAGTACGCAGGAAGGTTAAAAGTAGCGAAAGGAATATTTAATACGGTATATTTGTGATATTTTCTTTTTTCCTGCGAGGTGATTCACTCTGCATGTGTCACACACAGAGATAGGTCATACACAATTATTTTTCAAGGTTAATACCTCGATTTTCACCCTTTTTGAAACAATTACGCCACATCTGTCATTAGTATAACAAAACATTACTCACTGACTCAGTAGTTAGCAAGAGTAAGACAACTCTTGTATTTTTGTTTTTTTTTTATAGTTGTAATGGAATAGGCGTTTGTCTTCCATCTCACCTGATAGAAAGTGTAGATAAAGACGAAGGTGGTACACGCCCATCTAAAAGAAACCTGTTCACTCTACTCTTAAAGACTCCAGAGTTCAACTTATCTGAAAAAATAGATCCAGGTACGTTGTTCCAAATCTTGATTTGATTTTGAGAGCTTTTGTGACGTATAGTGGTATCGTTATTGTTCTAAAGGTTCTTGGCATATCAGAACCTGGTGTCGGAATATATATATACATGTATATTAGATACTTATAAATTCATTGACATCTGGTCACCAGCACAGAAAACACGTGTTCACAATCTTAATGACTAAGTGGTGTACGACCACTTTCTTCAAATCCGTAAGATACGACGTTTTTCATCTGTCCATTTCGAAATGTCTATATTTATGTTAACCCATGTCTATTCAGATGAATCTGACTGAAGATAGAAGCGAACTATACTCCTTTTCACTACATTTATGTTGAGCACTCCAGGCAATATTAATGAGGTAATTAAAACTGCCGCGGAATTTGCAAATTGTACGTGTACAGCTAAAACAATGTTGGCAGTGGTGACTTATTATCAGGAGCGATGTCTGTTCATTTTCCCCTATACCACAAATAAATTAGGTTACAAAGTGGCATTCAGGATAGAAAAATATTGGAAAAAAGGACAATGTAGGCAAGAAGGGAAGACAATGCAAGCAAGTGGACATTTACAGCCACAGCCGAAAGGAGTAGCAAGTAACAATATACATATGTGTCAGTTGTAAAAAAAAATATATTACACCTTAATGAACCACTCGACTGTATCTTTCATATTATATATAGACAAAGCTATAAACCAAATTTAATTCATTTACAAATTAAAACAGCAGTATCTAAAATAACTTCGCCACCCACATTTTATCTTAGCAACTCTTAAATCCTAATTCATTGAATAAGGAAAAAAACAGCTTCTAAAATATGAAACAAACGACTGTAGTCCAAGATAAGCCCGCGCTTTACGCATATGAAATGTTCCAGCATGTTTCATTTCACAGCCAAATTGGACTTCTACCGATTGAAACTCTACCAATAATAAATAAATTGCATTATGAAATCAATGAAATTTTAATTATATTCACGGACCTATAAAAGCCAACAAAATCTCCACCGATCACCAGTAATTGCTCTGCGGACTGTACTTTAAACTGGCACATAAGCTCGAAGACGCAGGCGACATCTGTCGACGTAATTGAAGGATTAGGCAGATAATTGAAACTGTGTAAGCAAGAGAGAAACACGTCTTCACACACGAGCGAAAGAGACAGCCGGAGCCACTCAACACCGTCTCAAAACGGAACGGTTAACAACGTGTCTTCTTGTATATTGTATTATCTTACGTTTTATGCCCTATTAATCTTGCTCGACTGTGGATAGGGGGCGCGTCGCTGAACTTTGTACTTAAAGTCGACATGTTAAAGTCTGATTTGGTTCGTCGGCGCTGTACGTTCGGAGCAATAAATAATTGTTTGTTCGCGTAAAATTGTAGTGCCGTTTCTACAGGGGGTCCCATCGTTTTATTTGGCGACGTTTAAGGTAATCTGGGATAACGAGGCGCCCGCGACTCTCGGATCAGCTCGTAAACACGTTGTCAAAACTGACTGATTGTCTGTTTGTGCTCTAAGTGTTTGAGCAGAGCGTCCGCCTCCCCGTGAACATTTGTTAAATAAATAAGCAGCTATGATTGAGAGTCAAATTATTCAATAAAATTTTAAGGTTGAAAGTTTCTTTGGTTCGCCATTTAGGTTCAGATTAGGCCCTACACAGATCTCTTATAGGGTAGTATAGTATATAGGTAGTAAGTATATTACCTTTTTTGCTCGAGTACTTTACATCATTAATGACTGGCTTTGACCTGACATTTTAAGAAAAATTCGTAATATAAAATATTTTCCTGTATAAAAAATGTTTTTAATACTAAATAAAAAAAGCATCTCATTAAGTCGCCATAGTGTGGATCACCACACTGCATTGTCTGTATTTGCAATAAGTATGGTGACCACAACTCTTTTGATTCTATTCATGTTTTACATCAGGCAGGATAGAGTCATTTTAGCAGGCTCTTCATATAGAAAAAAAAAACTACATGATGGTCGTATTTTTTTAAATATTTCACTAGAAAATACAATTTTGAAGATGAAATAAATAATAGTGAAGTAAAATAATAATAAACCCATCTCTCGACTCCACTTATTCTCTAGTCCTCACGCCACCGTGTATAATCCAATTAGACAACTAAACGTTAATCGAATGCAAAGTCGATAGATCAATATGTAGTCACATCACTAGCCGCTAACACCCAATCGATCGATTAAGCCGGAAGCGGCGTCATGACAAACGTTAATTAAAAAATATTATAATCTATGACGTTTAGTTGTCAAAAAAAAAAACTTTTGAAATCATAACTAATCTTTACTTCTGTCTGTCGGTAACATTATGCTTAAACCACTAATTCTTTTTTTTTAATTGTACACGAGACAGATCTGAAACTAAGTAGAACCAGTCCTAGACATGTTAGAACAAATTATGGTGCTCATCATACAATTATTAGTTCTGGTTAGTAATCGAACGGACGAGCTAATGTCAGTTTGGATCATTGACGGCTAGACCTTGAGGTGCGTGGCCTGATTTCAATTAATTTTTACAAGTAGACGAAGCCTCACAGATAAAGTTAAGCTATTCTCATGAGAAAGGGTAAAACAGAGAATGAAGTGGTGATGATGGAAATGGAAATATATATTCTACGCGAACATGAATGTGTATTTGTTTGTTTGTTACGCTTTTAAGTTTGAACTCAATTAACAAACTCCATGTTAATTTAAGCGAATTCACGGATTCCAAGCTAGTTTATTTTTTCATAAGTGGATAAATATTGTCGTGTAATATAATAATGGGTAGATGACGTGGGCACTAGTCGCAAATTATATTTAAAGACATAAATAGAAATGTCAAATATCATTATTGTATGTATTTACTAATTGTTTCTGATTTGTCAGTAACTGTCAGTCAAAGATAACGTGCCCGTTCCGAAAAGTAAACACCTACACTCACTGCCAACAAGCTGTGTGCTTATTTGGCACCGTAGAGGCAAATAGTTTCTTATTAATTTGGTTTTATAAATCATATTTAATATTCACACTCAGCTTTAATACGAGGCCAACACGAGGCTAACACTTGGTCAACTTCAACTCACGTTTGGTGTCAATCGCAAATAGAAATTGTAAAAATATGCCTACATTAACCACAGTTAAAAAAAAAACTTTTAAAAATAAATACTAACTTAGTACAATAATAGATACTTGTAATATTACAGTACTTGGTATTAGAGAGTGTTGTGTGCTCGGCGCTCTCTATGTACAGCGTATGTGCGTATAGGGCGGGCGGAAGCTCGTTGGGCGGCACCCATAAAAATGCAAATGGCGTGTCGACAGGACCCCTTATATCAATCACAGAGCCTTATTATTGTGGGATTTCAGAGACGATGGAGAGACGACACGGTATTGTTTTTTGCACATCTGAATATGAACTGTTATGATCTTAGGATGCTGTGTTTGAGTTAATTTTCTTAAATTAGTAATAATGACTTACAAATTGTAAAATCAAGCAATCATCACCAAGTCAGCCTATAGATGGATGACCATTTCTTCGCATGTTGAGACCGCTCCGTGCCTTGGTGAGCACCTTAAGGCCGTTGGTCTCGGTTGAAATATCAACATTTTTGACAATCGTTGTTGGCAGATGGAGCAATAAAGTGTACGACAACGATCTTCGATTCTCTTAGTAATTGGTTCCTGGAGTTACAATGGCAGTCACACCGCGTAAAAAATAGGAATGCAGTCGTATTGTAGTAGACTGCCTGCCCTAAAATTGTTTAGGTTAGGCTCGGCAGGAAAAGAATAATAACTTAGACATATCATACAAAGCGAATGCTCTGTTTATAAGCAGAACCTGTGTGTATATATTTAGTAACATGCATACGTATTATAGATAAATTATAGAAACATAAATTAATATTTACAGGTAGTAGAGCCACGCTGATTTCTGCACGAGCGGGTCGGCTCGACAGGCGTAGTACTACCCTTCCACAGAAGACCAACCTAAAGCGCCAGCATCCGTGTTGTCGTGTTTCGTTGGTGAGTGTGAGGCCGGAGACCCATTGATGCAGGGGTGACAGTTATCGTGGTAACTGTGTAAACCTTACACTGTCACGATGACTGTCATGCTTTTTACATCCTCAAGCGGGGTGTGAAAAAGCATCTCACAAGGCCGCCATAGTGTGGGTCACCATACTGCATTGCCTGCACTTGCAATGAGTATGGTGAACACAACTCTTAGATTCTATTTATGCTTTCCATCGGGCAGAGTAGAGTCACTTTGGCAGGTACTTAATATAAAAAAAAATATTAGGGAGTGAAAGTTTAAGTTACTTTAAAAGAAGAAAAGTATTTGAGAGTGGCAATCGATGTTAAATTTAATTCATTCTGTAAAATTCTCATAATGTAGATAAACAGACTTTCGTGAACAACAAACAAATAACACAATCAACAATAAATAAGGCTCAATATCTGTCAGTGCACACCACGAC
This sequence comes from Hypercompe scribonia, assembly GCA_949316085.1. Classification (NCBI taxonomy): domain Eukaryota; kingdom Metazoa; phylum Arthropoda; class Insecta; order Lepidoptera; family Erebidae; genus Hypercompe; species Hypercompe scribonia. The sequence goes on from OX438989.1 coordinate 16,970,794, forward strand.
TGGTCGCATGTGGCCATTGATCATGCGACAAATAAGTCGGCACCGCGATCGGCGCCCGCGCATTGTGATGCTAATGAAGACAACTGCTGTTGTTATTGTGCGGCTGCGATGAACACGCCCACTATTTGTTGATAGATTTGTAAATTGACAATTAACACAAATCTCTGTGGTTTTTTTTCTAATTTATATACGGTTTATTGTTTTAACAAACTGGGAAAAGGTACTCAATGAGGTTGTACTTTTATTATATGTTTACCTTAGAGATACATTATTTTGTAATCTATTTAGGGAAATATTTTTTTTTAATAACGTCCAACAAAAAACAACTAATCGAATTAAGAACAAGATTTGGTTTTTAAGTCAGTTCAAAACTCTAAATCTAAAATTTACTACAGTGGGCATTAAATTCAACAATTGTCGCTTTTATTAATTCCATAAACATATATAACTTAACAGTATTCAAAAAGTAAATCTCTATATTTCTCCCCTAATCAGAGCTCAGCTGCGCCCACGCCTGTAATTGATTCCACCACAACGATTTACAAACAGATTTTTTGTGCAGCTGTGAAATTCTGTGATTTGTGACGCCTTTTTGTTATGTGACGACGAATTTTACTCCACACGACTATATTTTTATCCAAATCTGCTCAGTGCAGTCAGATTTGACATAAAATCCAACCGTATTCAAAGCCCAATTATGTATTTTGTTTTTGATGAAGTGTATTCAGAAGTAAATTGTGTGGTTAAAGCTCATTCATTACACGATTGGTCTAAAAATTCTTATTTTTTTATTGCAGATTACAAAAAAAAATTTTAATCATCGAGATGTCGGCAATCTCGCGGTCTCTTTGCCGACGAGTATTCGAAAATTTCGGTGCTCGCTTAGAATAGTGCAGACGTCGAAAAGGTGGTTACTTAGACAATGTAATTTTTAAAAAATAAGTTCTAACTAATTAGCTTTCTTGAAAATAAAAATACATCAAATGGTTTTTTATATGATTTTTCCAAATGTTAACTAATTCGTGACCCACCCTATAGATTGCAGTATGTAACAGTACAATGAAATGAGTTTATTTTATTGTACTAATTATTAAATAATTTTCTCGAGTGTAAGAAGTTAACAGTTACCTTCACAATAAAATAATGAAAGGACAGTCAAATAAAATTTCAATTCCAAAACTAGCACGTTCCGTTACAGTAGTCGATTATTTTATAAATTGATAATGAATATCAAATTATGTTCACCTAGTCAGCTTTAGCTGTCTATATAAAATATATTATCTATCAGAAAATATTTAAAATAATAAAAACGAAATTCTAAGAAAAAAAATTGATTAGTTTAGAAATTTAAAACACCCAAGCAAGGTGTTCGAAATTCGAATTTGATTTTTGTCACGTGTTGTTGATGTTTGTTAAAAAAATAACATTATTACTATGTCTTACATCTTTTTTGAATTTCGAATTTGGATTTTGCCGCGTATTGTTAATATTTGTTCGACAGTAATATTTATGCATACAATGTTAAAGTGTGTAAGCAAGTATGTAAGTGTGTGAATATTCATTATGGTCGTCTGCAATTATTACGATCAATGTTGAGATACTATTATACTCTTATGTCGTATCGTGGTGTATCGTGGTACGGCAATATTACCGTGGTGGTAATGACTAAAGTGCCATGTCGAGATAGTGACTCATTGTGTAACAATTAATCTAAGAGGAAGTGTAACTTCAGGTAATAGTCAGCAGGAGTGTATTAAATGTTCATTGACGATACAAAGGAGCACTGATACTATATAACATATGTCAAGCATTAAACTCAAAAACGTATTGTTGATACTGACATAAGCACATATATTTTGCAATATATAATGAGCTTACTGCAGTCTCAGCAATATCACAACGCGTATATCTCTTCGTATGAGGTAAAAACACTAAACACATTCCTTTACACTCAATGAATAGGAATTCGAACTTTAGTAACGTGTGAAGAACCCTAAAAACGAGTCGTTAGCGCGCCAATCAATTACGGTTCCGTAGCGCACGTGTGGGTATTGTAACGACCTCATTCACAACTACATAACTCTAATGTACGACTAGTGCCGTGGTAGTGCGGGCACATTTTTCTTGCAAACGCACTTGTAATGTATAGACATAATTAAAAATTATTAGAAAATAAAATAATAGATATAAAGTTCCTAGCTAAAGTGTAGTGTAACTCATCACATATTTCTACACAATCCCACGCTAGATTGGTAATCAATCCCTTTGGTTTAACGTCTGTCATTGTACACTTTATGAATTATTTTTATGAAAAACAAAAAAAAAAAAGAAAACGTTACAAAGAAAACATGGATCTAGTCTAAGTATTTAAAAACTTAGAATATCTATGTATAAAATTAACTTCTTCCAGTGCATATCAGCTCGTCATTTGTGTGATTTGAATTTTTTTAAATACTTATATTCACAATTGTTGTTTTCCATCATCAGTCTCTGAAAACAAAACTCTAAAAATTCGATAAACATTGCATTCCAAATACACTACAATTGATTATGACAAAATAATAACTTAATCAAAAACCTCCTCGTTTTAAAATAAAATTTAAAATTCATTTAAAACTACATAGAAAACCAAACATGTGTGACTTCAGTCAACCAAAAATTGCATTTACAGATTATACTCCAAAACGCAGATGTCATTCAATCGATTCACTACGAGTCACATACGACTAATGAGCAGCGATTATCGTGCGCTCCCGTCTGTCATCGGTTCAATCGATTGATCACCTCACTAGTGCCTGACCGCCAATGTAAAACCAACCATTTGTCTATAGATTTATAGTTGAAATTTGAACGCATTCTATACATGTGTGTACAGGGTATAGGACCGTCTGTCCAATAGATTTGACTGGGAATTTAGGCAGATATACGTCATCGAGTGTCGTGTCACCAAACTAACAAATCGTTCGAAAACAAAGATTTGACATTTGTGTTGACTAATAACACAATGGTATTTGCGTAACCAGTTCCTTTGAACGGTCATCACTTATTTTAATCAAATATATATTTTAATATTATATTACATATGGTTCTTCTTACGCTTTACTAAAAATTTAAGATATTATACGATACTAATGAATCACATAGCTATCGAAATTACGGTTATGGATTAAATAAACAAAATTACATTAATTACAAATCTAAATCGAGTAAAAACGTAATTACTACTTGTCAAAATACTCTTTTCCAGTTTTTTATATTTGCCTGTCAAAGTGACTCTACTTTGCCTGATGGAAACCAAGAATATCGTTCAAGAGTCGTGGTTACAATACTTATTTCGTATTCCCACAACGACTCACACTATGGCGACCTAGAGAGATGCTTTTTCACGCCCCGCTTGAGGACGTAAAAGGTATTACAGTCATCGTGGTAGTGTAAGGCTCACACATTTACCACGATACCTGTCACCAGTGCATCAACGGACCTCGAGTCTCGCACTTACCAATGAAACACGGCAGCACGAATACTGTCGCTTTTGTGGGTCTTCTGTGAGAGAGTAGTACTGCCCTGAACCGGCCCGTTTGTGCTGAAATCAGTGTGGTTCTACTACCTGCTTAATACCTGTGATAGAATACAGCGATACCTTTTCTTTTTAACGTGTGGGAGCCCCCTCGGGCCGTCACCCCACCGGGGATTACGGCGGGGTGGTGTGTCGGAATCGGACCGACTAAAACCACACGGTGTGCCACTTTGCGCCTGACATAGGAGGGATCCGGAAACAGTTGCTATTACGACAGATCGATACAGATCAGAATACATCGATACCTACTTCTTATTCATACAAACATATGTTACACGATAAGAGATTTTACATATGCGTAGCCGTTGATAAAATCAGTAATATTGTTTATATTAATCTATACTAATGTTATAAAGCTGAAGAGTTTGTTTGTTTTGTTTGTTTGAACGCGCTAATCTCAGGAACTACAGGTCGATTTTGAAATTTTTTTTTGTATTGGATAGCCTATTTATCGAAGAAGGCTATAGGCTATACATAATCACGCTAAAATCAATAGGAACGGAGCACCAATGAAGAATGTTTCAAAATCGGGAGACTTTGTTCCTATTGAGAGCTTTCGCTGTTTGCGCTGCGTAAACGGTTAACGTTTCGCGTAAATCATGTATGACAGAATTGTTCCCTTACTCACCTATATAAACGAAGTCGTGGGTTAAAGTAAGCGTCAGACCAAATTAACTATTCCACGCGGACGATTTCGCGGGCGGAAGCTATTGTATGCTAAAGTTATAATCATAATCCATCGTAGCGCCACCTCACTAGAGTGTGCACTCCCGATGCATCTAGTTCCTATTTTTATTGTCTGTGGGCACACACTTCTGTATATAATAAAATATGGCATCCTGAATAAAAAATAATTAATTATTATAACGGATATTCCCTTTTCAATGTAATTTACGGTTCTATTTAACAAATTCAAGGAAAAATAACTTTTCTTTTCAGAAATCTTTCAGATTAATTTGAATAATTTTTGTATACTAATCTAATGGTCGAAAAGTACTAAGTTACGAAGGGATATTGATGAGAAAGACTGTTGGGTCTGCGATCCGATAACTTTAATGTTAGTGAATAATTTGCTCAACAGCCTTTGACATTCCACTGCTGGACATGTGGAACTCCTTAGCAAAGAGGTTCTAACCTACTATAACGCGCTGGCCAGACCAGTTGGTATTTTGTTTTTTTTTTTCAAGTTTTCCTTCTTTTTATAATAATGTAAGTAATTTATATTAGTGATATTGTATTGTGTATGGTAAAGTAACAGAAGACACTATCAAAAATTTAAATTCTTGTACCGAGTAAGAATTATAAGAAAAACAGGTTAGGAATTTAGCAGTTTTTTTTTGTTTTATAATGATTTAGAGACTTTGAAGTCAAATCTTCCCTTTTTGAACGCGCTTTTGCTAACATTACCTGTATGTTTGTTTGTAACCGACTTTTGTGTCGCCATTTGGTAAGTGATTACCACCGTCCATTAGCGTTTGGAACTCGAGAATCACAAATGTGTTGTCAGCCTTTGAGTTTTTTTTTTAACATGTGCAAACCCCCTCGGGCCGTCACCACACCGAGGTTTACGGCGGGGTGGTGTGTCGGAATCGGACCGACTAAAACCACACGGTGTGCCACTCTGCGCCTGACATAGGAGAAATCCAAGAACAGCTGTTATTACGACATCCAGATCAGCCTTTGAGTGCCCGTCTTAAACTCATCGTAATAAGAGGTTGAACCTTCGCCAAATTCACTAAATCTGTTAAATGCAATGAACTAATTGCATAATATCAATTTTCTACGAAGCTATCACATTACTTCCGTCAAGCAGGGTCGGATTATGTTAAAAATTTAATGCAGTTTAGCTAGTTAAAATAATGAATTCCTTTGTAATAGCCAGAATTGCAGGCGAACATTAATTTCGAATCCAGTCAGTATGCAAATTACCCGGTAAAGTTGTGTGTTGGTAACAATATGTCGTGCGATTATACAGAGTGTTTAATCACGTAGATAGTAGTAGCTACAGGGTGCTGTTTAATCACCAGTTACGACGTGCTTTACGAACATACATTAATAATAACATACATTTACTATAAAGTGATGTGATGCTCTAATATATGTGAACTATCTGATATACAGGGTGTTACTAAAAGATTTGTTCATATTTCGGTTGCCTTGTTTAAATATAAGCTTCCAGTACTTCATCATCATCATCATCATCTCAGCCAAAAGACGTCCACTGCTGGACATGGACCTCCTCCGAGTCAGACAACAGCCGGTCCTGCGCCGCCCTCAACTAGTACTTAATGATTTTTTATTTTTATCTGAGTTCATTATGTGACATAAAACTGTATTTATGTTAAACTTTCAGAACTAACAGGGCCATGATATTTTTGACAGATAGCACCATCATGTTTTTATTCAGATTTTTAAAGGTAAAGATTTTGATGCTGAAGGTAGAGGACGGAGAGGTGGTACTTGACGAATGAAGATTAACACCTAATAATTAAATATTTGGCAACCAGATCACCCTCCCTAAGAAAGTGTATTACATGCCAGTGAAACAATACCAAAAAAGGTCAGTTGGCTAAAATCACGTACATACAAACTTCATGATTCTTAAGTTGAAATGAAGTTAAACATAATTCTTCTCCAAACCAACTAATTCAAACTCGCTTTTTGAGTTCAAGTACAGACCGGTTAAATCGAGTAATTGCAGCCATTGATGGAAACGAAAACACTGTAAAAGTGTTACTTACACTACACTTGAGTGTTACACTATAAAAGTGTCATTTTGAATGATTAATGTGCAAGTAGCAAAATTGAGAAAAAAATTAAAAGTGATTTCTAAAATTCACGTTAAACGCCTCATCAACTTAACTCATGCAAAATAATGCAAATGTACCATCACAGCCGTTTAATTTTACAATAGCTCAAAAAACTGCTTCGTCAACTAAAATTCACTTTAAAATCACTACACAGGGGGATGTTTTATCAAAACACATTAAAATTAAATTATAGTGCGATCCATCAAAATAATTTAATATGCGCGGTAGCCGGTGGGGTTCTATGAACCCCAATATACAGGGTGTGTGATGACTTTAAAGTGTCGTTTGTCTTATCTGTGACGTCATTAGGCATGTCGTAAAGTGAATAGCTTTTATTATGTGGGGTAATCAGAGTATTACGTGTGGGACGGAGTTGGACAACAGCGGAATTAGCAAGCGTTACTTAGACAGTACTTAGATTTTAGACTGGATTGTTGGTGCGGTCACTCGGTCATTAGTCGTTGTCATACAACAAACAAACTGACATTCACACATGATTTTTTTTAGAAATTGATATATTATATTAACAAAGTTTAATTTGGTCATTATTTAGGTGCAGTTATGTTAATTTACGCAAGATGACTGGCAAGAGCTGAGTGCGAGGAGCCCAAAATCAATTATAACGGCATGCGACGGGGGTGGTATATGTCCAGTAGTGGACTGTGACAGGTGAATAATGATGATGTTAATATTAATTTAGGGCCAAGAAGTAGACACATTATCTAATGATAAGTGACTACGGCCGCTACAATTATGTTGGTACCCTTGAGTCTAACTCCCTTGAATTAGGACAGGGGAGAAACTTGAGTAACCTCACTTACTCGGTAAAATATGACAAAAATAAATAAAAAGGTTTTCTGCGAGGCCCTGGCATGGCTATTCATCATCAATCTTCAACAGCCTTTAACAGTCTATTGCTAGGAAAAGATTTCTCTTCAGAAGAAGGTTATGGTCTACTGTACCACGCTGGCCAGACGGGTTGTGCAAGCATACGCACATAGAGCTAATTAGTCTTTCTGTCTATGTATGTGTGTATGTTTATCCCTAAATCAATATTTTTATGTCGCGTGTGATTTTAAAAATACGATAAAATTCTTGCATTAATATTGCAGTATACCCACCCTAAAACCTAAATACACCATCAAAGAGATAACGTGCAATAAACTTATCTAAACACATCTATCTTTGTGGGAAGTATCCATCGCTGGCTCACAACTAATTCAATGCTACTTTACAGCCACAATAAAAGCAATGGATAACAAATAACGACACACTGTCATTTGCATTTTGAACGAGCAAAGGGCGACTTACGGTGATTGTATATGAAATAAGGTGAGTCTACACTTGGTTAAATTCAGTAGCATACATTTTATTAACTGGCAGTTGCTAAATTGTCATATTGAAACAATCTCCCTCACGATGTCAAATACTGGAACTCTTGTTATTTTTATAATTAAAAAATACATGTTAAGTTATTTCTGAAATTTTCGTTTTAATTCCTGAAATATAATATATGTACGTAATTTCATTAGGATGTAATGTTATTTAAATTTTTAACGGTTAATATTAACACTATCAATAAGCTAATTATAGAAAAAGGTTGAACTGTTAGTGCAATCTGTTGACTTTGGAGGTAAGATTCTAGGTAGTAGAGCCACGCTGCTTTCAGCACGAGTGGGCCGGCTCGACCGGGGCAGTACTACCCTCCCACAGAAGACCAACCTAAAGCGCCAGCATCCGTGTTGTCGTGTTTCTTTGGTGAGTGTGAGACCGGAGGCCCATTGATGCAGGGGTGACAGTTATCGTGGTAACTGTGTAAGCCTTACACTGTCACAATGACTGTCATGTCTTTTACGTCCCCGAGCGGGGTGTGAAAAAGTATCTCACAAGGCCGCCATAGTGTGGGTCACCATACTGCGTTGTCAGCATTTGCAATGAGTATGGTGACCACAACCCTTTGATACTATTCATGCTTTCCATCAGGCAGAGTAGAGTCACTTTGGCAGGTTTTTAAGATAGATAGAAAAATAAGATACTGTGTGACACAGAAAACCGGGCTTAAGAAATTCTTTCATTGTACCTAGTCTTGCCATAAATATTGTAATAAAGAAAAAAGAAAATTGTTAACTGCAAATAACATTTATTACTTTTACAGTGTGTCAGTTTAATACATAAATATAAAACAATTAAAAATATAAAAAGCTTATTCGAAGTGGTCTCCATTGGCTGCAATACAGTCCTTTAAACGATGAGGCCAGTTATCAATAGAAGCACGCACTCTTTCCATGGGAAAATTCTTCACTGCCAATCGTATAGATTGTTTTAGGGACTCCAAATTATCATGGCGTTTAGAGCAAGCTGTACTCTCTAAAACTGACCACAAATCATAATCCAGCGGATTAAGATCGGGACTAGACGACGGCCAGTCTTCAGCTCTGATGAAGTCCGAAACGTTCGATTCCAACCAAGACTGCGTGGACCGAGCTTTATGACCCGGCGCCGAGTCTTGCTGGAAGGACCATACTTGGTTATTGAACATGGTGATGTTAAGGGGCTTAACTACCTTCTCAAGAATGGTATCTTGATACACTTGTGCCGATGTTTTGATACCTTTTTCACAAAAATATGGCTCAGTCACTCCTTCATAGCTAACACCCCACCAAACCATCACTGAAGTCGGATAATGTCCACGTTGCACTCTGTCGACTAATTGGGAAGCTTCCTTAGAGCTTTGAGCATAAATACGGTCATTTTGTTTGTTAAAATGTTGCTCAATTGTAAAAATTTTCTCATCCGTAAACAAAATTTTTCTGTGACCTCCCTTTGCGTACCGCTTCAGTAGTTGTTTCGATTTTACCACCCTATTCTTCTTTAAATTATCAGTTAAGAAATGGCCAGTGCGTCTCTTATAGGCTGCAAGTCCTAAGTCATCTTTTAAAATACGCGACATGGTTCTAGGTGCTATCTTCATTTCCCGAGATAAAATCTTTTGCTTTCGGACAGGATTTCTTCGAATTCTTTCCCTTACTGCTTTGACCACCTTTTTCGTACGAACACTACGTGGACGGCCAGATCTTTTTCTGTCACAAACAGAGGAGGTCTCATTGTACCTATTAATAGCCCGGTACACAAACATTTTACTAATACCAAGTGTATGGAGAGTTTTAAAAATTGCATTTGGCTCCATACCTACTTTGTGTAATGCTATCACAGCGATTCGGTTCTCTTTATCACCCCACACCATTTTAATATCGCAAAATATTTTACAATGTATTGGCGCCAAAATGAGAAAACACAATGAACAATCGTATAAAAATGACAGATTCGAAATTCAAATGTAATATTTTTTTATAATTAAGTGTAACAGTATTTATGGCCAGACTAAGTATATACCAAATGAATTTGACTGCATGAGTGTCGTAGTAGTTTAAGTGATCGCCACGTCGCTCTCTACAGCACTGTGTGTTGTGGATTCAAATCCCATACAGGACAGCACTTTATGTGATCCACAAATTGTTTTGTATCCGTTTCTTGTATTGCCTAATGCGGACGTTGTCTTTAAAAAAGGAAAAGAGAGAAAGTTTACTGTGAATCCAAATTTTCCTTCTCTAACTGTAAAATGTTACAACGCACGTGTTTCTCTGAAGCTGCAAATGTCCGTAGGTGACTAGCAACTTAAGATCATGTCACCCATAAAATCACTTACTCTTTACACAGTACAACAAAAAGAATATGGTCTACTAAATCAGGCTGGCTAGACGAGTTGGAATAGGGTTTGTTTTAAGTTTTCCTTCTCATTGCAGGGTTATTATCTTGCATGTTGTGTTCCCTCACACCTCTTACCACACTCATAGGAAGGGGCCATCACCACACGGACAATAAATAAAAAAATAAATAAGTTCCGATTGAAATATTAACCAAGTGTGGATACAACCTTAAGGCTGGACGCTGCATATCCTCTTAGCCTCTGTGGTTGTATATCAAATTGTAAAGTTTAGTAGTTCGAGGTGCGGATTACGAGATTAGTTTTATATTACGGTTATATAGTTTTAGTATTAATATAAAAGTACGGGAGGTATACGTGTGTAATCATTGGTAAGTGGCGGTTATACTTCTTGGAATATAAACATACGAATGACAAATTGATTTATCATCACAATAAAGTTCACATCGCGTGTGGTTTCGTTAGCAGAGCTGATTCACCATCGATTCTTACTTAAACCATTTACTTTGATCATTATATATTTTAGTTCTTTATTCTTCAACTTTCTATGTACAGAAGTGAAATATGCGTGGGAACGTAGGACGGCTGAACTGTGACACCTCGATCTCACAGGAAACTGCTTTCCGTTGCTGTCCATGTATTAGTTAGTTATCGTTACATAATTCATCAGCAAAACGGACGTCTATACAATTAAGAAAAGTCTACTTTTGTTACAACCAGTTGTAACCAACTGTAAAACATTAAAAGTTACTCATAGTAAGGTTACGTTGTGATCCCTCCCCGATCTCCATTACATTATTAGAAAAACAAATCGACGCTAACTCAATAAACAACACAATTAAGTGACATTAAAACTATGAAATATAGTTATTGAATAAACAATTGTGAGGCAGGAATTAATTGCATTATGCATTCTGTGCCCTGCAGGCCCGGCCCGGCGCACCACATGTGTAAACACCCTGCCCTCACAATAATCTACCCTATGGATTAATTTTATCGAATGCCAAATGAGCACTGACAGCGGGGGAAGTGGATCACAAAGAAGAACAAATCTGCGTTTACCTACACTCTTATATCGAAGTAATAAAGTTGATTGTTGAACTCGATGTGTGTGAACATGAAGTGTTTTCCTGTCCCCATTGGCGTTTGAGTCCAATTTGTGAATGCGCTTTGTGATGCGTTTAGTATAAAGGATTGTTGCTCGCTATTGATACCATTAGCTCGCTTATGGGCTTTAATGCTTTGATGCAGTGTCTTTTGTGTAACAAATCTTGTGTGGACGACAATTGTGACTTTCACTGAAGCATTTTTTTTCAACGCAGTTTGAATTCACACGTAACTTGATACTTTTGTATCGGAATTTTATAATTAAAATAAATAAAAAATAATAAATATTTCGGACATTTGATACACAACGTCATCTAGTTTCAAACTAAGCAGAGCTTGTGCTATGTTAACTAGACTGACTGATAGAATACGTAAATACTTTTTTTTTTAGTAAATACATGCATATTATACATAGAAAACACCCAAACTTCGAAACAAATATTTGCAGGTTATACAAACATTTGGTCCGACCCGGGAATCGAACCCGAGACCTCAAGCACAGCTGTCGCATTCACTACCGCTGCGACACCGAGACAGTTTAATATAATTAATTGGTTTAATTGGTTCATATAGCAACAGCTTTTGTAAGAGTAAATTTTCAAACGACAAGAAGGAACAGAAACAGAAAGAGAGTCCAGTGATAAGCCTTAAAATGAGAATTGAAAAAGGTATATTGACGTGGTTTAGGTGTTTCATAAATCTTCAAAGTACATAAACTTTACATTACAAACATACACGATAATACAACCGTGCTACATTCACATTTTACCAAATTTGACTGAGTTCCAACCAGATAGTAACGACCAAGTCAAAGCTTAAGTTCTTTAAGAATTAAAGATGGGAAAACTGAAATAAAGTTGGAAGGGAAACATATCGTAGGTAAGATAGAGAAGTTTGGTTGATGAAACCCATGGATTGACACATGAGAATAGCTCTGCTCTCTGTTCTGACTGTTTCTGATCGTGTCTGCAAATTGGACGTACATCCCACAGACACAGTCATAAAAGCTTGAAAACGAAGCTAGAATCAGTTAATACAATTTTTTTTTACAATATTTCATATTAAGTTGACTTGACTGCCTCGGTGATGCAGCGGTAGCGAATGCTGTGCTTGAGGTCTCGGTTCGGTTCCCAAATCGGACCAGATGGTTGTATGATCTACAAATATTTGTTTCAGAGTTTTACTTTTTTCTATGTATGTATAATATGAAAATATTTACAAAAAAAGAATCATTAATCACAGTAGAAACTCTTCTGCTAAATTTGATACTAGACGTCGTTGTGTGTCAAGTGTAATAAAAAAATTGTCAAAGCAGGTTTTTTTTTCTTTTTTACAGTGACTCTATTCTGCCTGATGGAAAGCATGAATAGAATCCAAGAGTTGTGGTCACCATACTCAATGCAAATGCAGACAATGCAGTATGGTGACCCACACTATGGCGGCCTTGTAAGATGCTTTTACACACCCCGCTTGAGAACGTAAAAGGCAAGACAGTTATTGTGACAGTGTAAAGCTTACACAGTTACCACGATAACTGTCACCCCTGCATCAATGGACTACGGTTCAAAATATACCTTACTAGTAAATATTGTGTGTGTTATTTGCATTGAATTGTGAATTAAAAAAATATTCAATTTTCAAATAAAACTGGTTAAACCGTTATCAATAATGTTACTTTCCAATTTGTTCCCGGTACGAAAGGTCATCATATTTATCGCGCACATTAAGCGACATTGCGTAGCGCAACAGTTCGCGACATTTGCGTCCATTAATCTCATTGTGTGCGCTTCATTTGACTGCTCTGTTCGCTCACTCTTCAAGGGAATTGTGTGCACTGTTGCATTGAACGGTAGGCCGGCTACACGCTAAACTATATACAGTTGCCAAAAATATGTCTGAATTATTTGTTTATTGCCAACCAATCAAGAAGTCTCGAGTTCAATGTCACTGACAATAATATCTTGGAGTATGGCAATTTGACGGTATTTAACTCAGAAGAAGATCTATGACAATCGATATTGGAAAGCAAGTGCCCTCAAATATACTAACAACTAGTTTAGACTTCGAATTCCATTCACCTTTTGGGTTGCGGAGGTCCAATGCCAGGCGTTCCTTGGTGAAAACTGATATTCAAATAAAACTGGCTGAACTAGCAACCAACCCCAAATAATTTTGGGAATAATAAAGACCAGGAAGATTTTGTTATATATATTTACGCATACAAATGTGTCGAGACTTGATATATTCCCGTAAGTATACCATTATTTAAGACATACAAAATATAATATAAGCATGCAACTTTTTTTTCAGGAAGGAAATACAATAAGTAATAGTCAAAAATCATATATTTTGTCACACTTTAGTAGTTGTTTAAAGAAAATTTATTGACTTCAAACTTCAAACGTGACATTCACAACGGACATAAATAAGAAAATACATCTCTAAGGCACGGTGATGTTCACATTGATTATAACATCAAAAAGTCTTGAAAATAAATATAAACATGAACCCCTAGCAATATATATGCTATTAATTACATTTCTAACTGGTATGCACTTGCATGCAACTTGCCTTCAACTGTACTTGCCGTCAATAAATTTAATTTACACAGTTGTGATGTATGTAGGCAGCCTATAAACTCCCCTAACAACTCGTATCACTTAGTATAATACGATCAAAGCCCCACATTAAACGGCAACAAGGGAAGATGCTGGAAACATCATCACTCTTCGCGGAAAACTAAGAGATGTTATGACTAAGATATTGATTTTTTCGACACTTATGAGAAGCTGCTAGGGGGTGTATCTACGTAGGGGTGTGTTTTATTGTTTTTTCAGATAGTTTGCTATACAATTTATAAGAAATTAATCCGAAAAAAATGAAAAACAGGTCACAAATTATTAAAAAGATATATATTTCAGAATCTAATTTCAAGTAATCACATAATTGGTAATAAGCAGCCGTTAATAGTTCACTACTGGACATAGGCCTCTCCTAAAAAAGGAGTACCTTTAGCAGACATGTTTGTTAATTTGAACTTTATTTTACGTATTAGGAAATATTAAAATCCTAATTGACAGCTTAGAGAAAGAAGTTGAAAGACAAGTTTCTCCCCCGAGGAAGGTCGCATAAACCTTAGCATACACTTAGTTAGTTATCGTGATACGTACATAACAATCTAAACAACAAACACTAAACATTGCAATTCAATAAAGTTTGAACGCAACGCGCGTGACCGCATCGCGGTAGGGTGTGCGCCGCAGTTGTCGTCCCCTCACCGCCGACCGTTTAGTCCCACTCGCCCCATTCACCCGGCCTGCCCCGCGTCACACCCCAATTAGTTCCATATAACTGCGCCTTTTTACGCCTATTTTATGTGTTTGGTTTAATTGAAAGATCCTTTTGCATGACGTGTTTAGTAGCAGTAGGGATACTTAATTTAAGATGGCTATTTATTCGTCGTAAAACTATTTAGTGATAGTAGCTGAGTAGCATTTATGAAATAAGAATTCATTTTATGATTCTTGGTACGAGGATTTTTGTCATTCTACATATTTTATGTAAATACATGTGTTTATCGAAGGCGACAGCGTTTAATACTTAATAAACCATTGGGGGATAATTACGTATTAGTCACTTTCTAATGTATAAAACATGTTCTTAAAATATATATAGTTTCTTAAAATACACTTTGTCAAAGCCGATCAGTAAAAAATAGTTATAATGAAATTATAGTTTAAAATTCTATAAGAAGGTATCTTGTATCTACCGTTATAAATACGGAAAGTTGAATGGATGTTTGTTCTCAATCACGAAAAAATTTTTGATGAAATCGGGTGAAATATAGCACACAGTATGATTAAAGTATGAAAAACATACATACGATTTTACACGGCAAAATTAATTGGCTAAATTATCTAACGAAAACACTGTTGTTGTTTAAATACTTAAGATCATTCGTAAAAATTTAAACAGAAATCAATCACAAAACATTTTTGCTTAAATAATGAAGATTAATATATTTTAATTATATTAATTATTAATGAATATTAATAAAATTAGTTAAAATTTTCTAAGTTTTAATAGAACGCGCGCTGTATATATAAGTTAAGGCTAAAGCCTTACATGTCCACGTTAAAAAATCTTTACGATCATCATCAAAACTAGAAACACCTTAGTCATATTCAACATAGCAGAAACTGTGAATCACGACACTAGCTAACGGCGTTCACAATAAAACAAAACAAACTCGGTCCACATGTCACCGTGTTTAATCCCCAGTTATAGAGCGCAGCGTTTGATTGCGCCGCGCACCGCCACCGGCTAAGTGATTGACTTTTCAATCTGTGTAATCGGATTACTGAGGGCCGACTATTGGTGCTTCTACCCTACTCGTCACTGTCGAGAGCTAGGTTACAGATATTAATTTATTTTGTTTCGATCCTACTACAGCTCAAATCTTTGGACGCTTCATTAAATTAATTTAGCTTGGGGGTTTAAGTTGATTTCGATTTGTATCAGTTCAGTTCAATTGGTGTTACTGTGTCATGAATATGTTAGCTTGAAATACATTCTAGAATATAACTTTCAGAAATAGTCACTACCTAGACCCATGGTTAAGAGCGTACATATTTAAACTAGGGATAGTTTTCATCATATCTTACCCTGGAGTCTAACAACCAATTTCAATTTTTATAGCTATTATTAGAGCTGCCATCTATGATCTTATAAATTCACTTTTCTCAGGCCAGTATCCCGTATCTTGACGCATTTATTTTGCCTGGTCTCTGTTTTACTTACAACGTGTATACAACATGATCGAATGTGCAATCAGGCATCACATAAAATACGAAAAAAGTAATTATTTTATTTATTAAGCATATACCCTTTAATTATAATTTCACTAAACAATAATGTCGCCTTCATGTAATGACATTTAAAATTGGACAAAGGGCATACCATACCAGCATAATAATTGTGCTAATTTTACAAAGAAAGAGTACATATTTAAAAAAAAACATAGCTGCGGTTGAATGTAGCTACCAACAGTTTTATTGTAGATGACGTAAGCGTTGTTTCAATGTAATCAACGCATGTCAAAGATAGTTAAAGCATCATTTCTTAAGTCATGAAGTGTCCTATCAAAATAATGAATGCCTTTTTTAGGATATACTGACCTTTACTTGGCTTTCCGTCATGCCAAGAGCGTACGCAAGTTTCGCTCTTTCCGGTCCCGCTAGGTACTTCGTCTGCTCAAATGTCTTCTCCAGCGCGAAAATCTGCTGTCCAGAAAACGTGGGCCTCGTGTGCTTTTTCTTGCCATCTTTGTCCATGCCGCCTTGCGCTGCGCAAGCGCTTAAAGCACCGTTGCTCACTGAAATAGAAAATGTCGGTCAGCAATAGTTCTTTAGATATATATGCAATCATTGCTGCTCTACTGCGGCTCTCAGTAATGTCCATTCGCAATGTGTGATGTCATTAGTATCTCACCACCTCCATACCACGCTTTCTCAACTACATCTGCTACCTATGTCACGTATCAGTCTTCTTACAATTAAAAGAGTCTTTATTATCAACTACTTTTATACCACAGATTCACTCAGGCTTCTGGAATCAAAGTATCTCAATACCAAAAATCATTCAAATTGTTTCAGCGGTTTAGCCGTAAAAGCGTAACAGACAGAATTACTTTCGCATTTGTAATATAGGTACACACGACAGTAAATCTACAATTTTCAGTCACTTTCAGGTATGTGCAATACTTTTTTCTTCTAAACACTCATTTCTTAACGTTATCTAACAATAGATGCGTTCTTATACATTTTCAAAATCATTTCAAAAGTGGCCGAAATCAATTTACGCTCATCCCGGATCGAACGGGCTCTCCCCTGTAACGGTGTCGACGTTTTTATCATTATTTTCATTTCATTTTTTCACCCCCTCCCAGTTTCAGCCCTCATCCCTTGGGGAGGGGGTCGTCGCTTCATCAAAACAATTTTATTCGCGATGAAACAGCGCTGCGGTCGCAATGTTTTGCTTTTATGTGGCCTTTATTTTGATGTGCTAGTAGGTACATAGTTATCCGCTTTAACGATATTTGCTGACGGCATATACATTATGATATTTTTATAACGTTGTCGTTAAATAATACGAGATTTTATCCGTACTTCGCTCATTTTAATATGCTGTTCGTAATACGTTAGTCTAAAAGTTACTTTTCTAAGTATAAGCCTCACGGAAGCTTTTGTTTTTCTCTCATAGACACTGTGTTCTTTGCTAACTTTGGGAGAAACTTGATGTCCCCTAAAAACTTTGATGAGATGAATAGTTTAACAAAATTTCTCTATACTAAGACTGCTCAGATATATGCAAGTAACAACATTTCAATATCTTCTGTAGTTTAATGTTTGTGTTTAAGGTTCATAAATAAATAAGGACTTTATACGAACATCAAACAACACAACTAGTTCAAATTTCTTTAGTAAACTGAGCAGTCTATTAAGATCTTTCAGTCTTTGGAAAAATATTTCATAATGAGTACTATTTGGAAGCCAATTAACTTCGATTCGAACTGTAAGCTCTCGAAAAATAAATTAAATAAAATAAACCTTATTTTTTTTTAAACAGAAAAACAAACGATCGCGTGCGTCATATCATCATAAATATATATATAGGTAAGATATTACCTCTCTCTACATTATTACAATATCCTGAAGCAAAAAATCTGAATATTACGTTACACCTAAATTTAAGTGAACATAACTCACATATACAATATACATAGCAAGACATATTGAAATAAAGTATAAATATGTATTTACCAGTTGTATTTACGAGAGTACAGTCGCGGCTGAGTTATGACTATTTGTTATGTGCATTTATTGAATTATTTACAGTATTATTTATTGTCTTACCGGGTTCGCCTGTACATGGACTAGTCCATCCTTTTCTGTTACTAAATAAGCCTCACTCGTAGCACTCCATTGTTACTAAAGTTGAATACATTGTGTTTTTGTTCAAAAAAATTAATTGGACAATCGGGGATAGTAGTTCCTCTATTATAATTTTAATTAAGTAAATTTCAAATACACTAAACGACAAATACAAAAAATACCAAGCCTTTGTTGTTGGTATATCCCACAGGTTGATTTACTTGGACTGTCCAAGCCTCCACAACCTTACCTGAGTTAGCTATTATTTCTTATTAATTTGTCTACGTACATTTTTCTTAAAAGTAAAATCTTTACAGACCGACTATGAAGTGATTATTATATGTCTGTTTACGGTATCAGTCGCACTATTGTAAATTATATCAGTGAACTCTTCACAGACCTAGCATGATAATAGATTTTTTCATTGGCTATACCTGTGCTAAATTTTCATCCAGATCCGTTCAACTCTTCTGACGAGATTAAGTAACACACCTCTTTTCAAACTTTTTCATTTATAATAGTGACAAGATTACAAAGTAAAGTCAACAAAAAGCTGCGAACCAGCGAAGCGCTTGAAAACAAACTTGATATTTACTTTTATCTGAACGCTTAGTTCACGATGAACATGGACAAACAACATTACCGAAAGCCAATACCGACAAACCGACCCAACCGTATCAAAACAACCCTTACAAACCGATATCAACCTAACAACCCACACTTTAAAGTGTATAATTCACTGTTCATTGTTTGTCCGAAAGCAGCTTCGCCATTCGAATATGAGCATTATTACAAACAGTTAAAATGTAAATTCGGTTGTTGATGTGCTGCATATATACAGTATGTTGCTTTTAATTTGTCGTACTTGCTTTGTCTGTATTTGAAGTTAATTGATTCGTTTGTGAGCAAATAAACGTGTCGTTACTTTGTATAAGGATGGGTTTTGGATGGGTGGTTTGTGTTTTGATATAACATTTGATGTTAGCGAATGGGTTATATTGAAAAATGTCAGTATATAGAACATAAATAACTTGTAATTTCAGCCGAGCTACTATAGAAGGAAAAACAATACACACGAAACCCTATCGGAACCCGTACACATAATCTGTATATATTAAATTGATTTGTGTAAGCTTCAAAAACTCAAAAAGTTCTGCTCCGATTGAGCTCAAAGGAGAATGGCAGACGTGTATGGGACTTTTGTACTGCCTTGTACACCTCATGCTAGGGATTCTTTTTCTATTTATTTGGCTGCTAATCTCATCGCCAATAACATTTCGAATTCCTTGATTTTTAGAACTTTGCGTGAAAAAGTTAATAATACATAGGCGGTACTTAAGTCGACAGACATGACAGCTGGCTATCATAGCTTATACAAATAAGTTGTCTTTGTTGTGCGCGAGGTGGCGTAGTGTCGTATTAGAAATCAAAATCATTCGTTTACGATTGTTTTGATTTGTAAATAAAATATTGCTCTGCTACTTAATACACTAGTAAGGTAATACATATATATTGATTTAATATATAGTTTTATAATATAATAATACAAAAATATCTGATGTAATACATAGCGCCATCTAGTTTTCATCTAAGTCGAATGTAAGCACAGTGAATTTAGAAAACGTAGGAGTACGTTTTGTTATGGCATGTTTAACAACTTTTTGACAAGAATTGAATAAAGTTCTAAAATACTTTACACAGTACAGTACTGCAGGATCTACCATTGACCCTTTGACACGACATACAACTCGTTTCAAAGGCATTCTTAAGCGGGTTGTATGTTCGCGTTGGTTTTGTTCCTCAGGTTCACATCAATGCAACCACAATGTTACAAGGACACTGCAAAGCTTGGCAGGGTATGGCTGCTTTTAATTTTCGAGCGGACCGGCTCGACCGGGGCAGTACTACCCTCCCATAGAAGACCAACCTAAAGCACCGGCATCCGCGTTGTCGTGTTTTGTTGGTGAGTGTGAGACCGGAGGCCCATTGATGCAGGGATGACAGTTATCGTGGTAACTGTGTAAGCCTTACACTGTCACGATGACTGTCATACCTTTTACGTCCCCGACCGGAGTGAAAGGGCGTCTAGCGGGGCCGCCGTGGTGTGGGTCGCCATGCTGCGTTGTCTGCATTTGCAATGAGTATGGTGACCACAACTCTTGGATTCTATGCATGCTTTCCATCAGGCAGAATAGAGTCATTTTGGCAGGCTATTAATATATAAAAAAATATATATACTATTAGAAATAGCTATGAACTATTTCAACATTTGATTCGAGGACACCACATTTAAGATTATTTTGTATTTGGTTCGATTTGATTAAATAATTTATTTGAACATCAAAGATATCTGCTAATCCACTTACAACATTTATGTTTTTTAATATAAGTTTTTGTAGACAAATTACTTTATCAGCATGGTAACCTATCCAAAAGAATCACAGATAGTGACAAGACGGCCCATTATTCTTCTTTAAATATAAATTTCTGGCTAGTGTTCTGCTTTTCTTCTCAATATAGTATCACTCTGCTGGCAATGAACAATAACAACAGCAAAATAATATATCTTTAAAAACAAATAAAATAAAGCCTATCAAATATCGCTCAAAATAGTAAACTGACGCCAATATCCCCGGCAATAGTTTTTGCCGCGTGTCGCATGACGCGCGTCATATTGCCGCACGCCATGCATTATGCAGCCGCACTTTGTTAATATCGTGCCGCGCTCGGACTTTCTGAATAACTTGTCGGGCATTTTGACTTTGTGACGTCACATTTTGTATGGAATTTAAATATCATTATGGTGATGCGCTTACAGTTGACGGTTTGACTTTGTATTATATTGTGAGGACCTACTTTATGGCCAATTGATGTTCCTCCTAGTGGGGTCTTCAATTAGACGCAGACATACGCGTTTCCACTTGTAATACGTATGGTATCTCAGAATTAATCCCTTGTCTCATCTGAAAAGAGGGAGCTAGGTGGTGGTTTTTGGGTCTACTTAGATTCTACTGCAGTAGGCTTTACCTATAGGTATTTAAAGTTGCCATTTTGTCCGTGTGGTGACGAATTAAGAATACATAGTATTACCACCCCTATTCATCCCGGGGATGTCGTAAAAGGCGACTAAGGGAACAAAGTATACAAGACAACATCATTACAAAGAGAAGGTAAACTTGGAACAAACCCTATTCCAACACGTCTTGCCAATGTGGTATAGTAGGCCAAAATTTTTTTGCTAAGGAGAGGCTTATGTCCAGCAGTGGATTGTAAAAGGCTGTTGATGATGTTGATGTGGAATTTTAGACCAATAGGATACATTATCATTTTTATGGTATAAAGGGCTAATGTGCAAATGGACCACTCAAAAGACCCAAAAAATGCCGACCTTAGACTGTCCCCATAGCTAGAAAAGGGGAAAATTGGGCTTAAAGTAAAATGATTCGCTTAGTGAAAAGAAGAAACTGTGATATCACTTGTCGAGCCGATATATTTGTGCCGTAGTATGACAGACTCTCCTACGGCATTTTTTTTATAAATCCCAATTTCTTCATAAATCTTTTGTGTGTTACCTATCATACTGTAATGCTAAATAATAAACCAACGTACCCAAGTAGTACACAATCTCACCCCTAGTACACAACAGTCTAAACAAAAGTCTTCGCCCAAACAAAACGCAAGCTCTATCTTCCACACAAAACACACAGACAGAACGAGCTGTTAAAACATCCTGAAACAATTATATGAAAGTATACAATTACGTTCAAATCCGTGCAGACCAGGGGTGAGGGGCGCGCGGACGGGGCCGGGGGCGAGACCGCAACCCCTTCAGGGACCACCCCCTAGGGCTGTGTGATGGTACTTGACTTTTATTCACGGGAATAAGGGATTCAGGTCATGAAGACTGAGCGTTGTACAAAATAATTGTCGGGAAAGTTTGGTGGTGAGCTTTGTTGGGACTTTGTATAAATTATTAATTATAAATACGACAACGTATCAATATGAGTGTAATTTGTTATTTTTGAGATAGATTTATTGGTCTAGTAATCAGTGACTGATAATCGTAGGTCATAAGGTCGATTCCCACACTGGATGAATAATTGTTAGACGAGTACGATAATTTGTTGTGTTTGATAAAATTCATCTTTAAAGGTTGTGCCCAGTTTGGAACCACTACAAGTGAAATGGAAAAACTACATAGCAATAATACTTAATTTGTACTATTTTGTGCAATGATAATAATTTAATACACTTTTCGTTTGACTGAAATCATTATGCTTGTGTTCAATCGGCCCATTTGCAAATTTCGGCCATTTAAAATGTCTCTATCTATTCGTTTTGGGATAAAGATGTGAATGTATGTACTACCTCATACCTACAATACATATATAATATTAATAGTACTTTATTAATTTCTTATATTTCTGATCACAAATGCTGTATGTAGTCATGAGTTCCAATCACCAATAAAAAAGTTTTTTTATAGACCACTAGGGCGTTAAACAATTAATACTGCTTACTATCAGTAAAGATAATATTTGTTATCTATCTATATGTTATCTAATAATCTATTATATTCTATTAAAATTAGCTTCTAACTGCAGATTTCGTGATTTACAAAAGTTTCACACTGTTCGGTTGAGCAGTAAACATATACTTAAGTAATATACTGACTGACATTCAAATTGATTTGTTTTCAGTCAACCGCTCACTTATTTCCAGTTTTCTTAACACTTGAATTATATTATTTACTATTCATATCTAATATAAAGTACCACGTACCTACGGAGTTTAAAAAGTCAAATAGTGTCGTGTATATCAGCGCACCCCTGTCCCGCCCTCGTGTCTCGGCGGGGTGTAACGACGAGCGAACGTTACCAACCCCTTGTTAATGTGTGCGCATCACAGCCTTCCGCGACCTTTGTGGAGATGGTTGATATGTAGCCTAAAGGCTGTATGCATGGCTCTATATGCTAGAGTCAGAATGTTTTAAATATGGAAATAACTTTGTTTGTAACGCTTTCATACTTTAACCGCCATCCCAAACAGATCATCTTAAAAGGTAGGTAAATGTTCTTTCTTAGAGCGTAGAGATGAATCTATTAGTTAAATTGTTACACTTGTGTTACTAAACTCCTCATCCAATCGTCATTACATTTAAGGTTATCTAGAAAAAATCAACACAAATCAACACTAAATTATTTACAGGAAGTAAATAATTTAATTGACATAATCTATTAATGTGTATTATATTATATTCACTGTTGTTTTCGTTTTCAAACGTTTTCAATATTCTGAGGGATCGATTTCACTCGCAATCGTGATATTAATCAAATATAGATATTTCTTCTTAACCATCGTTTTCCCCATTGTTCGTGGAACACAATACGAAAAAAGAAAATTATAGTTAAAAATAAATGTTAATTAATTTTAAATTATACGATAATAAGAGAGTACGAAAGCTCTTTTGTTACATAATAAAACAGAAAAGTTATTAATGCTTCCCACCTCTTACCTCCTCAGCACAACACACGTACACATACGTACACGACGAGGGCACAAAACCAACACAAAATCTGTGCTCGATCATCTAAATCCGTGTTCCCCTCAAGGGTGTGCCGCGGCTTTACTCCGCACCGGGGTTGAGGCCTAAAAGTACCCTCGAAGCCTTTAATTGCGCCTTGTTAGGGACTTTCACCGGCCCACTTAGCACTTTATGTTTGTCGCTGTTATTTCACGAATGTCTCTTTATGAGCTAACCGCCATTTTGATTATTTCGAACGTATTCATTATAAGTTCAAGTTGTGTCGGTTTTGTTTGTAAATAGGCTCGGTGGAACGCTGTTGTGTTTGTTACTCCCATAAGAGTTTGTGAGTGGGGGAGGGAACGAGAGAAGTGAGTTTTAGTTGTACTTCTAGAGAGCAAATGCTCTAGAATTCTTAATTGAATATTCATTAATAAGATTGGTTATAAAAATATAAAGCACTTTGCGCGCTTATAAAACATTAAGAGGGACGAAAGATTTAAAATAAAATTAACCCATAAATGTATGCCTGAGTCGGGAACTACCCAAAAGCCATTAGTTACAATATATAAAGTTTCATCGAGTACTGCTTTATGAATTTTATTTACACCGCTATCTCTAAATAGTTGAAAACACACACACAAGTTTCATCGTTTAGCAATTTTCTATTGAAAATCAATAGTTCAAGTTACTGCTTATTCATTTTATAAAAGTATTACGACTGGGAACAACAAAATGAAATTATCTCTTGCATTTTCAATTTTTTACTAAATTAATAATTAAATTAACATTAGAGATGTATATATATTGGTTTTATGTGCGATGTGTTTTTCTAGTCGTAATAGAACAAAAAAATTCGTTGGGTCGATAATGACTCTGTGAGTAATTAAAGTTTTTGTATTATCATTTTTAGATTCCAGCAAGTACTCTTCGCGAACGTAGGTGTCAACGGAAGCATTTGATGATAATGAAGGTATACAAGGCATCGATGTATAAGTAGATTCTTCGTTTAATGGCAACTTATCGGAAGGTGATTCATGTGATGAAGATTGCAATAACATAAACCGATTGAACCGACGTCAAGAAAGCAATGATGACTTTCCAATGACCTTGGAGGTATTAATCAATTCTACTGTTTCTCAAAGTATAGAAGCCTGATCTATCGCAGCTAGAAATAGGCTCCTATAAGCCATGAAGTCTGCTTTCTTGGGAATATTCTTCCTCAAATATGGGCATAATTAGAGTCTAAATTCGACAGGAGACTCTTCTTCAAATCACCTAAAATAGCTTCGTATCAGATATGAAAGTACTGCTAAGTCACGTATCAGGCCACAGAATTGGGTAAACGAGAATTGTGTTCGCGCGTAGACGAGTGGTCCCTTCGGCCTCCATGAAATGTGATGACACTGAGTAAGGGAAGTGAACTATTTGAATTTTTCGAATTCAGTGAATGTGTTACAAAAGACATTACGAGACAAGTAGAAGTATTGATATTGAACAACCAAATATAGTATAGCAATACAATGCGCATTTTTTTGTCATGTAGTGACCAAATGAGTCAACTATAGTTAAAATATAGTTTAACTACCTCGGTGGCGTAGCGGTAGTGAATGCGACTGCTGTGCTTGAGATCTCGGGTTCGATTCCCGGGGCGTATCAAATGTTTGTATAATCTGCAAATATTTGTTTCGAAGTTTGTGTGTTTTCTATGTATAATATAAATGTATTTACAAAAAAAATATATATAATCATTCTATCAGTCAGTCTAGTTATCGTAACACAAAATCTGCTTAGTTTGAAACTAGATGACGTTGTGTGTCAGACGTCTGAAATATTTATTTATTTTATTTTTAGGTGGAGTAGGTTGCCTTTATGCTAATATTGGAGTTTGCCAGATTGACATTGAAAGTAAAAAATGGTAACATACTATGATTTACTAACCACAACATATTTATTTTTAAAATTAAAATAAATACTGATTTGCGTGTAATTTTCTTTCATTTTGACCTATTTGACCGTTTGGGAACGACCTTATGTGCTTAAGAGGTCGTTTTCGATCTAATGAAAAAAACCCCTTTCAGTACTAAAAACTACAAATAACAATTACATACATTGTAAATATTATTTATTAATTGCATTGCGATTAATATAAAAATTATGAAAATTCGTGACTTAAAAAGTTCTGGACCTATATGAGTTAATATTGAATCACAGGCTGAATTAAAAATCAAAGACTAATAATACTCTTCTACAAAGGTTTTAATCATGTACAGAGTGGGCCAAGAATAACATTTGAATCTAACATCCCTCGCAAACAAATACCTCACGGAGCGCGGAGATGGATCTGACCACTAGCTCATTTCTCGGTAATTTTGTCACAACGTATCGCCTTATAGGGCCGCAGCACGCTTACTGTGTGAAACAATTTTATTTAAACATCAGTTCGCTTATTGCTGTGAGATGCTTATTTCGCGTTGAATACGATTTACACGACGTAAATCAGTGTCCGAGTGCTCCTTTAATAAAGAAATGGGGGAAGAAGTTCGAAGAGAGAGAACCAATGTGAAGCAAACTGGAGGCTCACGGACTTCTCGGACCGAAGAGAACGTGGAGCAAGTTTCCGCTTCTGTTCGACGTAATTCAGATTTATCGACGCACAAACTTTCGCTTGAATTAGGATTATCCCGCACATCATTACGCCGTATTTTAAAATTACATCCATGTAAGATGCAGATAGTGTAGGAAATAAAACATTATCATTTAAATTTGCGCAAGTCGTATGCTAAAACAACGTTAGAACCATTCAGTAATTTTGACAACATCTTTTTTGTGATGAAGCCCTCTTTCCCCTTAACGGGCACGTAAATAACTAGAATTTCAGGTATTAAAGCAGTAAAAATTCTAAAACTAAACAAGAGAGGCCACTTCATTCTCCCAAGGTAACTCTTTCCAATTACTTGCAATTTAAGCAAAAGGTATTCCTTTTGCTTGGACAAATTGGATTAATTGAGCCCGACTTTTTCGAAGATTCTCGCGGCTGTTCAGTTACTGTTATTTCTACTGAATATGTGAAAATATTAAGGGAGTTCTTGGCACCCGAAGCTACTGTAATTTGCTGGCTACAATTGTAACACATGGTATCAACAAGATGGAGCCACTTGTCACACATCCAATGAGTCCCTGCCGGTGTTCAAAGACATGTTTCCGGAAAAGTTGATTTCCAGACGAGGCGACATTCCTTGGCCACCCAGAAATCCAGATCTATCCACAACAGACCCCTTTTTGTGGGGTTATTGGAACAATCATGTCTACATCAATAAACCAACTACGCTACGTCAACTAAAAGAAAAATCAGCGAAGAGATATCAAAGATCTCGCGATCTCTTTGCCGACGAGTATTCGAAAATTTCGGTGCTCGCTTAGAAGAGTGCAAATGTCAAAACGGTAATTATTTAGGAGATTTAATTTTTAAAAATAAATTTCAACTAATTATCTTTCTTGAAAATAAACATTTTTTGTAATACATTTGGTTTCTTAAACCATTTTTTCAAATTTTAACTAATTTATGACCCACCCTGTGGAATCACCAGCAGTTCACACAATCTTTATAAGTGTTGTAAAGTGTCTTTCCAATTATCGGACTTGTAATTATACATAAAATGATACTAAAAACAAACTATAAAATCAAATAACATAAAATTAAATCTCAAATTGTGGGTCACCATACTGCATTGTTTACAGTCACAATGAGTATAGGTGACCACAATTTTTTAATTCTATTCATGCTTTCCATCATTTATGTTTGTACTTTCTATGTAACATTCTGGTAATCAACTCTATGCAAGCAACAGGCAAATATTTCTCTAATGTCAATTAGGGTATTGTAGATGTTTGCTTAAGTATCATTAATCAAACTATCCTAAGATTAAAATAAAAATAAATGCACTACTATCTTACATAGAAAATAACCCTCCAACATACGAGAACCACTCGCTCTCAACTTACTATGTTCACAAAGAAAGCTAGCAAAAATCACAATGTCCAATGATAATAAAATAAGCAACGTCATCGCTTCCTTATATAAAATAAAGTTTGGTATTCATGGCACGCGTTTTCATAAGGAGGGCAATAATCGCGCGACAGGCAATACGCGTGTCGTACAAGCGATCGGGTAATAAAGCGATGCTCGCGCCAGCGCCGTGTGGCGCCGACATGCTACACACCTGCGCTCTAGATAACCTTAGGGCAGCCGCAGTCGAGCGACTAACTGTGACGTCGAACAATATTATTTGGGAATATTTCAGACAGGTAGAAAATGAATTCAGAGGTTTCAAATACCTTTAGTAATTAATTAGTGTTTAAACATTTTCACATGTTATTGAAGTATCATGCTAAATTATAATTAAAAATAAAAGTGTAACATAATAAGGGTATGTTTTGACAGATATTTAAAAAGATATTCTAAGCAATTGAACAATGCATCTAGTTCAAATAGTTAATTGTATACTATTTTGTAAAAATAAGTGGCACAAAATGAGATTATCACTAACAATATTGCAAGAGGTAATTTAAATATTTTAATTAATAAATAACTTATTTAACATACTTTATACGTCCCTATATAACATAAGTAGTCTTATATTTAACAACGGATATAAATTCTGTTATAATCACGATACTTTTTTATAATGATATTAATAAAATGTATATTGTATTAGTGTAATATGTCTAACTCCAAAATAATATTTTAATAAAGTCTGATGTCGGAGTGGTAAGTTTCCGGAAACCCTAAACGGGTCACTGACGTAGCGTAGAGCGACATTTGTTTGTAGTCTCGTAGCGGCGGATCAAAGCTTCGTAGCACATTATTAAAGTGCTACGCGTTTCATGTCATGTATGTATGTGTAGTGTTATCGCAAGCAAATATCTATTATTATTGGTAATGTTTAGTTTGTTGGGACAATGTCGTATCTGATAAATAAACAAGCTGGCCAGATGATCGTTTTGTATCGGTTTTATTATAATCCCCAATTTACATTCTTTTAGATAAAGATATTTTAGTAAGTGTGGTTTTAATAAACGCTAGATATGACTGTTGTACTGCTAGATTGCTATTTTTGACGTCAATTTTGTCAATACATTTTGCTAGAACAAAGCTTATCTGTTATTCCAGACTATAATCTGTCTCTGCGCCAAATTTCTGTAGCGGCAAAATTAAGTTACAAACACTGACTCTAAATTTAAGTATTAAAATAGTAACTGAACCTATTTGAAATGGTGAAATAAGATCCCTCGTATATCTTGAAAACACTACCCTGTACAATGCTTCTTATAACAGCATTAAATCAATGAATAAAAACTGAATATCTTATACACAACCATCATACAAACAAAACCCGTTAACGAGACTTACTTTAACTCCACAAAACTCTCTATAAGTATACAATACTACCTTAAAACTATATCTCGTTCAAGTATACATCGAGCGTGTCATCTGGCGCGGGAAGGTTTTTCGTCGTCCGGCCCTCCCGAGGCATTTTGTCCCTCTCGACAACTTGCCTCTATCTCTACTAATAATACTGTGTATTGGTGTATCAAAGAGGTTTTATTATACTTGTTGTGTCTATTTTATGAAGGTTTAACACTGGCTGGTTCTACGCGAGGTAATTTTTTGGTAAATTTGGCTATTAGGGTTTGATTATCTTTAATGTTACTCTTCTCATGTAAGTGTAAAGTTATTTAATTTTAAAAAAATGTCAAAAAATAAAAAGTGTATTTCAAATTTTTTTTATTTATATCTGCCAGATTCGTCTTCTTAATTTGTCCCTTTACCATCAGGAGCAACTATCTTAGTGATTTATCTTTACTGTGAATCAAATCCACACAGCTTTAAACAAAACTAATTTTCCCTTATTAACTTTAGATACACCCGTCAAACTAATAGTGTCACTCGTTTATTGCCTATCACTTTGTTATAGGTTTGCAACCGGTGGGACGTCAAAAACTTAGTTAATAGATATCATACTAATTTCTCAGAAATAATATAAATGCGAAAGTGTGTTTGTTTGTTTGAATGTTTATTTTTCTTTCACGTTGCAATGGAACGATTTTATATTATGATTTTTGCATCTAGAGATTTTTAAGAAACTGAACAGTGATATAGGTTACTTTTTACCGCGACAAAATATCTGATTTTCATAGAAAGATCTATTATCGTGCGTATTTAAGTCACTCCAAATTTTACAAATTTCGATAGTTGGCTCTATTAGGATTTTCGCCCGATTGGATACGGTACAAAATTTGTCATTAAACTTTATAAAACCTACTCTTAGTTTCTCATAGATGGCGCTATAGCATCTAATGTACCTAGACTTTTTATTGATATATTATTTTTTACTTTATATATTATAGATGATAAAGTTTGTAAAGATGCATGAATGATTGTGATGTACTGTTTCACGCTAAAACTACTGCACGGATTTAGAAACCTAACAGTAATATAGCTTATACATCAAAATAATGCATAGACTATTACTTACCGCAACAGTCGACATACACGCAGACGGAGTCACAAGAAAAAACTAGTACATAATATTATTATCATGATACTTGTGTAAAATATATCAGTCTTTCGAAAATCTCTGAAAAACGCGAACAAAATCTAAATATATATCTATCTGAATCTTGACCAAACACAAAGTCCTAACAAAATATTATCTTATTTAAATTGTATACGCTCACATATTGCTTAGAAAAAGTTATCTCAATCGAGATCGTCCTCATACCTAAATATGAGTACGTGAAACTATTCCCGTCCATTATATAGCAAGCAAAACAACATAATGCCTCGACACAGCTATAATAACCGTCACCTCATCGGGAAAAACAAAGATGGAGGCCCCGTGGGGGGCACCCCTACCCGTCCCCGGCGGCAGGGCTGCCTAGTGACGCTTAAGTGTAGGCATACATTCACTAAAAATATGAAGCGCTAAAATGTTATGATCTGTTTTATATATTTAATGGCGACAGGGGTTTGTTATTCTTTGTGGTGTTTTTATATACTGTTGTTTGTGTGTGGAGACAGAGTATAAGGTATGTCTATGTGGCTGTACTTATGTAATGTAACACAATTGAAATCTACAACATCTATAGTGTATACTTGTCATAAGTTATGGACATAGTTCTGATGAAAATCTTCATTAATGTCATAAACTTTTTGTTGATATGTGCACTGTTATGTCCTACACTGAAATTGATCATTTTATTACATTTATTACACTGTTTGTCAAAGGCTGGGCACCGTCTCGGACCATGCCCACTATTATATTTTTTCAATTATAAAATGTTTTATTGAAATATCTTTATTGTTGATGTTGGGATAACTTCTTTTAAAACTATTATTAAATGGCCTATTTTTATAATTCCAGCTCTTAGCTCTATTATCAAATAAGGTATATTACAGTGATGATTCACCCTTAGACAACACCTTCAAGTGTTACGTGTTCAGATGGTATTAGTAGGTAGTAGACCTAAGCTGAAGTCAGTACGAACGGGCCGGCTCCACTGGCAATACTACCCTCTCACAGAAGAGCAACCTAAAGCGACAGCATCCATGCTGTCGTGTTCCATTGAAGGGTGCGAAACCGGAGGCCCACTGAAGCAGGTCACTAATTTACCACGATACCTGTTAAAAGTTATAGAGCCTTATCCTGCCACGATGACTGTCGGGGTTTGAAAAAGCATCTTACTAGGCCGCTACAGGACTGATCACCACACTGCATTGTTTGCAGTTGCAATGAATATGGTGACCATAACTCTTAAATTTTATTCATGCTTTCCATCAGGTAGAGTAGAGTCACTTTGCCAGATTCTTAATATAGAAAAAAAAACCAAAAAAGATCGACATTTGTCCACTGACTTGATTGATGTAAAGTCTTTATTCGTTGCTTCTTGACAGCAATGATAACCTGTTCCGTATCGTATGTTCTTTCTGATATCCAAAGTTGCAGTTTTCCACCATATTTTAAATTGCTGTTTAGTATGCATGAAAGAATTTACAACCTTCTTAATTTTACTTAAAATTGTAACTATTTATGATATCAAACTGCTTAGGCTTAAAATAATAAGTATATCATCCAATTTTGGCTTATCATTTATTTTTAATACATTGAACTCCGAAATAATTTAACAAAATTGCTACTTTTCGTATTTGAATATTTTTTTCTATCCGGCCTTCTTATAAATATCGGCCTTTATATCTTATTAAGGCCGGCAGCCATTATAAATGTCATAAAGTTTTGTTTTGTGCATCGTTCCATTGTGCAATGGCAAGATTTAAGCAACAACAATTATCTAGTATCTAGTAACAAGTATCTAGTAACAATTATCTAAATATCTAATTATCTATATATCTATATACTTAGTCTGGCCATAAATACTGTTACACTTAATTATAAAAAAATATTACATTTGAATTTCGAATCTGTCATTTTTATACGATTGTTCATTGTGTTTTCTCATTTTGGCGCCAATACATTGTAAAATATTTTGCGATATTAAAATGGTGTGGGGTGATAAAGAGAACCGAATCGCTGTGATAGCATTACACAAAGTAGGTATGGAGCCAAATGCAATTTTTAAAACTCTCCATACACTTGGTATTAGTAAAATGTTTGTGTACCGGGCTATTAATAGGTACAATGAGACCTCCTCTGTTTGTGACAGAAAAAGATCTGGCCGTCCACGTAGTGTTCGTACGAAAAAGGTGGTCAAAGCAGTAAGGGAAAGAATTCGAAGAAATCCTGTCCGAAAGCAAAAGATTTTATCTCGGGAAATGAAGATAGCACCTAGAACCATGTCGCGTATTTTAAAAGATGACTTAGGACTTGCAGCCTATAAGAGACGCACTGGCCATTTCTTAACTGATAATTTAAAGAAGAATAGGGTGGTAAAATCGAAACAACTACTGAAGCGGTACGCAAAGGGAGGTCACAGAAAAATTTTGTTTACGGATGAGAAAATTTTTACAATTGAGCAACATTTTAACAAACAAAATGACCGTATTTATGCTCAAAGCTCTAAGGAAGCTTCCCAATTAGTCGACAGAGTGCAACGTGGACATTATCCGACTTCAGTGATGGTTTGGTGGGGTGTTAGCTATGAAGGAGTGACTGAGCCATATTTTTGTGAAAAAGGTATCAAAACATCGGCACAAGTGTATCAAGATACCATTCTTGAGAAGGTAGTTAAGCCCCTTAACATCACCATGTTCAATAACCAAGTATGGTCCTTCCAGCAAGACTCGGCGCCGGGTCATAAAGCTCGGTCCACGCAGTCTTGGTTGGAATCGAACGTTTCGGACTTCATCAGAGCTGAAGACTGGCCGTCGTCTAGTCCCGATCTTAATCCGCTGGAT
The DNA here is from genome assembly GCA_949316085.1 of Hypercompe scribonia. Taxonomy (NCBI): domain Eukaryota; kingdom Metazoa; phylum Arthropoda; class Insecta; order Lepidoptera; family Erebidae; genus Hypercompe; species Hypercompe scribonia. The sequence continues at coordinate 17,003,883 of OX438989.1, forward strand.
TATGATTTGTGGTCAGTTTTAGAGAGTACAGCTTGCTCTAAACGCCATGATAATTTGGAGTCCCTAAAACAATCTATACGATTGGCAGTGAAGAATTTTCCCATGGAAAGAGTGCGTGCTTCTATTGATAACTGGCCTCATCGTTTAAAGGACTGTATTGCAGCCAATGGAGACCACTTCGAATAAGCTTTTTATATTTTTAATTGTTTTATATTTATGTATTAAACTGACACACTGTAAAAGTAATAAATGTTATTTGCAGTTAACAATTTTCTTTTTTCTTTATTACAATATTTATGGCAAGACTAGGTATATCTATATATAATATCTATGTCAAGATTTAAGCCCTTTAACATTTTGTATTCCACTGCACGCGTAATATTGTCCACGCTAATTTTATCTTCCGATATTTTTTTTTATACTGTGTTTTCTTACAAGTGTCCGTAGACGAAGAAACTGTTCGAATTTCTTGACTGCATCATGTATTGTTATTATTCAAAATTACAACAATGTTGGAGGTCTTCAAGTTTAATATTTACTTTTGCAAGTCAAGGGTTTTTTTAATTATCTTTACAAGTCAGACAATATTCTCCGTTCTATTACAGATATATCAAAATGATATTTGTCAAAATCAAGTAACTGCTATTGTTTATTGTTTACTAAGAATCCATAAGTATATTAACGTTAGTCACATTGTAATAACATGCTTTTTGGCAACCCTACCGCTAGGGGTGTTCGCGAAAATGTGCGGTGTGTGGGCGGCGAAGCGGGCGGAATTATGTTATTTCTTAATTTAATTTCATTAGGCCAAGCGGAGTGGAGCCGGCAGAGATTGTGCCGTTTTATGCCCGGCGTGTAATTGCCGAGAGACGATTTCATTTCGGTAGCCGAGATCCGGAGTGGACTTTTTAAGTGTTGTAAAGAGTGTTATGAATTGATTGGATGGTAAATTTGAGAGCGGCGTAAGTGTAAATCTTTGAAGATTAATTTTAACGACTTATTTGTAATACTACGATGGTTTCAGTCACATTTTTTTATTAACAATGTCCTTTAGTTAATCCAGATATACACATGGAGATGTCCAATTGTGGACTGCAATAAGATTGTTTATTAATTGAATCTGAATTTACACAACAGCCAAATATATGTTATTTACATATATTTGTTATTGTTGTTAATACTTAACAATATCTAACAGTTTTTATTGATAATTATTAGCTTCTTGAAACCATTATATACCAAATTTGATAATAATATGTATAATAACATGAGACATCACATAGACGGTAAAGAAATAGTTTTTTTTCTAATTATTTTTCCGAATTAAACGGAGACGCTATTGTTGTAAACCAAGCCAAGGTTTTCAATTTTTTTGTTACTTTAATAAAATTTTAGATATTTTATGCATTAAATATTGTAACTTTATACTTATTTTACTTGTGGACATTTAAGGCATTATCAGTAATCTTTCACCTACTTGTGTATTTATATTTTTCAGTTTTATAACTCAATTTTCATATTCTCAGTGCGGTACATAATTTCACAAAAAAAATTCTAAACATCTCTAAAATTCTCAATATACAACCCAGGTTTAAATATCAGATAAGATAACAAAACTTTAAACATACCACACGTGATCGTATAAATCCAAACCAGATAGATTCTGTTCAGTGGCAACTAGACTGTTAATACTTGTAAATCCATAATTTGTGGAAACAGAGAAAATGAAATGTGTATACCGTATTCCATTATAGAACAAACTAGTAAATAAAACAAACCCAACAACATATTTACAAAATCAATAACTCGATTGCGGTACCCATTAGCCATATTGTACCGCCTGACTAATAAATGCATCGAAAAACTTTTATTTTTTGACAAAAAAGCTTCATTTAACTTTATCCACTATCGAATGACCGGACACAATTGAATGTTGCATCACAAAACGTGAATTTTAATTCCGTGCGACATATGCTGGGGGTCGAGGGCGACACCCCACCCGTGGGGGTGGGACACGGTGTAATTAAAAAAATGTGTGGCACTTCATTCGAGCGCGCCCAGTGCGACCGCAGCCTAACGCCCGCCGGCCTCCGCCCTAACTAATTAATAATTTCCCGAAATGTTTTGGGATTTTAATAATAATCTCTTAATGTTTCTGTTTGGATAGCCAATTGGTTAGTGGAGGCATACAAAGTGTTCTGTTCTGTGTTGTATGTTATAACGTGTGTTTTGCGCAAATTATAACTGACTTCCAAACATTTAATTCACAATTCAATTACATTTTTTTCATGTTGTTTTTGTTTTTATTTCAGAACTCTGTTCATTATGAAATAATTTTAAAATTTCTTTTTTTATTTGGCGGAACATACTATGTGCTTAGCTCTTCAAAAAAAAAAAAGTTAGAGTAATTTTAGGAATTAAAAATGCTGTTTGAAATATTCGTAATGTAAGAATTACTTTTATAGTAATAATCAAAGTTTTGTGCTTAGTACTGTGTTATAAGTAATATATGAATCAAGTTATACAATTTTAAATAACTTTGTAGAAAAACATTATTTTTAATTTTTGTAACTGGAATAAGAAAAGTTTTTACTAACTACTACTAACTACTACTAACTACTACTAACTACTACTAACTACTTTTACTATAAACATAACGACGTAGAGTATACATACATCGACTTAATTAAACATCTTAATTCGTACTGCTATCGTAATTGTGAAAGTATGGAGGGGTGGTTAATCAATCACGCCAAAATAACAATATGAATCTGGATTAAATTAGGTACAAAAATAGTTTATAGTGTGTGCCTAATACTAGATAGGTTGCTTGTATTCCCAAGATAATAAAAGGAGTGACGCCGTTGGTGTAAGCTTATACATGTGAGCAGAGGCGGCTCGTATTAAAGAGCGCTGGTGCAGTGCACTCCCACTACAATTAACTTAAATAACATAGATAGTCATGTATATTTTGAATAAGTAACTAAAAATTATCCTTACATTACTTTCTCTGTATTCTACTCTGCATATATACAATAGTCTAAAAAAATGTATTACCGCACCTTACCTAGACGTACATTTGGCATCAAGTTGTAGCTAGTGGAGCGCCAGCGATTGCGCTCCTATGTAGCGAAGTTTTATACGCTAAATTCAATAAGTGCGAAAGAGAAACATTGACACGGGCCGACGCGTAAAACAAAAGATTTGTATGAGAAATTAGCCTAAATTGGAGCGCTGCTCCGCGCATGCGCTGTTGTCTTTCAAGTATTGTAAACAAACAAGTAGCAACATGTAGAGTCGTCAGATAGCTCTCGCTCGCAGTTTTACATAAAATACTTATTTAAAACTTTGTGTGAATATTGTGGATCACATCTTAATTATTGTGTGCACTATTCCGATGACATCTGTAGAAAGTGAACGTTGTTTTTCAACATTAAATAAAGTAAAAACGTTTACGCGGAACACTATGACGCAAGACCGTTTGAATGCTTTGTGCATGATAAGTATTGAAAAGCGCCTTATAAACTCAATAGTGGATTTTCAAAAAAAAGTGATAGATGTCTTCGCTCGTCAAAAAGATCGGCGAATGGATTTTATCTATAAATAAAGGTAAGTTTTTGTGAACCTCCATCCAAAAATGTCACGGGCCGCCTCTGCATGTGAGTACATACACTGCTTATTAAACCACCTATTATATTATATTATATTATATTTGTTATTTATATATATTATTTAAAGAGGTACCCTCCCACATAAAACTACATGCAAACGGTACTTACATTTAACTAATTACAACGCCATTCTCTACTGCATTGAGTATTATGGTTTCCAACCCCACATAGAACAACACTTTGTGTGATCAACAAATTATTATTCTGAGTCTGGGTATGTGTACGTTTGTAAAGTATTCCGCTACACGGGTCTTATTCCTAATGCGGGTGTTGTCTTTTTAAAAAATAACAAAAACAAAGACATACAAAGTAGACAATTTTTTCAATAGAATTCTCGACTTTTCATTTTACTGATCGGCAATAACAACACTAAAGCGAACTGAGTCACCAATAAAATTTAGTTAAAATTAGTTTAGTTAATATTAGTAACTTCTAACTAACTATACTAACTAAAGCAGTTACCGCAGCGCTTTCTGATATCTTACATAAAAAAAGCTTTTCATCGTGTTCTTTCAGACACAATCAGACAAAAAACACAAAAGACGCTTACAAAAACTACAGTCATCGTTAAAGCATTTAAATCACAATATACTTAAATAAACTAAATAAACTCGTTACTTAATCCCATCAATTATAAATACAATTATTGAGTTAACAATATTAATGAATAAAATTTTTGTAATATTCAATCGAGGTAGAGTCATGTTTCGGCATAAGTAGGCCAATTCGACCAAAACCTTACAAATAAGATTAGTTGAACTTAAATGAACTTGAAATAAAATAACACAATAGAGGCATCACTTACGGATTCTACCTTGACGAAAGAATGGTGCCTGATGTACGTTAAAAAGGTAACTTGTGTTACAGGTCACCAGCCTCTCTGAACAGTAAGAATAGGAGGACTATAATGACTTTGGTTAAAAATCAGTATTAAGTGATTGTTTCATTACTATACACCTTGTAAGTGAGGTTACTGGAGAACCAAAATCCCTCTTTGAGGGTCTGAGCGGTAACGAACTTGTGACTTGTCTCTATGGGTGACGATTATAACTTACTATTAGCTGACCCACCTGCTCTATGCCACATACCATAAAAAACAGTTTACAATTGAGCAAGATATCGCCACATTAAAAAAAAATCGAATCGAGAACCTCCTCTTTGTAGTGTGTTAATAAAGGGTAAAGTTACACCGAAATAGGCTCAATGACACGTTAATTAAAAACTATGACATGACTATAATATGTTATGATACAGTATCTTTCAATTATATCGACACACTTGACAAAATGCGCCGATACCGTATCAGTTTTATTAAAAACACACAAAATATAATAACATTTGATGGCGGACCGTTACGGATGGTGACAGATTTTAATAAAGTACAACGATATGCAAAGATAGTCACGGTACAGTGTTATATGAGACTGCAGATAACATAATGCTCGTATCAGCTGATAAGTAATCAACTTATAATATGTAATTGTGTGTATTTAACGTTTCCAATAAAATATTAGTCTTTTATTGTCAGGTGACATTAGAGTTGTTGTGGGTTCTTGGTCACACAACACCACAGATCACTGAAAAGTGTATTTGCTTTAGTAAGTGCGTAGCGTAAGTGTATGAATCGCTTTGAGAAAGCCAGCAGTTCGACTGATAATGAAGCTAGGTGTGTAGTGGAACTCTCTATCTTTACTCTTTCATTTTTTAACACTACTTAATTATAAGAGAGGCTTGAAAACGAACTGTTACTCCAAAATACTTTAAACTCCTTCTTTTTATTTAATTTTCGTAATATATTTTTTTTATGTGTAGAGAAATATCATGTAGTATACTTGTCACAGAAAATTCATCCACTGCTTCCATAGTTCAGTAAAATGACTTTTATTACACGATGTAACATGGTTCCGTCTTAACTCATTACTTAGATTATGTTTAGCTTAGTATTTCAGTAACTTTTCTACAGTTTTATTGATAAAAAGAGGTTGTAAACCGCCTCCTTTTGTTTTAGTCAGTTTTGGAAGATATACTGAAAAATAACTAAAATTGGACATTAAACGGTTACGGAATTTGAACTGTTTTGAAAGTCCGTTTATTTTTTATTTATCCTTCTTTGCCATTTTATTGTTAAAGTACCTTCAACTATCTACTATCACATAGTAAACTAATGAGCGACAATATTCATAAACAACACTAAAATTACTGCGCTGTTATCTCGAGTACCGCGATTATTTCGTATCGAACGATTTTGTCGGTACTGTATCGATTGGAACAACTATTAAAATTGCGATATTTTATTTACTTATAATATCTATACATACCTTTCTATATACAGCAATCTGAACTGAAACTAGGTTGAAACATACTATGATAATCATACATTTTTCATGGTGCAAGAGGCAAATGGGTCTTCATCGGAATCATCATGATAATGATAACCTATTAATTAATTTAAATGAGTCACCGTAAGAGATGTGCTCATTATTGAAGAGTTATTAAAGAGTTGAAATTTGGACTCCGGTCATCCCACTCATTCTTCTTTCACTCAATGAAAAGTAACAAAACTTCACTAGTCAAGTTTTCAGTTTTCACTAAGATCAAGCCATCCTATAAGTATGACTAATGCAGTATGGCGACCCGCACTATGGTGACCTAGTGAGATGCTTTTTTACGCCCCGCTTAAAGGACCTGGGATCAAAGGAAAGAAGAACTGAATCGTATAGTTCGAGTGCCACTACCACTCAAAAATGGTAATTTCTAAAGCCAGCTCGTGTTATCTTGAAGAAGAAGGGAGAAGGTGGGACCAGTTGGTAAGCCTCGTCAGAACACTCTTAAAAATAAAGGCGATACAATAACGCTGTTACACAATCCTATTCCTTTTAAATGAAATTTACGTGTGCATAATATATGTGTATATATAATAAAAATGGAAGAATGTAAATCTAATAGAAATACTACAAACTAATAACTGTGACAGCCCATGCTTTTTATACAGAGTTGAGGTGAAAATGGGCTTCGTCAGATAATAAGATGTTGTGAAAATTACTGAAACGTTCTAATATTGCTTCGGCACTTGAACAAATTATGTTTTAGTTCCTGCACTATCTGGATCTTACATGGATGTAATTTCAAAATACGGCGTAATGATGTGCGGGATAAATCAAATTCAGCCGAACGTTTACACATCGATCTAAAATCGAAATTACACGTAGAGAAGTCCGTGGGCCTAAAGTTTGCTTCACATTTAGCGTAGATCCCGTCTCTTCAAACTTCTTTACCTATTTCTTTATTAAAGAAGCACTCGGACACTGATTTAAGTCGTGTAAATGGTATTCAATGTAAAATAAACGTTTCACAGTAATAAGTAAACTGTTGTTTAAATAAAATTGTTTTACACAGATAGCGCGCTGTGGCCCCATAAAGCAATCTATTGCGACAAAATTTCTGAGAAACGAGCTAGAGGTCAGATCCCTTCCCGTGCCCCGCGCGACATTTGTTTGCACGGGATGTTAGATTCAAATCTTAACGGATTTTGGGCCCACTCTGTATCATAAACAGTTGTATGGAAGTTGGTCATTTGCAAAGTTAGAAGCACGAAATATGCATCAATAAATCACATAGGAACGCGAATAAAACCACAGGCAAAAACTGGTATTAGGTTTACGTCAATGTTGTCCAATACAACGTAAAAAAAGAGGTATTATGTTAATAAGTCATCGTCACTCCTCGTGAAGCACATACTAACGGCTTTAAAAACATTTGTCCGTAAAGTTCACAATAAAAACAAACACCAAGTTACACGACTACTTCTTAAAACCGGTTATATTCTAAACATACTTCTTCGAAGTAATTTACCTTTTATTATGGACAACAAATAAATATTCTGACAAACGATTTGTTCTCGGAACCAATAAAATTGTCCGATTGATTTGTATTTAGACAATTTTAATAGAAAATCGAGGAGCTACGAATGCAATTCTCATTCAGTCCAAATATTTGTTTCCATGGCATGCATAACATTTATAATTTTACCAAAAAATGTATAGTTATGCTTACTTTAACTACCTAAAGCTACATAAATTATTATTTAAGAAAATAATATATTTTTCTATTTATATATATATATATAACCTGACTAAACATATATATATATATATATATATATATATATATATTTAGTCAGGTTAGTGATGTAGCTATTTGTCTAGCTATCTGGATGTGCTATCTAGCTGTAAAGACAGTGATCGTGAGTTCAAATCCCACCTACCTATAAGAAATAATTGTGTGATAAATACGATCATATTATATATTCTACACATAAGTGTAATTTCTCTGTAATTTGACAGTAGTCGGGTGACCATAGTACAGATTTTCCTAAGTTAGTAAGCTGTGTGATAATTTAGTTTATGATGTCAATAAATTAGGTACAAGAAAAAAAGATACGGTAAAATGAACTTGTATCCCGAATAAACAAAGTCTAGTAATAAAAAACCGGCTCAGTAGGGTTACGTACTTAGTTATCACAATAATACTAAATAATATGTAACTAAATTATAAATGAAACAAAAGTATTTTATAATTGCATATTATAAACATTTCACATAAATGGTTTCAGCGTCCTGTACAGTCAAACTAGTTGGTCAATTATTACTCGTAAACTAATAAAGATTACTTAACTGCGATAGTTTTCCTTTTAAATTTATTTTTATATGCTACTACCGTAGTTTTTTCAAGTTGCCAGATACCACCGTTTCCGTCCGTGAGGAGGTGTCGTGGTGTCGTGAAAGGTTCGCTTGATTCTAATAAAACTCACCGCTTTAAGGCTTAATATCTCGTAAATTGATAACTTAATTAAAATATTGTCTTAACAAACTACTATCATTTTTGAAAAATCTTTTTAATGGTTTCGCTTTTACGGAAAACTAAATTTCATTGCATTGTACTATTATTACGGCTCCGTAAGTATCAAAATACGTTATTTTTTAAAAAAGATTATACGAATAGATAATTTAATAAGCAATTTAGAAGACAGAAAAAAATGCATGTACTGTGCAACATCTAACATACCACGATCTGATGGACAATTCTAACACCACTTGCGTTTTCTGCTTCCGTCTCTATTCAAGATACAAATACAAACAAATGCCTACAAATTTAATTGAAACGAGATAAAAACGTTCTTTATAAAGTTTATTTAAATCTTACTTAACAAATACAACCTATAACATCACTCAAGCCTTCCATATAACTATTAAATCACTAGTATTACCAGTTTATAGTTCTGAGCGTAGAGAACACGCCGTAACGGGCCGCAATGTGCCACAAACGGCCGTAGGGCTATAACGCGGGGAGACTCCGACGGAACACGACCGACGGTTAAGATACGATCATTTTAGGGTTAATTGGTTGGTTCGTATTGCAGTTGACAATCGGGGTGGTGAGTTCAGTATTCGTTATAAGCTGAATCAATTGGAAAGTATAAAAATAATTTATGTACTCGTATTTTGAGTTAGAAAGATCACGACGTTAGAAATTTATCAAAAAGAAAATAAATAGAAAAATAATTAATAAAATAAAAATATATATTAATCATATTTCACTTTTCAATTCACTTTTAAGTAAGGTAGTTGAGAAATATTCTTTGAAAATTATCAAGCATCTGTTCCAATATATCACTATATTTTGTTAACTTATAAATGTCAAAAAAATTAACAAAAATGAAACTCTTTTCAATAGAAAACTAATTCTAAAGTCGAAAAGGAATACTTGTTTTTTTACCATGCTTTTAATCACTATCCGATGAACATTTAAAACAAGAATTATCTGCATGAGTTGAAAAAGGGTAGTTAATTAGTAACCCCCAACTACTTCTGCTATTTTTCTCTTTTCTAAATACTAAATTATTAATACCTATTGTCATCCATACTACAAATACATCATCATCTAGAGCCTTTAACGCTCCACTGACTGTAAATATGCCTCACCTTAGAAAGGAGTTTAACATTCGTAGGTTGTCAGATTTAAATCGGTTAAATTACAAGAAACAATAAGTCTTCAAATTTAAAGCATATAATCTAAATATGACAGGTAATAAAATAGTTTTATTTCTGCATGAGGATAAGGAATTGCATTTTTTTTATTTTTAGAGCCTGCCAAAGTGACTCTACTCTGCCTGATGGAAAGCATGAATAGAATCTAAGAGTTGTGGTCACCATGCTCAATGCAAATACAGACAATGCAGTATGGTGACCCACGCTATGGCGGCCTTGTAAGATACTTTTTCACGCCTCGCTTGGGGACGTAGACGGCATGACAGTCATCGTGGCATTATGTTGCACATACTTAGCACGACAACTGTCACCCCTGCATCAATTAGCCTCCGAAACACGACAGCACGGATGTTGTCGCCTTAGGTCGATCTTCTGTAAGAGGGTAGTACTGCCACGGTCGAGACGGCCCACTCGTGCTGAAATCAGCGTGACTCTACTACCTCTAACAACTGTTCGTCCATTTATCGAAGATACAAAGACGGTCTCATGACTTCTAAATCTATACTACTGTAATATGACACCAGAGATTTTTGTTTAACCGTTTAGTTACGTATACTTATATCTTAATTTGAACTTTAAAATATTGTTTTTTTATTGATTAAAATATTTAAAACAAGAAGTAAAGGTATCAAACAAGGTTCGTTACCCCATTTACAACAAAAGAGTAACTAGAACGATTTTTGTGGTGTTTAAATCATTATTTTTGCCCCGAGCAGTAGAGTAACTGTTAAAATATTTAAAAATCCACGAACTATTAAACTATGAAGAACATTTATGTGAAACGTAGATAAATAGCTAAACTGTTACTACTAGTTATTAAACCTATATTCAGTTTTGTATTTATCTAATATTATATTTAAACTGATTTGTGATACAATCCATTTTTTCTAAAGTTTAGTGTAGAATAATTAGCGTGTACGGTTTTAAGTTAAATGTATTAACTTTAATGACGATACAATAGTTGCCTATTTTATGGTTATGTTTATTGATAATGTATGCTTTAGGGTGTTGACTAAAATAATGAGTTTAAATTATCGTCAAATTTGATGTTTTAACGCAACGCGTCGATGTCTTTTATAAGACTTCAAAAAAAAACTGATTTAATTCGTGTTCAATAAATATATTTACATACCATAAAGTCACTTAATGGTTTTGTTAATTAATAACATGTGAATACTGAATCACACAATAATTAACAACTGTATTTTAAAAACGTTCATCCCTAATAATGAAGACTTGTTATTTATTCGTACGCAACTGATATTATTTATTAAAACTTTATTTACGAAGATTATTTTAAAGAGTTCAAAAAAGATTTATAAAAATTGTTATGATTACCACTTAAAAAATAAATTTTATAAGAATTTAATTGACTTACTGGACTGTAGCCGTTCTCTCCAAGCCATTGGATTGGAGACGAGGCCTTGGAAACCTGGCCAGTAGAGAGGCTTGTGTTGAAGGTAATGCGCCATGCCCGCCGCCGCCGCCGCCAAAGATAATCTTGGAGCCAAGAGTCCAGCACCAACATTGGAGCCAACAGACGGACGGGAGAGTATGTGGTCAATCCCATGAGGATTTGGCGCCGGAGGAGGTGCCTCAGCCAAGGAACTCAGCGCTGCCAACGGAGCTCCAAAGCCATTCTCCAATCCTCTAGATAGAGGTGGCGATCCCCTCAACTCAGACATGTCGTTAAAGTTCACTGTATACATAAGCACAACGGTATTGTCCAAAAGTGTAAGTCCGTCACTCGGTCATTGCTCTACGGTAGAGTTGATACAGTCGATAGAGTCGGTAGAGTTCGAGCGTGCGTTCGCCCGCGGCCGCGACCCGACACCAAATGAAAAGCTCTCCAAGCTTTTGCTCGGTGCAAACAGAAAAAAAACCTTGAATAGAGAACTACGCCCAGTCAATCTAAACCTTATATCGCAACGCCGCCCCTCGTACGGGCCGTCACTGTGAAACTGTGTCTGTCTCGCTCTTCTGTGTATCCGTATGAAGGAGATAGAGCATGTGTGGTGTTAACACTCGCGCGTAGATTTAACGAATCGCTATTTAATGGCGCTTCTTGTCTCTTTATAATTAAGTCGGGTGCAGTTTTTGTGTCGCCCCCCCTCGTCTCTCTCGCACCCACCTCCCCTCCCCGAGAGTCCGGCAGCCGCTAAAAACTATTGTGGTAAGAATAATAAGCTGGAATGGCGGAGTTTATGTGGATAATAGCGGAAGGATCTCCGGTAATTTATTTGACAAATATTGTATTAATTGACAACACACTCCATTGTTACGGGTGAGAGCATCTGTCGCACCGACTCTTATACGCTCTTGCGCAGGCTTTTTACTTAAATAGTCTTTTTGTTTACATACTCTAAATCTTACACATAAAATAATTTGATGGAATTGATACATGAGTCTATTAAAATACCTTATTTAGTTAGTATTGGGATGGTTCATAAATTACCTAAGTTTTACACAGCTATACGATTTTATGACTTTTAGCGAATAATTGACAATTATGAAAAAAAAGATATAGAAAGTAAACATATTTTACACAGACAAAATTGTACAGATTTATTAATAAAAAAATTACCCAAATTTATTCAGAAACAAAGTACTGAAAAAGAATAAAACGCTTTAAGTTGTTTAAAAATTATATTATATACCTATAATATGTATATACCTACATATGTATTCGGTCAAAGTCAAAGTCGGTATCACAACACAAACACCTAGGTAACACAGTAGATTCTACCTTCATTGTGTACGTGTTGGTTAACTTTTTATTTATCATACTAATTTTAATATTACTTTATAGTAAGAGGAGTGGTGACATTTTGCATTCTTAATGCGTCACCATACGGAAAATTCATAATAGTTCGCAGAAGTTAAAATTCATAAAGTATCGTACTGAAAGCAAAGAAGAAAAGAAAAGGAAAATTGTTATTATTCAATGAAAAAATGAGAATTAAAGATAGCAAGAAATTATGAATCGTACGTGAATAGGACGTAGTTGAAATTATATTTTTTTTAAATTTAATCGGTTCGTGACTTTTCTTTCATTTTAGTAATTAACCAAACAAGACAATTATGTTTAAACATAATTAACAATTATTAAAAAATATTTTAATATTTAAGAGTAAATACATTTAGAGGCTGCATTAATTTGGATATTAACTTAATTTACAAACAGAAAACTAAAACACAAATACAAATAATATTCTTCATCATCAACAGTGTTTAACAGTCCACTGCTGGACATGGGCCCCTCCTTAGCAGGGAGGTTTTGGCCTACTTGTATCAACTACTAACTACTAATAACACTATCCTAAGTAAAATAAAATAATGATTTTCTTGACATAAAACCTTTTTGACCTTAGTCTCGGTTGACTGATCTGTTGCTCTACTGATCCTTACCGTTAGAAGTCGTGGGTGTTGAATGCTCATGAGTTTAAGACAAATAATACTGTCATAAGTACGACCATTTGTTCTTCGCTTGGGTGTACACACTTTACCTGTAATTGGTATGTGTTCAGTATGGTCCGTTAGTGCGTGCAAAACCGAAGGCTCATTGATGCATGGGTGACAGTTATCGTGGTAAGTGTGTAAGCCTTACACTGCCACGATGACTGTTATACCTTTTACGTCCCCAAGCCCAACGTGAAAAAGCATCTCATTAGGCCACCATAGTGTGGGTCACCATACTGCATTGTGTTTACAATGAATATGGTGACAACAACTCTAGGATTCTATTCATTCTTTCCATCAGATAGACTAGAGTCGCTTTGGCAGGCTTTTTTTTAAAAAAAAGATACGGAATGGTACCCTAGGTATAGGAAGAGACATATGTAGAGAAAGGAAGATAAAAAGATGGCAAGACGATCCACCAAAGGGATAAAGAAGAACTGCGCTGGAATGAAATAAGCGGAGGGAGTTAGAGGAGCACTATGTCAGAAGACAACCTGATCTGGTTACTCATGCTAGTTAATAAGATTTTTTATTTTCTACATGAACAAGTGCTTAATTATTATCAGTTAGATTAATGTTTAACTAAAAATAGCTACAAAAAAGGTTACAGGAATAAAGACTATATTTTTTTGTATTATTTATTTGTTATGGGAGAGATCAAATGACAGCCGTATCAGAATAAGGTTTAGAATAAAAAAAACAAAAGAGTATCTAAATCTTTTGAGAAATAAAATATAAACAAAGGAATTTTTTTAATACAAGTGACGAAAAGCACTCTAATTTGATTTACTTGTATAATAACAGTAGTCTTATGTACATATGTAGTATTGTGTGACATAATTGTTAAGACTATAATCAGAGCTATGTTCGACTCTCGTCTATTTGACTTCACCTTGGAGACTAAAAAGATATGCCAGACTCAATACATCAATTTGCCTCTATTTTTTTAAAGTTTTTTTTTTACAATGTGTAAGTACCTTTCTTTTTAAACATAACACTAACAGCTATAGCTTAAAGTAAAGCAACTACTCGAATAATATAAAAAAAAATATATATAACTATAGAGTCAGTTCTGAAGATATCTTAATGTGGATAAAGCAGATCTGATTCAGCCAACAAAACACAAAGATATACCTGTATTAGTAACCAATAAAGTATTCACAGAAAATAAAATTTGGCATAGGATTATGTAGTAGGCACCGAGTAAGTCTTTACCGTCGTGAATGAACACCTGTAAATCTTGATACGAGTGTGTTGTCTCATTTCAGGCAGTGCTTTAAAGTGACACAATAAGAGTTTTCTGTGAAACTGAGATAATACTCTAACTCATCTGGCCATTACTTCACCGGACATAGGTCTCACGATGATAATCATATCATTTTTAACATTTAATGGCCACATTATTCAAAATATTTATTCAATAAAAGTCTAACCTACTTTTATTCAACAAAAATAACAATTACACACATTAATCGACTTGATCTTATCTAACACTAACTTACAAACACATACATACACACACTCACAAACGCACTCGTAATAAAAGCAAATCACAAAGCCACATTTTTTAATTCGTTTTTAAATCTCCAATCCAATAATAATAGGGTGGCACTATTACCCCATTAATGAGCGTACCCCAATAAAGATGGTGGAATAATAAGCAGCTTCGGACTATTAATGCGCTTGCGCATCCTGTCACAAAGCGTTGGGTTCTTTTTGAATCAACTTTTGAGTTCCGTCTGTAACAGGATGTTGATATTTTTTATTGCACGCTGTTAGATTAATTAATAAATAATTTTAGTTGGTAGTTAGCAGCAGTTAAATTCTATAACTATACATGTATGCGGGACTAATACAAACATGCAATAGATACTCTATGTTAGTAGGTAGGTAATTCACAAATCTGTGAGTCGATAGGATCTTTTTTTCATGAACATTTATAAGCCTTTAGGGGTAAATGTTCAAAAGATATCATCAAAACCATTTCACATCTGTTACTAAATTGTTATTAATTGCTGACGTCCTCCAAAGTTTGCTATTGGAGACATAGATTGAAAATCTAAACACGCAAATCAGGGCATTAAAAAATTAGTAACCATAAAAGCGTCTAAAATAGAAATACTTTCACTAGTCAATAAGTAATTTAAAAATACATACCAACTATAATTTATCGTATTACATTTTTGTTTTAGTGCCTAAGCCCGAGTATCTTCACAAATTTGTCGGACAACCACTCTGAACAGTTTCATGGAAAGGGCAACAATTACATCTGTATATCAAAACATCGGTTACATATATTTGGTGTAACACAATACTAACACGGTCACACAATGGAACCCCGCTCCAGCCGGATGTGAGACAACACACAAGACACGCGAGGCGTGGTACCACTGCGAGCGACTAATCTTTTCAAGCCCGAACAGAATCACTTCCTTAAAGGGTGTTTAATGTGAAATATCTTTTCTCTTGTATTTTTTCTAAAAATATCTAAAGAATCTGACATTTTATTTAACCAATAAGGGTTGCAATATTACTAGAGTTGCTCATTAGAAAACAAGTGAGATGACGGATAGTAAATGTGGTATACAACTACTATAAGACTAATAAGTTTTGTTTAACTTACTCGGTATCGCTTGAATGTGTAAAAGTATTTAGTTTATTGAACAGTGTTGTCCGTGTGGTGACGGATTAAGAATACTTAGTGTTACTACCTCTATTCATCCCCTGGGTGTCGTGAGAGGCGACTAAGGGAAGAAACTATTCAGGAAAATATCATTACAAAGAGAAGGAAAACTTGAAACAAACCCTATTCCAACTCGTCTGGCCAGCGTGGTATAGTAGGCCTAAACCTCCTTGCTAAGGAGAGGCCTATGTTCAGCAGTGGACTGTAAAAGGCTATTGATGATTATTAAACAGAGGTTGCTCTTAGGTAGCTTACAAGGATATTGTATTAAAGTGTAATATTAAATGACCATTCACACAGCGTTGACATGTAGTTACACATTCATAGGTTAGTTAAGCAACAGACATACTTATTTTGTGGTAAGTAGATTAGTTTCATGACAATAAAAGATACAAAAACAATCAAATTCAATTGTACAATTTCATATAAGGTTTCTTTTCACCCGCTTCCCGCCCCGCTGCCTTCCCTGCTAACACTGGCAACCGACAGTTACCGGTATTCATTTTCATCGTCAATTAGCCAACACCTTTTCTTTGTCGGCCTTTTACCATGCACTTATTTTACACAAAAATTTCACATATTGATTTTAAGTCGTATTGCATTAGGGATAAAGTTGAAAAAGCTTTGAGGATTATGTAGCTTGTTTTACAAAAAAATATCGTTGCATTATTTTTATAATGTAAGGCATGTTTATTATTGTTGGAGTAAATTTTAAAATAGTAGTTTGTATGTTTTTTTTTTTCTTAATAGATTTAAAACCTTAAAGATTGATATTATGAAACAAATATATTAAAATAGACACTTTATTTTCAGATCAATCCTTACAATTATATTTACAAACATAATCACGCCTATAACCTTAAAGGGTTAGACAGAAGTGTGATAATCATGGTCACACACTAAGTTGTTCCCGTTCATAGTGTATCAGAGAGCGTAAACAACTGCTGCCCCATGGTGGTAAGTCTCCAATACAGATACTGCGCTCCTGCCACTTAAATCTCATATATCTTAAATGAAATACGACTTTGTCAAACTACATCCACTTTATAAGTAACACATCCGACTTACTACAAACTTGTTATGCAAATAACGTCCAAATTAATGATATTAGTAATAAATCTAATCTGTTGATTAGTGTTGAGGTGTTTACAACATCATCAACATTAAACAGGCACCGAATTTCTAATCCCTTCTAACAACACTACGTGATGTGGTATCATATACACTTACATAACGACAATTAGGGTAGCCTGTTTTAAACCGACTGTACAAACTTTAAATTACACAAATAGCTGAAATAGCATATGATTACATACATATAAGGAGATGTTAGAGGCTTACTCCTACCAACTCGTATATTAGTCATCATTATCATCAATAACCTGTAGGTAATAGTCCACTGCTGGACATATACCTTTATTTGTAAGGATAGCCTTAGAAAAGAACGTTTTAACCTACTCAGTAGTATCATTTAACATCACAGTATCAATACAGAATTCCACTATACAAATTCTTTTAAGAAAATAGCAACTTTAACTTAATACGATAGAGTGCTATTCAGCTCGTAGTGCTACTCACAGTTATATTGACCTAGAAGATTATCTCTTTCTTTTGTTTAGAAGTCTTCTTGTCTTCGTCCGTTTTGTGGTAACATTGTCAGCTTTTTTTTTATAATATATAGTCTGCTATCTATATCGTTTTGACCAGATTAACTATCAATAATACATCCAATCTTTTTTATTTTAACAATCTTTTATTAGCTAACAGGTGAATGTTTTAAGATATTTTAAAATATACTTATAATTATCTTACTACCAGTCTGTGCTTTTTTTTTGAACTTATAGAAAATTACTTTTTAATTCGGCTAAATAACAAATGTTATCTTTTTACTTTTGTATATATTTATATATTAAGTTTCCAGGAGGTTGAAAAGTTCCAAGTGGATTTGGACAGACTGTTTACCTCGAAGTCATCTCTTGTGGAGAGATACTCTTTAGACTGTCATGTAACAGTGAAAGTCTACAGAATACAAAATGGCCGGGTATCTCCAATTTATGCGTAATCAAGTCTTAATAAAATGAAAACCTCAACGTTAAACAAATATTCTCATATCATTAAATCTTTTACACACAACTACTTCTAAATAAAAGTATTCTATTAAAAACTTATCTCATAAGACTATGTTAACAGAAAATACAAAACAATTTGGCTACATTTAACCGACACTGCCGACTCCACCATATTTGCCAACTTTAAAATGGTAATAAAAAAATCATACTTCAGATATGAAAGATCGAGGACTAATAGAAGGGAGACAGTTATATATTAGAGCAGAACAGCGTATCGTACTCACTTTCTTATTGGTTTATTCCGAGAGTAAGCTCCGCCTCTTCAACAAGAGATCCCCACGTGTTTTTGTTGAGTTCATACAATGTTGAGTCGTGGCCGAGAGAAGTTGTGTCGCATCGTATGAAAATAAACTTTCAGAAATATACGTTCAGAGATATGATTACAAGAAAAAGCCTAGTGGCTATTTATATTATTTATATCGTTTGCGTTGCAACTTCTTAATATTTTTGTATTTCTTCAAACTCTTGTTCAGTATTTTAGTCAGAAGTTAGGGTGATGGCACTCAAAAGACAATTTTTAATGGATGTGATTTAGATTGTACCTCTCGCCCTGTCATATCTCTGGCATGTTTTTGACGGTTCATATTAATATACTATATAGAGTTTATCATATTAATTTCGTTATATGTCCAGACGAAGGGTAGCAGACGAGTCAGGTCATTAAAGAAACTATTAGCGTACGTTATTTTTTTGAAATTTACCTGAGTTACATATTTAATGTCTATAATATTCACGAAACCTTAGAAACAATTATAAACATTAGTCAATTAAGTCATAAACAATAAAAATATGATAAAGACGAGTG
Organism: Hypercompe scribonia; assembly: GCA_949316085.1. Taxonomy (NCBI): domain Eukaryota; kingdom Metazoa; phylum Arthropoda; class Insecta; order Lepidoptera; family Erebidae; genus Hypercompe; species Hypercompe scribonia. Next base: position 17,022,677 of record OX438989.1, read on the forward strand.
TATTTTGTGTGGGGAAGATTTTTTTTCAATATTTATTTTTTGATATATGTTATAAAGAGATATTGTAATACTTAAGTTGCTGTGATACAGATTCTGCCTAATTTGTATATAGCTAAGTTGTTTACTGTGTGTGGGATGTATCAAATTGATTTCATTCTTACATTAGTATATCTATCAAGAAGGTCTAATAAATTAATCATTTTAATGTGCATAAATTAATCAACCTTTTTTTTCTATATTAAGAGCCTGCCAAAGTGACTCTACTCTGCCTGATGGAAAGCATAAAAAGAATTCAAGAGTTGTGGTCATCATACTCATTGCAAATGCAGTGTACGGCTTACACAGTTACCACGATAACTGTCACCCCTGCATCAATGGGCCTCCGGTCTCACACTCACCAACGAAACACGACAACACGGATGCTGGCGCTTTAGGTTGTTCTGTGGGAGGGTAGTACTGCTCCGGTCGAACCGGCCCGCTCGTGCTGAAATCAGTGTGGCTCTACTACCTATAAAACTCAACTCAATCTTATTATATCAGTATATAATTTTGATTCTTGATGATCATTGTTCTAATAGTCGTATCTGCTCACGGACTGATAGTCAAAAACATCGACCAAAACTTTAAGAGGCTCATGTTAGAAGACTAGTTCAAGGGTCTAAATCAAAAGGCATTCTTCCTTGCCACGGCCCGTACAATCAGGAGGTTCTAATCTTTGGGATCAACTCGTACTCGAAATCAACTATTTTTAAAGCTTGATGTATAAAGAACAAAGATTTAAATTTAATCGATTTTGCATCTGAGAACATAATAATAGATTTTTACAAAACATTACAAATTAAAATACAACCAATGACAATCGATTCTGGAATTCATCACCAGCGCACGTGTTTCCCTCCCACTACGATCCCGGGTCCTTTAAGCGGGGCGTGAAAAAGCATATCACTAGGTCGCCATAGCGCGGGTGCCATACTGCACTGTCTGCAGTGAGTACGGCGACCACCGCTCTTGGATTCTATTCATGCTTTCCATCAGGCAGAATAGAGTCACTTTGGTAGGTTTCTATTTAAAAAAAAAAAAATTGCATCTTGATTGTTAGTATGACGCATCCCTAATATTAATTAAAATAATACCCTGTGAAGAAAACTTATGAAGTTATTTTTCTTTTTTACTTAATCTTATTACAAATACAATGAGTTGTCTCAATGTTGCATTTTAGTTCAAGATTTATCTCTTAGTAGACATTCTAGTACAATACAAAACGAACCATCCCTTACAACATTATTCGCCCTTAACATCCCTTAATATTAAAGCATCATCCACATATCCAATATTAAACGTACACTGTTATTATAAAATCAATCATACGGAGCGGATACTAAACAAACTAAAATTAAATGATGCGTGCCGGAGGGTCCCTAATCACATTATTTAGGGTCCCGGAACCCTCTTGTATTAAAAGTTGATACCCATTGACATTAAATATAATTATAACACTCGATTTAACTTCAGTTTTGTAAACATCAGCTTAATGAAAAAGATAATTTGATTATTTGGAGCAATTTTGTTGAGAGATTCCGATTTCAATGAGTTTTAATTATGGATGTGAAGTTTGTGACGAATATTAAATATTCAGACGGAATGGCTGTAAGTAAAGTGATAAACATTTGTAATAGTTTATTTAAGAAGTTCGTTAAACATACAAAATTGAAATTTCAAAATGTACTTATAATTAATTTTATTTTACTCTATAATTATAGTTTGATTGGGGGTATTTCTAAATTAAAGTGAACTGTTATAATGAGTGCAAACTTATTTATGACCTATACTCACTGATATTTAAATTAGGATGGGCCAAAAAAACTTTTAATTTTTTTCTCTTAGATGCCATGAAAATATTGTCAGAAATGACGAAAAAAAGATTCTGGTAGAGTTTGAGCGCTTAATATTGATATTAAGAGAGAGATAATTTTTAATTGCCCATGTTAATAACACGGGATTTTTTTGCTTTATTTTGATTTTTTAAGCGTTTAAACGAATAATTATATAGTAAAAACAAAAACTTATTCTTGCAGGGCATTTAACGATCTACAAGAAAGGTCTAATATGATTTTTTGTTAAGTCAACTCTCTCAAAAGTTATTCGAGGTGAAAGTTCAACTTTAAATCCTAGAAGATAGTTTTTACAATTTTTTATATTTTACCACAAAATAATGGCTCAAAAACATAATATATTCTATTTTTCATAATACTAATACAATGTTTTGGTAAAACAATAATATTTATACAAAATATCGTAAGAAAAACCTATTTTATGAGGAAAGTCGAAAAAAATGCGAATTTTACTTTACTTGAAAAATAACTTGGTAAAAGTTATTATTTCTGGAAATATATAAGATGATGTGAAATAATAAGAACCGTATAAGACTGTAAACAGTATGTAATATAAATGCACTGAAATGAAAATAACAGAGATAAGACAATTTTAACCTAAGGGATGCCCGGCAAAAATTACTCCTTACGAAAAGGTCTCCTTTTCTCATTGCTTCTGATGTACATTTGCTTTACAATATCTGTTAAAATTATGGTGTACAAATAGAGTATCTAACCTTTATCTATTGGATTCTCTTACATCTTGTTGGTCAGGGGTTCGTTTCCTGGCTCTATGTAAGTGTGACTGAATGAAAAGTGACAAAAAAAGAAGAAATTACTCAAGTTGTCCCTTTTTTTCATCTACTATTAGTCCAAATTTCATTTAAATACAGAGAAAGTTCCAAGTACACCAAATCACAAGTTATTTATTTATACTTACCGCATATAAGTTACATTGCATAAGGCGGACTTAATACCGTAAGCGTTTTCTTCCAGTCGACCTTTAGGTGACGCAGAGATGTGTGTAGCAGGTGTAATATTAGAGCTAGTAGTGTTAATTTTCTAATTTGCGTATAAATATTGCATGTAATACATTATGATATAAGTACATTTATATATATCATTATGTATTACTTGACTACAATCCTCATAATGTTAGTTGTACGTCCTCCATATTGTAGATTAATTAATTAATAATAGAGTCCATTACACTTTATCTGGATGCAGATGCATTAAAGTCAATGCTATATTTTGAAACTTAGTTGTACTAAACACTAACGAAAAAAATCTACTGTCATACTTAAGTTTACCTCGTTACATTGTAAATTTTTCAGTACAGAATTGTAGACAGCAAGGAGTAGAGTCCAGATGTCTACTCCTATCTTATTAATTTACGTGGTGTATGTGGAAGGCACTCTACTCTACCAATTTAGACATCTTGAGGTCTAAATGCAGGTAAGATCCATCAGGGGCTTAGTGTTAATCGTTGTAGGACATACATACATTTGCAAGTTATATTTTAAAAATATCGAGTTTCCTCAGTATCACATATTTATTGTTAGCGGGAAGTTACAGAAAGCTGTAACTTCTCGCTAATGAAATTTAAACACACATTTGTGTGTTACAGTTTTAAGAACATTTTAATTATCCTACAAGTAAATTATTTAGTACAAATAAATATAATAAGTATTGAATTTTTTATCATATGCTTATGTTTTTACTTTTTTGTTTTTTTTTTTGAATATATTCTCAACAAATTTCGTTATATTAACGTCTTAAATAGACATCAAAGTACCCAATATTGACTAAACATTAGTCAATTTTGGGTGCTTTGATATCTACTGACTAAACATTAGTCAATATTAGGTACTTTGATGTTTATCCATCGTCACATATATAATTTTAGACATAGGCATTCTTTTCATATAATTTTAAACTAATCAATAAATTTGAGCGTTTAAAATAAGCTTTCTATGTTAAAAATCTTGAATATTTATTTAAAGGAATAGGTATTTGTATTAGGTCTGTATAAGTATGGAAGGAAGAAACCTATAGTCTATCAAATAGATTATTTAAGAGGTACCGTGTGACAATTCTGTTAGATTTAACAAAATGAGATCAATCACTACAATATTCTATTCTCGACATTATTTCCCTATATTTACAAATCAGTTTAACAGATTTATATACTAGATATGTAGGACATAACAGAGTAGACAAATATCACATATTGTGAAAATAAACAAAACGAATTCCCACTCGTAACAACCTCTATATTAGTATATGTACGATTAATGAAGCAAAAAACATATTTTCATGATGCGTTTTTATTGATAGTTGGATATTAGCTGAAACACAAAAAAAAACGTTTAAAACGGCTAGGTATCATTAAGTTCGATTTTTCGTTCATTTAAACGATTATTGACATAAAAGTGAATCTGAAACTTCACAACATGGTATGATCACTTGTTATGATATTTATTTGTGTATGTATGTATGTATATGGATTTATATCAACTTAAGTATCTATATGTATGTATTTATGTATTTGTGTAAATGTTAGTATATGATAAGTTTGTATATGTGTACTTCTTTTATTCAACATCACCATGAGAGAGGTAGGGCATAGCGTGATATTTTCCGCTCAAAACTTGGAGCAGCCCGACTGGGGAAGGACCTCCGCCTTACAGAAGACCACAGCCAAATAGCACTGCATCTTCGGCAGTGCTGTATTCCTGTGGTGAGTAAGGTATCCAGAGCTCTAGAGAATTCGCTGTTTTGACAACGGGGGACTAGTGGTGCTTATAATACTGCTACTGGCTCGTGTGGGCGCGGGATGTGGGCGCGGCGGTCAGGAAGACCCGCTGAAACGGTTGTCCGCTGGCCGCCCGCAGGATAGATGGGTTCCCGAACCCAGGGATCACTACAACCTCCACCCTGGGAGGCTGAACCGCCAGCCTGCGAAAAATCCCTGCAGTAGTAGTCGTGCCGGAGGAGGAGACCGGAGTGGAACCCGACCGCTGCTGCAGGGGGGGAGCGGGGGCCCTTTCGTACGCCGCGCCGACAAATCGCACTACCCGCATCGACCATGAGTAGATTAGCACCGCCCCATTGCCCCCTTAGTTGTCAACACAGTGAATCCTCACAAACCAATTAAACCCCCCCAAAAAAAAAATGACGAAGAAAAATAGAAAAAATGAATCTACAGCGGCATCCTCTTCCACATATATGGACTTCTGCAACATCAGGGGACTTCACTCCAACCTGAACGCAGTCCACCTTCATCTGGAGATTGCGCAGCCGACCCTCTTATTTCTTACGGAGACGCAGATATCCTGCCCGGCCGATACATCATACCTACACTACCCCGGCTACAAACTCGAACACAAATTTCTGAGACGTGCCGGTGTATGCATGTACATCCGGGAGGATATCTGCTGTCGCCGTCTCCATTTTTATGAAGACAGGGACCTGTCAGTAATGTGGGTGCGCGTAGACTACGGAGGTGAGACTCGAATCTATGCGTGCCTATACAGGTCTCATAGCGGTGACAGGGAGACTAAAGCACTCTTTGAGCACCTGCAGGTGACGACTGACAAAGTTCTTGAGCGGTACCCTCGTGCTGAGTTGGTGATTTTAGGGGATTTTAATGCCCACCACTGTGAGTGGCTAAATTCTCGATCCACCGACTTTGCAGGCAGGTCTACTCATGAATTTGCTCTGGCCCATGGCCTCTCACAACTGGTACATTCTCCAACAAGAATACCTGATATTGAGAGCCATGCACACTCTTTGCTGGACCTTCTGCTGACGACGCGTCCGGACGACTACACTATTGCAGTGGACGCACCTCTCGGCTCGTCCGACCACTGCCTCGTCCGGACCGAAGTCCCATGCCCTCGGCATATTCCACCTCGCCCAGCCAATTTGCGCCACATGTGGCAATATAAATCAGCAGACTGGGATGGATTGCGTGAATTCTACGCATCGTACCCGTGGAGGCAGCTTTGCTTCACGCCAGAAGATCCTGACTCCTGCGCAGCCGCTGTCACTGAGACGATCCTGGTGGGTATGGAGTATTTTATTCCCAACCCATCAGTAGCTGCGGGGGAAAAAAAGCGACCGTGGTTTAACCGGCCTTGCAAGGAAGCCAGGCTAGTCAAGCAAGCCGCCTATAGGGCTTGGACCACGGCCCGTACCAATAAGGATCCGAACATCTCTGATGTGAGACGCAAACTAAATGCTGCCTCGAGGTCCAGCAAAAAGACAATTGCCAGAGCCAAATTCGATTTCATCGGCAGGATTGGTGAGCGACTTACGAGCTATCCCTCTGGGAGTCTTGCGTTTTGGTCTCTTGCTAAGGCTGCCGAAGGAAATTTTTGCCAGTCGTCTTTACCACCATTGCGAAATGCCGATGGTAACTTGGCCCATAGTGCTAAAGAGAAAGCCGACCTACTTGGGCAACTCTTTGCCGCGAACTCGACCATGAACGAGGATGGAAGTGCGGTACCGCCTACTAACCCGCCGTGCCAACACACTTTGCCGGAAATACACATTTCGCAAAGAGAAGTGCGGCGGGAACTAAACTGTCTAGACGTTCATAAGTCGAGTGGGCCAGACGGCATACCTGCAGTGGTGCTCAAAAAGTGTGCCCCTGAGTTGTGCCCTGTACTAACGCGACTTTTCGCGATTTCCTAGAGGCAAGTGCCGTCTTCGTGGAAGACTGCCCATGTGCATCCAGTGCCAAAAAAGGGTGATAGATCGGACCCATCGAATTACAGGCCTATACCTATAACCTCCCTTCTCTCTAAGGTGATGGAGCGTGTAATCAACACACGGCTCCTCAGTTACCTGGAAGAGCACGATTTGATCAGCGACCGCCAGTACGGTTTCCGCCGCGGTCGCTCGACTGGTGATCTTCTAGTGTATCTCACTCACCGGTGGGCTTCAGCCATTGAGAGTCAAGGTGAGGCTTTGGCAGTTGGCCTGGATATAGCAAAGGCGTTCGATCGGGTCTGGCACAGGGGCCTTCTATCGAAGTTACCGTCCTACGGCCTGCCCGAGGGTTTGTGCAAATGGGTGGCTAGCTTTTTGTCTGGCAGACGCATAAAAGCCGTCGTCGACGGTAGCTGCTCCGAAAGCATGGACATAAACGCTGGTGTCCCGCAAGGCTCCGTGCTATCTCCAACACTATTCTTGCTGCATATCAATGATATGTTGACCATAGATAGCATTCATTGTTATGCGGATGACAGTACTGGAGATGCGTATTACACGGGCCGGGCTAACATCCCTCGTACCGCTGTAGTAGAAAGTCGCGAACAACTTGTGTCTCAAATCGAGAGCACTTTACACAGAGTCTCCGATTGGGGTCGGGATAACCTGGTCCAATTTAACCCCTCTAAGACACAAGTTTGTGCGTTTACTGCTAAAAAAACCCCGTTCACTGTAGTTCCACAATTCCAGAATACACCCCTTACCATCTCACAGAGTATTGGGATCCTCGGTGTCGATATCTCCAGTGACGTCCAATTTCGGACTCATTTGGAGGGAAAGGTGAGGCTGGCATCAAAAAAGCTTGGTGTTCTGAATAGAGCGAAGCGATATTTCACACCGGCACAAAGGCTACTACTGTACAAAGCACAAGTTCGGCCTCACATGGAGTATTGCTGTCATCTCTTGGCGGGAGCACCGAAGTACCAGCTTGAGCCTTTCGATTCAGTCCAGAGACGTGCTGTGAGAATTGTCGACGATCCTGATCTCACGGACGGTATCGAGCCACTAAGTCTTAGGAGAGACTTTGCCTCCCTGTGTGTACTCTACCGTCTCTACAATGGGTTGTGTTCTGAAGAATTGTTTGATATGATGCCCACAGCCACATTCTACCATCGCACCGCTCGCCATCGTCAGGGAGCTCATCCACATACATTGGAACCTAAATGGTCGCGCACAGTGCGGTTTCAGAGAAATTTTCTCCCGCGAACAATCCCGTTATGGAATGAGCTCCCTGCCACGGTTTTCCCTGGGAACTACAGCATGGAGTTCTTCAAGAAGGGGGTTAATAGGTTTTTGAAGGGGCGGCAACGCGCACGTGATGCCCCTGGTGTCGCAGGTGTCCATAGGCTGCGGTAGCCGCTTACCATCAGGCGGGCCGTAAGCTTGTTTGCCACCGTCGTGGTATAAAAAAAAAAAAACAAAAAACCTGTAACGCACCTAGATCCTATTTTCTCTGCATCACCCAATGGTAGACTGGTAGAGAATGCCTTAGGCATTAAGTCCGTATGTATAAATAAATAAATTAATAAATTAATAAATAAATAAAGGAACTCGCTACGTAACTTTAAAGTAACATCTGAAGAAAGCATCTATCTCAAGAATATTTTCTTTTTTTTTCTTTTTCTCAAAGATTGTTATTTAAATTTAGATGCATCTTTTGATAAAATAAAAATAACTATATAATTCCATGGTTTTGCGGCAAAGATTATTGCAATTATGTGAGTAACGCCTCTACACAATTGTTTCGTGTTGAAAACTAGGAAACGTCAAACGGTATCTCTTAGATAAGCTGGACTATAACAATTCGTAAGGCGTAATGTATAGTTAAAATGTGTAATTCAATCACAAGACAGTCCACAATGTTTGTTGGTAAGAAATTAGCAGTTGTTAATGAATATAGCTGTCGAGCGCACAATAAACATGGCGCGCAGGTGCTACCATCTATTGGAAAACTTGTGCAGTTAACGAACGGTGCCCGAAACAGAGAGATGGGATAGATCGATAATTTTTGTCGCTGTTTATTTTTAATTGGCTTCGAAATTTGACCATTTGTTATTTATAAATTTTCATAGTCCCTAAGTATGAATTCTAAACCTAAATATTACAGTACTTTTACCATTACTTTGATAACAATCCCATAACTTAGAATGACGGATTTGATCCATGAAGGATCCGTTAGATGGTCATAAGAACTCTACTTTATCAAAATATTTCTTTTAAAAAAGGGCTTATATAAACCTTTATTTTGAAAGAATATTTTTAATGTTAACAAAAAAATCATGTCTTGAAGTCAAATCTAAAATTTGTCAAATTTAAAATAATTTAACTCTACTATTTTTATATTATATTTATGCATTTTATATATTATTTTTATATTTTCTCTACTGTGAAATAACTATGGCTGTTGTGGCACCTGACGTATAACAATGACGTATGTAAATACTTCACTATTACTTCCTACTCTATAGTTTCAAGATACAGGCTACCTAAAAATATTTTAATATTATTTGTCAATAACTAAATTAACATTATAAAGTTATAATAGTATGAAACAATAATAATGAAAAATGAGCCGATATCTGTTTTATCGATATCGACTCAATTTTAATTATTGTTTCCTAATTAATAGTTCTTCTTAAACAATAGTCAAATGTATTCTGTCTTATGCTAAGGCAAATTGTAGCATCAAGGCCAAGGCAATTGTAAACGTGATCTTATAAATATGATTTACTCTCTAAAGTAGTCGTGTTAGTAATAGAAAGAAATAGGTCTTAAGACTAATAATATCGATATCTATATTATTTAGCCCATCTCTATCACACAGTGCAATAGCTAAACATTTATTTGATAGCGTATCGAGTGATTGTGCCTCCGCATCGAGCCACCTGAATTAAAAACAATAAATTGTCGACAAACACCCCCTCCCTTCCGCCACTGGCCCCCTTGCACCGGTAAATGAAACTTAAGACCCCAAGTTTCTATTAAAAAAGTTAGCCAAAAATTGTTAATATTTATTGATTTCTAAATTATAACTGCTAAATTTCTTTTTTTGTGTTTTAAATAATGTGTTTTGTTTCAAATAGTTAATATTTTTGAATTAGTAATGTTTTGAGCATTTTTTATATTACAAAGTAGTGATTATACCAGGTTTTAGCCTGACTCGCGTCAAAGTGATTCATAAGCTCTTGTTTTTCTTTGTTTTCACTAAAGTACCATTACCTTTTTAAATGTGATTGTCTCCTTTGTTCTATTTCAGGGAAAATTTTAGTAAACTTCATCTTGATCAGATCAACGCACGGCACTGGAAAGCACCAAATATAAAAATGAACATTGATTTGTGTATTCAAAAACGTCATAACAGTAATAAGCATAACTTGAAATGTCACACGTGGATGTTTGATGCTAAATTGGGCTCAGCCTGTTTCGTAGTAATCAGAATGCTGATAGACTAACATATTTCTAAATATGTACATATTATATGTAAATTCCACCATAACATAAAATTATTTGTCATGGATGGGTTTATTAAATTCTGTCTTTATATTTTCTGCTTCCTCTGAATACTAAATATGCCAGCTACAAAGACATCTTTCTTAGGATAATTAGTATTTGAACCTATCAAATTGTCAGTGGACATCGGCTACTGGCCGCGCTCCGAACATTAACTCAGCGCTAAGTGAGCAAGTTTGACCCCGGGCCCGGCTAATGACTGCGGCTGTCGCTAATGGTCTGTTTTGTACTAACACCGATATCAACTATTACCAAACACGGTTGTTTTCATTGCGGAACCGACAAAATAACAAGTTCAAGATAACTTTCCGTTTATAATGCTTGTTATGTGTCTAGTTATTATTTTGTGGAAGGACGGGTATAATGTCCCTCCGACACAAAGGGAGGATCCTCCGACTAGGCGATTTGATCATGCCTGGCGGGCCACGGCCCAACAGTTGATGTTGGGATGTTGTATATATGGTTATTGCCACGCAAATTTCTATTTCGCGATACAGGATTAGTAGTTGCTTCGTAGTTCATTACATTCATACGTTTCGTTCATACTTTGTAGTTCGATGTATCTTCGCTAGATGGCGCTGTTGTATATTTTGTTTGTGCTGTAATGTGGAAGTCGCCACAATCTAAAATACATGTAAAAATCTTTTATTGTATATTTACATCAATTCACTTAAGTAAACATCAGGAAATTTTCGATCTGAACGTCTTTTTTTCTTTTGAGTATTTTAATTATTGAAATAATTCTTTTTGATGGGTTTTATACAAGATTTGTTCTATTAAAATTTGTGGAAATTATCCTGCCCGTAATGGAGAAGACACAATAGACAGCTAAGGCAGTTCAATTGCAATGCATTGAGATTTAAGTGCACTGAATTTGATGATACTTTTGTATTCTAAGATCTTTGTGGGATTATATTTCTCAGTAAACTAGCTCATATGCCAAAATATTTAAAGTACCATTATACAGTATGTGTTTACAAAATTGAATCCCTATTTACGTTGGTCACTGTACAACACGTGAACGGCTGGACCAATTTCGTTAATTCTTTTTGGTCATTTTTCCATGAAGGTTATAGACTATAAAACACCACGCGTGATTTCTTCTCGTGATTTATGCTATGCTACTGAGGAATAAATAGCAGAGGTTTCAAAGATACTCAAGAGTGTGAAACTCTCCTTGTCGCATATACATTAACCTCGCTCGAGAACTCACTTCAACACATTAACAGAAAAAATTTCATTTCTTTGGCAATTCTCCGGTCGATTTTCGGTCACTACTCCAATATCCTCATAAACAACCGGACGGAGGGAGGTGACCGCACCCGGTCAACTCCGGACATTATGTCCACTTGCCCTGTAATTGTCCGGTAATGCCTTCCCCTGTTATTTACAGACTTTGTTCCGTTATTAAGAGCCTCTCACACAATTTGCTGGCCATTTTAATACAATATTAATTGTGAATGGTACAGACAATATTGGGAATTGAGACTTGTTGACTCAGATTTCCAGTTATTTTAACAACTAAAGTTTGACAACAAAGACATTTGGTTTATAATGCATTAATAAAACTAGTAGACAAAGAAATAAAACGCAGCGTGGGTTGGCCCCCCACAAGGTGGTCCGACGACCTGGTGAAGGTCGCGGGAAGCTGCTGGATGCGGGCGGCACGGGATCAGCTGTTGTGGAGAACCTTGAGGACGGCTTATGTCCAGCAGGGGACATCTTTTGGTTGAGATGATAATGATGATGATACAAAAAAAAACATGTAATAAAGAATTATTACGGGAGTAAATTACGCAGGGAAACATCTCTGCAAAAAGAAGAAAAATTAAAACAAAACCTATTTCGCCTCGTTTGGCCAGCGATAGTAGATCAAAACATCCTTTCTAAGCGAGGTCTATGTCCAGCAAGAGGCTGTTAAAAACTGTTAATGAAAGATTGTGTAATTTAACTGCAATATATGATACGGAAATATTTGAAGGAAAATTCAATTAACCATGATTAGGTTCAAGTTGATCTTTCGTTAGACATTTTACGCGAGAAACCACACAATTTTCAGATCATCAAGACCTTTAAGCCTATACAAAAATAATGACTATGTTTCTTGTCTATGCACTTTGATTTTTATGTAAACGTTAACTACGCAATAATTTTATTTATTATTATATCGTGACTATAATATAACTTGATTCTTGTGATTGGTCATGTAGATGTTTAACTGCGTCCTTAACAAATTGAACAATCAATAAGATATAATAAGACACGAAAATAAATCAAATGATAAATTGGGAAATATACCTTCAATATACCTAAAAATATTGAACTTCTTATGTACGTAAGTTCTTTCCTGCATGCATTCACACCATTAAGGGATAGGTTAGATGGTAACATTGGAAGAAATTTGAAATTAAAAGTGGATAATAAGAGTAGACTATGGTAGGATAGCAATATTACTCATATACGCATGGATTAGATATCGATGGACACCTCTAGCAACAGCTCAGAGCCACATACTAACAACTGCAACTGGCTTTGGCGGCCAATCTGAGGCCTTTCTATATCTTCTATCATAGACCTTTCTAAATCATTTAACAAAACAAATACAAACTCTTAGAGCACACTATTTCTAAAGAATTAATTTTCCTCATGCCTGTTTCTACACCAGCGGCGGCGGCACTTAATCTGTCGCCTCACTTAACTAGCTGACAATATATGTATTTGTTAGAACTACCGCCATTAATATTACGGTCGTAGGAGCCTTAATGTTGCCATGTTTGTATGTACCGCTGTTTAAGGGTTCACGGCAAACATTAAGAGGTTGATGTGGTTATTTTCTGAATTTCGATTAATTAATTCGGGTAGCGATTACATTTCTACTCAGGACAGATGATTATATGATAAGTAGGTATCTTCGTTTGTTCGGTGTTTGAGTGTCATTTGCCTATAATATTTTTTTAAAAAAAAAGATCCTAAATCCTGTGTCGCGGACTTTACAAACATACAAGAAACGGACACAAAGAACACCCAGACTCAGAACGACAATTTGTGGATCACACACGGTGGATAACACCATGAGGAGTTTGAACCCACAAGACTCGGCGCAGTAGAGAGCGGCGTGGCGACCGCTTAAACCGCTTGGCCAACCGTGCAGTCAAAAATCCGAAGAGTTTCTACAGATCTTTGTAACATAAATATTTAGGTATATGGTTTTTTTTTCTATATTAAGAGCCTACTAAAGTGACTCTACTCTGCCTGATGGAAAGTATGAATAGAATCTAAGAGTTGTGGTCACCATACTCATTACAACTGCAGACAATGCAGTATGGTGACCCACACTATGGCGGACTTGTGAGATGCTTTTTCACACCCCGCTTGGGGACGTAAAAGGCATGACAGTCATCGCGACAGTGTAAGGCTTACATAGTTACCACGATAACTGTCACCCCTGCATCAATGGGCCTCCGGTTTCAAACTCACCAACGAAACACGACAACACGGATGTTGACGCCGTAGGTTGGTCTTCTGTGGGAGGGTAGTACTGCCCCGGTCGAGTCGGCCTGCTCGTGCTGAAATCAATGTGACTCCTAGGAAAATAATATAATAATATGGTAACGTATAATATGGATGTGTGGATTAACTTATGTATAGACTTGTTTTTATGTATGGATCGAATTGGTGTGCAAAGCTCTATGTCGAGTAGTGGAATGCGATAGACTTATGATTTATTTAAAAACATGTAAGGACATTACCACGTTACAGGTACCATAGCACAGGTTCTGCCTATTTTGGAATCGGAGGGCCGTGTGTGTGATGTGTGATTATATCATCATTGCTATTAATTTATAGTGACAGAAAGAGAAGTACATGAAAATTAGCCAAACGAATAACACATTTTCTAATATTAGGTGGATTGTAAAGCAGTCGACTAATAAAAGAATGCTTAAATAGACTTAAAATAAAGCCAATATTGAAACCTCATCAATGTTTGTGTGTAAAGAGCAGTGTGTGCCAAAAATACACTTATGGTGTTCTACCCATGGGTGGATGTTCCAGGAGGTCAGGTGGAATGAGGGTAGGATGGTGCTGGTTCAAATTAGCAAATATTGTAACGCTCGGAGACAACGGAAGTGTTCGCTATGTTAAAAGCCAATCCTGAAGAGTTTCAAATCTTTTAGAAGTGGCAAGAAAAATTTTATGTCACTAAACTATGCCAACTTTAAGAAGAAGAAGCTACATATATAGGTAAATGTATTTTATAGCATTTAATGCATAAAAAAAAATTAAAATGCCTGGCAAAGTTGAATCCCACAACGAGATTTTGATCGATTTTAGATGACAGAGATTTCAATTATTTGTGTAGTTATTTCCAATCTGCTTAAGATTACATTGTACATTTTGCCTTGTTTATTTATGTGGTGTTAAAATATATAAAAATTTAACAATATATAAGATACAAAGTGTACTTTGCTACGTCTTGCTGAAGTTCATTATGATTGCATTGATGAAAACTGAACAACAAAATCGGCTCAAAAATAGATAAACATTAGCTAAGTCTAGTACATTATGTCTCAACTTAAAATCAGGTTCAGTAATTTCTGAGTTTTACTAGCTTACACAATTTAACTTAACATTTATAATAGACACCCCATACTGTGGTGGAGCGTTAGCTAATTGCTAGCTCATTGGCAGTTTTGAGGATGTAACTATCAGTCATAATTGGGTAGATGACTGTATCGTAAATAAATGTCCACTGTCCACTTCATTAAAACTAATATCACGAAACATCTCGGAAAATACAACATAGCTTTTTATTATTATTAGGAATTTCAATCAAATAAATAGTGAAATATATTGTTCAGTTGAGTAGTCTAAAACAGTGACGTCACAATTTGGTATTTAGTACATTTTTTATACAAAATTGTCTTTTTGACAGATGATAAAAAGTAACTATTTTGACTAAGGTGTCATCTAACCCATTGAAAAATTTTTAAGGCTCGGTGAAATTTTGTCTTAATTAACTTAATGTAAGTAAATTTTTCACGATAAAATAAATGTTTTCTACAACAAAAACAAAATCGGTACTATAATTAAAAGAAAAACAGTTCTAGTTAATTATAATATCTATATAGATAGGAGTGCGTCGATAAAACTTGCGACAAATGACGATTTACGAGGCGAGCGAGGTGGCCGCGCGTCCCGGCGTCGCGCCGCGTGGAGCCGAGCTGCGGTCGCACGCCGCGGTTACTTTAGGACTCGCACACAGTGCGTGACGCTTTATTAAATAGCCAAAAGAAACCGACCAATCTGAGCCTGAACGTGTACGACCAATTTGTTAATAATAAAAATTATAAATCATCACTATCATCATCATCAACAGCCTTTTATAGTTCACTACTGGACATAGGCCTCTCCTTAGCAAGAAGGTTTTGGCCTACTATAGCAAGCTGGCCAGACGGGTTGGAATAGGGTTTGTTTCAAGTTTTCCTTCTCTTTGTAATGATGTAATCTTGCATACTTCGTTCGCTTACTCGCCTTCTACGACACCCGCGGGATGTAGTGGGGTGGTAACACTATGTATACTTAATCCGTCACCACACGGACAAAATTATAAATAGCTGTTTTTATTTATTTTTTTAACCTTCTTACTATAGAGTAGCCTATGTCCAGCAGTGGACTGTTAAAGATAATAATGATGAAGTTTTTGGATATTAAATAAATTATGTTCAAGATTCGATAGAATCAAAATAACATTCATGAAATCGTTTATTTACTTACGGAAGTACTAATCGTTCGTGTTGTCATGTAAGTAAATAATAAAATGCAGTCGGAAAATCTGTTCAAGGGTATGAAACGAAACAACTTATGACAATGTTTTCAAAAACTGAAAAAGTACGTTAACATACTTGTCTTTGGCTCCGCTATTTTTTTAATCCAAGAAACGTAAAAATGAACTGATTGAAAGGCTACGTGTGTAATGTATTTTTATTCCTATCCTAGCAACACTTGACTAACGTCAACCTATATTTCCCGCCTGCGTCACCTGTCAATTCGCTTTGCGCGGCTAACTCATGCTGTGGATGTGACTTTTTGTTTTCTTTTTTGATTTAAACTATTCTATTTAACTTGATACTGAACCTTGTAAAATTATATTTTCTATTGGGTATAGATCACTAAAGAACAATATTGTTATTTCAATCATAAATTCTCACTCAGGAACCCTTACAAAATGGTTGATGTCCTTTAAATCTGTATTTTTCAAAAAAACACAAGGTGTGGTCGTACGAGTGTGATCGTCTCAAGTGAAGCGGCGACGGAGAGCAGCTAAGCAGCTAAATAAAACGAAGATCATCAGCTTTCTACACCATCCAGGGGACATATAACGTTAAGCGACATTAAGTTATTTTTAGGTCTAGACTGTAATATCTACTACTACTTGTCCGTGTGGTAACGGATTAAGAACATATAGTGTTACCACCCCTATTCATCCCGTGGGTGGCGTAAAAGGCGACTAAGGGAACAAAGTATGCAAGACAACATCATTACAAAGAGAAGTAAAACTTGAAACAAACCCTATTCCAACCCGTCTGGCCAGCGTGGTATAGTGGGCCAAAACCTCCTTGCTAAGAAGAGGCCTATGTCCAGCAGTGGACTGTAAAAGTCTGTTGATAATGATATAATATCTACTGTCCTGTAAAGTATTAGTAAAAAAAAAAATATCCTACCACACCATAGAATTAGTATTGTTGGGAGTCTTAAGTAAAATAGTTTTTAGAAAATTGTAATCAGTGCAAATCTATACATATAATAAAATTAAAAGAAATCGATTTCTTGAATATAAATAATGAATGGGGTCTTTATTAAAGTAACAGAACTCAAAACAACACTTTTTAAGATTTTTGTCGATTTGTTTGTGCGTGCTTATCTCAGAAGTGGCTTGCCCGTTTTGAATGTGGTGATCTTTTTTTTCTTTTTTAATAATAATCGTTTATTTTCTCACCACAATATTCCATATATGTATACAAATATTATGCTTAGTAGGTAATACAATCTTTTATGTATTCTTTTAAACTTTATTTCTGTAATCAGTTGGTTGACAAATAAAAATATAACTTTTGAAAAAAAAAATAAGTTTAAAGATTCACACAATATATTTAATGATGAGAGAGTCATACTCAGGTATATCAGGTACATAGGTTAGGTCCAACCGAAACGATACTACGACCTCAAAGAAATTCAGCGAAAGGCATTGCTTTCCTTATTTTTCACCATTACTGGAGCCTGGGAAACAAGCCTTGGAGGAGCGGTTCATGAGCGTCGGTCGTCACAGTCGGCCGTTACAGCTAAAAGGCGCACATTTTTCCCAGAGTGATTGTTAGAAATGACATCTAACACTCACTCTGGGAAAAATTTTGAAACAAACGACAGGGTGTCTTTGTTTTTTAAGTCCATGAAATATAATGGAACAAAAAGAAACAGATAATAAAACATTAGATAAAATAATTGAAAAGATGCAATAAAATAATCAATGAAATGCACATCACTTTTAAACACAACAAACGTAAATGCGGAAGGGAGCAGCATCAGTCCCAAGCAAACTTGTCATTTAAATAATCTAAAACTGTATAGTAAGCCTTTTCATACAGGTTTTGTTGTATTAAGGACTTAAATTTGTTAATACTTAAGTCTTGAAGTTTGCTTCGCACGCTCTGACATCGGGCAAACTTGCTCGTTTTGTAATCTAGTCGTTGGCAACACGAGTTTATCTTTCTTTCTTGTGTTGTAATCATGTGCATTTGTGTGTGCATGTATTTCACAACATTTTGTGATTTTTCTTAAAATAATGCATTGAGATGCGACTGTCATGACATCAATTTTCTAAACTTATGCCTCAATGATCGCCTATTACTGTGATTGCACATTATGTGTCTCTTCTACAACACAAAGATACTTTGAATGTCAGCAGCATTTGTTAACAACAAAATACCATAGAACATTACACTTTAAAAATATCTAAAATACACCAATTCAGCTGTTCCTATATCTAAACCATCAACAATCCCTTAATGTGTAGGCCTCACTGCAATTTAGATTCTAGAGTTATACCCAAAAACTTGGTGAGGTCCACCAGATCCAACGTACTAGATTAGAAGTAGAAAGTACTATTCACATCATTACAAACCGATTATTGTCGTTCAAGTTTAACTCTGTACCATAAAAAATACACTAAAAAACTTTATTCATACGAACAAGGACAAAAATACAACAATTTATTAAGCAACACCACGCCAACTGTGAAAATATTCCGTCAAACAACCATTGCATCATTTAGAACGTAGTGAGTAATATCATATAACATATGACCAATATCCATTTAAACCCTATAAGTAGCTGCTAAATGACATAACAAAAACCGAATTGTGCGTAACTTGAAAGCAACACCTATTCAATCCATTCGTTGACCATTGATGAATGA
This sequence comes from Hypercompe scribonia, assembly GCA_949316085.1. Taxonomy (NCBI): domain Eukaryota; kingdom Metazoa; phylum Arthropoda; class Insecta; order Lepidoptera; family Erebidae; genus Hypercompe; species Hypercompe scribonia. Next base: position 17,041,307 of record OX438989.1, read on the forward strand.
GATAAAACCGTAGTTGAACTTAACAACATTTCAAGTACCATACTATTGTCCATAGACAGCACTCTTAAATAGCATTGACATCTGAAGGTGTTACCAAACCATAACGTGTCGAGAAGCCCGCGGCTAATGTCGTGACTGGCCGCTCAGGTTGGCATGACAATGGACTTGTTGCTTAAACACATCTGTTGTGCGGCTATTGTTTGTCCACGGGTTATAATATCTTTCAGTAAAAGCAGTTAAGAACAAGTGCTAGTCTTTGATGCAGTAGCATATGCTGGAATTATGCAGCTGTCAAACACATGCGCTTTGTACTGGTAAACGAGGATATTGTGTGTAGGTACATACGAATAAATTGGCTCACTACTAAATATGGGCATAGTTAGTTCACTTATAACACTTGAGGGACCATATAAATATATATACATAGACCAAAAAAAGTTCCAGTATTGGGTTATTTTACTATTCATTTCACTTGAATTACTTTTTGTAAAACTCATAACTATTATTATTATGAAGCTAAAATAATTATGACGCGTTGAAATAATACTGAGCACGTTTATTGGCAAAACTTAAAAAAAATATAATATAAGTTATTACAAAACAAAATGTGCTTAAAATTACACACGAACTCATATGCAACGTAGCATACATCAATTGCTTACGAAGTTTAGCGCCAGAATTGAATGATCATCAAAAGTTCAAAATCATCAGAACAACATTTTTGAAATATTAATACGTTCATTTACTCTTGAGGCTGACTGTACGTATCAATTATGATAGGGATTTAATACCATCGCGTAATAGGTGTTACATATCTTTGATTTTCCTGACGTTCGATCATTTGTACGCACCAAAATTAAAAAGTTAATACACATAAGCAAATCTTCTGTCACTGTGGATGCGACTTTAGGTCTCCTTGGATATGTTCCACTGTAAGTGTACGGAAAACATTACCGTACGTTACTGCGAACTTAATTGCTTGATTGAAATGAAGCACATTCCACGTCGGGAAGGGGTTCTGTATGGTGGACGGTTTAATGTAACTATTTATGGGTGCCAAAAGTGCGGTTACACATGCTAAGTGTTCCTCCAATTTATGAGTTCACATTCGTATTTATCTAATGGCGTTTAACAATTTACTAACCTCATTTTTATGTTTTTCAAGATACTAATGCGAACTTCTTGTATCCCATTTCATGTTCCTGTTCCTTGTTTTGTTGTAAATATTAGATTATTATGATAAAACTTGTAATGATAACATGTTAAGTAGGCGTTTCGCATATAAGATACTCTTTTTGTTCTAAAATATGAAAAAGAATTAAATAAGTGTAAAAGAACTTTAATAAAATTAAAATCTTTTTAGAAAAAATTGAATCGACGTCAAAAAAATAATAACAAAAGATACTAAAAATTAGGAAAAATATTACAAATCTTATTGACAAACTAAATTAAACGCAACCCGCAAGTTGTATGGAACAACAGGAAGGTGGTAGAAAGTTGATATTAAACCCAATGCATAATAAGTAATAAAGCAGTAATACTGAGGGTCTAGCTGGTTTTAATCTATGGTTTGCATCAGTTATATTCCATATTTTTCATGATGAATGTTTATAATCATCATCCAATAGCAGTCTACTACTGGAGATGCCACTTGATTCCATCTTCAGTTTCTCGCATACAACTCCTGCCACCCGTCTTGCGCAAATCATCACTTCACCTAGCCTGTGGACGTGCTACATTACCTTTGCTGAGAAACGGTCTCTACTCAAGAACACATTTACATCAACCTCAATTGGTTTTACAGCTAATATGACTATCTCTCTGCTACTTCAGCTTGCTAATCCTGTGGGATACGTTGAGTACCTTGGTTCTCTACCGGAAAACCCTGATACGATAGAGAAAGCGTAGCCCTTTCCATAGCACATTGAATGACTTTGAAGTTGTGGTCCAACCGTACCGTAAGTGTCCACATAGAACACATTGAAAACTTTCGTCTTTAGGCGTTGAGGAAACGATGGTGACAGGACCCGATGTAGCTTTCCAAATGTGTTTGGATTCCAACTCAATGTTATCTAATTTTAATCTCTTTTGGATAATCTTATCTCTTTTGTATAAACCACCAAACTCTGTAAATGTAACCTTTGGTGCCATATATACTCCAAAACCCAGCTTGCTCACGCGGCTAGAAGTGGTCAAGCTTTTGCATAGGACGGTTCGTGATGACTCTCGAGGACAGCTTAAAGACGTAGCTTAGAAAGGATATGGGTCGATATTTTTTAAACATGATCTGGTCTCCCTTTTTTAAGAACGAGATGATCACACGTCTTCTCCACGGTTCCAGAGTTCTCACTTTGTACAGAACAGTTAAAAGTTTATGGAACTCTCTTAATACCAGCTTACTTTCATCTTTTTGAAGCTCCATTGATGCAGGGGTGACAGTTGTCGTAGTGTGTGCAATACAATGCTACGATGACTGTCATGCCTTTTACGTCCCCAAGTGAGGCGTAAAAAAGCATCGTAATAGGCCGCCATAGTGTGGGTCACCATACTACATTGTCAGCATTCGCAATGACTATGGTGACTACAACTTTCGGATTCTATTCATGCTTTTCATCAGGCAGAGTAGAGTCACTTTGGCAGGCTCTCAAATAAAAAAAAAAGCTCTGTTGTAACGCCGTATCCTCCAAAAGCTTTTTCATTTTTTAGCTGTCCAAGAACCATCTTGTTTTCGTTAGTGTCGACTTCTGTCAGATTTTCGGTATAGAAAGTTACTTTACACTAAAAATGACAAAATATCGGAAATAAATATTTGCGGTAAAATTAGTGACAATAAAGTTAACCAATTTATTAATTACTGTTCATGCACAACAAACAACATAACAAACCTCCTTTCTCAGGAGAGGCTCACGTTCAGTGGTCTACTATTAAAATGGTTAAGCCCGACTGTTATCACTAACCTCCAGGGGACCCGTCTGCGCTTTTACCCCGAAATAAAAAAAATAATTAAAAATATTTAGAACTCTTTCATCAAACTACTTAATCAAGTGAAAAGAAAGAAAGCTGTTAACAAAATTACTAACTGTAAAAAGTCTAATCCTTTTTCATTAGAAAGCTTTCAAAACACGCAAAAAACCGGTGTCCACTAAAGTGAATGCTAAATTTCGTTTACCAACCGTAACTCATCCACGAAAAAACAGCTCATCTACAAAATGGAATTGGAATAAGTTCCGATTCTTCGATTCCAATTCCAAAACGAATCCATTTTGATATTTATTGGATATTCCGATTAATCTTTAATCTGCCCTCTTGTGATCCGTTTTAAAACACGCTTATGAGTTTATTTGACATAAGATTTTCAACTCTATAGCTATGTGAATAAGACTGGTTTTAAGTTAATGTGCATTGGATTAAGGTAGTAAAAGTGGGAAATATTTATGAGCTTTCGAAGGAAATTCTTTTTGAATGTTTGCATTTATGAAAATATGCTCGAATGAAAGAGGGCGCGCATACAGGATGCTTTAATTAAGTCACTTACATTAATAATTAATTGTACCTAATAATTATTCTTTAAGTCTTCTGATTTTTTGTAGTATATCAGTCATCCAAGACTTAAATGGAACTGGACTGGTCATATAATGAGAACACCTCATGCAAAAAAAAAATGAACGAAGGAGGTTATGGACTGGTACCCTAGAAATGGGAAAGGACGAAAAGGACGTCAAATCAAAAGATGGGAGGATGATCTGCCAAAAGGGTGGAGAAGGATAGTTCGAGATAGAGATAAATGGAAGGAACTGGGGGAGGCCTATGTCGGAAGACACCCTGACTAAGTGGTTGTTAAAAGAAAGAAAAAATTAATATGTACTCGTATAATTAAGAAGTAAGATTAAGTATAATATTTTATAAGTGGTATGTAAGTTGAAATTTGTTGGTCAGCGAATAAAGGCCTTTATTTTTATTATTATTATTAATAATTCTTCAATAGCCTTTAATAGTTAATTGCTGGACAAAGGCCGCTCATTGGAAAGGAGGTTTCAGCCCACTATATCACGCTCGCTAGACGGTTAGTACTTAATAAGGAAATTTATAAATATTCTAAAAGCCTGAAAAGATTATATTATAATAAGCGTATTATTAACACAGTCTTCTTGTTGTACCGTTCCGTAAGTATCGGTAGTTGAAATATTTAAAAAATTGTATGTATTCTATTGGAACAGAAACAACCCGACTGTTACACCCGACTGTTACACATACATAGACGCTTGACTCTAAAACGGAAAAGTGAAAAAGTCTATAAAATTATATAAATACTAAATGTATTTAATTACTTACCATGTTGCTAAATGTCTGTCCTTATTGTAATGTAAGTTGTAACTGGTGATTGACCTATTGCAATCAATTGAAGATTTAAGATATTAAATGCAAAATTCTTAGAACAGTGAAAGGAAAAGTATATAAGAAGGAGTATTTTCTAGGTAGTAGAGCCACGCCGATTTCAGCACGAGCGGGTCGACTCGACCGGGGCAGTACTACCCTCCCACAGAAGACCAACCTAAAGCGACAACACGGATGCTGTCGCTTTTCGTTGGTTACTTTGAGACTGGAGGCTCATTGATGCAGGGGTGACAGTTATCGTGGTTACTGTGTAAGCCTTACACTGTCACAATGACTGTCATGCCTTTTACGTCCCCAAGTGGGGTGTGAAAAAGCATCTACAAGGCCACCATAGTCGCCGTACTGCGTTGTCAGCATTTGCAATGAGTATTTTGACCACAACTGTTGGATTCTATTCATGCTTTCCATCAGGGAGAGTAGAGTCACTTTGGTAGGCTCTTAAGATAGAAAAAAAGAACAATAATAAGAAAAATTGGGAATGTAATCAAAGGCTGAAACAATTCTTGGTCCATGATTGGTTGGAAAGTCCAGGCTTCATTTAATTTTATTGTTTTATGGTATAAGGGGGCAAATGAACAGATGGGTCACCTGATGGTAAGTGATTACCACCGCACATGGAAACTTACAACTCAAGAACTTACAACTGTGTTGCCGTCCTAAGACTCCCTGTCTCTTGGGACAGAGAAAGAGAGAATTTAGCGCCGGTAACCTCAGTCACTCGGTGAAAAGCAACGAAAACCTAGAACCTTTACATACCTGGAGGTAGGTTGTTCCGTTATTATATTAAAAAAAAATAAAAAAAAAATTGTTTGCCGTCGTATTTTTGTAAGAACAGTATCATTCCGGCCAAGCCGGCCCATTGGTACCGAAGCATGCCCTTGCCATAGTAAACCTAAGCCTCATTTAAAAATAATATTATATTTAACAACAACCTGTAGACACGGGTATCGAAGGGCAATTTGCAGAATTTGACGGCGGCTAATAACGACGCTCACTTCCGTGTCCCACTCTAATTGTGATCGTTGCCAAATGAATCGAACCCATGTCTTTCACTACTCGAAGTTCTGTAAATTAAGAAAACAAAAATAATAAACTTCTAAAAACCTCTTTTTTTAAAGAAAACCACTATTTAACCAATACTTTAAGTGATATCCTCTTTTGACTAGCTTTTGTTTTTTTGCGCATTTTAGGTATTATCTTCAATATTTACAAGTTGATAACAATAATTGTTTGTTTAATAGAGTAAACCATTGATGCAGAGGTGACAGTTATTACGATAACCCAAGCGGGGTGTGAAAAAGCATCTCACAAGGTCGCCATTGTGTATGTCACCGTACTGCATTGTCTGCATTTTCAATGAGTATGGTGACTACAACTCTTTGGATTCTATTCATGCTTTCCATCAGGCAAAGTAGAGTCTTTTGGCAGGCTCTTAATATAGAAAAAAAGTAAGTACACAATTTGGCTAGTGCGTGGGTAAATAATAAGCAAAGCTTAACTAATTATGGTAGGTAGTGAAACTTTTTAAAACTTATAAATCAACGCAATACAAAGATATAATTATTTTTGAAAACATTATATATAGATATAGTTACAATTTCCAAGTGACAACTGTGTAATTCTAAAATCTGACACAATCCAGGTTCATTTTCAATCAAAGCGGACAATACACTATACAATACATCCGAATTCATACCATCTATCAGAAAATTATCGAATGATTAAGGTTCACCCTATAAACATAATCCATTTATATTCATCTCAAAAGGCACCACCAGAAATGTACCCACGTACTAATTACCGTACAATGGGTGACAATCACCGCTAGTGAAGGTATTTGCCAATTTTTTCCTTTCCTAATTAAGCGGGGTCTGGGGGCGCGCCGAGTGTTCCTGGCGGCGCGTAAATCATCCGGACTTATTAAAAGAATTCTCTCAAAATCGAACCTCTTTAAGATTCCAACCTCCTTCTTTTCACTTTGAAGGAAATTAGACTTTAGGAACTCACTGTTATAGTTGAACTTTCAATGGATTGAAATCGTAGAATCATCCCGTACGTTCGTGTATAAAGATTTGCCATTTGAAAAGTAATGCTTTTTAATATAAGAACTCAGGTCGCGACTGTGAATGATTTTCTCTGTATTAAATATCCAATTGGATTTATGACTTATTTTTAGGGCTGTGGAAGTGGGGAAAATTATATTTTTTTTCGTTGGCAATGTCGTAAATTTTTATGTCGATAGCTGTTAAAATGAATGTGAATTAAGTGAGGCTTCGCAAGTTTGTATTACAGAAACGTTTGATTAAATAAAAAGATTTGTTTGTTTTTAGTAGCAAGCTCTTTATAAATTGGATGAATATAAAAATAGTATCTAAACATCCAATATTCGTCGAAGGTAAACTCTCAAACGTTCATATTTTCTTTTGTTTCGTGACATCACGAAGCATATCACTAACCACAACCAGACTAACAATGGCTACGTAAGTAGGTATTAGACGTTAAAATTGGGTCGAACTTCCACAAATAAATACAAAATACAATACCTCGTCAGGTGATTGTTCATTATCACGAATATAGTGAGGTAAGATGGTTCTAAAACTTCCTATTTGCTCCAATTTAATAATGTTAATTACCAACAGAGTTGCTAAACTTTATTTGTGTCACAAATCCTGGCTTACCAACAAGCATATTTTATGATACACATATTAGACAAATCTTTGATCATATGTCGATACGTGAATAGAACATCGAAATCCAAACAAATATCAACAGATTTATTTAAAAACAATAATAACATCTCAATTCATCATCAAATAAGACTTATACAGCACATTACAGCATCAAAGCCTGAGTACATTGGCAATGACAACATCGTACCGATAGGACACACGCCGGGGGCAGTTGTTAGTGGTTAGCGAATAATACAAGGTCCCCGGTTTGATTTCGTGTGCTACTCGCGCTGAAATCAAAACATGCAGGTAAGAATATATCAAATATCCCCTACTGTAGGGTGACTATAGTTTGAAACTATTTTGAGAATTATGTTAGCGAATAACATTTTAACTTTCAAGAAAATTTTATTGAAAAATATGAGTTTGAGACTACTTCTGCGACACAGTTTTGGGTGTCAATAGTATATTATTTTCAGCTCGTATGTTTGGACATGTAGAGAGGCAGTGTTGTGCCTGTGGTGCTTTCATGAATCGTAATATATAAATAAAGTTGAGTTTTTTATGGTAAAAATGCATTTTTAAGTTGACTCAACAGGTTAGTTCTACATCCTAGAACTAAACCAGGTAGCTGAATATGAACCAAGCAGAAAACCAAAACCAATTTATACTTACACTAATGTTACTCATACTAAAATATTGTATAAAGCTGATTATGAACGATTTTCTAGTGAAAAACTTATCTCATTTATGAAATTATCTCCTTGTCACCCCATTTTCTACATCCAAACGGCCTCGTTCTAAATAAAAACATTGCTCCCAAATCGCTTCTATTTCCCAGCATCTGTATCTAAAGCCACTAATCATTTGCCCCTCTAATCCCACACATGCACCCTTATAGCGTTCAAAATAGAGTTCAAATTATATATTTTTAAGGATAGAATTAAATTTGCAGTGTTATAGGTATGAGATTGCAAGGAGTCGCGTGTGTGGCAACATTAAGGCGAATAAAATTTAAATATGGCAACACTCGCTCGCGCTATAAAAGAAACAAAATAACATAAAGAGGAATAAAAATATAATATAATATAGAAATGGTTTAGGTGTTCGCTCCACCTGCCGGCAACGCGTGGATTATTATATCAATAATATAGTCACTACACGTCTTTTATGTCTGTTTCTGTTTATCAAACTCAGGTAATAAAGCAATATTGTAATATTAAATAATCACTTGCCTTTACACAGAATATAGTCCACCCAAATATGATGCGATTAAATACGCCTTGTCTACTTCTCTATCTATTTATATGTACGGATGATATTTTGCCTTTTTCTTCCTTCTTGGTTTCTAATTAAAACAAAAATCTCGCTAGAATTTGTACTAATAACGTGTAATATCTGACCTTTTACCTACTGTCTTACTTACAACTCTAGCACCATTCACGTTCATTGATGAAATCAATCAAATCATTACATTAGATTTCTTTTTACCCATCATAAGGCACATCTCTGTCAAGAACATATCGTTTCACATTAAAAGATGAGCGAACCTTACAGTAGTCACATCTGATATCTCATCTACCATCTGATGGAGAGTTCCACAACTCTAGCTACTTCGTTAGATACTCTCACTGGTCAAACTCCAGTCGTGCGTTTCCTCAGTCTTCTGTTACTTGTTTCCGTCCCTCTTAAGGAAATCAATTCCATAGATTAATGAAGAATATCAGGAAGGATATTATACCTGAACAATTATTTATATAAGAGTAGTAAATACATGAAAATATCGATGTAAAAGGAAAAAACTTTCAAAACTAGTCGAAATTAGTAAAGCTAGTATAAGATTATGAAGACGTTTCGCTTGCTTAATGTTCAATAGTTCAATGTTCAAAATCTTTTAAATACAACACTAATCCTATATCGTGATACAGGATTAGTAGTTGTATTGTAGTTCATTACATTCATACGTTTCGTTCATACTTCGTAGTTAGATATGTCTTCGCTAGATGGCGCTGTTATATATATTTTCGTTTGTTGAATCACCACAATACCCAATACCATTTAAACATAAATAAATTAATGTGCTTTTTTGCTTTTACTTAATTAAACAGTATTTTGTTCATAATCTTTTGTAGACTTGTTCAGTCGCTAACAGGTTATTTTTATCAAAGAATAAAATGGTGCTATTTTTGGAATCTATGCTTGTAGGTGTGTTTGTATGCCTGTATTTATTTCTGTAGCGTTTTCTGCAGTCTAAGCGTTTTGATGGATTATGGCGTTTCTGGTATCCATGGTAGTACTATGCATGGTATACTCAACATGTTATCATCATCATCATCATTAACAGCCTTTTACAGTCCACTGCTGGACATAGGCCTCTCCTTAGCAAGGAGATTTTGGCCTACTATACCACGCTGGCCAGACGGGTTGGAATAGGGTTTGTTTCAAGTTTTGCTTCTCTTTGTTATGATGTTGTCTTGTATACTTTGTTCCCTTAGTCGCCTTTTACGTTTTTTTCAGTTAGCACACGGACATGTTATATGAAAATTATAAAATTACAATTATATGTTTAAAATTTATTAGTGAGTAAACATTTCCCGCAGACAACTGAAAAATTTATTGAAAAAACCAGGACCAGCACCGTTAATGAAACTTACCATTAAAAATGTCGTCACAATTGAATTCTCATTATTTTGGTTAAAAATCATTATTATTGTAACATTAAAACCACACTTTCAACGTTCTAATGCTGTCTTTATTACTTTGTCAACTTCAAATCAATATGCTACGCTGTACCAATCAAACGAAATACGTCATAACCGAGCCCTATGCTCGCACAAACACACAAACACACGTACAGGAGGTAAAGTAAATATTTTTGCACGTTACAAGCAACATTTGGTGGTAGTCGTATATTCAAATGAGCACCAATAACAACATTTACGGCCGCACATAAAACTACAATCGAACCGTACGAATAAATATCAGACCTCTGTAACTTATAACAGGAGGTACACTGATCTATTGCAGCCGCTGGAAATGTCACTTTTATCTCACTCTGACTCTCTCCATCACATACAGTTCTAATGGTCGATATCACGCCAGCTTCTTTAGTGACCTGACCGACTAAAAGAGAGATTTTGCGTCCCCAAGTGGAGTGTGAAAAAGCATCTCGCTAGGCCACGATAGTGTGGGTCACCATACTGCATTGTCTGCATTTGCAATGAGTATGGTGACCACAACTCTTGGATTCTATTCATGCTTTCCATCAGGCAGAGTAGAGTCACTGTGGTAGGCTCTTAATATATTATGAAAAAAAAAATTTAGAACCAGAAACTTTTTGTATGAAGTATGAGCAGATAAGCAGGTGTTCCATCTAATGGAAGGACTGCCACATCGTAGGTTTTTGAGTTGAGTGTACACTTTTTTGCTTAAAGGCTTGAAGATCGTTTGGCTTCTTCTTGTAAATGCCTTTGGTTTACACTAGTAAATAGTCTATGTACAGTGGCGTTCAAAGGCATAATCAGGGACGGAGGAGGCGGTTGGAGTGCGTTGAGCTTCTGTAATCTTACTCATCGGATGTAAACTAACGAGAGAATGTCTGAGCAGTTGTTTTATGTCGGTCCGATGTGTTACTGCGGCCCACACGTGCTGAAGTATGACTGTCCCATAGTCAGCGCGAAGCTATTTTGTGTACTTCTTGTTCAACATATATCTGTTCAGTAATTTTGAACTGATGTCAGTCGCCGTCAACACGGCGGAACCACTCGTGTGCAGTGGACGATGAGAGTCTGTCGGCGTGTGCGTTTCTACCTAACAAATCTTACTTACGGTAGCACGTGGCTTGGCTTCGGTCTGTCGGTATAGTAGCCAAATTCTTTTCTAGTGTCGTGATAGTGTCCACGTCAGAATCATTAGCTAAGACAACCTCCCTGCGGGTGTACATCGTTTCAGCCTTGTGCCAACGATATAGCAGCCAATTCCTTTTCGTGTCATTGAAAGTGTCCAAGCTCACGTCGTAATTAGTGCCAGATAACTTGCCCACGTTCTTTAGCGACGGGCCGTAGGTATAGTGGTAACTTCTTCTCGTGTCGCGATATTGCTCACGTCGGAATCAATCAATCGTCGTGTAATCAACCGTTGGTGTGCGGCAAGGAAAAACAATAATCGTAGACTACCACACAGATCTGGTAGCAGAGCGTGGTTTTCAATATCCCTTTCGTAAATAACTACCCCATCCTGTATACATAAGTCTGTGTCAAGGTTATAATAATACAAGCCATAACGCGGGGTTATGCGTTAGCTCGTAACAACGAAACAACCGGACCGAGGTTAATTCCGCACCTGTACTTCGATCCCGCTACTCGCTACCTACACACAGCACTTAATCGCGGACCATCACTATGTACCCATATTTATGTTATTGTTTCTACGACTTTTGGCTTTGTGGCCTTTGAAGTCTTACGAAAGCGTTGAGAATGCAATAGTTCTTATCCATATAAATATTGCAAAACTAAAGAATTTCTTTGCTTCTCAAGAAACTCAAGAGGTGCAAATACGATTTGAAAAATATTTTAACAATAAGAGCGAAAAAGGTAGTCCAGATAGGTAAAAAATATTCCTATTGAGAGACGAAGACGAAATTGCAAGAGTCAACTAGATATTATACAGAAGAAAGAACGCAAGGAAGAGAGTCTAAGGAATACAACCACCCCTAGACGGAAAATAGAACTAAAAGTCTCGGTTCAAAAATCCTGTAATCCTTGAATAGAGACGTCATGCGGCCTGTGTTGTTAAAAAAATGACTAAAAATATTTTAAGAAGAAAGAAGAGGAAAGCATCAAGAAAGGACTCAAAGGTTTTAGTAAGTAAGCCGACAACACAATTATTGGATCAAAAACATCTCTGGCATAACAGACACTTACCAAATAGACAAACAATGCAATCGAGTAATAAATTACTGATACACTTAAGGACACTTAATGCTCCTCACCAGAACATGTTACTACTTGTTACTAACTTGTTTTCACAAGTTTTTGTTGTTAGTACCTCATGTTTGCCTCCCATTCCCCCAGGGGAGGACAAGTATAACTCCATAGCTAGTTTGTTACTGATGTTTAGTAATGTTACGCGTGTATTTTAGTCGGTATTTTAAATTAAGTTTAAACAAGATTATGGTATATCTAAGTCTTATTGTTTTAGAAAAATAAGATATTCGACTAAGATACTCTATAAGAACGATAATTCGCTGCACTCTTTACTTCTATTACCACAATTAGTAGGTAGTAGAGAAACACTGATTTCAGCACGAGCGGGCCGGCTCGACCGGGGCAGTACTACCTTCCCACAGGAGACCAGCCTAAAACACCAGCATCCGTGTTGTCGTGTTTCGTTGGTGAGGGTGAGACCGGAGGCCCATTGATGCAGGGGTTACAGTTACCGTGGTAACTGTGTAAGCCTTACACTGTCACAATGACTGTCATGCCTTTTACGTCCCCAAGCGGGGTGTGACAAAGCATCTCACAAGACCACCATAGTGTGGGTCACCATACTGCATTGTTTGCATTTGTAATGAGTGTGGTGATCGCAACTCTTGGATTCTATTCATGCTTTCCATCAGGCAGAGTAGAGTCACTTTGGCAGGCTCTTAATATAGAAAAAAAAATACATTTAAACATCAACAAAAGTGACCACATAATGTATGCCTTGTGTTAAGCTGTTCCTATCTTCAAACAATGACTATTCATTAAGCTGACCAAACCATATCATATTTCAGTGTTAATCTAATACACCTAGTCTCTCTAGATTAGTGTTGAAAAGTTATAATTTTGTTTTTCGTACACAATGCTACTAAATACAATATTCAGCATCGGTATCTAACACTCTCTTACTGCACCCAACTTATATTATTGATTGTAAACAGATGACAGAAGATGGACTATCAACATTCCCCCCATTATGAAGCACATGTAATCTATTCGTGGAATAAGGAGCACGTGTAAGCGAGGGAGAAATGTCTTGTAATACTTCATAAGCTTGTAATGAACCTTAGTAAGAAGTCTTCGTTTGAAATGAAACAAGTTTTAAGATGGCATAAGTACATAGAGCCTTGTTGGAATAGGTGCTACAGTTATTTATGTGTGACGAAAGTTCATAAAGAGACATATAGGCAGTTATATATTAGTGTAGATATCAGTGATTATCAGTGGTTTTAGTCGGTCCGATTCCGACACACCACCCCGCCGTAAGCCCCGGTAGGGTGACGGCTCGAGGGGGTTTCCACACGACAAAAAAAAAAAAAAAAAAAAAAAAACAAAACAAAAGATATCAGTGATTAATCGAAATTATAATATAGAGAGTTTTTATCATCATCGTCGACGGTCTTTAGTAGTCTACTGCTGGATAGTCACCTCTGTTTAGAAAGTTTTAAAATACGATAAATATGCAACAGTTACTTTATTTACCATAATATAATTACGTTGACTAAAGAAAAATAATATGCCTAATTATAACCTTTTACTTACTAATTTAACGTAACATGTTTTACACACCTTTGATTTGACTGACCACTGGCCGTGATAATTATTTACGTTGGCACGTGAAAGGAGTCCACTCTTTGCTTTGAGTCCTCTGTTCTCTACGTAAGAGCCCATAGATAAACTGACAAAGGAAAACAGTCTGTTGTTTTTTTTTCTATATTAAAAGCCTGCCAAAGTGACTCTACTCTGCCTGATGGCAAGCATGAATAGAATCCAAGAGGTAAGGCTTACACAGTTACCACGATAACTGTCACCCCTGTATCAATAGGCCTCCGGTCTCACACTCACCAACGAAGCACGACAACACGGATGCTGGCTAGGTTGGTCTTCTGTGGGAGGGTAGTACTGCCCCGGTCGAGCCCGCCTACTCGTGCTGAAATCAGCGTGGTTCTACTACCTATTACCTGTTGTTACCAGGATGCTTTAATAACACTTGTAAACATCTCTCCCTTTTTAGATCCTAATTTAAAAAAATAGCATAGCTTATCAATGGTTATGAGGCACTATTGTTACAATACTAATGCCAAACAAAACTAAACCCTTTTAAATTGGCTTTCCTGTGGGGATCAACATTAAATATTTCAGATACAAACCCCATTTATTCTGCGTAACTAGATATAGCTACATATTAACCATAATCAAAAGCTATGGTTTAATATTTCAAACATGGTGTTTACAAACAACGCTTCAACCTTTCGAGCATCATTGAGCGTTGCCGCCGCCGCGTGCTCGCCACGCGACTGACACGCGGCCCGCACGCGAACACGACGCGTGACAAACGGGCCCACGCGATTGCGTGGTGTGAAAATGCAATACTTGTAATTATGTTTGGGATTACACGTATGATTGATGTTGACAAATTTATTAGTCGCTATCGACTTGTTAACGTTATTTGGAACGTTCATATCTTGTTAGTACATTATTAAGTCTCGTTTTTTTATACTAGAGTCTGGTGATTTGAGAGTAACCGTTAAATATATTTATTTATACATCATGCACTTTATGTACATAGGTGGACTTAATGCCTAAGGCATTCTAGAGAATGCCAAAGGTTGACTGGTAGACCAGTCAACCTTTGGCTGATGCAGAGAAAATAGAAAGTAGGTGCGTTTCAGGTGTTGAATGAAAGAAGTAGACATATACAAACTTATCATATACCTACTAAAATTTGTAGAAATACGCAAATACATACATATACATACTTAAGTTGATATAAATCTATATACATACATACACAAATAAATATCATAACAAGTATAAGATGATAATCATGTATTGGTTGATTCTGCCAGCTGTTTCAGTAAATACTGCTTCACTTTTTTCTTAAATGAAAATATCTACATATACACACCTTGTACCTAGTATACACTAGTCAGACGCGTTGACTTTTTTTATAATAGTCTACCAAAGTACTTCTACTCTCCAAGACTGGTGGTCGTCATACTCATTACGAATGCAAGCAATGCAGTGTAGCGACCCACGCTATGGCGGCCTGGGTACAGAGTTTATTTCAAGTTTCTTTTCTCATTGCAGTGAAGTTGTCCTTTCTACGAAGAGGCCTGTGGCCAGCAGTGGACTGCTGAAGGCTGTTGACGATGATGACGATGATGTACTATCAGTTTTCATTGTTTTTATTTTACCAAATATTACTATTACCAAATTTTATATTATATTACCAAAACAATTGATAATGCGACGTATTTGTATATTTTCTACCTATAAAAATATATTTGTAAATGTAATTAAAATAATATAAGAATATCCTTATACACCTCACACCTGGCCGACTGATCTCAAACCAACCTGTGCTATGGTAATTAGACTACTGACATATATACTCAGATATTTCTAAATACACACATATTATAGATAAAATGGACCCAGACGTAGACAAAGGATTGTGATTATTACATAAAGATTTGTCCTGGGTGACAATTGAACACAGATATTTATTAAGTGATTTTCTAGGTAGTAGAGCCACGCTGATTTCAGCACGACAGGCCGGCTCGACCGAGGCAGTACTACCCTCCCACAGAAGACCAACCTAAAGCGACAGCATCCGTGTTGTCGTGTTTTGTTGTTGAGTGTGAGACCGAAGGCCCATCGATACAAGGGTGACAGTTATCGTGGTAACTGTGTAAACCTTACACTGTCATAATGACTGTCATACCTTTTACGTCCCCAAGCTGGGTGTGTGAAAAAGCATCTCACAAGGCCGCCATAGTGTGGGTCACCATACTGCATTATCTGTATTTGCAATGATTATGGTGACCACAACTCTAGGATTCTATTCATACTTTCCATCAGGGAGAGTAGAGTCATTTTGGCAGGCTCTTAAGATAGAAAAAAAAATATATAAATTTCAAAAAGCAAACAGCAGTCAGCTTTAGTATTATAAAGCTTCACTTGTTTTAAAATTCGTTTTGAACCTGGAGAACCTGAAGGGTATATATCTCTGGGTCATTTTCCCAAGAATGATAAATTAAGTGTAAATTTGAACGAATAACACCTAATCACCATTTCTTACAAACCATACATCAACAAACATACAACACAAACATGAAATATCTTTGATATTTGTTGTTTAACATTAGCAAAAGAATCAAAGCATTATAAGATTGAATTTATACACGCCGGGGGCGCGGTGACAATGGCGGTCTCGTACGGATAGTCGCATGCACGTCCGGAAAGAGCCAACACCAGTCACACTTCAGGAACTTCGCCCTTTTACAATTTTCCTCGCGTTACTTTACGCTGACCGGTAGTTTGAGATAACGATAGTGTGGACATGACCTTCAATAAATGTCTAATAAAAATATTAATACCTAATCTAAAATATATATAATTATATTTGTTATATATATATATATATATATATATATATATATATATATAATTATAATTCAAATTTCGTTGGTTTTCAACGACAGAGTGATGTTATCGAGGCCACAACTAACACCCCTCCTTAATTTTACCCCTCCTCCTTAAATGTCATTGTGAGAGTTGTGTTAAAGGTGTCCATAGGTGGCAGCACTCACTTGTCATCATATGACCAGACTGTTTGTTTGTTTTATGACCTATGTTGTTGAATAACAAAGCAGACATGCTATAGTGTTCATTTGTCAAGGCCAGTCCACTGTAGAAAATAAGCATCTCCTTAGAAAGGAGATTTTGGTCTACTAAATCATACTGGTCAGATGAGTGGACAATACGGTTTGGAGTTACTATATTTTTGTTACTCCACAACATATTTTTATCTGATGCATCTACCACTTGAATGGTCAAATTAAACACAGTATGTATTCAATATGGATTGACTGTTCAGGAGGTACCAATATTCACAGTATTTTGTCTCCAAGAGCTTGAATTAAATGTTTATTAATCAGAGGGACCACTTAACATTTTTGTGTACCCAACTTTGTGTATAAAAAGTGACGTCGTCAAAAACAGTGTTGCCACATGAACGCTACAAGAGTTTGCTTCAAGTTGTCCTTGTTTTCGCAGAGATGTTGTTCTGTATAGTTTACTTACTTAGTCACCTCTTAAGACGCGTGGGATGTATAGGGACGATGACATTTTAATGCGGTAATAACACGTAATGAGCAATTATAAAAGCTATTAATCAACAAGTAGCGGATTCATGATTAACGTGGCTATCAACATAGCACGATAACATGGTCAGTGATAGTCATGTCTCATTTGGTGATTCAGCTACTCTTTGACCTAGTGTTACGATATAAATTTGGTTGGCCTAGTGGCTTAAACGGTCGCCACACCGCTCTCTACTGCGCTGGGTGTTATGGGTTCAAATCTTCTACCTGGGACAACACTTTGTGTACTCCACAAATTGTTATTCTGAGCTTAGGTGTTCTTTGCGCCCGTTTCTTATATGTTTGTAAAGTACCCCGCGACACAGGATTAATCCAAGTGCGGGTCTTGTCTTTTTTTAAAAAGAAAAAGAAAATAGACCAAAGACATGAGGATCTGGGATAGTTGTGAGGATTTTCTTGTCTCTGAAACACGGTTTACGCTAGTGAATACCCTGAATTTGTTAAGTTGTCAAAACACACATACAGTACAAGTATAGCAGTGTCTTAGAACCCAGATTTAGCCGTGTAACCTAAAAACTAACCGCAAATAAAACGAAGCATAGAAAAAAACACTTCATCTATATATCCGTCAGACACAATTTAATATCATCACTTTCCCGTTATGAACATTGTAACCCAATAACAATACAGACATGAGACAATAAAGACAATAACACAGGCTACATCACACAATCAAAAAATATCCGAACGAATAAAATAAATACCGGCCATGTCCACAATATCGTTACTCGATATTCTATTGATATTCAATTCGGAATCGCGCGGAGAAAGATCGCCTCGGGACACCGGCCAATTGAATTTGAAAACGGAACATCGAACGCGCCCTCTCTTCCTCCGCGCTCCACCCTCCACCCACCACCGTACAATCGCGATGCCACGCTATGTGTTCCATGATATTCGACTTTGTTGAGACTTTAATTACTTCAAATTTTATTTCATTATTATCGTCACTAGCCAACCACAACCTGCAATCAGGATGGTTTGCTAAAAAAAGACAAATCTAGATAAGAAATAAATATTGATTTGGTGTGTTATGGAGAAGAATGGAAGAAGAACCTAAATATATTTGGGCAAAATGGACAAAATAAATACCTCCAATTTGATTTTGGTAGCTTAAAGTAAACCCTGTTATAATCATGTTTTACCGTGATACTATCATTTATATCACCATTGTTATGTACC
The DNA here is from genome assembly GCA_949316085.1 of Hypercompe scribonia. Taxonomy (NCBI): domain Eukaryota; kingdom Metazoa; phylum Arthropoda; class Insecta; order Lepidoptera; family Erebidae; genus Hypercompe; species Hypercompe scribonia. Next base: position 17,059,700 of record OX438989.1, read on the forward strand.
TATGTGTAATTTATATTAATTGCAAATGTACATAGTAATAATAATCATTGATCTGTGCAGTATACTTTAATAATTTATTATATTAATATTTGTATTTTTGTACTTATGAAAGGCATATATATCATTAATTGCTACATATATATTTGATAAATGTTAAAAAGAAACTAATTTTATTGGAGATCAAAATAAGTAAAAATTTTTTTCAACAACCTTTTACAGTCCACTGCTGGACATAGGCCTTTCCTTAGCAAGGAGGTTTTGGCCTACTATACCACGCTGGCCAGACGGGTTGGAATAGGATTTGTTTCCAGTTTTCCTTCTCTTTGTAATGATATTTTCCTGAATAGTTTCTTCCCTTAGTCACCTTTTACGACACCCACGGGATGGATAGGGGTGGTAACACTATGTATACTTAATCGGTCACCACACGGATAGTAATATAAGTAAAATAGTACAAAGTAAATATTTAATATCAAAGAATAATGGTCACCGTACCCGCCGTGTGCCCAACGCGGCTATCTCCCCGCCGATAGACAACAGTTTTATTGTTTTTATATTTATTTATCAGACGGCCTTTAGCGTTATCCCCGCGTACTGCGTAGTTAGCCACGTAGCAACTAGCGTAGTCTTGTAGCGCTACGACGTAGCAAAGGACAATGAGGGGCAATACCGATGACATTATGAAGACATGACCAAATGTCCATGTGATATATTATGATATATATTTTTAGTTTTAATAAAAATATTTAAACTAAATACCAATGACAATACATAAATATGAAAAAAGTAAGCGTGAGAATACTTGAACCTTTCTTTTAAAAGTCTAGGCCACATTTTTTTTAAACATACCAAAAGGTCATATAGAAGCTACCAATAATGCATTACGTGAAAGAATACTCTAGTTATCTTCTTGGCACAGGTGTATTAAACTACTTTCGGGTAAATAGAAATGGATCCGACGTTTATACATGGAAGTGTCAAATATCTCTGTAAACTCCTTGGATTACAAGTATATGTATGTATAAGTATATACTTAGTCTGGCCATAAATACTGTTACACTTAATTATAAAAAAATATTACATTTGAATTTCGAATCTGTCATTTTTATACGATTGTTCATTGTGTTTTCTCATTTTGGCGCCAATACATTGTAAAATATTTTGCGATATTAAAATGGTGTGGGGTGATAAAGAGAACCGAATCGCTGTGATAGCATTACACAAAGTAGGTATGGAGCCAAATGCAATTTTTAAAACTCTCCATACACTTGGTATTAGTAAAATGTTTGTGTACCGGGCTATTAATAGGTACAATGAGACCTCCTCTGTTTGTGACAGAAAAAGATCTGGCCGTCCACGTAGTGTTCGTACGAAAAAGGTGGTCAAAGCAGTAAGGGAAAGAATTCGAAGAAATCCTGTCCGAAAGCAAAAGATTTTATCTCGGGAAATGAAGATAGCACCTAGAACCATGTCGCGTATTTTAAAAGATGACTTAGGACTTGCAGCCTATAAGAGACGCACTGGCCATTTCTTAACTGATAATTTAAAGAAGAATAGGGTGGTAAAATCGAAACAACTACTGAAGCGGTACGCAAAGGGAGGTCACAGAAAAATTTTGTTTACGGATGAGAAAATTTTTACAATTGAGCAACATTTTAACAAACAAAATGACCGTATTTATGCTCAAAGCTCTAAGGAAGCTTCCCAATTAGTCGACAGAGTGCAACGTGGACATTATCCGACTTCAGTGATGGTTTGGTGGGGTGTTAGCTATGAAGGAGTGACTGAGCCATATTTTTGTGAAAAAGGTATCAAAACATCGGCACAAGTGTATCAAGATACCATTCTTGAGAAGGTAGTTAAGCCCCTTAACATCACCATGTTCAATAACCAAGTATGGTCCTTCCAGCAAGACTCGGCGCCGGGTCATAAAGCTCGGTCCACGCAGTCTTGGTTGGAATCGAACGTTTCGGACTTCATCAGAGCTGAAGACTGGCCGTCGTCTAGTCCCGATCTTAATCCGCTGGATTATGATTTGTGGTCAGTTTTAGAGAGTACAGCTTGCTCTAAACGCCATGATAATTTGGAGTCCCTAAAACAATCTATACGATTGGCAGTGAAGAATTTTCCCATGGAAAGAGTGCGTGCTTCTATTGATAACTGGCCTCATCGTTTAAAGGACTGTATTGCAGCCAATGGAGACCACTTCGAATAAGCTTTTTATATTTTTAATTGTTTTATATTTATGTATTAAACTGACACACTGTAAAAGTAATAAATGTTATTTGCAGTTAACAATTTTCTTTTTTCTTTATTACAATATTTATGGCAAGACTAGGTATATATGATATAATACATTTTTTTAAATTGAATACCTTTATGTTACGTGAGAGGGACTTAATGACACGTCGACATTTAATAATTGTAGTGAGAAAAATAACAAGTTTAGAAAATACGTGAATTTAAATTTACGGAAATACTTAAACATATGTATACTATAAGTAACTCGGTGACTTAGGCAGTCTATGATAGCCATTAGCCCTGAGTTCAACAGGCGAGCATAAAATTTACCAGATAATCTGGTTAATTTACCTTCACTTAATATTAAAATGGGCAAAATGAAATTTGAAGAGATTAATGCTCGCGTCATATCGGACTAACAGGTGCATTAACCGTTACATTGTAGTCTTATCCTCATTAAACCAACAGTGTCAGGTGAGCAAAGGTCCGAATACGATATGTCAGCGCGATTTAGAATGGCTACCCTCATTTTATCGAACAAAACTACCACAAAAATACTGTACGCAAAACTTTCAAATTACAACCTTATTCCTGTCTATTTAAAAGTCACTACGACTAAAAATGTAACTTAGCTGAGTGTATGACGTTTTTATTACATATCCGATATGAATTTTGATCTCTACGTGTACGCAATAAGGGTGAATATGGAAGTAATGTAATGTTTGCGCCGTGATGTCCGATGTCCCGCCATGGAATCAATTCAATATGACACACGTTTGATGGCGTCGTTCCGCTGATATTGATCAAACAATGTTCAAGTGCGTTTAATACATATATTGTTATTGTCTAAGCGTTTTGTCGTTCTAGCGAATGTCTGTTTCAAAAATTGTATTACCTTTTCACAATATCATTTTTATTACCTTCATATCTAGTAACTACCTAACTATGCAACCTAATGGAAATTAATTTCAACGTACTTCTAATTTTTGGATCATTATGAAACATTTCTTATGGAATAGGGTTCTAAGCTACTTACGTCGGGGTTCCAGGGATTTTCTGTCTAGGGTACACCTGGTTCCCCGACTACTGATACCTGAGACGGCGTGCGGTTTTTGGTCGGTTCGAGTCCGACATAACCACCAGTAGGTGGTATCCGGAGGAATTTCCGCACAGAAAAAAAAAGGGTGGTAAGCTACTATCGACGTCCATGGAGACTGGATGGATCTCGTTGTGGTTTATGCGGACGCAACGACGTTTTCTACTACGATGATTGTTGTAGCTTCAAACCTCACATGAGACAATACTTTCTGTGACCCACAAATTGTTGCTCTGAGTCTGGGAGTTCTTTGTGTATAAACAAAAGGTATAATATTAGATGATGACGAACACGGGTGGGTAATAGCCAATACATGATTCCCGACGAACAAGAAATTATAAGAGTTTCAGCAAGTAGGTACGTTTCAGTTATTTAGATACTTTTCCTGTACCTATATGTGCTTATTCTTAATAATGTTGAAAACCAAGATTTCTAGTTTTCATCGAAGTAATTTTCTATATATTTTCTATTCACCTAAACATTTGTGTTAAGGCTTATTGATTCACATTTACCTGTAAAGCAAAAAGTATAAGTAAGTTTTTGTTTGGAGGTATACAATCATAATTCATGGGGTGGACCACGAATTAGGTAGCATTTGAAAAAATCGTAAAAAAAAACATTATTTACAAGCAAGCAAATCAGTTGGAATTTAGTTTTTAAAAATTACCTCGTCTAAATGACCACCGTTTCGACGTTTGCACTCGAAATTTTCGAATACTCGTCGGCAAAGGAACCGTGAGATCGCCGACATCTCTTTGCTGATTTTTTCTTTTAGTTGACTTAATGTATTTGGTTTATTGACGTAAAAAAACCATAAAAATAAGTCTACCGAGGATAGATCAGGACTTCTGGGTCGCCATGGAATGTGACCTCGTCTGGAAATCAGCTTTACCGAAAATATATCTTTGACCACCGGCAGGGACTCATTGGATATGTGACAAGTGGTTCCATCTTGTTGAAACCATGTGTTATGATTATAGCCAGCAAATTCCAGTTGCATCGGTCCCAACAACTCTTGTAACATGTTTGCGTGGGATATTAGATTTAATCATTAACGAATTCTTAGCTCACCCTACAATTTAATAGATATTGACAATAGACACCAAATGCTCAGCCAACATAGGGGCTGCTAATTTTTGTGAAGCTAACTTCACTTGTTAAGTTTTTACTGAAATGTCGCTTATACTACAGTTTAGTTCACAAAGTACTGATTTAGTTCTTGCGACAGTCTGAAATACCACATAATAATATACAAATACGTTATTTCATACATCACAGATGTAACTAACAGTAACTAGGGTAACAATTGTTAAATTATACATAAAAATATTTATTATGAGTTTAACAATGTTCAACTTAACTAATTTAGGTGTTATTTGTACTCTGCAAAACAAAATTTCTTTAGTTATAGTATGTGAACTTTAACGCTGGATGTTGCCGCTTTGGTACCTACCCAGTACTATAAAGAACATTATCAAGTCTTTGTATTTTTACTTTTAATTCTAGACATTAAGACATTCAATAAGACGCCGATTAAAATGTACTAATAGCAAATACATAGAGGAGTCTACATAATAACAGATACCACGCCAGGAGGAACACTCATCTTGAACTATCGGTAGTGATAACTCAATTAATTACCAGTGTAAACATATTTTGAGTAATGTTGAATTTGTAGAATTTTAGTCAATGAGGACGTGACGCGTCGCTAGCAAAAACTCTTATAAGATGTCGCGTACGCCATCTATTTATAGGATATAAGACTAAAAATATTTTTTCCGTGTCGGGTTTATAGATGGCAGTTTAAAGGAATAGTTATGTTGTTTTATGACTTTAAATATATATTTTGAACAAAAATAGAACCTAACCATTTAAATAAACAACATTCTAATATGAAATAATTGTAGGCAGTATGTATGTAATATTGTTATTCAGTAAATGTGGCTTAAGAAATGTCAGATAACGAAACGAACTTGAAGTTGACCGTTGTCACTCCGAGTCAAGAGTGAAGTGAAGTGAACTCTCATTGAATCCGGCGGCAAGCAAGCGGCTGGTTGTAAATAGCGTGGTTTCTCATATATTATAAAACCAGTGCTACTACTTATTTCAAAATGAAAGGCGAAAAAAATGTGGACATTCAAGCCCTTAAAGATATTGCCAATAAGCTAAGAATCGACAGTATCGTCGCCACAAATGCATCAAAATCGGGGTAAGTTGATACCTTATTAAACAAGTTCTACATTGAAGGTCTAATGAAGGTTATTTGTTAAAATTTTAGCTTATTAGAATCTGATAACATAATTTTTGACCATATTATCATACTGGTGGTTGATAAACGTAAGAAAATAACCTACAGTTTTGCGGCATTAATATTTATCATTTGCAACTGTTTTAATTAAAATTACGTATTACACCGGTATTTCGCCGGGTGGAAATGAAGGTCATAGGTCGTCTATTTAGCATTTTCAGTGGACTTCGTTTGTATGATATAGTATGTTTTGAAAAAGAACACTGTCGCGGTTCTTAGGTTATGACGGGACCACGTGATCTAGCGTCGGTCGCCGACATTAATTATCACGCCACGGTAACAAGGTTATCGACATGAAATCACATTTGATCTATAGTTTTTTCGTTTGTTTAATATATTGATCACTTATCGAAAAACTTGTAATTTTCCATGTCATGTTTACCTACACTAAAAATTAAGTATTCACTGATACTTCATTACATTTAAATAAAATAATTTAATATTTATAACAATTAAAACTTGTTTATCAGGATAATTATTCCACTATTGTTAATGTTATGGGATATTACACTACTCCACCAATTCCAATAAGAAAACTGAATGATTTCTTGGAGTAATTGACAGTTCAGAATTAAATATACAAACAGACACTTATATTTAACACAAATTAAATTGTTTTCTTTTACATATTCATAAATTCCTTCTCCCTTGACTTTGTCCTTTCTTTGTGTCTGCTTTAGGTTTCCAGGAAAGAACATCAATTGTATCCATCAGTATATATAATATCAATATGAACAAAATAAATATATAAAAAAAACAATGGCTCCTATTGAGTGAAATGTAAATATTTCCTAGGAATTGTATATTATATAATTCAAACATACTTTCTGTGTATTACAAGTATCATTAAACAGATTATTGAGAGCTTTTCTAACACTTGTGCTGACATAGTCAAGTAACTAACCTATCTCTACTGTTTATACTGACATTTGACATTTGATTTGACATCGACTCTTAAAAAAAATATATTAAAAAATATACCAAACATTTCCTATCTATTTAATCGATTGTACACATTTTTTAAAATATATTAATATTATAAATTGAATATTTTATGTAATATACTAATTTAAACCTATTTATTTCACTGTGTCACTGCACACCACATGCAATCCTGGCTCACTGAGAACCTTACTACCCACACTTACATACCATAGACACCACAAACTTACAGTACACACCACACTACAAACACACACACTCGCGTCACTGCATTTATTATCATAACATTTTTGTGCTACTCATAATGGTAACACAGGCCAAAAGCCTAGTTCAGGAGGTACGCACTTCACATACTGGTCTTTTAATGTAAATATACTATAATAAATAAAAAAAATACATGATTTCTTAGAAATTGTATACAATATAATACAACATAACGATAAATTAATAATATACCTACCATAAAATTATTACTATTTTTTTTGAACTTATCAAAGATATTGCATAAAGCTGTCAAGGTCAACTCGTGTAAAAAATACAATCAAAATAGATTATGATCAATATACAGTCTGCAACAGTTATCAATGTGATAATATTACGTCTACTCCAAATATCGGGTTCCCATGCAGTAATCTTAGGTCAATTATGTGAACTGGAGATATCAAATTCAACGTACATTGTAAATGTCAAGTTAAGGACGTTGATATACAAATACTGCCGAAATTAAATACTTTAAACACTTTTAATACTAAACATATAATAAAGTAAGTATATGTAAACTAATCTTTATTTACTCTGCATTTTTTTAACATATACTGTTAGTGAATATACCTACTTTAAAAAAAGGAAGAGAAAAATTACGAAGGTTAAAAATGAAGCCAAAAAGAACCCAATTTGTTACAATATGTCATCATGTAGTTGCGTCATGTCATGTATTTTATTAAACCTGAATATTTTATATGTATAACTAGCTGACCCGGCAAACATTGTTTTGCCATATAAATTATTTCTAGGTAATTTAAGCGGGATGAAAAATGATTGGATTAAAAAATAGGGGTTGGTGATAAAAAGGTAAAAATTTTGGTTTGTATGTATTTTTTAATGCTATATTGTAGAAAAATAAAAGTAAATAATTTTAACAAAAATTAGAAAAAAATGTTAAGGGTAAACAACCCTTCTCACTTAAGGATATGAAAAATATATAGTAGCCGATTCTCAGACCTACTGATTATGCATTTTGGTATAAATTGGTAAAGCCGATTTGGAGGAGTAAGCTAACTAACATTGTGACACGAGAATTTTATATATAAGATTTAGAAATATATAAGTATGTTAATCAGCAGTCTTATTGCCATGTACAAGCTTTACCTGATGTGGGATCAGACGGCGATATGAGAGATTTTTGAGGATATTATAATTAATCACTAATTGACTGCCCAATCTCATCTGCGTCTGCGTCTCCTACTGCCCGTAGCGTGATGTTATACAGCGTGAATAAATTTATTTATCAAAAAAAGGTTATAATGTGCCAACCTTGAAAAGATATCAAGATAAATAATTCTTTTATGCATTATTTTTGAGAAATTTGAGCGGGTACGCAGCGCACGCGATGCCAAATCCCAAAAGTAACTTTTCATTCTAACCTTCCTCGATAAATGGATTATCTAATACTCAAAGAATATTTGAAATCGGACCAGCACTTCCTAACATTAGCACGTTCAAACAAAAACTCTTCAGCTTTATAATGTTAGTGTAGATTATTCGTGTATATCGTCAAGTTGTCTTCTGACATCAATTTATGTTTATTAGTGTATTTAGTACAAGAAGGAAATTTAAAGGTATATAGCATGAATTTTTTACATACATACATGCTTTAGCCTGCGGCGCCGCCCGCATAGATGTCCGTTATTGCGGCTATTCTTAAAACTGATATAACTTTTTATTTCTCAACCGATTAAAATAAAACAAACACTAAAAGTTAATTGCAGTTTACCGCATCACGTAAGAGAAAACCACATCGAAATCGGTTAAGCCACTTCTGAAATTAGCGCACACAAACACAGACAAAAGTTTTGATATTTGTTTTGAGTTTTGTGTTTAAACTGACAGATTTTTCTGCTTCTAAAATATGTACAGGGATACTGGTTGTCGATCTTGATATTTTAAGAGATTGTAGGTCCCATCAGTGCTGATAGATTTCAATATGAGATATCATATCCCAGACATAACCATTTTCAGGAAATTAGACTTAAAATTATAATGCTGTTGTTTTACCTATTACAGTTTTTTATAATATTGTTTGTGATAAGGCATGAAAGCCACAAACAAACTGATATTCATAATTATTTTGTTAGGATTTAAGGAACATAAGAATGTCATGAACCTCAAATTGCAATAATAAGATAACACAAGATGCATAGAGAGTAACACCACATATACAATATGTATATTGTGTGTACGTATGTGCTAGATTAAACGATGTATGTCGGAACTACCTGCGGTCAAATGGTCGCAAGTGGACAGTAGCATACACACAAGTGTCGTATTCTGTAATCCGACATCAATCAAACAATTTTCGCTCATGTAAATCGTGCATGATTGAACAGGTTATAACTTGTGCTTGACGCGTAGGTATTGTTTCAATTTCGATTGCTTAGTTTGAATTTGACTACGTGTGATAGCGGTGCAGCTTAGCGTTTATTCATTGTGTATTACGTATACGTACCCAGTAATGTCGTCACAAGCCCAGAAGACAACAACATATAGAATCTTATCATTTGTCTGTAATTTGTCGGATTACAAGGTACTCTTTTGTAAAAAAATCCGGGCTATAGGGGGTCTTGGGCAGTACTCTATAATCCGACAAATTCGATAGTCCGACACTGCCCTGCAAAACGTTTGTCGAATTACCGGGGGTCCACTGTAATTGTAATATGAGTAATTGTTACTTCAGGTTTTGTAACGCCAAGAGTGTAAATACATGCATGTGTGTTATTCATAATGCGTAACTTAATCGCAGTAAGTTATGCATGTAGAGAGAGAGTTATGAAAAAGCTGCGTAACTTACCTAGCGTGGAACTTGGGCACTAACATTCACTTACAAAAACATATATACGAGTACATAAAGTAAGGATGTTATACACATAGATTAACTTCTGTTACCTTACCGGTGTAATGTTACTTTAGCTAATTTCAATAAACTTAGAAATTGAAATTGGTATAATGAAACTAGACCTTCGGAAGCTATTACCACATAGCGACAACGACAACGCGAGTAATGTTACGCAACTGCTCAGTCTGTCACCAAGCTAAGTGACTTAGTAATGTTATTACAAATAAATATGACAAATAAATATAAAAGGTGTTCATAGCAATGAACCATTTAACAAATGACCAATATTGAAATATTGATGCTAAGGTACAACTAATCATAAATCGGTCAAATTAATAATTTGAACGATTTGTGAATTAAAAAGTTGCCTCACAATGTCCGTTTAACCCATTACTTCCCACTGTCATATTTTTAGGACACCAGATTACTAATTTTTATCTTAAACTGGTGTTAATTTTTTAAACTTTTTTTGGAAATAAACATTTATAACTATTTTTCCATTAAAAAAATACAGTGACATTATTTAGATATATAATTTCAGAGTTTATATATCTTGTACCCTTTAAGAGTGCATTGTTGTTTGTTTTATATAGCTAATTATAGCTATATAAATAAAAGTAATTATATACATATTTCAAACTACCTAAAGTTGTTGAGAAACCTTTACTAAACGTGAAATAGCCATTAAAGTCGTAATAATATATTTTTTTCTTAACATATGATCCCAAGGTCATACATATAGGACAGGCTGATTCCGACCGCAGAATAAATAATTTTTAATTATTTGCTTCACATTTATTTTTCTTACTGTATTAATAAATATATTTTGTAATTTGAACAGAAAATTCTAAATTTTTCGATGGTTGGGAAGTAATGGGTTAATTTTATGAAGTTTGTCTGTCTTGTGTTTTAATTTCTTGGGAAAACTCTAAAGAAAGCTAATGTTAACTTAGGAATACAAAATTTTAGAAATTCATAACAAATAAATCTAAAGTATTAATTCCGTACAATGTCTCCATTTTAAATATGGACCATAATTAATAACTATTCTTACTTGTCCTTAGTCACCCGACATCATGCTCGTCGATGGCAGAGATCATGTCGGTCCTGTTCTTCCACACCATGCGGTACAAGATCTCCGCGCCCAGGGACGCCTCCGCCGACCGGTTCATTCTCTCAAAGGTACGGCCTGTTTTAACACCGACCCTAGCACTACAGAAAGGTATCAATTTAGGTTTAATTTCGAGTTTCCAAATATCGTACAATGAACAAAGAAAAGCTAAATTGATTAAATACAGAAAAACTGAAGGGAGAGGTATAACACAATTCTGATATTCAAAGTTTTTGTTAATTATTCAAAAAGAAAGCGAACACGGAGTTCCAAGATATTATTGGAACGAAGTTCCTTACGGCAGGCTTGGAGGGTATAGGGATTTCGCTGCGGGACCGAACTGAAAAAAATGTGATAGTAAAACCGTAAGAAAAATCTGTGGAAAAAGTGCGTGGAATAAATCTGTGGAATAAATCTGTGGAAAAAAGTGCGTGGAATAAAACCGTTAAATGAGACGTGCGCAGGCGCGAAAGCGCGTCATGTGTGCTACGTTTCATACTATCTATCACGTACTTAACATTCGTACTATTTCTACCTCTTTTTTCTATTTTTCTATTTCTATGTAATTTTTAATTAATAATAATGTTGACAAAAAAAAATAAAGATACATATTTTTTTGTTATTTCAGTTGAAATTTGAATTACGATGTTTTTTTTATTTTAAGGAATTTATTATTTTATTTCCTAAAATACTGAATTTCCTAAATACTTTCTTGTACTTAAATAAAAACTAATCAGCAAAATTTAAGAGAAAAATCAAGAAAACCTACATAAAATTGAGCACGATTTTTTTTGCAAATTGTGTCGATTCCACATTATCCGAAGGAACTTCGTTCCTACCTGGTGTCCCACGAGACCATTCATTTTTTTTTAATACTAGCTGACCCGGCACACGTTGCTTTGCCATATAAATTATTTCTAAGTAATTTGAGCGGGATGAAAAATGATTAAATTACTAAAATGGCTATTAAAAAATAAAGGTTGATCGTAGAAGGGTGAAAATTGAGGATTGTATGTATTTTTGTATGTTGTATCATAAAAAAATAGAAATTAAAAATTTTGTATAAAAAATAAAAAAAAATTTAGGGTTGTACTACCCCTAACATTTAGGGGGATGAAAAATAGATGTTGGCCGATTCTCATAGATACCGGATAAGCACAAAAAAATTCATCAAAATCGGTCAAGCCGTTTCGGAGGAGTATGGCAACGAAAACTGTGACACGAGAATTTTATATATTAGATTACGAAAGATAAATATTTTTCTTTGATAGTTCTAGTTATCAGCAAATTGATATCTGCAGACATCTGATGCTTATAAAATTGAGCAACTTTTTTTTTCTAATTAAATTACACGGATATGGTAGTGGTGGTGGTAGATGGGCAGCTATTAAATACCCCCTTTAATACCTCAATGTAAGTTGAGACCTCCTCAATATGATAGATGTTTCTAGGGCCACGCTGCACCTATTCTCTACGCCGCGTGGGCCGAAGCCGGCCTCTTCCCAGTCGAGGATCTAAAGAATCTCCGCAAACTGGACTCCGACCTCGAGGGTCACCCCACACCGAGATTGAACTTCGTAGATGTGGGTACCGGATCCCTCGGCCAAGGGTTAGCCGTCGCCGCCGGTATGGCGTACGTCGGAAAGTATTTCGACCAAGCACCTTACAGGTAAGGGTCTTATTTTCGTGCGAATGTAATTTTTATTTTGAGACTAGCGACCTACATTATTTATCGCGAAACGTAAAGTCGTAACTTTGCAGCCCTTCGAGCTTTCTGTTTAGTTTTTCTTATGACCTACTCGGTACCTACCGAATATACAAAAAAAAAAACTTTAAAATCGGTCGATCCGTTTCGAGAAAAAAAGTTCAAAGTTAAACAAAGAAGTCAAAACGGTTTGGTTTAGTAACTGATCCCGTCCCGCAGGGTGTACTGCGTGGTGGGCGACGGCGAGGCGGCGGAGGGCAGCGTGTGGGAGTCGCTGCACTTCGCGAGCCACTACAAGCTCGACAACCTCGTCGTCGTCTTCGACGTCAACCGCCTCGGCCAGTCCGAGCCCACCTCCCTGCAACATCAGGTAACTGACCTCCTACGAGAGGCTACTTCAATATTTTCAGAGTAGAATTCCTCTAACTTTGAAAACCAGCATATTTGCGCAGCGTTAAACAGTTCCAAGTCTTAAATTGTTCATATGTTTAATGTTTTTTAAATTTGTATTTATAATGTAAACGCGTATTCACCGAAGCTAATTGACTTTTATGCTTAATTTTTTAATTACTTATGTTATTTACTTTTATTTTAGTCATAATTGTCACTTGACCACAGTCACGCGTTGAACAATGGCTTTTATCCACTATACGTATAAATTTACCAAAAAACACTAGATATGATAATTATTTAAAAAAAAAAAACATTACCAAACTTAGTCGTCAGGGCATATCCAGTATCTACTGCTTTCCTAAAAAAAAAACTTGCGCATGATCCAATAGCGACGATACAATACAAAATGTGTTTGTTCGTAGACAAGTCATGCTATACGATATATGATCATAACAACACGGCAATATCTAAATCAGTCTCAGATGGACGTACACAATGTGTGTACGTGTACGTCGTGAACGATATGAACATTTCTAACTATCGAATCGAACCCAAGACCTCAGGCTAAGCAGCCGAGATCACTGACTGCTAGACCCGAGCAGGCCAGTTGCAAAATAAATGGAAAAAATATTCCAACTTTTTGTGGCAGTCATGCTTCAGCAGATGGTCGGTTCGACCAACTCGTTTCCTCATCATCACATCACATTAACAGCATTTAATAGTTTCCTGCTGGACATAAGCCTCTCCTTAGAAAGGGGGTTTCTCCTACTATACCACGCTGGCCAGACGGGTTGAAATAAAGTTTGTTTCCAACTTTTCCTTCTCTTCACAGTGATGTATCCCGTTATAGTTTTCACCTTTTACGATACCCATGGGTGATAGAGGCAAGTGGGGATAGAGACGGTCACTCTGTATTCTGGATTCGTCATCACACGGATATTATTGATGTTGCCACCTCACAAAAAAAAAGATAAGTCATTATTTCGTTGCTTTGGTGGCAAATGAGTCGAGGTTAACTTTTTTAATATATTAAGGGGCACACTTAGTGTGACAGCCAAAAATAAGGCGATTTTTGGGAATGAAAAAAAAAAAAACTAGTGTATCAATCGTTTTAAAATTTTGAGGGTATATTTATACATATTTTGAAAATACACAGTAAAATTTTTGGAATAATATATTAAATATTTTTGAAATAACACGCGATCTCCGGCGGCGCCAAAAAAAAAGGTCCTTCACTGCTGGAGTGATTGCAGCCTTCTCCGTTCATAAAACCTAAAAAAAAAAATTCTCGTTAAACAAAAACATATTGTCTGTAAGATGACCCTCGGGCGAACAAAAAAATCAAAAATTGACAAAATGGCGGCATGTTGAAAAAAAAAGTAAAATTTTACCCAAAATTTTGATCGTTTTTGGCCTACCAAAATCCGATTTATGATCAGATCAAAAAACTGGAGGGTCATCGTATGGAGAACTATATAGAGAAGATGTAAAAAAAAATTGATAGCGATCGGATCATTTGTCTCCGAGTAATCACTCCAGCAAATTCGAAAAATGCTGTTTCGAGAAAAACGCGTTTAAAGATAAAATGATCGTTTTCACTTTTATAAATGGATTAAAGTCATACTTACAGCTAATCTGCTATTCCAGGCCCATATAATTCACCTTCCTCTTCCTCAAAAAGGGCTTGTTGAGCTGAAGAAGCTTTTCTTCGAGATGATCGACCCTCTTTTGAAGAAGCCCGTTGGCGATGATCAGCGATTCGTAGCCTCGTCTCGTCCTTAAAAGCCGTATAATCTCTTGCTGCAGGTCCAACTTTTATTCCCATTACATTAAATATCTTTAAAATTGAGAAGTAACCGTTATTGAATATTGAAGTTGCAAAAAAATTTGCTAATTCGATAGTTTTCAATCCATTATGAAGGTGCAGTACTCGATACAACGGTCAGAATAAAACTAAACGTATCTGGCTCCGAAAATACGTGACGTGGCAGTAAACGAAAAATATACCGAAATAATTATATTTAATTATTTCTGTATACCTGGAGGCTCACAATAGAAACCGGAATCCTATTTGCAAGAGTTAGAAAAGACGGTAAACTCCGAACAATAGCTCAGGTATGTCTCGTAGCCAATGCAACTACCTAACTGCCGAGCGGCTACTCTTTTAAATAGCTGTAACTCAAAAATTATTTAAGATATCGATTCAAAATTTTAGTATGTTATTTTTAAAGGTATCACCTATCGAAATATGAAAAAAAAAAAATCGATTTTTTGAAAATTTCACACTAGGTGTGCCCCTTAACTGCCAAAATGATTCCTTTGCCTGATAGAAAACATGAACAGAATCGTAAAGTACTGGTCACCATCCTTATTACGGACAATGCAACATGGTAAACCCCACTATAGTGGTCTAGTTCAATCATTTTTCACGCCCCACTGCTAGTGAATTTCAGATTCTGATTGATTTATCAAATCGTTTAGTTTGAAAATATATGTCTACCACTCTAAAACAGTGACTGCCAAGTTCACGTGTTGTCGTGTCGAGGTAGGGGCTGGAGCCCAAACTATCCCTCTGCCTAATTCTTAAGGGGTTCTATATTTTTTTTTTCTATATTAAGAGCCTGCCAAAGTGACTACTCTCCCTGATGGAAAGCATGAATAGAATCCAAAAGTTGTGGTCACCATACTTATTACAAATGCAGACAATGCAGTATGGTGACCCACACTGGCAGCCTAGTGAGATGCTTCTTCACACTCCGCTTGGGGACATAAAAGGCATGACAGTCATCGTGACCGTGTAAGGCTTACACAGTTACCACGATAACTGTCGTCATCAACCCCCCTGCATCAACAGGCCTCCGGTCTCACACTCACCAACGAAATACGACAACATGGATGCTGGCACTTTAGGTTGGTCTTCTGTGGGAGGGTAGTACTCTCCCGGTAGAACTGGCCCGCTCGTGCTGATATCAGCGCGGCTGTACTACCTAGCAAAAGGTTCTAGGTGCGGGTACGCTATTGACTCCAATGTACAGTTCTCCATAGGATTCGGTTGTTACTGATGTTAATTCACTTGACTCAAACGAGGTAAATCATACTTTAAATTGAAATCTACTCAATTATCTACACCAAGTTTCGTTGCACGATCCTAATAGTTTAATATCCAAACATCATACACAATAGTAGATAATCTAAAATATAACAAACAAATTCTTTTCACAGTTGGAAGTGTACGACGCTCGACTCAAAGCCTTCGGCCTCCACTCGCTGATCGTAGACGGTCACGACGTGTCGGAGCTGGTGAAGTCCTTCGACGAGGCCTCTACGGTCGCGGGCAAACCGACCGCCATCGTCGCTAAGACCTTCAAGGGGAGGAACTTCCCCGGCATCGAGGATCTGGACAACTGGCACGGCAAGGCCCTTGGTGCTGAAGGAGAAAAGATTATCAAGGTAAGAAGAACTATCTACATTATTATTGCTGAGAACTATAAAGGCGTTTTTGCTAGGATTATCAGAGCAGTCTCGGGTTGCCGGTATTTTGCGTCGTACATAATAATAAACACATCTTACATGTAGTTGTCTGATCTCAAATTAAACAGAACCGAACAGAATATACGTGTATTTTTCTAAAAACATACGTATTATACCTAAATTACACCTACACACAGAACAATGGTCATGTTCAGCATATAATTATTCGTCCTGCTTAGTACTCAAACTCACGACTACTGACATAAAAGTCAAACAGTCAACAGACCCATTAAATAATATGAATTGTTTAAAGATACAAGTTTGTATGAAGAGTACAACATACAAAACCCTCTCATTTAAGTTCTAATCGCTAATAGTTAGCCTTTTTCTACTAACATATGATTTATGATCTTCACTTTACACTTGTATGTAAACAAAAAATTACTGGCACTAGTTATTTTTTAGATAATGCAATTAAAATGTGCATTATTATAAACACAGTGCAATATAAACGTGTTTGTCGTACTCACGCGACCGATGTCGGACGATGTGGGCAGTAGCATTCATATATTTATTTGTTACAGACTTCCACTATCTTAATAGGTTAACCCAATAGTAAGTTCGAAAGCACAAAAATAAAACGAATAGGGAATATGCATACATTTTTTAATTTTTAAAAACGTTTCCTTTTTTTAGATATTACAATACCAATAATAAATATAACACATCCAAAATATAAACCAACAAGCTACAAAAAAAGATTAAAATGACAATCATTTTCGAACGATTTAAACGCGGCCATTTTGGCGCGCTTATTCGCGCGTGACAACATGTCAAAAGCGAAGTATTTGGTTCACAAATGCATCGAGTTGTTTTTTTCTAATCAACTTATTATCATGGAAAAGTAAAGAAATATAATGCAAAGTAAATATCATAATAGTTGTGAAGATCATTTTAACATAAATAATGATATTAAAAAAGTAATAAAATACATATAACAATATTTTTTACTTAGTTAACTGCACATACTGTTTTGTTTACAAAGTTCGACGAAAATAAAAATCGAGAGTTAATTGACGTCAAATTTTTACACCAATAGCGCTGCGTTTCAGAAGTTTGCGAGGAAATTTGAAAAAAGCCACTATTTGATTATTAAATTTCACTAATAAATGGTAATAAAATATAAAAATAATTACATAGATATGTTTTTTTAATAGGAAAGTTTACAAATAAAAATACTTTTGGATTCTCGTGCATATACGCTATTCTAATTAATAACAAAATAGCTGATTTAGAACTAAAAATTGTTTTAACTTAGTAAAGTCACTTAATGGAAATGAAAACATGCTAATCCTATCGCTTAGTTTATTATATGTCACCATATATATTATCCTTTCAATTTTTAAGCCAAGAGGGAGAGGATTTGAAAATTTTGTGGCTTTTGGGTTAGCTACGGTGACCAGAAATCTCGATGACAGCACTACATACTTTATTTAATGGCACCCAAAAAGTTAACGAGTTCCATTAATTCAATAAACCCTATACAAAAACGAACGATTCATTGGACATGTATTTATGTATTTGCAGCACCTACAATCTCTGATCAAAGACAACACAGTGAGCCTGAAACCTAAAGCCCCTCTGGGAGAGGCTCCCAAGGTACACATCGGTGACATCACGCTGTCTGCTCCACCCTCGTACAAGAAGGGAGAGAAGGTGGCCACTCGCCTCGCCTACGGAACAGCCTTGAAGAAAATCGCAGACACCAACATGCGGTAAGTCCATATCTACATTGGCTCATTGAAACTACTTCTCGACTTGATCATACTACGGCGATAGAAACGAATAAATAGAAACCTACCAAAGTGACTCTATTCTGCCTGATGGAAAGCATGAATAGAATTCAAGAGCGGTGGTCGCCGTACTCTAATATAGAATTAAAACCCACTTCAAACACATCAGAATAGTCTCAATAAATATACTAAAGTCTATTATTATTTGATACTATTGCTAGTAAAGGACAGAACTTTGAAATAATGCCAATAAAAAGTTGTGCGGATTATAAATGCTGATTTATGAGATTATTGAACTTGACTTTCAAGAAAATGTATAGATACATATGTATTACAGTTAATATGATGTAATGCAGGTAACGAAATGATACCCAAGGTATTTGATCTGCTACGATCGTACTGCTCTGTTATCGATTCAAAATCGTTATACTTCAATTTAAATTTGTTTAAAATATTGGTCTTTTTGAATAAAACTAACAATTGACTATATTCTTGTTGACATAATTATTTCTAAGTGGACTATTAAAATGAAAGGAAACTCTTAACGCGTTAATCTCTGGAACTATCTTACATTATTCTTGTGTTGGAAAGAGTGTTAAAAATGTAACATTAGGTTGCATCTGTGTTGTCGTGTTTCGTTGGTGAGTATGAGACCGGTGGCCCATTGATGCAGGGGTGACAGTTATCGTGGTAACTGTGTAAGCCTTACACTGTCACGATACTATCATGCCTTTTACGTCCCCAAGCGGGGTGTGAAAAAGCATCTCACAAGGCCGCCATAATGTGGGTCACCATACTGCATTATCTGCATTTGCAATGAGTATGGTGACCACAACTCTTGGATTCTATTCATGCTTTCCATTAGGCAGAGTAGTCACTGTGGCAGGCTCTTAATATAGAAATATATATATATGTATATATAGTAACCATGATCGCCAAGAATAAACAGCTAGTGTGATGAACAATGTCGGTGATGTTGGCCAAAGTACGATGCTCTCTATCATAGATGATGTTGGGTCATAAAAAACAATTGTGATAAGCGTAAGAAATCTATTTCTTATCAAAAACGTTATGACACGAAATTAGTACATTGATTTAGTAAAACAACATATTGTGTAACTGAGCTGATATGATCTTTATTTAGACATTAATGTTTATACATGTATGTATGTACAAATTAACAAAGTCAGCTGAAGAACAACAAATATAATATGACCTAGAACATTGAATGTTTTTCTTTTGACATTGATTCTTTCATTTGAACTGTACCTGTAAGTGACGTGTGAAAACGTTACAATGAATAATCAATTTTAACTAGATCACGCTTAAAACTCAAATTTGAAACAATAATTATAATTTAAGATAACTGTTAGATTCGAAACTAAGCAAAATCTGTACTTTAGTAACCAGATTGCTGACGAACACTTGTAAAATCCAATATAATTATATAATATGTATTTACATATTTATATTGTTATTACCTTGGCCGCCATAGTGTGGGTTACCATGTTGCATTCACAATGAGTATAATGATCACCACTCTTGGATTCTGTCCATGCTTTTCATTAAGTAGAGTAGTCACTTTAGTAGTACAGAATAAAAAAAACATACAACATCACTAAAAAAAAAAAGTGTGCGTGTACTAGCGTACACTCGTAAGAAGTGAAACTTCTTTATGACGTTATTTTTCAAAAAAATAATTTAAACCCGTCCGAAGTCGATGCAATCGCCACCTGGATTTCAAAAATGTAACTACTCAAAACTCAAAATACATTGGAGACATTTACCAATCCCTACTCCGCTGGAGAAAGTATACTTCGAATCACACGTGGTAGGGATAAGAAAAAGATGGCGCGTAACCGAAAAATGTGACGCGTAACGAAAAAATGTTACACTAAATTTTTTCCAACCCCGATAAAGAAGTTTCACTTCAAAAAACAAAAATAAGTAACACTCAGACATAGAACAAATAATCATGTTCATTTCGGTGGGAATCGAAACTACTTCTAGCCCAGGGTTTAGGAAAACTAATCATTAAACTAACAGCCTATCATTTCAGTTGAACTTGTTTGTCACCCGTGTAACGTACATTTCTCTTTGTAATATTATTTTCTTTAGTTATTTAAAAAGCACTATCTGCTCTGAGATAACGCACACATATATTGTGCATTGTCATTAGTGTAGTGCAATAAGAACGTGTTTGTCGTACTCACGCGACCGATGTCGGACGATGTGGGCAGTAGCATTCATACATGAATATTTGACACTAGTCTATCATTTATATATGTATGTACAGTGGACCCTCGGTAATCCGAACCCCCCCCCGTAATCCGACATCAATCAAACAATTTTCGCCACTGTAGATCGTGCATGACTGAACAGGTTACAACTTGTGTTCGACGCGTAGATATTGTTTCAATTCCGATTGCTTAGTTTGAATTTGACTACGTGTGATAGCAGTGCAGCTTAGCGTTTATTCATTGTGCATTACGTATACATACCCAGTAATGTCGTCGCAAGCCCAGAAGACAACATATAGAATTTTCGTCATATGTCTGTAATTTGTCGGATTACAAGGTACTTTTTTGTAAAAAAAGCCGCACTATAGGGGGTCTTAGGCAGTACTCTATAATCCGACAAATTCGATAGTCTGACACTGCTCTGCAAAACGTTTGTCGGATTACCGGGGGTCCACTGTATTGATTAATATGCACTTTAATCAACGACCTTTGATAGTCTACTACTAGACATAAGCCGCTCCTTAGAAAGGACCTTTCGGCTAATCACATATATAGTTTGCGTCAAGTTTTCCATCTCTTTGCAGTGGCGTTGTCCTACGTAATTTGCGTCTTACAATACCCACGGAATGCATAAAGATGCTGATTATATTGTACTTACTGAATATGTAAATCGGCATACATGTCTTACATCACAATGGAAAGAAATATATATATACATGAATAGACTGACATACAGTCTGTGGTGTTAGACTAAGAATACGTAGTTTCATCACCCCTATTTATTCCTTGGGTGTCGTAAAAGCTGACTAACGGACAAACTACACATGGCAACAGCACGGCAAAAGAAAGGAAAACTTGAAACAAACTCGACCAGTCTGGTCAGTGCCGTGACCAAGAGAGGCCTGTCCAGCAGTAGTAAAAGTTGTTATCGTCATGGGTATAAAGGAAAGCGGTTTGGCTCTTCCTTCATGTGCAAATCAAGCCTGGAATTCATCACCAGCGCACGTGTTTCCCTCCCACTACGATCTCGGGTCCTTTAGGCGGGGCGTGAAAAAGCATCTCACTAGGTCGCCATAGCGTGGGTCGCCATACTGCACTGTCTTCATTCGCAGTGAGTACGGCGACCACCGCTCTTGGATTCTGCTTTCCATCAGGCAGAATAGAGTCACTTTGGTAGGTTGCTATAAAAAATAAGCAAAGAATAGAGGATTTTTTGTGTCTTAAAAATGAATTTTAAAAATTATATAACATCTTAACGATCCATACTACAGTATTATATTTCACAATGAGGTTGTAAAACTGACTGTAACTGCGAAGAGGCAATGTTTAATTTGTGAAATTAATATTCATTTTTCGTTGGCAGTGTGATCGCATTGGACGGTGACACCAAGAACTCCACATTCAGTGACAAGCTGCGTAACGCATACCCTGACAGGTGAGACACATTGAATGATTGGTTGTTTTAAATCTACTAATGGAAGACATTTTACAAAAAACTACTTACATTATTTAAAAAGAAGACGATCACGTATTGTTAAAAGAATTATTAAATTATTACTCGTTAATTTTGCTCAAATAGTTAAAATTAATGTATCTATTTTCGGTTTAGGTACATCGAGTGCTTCATCGCAGAACAGAACCTAGTGGGAGTGGCGACGGGAGCCGCCTGTCGTGACCGAGCCGTCGTCTTCGCCTCCACATTCGCCGCCTTCTTCACCAGAACCTTTGACCAGGTGAAGCACCATCATATATTAAAAAAAGCACTTCTCGCACCAAACTATTGCGTCGCGGGGGCACTATAAATATTCATTTAACACAAGCAACATCTAGATTTAGAAGAACAATTTGTAGATTACACTGTATTGTTTCTGAGAATCGAACCCACAACACTCAGTGTGGTAGCAAGCGCCTCGGTGACCGTTTAAACTCCCATGCCATCTGCGCAGTCAGTATAAGGTTCTTTATATATTATATTTGTACCTTCTAGATTCGCATGGGTGCCATAAGCCAGTCGAACATGAACCTGGTCGGCTCACACTGCGGCGTGAGCATCGGAGAAGACGGCCCTTCGCAGATGGGGCTCGAGGACATCGCCATGTTCCGCTCCGTACCCACCGCCACCGTCTTCTATCCCTCGTGAGTACATCACCTCATCAGATGGTCGATTCTTGTAGTAACAATTCAGTCACAATTTATTATCAGCATATTGCAGTCCCCTACAGAACAGGGATCTTATCAATTGCACAGCACTTGATTCGATCTTTCACTTCTTAATTCATTTTCGATCTCAACTGTTATGAAAGGTATTTTGAGAGTAAGGTATTAAATATCCGATATTGACTGTAATGATTATATCGTATTGTAATCGAAAATTGAATCGGCAATTTGTTGTGAGATCAAAGGCTGAACGGTACTTGAGACATAATTTTTATTACGAATATTGACCTTAATGCGTCGAGTTGGCGTTTAAGGAGACGTGAGAGTAACGTTTGTTTGCGTTCCAGAGACGCCGTGTCCTGTGAACGCGCCGTGGAGCTGGCCGCCAACACTCGCGGCATCTGCTACATCCGCACTTCGAGACCCAACACCGCCATCTTGTACCCCAACGACGAAGTCTTCAAGGTACACATTATAATATCATACTGTATAAAGTAGACTTGCTCTGACTAGTGTATACATATGTTAACTTAAACTTGCTGAAACATGATATTTCTGCGTGGTGATATGTAAAATACAAAGTAATCTTAACGTTACCACCGCCCCGTTCGTCCCGTGGGTGCCCAAGAACCGACTAAGGAAGCAAACAGCACTGCACAACTGTACACCGATTCATCTACCGGTGTGGTATCGCAGGCGGAGACGTCCGCTCTAAAGAGAGGCGTACAACAATTTCTCTATCTCAGCTTTGACGTTTCCAAAAAACATGTCCACGAGTCTCAGTGTTTAACGTTACCATATGACAGGTGGGTCAAGCCAAGATCGTGCGCCAGTCGGGCGCGGACCGCGCGCTGCTCGTGGGCGCCGGCGTCACAGCGCACGAGGCGCTCGCCGCCGCCGACGCGCTGCGGGCTGAAGGTACCCGCCCTCGCCCTCACCCTCACACTCGCTCATATTCATATACTAATACATTCACACTTTCTTCTCGTTCACAACAACATTCTGCCCTTTTCATTGTGAAAATTACAAGACTGATGTACGATCTCATCATACATCATCATACATACATTGCACATGCGTCCGTAGTACATTATGATAAATATCACAATATTGTATCGACATTCTCAAATTTATATTTTAAAGATAACATGTTTTTTTTTTTAATTTAACTCTGATCGATTTAAACCGTACTGTTTGACTTGAAATATCTATGTAACACGAATGTATTTGTCCAGGAGTGGAAGTCCGCGTACTGGATCCCTTCACTATCAAACCGCTGGACGAGGCCGCTTTGATTCAACACGCGAAGGCGGTCGGAGGGAGAGTCGTCGTCGTCGAGGACCACTATCAAGCCGGTCAGTGATCTTATTCATTCTGCTTTTTAAATATGTATATAATTTTTGGAGTTTACTCCTTAAGAATCGGTTTTTTGATATAAGGCGCCCGGTATGAGAAAAATGTGAGGACTAAAATCTACTAAACGAATGACCTCGTTACGTTTTTGGTGCGGCTGCACTGGTTATGAGTCTATTAAGATGTGTATAGAGTATATTGCAAAGCCACTATCTATATGTTATGTTTATTAATTTATTAATTTACCCTTTCATACGGTATCTATCTTTTTTCAGTTAAATAAGTTTTTTTTGCGTCTGTTTTGACAATCGTACTTAAGGAGTAAACTCCAGTCGTGCGTCGGAGCTGACACACACAATTTTTTTATATAAAAATGTTAAAAAAGGGAAGTATACTTTAAAGTTTATCTTTATTATTTCGAACTTTATCTACGAGTTCTATTTTTGGTGGAGGTTATCGTCATTTTTTTCGCAATTTTAATTTGAGTCTACGCATCTTTAGTATCCGTTCGGTCGATCGCTTGTTCGATACCGACCCATCATAGAAATAATTCTTTTCAAACGGAATAAAAAAGGTCAATAAGAAACTAGCAAACGTTTAAGCGCGTGTAACACTGCAGTTTCGAGTCACGAACATATATTCGTATGGCGATTTCGAGACCGAGAGATCGCAGCCTCAAATTGTTTATTATTATAGTTATATTGAACTATACAGCGTGACTGGTGAGATACCTTCAATACTTATGGAGAGTACTCGGTACTCGATTCTCGTTAACTCGATATAAAAAAAGTGCTTATTTTTTATCGAAATGTCTCTAAAAAATAAGTGAAATTTGGATATTATACTCCCTAAGCTCGCCGCACTGTTTACGTCGATCTAGTCACGAGCGGCGCGGCGGCACCCGCCCCCGCCCTCCATCCCGCTACATAGGCAACGGCCGTACAGTGTAGGTACCTATGTATTCTGTGTCGATAGACACGTGCGACCTTAAATATTGAAGGTATCTCACCGGTCAGGCTGTATATTGTTAGCGATTCGATCGTTCGCGCTCGGAGGGAGGATTAACCGGTCCGGTGACGTTCGCAGGAGGTATCGGCGAGGCCGTGCTGTCTGCGCTGGCGCTGCAGCGCGACGTGGTGCTGCAGCACGTGTGCGTGCGCGAGGTGCCGCGCTCCGGCCCGCCCGACGCGCTGCTGGACAAGTTCGGCATCTCCGCCGCGCACATCGCCGCGGCCGTGCGCCGCCTCCTCGACGCGTAGGCGAACCGCGGGGAACGCTCCGAGCGGCCGTCGAGAGCCAGGACCGACTTGAGGCGCCGCTACCGTCTGCCGAATATTTTTCTACACCTATTTCTAAGATTTTTTATGATCTGTAAACTGTTATCTACGTTTATTTGCGAACCGGTCGAATCGACCGCGGAACCGTTGTCCTAAATTGACTAAATTTACATTCCTAGACCCGTTTCGGTCGTAACTATTATTTTAATAGTTCAAAAACGATATTTAGTTCCTAAGCGTTAGCTGTGTTACGAGTGACTATTAGGCTTTTACCTACCGAAACCCTATTGTAACGTACGAACCGATTTGTAGAACCGAAGTAACTAGTGATTAAATGTTGTAATTGTTAAGTCTTTAACGTATTTACGTAATACTGTATTTACGTTATACGAGTGCCTTTATACTTATATATATGTCGCACAAAGTGTACGAAAGCTTTTGATGCGTTTTGTTAGAGTAAGAGTAAGAATTTATTAAATAAGAAAATGATTTTTACATCCATTGAGAAGTAGACGTTAAGACGCCGTGATACCTATTTTTTTCTTACAAAAATATTCTTTACATTTTTTCCCTATAGTTTAACTTAACAATAAGGTTTTAAAAAACTATGTTTTTTTGGGCTTCCTTCTGTAACGGCTAAGAATCAAACACGATATCGATTTGGTTAAATATTTAATTGGTATATTACATTCCTGTTGATTGCATTATTTCTTTATAACAAAATCATGGAATCGATTGTTTTTTTTTTGTAATAAAGTTTATTGTATACAAATTTCTTTTTCATTTATTTATAAAATTAAGAAAACATTATAAATATAATAATTATATAAAATATCTGTACAGTATTAATAACAAGGTATAAAACTTAGAATTATGACTAGAATGCCTCTCGTTTCTTGTATATTTACAGGTTGCCGATCTAACTTATGTATAAGGTTATATTAATGTAGTAAATCTAAATTAGAGGTGTGACATGACTAGTTTTGTTAGTGTTCATACATTTCAAATAGTTAACAATGTTATAAAAACGCTCTTCTCATTAGCCTAACACTAGAATTTACTAACGCTAAATGCGCATCTCCGTAGAGACGGACTCCTTTTATCAGTTCAATTAATAAACAATCTTAACAATCATTTGTGGTCATATACAAAACGGGTTCAGTACTTTCAATGGAATTCAAACAAAATACCAATAACTCTGTTAACCCCAATGAGATTTTTCCCTTAAACGACACTTCAAAGTTAGTTACCAACACAAATCATTTACACCAAAGCGAAGGCACAGGTAATAACAATAATTATAATATAACCATGCACTGTGGACGGAGTGGCGAACAGAACACAACACGAATTAATCGTTTTTAAGTTAAATCTCACTAGAAAGGATATTAAATGCATTATTCGACCAAACGGTCTGTTAATACTCCACACACTTAACCTCAGTTCAACTATAGACATTCATCTACAACACAGTCCAATATTCACATCTATTCACTGACACTCAACACCAGTCTGTAGCTATAACAACACTACTCATATTTCTAACGGTATCACCCCCATTCACTAGCTGCAGTGACGTCGTTTGTTGGCGAAGGTTGCTCGACGTTGTCTACATTACTTTTAGTCTCTTCTAACTCCCCTGGGAGGTAATCCTTCCAACTCCTGAACAGGTATCTCGTGAACTTTCTCAGCTGTCTGAATTTACAGTACGTCGCACCTTCAGCCGATTGTAATTGTTGTGTCTGAATCAAAAAACCTTTCTCTTTAAAAGTTTGCTCAAGTTTTTCTCTCTGTAAACTTTTTCTCGACTTTCTTTTCTTCTTACTCAAATCTTCTTTGCTGGAAGCTGAACTGTGACCGTCGGTTTTTGGCGCAGACGCTGATGATACACCCGCGGTGTCAATATTTTGGTTAGAATTTCTTTGCAAATAGTCGTAACCTTTGTTCCCCTTATTTCCTGTGCCACTGTAGTACCTAAAATTGCCGCCTGAATCGACGGACAACATCTTTTTTTCTTGTAATGATGGTTTGGATCCCCCCGTGAATTTGAACTTACAGATACTGACTTCGGTCGTTGGCGTTGTGGAATTAGTTTTAGTGGGTATCGGAGGGATAAAAATTGCTGATCTTTTCCTCTTGATTGGACCCTGTACTGGATTCGGTGATGTTCGCTTCATTTTTGTTTGGTCAGGACTTCGCTTGGCCTCTTCAACTTGCTTGATAACTTTAGGATCGAGCAATTCAGAAATTTGTTTGAGCACCAGTTTGTTCTTGTTATCGTCTAACGTTGAGGAATTCTCTGAGAGTTCGCTGACACTATTTGGTGTAGAAGGACCGCGGTTGGAATCGTCCGTCGAAATGGGCAATTGTCCGGCAGCTGCCAGTCTTTGGTAGTAAAGCAACTGTGTTTGTAACGCTAAGGGGTGCATGTAGATGCCCGCGTTAGGCCAGTACACGAGCGGAAATTTGCCGTCACCTTCTTGGCTCACAGTACCCTGGGCGGGTTCTGATAAGGCGGGTGAAACTGGACGGTTAGGCCTCGACAAATCAGGGGAACTGCTAGCCGTCGCAGACATCAGATTTGTATTCCTCTGTATCACAGATATTGCGTTAGGGGGTTGATCGGCACTGGCACCATCTTGTTCTGATGATTCAGTGTCGATTTCAGTCTTTACTTCTGGTAGGGACGTATAAATGTTGCCGAATTTCTTCTGTATCTGTATCTTTAGGTCGTGTAGGTCCCGTATACAAAGATTTAGGGGTTCCTCGTCGCTATGCAGTGGTCCTGCGATAGTAATCGGGGCCTCTGGCATGGGTTCATCTGGACTATTGAATTTTGGAGGTGTCAAAGATTCTAATCGCTTTTTATTTTCCTGCGACAATTTTCTTTCCAATAGACTTGAAATAATTTTATTCTGTAGGTCAGTTTTTGGACTACTTAGAGGCGGATTATCACCACTTCTGAACGGAGGACACATGTTAAGAGGATTCACTTTCTCCTGCGTGGGCGGTGGCTGTCCTGGCACAACAGTTCCATAATTTTCATAAATTAAGTGGCAGATGTCAGCCTTTTTCGGTTTCCTCCCTCTCCTGGGCTTCGAGTTGTTGAGAGTCATTTCTCCCATGTACGGTAGGTCGTCATAAGTCACAATTTTGCTAGGAGCTATTGCGGGATTTTTCTTTTTCTTTTCATCAGACTTAGTTGGTGGTTTAGCTGCCATATTGACCATTGACGACACTTGCGGCACTGTTAATGTTCCTGACTCATTCTGTATGCCAGCTAGTCTTTGGGCCCAAATCTTGAAGGTTTCATTTGTAAAATTATTAATATCAAAATTAGGTTCTGCTTTGGGTTTCTCTGGGGGCTTCTGTTGCTTTTGCTGCACTTGTTTCGCGTTCTCTTTCTGTAAACTCTGCTCGTAGTGATCGAGATACTCCTGTGGCAAAGCTTGGTGATGGAACTTTAGCTTCCAACGATTTTTCTGTCGGTTGCGCGCGTGTTTCCGCTTTATAGTCTCCTGCTTCTCGAGACGCTCCTTACTCGTCGATAATAGTTGTTGGCGCAAGAGCTCTTTGTTTTCCGATGTCCTGAAACAATAAAAGATAATCTGCGAATTCTTAGAATATCCACAAACAGGGACGGACTAATAGGATACATTTTTATACACCGGCATTTATGTACTAATTCATTAATATTTATGGTTTACTTATAAATTATTACCGATAGTTGATACTTTAAAGTTAATCTTTAACTTTAGTGACAAATTTAAGAATTGTTTTATTCGATCCCGTTTTCTGTCACTTGCCTGATAAAATGGCAATATTTTCTTTAATATGTCGTCTTTAAAATGTCCTGTCTTAAAGTAGGGAAGGACTGGTTGGTTTAATCACCTTTAACCTCCCTCGTTTAAGCAACGCTAAAACTGTGATATAACCTTGGTAACGAGGTATGCATACACTGCCCTTTTCCTTCTTGCATTCTACCTTGCAATTAAGTGGCTTATTAAGTTGGTGAGAAAGTAGAACATTAGCAGAAGGGTAGCGTTTACAGTCCAAATTGGTCATGTTCTGAAGAAGGGCCGTGTTAAAACCTCAGGAACCAGTGAGCATGCATGCAGCAATTGATGAATGTAGACGACGCAAAAAAGGTGTGTTAAGACCATAGTAAGAGATCAATTGTTTCTGATTACCCCTCTGGGAAATGGGCATGACATGTACGCAGTAAGGGGCAAGTACCTGTGGTCTGGGGGCGGGGGCGCTGGCGGCGCGGGACACACGTCGCCGCACGCCACGCGCCGCATCACTTCTGCAACAAACAACATATACAACGTTATACAATCTGTATTGTCATTTGAATAGGAGTAATAAAAAGTCAATATTTTGCTTAAAGTGTTCCGCAGATTATTAGCTCAAAACCAACAATGATTTGTTTAGCATGTAAAATTAATTCGAATGCGTATAAGTCACCACTTGTTTGATACAAATTCCAGCAGAACTAATCGTTTTGACCGATAGTAAAGAGGAACTGATACGAATAACTAAGTTATTAATTAATTAATAAAACTAATGACAAAACAAAAAGGAAATAATAATAACCTGAGACATCTTACAGTCGTCAGTGAGTCAGTGTGAAGTTTATCGTATATTAAGCGAAACCTATGATATGCCGACTGCTCAAAACAAATATTTTGCTATTTGACGTGAAAATCGAAGCTTTGGCGCTTCAGTCAAGCTCACTAAACTAAACCAAGCAACCTGTCGTATAAATACATATATAGTAATGTTCATAAAATAGAACAGCTGATTATATTTTCAAACACAATAATAATGTGTCAGTGGGATGTATGGTCAGGCCTGTAATCCGAGTAAGAGTGCGCCCGAAATATCCGCGCCGCGAAAGGCGACCGCCGGCGCCCGCGCACGCTGAAACATACTACCATTTCGCAATGCTGGGATATTTGTACGTGCCTGATGTAACTGAAGTTCTTAGAAACAAAGACGGCTCTGTATCCTAGATTTGTTTTGGTTCTAGGGGGTGCTAAATACTTTCACCAGGTTAGGTATCTTACGTACACTAGTTCAACGGCGCCATGAAAAGGTATACAATTTCTTCTAGAATAATGTGGTTATTACGTATTAAGGTAAATTAAATTCTTAGAATCATGT
This sequence comes from Hypercompe scribonia, assembly GCA_949316085.1. Classification (NCBI taxonomy): domain Eukaryota; kingdom Metazoa; phylum Arthropoda; class Insecta; order Lepidoptera; family Erebidae; genus Hypercompe; species Hypercompe scribonia. Next base: position 17,090,065 of record OX438989.1, read on the forward strand.
TAACTTCAAATCCAGGCACTTTTCAAACCAAACTTCTCCATGATTTTATACAATTGTAAGGGACCTGTCCTAATTTTTACCAATATACGAGTACTCTTGCAAGAATTGCATTTCAGTGTTCAATAATCAGTTTCCTTCTATTCTGTTCTAGGCTACTGCACTGTTTGTTTATTTTCTATTTAAAAGGTTTTATGAACCAAACAGAACTTAATTTGCAAGGGCCAGTCATGTTAGGTAATGAATTATTTACTTTAAACATAGGAAATTATCCTATTATACAAACAGAAAACTCAAACTAAGTTATAAGCCTTTAAAAAAATACACCATTATCGTTTGATTTAGAAATCTTGATTCTAAAACAAGTGTGAAACATCTGTACACGTATATAAATACATTCTAGCATGTATCATAGACTCGCATGATGTTCTGCTTCCCAAACCAATGGATGATGACATTTTCGGATGAATAGGGCTGACACGATGTTGTTTATCGCTCAAAATAGATATCACTACACTAAACGGTATTCATACCAAACTACGATTATAGAAATGAGATTCTTGTTTTGTTTAAACTTGTCTCCTTTTACTGTAAAGATAAATATCAATAGATAGTGCATTTGTGAGCGTTTTTAATAGAATGCGTTTGACTCAAATAAATTTCTGGCTTACAGTCAGTCTGGTACAATATCAGTATATGTATGGTATGCATAGATAACATTCCCACAATTACGTTCGGAAACAGATCATTATTTCTTAAAATAGTTACAGTGAAAACAAATTTTATTGACAGAATTAAACAGGCAATGACGGATTTCTGATTGTAGGAGAACATGGCTTGGTGGGTTTTCGGCATACAAATTGATGGGTGTTTGAGTAAGACAGATCAAAGAAAGCGCGAAAATAATGCATGAAAGAGAAACAGAGTGATATACCAGAATGTAAAATTAACACTACATTGCGCCGACTTTTATGACGTACACATTACAAACTAGGCCACGAAACCAGTAGCTTCTATAGAAAATTGCAATAAACATGTAACTGTTTTTGTAATTTTAACGTTTTTGACGATTAAGTAATTATTGCTGGATTACATTTATATTTAGATCTGTAGCCTCAATTCCTTAATTACATTAAACCTATATTCATCGATTAGACAGCCTGACAAATATATAAAAGACCCGAGTAATCTGGTTGTGAATTTTTGTCAATAAAACCACCCAACAAGATATGGTGGGCGGAGAATTTGTGAGATAATTACCACTAACACAAGAGCTGCCACTAATTAATGATTATGCGTAAATTGGAAGCTGAGTAGATGTTTTATAAGTGGATACTTTATTATATGGTAATCTTTACTCTGATCAATATTCTTATACTAACGCAGAATCTTTAGGTTTGTAAATGTTATAATTAAAATAGCTGTCCGTGTGGTGACGGATTAAGAATACATAGTGTTACCACCCATATTATATCCTGTGGGTGTCGTAAAAGGCGACTAAGGGAACAAAGTATGCAAGACAACATCATTACAAAGAGAAAGAAAACTTGAAACAAACCCTATACCAACCCGTCTGACCAGCGAGGTATAGTAGACCAAAACCTCCTTGCTAAGAAGAGGCTTATGTCCATCAGTGGACTGTAAAAGACTGTTGATTATTATAATTATTGTAACCATAAATAATGTATCCCTCAGTTCAATAACGAGGTTTATAGTGATATGTTTAGCGTGGTATAGTAGGCCAAAACCTTTCTACGGAAAGGCTTATTTCCCGCAGTGGGAAGCCTTTGATGATGAAGGTAAATTTATCATTAATATACAATTATTACACATGAATAACATGGAATTTATTAAAGAGAATTAGTATATGTGAAGTCGATATGTACTTTTTTAAGTGGTACATGCATTATTTTTGCATATTTAGAAAATTTGTTACAGTTTAGTTAGAATATCTGACACTGACAGGTAAGTTACAGTGGCTCTCTGATCCAAAGATATAAAGTGTAGGCTCACCATGCACTTTGTTCACCTTTTAGTTTGAGTTTTGTAGTGATTGAAAATGTATGTAAATACAAAAACTCAAGAGGTTCTTAGTTGTTCATCAAGCCCGTTTATTTTTTTTTATATGTTAAGAGCCTGCCAAAGTGACTTTACTCTGCCTGATGGAAGGCATGAATAGAATCCAAGAGTTGTGATCACCATACTCATCGCAAATGCAGACAATGCAGTATGGTGACCCACGCTATGGCGGCCTTGTGAGACGCTTCTTCACACCCCGCATGGGGATGTAAAAGGCATGACAGTCATCGTGACAGTATAAAGCTTACACAGTTACCACGATAACTGTCACCCCTGCATCAATGGGCCTCCGGTCTCACACTCAGTAACGAAACACGACATCACGGATGCTGGCGCTTTAGGTTGGTTTTCTGTGGGAGGGTAGTACTGCCCCGGTTGAGCCGGCCCGCTCGTGCTGAAATCAGCGTGGCTCTACTACCTATGTCATTAGCATTGTCATGCTTTGTGAAAAATGGTATAAGAACTTTTGTTTACTGTTATTAGTTTTTATTATAACACTGTTTGTGTTATTGTCAGACATAGTTGACTAATGATTTAATGAAAATAGGACATTAATTAGTATTATTTAAGTAAACTACTTGAACAAAACTCGTGTTTTTCTGTGAGTGATGTTGTAATACACACACTAAACTCTTCATCTAAACATTGTTCGTATAGATATTTTTTTTATTCAATTTATTTTCCGAAATCTTTTTTTTTATTTCATTAATAGTTAAGTATGTTAACCTCATCACAAAACCTTATTTGAGGTTTATTAGTTAAATCAACTTTTGATACACACGGTGCGATAAAACAAAAATAAGTTAAATTACAGTCGGGTTCGATGTCCGCAGTGTCGCATTGTTGTGTACAGTTTCAGCTAGTTTTGGCTTTAAAGGATCGAAACTCAAATATTCGTAAATTGTCGCGCGTCGTTATATTGATATACAATATGTACCTACACTCAGAAGACATTCACACATCACAGGGTTCACAAGGACAGGAAACAGAAGGCGTCTCAACTCTACTCTCACGGGTGACTACTTTTTCTTTTTATAGGTTCATCCTATCACGGACAATTTAGGGCCGCAGGGGAATCTCAAACACAAGTCGGTTTTATCATCAGAAATCATAGGAACCTTTGCAAAATTTTCGACCCGATGAAGGCGATCATTTGTTCGATGTATGTATTCAGTAATAAATAAAGAAGTTTATTGTCAGCCTAGGTAATTGCCGTTGTACACTTCACTATTTCTCGCGAACTGTTGTCCCTTTTTCCATGTAATTAAGATACCCATAAAAACTTAAGTTCTCATTTATATGGAGATTTTTTATTAAATAGTTGTTGCAAGTAACTAAACAAATCTATAATTCAATTGTATTATCATGTCTACCTATGAGACATGACGCAAATTCGTGAATCTCCCTCTGAATGATGAGGAGTACAAACACGTCTAACTGTTCCCTGTTCGCATTCCGCGTGGCATCTCGCCAATCGGCTATAAGGAAAGAATCGGAGCACGCAATCCAAAAATTTGGCTCCACTCGAAGTATAAATAAATACGATGCTACTATCGACATGAGAAACATTTGTTCGAACGAGATTTACTGGCGAGCGAATCATAACATTGACTCATCGATAGTAGCTGCTGTCTGCCTTGTTGTATGGGAGTCTGTGCCTAAAAGCTTACAACGCACGCTTATTCAAAGAAGGATGATTTCCTCGACAAACTTGCAACATACGTCCGTTTATACAGCCATGATTATATAGGTAACCATCACAAAATGAAAAGACAAATGTATTATACGTCCACGTTTTGGATATACTAATAACAAAGAGACTATACTTAAAGTCTACTTATACTATATTAAATAATATAAGACCCTGTAAAATAAATAAAGTTAAAAAAATATTGATCTGTGTGGCAAAGCATTTTGTTGTCGTGTTTTTTTTTAACGTATGGAAACCCCGTCGAGCCGTCACTCCACCGGGGTTTTGCGACGGGGCGGTGTATTAGAATCGAACCAAATAAAACTACACAGTGTGTCACTTTGCGCTTGAAGTTGGAGGGATTTGGGAACAGCTATTATCACGAAATCCGGACCGCCTGCGCGCCTGTTCTGCGGCCAAAAACCTCGCTCAAGGTATCCGATCTGCACGTTTAAATTTGATATAAATAAATTTCCTTTAATTTTTGAGTATAATGAAGGGAAGTCACTAGGAATGTAAGTAGTAGATTGAGCAGGTCAGGGTCACATACCTTTAACACAAATAAGCTTTTGTCAGAAACAGTTATAAATTAGAATGCTTTGTGGGTTAATCTACAATAAAAACACCAACTGTAAGTTTAGATATTGTATATCGAGTATTTAGTTGTCCATATAAAACGGTACATCTCATGCAAATAGTTAATATACTCGTACATAACTAAGAAGTAAGAGGAATCGTTCATAGATGCACTATAACATGTAGAATTGATTTCGGACGACAGGTGTATTCAGCGAACAGTTTATCGATCAAGGTTGATTCGGACTACGATTCTAAGCTCGGTAGTATCACAACACAAACTGACTCATCCGACGTGACGCTAAACTTGGTGCAGTCTGAACCCTTCACTTTTAAGGTATATTGATGGCGTGCCAGCTATATTTAGATAGATTATCGTGATATATCACTTTGTAAATATTGTTTTTCAGTAATCCGTTAGTTTTAAGTTTTTCTTGTTTCGATTATAAGGTAAATCGATTAATTAATAAATCGCTAATATGGTAGGTACAGCATAAAATAATTTTAGTTCGTTTCAAAATATTTCAACGCTCAGAGACGAGAAGATATTTGAAGGGGAATCCATAAATTAAGATGTTTACATTGTTATAATTCAATAAGTAACGTTATCGTCACCTTTCAGCCGGTAGAGGAAAGAACCTTTCTGCAAATGGAAAGGGTTTTAAATGCCGGTCACAAGTCCTTCTTGTGATGATCGATTCGATAGATTTTTAAGAATAAGAATGGGATAAGTCAGTTGATAGGTAATGATGGCGACGGTTAGAGATAACAAACAATACAATATCATTGAGAAAAACCTCCTTGGGAAGTTAGTTGAATAGGTTTCGTGTCTCTGTGTCACATAGAATTTATTATTTAGTACGAAAACCTTATAGATACATTTACCGTATAAGTGGTGAGTGTACAATCATAGCTATTAATACAACTGTGATTTATGAGTCGACGCCGCACCGGCTCGCGTTACGCCTCCAAAATACGCATTATATGGCAGCAATAACATAATTTTTCACACTAAACAGTCATAGATGAGTTCTAAAAACGACTTCAAAGCACTTGCTTATTAACGCTTCCGAGAACTGGTAAATCCTACGACCCAATATGGCAATCGGAAGTGTTTAGGTATTACGGCAAATTAGTTCATACATTTAAAACAGATGCTTTTGTTTTTGCTGTTTATTATTGTTTTATCGGTGTTAAGAACCGGATTTGATTTTTGGATAAATAAACTCGTGAATTTTCGTAGTTAGTCATATGTAATTTGGGTCATTTATAATTATATATCTAGCGTTTCACCCTCTTCCTTTTTGACTGACTTATGTATCTGGTAAGCGTGGATGGTACATTACTTATTAATTTCCAGACAGGTGAAGAGTAGTATCGTCCTCCATTTTTTTTAATTACTGCTAATTAAGTAGTCTTAACATTATTAATACGTACAATTATTTGATGTAATTGTTGAAAGTGAAAGCAAACATTTTTGTTGAATTCAGATTCTAAATTCTCTTCACATTCTAAGAAAATTAGGTATTGGGATGATGAACAAATGGCACAATAAAAAATTCTGATATCTAGTGTATGCGGTACTGTACCGTTCATACAACGATCATGAATTACCAGAGACACTTAAAAGAAAGTAGGTATACTGCCTCTAGAAAAAGTATCCTACCGTAAAATTAGGCAGTCTATAAATATAAAAATTTTGTTTATCAACAATGTACTGCCAACCATCCCGATCTCGGGCACTCCACATCCATCCATTACCAGCCATTCTCCTCAAGTCGTCGGTCCATCGTACCGATAATATGCCATTACAATTTTAGAATAATATATTTCCATTGAAAGTGAATTCAACTAGCATTGCGCTCTATGTTTCTTCACAAATAACATCACCAGTCGATGTATAAATATAAATATTTGACTGCTTGACTGAAAATATACGCCAATATTCATTATGTATTCACAGATCAAAGTGCGCGATCGAATATTTCGATAAAACAATAGCTATTAGTAGACATGAGTTTACGGCTATTATAGTACTTATACTTTGTTTTAATACACTCAATTTAATATTGTAAATAATTATAAATTTTCTTTTTCCTCATTTTTGTTTGCAAACACGTTAAACACCGTAAACGGATGGATTCTTTTGTTGGCTTGGTTAATGCTAAATTGGGATAAAGGAAACTGCTATGGGAAGGGATACCATAAGTCTCAGAGATAACATTCATTAGCGGTGTAGCATATCTGCCTATATCTGTCAGTTTTGAATATATTTTCTTACTGAAATTGCTATAGATCAAAAGTTATGTAAAAATATTGGCATTTAAAAATTCAGTTCTACGATATTTAGCATTTCTACCTACTACAACCAGAAGCGCTACCATCAACTCAGGTAAAATTTCTTAGACGTAGTTGTCCTCTGCTTAGTGGCAGTCCACACCGTTTAATTATGTTGTTGGTCGATCCATGTCTGTTATTTGATAGACTTACAACGATATATAGTAATTCTAACTTCTTAAATACCATCACCTGACTCATGCCCTACTACAAATACATTTGAGCGCGTTTCCTTCAGTACGTAAGATATTACGCCGTCAGTTACATTGGCGCTTGGCACCGCTCCAGGTTCATACGTCACGGCTCGTATTAGGCTAGTGGAGCACAGTTTCACTAATACGATACTTTTGAGAGTTCGTTGTCCATCATTTGCTTTTCTTTTGTTTATTTTGCATATTTATGTTTTATGAATGTTTGGGTAGGCTCTCTATATGTTCTGGATGTCGTAATAGCAGCTGTTCCCGGATCCCTCCTGTGTCAGGCGCAGAGTGGCACACCGTGTGGTTTTAGTCAGTTCGATTCCGACACAACACCCCGCCGTAAACCCCGGTGGGGTGACGGCCCGAGGGGGTTTCCACACGTTAAAAAAAAAGCCTCTCTATATGTGCAAAGTACGACAGTGTTAGATTAGATTTCTCAACTATAATACCCTTGAGAGGTTGCTTCAATAATATTAAAAAATGTTATCAAATAATATCTGAACGAGTAGATATTTGCCAGTAAATAACTACGATATATTTAATGACTTAAAGATATTCTTTTGTATCATCAAGATCAATCATCACGATTTTTCTTATACACTTTTTATGAATGTTACATACTTCACCAAATTACAACGTACGTGATGTTTGACTTTAACCGTTTATACTAACGAGAGGGATCCATGACTCACTTTTAAAGAGAAAATCGTAAAAAATACATATAAAAGCTGCGGTAAGTATATACATAATACTAAAGCAGGCTCTACACTGAGTCACATTATTTTGACACATTCTAATAGTTCAAATCTATATAATTTCGATAAGTATCCTAGTATTCATTTAGCATTGTTTTTTTTAGTATTAACATAATTTAGACTATTCTTTAAAACGATAAAATGAAAGAGTCATGAAATTGTGGACGATATATTATAATACAGTAAATTATTATGGATACCTGTGCACACATAGATAAGACCAAACCAGTAAATGATTAGAAAAATTACAAATGGAAAGGCAAATTATGATGTATTTTTTAACCTGGGTTACGTCACCGATACTGACAAGAATGTCCAAATTTAAGACACGTGAAGTTAAACATATCGGGTGTATTTTATTATATTAACTTTCCAAAAGTCGAAGCAAACTTGCGGGTGAACAACTACCTATTAATTTGAGTTCGGCATAAAGGGAATGCTAATAGCGGCCATTTTGGGCGCATACCTTGCGAGCATGAATCATAACTAAAAGAGCGTAGGAGATCGCCCGAACCGACTTATTTATTACCGTTTTTGAACGAAACGACTGACCAAAGACTACGGCTATGGAGTTATTGTTTTACATAACAATCTCGCGGCGCTTTTATGGGGGACAATCAGTTTTGGACATAACCAAGTGATCATCGGAACGGACTAACTTTGATTGTTTTGGTTGCTATTATCTGTTTTACTATGTTTTTGGCAAGATTTGTTATTTCCAAATTGATAAATTTATTATAGTTTACCTGTATTCATCTAAATCATAAATAGCTGTTTCGAGGCCTATTTGTACGCATCTTTTTATAACTTTTACAACAAATATTTGATTTAATTTACAACTGCTTGTGTGCGTGCATAGATACATCGCACATACATTTTTCAATGTTTTAATGTGTGATTTGGGTTCCGCTAGCCATAAAAAAGCTTGTAATGTTTCTAACAAGATATACTGGTTATAGAGACAAGCTGTCCGAAGTAGGAAATTCATCAGACCGGTCAAATGTTTTGTACATTTCTTACTTCTTATCATTCGTAAATGAATGATATTATTCAGTAGGTATTAATAATAATAGTGAATATGGTTTATTTCTCTCAAAAAGGTGTAAACAGTCATATAAACATTCAGAATACGGAGGACAAGTTGCACCACTTGCTGATAACATCCCTGATAGACTAATATCAACTTATCTGTGAAATAACCACCAATTCTCTGATTCTCTGTCGGATATACTCGTATATATATTTATCAACCCCTTTTTCTCTGTTAAATAATGTTATATAGGAGACAAATACCTGAAAGTTTATCAGGAACTAGTGAAAATAACCCAACTAATACATCTTATAATACCTACTATCACATCCAGCATCCAACATAACGCTAGGGAATGAAGAAAAAAAGAGTGCTTACAAGCACTCTTTACGAAGTTTACATATTTATATATATATATATGTATACAAGTATAAATTTGTAAACTTCGGAAATTAAACTATCTTCGTAATCCAGTTCAAAAGGTTAGGGACTCACAGGCCAATTATACCACATTCATTTTCATTTATACATATAAGCGTATAGAAAAATAACCTTTCTCAAATCACCAAAATGCTGACTATCAGCGCAAAAACGTAATAGGGGCTTGTACACCTTTAACGCGTTTTATTAAAATGAACCACAAACGCAAACATGAGTATTTACGATTGTGGTTTTTTGAATTATCAGAAAGTGATTCACCAATGTAAGTAAAACTAGCAAAACTAAAGCTACTATATTAACGCTTTTAATGTTTGTGCGTTTAATATTGGTGTTTTTTTTTGCTAGATCACCCATAATTTATAATGACTACTTGGGAATTAAGACAGTCATCCTGTAACCACGATCAATATAGCGTTGTTTATACATCTTTGTATCTAATACCTATTATGTGAATATGTTTTCTCTTTGTATTGACAAATTCATAAATTAAACTCGCTTCTACAGTTCCCGCATAACGTGTCACCTCATCCGGAATCTTCATCGTCTGGTAGTCCGGTGCGACTGCTGTGCTTCAGGTCTAGGGTTCGATTCCCAGGTCGGACCAACTGTTTGCATGATCTACAAATATTTATTTCAGAGTTTGGGTGTTTTCTGTGTAGAGCACGTAAGTGTTTACAAAAAAAAAGTATATATGTATTTATATCAGTCGTCTGGTGCCCATAGTACAAGCTCTACTTAGTTTGGGACTGGATGGCGTTGTGTCGAATATCTGAAATATTTATTGATTATTATCTTAGATTTAAATTATTTCAGAAGTTTTTCGCATTGTGATAAGTAGTAGTATCTTTAAATGTAATGTATGTGGATGAGTATCCACATACATTACATTTAAAGATAATTACAGGAACAAGAAAATATAGTATGGTTTGGACCATATATGAACTCCGAAATATCACAATACATGAAGATGAGGGCACAGTCTTACATCTGTATAATAATTTAAAATAACAGAAAGCAACTTGTTATATTTGCTCAACGGTGCCTTCAAATCGAATTTGTTTGCTCACCGACATATTTCGCTGTGCGAGACTACTTGACACTGCCCATACCTGGTTAATTGGTACTGCATATTTCTGTGATAATAGCTGATGCAAACACACAGGATCGGGTGGATCAACATGACATACATATTGACGCAAATTGTGGAGGACAAAGTAAACAGTCACTATCTATTAAACTGTGACATATGTGGCAACTGTCAAAGTTTTGACACTTCACTTTGGAAATGTAAAATTTTTGAAAGGTCATGTTTCTTTTATGGTATAGGGCGTATATGAATATCATGTGATGAGCGATGAACTCCGGTGTTCTGATGGTCACTCTCGTATGCACCTAAGTATTGCTTTCGCACTGCTAAACATTGTTTTAATTTCATGATGGTTGCGTTTAAAATATACCTGAGGTAGGACTCTAAAGTAATACGAAGGTAATTACGCAAATTGTTAATTAAATATACTGAACATAATAAACTCAGGAGGTATATTATACGTCATTAGAATTTGTCACAACAAAGTTAGCTTGTGAACACGTAGCCACTCACAATTACCTTTAATAACCTTTGATTACCAGTTTCATTTCATAATAAATTAATGATTCATGAAACGTAACTGATTAATTTTATAACTACCTAATTTTCACAATGAGAAAAACCATATTCAAAACATATGTTTATATTTACATTTTGATTTACCGTACCTAACTCTTATTCTATCGCAAAAAAATCTAACTCTAATGCAAAAGAAATACATCACAAAGAAATGTCAATGACGTTAGAATGTGACAATTCAATCTCATCATTTTTTTTTAAATTGCTAATGAATTAGCTATGATTAATTCAACTAAAATCTAACAAAATGGTAATAACAGTAACCATTACAGGCATATATGTAAAAAAAATAACTATTCACAGAGATACCTAAAGTGTTTATTTTCAAGACAAATTTAGCGTAGATAAATTATACGCTACATCACCAACAAACATTACTTATAGCACCATCATTCATAAATAACACTTGCAAGTTTGTAACAAATCAATACGAGAGCGATAAACCCGCGGTCGATAATGCACCGCCCGCTGCCCCTCTCCGCTATCGAACGTACATCAACCTGTATACCGGCAGATGATACCGACACACTTTAACAGCACTGTACTTGCACAGTGTTAACCATTAATCAAATTATTTAACTATTCATTGACTAATCGTGAGGAATAATCCTAAAATATAGACATGATATTTAGGACATTTACTGTTCACAGAATAGGCAATGTAAAGATTTCATTTATTAATAGATAGTAAAATTGGCAGTATTTGGAGACGGACTATTAAAAACTATTACTTTGGCAGATAAAAAATTAGACATACACCCACGGTTAACATTCTCCCGAGGACTTAGATAAACTGCAACACACAAGTAAGGATAGAAAAAAGTAATATTCACCTCCGCCTTCGGGCAACATCTGGGACATCCAATTCCGTTTGATAGAACACTTTGTTACAACACGAAACTTTTCATTGATAAACTGTTAAACCGTGAACGTTAGCGACGTTACAACGTGCGCGTATTGTGTTTGCGCGCGCGCGCGTTATCAGTGCGAGGGTCGCGGCGGAGGCGGGCGCGTGGCCCGTGAGAGCGGCTGTCGGCGACGCTCCCGAGTCGCGAGTCGCACTCACTGCGCAGAGCTGCGCCCGCGCAGCTCTAATCTAAATACAGACAACTCGGCCCCAACCAAAATCGCTCGTATTACTTTCGGTTTCCATACGGCCTAAATTTAGAGGCCGCTCGCTACAGAAATAAAAACGTTTTTTACGTGTTTTTAGACGGGAACAGTGAGCGTTTTTGCAGTTGCTGGTGGTGTGCCAGGGACGAACCGCGCGCGTCTCGCGAAACCCGAGATTCGTGCCATATTTGGCAGGCGCTCGCGCGATCACAAACGCTTTTGGGTATTTAGTTTCTGCGGCGCGGCTGCCAGCGCACCGGCCCCATCCGTACGCGCCGATGCGCGCAGCTAATTTCAGCCGCTTCCGTTGCGTTATAATCGCTCACTGATCAGGGATGCATTACCTGCTCACCATGCGCCACTACACTACCATATATGGTACTCCCGTCAAAGATGTTGCCCCGCGCCTCTGTATCTTTAAATATGGAATAAATCTGTCGACGTAATGCCGAGCATATTTGTACATTTTGGCCCATGTGTCCAGCACTTGTCTACTATCGCGAAATGAATGTGTATGTAAAAATGGGGTAATTAGCACAACTCAGTTATTTTAAAGAATAAGATAAACGTACATTTTAGAAACAGTTGGCAGAACTGTTAACCATCTTGATTTATACAATTAAGTTGAATTATTTAACGAACTATCAGTTTATAATGTTGAATACATTTTCAGGAGTTGAGTTATGCTCCACTATTCTAAGTGATAGTATGATTATCACAGATCAAACTAAAAATCCTTTATTAAATCGTCCTTTGTTCAAGAGAAAAAGTATTAAAAATGATCGCTCAATATGAACAGTCACCGGCACAATAGGCTGTATCAAATACCAAATAATTTAAAAATATATTGACAACCTATTTTGTGGTCTATAAATTCTTCTTAGCCTTCTGAGAAAAAACCTACTAAACAAATTCAGCCGCATAGATTGATCATTGTATTACAGAACAGTACAAGCAGTATAGGAAACCTAAGAAGACGAAATTTTAGCTCAAAACTTAAGTTTGTTACTGTCAGTATTACAAAAAGAGAAATTGTATTGCTACAACAAAATATTTTTATTATGACATGCAACTAATTAGTACTAGAGTATTGTGAAACTACTATTTAACCATTCTAATCACAAGGCACTACAGACACGTTGTAGGTTACTTACATATGTAACTCATTCAAAACTGCTTTATCGTCACCAGTACCTTACAAGATTGGCTGGCTAGACTTTATCTAAGACCAATAAATCACACTAAATAAATGATCAAATTCAATAATAATTATTTTTCAATTGCACGCTGTTCAGCAATGATATGACTCGTTCATTAATTACGTAACAGGTAGCGGAGAAATTGAAAGTAACCTTCTGCGTATCAACAGAAGTGTGAATGAATATACGTACATTGCTAATGATATTAGTTTTTGGTATAGACATGTTTGTTTGTTCTAAGAAGAGGATGCGTTTGAGCGAAATACGTCGATTGGCAACATTTCAAAAACAAAACTATTCAGCATACGCGATCCGCGGATACCGTCAAAATATAATGTGATCTATTTTTTATGGAGAGAAATAATCCAAATTAAGTTATCTTGCTTATTTTTAGGAGGGTCGGTTTATTTTACAGGCGTTCTTGTTAAGGGCTTATATATATCATAATTTATGTAAATTAAAAATTGTATTTGCAACGTAACAGTCACGTTACGTTTTCTGGTTCTTAAAATAAGGGTGTAAGTGGACCAACGAGTTCTATTGGAACCATTGTTGTGGGAAAGTGCCTGCTTATCCACACAAGGTTAAGATTAAGTAGAATTTCTAGGTAGTAGAGCCACGCTGATTTCAGCACGAGCGGGCCGGCTCGACCGGGGCAGTAATACTCTCCCACAGAAGAAAGACCTAAAGCGTCAGCATACGTGTTGTCGTGTTTTGTTGGTGAGTGTGAGACCGGAGGCGCATTGATGCCAGGGGTGACAGTTATCGTGGTAACCGTGTAAGCCTTACACTGTCACAATGACTGTCATGCTTTTTGCGTCCCCAAGCGGGGTGAGAAAAAGCACCTCACAAGGCCGCCATAGTGTGGGTCACCATACTCCGTTGTCAGCATTTGCAATGAGGTAGAGTAGAGTCACTTTTGCAGGCTCTTAAGATAGAAAAAAAAAGTCCCTGAAGGTCATTTATTGGTATATCTAGTTATAATCTATGTCTTGTTGATGCAACTAATTATTAATTTTAAATATACAAATCTGATCATTGAAACTTTAACCAAGGTTATATGAGTCGCTCAAAGGCGTGCTTTTTACATGTACGAAGTAACAATATTTTAGCTGCGATCACTAATTTGCTATCTTTCAACTATCTTTGTAACTTACGCCTTCGATATATAAATTGCTAATTCACTTATTATTTGTACTTGTCATTCTTTATAATATCCACACTGTTTGTGATTCATTGCGACTTGTGAGCTACACCCACAGCCACACAGTGACCCTAATCTGCCTGTGTACCATTGAGACCGCACAGGCACAAAGGGGTCACTACGGACTCAATGATTTAATGTAGCAAAACTATAATTCTTCAGTAATTTATTAATATTTTATCCATTGTAATAGTTTCGGTGAGAAGACTCGAAATGTCTGCCAATAACCATACCATCCGTAGACGTAGTATTCCTTTTCAACCATTATTTTCCCTTCATCTTGACCATTTATTTTAATATGGTTACAACAATTCTATCTAACCTCTGAAGTAGCCAGTTGACGATTACAGGCGGAAGCCGTTATGATTTTAGTTTTTTAAATTTATAATTAGATAATTAATCAAATCGCTCCTTTCTAGGAGCGAATCTGGGTTTCTGGAAGGGACTAAGTTGGTTAACCTAACTAACCTTGCTGCAACGCGTAAAGGACCCTTTTTTTTTTTTTTTTTTTTTTTTTTTTTTTAGATCCCTCCCAGCGCCTGCCCGCTAAAGCGGGCACCATCTGCGGATAAACTCTCTATTTAGGCGACGTACGGCACACGCGCACATCACCTCCTCGCGGCTGGCCACTATAGCGGATGGAGGGGAAAACCCGTCCCGTCCACCTGCGGCCACACTCAAGGCGGCATGAGGCGCTGGTATGCGCGCCTCCGCCGCCCGGCTCGCCGGCGGCGAATTGGGTCCGAGTGGACATCGTCCTCCCGGGCCTTCTCCGCCGCCTCCTTCCGCGAAATTACGTCTTCGCAGAAGGTTGCGACCGCGGTAAAACAACTGTCGCTACCGGCCATGGAGCGTATGACGGCCGGCAGCGAGAGATCACCTCTAATAACTGCAGTGAGGACCCCACGCTGCGCCGCCCAAGCGGAATAAACCGCTAGCGTGTGCTGAGCCGAGTCCTCACTACAGTCGCAGTGGTGACAGGCGGGACTCAATTCCCTCCTGACGACCGAGTGCAGATACTTCCTGAAGCAACCGTGCCCGGAAAGGACCTGCGTCAGTCGGAAGGAAAGGGTCCCGTGCTGCCGCCCTGCCCACTCGGCGATGACCGGCTGGAGAGCCTCCACGGCGGCAAAGCCAGCACGTGGAGCCTCCAGCCGGGACGACCACCGAGCCATCGTGGCTCGACGAGCGGCCTCTCGCCACTCGCGTATCTCTACCGGCGGGGCCCGTATGCCACTACCCGCCCGAAAGTCAGCCGTTCGCCGGTAAACTTCGGCGAGCACTTCCGCCTCCAAATCCCACGGGGGAGTTCCGGCCAAGGCGCACGCCGCCTCCGTCGATACGGTGCGGTAACCACGTATGGCTCTAACCGCCAATATCCTCTGAGGGCGCCATAGGCGAGCCCTATTCTGAGCGGTCAGAGCCGCCGCCCACACCGGTGCACCATACAGTGCCATTGACCGGACAACCCCCGTGTATAGCCGTCTCGTCGCGACGCTGGCTCCACCCAAATTGGGCAAAAGTCGCCCAAGGGCAGAAGCAACGCCGACCAGCTTTAGAGTAAGCTGTCGGAAGTGCTCGTCGAAGAGCCACCTGCCGTCTAGGATCAGGCCCAGATACTTCATCTGGGCCTTAATCGGTACGAGGACCGAATTGACAACGATAGAGGCGCCGGGGGGTGGACCACGACGGGGCCCATGAAACAAAAGGGCCTCCGTCTTATCTAGGGCCACCCGTAAACCTAGCGCCTCAATGCGCCCGACCACCAAAGAGACTCCCACGGTGGCCAGGCGCGCCGCCTCTTGAAAGTTCGCCCCCCGGGCCGTGACCAATGTGTCATCGGCGTAACAAATTACGCCCAGCCCGGGGGGAAGACGACCTCGAAGGGCCCAGTCGTATCCCATATTCCACAGGAGTGGTCCGAGGACAGACCCCTGTGGAACACCGCACGACATGGGCCGCCGCCTCAGAATACCATCTCGGTCCTCGTACATGACGGTACGCTCCTCCAGATAGTCTGCCACAAGCCGCCTCAGGTACTCTGGCACCCCGTGGTAGTGGAGTGCTTCCCTGATGCAGCTAAATGGCAGACTATTAAATGCGTTGGCGATGTCCAACGACACCGCCAGCAGCACACCACCACAGCTCACCGCCTCTTCGGTCACGGCCCTCAGGCGCAACACAGCATCGACTGTCGAACGCCCGGCTCGAAACCCGTATTGGGCGTCCGATAGATCGGGGCCCACCTCGCAGAGGTGCCGGACGATGCGGGCAGAGATTATCCTCTCAAACAATTTACCCGCCTCGTCCAGCAATACGATGGGCCTATAAGCCGCGACCGAATCGGCCGGCCGTCCCGGCTTCCGTAGTAGGACCAGCTTCCCGCTCTTCCAGCTCTCAGGAAAGCGCCCGGACGCCAAGCTGGCGTTTAGGACTTCCCCGAGGCGATCCGACATGTGGTCGAGGGTTCGCGCCAACACTCGGGCAGATATCCCATCTGGCCCAGGGGCGGTGTTCTTAGAGCGAATCCGTAGAACGACCGCCCCTATCTCCGATTCCCTGACGGGCGGAACATTATCCTCGTTCCGTCCCCCGTCGTCTTCGACCATGAAGGCCATCGACGGGGGTGTGTGCTCCGCCCGCTGCGGGAAAAGACCCTCGACCACTTCCCGCAGGAAGCTGGGCTGGAGGGTCTCTGTAAGGGGGGGGCCCGACGCGCGGAGCTTTTGTCGCGCCGCACGATAAGGGCGACCCCAGGGGTCACGATCGAGACCCTCCAGCATCTCCTTCCTCTTCACTTCTTTGGCGCGGCTAATGGCCAGCTTCAGAGTTTTCCGCGCCTCTCGGTACTCCTCATGAAGCTGGTCCTCCCCGCCGTCTACGCGGTGTCGCCGCCGACTACGGGTGTAGGACCTCCGGGCACGAGTACAGGCCGCGCGGAGGTCCGCCAACTCCTGGGACCACCAGTAAACCTCCTTCCGTGGAGGCCGACAACCTCGGATACGGGGCATGGCCGCATCGCAGATCTGCGTAATCGCATCGCGGAAACGACCAGCCCCCATGTCGACCTCTTCGGTCGGAGCCTGCGGAGACAGCCAGGAGTGAATAATGGCTGCCTCCTCTAGTAGGTCCCTTTTCAGTTTGGCTACAGCCCACCGCGGAAAGCGAGAAGAACGCCGCGCCGCGTGACCCCTACTGGGGTCCTGGGTCCGGGAGAGCTCAAATCGGATGTAGAGGTGATCCGAGAGCGTCTCAACCTCTTCCAGGACGCGCCAGTTCCTTACTCGTGCGGCGAGGGCAGGGGTAGCGAACGAAAGGTCCACTATCGACCCTCCCTGCTGTCGCACGCACGTGTTGGTGGAGCCTCTGTTTAATAAACAGAGGCCCACCGAGGCCGCCCACTCCTCTACGGCATCGCCCCTTGCGTCCGTTCTGGGGGAACCCCACGCAATGGATTTTGCATTGAAGTCCCCCAGCACTAGGACGTGCCCAGACGTTAACCGCCGCATCGAGGTTTCCAAGTTGTTAAGGAAAACCTCGAGGTCGCTCAAACTCCGGTTGGGGGAGAAGTAGACACCATATATGGTGATCCCCCCCCACTCGGCAGCAACATATCCAGTGCCCTTGTCTCTAAGCGACAAGGGCGGGGAATGAGCCGCCGTGGAGCTGACGACTGCCACGGAACCGTCCCGGTCACCCAACCAGTTTGAACGGGGAGGAACGTAATAGGGCTCCGCGGCTACGGCAACACCGATCGACCACTGTGCCATGGTTTGCAGGAAGAGGTCCTGCGCCGCAGCACAGTGGTTCAGGTTCGTCTGGACTAGGAGACTGGAGACTTGGTCCATTACTGGACTGTCTCTACAGCCTCCTCCATGGGCGACGACGTCGACGCACGAACGACGTCAGAGGCAGCCTGGGTCGATTGACTAGCCCCTGACGTCTGCCGAGAATTGCGGGACGGCTTGCAGCCTCCCTGCCCGATCTGGTGATTGGCGGGTTTATTACCCGCTGCACACGCCGGGCAGTGAGGGGCGGCAGAGCACTCTGCCGCCTTGTGCCCCGGTCGACCGCAGCGGAAACATAGTCCGCTGCAGTCAAAGCAACTAACACACTTGGCGCGTGTGTGTCCCGACGCCAGACATTTATAACACCTCATCGGTCTCGGCGCCAGGACCGTGATCCTAGCAACTTTCCGGCGTCGCCCAGGACTTTGCCCGACACTACTGGACATTTGACCCACACCGCGCCAAGCCCACCTGGACTGGGGCGGATGGTGCCGACCCGGATGCTGTCCGCGCTGCATCCCGTCTTCTCCTCAATTGCAGCGCGGACATCCTCGGACGTCACAGAGTCGTCCAGGCCCGAAATGCGCAGTTCTACGCACTTCGTAGGCCTGGCGATCTTTACACCATCCGTAGCCTCGAATATACCCCGCAGTTTCTCGGCAAACGTGTCCGCCGTCTTTGCGCCTTCAGCCCCAGGGAACTCGAGGACTCGAGCTCCCGTCTGGGCGAGGCGCATTCTGACTCCTACTGTCCCGAAGTTATTTGTGGCGAGACTGTCCCGGGCCCTCTTGAAAACAGCCGCATAGGACAGTCCCCCATTTGCCGCCTCCGGTGATACTGTAATTACCACAGCCGCAGTTTTAGGCGGCTGTAGTTTCAGTGGCTTCGTTTTGTTGATCCGTGCTGCCGGAGGCGGCTGTGTAGTCGAGGCTGCGTTCTTGGCAGCCCTCCTACTACGCTTTCGGGCTTTTTTATTGCCTCCGACTAACTGCCACTCACTATTCGAGGGAGCATTCGCAGAGGGGCTTGTTGCTAGAACACCAGGGTTTGGAGTGGGGAGGCAAGGATATACCTCCATTATCCTTGGCGCAGCTTTCTTCGCTGCAGGCCCAGCCTTCGGTGCAGCTGCTTTCGCTGCTGTACGGACTGCTCGTCCAGACTTGGGAGTGATCGCAGGTGCAGATACCGACACCGCCGCCGCATACGATCTGCGACCAGCCGTAATGGGAGGCGGAGCCGGCGCTGATGCAGTCCGCGATCTGTCCGCTGCGAGCGGCGGCCGAACAACGGGGGCCGGAGGCAATCTCGCCTCAAGGCCCGCAAGACGCCCATCCAGCATACGTCCCACCGCCTCCAGAATTTGGCGAAGGTGGGCATCACTGGAATCGACAGAGGGCGAAAGCCGCCGCGGAGCCGGGCCAGGCGCAGATCCATCCGCCTGCGCCCGAAACTGGGCAAACTGGGCACTCAGTTCAGCTACCTGTCCTGTTAGGCGTTCATTGGCAGCCTGGAGGCGAGCTACATCTCCAATCAGGGTCTCAACTACTCCAGCTATAGTGGAGGAGGAGTCCTTCAGGGCTTTTACGAATTGGCCCTTAAGGTTCGTAGATTTCGTAGCCACCTTGTTTATGATGGCCACAGCTACGTTCGCCCTCTCCTGCATAGACACCGGCGTTTGTGAGGCAGAATCCCCCAAAGCCGGCCCCTGGATCTTTAGCAGGAGATCGGCGATCTCCTCCTCCACTAAATTTTCTCCCTCAACTCGAACCCGTCTATAGGCATCCGCCTTTGAAAAGATGGAGCCTGACGGCCTCGAGACCGGTGTGCGCGACCTCCCTCTGCGGCTACTAGCCACTTTGGGAGGCACCCACTCCTGAGACGCGTCGCTGTCTTCGTCCATGGAGCGTCCGCGTTTGCGACAATCGCGGAGCTCCATGTACATCTGCTCCAGTGTGTTCGTCGTCGTACTGGAGTTATCATCCGACGGTACGACGGACCTGGAACGCAAGCGTTCTGATCTTCTTAGGCTCCCAGAAGTTAGATTTACTTCTGGGAGCCGTTCTGTGATAGGCATCTCAGTCGAAATTTCTTCACTCTCTTCTATGTTCCTACCCTTCTTGTTTTCTTCCTTTGTATAATTTTTTGTAATTTTTGAGTATTCCATAACAAAACCCACGAGTGGGGGAGAACTAGAGGTCGACCCGGGCAGAGATCCCCCAATACCCGGGCAAGCGTAAATTTGTGCCCAACCGAGGGGTCCGCAGGTGCCTCGGCTGGGAGTGCGCTTGCGACTGAACAACCCATCAGCCATGCATCCCCTGGCCACGCACCAGAACACGGGATTCGGGGTAATTTTTTATAGAGGTTTTCTACCTCGCAGTCCGGGCGGCTAAGCCAAGACCCTCGCCCCCGATTGGAGTCGCGAGACTCCAACTCGGGACTACGATATGGCGACGGCGGCAGGGAGACTACGTCTCCTGATGCCTACTCGGTGGCAGTGTGAGTGCACACCGAGCCCGTCCTAACTTTTCCACCGCTGAGCGGAGGAACTCTGACCCTAGAAAGGGTCCCACCATCGTGATTTTTTTTTTCTGAGGTTTTCCTCCTCATTGCTCCGAAGAGCGAAGAACCAACAGAGGATCCGACTAACCCGCCCGCTCTGTTGTACCAAGTCTCGGCCGAATTGCCGAAGAAAATGGCTTCCTCTTCGTGCTAGAACATTAGCCGTTGGCAGTGATGAACACCATCGCCAACGTTACCAGGGTGCACCACGTGGAGGTTTTCTAGCCAAGCACCCCCGCGTAAAGGACCCTCCTTTAGTCTAAATGTGGAAATTGGAGCTCCCGCTGGTACTACTATAGTGGCAAAATATGGCTATCTTCGGGTATGTTAGAGTGAGTGTACATATTTTTCGAATGATCAATTGCAGAAACTTGTATATATTTGAGAATAGTAAAACAACATTATTTAATTGGGTGTTCTTTCTATCCGTTTCTTGTATGTTTATAAAGTCCCCCGCGACACAGGATTTATTCTTAAAGGGGGCGTTTTTTTTTTTCAAAAAAAAATACTTATAATTTTAAACTTCAGTAAGAACAAAAGAACATTTTATTCCAAGACTACTACTTCTAGATAAAATCTCAAAGTGTTGTTAGTTTACGAACAACGAAGATTTCTATTACTTATCAAATATTTTTGCCGCATCTTCCTGAACAAAAATATATTTTAATCCCGAAGAACATTAAAATGTCGCGAGATTCTAGACTGTTTAAGAGATTTATAACTGTATTTAAAATTTAATTTGAATGCCAAAAAATATTTCATCGATGAGAAATATAAAATGATATATTGTGCACAATAAAGAAAAGACTAAAAGTAAATGTGCTCGCAACTATAGTTTATAGCTGCTAACACTAATTAAAGTGAACACACTTTAATTAGTGCTATTACCAACACACAATGTATGTGTAGACTAAAAATTTTAGAGAAAATTAAATCAAAAATGTCTCAACATCACAAGATAATATCTAAAACAATATACACTAAAGTAATATAGAAAAGTAAAAAATAAGAAAACCTTAAAATCTGTACTATTAATCACTACTACCATTTTACAAATACTCAAAAACGTACATTAAGAACATTTCCGCTTTGGTCTGCGTTTGTAAACACACGTCACAATTTGCTATTAATCTAATCTGTGATGTAACTATTGCATTCAATTCAAGAATCCTATAACATACCATCAACAAAAACAAATAGTCTTCGACGCAGACAATATGCTTGGTAAAAATCTCATTATTGCATTTTATGCTGTAAAAATTGTGAATAGATACGCAATATTGCAAGTGAGCCTTTCACTGCGCGTGCGCAACTGGCATGTCACACCTCCGCAAGTGGTTTCACTTCGCCTGAGCCACTTTACTTGCACAAATAGTTTTTGTAATATCGTAATGTTTAATCTACTAAATCATACCGAGAGCTACTTAAAATTAATTTACTGTTTATATTAGTGTGTAGTAATCATCATTGTTAGTATGATTTTTCTTTCTTGATCTTTGAGGTTAGCAAGCAAATAAACAAAACTTGAACCTATTTAACTACTTTATTTAATTATATCAATATACAAAACCTCAATATAATCATTTTAACAAATATTCACCAATTTCTAAAGTCAAAAATGAATTCCCTTTTTATTCAAAGAAATAAAATTATGTTCGTATTTGAAGCGAGTAAGAAAAAATATATTTGAGTAACCTCACATTATTGTTATATTTTTAGAGCCTAGAGTTAATTTTGGCATCCTACGCTGTTTGTAACTCATATTATTTAAAACTATTTTCTTCTGTTCTATTTAAAGTAACGGCGCCTATTGCCTCTGGTTTGATCTATCGTGGTTTTTATCTTTCTTAGATATTGAAAACAGCAAGGCAAGTGTTTTAGTCTCGTTTTATTTTAGAAATTCTTCAATTATTTATAAAATGTAAAGTCAATTTTTAAAATCGATTAGACATTGTACTGACGTAGATTTTTAAGACTTGAAGATTTTTGAGGACTTTTTCATTTACGATGTCAACAATTTGACTATTTTATTATTAATTTCAAGAATTCAAAAAAGTAGACAAAAGCCGCAGAGATATATAAACAGTTAGAATTAGTGAAAGTAATTAAATGAGAAAGATATGACTAATATTTACTAATGTGAGAACAGTGTCTAGAATCTATACATAACAAAAAATGTCAGCAAAATCAAAATACGAATTAAAACCTTACTAAAAATAATGAAATATTGTACAATACTAATCTATAACTATTAGAACTATCCAGTTGCCGCAATATAATTTAACCACGACTATATATTTTTTTTATAATTACGTTTACTGTCAGTGTAAATTTATGGTTGTTTTCATAGAATCGATTTTGCTCCTACTATTTATTGGAAATATTTTACGATTACACAATTATTAATGAAATCCATAGACTTATAAAGTCCAAAGTCTAAATTTACTTCACGCGCATTCAATTGCTGAAATTTAAAGACGTAGCTTGTGGGTGATCCCTAAAGTTTACATCAAAAGGCACACAAAAAACGAATTATTCCATCCTACATATAATGACAAGGTGTGAACGCAACGACGAACCGACAGACTTCATTGAATGTCTCCAATTATAGGCATCGTATTGATCTGGTGTCAAAATCTTCCCACGCGGGGGACAATAGCCGCCCGGTAATCGAACCCACTCCCCCGCGGTGACAAATGAAGTTAATGTCTAATAATCTATTGCAGCGAGACTGATCGCCAACGATCAAATTGATTAGAGTGATTAACCGGTTCTAATTCTATTGTTTATGAATTATTGGGTACGTTATAGCTACGCTCTTCTAATATTTATATGTAATTGGGTTAATTGTAGCGTGCCTGGCTATTGGATTTCTATTTAGGCAACGATAATCAATGGTCAGAAATAATTTATTAATATAATTAATCTATGTATTGGTCCAGCGGTTAGCGACTCTGACAGGCGCTGAGCCGAACATTAGCGTTAGTGTGATTCAGGTTCAGTTTGGGATCAAATGACCGTGAGTGAAATGTGTCAAGCTATGACTAACTGACACGACGAACTTCGTACCGCTATAACCACCTTCATGAGCTCATACAAAACAACTTTGTTGAAGACCATCACATGATCAGTGCATAAATTGATATGCCATTACTTTTCTCTGAACGTTTTGTTCAATCATAATAAAATATAGCCTACAGCACTCCTCAATAGTGTAGCTTTCTGATCGTGAAAGAATTTTTATGATCGGTTCAGTATTTCCGAAGATTAGCTCCTACAAACAAACATACAATCAAAGTTACAAACTTTACCTCTTTATAGTATTAGTATTGATTTAAATAGATTCCTTTCAGGAAACACAAACATAGAAATCGATATCAAGAAGGTATTTCCGCTTTAAATTACGATCTCTCGTACTCATAATTTCTCCCGCGTTTGAGCGCACTGTTCCACTTCTAAGGCTCGTAGCACGAAGTTTTATCCTTCCTCAAGGAATCCCCTATTCAACACATAAAGAATTATTAAAACCAAACGGTTAGATCCAGAGGATTAGCGAGTTTTGACAGACAAACAAATTATAGAATTATCATTTCAGAAAATTTTTACAAAAATCCTGACATTAAACTTGATAGAATCTACATTCCCCATTTTATAAGTTCGTAATAATGTCAATGGCTTTGATTAATATATTAACTATAAAAATACGGGTGCATTTTACTATGTTACACTCACACATTTTCTCCAGTACTATTTCAAGAGTATATTTCGATATCATGCCCACATTATCCTCTATTTAGGAGTGGCACACTTTTCTACCAGTCTTGCCGACTCTAGCGCATTACAAACCATTAAAACTATATACAACTTAAACATGTCATAACAATTCAATTGTCCATTTTATAATGTGTTCGTAAAATTAGATTGATATAAAAATAGCAAGACACCCACGCGGGAAAACTTCTGCATTGTCTACTGCTGCCTACTTGCAAAACAAGTATTGTTTAATCTTTTTATGGCTTTACTTATGAAGATACATGAAGTACATGTGTTTGTTTAAAATCTAATGTTAATCCTTTAAAAGAACCGCCATCTTTACTATAGCTTAATTTTAATATATAAAAGTTAACCAATGGAAGTGTTGATTCACTGTTTTACTTCATGAAATCGTCTTTTAGCGCCTTAAACTTTCTTACAAAAATCAAAGGAAGTGAGGTTCTTATTCGGCTCATTTGGCAATCGAGTAAAGTAAGTTTTGATTAGAAAGTTTTCACTTTTAAATATTAACTTTAAGGAGAAAATATTTGGTGTATTCTATAGCAATTGCAAGTAAAATTTAAAAAATATGTTTCTGTTGGTTGGACTACTCTAGGCCTTTGGGAAGGTCGAGTCTAAAGGACGGACGGTGTAGAAATAGCGCAGGAGGCAATTTGTTCCTCAACATTTAGGCAAAGGGAACAACAACAATATTGTTATTTATACATCAAGTACTTTGTTTATAATTTCGTAATTAGTGTGTAATTCATTTTAAAAATAAAAAATACATAACTACGACTATGGTAAGTAGTATCAAATTACACGTCGCTCCTCATAAATATGTCTATAAGAGTCGTCAAATGTACGTGGTCGCCATACACAACAGTGTCACGATACCTACGTAGGTTTGTCCATCGTTAATGATGGGCAGCATTGCCGTAACTCGAACCCACGCCCCACCACCGACAGCAAAAACTGATGCCATATTTGTGGTTATTAAAACTGAGTTGGTCACGTGGGCTTTGCTGTCTTACAGCTTTGTATGTTTGTGAACGTAAGAACAAGTGTAAATAGTTAAGTCGATCAGATTAGTTCATCAACAGTCTCTTTTTTTTCTATATGAAGAGCCTGCCAAAGTGACTCTACTCTGCCTGATGGAATGCATGAATAGAATCTAAAGAGTTGGAGTCACTACACTCATTGCAAATGCAGACAATGCAGTGTGGTGACCCACACTATGGCGGCCTAGTGAGATACCTTTTCATGCCACGCTGGGGGGCGTAAAAGGCATGACAGTCATCGTGGCAGTGTAAGGCTCACACAGTAATCACGATAACTGTCACCCCTGCATCAATGGGCCTTTAACAGTCATCTGCTAGACATAGGCCTCTCTGTGAAAACGAGATTTTGGCCCACTACAACACGTCGACTAGACGGTTACATAGATATGGAGTTTCTTTCTCTCTTATTAGTTTTAGTTTTAGATTTTTTATTTTGTGTTAATTTAGATTTAGATTAGTTTCACCCTTAAATAAGATATTTATTTAAAATATTTATAATTAACTTTGTTTGATTGAACACAATTGGCACCAAATTTAAAAAAAGGTACACGATGTTATACGTCCAAAAATAATACATTGTCACACACACAGTAGAAAATATATTTAATATCAAAAACATTGTATTATGATTAATTTTATTAAAATTAACTTTATATTGTTTATAAGACACCCTTTTGTTGTAGGTATTACTTTAAACCTACTTATCAGACGTTTTTGCCGGACAGAAATTCTTAAGAAAGACCATACACCAGAAACGTAAGAATAAATAAAGAAATTAACTCAAAAATGGGACTTAAAAAAATATATAATAATAACCTAAATTAGTACACACTGTATACAATAACTCCATACAGATATATTCTGTCCGACTATCTGATGCGACATAATTTATTTAAATAAGCAAACTTTGGTATCGCCGATCGATGAAAAGCCATATAGGCGTGCGTTGTTCGCGCACGAAACCAAAACCAGGAACCAATAAATATAAATACATTTTAGACGTTGCCCGAAATGGTCCATCGGCCTCGGCGCTGTTTCCTTATGGTCCAGGCCTGTTGTCACTTTTCCCAAGTCTATCTTTAGAGCTGGCTCGTTAGCGCGTCCACTTATATGGTGAAATGAAGATAAGGATTGTGATTCGGTGGTAACTACTTCAATAATAACATATTTGAATACAAATTCACTTTGCATGTGATTAAGTTATGATGACATGGTTAATACTTTATGACTATATGGAATCTCGATGTCTTATTACCACAATTGATAATTTACATAATTTTTGTGTCATACTATACGTAGATTCAAACCAAACCAGGTTTTTTGGTTACCCAGCGGTAAGTGCTTAGCGCCGCCTACAACTCGAGAGACACGAGTGCGTTATCGTCCTTCAGGACTATCCTCAGAATGAGTGGTGCCAGGTTAAGTTCAGTTCCTAGAGCCTAAAACTATTCTCAGTTTTCTTACTTGCTCTTAACACAATTATTTGACCTGGGTGCGAACCGAAGCCGCGACCTCTGACTGAAAAGTCAGGTCACAAAACCACTTGTTCAAAAGGCAAGTAATTCTCTGTATTAATCAATAAAATGGTTTGATTTGTTCACATTTGTTATAAAGTAAAAAGATTAGCCTTTTATTTATATTGTTATATAAGTTACTAAACCATCTAAAGGTTGACTGGTAGAGAATGCCATATGGCATTAAATCTGTCTCACGCAAATGTGATGCAGGAAGTATTAAAAATAAAATAAAAATAAATTAAAAATATTTTTTTAAAGGCTAATAATGATATTATAAAATATATTTATACCACAGGTACCACTTACCTTTGACATATTAAGCTACATACAGATAAACCAGAGATTTGACCCTAATTTAACATCAAATGGCTGGCTGGAAGATATAAAATTGACAAAAATAACAGCATTTTGATTAAATGGATTTTTTAAACAAAACCAAAAACAATTTAATGTTAAATCTCAAGTACTTGAGATTTAACATTACAGTAAAGTTTGTATAATCTTAACCACTCTCCAAAGGTTTTTATCATCGTCGGCCACTAACATACCAAATAAGGGACAATAAAACTTCTTTATTTTAAAAGTCTGTTATTAACAATTTACTCAATACAGTATGTAAACATTATATACGAGACGAGATATAGATAACCAATCACACATCTACTCGTAACTGAGTTCTCCCTGCTTCGTGAGATGTAGTTGTAAATGCATTAGCAACTGTCATGTAGTGAGGGCCCGCCCGTATCTTGCGACATTTGAATAATATGATAAACGCAGCGATAAGGAGATGTCGTACATATATTATAATAAGGCTTGTCTTGCAACATTCAATAAGGTCTGATCCGTACTACGATATTTGTTCGTCTGTTTGCACTAATGCATACAAAAATCTAAGCGAAGCTAAAAACTAGGCTTAAAGATAGTGTGACTTCAAAGAATTGAAACTGATTCATTCTTCTTTTACAAATAATTTATTTCTTATCAAAATGATGATCATAACATTAGAGAATAGCAAATGTGATAGTCCAGCTTATAT
Organism: Hypercompe scribonia; assembly: GCA_949316085.1. Lineage (NCBI taxonomy): Eukaryota > Metazoa > Arthropoda > Insecta > Lepidoptera > Erebidae > Hypercompe > Hypercompe scribonia. Next base: position 17,118,069 of record OX438989.1, read on the forward strand.
TGTGTGAGACTGGTGTTGTAAGTATATGCTAGAGCGCAACCAGTGATACGGGTCACCAGACCTCTCCCGCGGGTACTGTAATCTACCAAACAAAATCGTTAGGATACAATTTATGTGAACGATGGTAAATAAGGAGTTGATAATTCAAATAAAATTTAATCCACTAAAGTATAAGAGAAACCAGAAGCTTCGAGAGTGATTGTGTAAACAACATGTGCTGTGGTAGAGTATATGGTGTGTATAGCGTGAGAGTATTGTGCTCATTGGGAAAATTTGTAAGTTTATGTTATATTAATATTTCCTCGGTTCGACATACCAAACGGGAGTCACTAAGTCAATCAATATCTATCGTCCTATGGAACGGTCTTCTTCAGAAAATCACTGTTATATACATGTTCAATCACTAGTCTCTTATTTTTATTTTTTGTATGTGTTTTTTTTTCTATTTCTTTTATAGTTCCTTACATAAATCTAGTACGTGTATTTACTAACTTTTATGGTATCATAAAGTAGACTGAACTAGAATTCTTGGCATTAATTACATAATTATGTAATTGTCCTTGTGGTAATGGATTAAGAATACATAGTGTTACCACTCCTATTCATCCCGTGGGTGTCGTAAAAGGTGACTAAGGGAATAAAGTATGCAAGACAACATCATTTCTCTTTGAAATGATGTTGTCTTGCATACTTTATTCCCTATATAGTAGGCCTAAACGTCCTTGCTAAGGAGAAGCCTATGTCCAGTAGTGGACTGTAAAAGGCTGTTGATGATATGTAATTGTACTAAATACATACATTAAAATCTTGAAAACATCACACATTAAAGAATCGTACTCGGAGATATAATTGAATACGTCCTTCTGAACAGCGAGGATGACGGAACTCTGACGGAACTCTGATATGACTGAGAACTAATTACCTCTAGTACGACATTTCAAAGTAATTAATTGATTTGGCGATACAAAACTATTTTAAAGTAATAATTATTTAAATTATATCATAGGGACATATCACAATGTGGCTGTGCCCTAAGGTTGTCATAGTTTAAAGCGTGGGCCGTTCTACCTAGAAATTAATTTCCAATTAGATGTTGAATATCTAAGCGATTTGCTAGAAGTAATTATTCAAAGGAAACCGCATTGGCGGGGCTTAATAGCTGTTTGTGGAATTTAACCAAGTACCATCAACTGATTTTCTTGCCCGATTTTTACATACAAAACATTTACGGAAGATTACGATATAATATACACAATGAATTCAGTACAGTTCGTAAAAGATTACATTAGTATTCTGTTTTTGATTCTGACTCCAAAACTCCATAAACTAAGCTCGTTGAACATGAGTTTTGTCTTGTCAAACTACGTACTAAATATTAAAAATTGACTAAAATTATGTATATATGTACGTCACACTAAAAATAGACAATATCTATACGAAAATGTGTATACAAAATTACTATTTTGGAAATAGCTTCACTATAATAAGAAATATTAAAAGATAATTGGTGGTAAAGAACTCGGGGCTACATATACTGGTAAACACGACAGTGGATTGGTGGACATAAGTTACACACGTCAGTCGGAAAGTCACTTCATGTCTCCGTGCTTTATATCGTTTTAAGAACTTTCTTCGCTTATGCAGTCCGTAATTGATGTGTGTTATTTTGACCTAAATGCAGACATCCTCAATAAACTAGACAACCTTCTCAATAATTACATTCGATTCGTTTTCAATCTCCGCCAGTACGTTCATGTGTCTGCTTTACGTTCCCAGTTGCAATGGCTTCTAATTCGTCGGGGCAGCAGTTCTCTTTTTTCTTTCCTCAATTTAAATCTTTGGTCAACTCACTCAGACTTCTCACAAGTCCTATTTCATCAATTTTTTCTTCTACAGTCAATTCTGCTCTGGAATGCCCTCTTTGCTGGAATCAAGATGTTCACAAAACGCTTTATATTCAAGTCGAAAGTACGCGATCAATTTCGGAATGAGTTGGCAGTACAGTCAGAACCCTAGTTGCCGACTATGTATTTCATATCATAGTAAATTTATGTATTTGTGTGTTTATGTGTATTATGCATTTAATGTTAACATAGTAGTAAGTTTATGTATATTGGCTATATTTAATATAACTCAATATATTTGCACCTACCGCATCTTATGTCTACATCTACATGTTGCCTGAAGGTCGACTGAGAGAGAGTGCCTCATGGTATTAAGTTCGCCTTTGTACAACAAGTAACAAATTTTAATAAATAAGTAAGTTTAGAGAAAATTTAGGTTAGTAATGCAACAAAAGAATTAGCACTATTGTACAATTCATTCATTGTACAAAAAAACAGTAGCAGTCGTGGGACTGCCGATAGAAGTGAAAACGGAACTATTAAGTTGAGAGTAATTAAAACTATATGCAAAAATTACATGAAATTTTTTATGTTTCATATATAGCTATATATAATATATAATATATAATAATAATAAATTTCATATATAATATATAATATCATATTCTCCATAGCTATAGATATACTATTATCATTAGCATGTCGGTGACGCGAACCGAGGATTTTACCCTCTACCAAAACGCTCAACGCGCCTAAAGAAGTTTTCACTTCAATAAATACTTAGGTATAAGATCGAGTAATGTCAACACCTTTCCGGTATGCTCCACTTTTCAAGGTGATCTTTCGTTACCATCTTTAAATTCATAAAACTGCCAGATAAGAACTATAAATCGCATAAATCATCTGTAGATACCTCAATCTATATTTATCTACATATAATACAACATATAATTTAATATCATTATTATGCAAAAAATAAAACAATTTGCCTATGGTCGACGGGTGAGACAAAACGCTCACTATATACAGGCATAATGCACTGTATTTGCTCATATTAAAGTCCGATATGCGTGTTTTTATTGTATTATTGTAATAATTATATACCCCACGTGGGAGGCACCCACAATATTATGAATCACTGCACAGATATGGCCAACTAATAAATAATATTGAGCAAAAACAACGGATTGATTATCGTATAATGCATTGCAATAAAATGTGTTAATGTCCCATAATGAGCTGCTGTCTATACTGTAGTTACTTAAAACGAAATGCTGACAAGTTTGACAGTGACATGTAGTGGGAGACAGTTTTGGGTTAGTTTAGTGCGCTTGACTTAATTATCTAAACATATCGCGACCCACAATGTGTTAGGTCAAAGTAGTTGTATTTTGAATGTTGCAGATGGGTGTGCAATATTATATATAAGATATATTATTCATATTTATCAAATTGTCACTACTTTACACTCTCACTATTGTACCCCACGAAACATAATCCAATTATCCATATGTGGTAACTGCAACTAAGATTCAATACGCTCTACTGTTTCCATTTATTCAAAGCAGGTGGATGAAATGGTATAATCACTTCGGAAGACATCTCAACAGTAGGATGTTGGAAGCCTTTTCAGAAACATCTTTACTAGTACAACATTTTTTTTTGTTGACAGGGTGGAAAATAACATCGGATTGCGGGCTCCTCAGGGGCGCAGGATACAGGAGTATGTGATTTTTCCATTAAAAACCACCCTGGCGGCCGGTCTCAGTCGTCCTACTCTGAAGGGGACCCGGACCATGTTATTTCAGGTCCCCTCCAGAATCAACGTCGCGTCTAGTCAGACCCTATCCGTGGGAAGCCCCAGAGGCTTCCCCGCCACTCAGTTCGTTACTAGTACATCCTACTTTCATTTGAATTGCCTTTGAGAAGAGATGATGATCAGGCCTTCAAGTTCTATCAACCATTAGTTAATTTTTTATGCTTTTCGGAGGCTCATTCCCTATGGAATGTTATAGAAAGCATTAACATAACGTAAACACCTAAACTAATCTATTTTCTTGTAGATCGTACACTTTACGCTCCTAGCCCTCCATCGTATGAAGTTTTTTTGTGCGTAGGTATACGAGTATATTATATTTGTACTCATTTTCAGTTTTTAGTATTCAGGTGTATAGTTTATCTTATGTATTTGTTGTAATATCATCATCATCATCAACAGCCTTTTACAGTCCACTGCTGGACATAGGCCTCTCCTTAGCAAGGAGGTTTTGGCCTACTATACCACACTGGCCAGACGGGTTGGAATAGGGTTTGTTTCAAATTTTCCTTCTCTTTGTAATGATGTTGTCTTGCATATTTTGTTCCTTAAAGTCACCTTTTACGACATCCACGGGATGAATAGGGGTGGTAACACGATATATTCTTAATCCGTCACCATACGGACATTTATTGTAATATGCATTGTAGATATTTAAAATAACTAGTATTTTTATAAGAATGCAATATGTGTATGGTATTAGTAAATAATTTGTAGAAATTGGTGTAGAAAGAAAATAACAACGGTAATTACGTTTCTAAATTTGTGAGTAAACTTAACAAAATGTCTACGTGAACATTCCTCACGAGACAAGAATGTCTTAAACGAGCTATATGCATACACCTAGTCATATTACAGCTATTGCTCCGACGCGCACGCGCATTGTGAACCACCCACGCGCAAGCATTACCCACGGTTCTGGAAACTGGTCATTATGATTTTCTAACTTAACCTAACATTTTCTATGACCAGAAATAAATATGTAAAGTTTGTATGTGGCGGATTTTACCTAGTGTCATAAATATTATACGAAACTTGTTTGCTTATTTATTCCTGATTTGCCGATTTGCGTACCCGTTTTTTTTAGTGGATCTTGAACGGTACTTGAGATATTAAATCTATTTCTCCAAACGGTAATTGTAGAATGAACTAAGTAATTCTTCTATGAATTATACTCACCTGCTGCATTAGATTTCTACAAAATAATAATTACTATAATTAATATTTGTGTAATTGACTGGGTGCCAAATATTTATTAAGATCTTAGATTAAGATTTTAATTGAATCGGTACTTACAGTTTATGGACACACAAGATTGCCCTTTAAGATTAGAAGCCGTTTGTTCAGGAAAAGGTGAAATAAAATACTCTTCTTGTCTCTGTCAGAGCTTCTGTCTCATATACAATATTATTAATACAATGAGCCAAGGAAACCAAAAAATAAACTAAAGGAAGGACTAGTTTTCAACGTTTCATCTGTTGCGTATTTTACATTAATGCCAGTTTACAAAAGCACAGCCGTATGGGCCACACACCTCGATAATCTTAATGCGTCCGCACGTCCACCGCTGACTCATGTCTCAGGTATAAAAAACTGGAGAAAATGATATTTAGTATTATTTATTTCTATTTACGGGACATGATGAGCGTGTTAAGAATTTAAATCTTTGGAACAGTTAGTAGAATGAGTGATAACGATTTTATTGTAATGTTAAAAGGTTGAATTAATTAACATCCAGCGTGAAGTCAGAACTGACATACATAACTTCTAGAACTAAATCGAATTATCAAATGCAAGTTGGGGCGAAGATGCCGCTTATCGCCTTCTGACAGCCTTACACATAAAAAATTAGAGAAAAAAGACTGATACAGAAGGCAGTCCTCTTGGTACGGTCCGTATGGTAAAGTTCCTGCCTTTGGACCCCTAACCACCGGTTTCTAGGGACCTGTACTCGAAATCAGTGTCCAAGTTTTTATATTTTTAATTAGATATTTTGTTTTCCTTTTTATATTTTTAGCTATTACATAGTTTTTATCGTGGGCTTCGAGCACGGCGACCGAATCAAGAAATTCCGTAACGAACATAAGCCTAACACCCCCCACTCCGACTGGCACAGTGGTGCGGCGTTGAAAGCCGTGCATCGTCTAACGTCGTTTCAGTTTGGCAGACTTCGGCACGGTGTTTGTGTGCGTGCGACTAGACGTATGCGTGTAGACTGTACAAAGCTCGCACGGATCGAGACGAGCTGCTCCAAAATATTATTATTGCATAAGTTGATAAATATGCTATGCAATAGCTTTACCGCGGCAGTCCCCGAGTGCCATACTTATTTATTATTTAAAAATGTAATCAATATGTATAAATGTAAAAAAGAGTATAATAATAATATTTCAGACATCTGACACACAACGCTACTTAGTCCCAAACTAAACATGCGACTGTCATGCCTTTTACATCCCCAAACGGGGTGTGAAAAAGCATCTTACAAGGCCGCCATAGTGTGGGTCACCATACTGCATTGTCTGTATTTGCAATGAGTATGGTGAACACAACTCTTTGATTCTATTCATGCTTTCCATCAGGCAGAGTAGAGTCACTTTGGCAGGCTCTTAATATAAAAAAAAAACAGAGCTAGTACCTTGGGTACTTTACAACATTTCATTTAACACTCAGAGACAAACAAATGGTACATCATAATTATGTTATATTATGATATATATTAATTAATAGTATTTATCCATAAACATTTTTACACGTCCGATAATTTCGTAAAATGCAGGGAGTCGTAAAGATAATGTTTTACGTTACACCTACTAGCAGTCGCGGTGTGCTATTATCGCTATGCTTACATTTTTTCACTGTGTGGAAATCCTCCCGGATACCACCTGGTTGTTGGATGTTTTTCTTTTTTTTTATATTAAGAGCCTGCCAAAGTGACTCTACTCTGCCTGATGGAAAGCATGAATAGAATCAAAGGGTTGTGGTCACCATACTCATTGTAAATGCTGACAACGGAGTATGGTGACCCACACTATGGTGGCCTAGCGAGATGCTTTTTCACATCCCGCTTGGGGACGTAAAATGCATGACAGTCATCGTGACAGTGTAAGGCTTACACAGTTACCACGATAACTGTCACCCCTGCATCAATGGGCCTTCGGTCTCACGCTCACCAACGAAACACGACAACACAGATACTGGCGCTTTAGGTTGGTCTTCTGTGGGAGGGTAGTACTGTCCCGGTCGAGCTAGCCCGCTTGTGCTGAAATCAGAGTGGTTCTACTACCTAGCTATGTACGACTAGAACATTGTAACATTATTCTATTTAGGTATTAAAATAGTCTTAATTGTATACGTGTTCTCGCTGTTGTTTTATGTGCTTCAACAAACTTCTGCTGGAACTTGTCGCTTGTCGTATTTACGGGTTGATACGAACTTCATGAAAAGTGCATGCTCCATCTAAGCCCGGTAACGCACTTGGAACTTTTGCAATAAAGATGAGTATGGACGGTTGGGCGGCCGTTTAGTAACATATCTGCTCACTTTCACCTCTATCATATAAAACACTAGCAGGATCGTAATATCACGTTAATGCGATGAATTATGGAAGACATTTTTTTACAAAATAGTACTATAGTCTGTGCATTCGTGTTAACCACACTACCAAAGCTAAATATTTATGCAAGGTTAGGGCTCCCATCGGTAGTGCTCTGTGTAGAGTTCGAGCTAGCACCAACTTGATAGCAAGTCCAGAACGCTAGCGAATACACGACGCCGCTTACCGCAGTTTGATATGACTGTGACTCAGTTGCCTGGAGGAACAATTTAGTCCCATTACATAAAAGGTATATATATTATTTATTTTTCTTTATTGTATACATAAACAAAACAAAAGAAAAAATATTCTAGGTTTTTTTAAAAGTTTAAAATCTAAGACAACATCTTATGACCTATTTAATATATAATATCATATATTTGATAGAATCTCAGTTCAGTTAAACCATATTGTGTATTCTCCTACGCGAGAAGAGCCGCGTGCAAAATTCAATATATGGTAAATTTTTATCATTTTGTTAAAAAAGGCGATGTTATGGTGAGCTATCAATATTTAAATAGTAATACATAGAACTTGTCATATAAAGAAAATGCGTGTTTCATAAATCGTTAGAGATGAAAAGACTGAGGCTCTTATGGAATGAATGTTTAGAGCAAATTAACAGGTTGTCGTATCATAAATCGTAAACTTAGTACAGATCGATAACGTTGGACTATATTTGGGTTTTATCGTTTTCGTGTACCATAACATGTATTTAAATATTGACAAATTGAGTGTCACATCAAATACATCAGAATTAACTGATTTCGAATGTGATCGCATGAAACCAGTTCTAAATTAAATTCAATGTTTGTACTTTTTTGAGAGAGTATCTTAGTAATATTGATTGAAATTTATAAGGGTGTATAAGTATAAGGGAAAGTGGGTGAGTAAGGGCGGGTACGCGTACCGATAAGATAGGCTGAAGTATACTGGAGAAGAACATCATTCTTTAAAGTACCTGAAATCGAAATATAGGTGATTTTATACTTCAGGGGAGTGTGTAATAGAGCAAAAGAATGGTCGGATCACCCGATATAAAGAGAATACCACTCGAATAAACTCGTGCAACTCGGGTGAAAATGATAATAATATTTTTACCCATCTCATACACAAAGTTTAATCCCAAATTACAAACGGAGCCTGTGCTGTGCCCATTGACGCAGAGGTGACAGTTATCGTGGTAACTGTGTAAGCCTTACACTGTCACGACGACTGTCATGCCTTTTACGTCCCCAAACGGGGTGTGAAAAAGCATCTCACAAGGTCACACATTGTGGGCCACCATACTGCATTGTCTGCATTTGCAATGAGTATGGTGACCACAACTCTTGGATTCTATTCATGCTTTCCATCAGGCAATGTAGAGTCACTTCACACAGCAGACTCTTAGTATAGAAACAAAAAGTACATACGAGTACATATTGCAGATAAATTACACCCAGACACATGATCGTGCTTATCACACAAATATTTGTCCTGGGGAATCGAATCCACGACCTCTGGCTTTTGCAGTTAAGGTTACTAACTACTAGGCCTACACGCTCGTCAAAAAAAGCAACGAAAAAAAATACTGAACACCGGTTTGTGGTATAACTGGCCTGTTTGTGCCAAAGCATGACTCTGCCACTGCACATACATAATATACAGTTCTGAATGTTTTAAATGATTTTAATATGAATAATTTGCACATAATATAAAATTGACTTATGAGTTTACACACTTTAGACTAAGCTACCTGTTTGTTTTTTTTTAACGTGTAGTAATCCCCACGGGCCGTCACCCAACCGAGGTTTGCGGCGTGGTGGTGTGTCGAAATTATATCCACTGAAAACACACGGTGTGCCACTCTGCACCTGGAATGGGAGGGATTCCAGAACTACTGTTATTAAGCCATCTGGACCCTAGGCTAAGCTACCTAGCTTAGCTTAAAGGGGAATACCTACTGATCATAGACACTCCGGCCTTGAATGCACATATATAAAAGTATATGTACGAATGAATTGGAACTGATGTTATACGAGTACAATTTAAGAAATGAAATGGTTAAGACATTAGATGGTTTAAAACAAGTCCAGATTTTCAAGATATACTATAAGTTTTGTACGTGTTTTGAAATATCTTTCCTTTTAGTTTTTCAAATAACATCATTGAAGTATTTTTAAAAAAAAATGAGAATAGCAGTTTAGTTGTACCGTAGCGTTTACATCATAATTTAAAGAATTCATTGCAAATCAACTAGCAATTCGCTCAATATTATAATAATTACCGAAGATACGAATAATGTTAACAATAAAATAATGACTAAGAAAATGGATTGATAAATTATAAGAATTAATATTTTATAACGAATTTAATAATTGCAAACGATTATTACTTTATCCAAAAAACGAGGCAATGAATATAGTAAGTGAATTTCATAAAAACCAGTCCAAACATACCCGAGTTTTTATTGACTAATGAACAGTAATTTATTTGATATATTACATAAAATTATTACTTTATCTACTTATTGTAGGTACTTACTGCCGTATGTACTGTATAGTAGAGATGCTCTGAATATTCGGCATTCCGCTATTCGACTATGTTTTCACTATTCGGTATTCAACCGAATAGTTCACAATATTTTGCTGAATACTAAATAGTGAAAAAAAAAAAACAATTACTCGCAAATATTTAAAATTTACCAGTGGTAAGTCTTATAATATAAACGAGGTTATGGCTAAGGTCGACATAATTACTTTATTATGAATATGATACCTGTAGAAAAATATGCACGTATATTTTATCAGTTATCTAACAAGATATAGGAGTCTAATAAATATGAATGCATAGAAAAAAACTAAGCTAAATGACCGGCAATAGGTATTAAGAATTAATGTGTAACCGGATAGCACCTAGTTAGAAATTTGTTCCATTCACTATTTTGATTATTTATTTCCTTACAACTTATACCTACTTCGAAAAATAGCCGTTTACTGTTAACATCGCTACTAGAGGATGACAAATAAATCTTAACAGAATCAACAAATAAAGTGAATTGTGATACCCTCACGGAAACTCACTCATGAACGAAAAAAAGGGATCATGGAATGTCATTTTTACACCTATCTGATGCAACTTTGAGCTTACCACCTACGAAAGGTACTAAGTATTGTCGAGTATTCGGCTTCCGAACATTCGGCGCTTCGGCCAAAAGATTCGCCGAATATCCGCTATTCGGCCAAATTATTATTCGTAGCATCTCTACTGTACTGTATGCACGTATTTAGGCCTGTTTACACAGTTTACCTAACTCTCTCACTCTGACGTTATGCAAATTTAATGTAGTGCAAATTTGTCGCAGCGCTTTACTTGTATCTATTGCATTTCAAGGAGACCTGTTATTTGTCGAGATAGAGACACTAGTCGCTATCATCTATAAGTTTATCGTTATATTGTCCAGGGCTGTCTTAGTCCTATTCAAATTATAATTTAACGCTATCTATTGCGTTAAAAAAAGAACGCATTATAAAACTCATTATATAACGTTCAATATTGTTATACTGTGATTTTTGCATTGATTAGCACGAGGGATGGTTAATGAAAGTGCACCTGGCCTACTTTCGAGTCGACATCTCCTGTGTAAAATATCATATGAGATTTTAATAATATTTTATGTTTACAAAGGAATCTTTTCATCTTATTCAAGTGCTGTCTGCCATTTTAAATCATAGTAAATATTAATAATAAATACATATTTGCTAATTATCCACTTATTACTATACATCTATACACAAAAAATATACATAAAATTGCGCTTGTTTCTTGGGAGAGGTAGTCAGAGGCACATTAAACCAGTGCCACGTAATGGGTACGAACTTATTGCCGCTAATCAGCATGTTTTGTTTACCAGAGCCTCCTCCGTCGATCAACAGGTGTACCACTTGCATGTGAGGTTGATTTGGAGCCCTAAGTTCTTGTTGGGAACCCTATGCACAGTATACTCACACACTGTTGATAAAGGAATTTCTTCATCAATGGAGGAGGTTTTATTGAAATATATATATTACCACTTATTGCTCTTTTATAATTGTCCGTGTGGTGACGGATTAAGAATACATAGTGTTACCATCCCTATTCATCGCGTGGGTGTCGTAAAAGGCGACTAAGGGAACAAAGTATACAAGACAACATCATTACAAAGAGAAGGAAAACTTGGAACAAACCCTATTCCAACTCGTCTGGCCAGCGTGATATAGTAGGCCAAAAGCTCCTTGCTAAGGAGAGGCCTATATCCAGCAGTGGATTGTAAAAGGCTGTTGGTGGTGGTGGTAAATAATTATAAATATGCTTAGGTAATGGTTTGTAGATTTTAGAAAATACCTTTTTTACTTACTCATTGATTCTTAGGACATATAATGATTAAAAAAAGTAAAGAAAACAATAACAACACAGTCCGAAGATATATCATATTTTCCCATATTCGTATTATTTTTTATATTTATTTACTAAATTACTTTATTAGACATGATTTTATATATAAACTAAACTACTTTTTTTTAAATATACATTGCCAAAAGCCTATTTCACATTCATGTAAACTATGTCCGAGCAAAATGTCACGTAGGATAAAGAGTTTATTAAACTATTTTCTCCGTTATTATATTATATAAAAGTAGGGGTGTTATAAATTTAACATATTTGTGTGTCTATCTGTATTATTTGACAATTAGTTATTAAACTTTGATTTAGATTTTTTCCATTAAGATAAATTAAATGAAATCAATGATAAATGAAAAATCAATTCTAAGAAGGTAAACTTATTGAGGGGCTTTATAGCTTTTATTCTCAAAGTATATTTAACTGGTCGAATATTATCAACTGTTACTTTTAAACATAAACTAAATTTATTTCTCCTATAGGTATACTCTAAAGGTAGATACAACACTGATTGAAGTAAACTTACTCTTAAAAAACTTTTCCTCGATGCTCCCTTTTAATCCACACATTAGATTCCACGCAGCATTCAACGACTATAACAATTTTATATCCACAATCACTTAGAACTGTTAAAAACAGTTTAAATATCTTTTTACACTATAGTATGATATTTTCCAATATAAATTCACACTGAAATGATGTCAAAAATACACGTCTTAAATTTCATTCGCTATTTGAAAAAAGGCGCGCAAATAGCCAGACAATGTGGCACTATTAAAAGCTTGCGGCAGGCAAAGGTACGCAAACATACTGCCTATGCCTTCGTCGTAGAGGCTGCGCTGCTCTCGCTATTGGGTCACCGCCCACACTCGCAATGAGATCATTAAGTCGTTTCGAATATCATTTACACTTAACTCAGTGCACGCAGCCTCCCTCGCGATGTATTTACATAATGTAATACGTAGGAACTTGAGCAAGTAGGTAGGTTAATGTTTTTGGATAGGACCTTTCGTAAGAGCTCACAGATAGTAGGTGTTGTTACTGTTTGGCTAATTTATAATTGATTTTGTCTCTTATACAATTACATCCCTTTTTACCATTTTTGGGCGAGTATTTCACACAGTATAAATTATTTCTTGTAGAAAGGAACAAGTAAAATTCGTCACACAGAGGAATGTGAAATTTTAAAAACTTTAAGTTAATATTGGAAGAAGCATCAAACTTCCTGTTTCAAACAACAAGTAGTCTGAAATTTAAAAAAAAAGGCGAAATGGCTAAATTTCACTAGGCCACCATAGTGTGGGTCACCATATTGCAATGTTTGCATTTGCAATGAGTACGGTGACGACCACTCTTGGATTCAATTCATGCTTTCCATCAGACAGAGTAGAGTCACTTTAGCGGCTCTAAATAAACAAAAACAAAACAATTTTTTTTTTATTCTATAAACATAATTACTCATCACACATGCTACGAAAAACTATAGACCTGAATAGTTTGTATTGTTGTAAATAATCTTAAAGTGTGACCCATAAAAAAATTGTGTACAACAAAAGTGTACCAAAGCACAAACGACGTTTTTAGAAACAGGTCTACTCAGAAACTGTATCATCATCATCCATAGCAAAGGCTATAAAAGAATAGTCCACAGCTGGACATAGGCCTCTCCTCAGAAGCTTACTTCTAGGTTCGATTTATTGTATATTCGATGTACTCCGCCTAAACGATTTTTTTAATTAAACTAAAATTTAACAAATCATGTTCGAATTGCGAAAACCAGGAGAGCTCTGTTCTAGTCAATACATAAAATAAAATATTCCTAAAAACTCGCTTGTTTGTCGAGAAATTGCACTTTAATAAATTTACTATAATTCATAGACACATTAACAGTGTTTTACTTAGCGTTAATGTAAATATCGACACTGACAACAATACAGGAAAATTATGTAATACGTATACGAAGACCTTGAGTCCGTCGCTAATGACATTTGTAGGTGTTGTCATTCGCTGCATTCAGTTAATAAATTTCCCATATTAGTATGTATACATACTTACGATGGTAAACTTTGGTCATATAGGTTGGTTATATTTATTATATACGTTCATCGATTTAATATTTATCTTACGTTTTTGTGGTAAGTGCATACATACATACATATATAAAATCACAACTGTCTCCCCGGAGGGGTAGGTAGACGTTTATTAAACTACCACTTTTCGCCAAAGTTTCGGTCCAACGTAATTAATAGGTGACGAGTCCATGGTCATTAATCAGGATTTTTTGTTTGCCAGAGTCTCGTCCCTTAGCAAGTACTCGTATACTACTTACAGACGAGGTTAGTTTGTGGCCCTAAGTTCTTGGTGGGAACTCTATACATCATTTTGTGGAAAGTTAAATAAAACAATCACGACATATTTAACAAACAAACATGCTGGAGTAGCAGCCCGCTGTTCTAAAACTATCGTTGTACACTTTAACAAGCAAGTGATTAATTGTAACGGAATAGTCGAGTGAAGTGGAGATAATAAACTAATCGTGGACTGTTACTACTTGTTTTCTTGAAGTTCTCCTGAGTCTTTTTGACCATTGAGGAGTATATGGCGTTGTGCAAAGAGCCTCAGCTTTTTTCTTGTGTCTAGATGATAACCTCATGGTCTGAAGTTAACCCACCTTGTGCAATGGGAAAAATTTAAATTGAGGTAATGGCAATGGAAAGGTATTGGTCGGTTCTACTCTCGTTGAAATCCGTTGTTAAGTAACTCTTTCGTTGCTGTTGACGACCCAAAGGACAATCACAAGTACCTCTTATCTAAAAGTGGGAACAGCAATGCCATTTTACCTTTTACACGGTTGAATTGGGATTGCTGGTTGAATTGAAAATATAAAATATAATATCATGTTTCCCTCCCACTATAAACCGGGTCCTTTAAGTGGGGTGTGTAAGAGCAACTCACTAGGCCACCATAGTGCCGGTCACCACACTGCATTGTCTGCATTCGTAATGGGTATGGTGACCACCACCCTTGGACTCTATTCATGTTTTCCATTAGGCAGAGAAACTTTGGTAGGCTCCGAATAAAAAAAAGAAACTATTAAAGATTGAGTCATCTTCAGTTAAACTGTCAAATAACTAACGAGTTAGTAAATGTATCGAGCTCTTTATCAAGTGAATAAAAGTTGTGTTTTTCAATCGGGTGAAAACAGTCATTTAGTTACCTGATAATCTTTCATAACTAAGTTCACTGTAAACGTGCGCAAGCAAGATGCAGTTATACAGTGAGTAACATGTTAGATAAGGGTCACAAGCTATTAGACAAGATTCAAATTTGACTATTCTTATTTTGAAATTTGTTTTTATTTTTTTGATAGTTTGTTTGATAACTTTACCATCGGTTTCCATGGTGAAGCAGTTGTCAAGCCAGCTTGACATGGAGATGTTTCCAGTTCGCTTCTTGTCGAACAACATACTTTTCGGTATTCCAATTTTTGTCGTTAATAAGTGTAGTAAATAATAATTTAGTAAAAACCGAAGAAATTCATCATATTGTTTTAGTAGAGTTTACTTGACAATTAATCAAATCAAAATCTATGACAATGACATATGACGCAGTGTTATGCCGAAGGTCGTGGGTTCATTTCCTCTCAAGTTGAGAATTTTGTGCAAGAACATTTACTATTTGATTTGGTCTGAGTTTTTCCATGTACGGTATGATGTATTTACAAAAAGAAATATCCGTTGTCTAGTGAGTACCCATAGTTCAACACACAAGCTCTGTTTAGTTTAGGGGTAAACGACGCTATGTTAAAAAAAACTACCATAAAATACTGCCATATCTTTCTGTAACAACTTACCTTCGTCTCAGAACACAAAAAGTTTCGTATCAAATAGTTTTCTTCAATATTAAAACTGTCGTTAGGAGTCAAAAACATCCAATCACTTAATGAAATTAAATACTCAATAACAACAACGTACATAATCCTTACCACAATAATTACAAAGAAAATTTATAATTTTATTCTTTTGATAGCAGCTAAACAGCTGTTAATAGAGCATAAAAAACCCATAATTACGCTAACTGAAATAAATGTTTGTCCGACGATTGAAAAACCGGCCCTAAGAGAATTGTAGACACCTTAAATGAACTCATAGTCTAACAAATTAATCTCAAGGTCACCACAATGACTATGTAGTCGTAGTTTTCATTATGATGATCTTAGATTTGCCAGGAACAATATTTAAAATGAAAAATCGATTCTTAATAAAAGGGATGACAATTGGAAAATAAATAACTATTTCGTTTACGAAAATCATCAAACGAATTTCTACAGAATTCCACGAGCACGAGACCTGAAAGATTTTAACTGCCTGTACACTGACCTTTACTAATCCATTAATTTGAATGTCAAACATAGACCTCACATCCCCACCAGAATACAAGACGATAGTCTTCAATGTACGAAGTAATTGAGTGATAAGTTTGTACAGAGATCGAGGTGGCTGCCGATGACATCACATCCAAACATTACTATATTGAATACACATACTTGTTAAAATTACGCAAATCATTTAAATCCTTATGCCTATTA
Organism: Hypercompe scribonia; assembly: GCA_949316085.1. Classification (NCBI taxonomy): domain Eukaryota; kingdom Metazoa; phylum Arthropoda; class Insecta; order Lepidoptera; family Erebidae; genus Hypercompe; species Hypercompe scribonia. Next base: position 17,134,334 of record OX438989.1, read on the forward strand.
AAACAAGATCAATAATAGGATGTTTAACAATGTCACTTCGTATCATTAAATTTCGTATACAATGATGAATGGGGTCCTGTTATCCTTCCAAGAATGATGTTTTGTTCTCTCTCTTGAGGTCGGTGACGTCATATAAGGCAATAAGCAATGTAAAGAATTTCCGTATTGATCAGACTTAATTTGAATGTGTGACCAAGTTTAGCAAATTTATTTATTTTGTAATACGAATTTTAAACTTTAAGAATGTATCCAGATAAAATAGGCTTGATGACACCTTAGTCAAATTAGTTACTTTTTATCATCTGTCAAAACGACAATGTTGTATGAAAAATGTACTAAATACAAAATTGTGACGTCACTGTTTTAGACTACTCAATTGAACAATATATTTCACTGTATATTTGATTGAAATTCCTAATAATAATAAAGAGCCGTGTTAATTGCATTTTACGAGATGTTTCGCGATATTAGTTTTAATGAAGTGAACATTGGTATTTATTTACGATACAGTCATCTACCCAATTGCAACAAGCTTAAATGTCTAAAATGTCGTGTAAGATGACATAACAGAAAAATGTTCAAATTTTAAATCTTTTCCTCTTTAAGTACTAGGTAGTAGAGCCACAATGATTTCAGCACGAACACGCCGGCTCGACCGGGGCAGTACTACTCTCCCACAGAAGACCAACCTAAAACGCCAGCATCCGTGTTGTCGTGTTTAGTTGGTGAATGTGAGACCGGAGGCCCATTGATGCAGGGGTGACAGTTATCGTGGTAACTGTGTAAGACTTACACTGTCACGATGACTGTCATGCCTTTTACGTCCCCAAGCGGGGTGTGAAAAAGCATCCCACAAGGCCGCCATGGTGTGGGTCACCATACTGCTTTGTCTGCATTTGCAATGAGTATGGTGTGGTCACCAACTCTTGGATTCTATTCATGCTTTCAATCAGGCAGAGTAGAGTCACTTTGGTAGGCTCTTAATATAAAACAAAAGTAAAAAAAAGGAGCCGGTACTAGACCTTCATACTTTAAACTTATGAAAATAATATCAGCTCGACTGCACTCCCAAAAACTTCCTATACACCTTTCAAATAGCAGATTTTTTAACAACCATGTGCGAACTGTCCGTCATGTATCTACCCACGCCTTTGTTTATATTATTGGCCAACATCGGATGACAATTTGGGTTCTATACTCTATAGTTCGGCTGTGCTAACATTATATAGTTACATTTGAGATAGCCTTTTGAAGTGCATACTTCAAAAGGCTATCTCAGCTTCCAGAACTTGGATTTATAACATTGCTTTTGTATTTAACGGCAATAGTAACCAGTACATTTATACTGTAAATTCTGTATTCATACTGTTATTAAAAGTGGAAGTTGCCAGCACATTTTTTTTATAAATCGAAATGACTCTTGCTTAAATAGGTGCATTGCAGCTATTAAATAAAACAACTTATGTGAAATATATAAATATACCATATGTATATGAAAAATCCCTAAACACAACAAATATTAATTAGTACTATGTTACTATTTTACTGAATGACATGTGGTCAAAAAGCATATTTTAAAAAACATTTATAAATGGTTTAGCTTACTCTGTGTGTTAAAGTAACTATGATAAAAAGCAAGAATTGGAGTAACACGATGAAGTAGAAGTTAACATTGATTTAAACGCCATCAGGTCGGTCTTGGCTAGTTGGCGTTATCTTTGTCACCAGAGCCGGTGCTGGTAGGCATATACTCGAAGAGCAAAGCTTTCTTGTCGTAGCCACAGCGAAACAGGTTCCACGCCAGGTCTTCGGGCGTATCACCCGTTTGTTCGGCGCAGCTCTCCAATACCTGAAAGTGTAGCGACGCTTAGGACGAGTTACCAATATGGTCTCTTAGCATAGTCAAATGATAGTTTAAAATTGAAATATAGATATAATCACACAATAACACCTCTACTCTAGAAGGAGAAAGGTGTATTCAATGCTAACACTCCGACTGAAACTATTACCGTCCATCGATCAAATTAAACGAAAAAATTTTGAGTACCCATACGGAAGAGAGATAACACCAAATAACGACGAACAATAATGCACACGTGGCCGGGAAGTGTAAGAAATAACTTGAGCAACTCATTAAGGTCGCTTCCTTGCGACTCTATGATTATGACCCAAACCAACTGTTGTCGGCAGTTCAGGCACTCGAAGCTAAGTTAAACTAGACAATCAAATATACACAAGAGGAAATAAAAACTGAGTCATGTCAGAACATATAGAGAAGAGGAAGGCGACGCACTCAATAAAGATGTTACATTTATAGAAAACTTTGATCATTTTTAACAAGCTCTTTGTGACCGGAAAACGCTCGCTTAACCTAGAAAATCTACTACAAAATAAATCTAAACTTTTATTGGTATAGGTGATCATTTCTGTACAACATATCAATATATTTTCAACGATTCAGAGTTTGTAAGTTTCATCGAATTTTACGTTTTCGGTTTTGGGTACTGTTTAAAACCTATAGTCTTGTAGGCTGACATGCAGCAACTTCGGTTCTGATAAAATTTTCACTTTCATAGTCAATGTTCCCTTTTAAAGTAGATTTCTACATAAATTTTGCAAATAATAATAAAAAATAATTTTGTTCAAGCTCCTTCCCCGTTATACGACGAAGGCTTACTAAAAAACAGACAAAGATATGCTACACAAAAAAGTACAAAAGATTGTTAAACTTTTACCTTAGTGGCATTCTTTGCCTCGGGCTTAGCGGACATCTTGCCCAATACAGCGTACTTTTGCAGCTTGCCGTCCTTACTGATGAGCTTGCATTTGAGGAGGACGCAGTAAACATGCTTGCGTAGAGGTGGCTCGTCAATCAGCTCTCCGGACAACATGGCATCCACGAGATGTTGGTCAACGTGTGAGACAGGTAAGCACGCATCTGAATGTGCTCGGAACATCGCCTTTTCTTCTTTACCCAAGATCTACAAGTTCACATAAAGATATAGTATACTATGTCACAAAACATTACAGAACGTTTGCTAGGGTTCATCTGAATATCCGAAAAGGCAAATGAATAGAATTTCCTTGCTGTCAACTTCTAATAATAGACCTTGAGATAGATATAATATTGTTTACTATTATGTGGGCTAATATTTTTTTTTGTGGTCTTAGCTTTTTTGCCATCCCCCGTCAAAAAAGTTCTTTCGATTATAAAAATAAAGCACATGACGAATGACATATGACGTAGGTGCAATTAGTGTCAGAGTATTTAAATTTTTAAAGATTTTGATGTTCATCAACAGCTTTTAATAATCCACTGCTGGACATAGGCCTCTGCTTAGAAAGGAGGTTTCAATCAACTATACCACACTATTCCAACCCGTCTGTCCAGTGTGGTATAGTAGGCCAAAACCTCCTTGCTAAGGAGAAGCTTATGTCCAACAGCGGACTGTAAAGGCTGTTGATGATACCACACTGGCCAGGCGGGTTGGTATTGGGTATGTTTCAAGTCTTCCTTCTCTTTGCAGTGAAGTAGTCCTGTGTAGTTTGCTCACTTAAAATCACGACGCCTATGTGATGAATAGGGGTGGCAACACTCGGTGCTCTTAATCCGTCACCACACGGATTTTGATCTCGCTCAGACGTAAAAAGAACAAAGATTCACCATGAAAAATCTTAAAACGAAATTGTATTATTCCATTCCCCATTAATAGACGCACTATAAAGGACTTGCAGCTGAGCATATAAATATTTCCAACAAAAATACTCACTATACAGTTCTTGCATCCCATCGTTGCCTGAAACAAGAATTAGTTACCGTTAAAACTTGCCGAATCTTAAAAGACCAAACAAAGTCCAATTAAAGCATCATGACCTAAAATACGTCCAAGGTCCTTTTTTATTTATTCTGATCCGTTAATCAGTTACCTACCATTATAGCTCGACCAGTTTATTCTGATGAGTTGGTACAGAGTTTTCTCTCATTCCAATACGAAAAGGCCAAATTTCAGTAAGTAAGCTACTCATGAAGGCAATTTACTAAACACAGTCTGTCTGTAGGCTTTCAGTCGTGGCGTACTAGCAGGTAAACTTAAAATTTCCTTAGGATATCAATAAGTTTTACTCACCTGCTGTGTGATAGAAACAAGTCCCAAAAGCACGACAAGTGTCCGAACCATTGGGTCGCCGGGTATCTTAGCAGATTTATTTATCATCTTGTTTTGGATAAGTGTCTGTTCTGGTACTGGTGCAAGCGCAGCGAAAGAGACAGCAGCACATCAACCACCGACAACCTATACAAGGTCGGCACGACCACTCGCGCGACCGACCCTTTGCACCATGATTTATGCGTGCGTGCATCGTGTTACACCCCTACTAATGAATCTCACACTGGACAACTGATGATTTGCAATCAATTTTAAATTCTGTACGTTAAGAGAATTGTTAGACTAGAATTTATAGTTTGCGGTATAGTGGACAATAAAATTAGAGTTCTGAATTGCCATTATAGATCTGAAATGAAAAATGAATCGTCAGTGCTTGGTTATCCGGATATGCAGTTTGTGGAAAGCTACACTACATTAATAATGTTATTTATACACATACGTGGAAGGTTTTCGCAGTGAACCTAAATTGTATTTGCAAGTTATTTGTTGTATAAAATATTGAAATGGTTAAGGAAAAATCAGTGCCTTGGAAACATCTTGCATTGCTGCAGTATTTAGTTTTTGATCAATAGTAATTTACTTTACAAAGAAACGTGCTGATGAGATGCTTAAATAATTTTTGAAGTGAAACTTCTTTATTGGGGTTGGAAAAAAATTTAGTGTAACATTTTTTCGTTACGCGTCACATTTTTTCGTTACGCGCCATCTTTTTTTTATCCCTACCACGCGTGATTCGAAGTATACTTTCTCCAGCGGAGTAGGGATTGGTAAATGTCTCCAATGTATTTTGCGGCCCGTTTTGAGTAGTTACATTTTTGAAATCCAGGTGGCGATTGCATCGACTTCGGACGGGTTTAAATTATTTTTTTGAAAAATAACGTCATAAAGAAGTTTCACTTCTTACGAGTGTATGCTAGTACACGCACACATTTTTTTTGCGGCCATTTTGAATCGTTCGAATCGAAATAGCCATAAGAAAAAAACGTGTGGAAACCCCCTCGGGCCGTCACTCCACCGGGGTTTATGGCGAGGTGGTGTGTCGGAATCGGACCGACTAAAACCACACGGTGTGCCACTCTGCGCCTGACTTAGGAGGGATCCGGGAACAGCTGCTATTACGACATCCAGGAATCGAAATAGCCATAGAATAGCCATTCATATCGTCAGATTAGTTGCCTTTCGAGTTTCATAAACGATATCATAGTAAAGATCAAAATATTTATGAAAAGAAACAATACGAAGGTTTGTTTAGAGTAAAGAGACGGATGCAGTATCACAACACGCCGGCTCATTCGACAAATATTCCCTGCTATTGTCTTGGTCAAACATTTAATTCGTAAAGTTTCATAGTCAATAAAACTGCGTGAAGAGTTTCATGAACGTACACTTATATAGTTGGAAAATTAATAATAATATTTAAAACGGAAGAGTTAAACAGTAGGTATTTCTTAAAGGCTCAGGGTTTTGCTGGATTTTCAATTAACCTTCTTATTAAGTATCGTCTCCATACATAAGCAGACTTCTGTAGCCATTGAGATCCTCATTCGGTTCTATTCTATAGGTCTAGTGAATGTCATAAATTCATCATTCGTCGTAAGGGGGTGGTACTGTACGTAGATCTCCTAACCAATCTAAACCCTTTGTGTAGGTTTTACAGAACAGCTGAAAGACTTTTTTTAAATAGTGTTGGTGGTACATTATTTTAAAAAATCTGGGATGTAATATAAGACCAAGGAAGCAACCCGCTTGCGTATGCGAGGCCCAGCTTGATCTCGAGATTTTCTTTGATATAAATCTTTAGTGGGATAGGGAAAGGTCAGTTACAATCATTTAACTTTAACCCTTCATCCACTATTCCGTCACGGGTAGGTCCCCCACAAGGTAGTCCGACTACCTGGTGAAGGTTGCAGGAAGCATAGGACCAGCTGTTGTGGGGAACCGTGGTTATATTTCGACTGGGGGGTGATAAAGATTATAAATAAAATACTTACTTGCTGGAAATAAAATCAATATGAACAGGTTCACCGGGAATTTAGTTAATTTTTTTTAATTTTCTATTGAATTTGAAGAGAAACATCTGCAAAAGTAAATATATGCGTCAATCATCTATGTTTATCTCTTGTATCAGCTTTGTTTATAAACTTGCCGGCTTCACGGTACGCTGTACTTCTCACTATGAGATCCTATGGCTAAAAGTCATCTTGAAAGCTCATTACGGATAGCCAGATTTCGTATATCTTTACAGATATGATGGTTTCAAGGTGATAATATCGTTAAAAAAATTTTCAGACTGAAACAGGTGAGAGACTTTTTCGAAGAATATTATAGTCATTATATTACAATTATCTCAACGTGGGAGAGCCATGCTTACATGCACACGTATGTGCGACATACGTGTGTGCGACATACATGTGCGCGACATACGTGTGTGCGGCATACGTGTGTGCAGCATACATGTGCGCGGCATACGTGTGCGTGGCATACGTGTGCGCGGCATACGTGTGTGCGGCATACGTGTGTGCGGCATACGTGTGTGCGGCATATGTGTGCGCGGCATATGTGTGTGCAGCATACATGTGCGCGGCATATGTGTGTGCAGCATACATGTGCGCGGCATACTTAAATGAAGCAGAACACGGCACACAAATACACCTTAACTCTTAAGGCGGGGACTTGAACAAGCGGCGGTAGTCACTTAACGTCCGGTGACTTAACCGTAGTTACTACAGTACTCCCTATACCATAAAAATAAAGGAACAATAGGCACTGTGGTAGTTTAATATACAGAAAAAGAAACCAAAAATAACTTGGATGTGGTAGCATTTTGCCACGATCGTAGTGCACCTGAAATTAATTATCATATTTTGACGCCATCTTTCTTTATGTTAGTTGGTAATTACAATCGATCTGAAATGTAAACATACCCTTCAGCACGTTTGACTTTATGCATGCAAACAGTCGAGGGGGGCCGGCGGTGTCGCGTAGGGCACGCGCGCTGTAGGACGCAGGGCGCGAGCCCGGCCGCCAGGGCCGCCGTCACTAGCAGTTGCATCAGCATCGTAGTAGTCAAACACAGCCTACACAAACATGTCCAAGCACGTCTTTACCAGCTTATCGCTGTTAGCGCCTCAGCTTAAAACAGAACTTTTCTTTCTTTTACACAATTCCATATCTAAATTTAGTTATAACACCCTGAAACCCATAGCGTGACGTTAAGAAGTCTATAAAGTACTGTAAACTTCTTAGAAGTAGGTATTAAATGTTAAAGTAATTTTGGAAATCTATCAGCAAAATAATTCCAAGTGCTAGAGGCAACTTCTACTTCATTATAGGAATAGTAAATACATACACACATCTCACGCGGATGCCGGCCCAAGCTAGGCAGCGTCTTTGGTAACTAATCGACTGATAAACTGTTCTAAATATATATGTCACACAGACAGAACAAATGATCGTGCTCATCACACAAACATTCATTTTAGCAATCAGTCACTAACCAACCATTAGACCAACGGGCCCGTTCTTAAGAACAGTACCCACAGATACCTAGCACCAAGAATTTACTTGCTAAAATGCAATGGTATATTAGTATGCCTAAATAGATATGATTTACAACCACCAGTGGCAAAAGAGAAGTGCTACTACTAAAATTATAATACCTAATGGAGGACAACACAAACAAAACTAAAAGTTAACAAAAATCGATGGACATTAAGGTATGAAACTTTGTTTGCATTGGTGTTCCTAAAGTAATCTGTGATACTTGGTACTGGACAACGTCGTCCCTAGTACAAAAAACGTAAGCAGGTGTCCTATTCTATGTAGAAACAGTGGCCAAAAGGCATGATCTCAAAAGTGCCACGACCTGGCAATTAGGCTACCTAACTATTTAATAAGATTAAAAGAAAACGGTAAGCACATGGTTAACAATGACAAAAGCCGTACTGTGACTGCAACTATTTCTCATACAGCGTTTCCTGGAACTGCTTGAATTCATAGTAGTTGTTGATACTGATGGGATTGGCCAGCCACAACATGATCTACGAAACACGCCACAAACACAAAATTTTCACTCCGGGTGATGGCCTGACAAACTGATAATTTAATTACGTCTTATGTTTTTATGTGTCAAAACGTCAGCCAGTATCTAAAAAGATTTTAGATTAAAAATTGAATTGGTTAGATGAAAGGTAGCCTCATTTGAGAATAGTTCGAACATATGTTGATTCAACCGTAGCTCGATAATACTTCAATTACTGAGGGTTAGAATTGCAAATTGCTCAAATACTCTTGAACTCTCAATATGTTGTAAACGGCTTTCATAATCAAAACAGAACTGCTGATTGACATTGACACGCTCTACCGTGTTTGCTGCAAGCGATGTTGCTGTGTCGTCGTCTTCAAATTAGAATGACTATATAGCTATCAATTAGCTTCAAGTACTGAAAAAAGTGAAGATATCAGCGCACGTTCAGATTGCTGACATAAAATGTTAAGGCGCTTTGTATTTAATTTTGGATTCCAAGAAAGTTGAAAGGGTTACGTTGCGTAAATAAGAATTCGTTTTCAAGTACCCTTTTTTTTTTTAACGTGTGGAAATCCCCCTCGGGAAGTCACCCCCCCCCGGGGTTTACGGCGGAGTGGTGTGTCGGAATCGGACCGACTAAACCACACGGTGTGCCACTCAGCGCCTGAGATAGGAGGGATCCGGGAACCGCTGCTATTACGACATCCAGATCCCTCCTAGCGCCTGACCGCTAATGCGGGCACCATCTATGAGTAAACTCTCTATTTTAGGCGACGTACGGCACACGCGGACGTCACCTCCTCGCAGCTGGCCACTATAGCCGCACCTCCTCCACCTCCACCTCCACCCGCAGCCACACTCAAGACGGCATGAGACGCTGCTATGCGAGCCTCCGCCGCCCGGCTCGCCGGCGGCGAATTGCCTTCTCCGCCGCCTCCTTCCGCGAAATTACGTCTTCGCAGAAGGAACCTCACCTATGTTTATCAGTGAACTAATACTTGTATATAAGTGAATTTGTAAAACTAGTAGATCGATATGTACTGTACTGTACTGTATTTACTACTCGTAAATGAACAATTTGATGAATTTGAAAAAAATGAGATCTTTCTATTCATGTCGGGATATCCAATTATCCTTAATCTTCGACAACTGGCAGATTTCAGAGACAGTTCAGTGGCGACCTTATCCCTTACGAAGATCGTGCGGGTGGATCACGTGAGGCCCCAGGCAGATGACCATTGCGATTTATGTAAGGGCAGCAATATCGTGGCAGTTGTAACTACCACTCTCTTTTATGTAAGGGCAGCAATATCGTGGTAGTTGTAACTACCACTCTCTTTTATGTAAGGGCAACAATATCGTGGTAGTTGTAACTACCACTCTCTTGTATGTAAGAGCAACAATATCGTGGTAGTTGTATGTAACTACCACTCTCTTTTATGTAAGGGCAGCAATATCGTGGTAGTTGTAACTACCACTCTCTTTTATGTAAGGGCAGCAATATCATGGTAGTTGTAACTACCACTCTCTTTTATGTAAGGGCAGCAATATCGTGGTAGTTGTAACTACCACTCTCTTTTATGTAAGGGCAACAATATCGTGGTAGTTGTAACTACCACTCTCTTGTATGTAAGAGCAGCAATATCGTGGTAGTTGTAACTACCACTCTCTTTTATGTAAGGGCAGTAATATCGTAGCAGTTGTAACTACCACTCTCTTTTATGTAAGGGCAGCAATATCGTGGTAGTTGTAACTACCACTCTCCTTTATTCACTTTTATGTATATGATAAGCAACGTCTGTACAATATCACAAAATCTGCCTACCAGACCCATTACCGTCGATAACCAGATCCACGTTCACGACTAAGCAAATAATATACACAAAATATTTTACAATTATTTTATTTAAAACATCACACAATATTCGTGCCGTCCAGTTTCGAGACATATTTGAGAGTAGAGCAACAGTCGCAGTGCGACGAGCGTCGGAATAAACCTATAAATTCTCACTATTTCTGATAACGTTCGCACAACGCGTACCCTGCGCGTTACGAAGTTCAACATCCGTCGCAATGGGACTGCACCTTTCATATTTTTAAAATCACAACTTTTCCTTATCTCTAAATATATTTACAACATCGGCGAAACGATTATTCGGAAATTCATTTTTCAACTGATGTTCTTACAAACTACAATTTAGTTACTACTGGGGTCGTTCAGCTGTCGTCGTATTTCATACTGACGCTACTGCTCACAAATCGCTTTCTACAAAATATTAATTTGTATCAGAAGTCTTTCTGATATAAGGCGCCCGGTATGAGAAAAATGTGAGGAGTAAAATCTACTAAACGAATGACCTCATTACGTTTTTATCATGTCACATAGTAATAAATAAAATTTAGCCAAATAATTTAAATAAATACAAATATGTTCGATCAATTCAACAAAAAATATCGTCGTTTTTATGGATGTCATTATATTTTAATAGTATTTCTTAAAGAATACACTATAAATTGAGAAAAAAAAATATTAGAGAACAAAGCAAGGTTCCTATATCAAGTAGCCTCACGTAGTTGAGCATTCGTGGAACGGGAACGGGTTTTGTGCTTTCCGTACTCAACTGTCCTCTAACCGTCCACGAACGTCAATATTCTGACGTTAGATTTGTGTCGCTCTAACATAAACCTTAACTTTCACTACAGAGATTTTTTATCTGTAACTTCTACGATGATAACACATTGCTAACTAACCTTTGTATACTTAGTAGCTAAGTATAACTATGTATTAATTATATACATGATAATGTACAACCTTAGCCGTGTATTGATGTCGGGCACGGCCGGTCCGTGCTGAGTCCGTCCGCGCGTTGTTCGTAGTGGGTTACTGGTAACCGCAGCGCTTAGAGAGGCGGTCATGTAAATGGACGTCTAAAGACGATTTTTAACAGTCAAGTTAGATATTTTTTAAATATTTTGGCTATAATCAACACTCATGGAGGTTAGTTTAAAATTGTGAAGTGTTATCGATTGAATGTTTTCAGGAATGTTTATACAGTTGCGTGTAAGATCCTATCACATCACTCGATCGATAAAATCGATGGACAGTATTAATATGTGTGTTAATGAACTCATAGATATATGTATAATAAAGAGATCGACTCATTAAAACGGTCGTTCGTCAACCAGTTTACCGGCAGCAATAACGTAAGTCTCGGCCGGCAATCGCTTGCGCAGGCGCAGGCTATCGCCGGCGGCAGTAGAGGTGCAGCAACACGGCGTCTAGACGTGTCGGCGGCGCTTGCGCAGGCGCTGGCGGCAGTAGAGGCGCAGCAGCACGGCGCCTAAACGTGTCGGCGGCGCTTGCGCAGGCGCTGGCGGCAGTAGAGGCGCAGCAGCACGGCGCCTAAACGTGTCGGCGGCGCTTGCGCAGGCGCTGGCGGCAGTAGAGGCGCAGCAGCACGGCGCCTAAACGTGTCGGCGGCGCTTGCGCAGGCGCTGGCGGCAGTAGAGGCGCAGCAGCACGGCGCCTAAACGTGTCGGCGGCGCTTGCGCAGGCGCTGGCGGCAGTAGAGGCGCAGCAGCACGGCGCCTAAACGTGTCGGCGGCGCTTGCGCAGGCGCTGGCGGCAGTAGAGGCGCAGCAGCACGGCGCCTAAACGTGTCGGCGGCGCTTGCGCAGGCGCTGGCGGCAGTAGAGGCGCAGCAGCACGGCGCCTAAACGTGTCGGCGGCGCTTGCGCAGGCGCTGGCGGCAGTAGAGGCGCAGCAGCACGGCGCCTAAACGTGTCGGCGGCGCTTGCGCAGGCGCTGGCGGCAGTAGAGGCGCAGCAGTACGGCGCCGAAAACGAGCGCGACGCCGGCCGCGCCTCCGCCCGACACGCGGTGCCCGTACACGGCGCACGACAGCAGGATGGACACGGCCTGCCGCAGCGTCATGATGATCGTGAACACCACAGCGCCGAACCGCTCGATGGTGCGGTAGATCAGCAGCTGTCCCACCGCCGAGCTCACCGACAGCACGATGCAGTCCGCCGCGAACACGGGGTGCTGCCGAAAACCCGAGTAGCAATCGTTACCAGGAGAGGCAAGCGCAGCGAGGTGAGTTTGATATACAAAAGTAATGTGTGATAAGGTGTGTGTGGTATAAGTGAACAAAGTGAACGTAACGTATGTACGTGTCTTATCAAAGTGAGTGAGGTAAGCGGCTGAAGTGTAACGAAGCGAATATGGCGTCAGTGACTGTAAAGTGGCGGGCAATTGATGTATGTGCCACAGGGTGGATGGGGTATAAATGATTTAAATGTAGCAGAGTGTTCCTGGTTAAGTAAGTCATGTGTAAAAGAGCGAGTAACTCAAATGTGTCAAGGTGATTTTTGTGTAAGTAACTAAAATATGGCAAGATGAGTCTTATGTAGTGATTAAAATTTGGCAATGTGAGACTTATGTAAGTGACTTAAACATGGCAAGGTGATTTTTGTGTAAGTAACTAAAATAAGGCAAGATGAGTCTTATGTAGTGATTAAAATTTGACAATGTGAGTCTTATGTAAGTGACTTAAACATGGCAAGGTGATTTTTGTGTAAGTAACTAAAATAAGGTAAGATGAGTCTTATGTAGTGATTAAAATATGGCAAGGTGAGTCTTATGTAGTGACTAAAATATGGCAAGGCGATTCTTATGTAGTGACTAAAATTTGGCAAGGTGAGTCTTATGTAGTGACTAAAATATGGCAAGGCGAGTCTTATGTAGTGACTAAAATATGGCAAGGCGAGTCTTATGTAGTGACTAAAATTTGGCAAGGTGAGTCTTATGTAAGTGACTCAAATGTGTCAAGGTGAGTCTTATGTAAGTGACTCAAATGTGGCAAGATGAGTCTGGTTTAGCGGTGCGAGGCGCTCACGTGCAGCAGGGCGAGCGGCGGCGCGTGGTGCGCGTGCGCGGCGGCGGTGAGCGCGCAGGAGAAGGCGTTGACGGCGCACAGCATGTGCAGCGAGCCCACGCCGTACTGCGCGAACACGGCGCCCTGCCACGACGACGTGAAGCTGTCGCACACCATGTACAGCGCCAGCAGCGCCACGCCCGACAGCGTCGTCGCGCTCGAGCCTGCCGCGAGACCGCCAGTTGCGGATATCAATGTTCTTTATACCGCTAACAAAAACTACAAAGCTCTGAACTTTTTGAAAAAATATTCTATTAAAAATTGTGCCATCATATTAGCTTCTTTGTCAAATAACATTTTTTTATTGTAATTCACTCCGTTTGAAAAAAATCACAACCTTACCGAAACCGAGAACCAGTTTTGACACTTTTTTCTCGTGTGAAAGTTTATTCTCCATTTACATAAAATAGAAAATGTATTTGAAACTTATCTTTTTAGGTCTCAAGTACTCTTTGATTTCTTCCAATCAAAATTTTGAGAGGGAATACAAACATTAAAACCTTAAGTTTTTGCTGTCAAAAACTTTGAACCCACGATCCCGACACCATCAAATCCAGCTATAAATGAGCTTCAATATTTGTAAGCCACAGACAGCCATAAAACAAAATTTAAAGATAAAATAACTATGGATGCGTTTGAACAGAAACTTACCCACGTTGTCGTCATGACTGCCATACATAAACATGACCATGCCCACCGATATGAGCACGGCCACCACGTACTCATACATCTCGTACTTGTTGCGTGACACCAGCTTCCCCATCAGCATCACTGGGATCACTTTGCACGACTTTGATAATACCTACATACAAAAAAAAATGTCACCATCGAACGAAGGTTCTTGTTCATCGATTACGACTACATCTGAAAGCTATATGTTCACATTTTAAAATCATTTTCGTGTAGCGTATAACAAACATAATTAAGAAATACAGTGAGAGATTTATCTACGATTGAATCGGTGTCGGACGGTGGCGATGCTAGTATACGTCACCTGTGTGGGGAAGCTGACGTACTTGAGCGCCTCGTACTGGCACCAGGCGCTGAGCACGTTGCTGAGCGAGCAGTAGCTGAACTTGTGCAGCGGCGCGGGCGCGAGCGGCGAGCGCGCGCACGCGAGCCGCGCGCCCGCCGCCACCAGCGCCGTCAGACGATTCACGAACACTAGGAACTGCGAGTCGTTGAACTTCATCAGGCTGCCGTCTGACATCACGTAGTTCTGCAAAATTTGGTTTCTGCTTCATTTGTCATGCCTTTACACCTGCGACACTTGAAAATGTTTGGATGTCGCAGCTCCTCATTATTAGAAGCTTTCAAGATCTTACTTGAACTACAGCATCAATATTCCTATACAATTTAAAACCTAAAATATTTGATTACTTCACTTGTTGAAAATTAGTACAATCGTTAAAGACATCATTTTGCATGAAACCATCTTATTCAACAACAGGTCCAGTTTTCCAAAATGAATAACCTTGTAATCCTTGCAAAGTGTGTGTATTAAACTAATTCGATCAGAGGCCAAGCGCACATATTTCGACATTTCTGAAACTATTTATAAATACATTCACTTTTAATATAGGCAAGAGTAAGTAAATTTTTAATAAAAAGTACATTTCAATAACGTCATATAACACGAAAATTTTTTGAATACTTCGAAACACATTTAATCTCTGTATCAAATTAACAAAATTATGAGTTTAACTTTTACATGAACCAAAAATAATACGAATAAAATCTCAACTGGTCCACAGCTAGTAGCGCATGCCCGAAACAATATTTGTAGTTTCGAAAAAGAGTATTGATATTATGAATAATACAAACCTGTGTCATAATTTTTTCCTGTAGCAGCCCCCATACTAAATACGCGGCCATGAGTCCCGTGAAGCAGAATGCGAGTTCGGCGCCCTCTCGTGCAGTGCCGTCCTCCTTGCGAGGCTTCACACTCTCCGGCAGCTTCTCCCCGGGCTCACCGAAGCACAAGAACAGGGCGCGCCATGTGTACCCAGTGTTATTACCTGAGAATCGTACTTTTTTGTAACAAAGAGTAATATAGTATATATTAACGGAGTGTTTACAAGAACTGTTTTAATCCAGATGCGTATTATTTATAAAGAAATGAAATGATCAATGTTTATTAAATATTTGTTTAAAAATTAAAATTTGAATAAAAATAATTATAATATTAAGTATGCAATTTTTACTTATTTTAAAATAGTGTTGGCGTGTAACATTTGCGTAAATTTTAGAATATCATATTTCACTCAATTCTTTAATGCTATTATTGTATAATCTTTATGCCATTATTATTCCATTTTTAAAACTGCCCGAAAATTTTACCAGGTAAAGTAAAGGTAAAAACTACAAGATGACTGGAGTATTACGTTGTGTAGAATTCATTATATTTAAAAAAGTAATCACTCCAAGAAGCATATTTTTGTTATTTTGAAATATCTGTTTCTTACCAAGATAAAGTTGATTTATTTTATAAAAAATGTAGAAGAACGCTAAGCTCCTGGGTTGGAGGTGGATGCAGATTTTTGAAGTTTAATATGCCTCTCATCCAATCACGAAAATGACATTAAGTTCTCATACTAACATATTTAGTTTGAATAGCAAAAAAGAAAATAAAATTATATATGTAAATTTTATTTGATTACTAAACCTATCTACGGTTCCGATAAACAGCAAGTACCCGAACCTATAGGTTGTTCAAGAAAAACATTACAGCTAGCACGGAAATAAGAAGTACACCAAGGGTTCTCCAGTTTATTACTTCACTCATACCTCGTTTCTTTGTGACACGTCAGTGATGAATATGGAGAGCATTTTCACTAGGCAGAATTATCAAGAATATCTGGAGGAGGCCGTGTTAGATCCGTTCAATCTATCAGCAGCCTTTAAATGGTCCATTGTTAGACTTAAGCCTCTCCTCAGAAAGACGGTTTAAGCCTATCATAACACGCTGGCCAGGCGGATTGGAATAGGGTTTGTTTCATGGTATTCTTCTCTTAGCAGCATTTTGTCCTGCGTAGTTTACTCCTTTAGTAGGTTCTTACGACACCCACGGGATGAAAAGGGGGGATGACACTCGGTATTCTTTTAATTATAAATAAATTTTTGTTTGCTTGTACACCCGCTAGTTCAGCATAAAAAATCATATACATAAAAATATTCCCGCAAATATTCCCGGGGCACGATTCCCGGCAGGTAGATTCATTTGAATGCGAACTGTCGACGAAATAACATCATAATAGAGAAAAACGAAATTAGAGCCGTCATTAAGTACCTCTGCTTGAAAAAAATGTCTACTTGGAAGAAACATTGGGGGAGTCTGCTCGTCCATATTCCATAGTTGCTCGTTGCGCAAAGGAATTTAAACTGGACCGAGCATCCATTGAAGATGAACACCGCGAGGGACGCCCATTCACGTCCTTGACCGAGAACAACGTGAAAAAAGTAGAAGAAATCGTATTGGCCGATCGAAGAGTGATGGTAAGGCATGTTGCTGAGGTCATAGGGATCTCATATGGCAGCGTTCAAAAAATAATTGTAAATGAATTATATATGAAAAAAGTCTCGGCGCATTGGGTGCCGAGAATGTTAACCGACGAGCAAAAAAAGAAACGACTCGACATTTCCAGGGTCAATCTCGAAAAGTTGCAGGTCGATTAAGATTTTTTTTTGAATTGTTTCGTGACCATGGACGAGACCTGGATCCACCATTTTTATCCTGATAATAAACAGTTGATGACCTGGAAACGAGCCTTCTCACCAACGCTAAATAAATTCAAGGTGTCAAGTTCAGCGGGAAAGGTTATGGCGTCTGTTTTTTGGAATGCTAAAGGAATTATCATGGTGGAATATTTGGAAAAGGGAGCCACCATAACGGGTTTTTACTACACAGATCAAAAAAAGGGGCAAGGGGCCATAAAGGAAAAAAGACGCGGAAAACTGCGAGCTGGAGTGCTGTTTCACCAAGCCAAGGCTCACAAGGCCGCAGTTGTGATGACTGCAATTGAAGAAACGGGATTCGAAGTGCTCAAACACCCTCCTTATTATATCTGGCTCACAGCGACTTCTATCTCTGAAAGAAAACCTTCAGACAAGAAATTTGAGGACAATTGTAAATTGATGGCCGCTGTAAAGGCGTTTGTGGAAGGCCAAGACAAAGATATTTTTCTAAGGGAATCATGGGTTTAGAAAAAACATATACTAAATATATTAATTTGTTAGGAGACTATGTTGAAAAATAACATATATTTTTTACTCTAATCATTGTTTTATATATTGATTATCATTACTTATTGCTCACCCTTCGTATACATCCAAAACTCCATTTAAAATATTACGTTCAACATTACATACATATGAGAAACGGACACAAATAATATTCGGAACAAAAATTTGTGAATTACATAAAGTGTAGTCCCATGCGGGCATTAAATCCACAACACTCAGCGCTGTAGTAGTATCGTAGCGTAGTGTAGTAGCGACGAACTAGTTACCCGTTATACGAGCAGTAGAAAGGAACCTACATAGGTGAAAATCTTTGTGTGAACGAAATTGTTCGCTCGAGGATTTCCTTCTAGGTTCCTTTCTAGTTGCGGCAATTAGACTCCTTCACTTCCTTTACCACGTGTTAATAGCCAAGGATAACGTTTAATAAGCGTGGTTTTAATGCCGATGTAAATGCACGAAGAGAACATTTTAAATTTTGATTCACTCCAATCCGCGGCTCACACTGATCACCACTTCCCGACCATGCTAACATTCGACCTTCGTGACAGATATGAGTAACAATATCTGTTATCTTAAATCTCTATACATACAGGTATATATAGCAATACAAATCAATCAATGTATAGCTGTTAACGCGATTAACTAACGTGTAGGCGGTATCGTAGAATTTATTGAACAAGATTAGCCGTGTTGTCGCAGTGTTATCTTATAATCAGATAACCTATTGTAATCTTTAAAAACGTCCAACTTAGTACGTGCCATAAAATCTACACCTTTGTGATTAAACTCAATTTGCAGTCGTAATTTTTTTTTTTATATTAAGAGCCTGCCAAAGAGACTCTACTCTGCCTGATGGAAAGCATGAATAGAATCTAAGAGTTGTAGTCACCATTTCTATTTCCATTCTACTTTTTATATATTGTACTATAATGCCACTTAAACTACCATCCGAATTAAGTCTTTTCGCATAAGTGTTGTGCAGAAAACCAATGTGTGCTGTGATTGCCCCAATGGTGAACGTACAGTGGGATGCTGTTCTCATGTAGCAGCTATTATTTATTATCTATCATATGGACGATATTTGTCCAAAATCGTACGTCCTGCTGAGGTCCTAACTAAGTTATTTGCGACTCAAAGTGTTCCGATTGTAATTAATTTCAACAGTGACTATGATTAATATTTTGTTTCTTGTAGTTTGATTGACACGAAAAAGTAATAATATTAAGTATTGAACACTGGCTGTTTTTTTTTTATTTCTTTTTTAACTATTATCCCATCTCTTAAGACTACTTACTTATGTTTCAATACAAGCTGATGTGAAATTTCGAAAAAAAAAACAATGATGTAATGTGCACCTTATAATACAGGGGTATACCATAAGACAGAAATCACATATAATTTTTTTTAGTTGTGTTGCACCAACTTTTTTTTCACGCAATTTTTATGGGTAATAGAGCACACAAAGGAGCATAACATATATTAATTTTGTGATTGTAGGTCACAGAGATCTCAGAAAAAAAAACATGATTTTTTTATTTTTTATTTTTTTAGTGTAATTTTTTATTGTAAAAATTATAAAAAAATATATGTGATATACTCTGTTATTGTAACCTAACACCTCGCGTTAGTTTCACTTCTTTATCTTAATTAGCTTCAGAGATATATCACATTCAGTAATAGTCAAGCATACGAATATTTTGCTCTCTATCTCAAGGTCAAAGCGGAAGTCGGTCGCGAAAAGTACATAAATCGTGTTTGAACATCAAGTCGATATTAAAACATAAGTTTCGATATCGATTCTCATTTGGGGGCCGACTCGTCATACGTATCCGGCTAAACCCTTTACGTAAAAACGCATTAATACATTGGAATTATTGAAATAATATATAGGACGAGGAATGAACATGCTTTGCCTGACATGTTCTCAGAAGGTTGAGATCGTAGTAAAACAGTTGTCGCTACCGGCCATGGAACCGGCTGGTTGCGACAGGTATATCTCCTCCAATAACTGCAGTGCGGGCCCCACTTTGCACTGCCCAGGTGGAACAAACCGCCAACTGTACTGAGCCGAGTCCTCAATGCAATTGCAGCGGTGACAGCTGGAACTCAATTCTCTCATAGCAACCGAGTGTAAATACTTCCTAAAGCAACCATACCCGGCAAGGACCAGCGTCAATTTTTTTTTTAAAGACAACGCCCTCTCTAGGAATAAGTCTTGTGTCGCGGTGGACTTTACAGACATACAGGAGACACAAAGAACACTCAGACTCAGAACTACAATTTGTGGATCACACAAAGTGTTGTCCCATGTGGGGTTTGAACCCACTACACTCGACGAAGTAGAGAGCGGAGTGGCGACCGCTTAAACCACTAGGCCAACCGTGCAGTCAAGTTGGAAAGAAAGAGTCCCGTGCTGCCGCCCTGCCCACTCGGCGATGACCGGCTGGAGAATACGAGAATACGGCAGCAAACTTAGCATGTGCAGCCTCCAACCCGGACAACCAACGAACCATTGTGGTTCGAAGAGCGGTCTCACGCCACTCTTGTACCTCTTCGGGCAGAGACTATATACCGCTACGCATCCGAAAGTCAGCCGTCCGCAGAATAAGTTTGTCGAACACTTTTACCTCCTAATCTCACAGGGGATTTCCGGCCAAGGCGCACGCCACCTCCGTCGACGGTACAGGAACCATATATGACTCTAACTACCAATATCCTTTGGGGTTGCCAGAGGGGAGCCCTTATCTGGGTGTTCAGAGCCATTGGCCACACCGGTACCTCCGTGTTACAGCTATCGCGTCGCCACGCTGGCTCCACTCAAATTGGGAAAAGTCAACCAACAACAAGTTGTCAGAAGTGCTTGTTGTAGAGCCACCTCCCGTCAAGGATCAGGCTCAGACACTTCATCTGGATCTGAACCGGTACGAGAACCGAACTGACAACGATGGAAGCGCTGGGGATTGACCACGACGGGGCCCATGGAATAAAAGAGCCTCCGTCTTATTCAGGGCCGCCCGTAAATCTCGCGTCTTAACGCAGGCGACCACTCCCACACACATTCACGAATGTTAACTTTGTGACGACTCCCACATATAGCACAAACAAAAAAAGACACTATAGCGCCATCTAACGAAGACACATTGAACTAAGGAGTGAATTAATTACAGAGCAACTACTAATCCTGTAGTGTGATGTAGAAATTTTTGCGGTTATTATCATATCCACAAAATCCCAACATCGAGCACTGGGCTGCGGTCCGCCAGGCAATATCACCTCGCCTGGTCGGAGGATACTCCCTTTATGTCGAAGGGACATGACACCCGTTTCTTCTACAACTCTTTCAATCAGTAAATTGATAGATAATATGGTATTATTTTAATACTCTAATTAAATATTGGAGTTATTTCCTCTTCTTCCTTCTAGCCTTTACCCACACTAGATCGCAAACAGTCTTTTACGACACAGCTGAAGCTCGATTATATTATTTGTTACATGAAGCGACTGCCGTCAGACCACCACAAACCCAACTACCAGTCGATTTCTTCAAAAAGAAGTTCCAAGTTCTTCAAAAAGTCTGCTTTCAGTTTTTAGGGTGCCTACTACTACTAACTTTCCGTAACGATTTCCAAAGATGTTCGTATGGCAACCAGGACTGGGGACAGCATTTCCAAGTATTTGTAACAATTTAAATTAAAAGTACCTACATAATACAGTGTGCGCAATTTGAACTCCCACGTTCAACAGCCGATTAACGGCGGGACATATAAATTACTGCTCTATGAAGAGCTGTTTATTGTACACTACATAGAACTGTCCTACTAACATTTAAATACTTCTAGCACGCTTTCAAGTAATCACCTCATCTGTTAAAACAAAGTCGATTGTCTGAAGTTCCTTCAAATATTAGTGAAAAACTATTTGTTTCGATCTATATATAATATGTGAATATTTGCGAAGGATATGTGTCCAAGCATATGCTAGAAACCGTAGTGGAGTATTTAAATCCACAACGTAAATAATCATCTACAAACTTTAATAGTCCACTGCTGGACATAGGTCTCTCCTTAGAAAAGACGTAAAACAACAAACAAATTATCTTTAACTACCTTCCGCCCGCGACTTCGTCCGCGTGGAATAGTTACTTTGGGCTGACGCTTACTTTAACCCACGACTTCGTTTATATAGGTGAGTAAGGGAACAATTCTGTCATACATGATTTATGCGAAACGTTAACCGTTTACGCAGCGCAAACAGCGGAAGCTCTCAATAGGAACAAAGTCTCCCGATTTTTAAGCATACTTCATTGGTGCTCCGTTCCTATTGATCTTAGCGTGATGATATACAGCCTATAGCCTTCCTCGATAAATAGGCTATACAATACAAAAAAAAAATTCAAAACCGACCTGTAATTCCTGAGATTAGCGCGTTCAAACAAACAAAACAAACAAACTCTTCAGCTTTGGAATATTAGTATAGATAAAAATACAAAAAGTGAAAGTAATATCTGTACAAAGAACACATTTCTAATTACAGTCAGCACTCAATGAAGTAACGGTTACAAAAAAGAGTTACATTCAATCACTGGTATCTGATTTATTTCTTTTTTCGCAAACAAAGACAATGCAATGTGGACGTTGATTTTCAAGAGCTCGTGTTACGTCAATTAAGTACAGAACGTACTCAACATCAATTTTTGAGATAATTTTGGGTTAAAGTCGATTATCGTGACATCGATTTGTAACTAAATTTTTGTTAGATTATGAAAAGAATGATAGAATATGCATAAGCAAACAATGCAGGTTCTTCGATGCAACATGCCTTACGGAGTGACCTAGGTGAGCTACAAATACGACGAGCACACGCTGCGAACACCACGAAAGCGATCAACACAACGGCAGACCCTGCTTTCGTCCCATGTAGCAGTCTGTGGCGAGACACGACGTAAAGTGCACTTGTTTTATTTATTTACTAGCTGACCCGGCAAACGTTGTTTTGCCATATAAAAATGACGATTGATCAGTTCTCGACCGGAGAGGAAAAATGATTAAATTACTAAAATGGCTATTAAAAAATAAAGGTTGATTGTAGAAGGGTGAAAATTGAAGTTTGTATGTATTTTTGTATGTTGTATCATAAAAAAATAGAAATTAAAAATTTCATCTAAAAAATAAAAAAAAATTTAGGGTTGTACTACCCCTAACATTTAGGGGGATGAAAAATAGATGTTGGCCGATTCTCATAGATACCGGATAAGATAAAAAATTCGGTCAAGCCGTTTCGGAGGAGTATGGCAACGAAAACTGTGACACGAGAATTTTATAAATTAGATTCGAAATCTTATAGCAGGAAGTAGAGCAGATTAGTCACCTGACAGTTTTAGGTTAATATAGGATATTGCAAACGAATCCCTCTATTTAGGCGACGTATGGCACACGTAATAACAGCTGTACCCGGATCCCTCCTATGTCAGGCGCCGAGTGGCACACCGTGTGGTTTTAGTCAGTCCGATTCCGACACACCATCCCGCCGTAAACCCCGGTGGGGTAACGGGCCGAGGGGGTTTCCACACGTTAAAAAAAAAAGGATATTGTTAACGAATAGGTTAGAAACGTGACAATAAAAATTAGCAAAGTGGCAAATTCCACAACGACTGCTAAAGCATAGATGTGAGAATGTCACATTATGTCTATTTGAGAAAATTAAGACTTAGACGTGTTCTCGCCGAGAACACACTTATCAAAAAGAGATCGATCTCATGCTGTGTTACACAATTCACATAATTTGTTAAAATTTCTGCTTGCACGTGTCAAGTAAGTGTTCTGTCTTTAATTTGTTTTAGTTTGACAAAGTTTCGACGTCATGTTTGATTCAGAAACATTGATCGTCACAGTCGTTGGTTTTTTAATGTATTGTTTTAATTGAAATTCATACTTAATAGCAGTAATAATGTAATCGAAAGTACACGTTAATACTCCACAATATTGTTTGAACATTGTAGAATCGTGTCATACTTTTGGATATAAATAATAAATCAAATATGTTTCTTTATAAAATTAACATGTTTGTCTTCTTTCTGTGTTTCTCATAATATTTTTTAAGGAATGAACTTTTAAATCGACTACTATACTTCCCAATGATTCGAGAAGTAATGACTAAAATCACCTAAGACACTTCGCGTGTAGCATCTCTTCGCATTGCATCGTATCGTGTCGCGCCGCGTCACAACCCTTCATAATCGTCGCTTACATACGTCATCATGTTAATCAATGATGCTTTTAGTAAAATTGGTGTACATAATTGTATAGGC
This sequence comes from Hypercompe scribonia, assembly GCA_949316085.1. NCBI lineage: Eukaryota > Metazoa > Arthropoda > Insecta > Lepidoptera > Erebidae > Hypercompe > Hypercompe scribonia. Next base: position 17,158,013 of record OX438989.1, read on the forward strand.
CCGTATACATATCAGATTAATAACTTTCACTGTGTGAGTATAGATGTATAACGCCCCAAAAGATAAAAGCGGATCGAACGCAATTATGACAAAGAACCTTTGCGTGAACCGAAACAATCTACTATCAACTAAGCAATAGCCTAGATAACACCTTAGTCAAATTAGTTACTTTTTATCATCTGTCAAAACGACAATTTTGTATGAAAAATGTACTAAATACAAAATTATGACGTCACTGTTTTAAACTACTCAATTGAACAATATATTTCACTGTTTATTTGATTGAAATTCGTAACAATAACAAAAAGCTATGTTAATTGTATTTACCGAGATGTTTCGCGATAATAGTTTTAATGAAGTGGACATTGGTATTTATTTACGATACAGTCATCTACCCCATTGTAACCAAATAAATATATACGAGTATATATTATATTTCAATGCCTAATACTTTATTGCACACCATGTCTTTACAGAGATATTACATATGTTTTGCCAGTACGTATGGTCCCTTAGGGCACGGCAGAGTAGGAGAGGATGAAGTTATCGTGCCAAACTAGCATATAGGTAATGATAAATTACCTATCTGTATGTATTTATATTTATGTATAGTCATACATATTTATAAATACATGCGTGTTACATAGATGTTACAATTTATTTATTATTTATTTTAATAGGATTTTTTATTTTTTTTATCTTACGACTTTTAACAATTAGGTTTTTATCACTAAGGTATTCTTGTAATGTGTAATATGCTTTATTGATTAGTAGTAATTTGTTTTTTTTTTAATAAATTTCATGTTGCTTTTTATACTTCAGGCAGTATTTAGCAACTTGTTATTTATTTTAATGGACATAACAAACGGACCGGTAGAATGCGTAGTTGATTTAGACGTAGGTAGGATTAATTTGTTTCTATGCCTCAGTGTATGTATTTTTTGTGATGTATTCTCTATTACTGTAAAGTTCTGGATATAGCCGAACAAATTTTAGTGGGTGAAAATTTGAGGTGTGTTGGTGCTATTGCCCCAAAGAATAATGCCATAATTAAACTGTAAATAGGCATACGTGTATTGGGATGTCAAGGCACTTCGATGGTTTTTTTGAAGTGAAAACTTCTTTAGGCGCGTTGAGCGTTTTGGCAGAGGGTAAAATCCTCGGTTCGCGTCACCGACATGCTAATGATAATAGTATATCTATAGCTATGGAGAATATGATATTATATATTATATATGAAATTTATTATTATTATATATTATATATTATATTATATATAGCTATATATGAAACAAAAAATTTCATATAATTTTTGCATATAGTTTTAATTACTCTCAACTTCATAGTTCCGTTTTCACTTCTATCGGCAGTCCCACGACTGCTACTGTTTTTTTTCTTTTTTTAATTTCTCTACGTGCGTTTGAGAATTGAGTAATTTTAGATTTTATTGTATTTATGTGCGACTTCCAGTTTATACGGGTATCTATATTAAGACCACAAGTGCAAACTCTGTACCCACGTCTAGTTTAGTGCCATAGATAACAAGGGGATTTTTGATAGGGGTGTAACGTCATTAATTTGGTCTTTAAAAAAATAATCTCTATATTGTTGTTTGTTGTTGGTTTTGTTTATAAAAATATTATTTAGTTTGTTATTTAAAATAGACCTGTTTTAGCACAGTATTAGCAAGGAGACATCGTCTGCAAACACATGGCCTTTTATCACGTTAGGTTAATAATTATGGTACTTCCGTTAAACTGGTGCGTTTATTGTTTTAGGGTTTGATACAACGTTTTCGATAATGTGAGTGCTATTGTTACAATATTCAATTTCGAATAATTGTACCCTATCTTTTACATACGACGGAAGCCAGTCGTGGGCTTTTCCACGTATACCTATTCCACTTATAGTCTTTAATTCAATAAACCTTCGTCATGTCTACCAAAAACCAACCGCATACGATTTGTTGTTTATTATGTTTAAAACATCTTGAATATTTTGTTAACTGCCAAACTTGTAGATCGATTCTACCGGAATCCGTTTTAGTAATTATATAATATTTAATATTTTTGATAGAAATTATAAATGCGTAACAGATCTTTTATAGAGATGACCTAAATACATTTCAATTTCTTTGTATTTTTTTTCTATATTAAGAGCCTGCCAAAAAGACTCTACTCTGCGTGATGGAAAGCATGAATAGAATCCTAGACTTGTCGTCACCATACTCATTGCAAATGCAGACAATGCAGTATGGTGACCCACACTATGGTGGCCTAGTGAGATGCTGTTTCACACCCCGCTTGGGGACGTAAAAGGCATGACAGTCATCGTGGCAGTGTAAGGCTTACACAGTTACCACGGTAACTGTCACTCCTGCATCAATGAGCCAACGGTCTCACACTCACCAACGAAACACGACAACACGGATGCTGGCGCTTTAGGTTGGTCTTCTGCGGGAGGGTAGTACTGACCCGGTTGAGCCGGCCCGCTTGTGCTGAAATGGTGCTCTACTACCTAGCGAAATGATGTACCTTGTATGGAAAATGTTCTCAATAATTATATGTACTACAGTACTACTACACTTGCAGGAAGAGGAGGAGGAGGAGGAGTTGTTTGAAATAAGATCATCTTGGAAGGTAATGTGCAAGGTAAATTGTAGTATGAGATGGTAGGCCGTTACGCTGCAGTGGGACAGTACAGCCCACAAAAAAATATCTGTAGAAACTGTTGATTGTTCATAAGTAAATTTCAACCTACAGACCAAAATCTCTAGCAAACGTGAAGGCGGCTCACTTGTTGATAAGTGACTTCAGCTGCCCATAGAAAGTCACTCAAGGAGACTCCAGTGCTTTGTCTGTCGACTTCCAACAAGACGTTAATCCACAACAGCATGAAGTGGACGTATGTATCAGACCAAAGTCAAACATGACACACAATTAAGATTAGTTAAAACATATGAGGCCGCTGATAAAGGCTGAATTTGAAGTTGCACTTATTTAACTTATAAAGATTAAATCAAACGTTGTTACAATTAAGTAAAACATAACAATACTCACTTATCTTATCGAAGTAGTTGATTTTCTGTAGATATTTGTACAATATGAACATGGGCAGCAGAACCGTGGAATAGCCGACTAGGTTCAGCAGTAGACGGAAAAACCTGCGACAAAAATATAGTTATAATAAGATTTTTAATTTATTTATATACCTTTTCGGGGCCGGTCTTAAGTGGATACTGCAAAATTAGGCAATCCTAGCCAGGTTATTCTATGGATGGGTTGACCATTCTTAACTTGTTGAGACCTCTCTGTCTTTTGGAAAGCACGTTAAGCCGTTGGTCCCAGTTACCATAGGAACCTTTGGATAGTTGAAGCCCTAAAAAATTTAACAATAGTTTGTCTTCAATACTTCGACACCGATATTTTTCCTGTGAATTTTCGAGTACTCTAGCTCGATGCTTTCGTGGGTCACTTTTGTTAATCCCGGTGTACAGGGGTTACAGTGCTGGGTGTGCGAGAGGGATTAGTACTTCGACATCGCCTAATACTTGGGTCATGTTAGGTCTGATGGCAGCCGCTCCACTTAAAAAACCAAAGTTGCAGCAGCAAACTTAAAGTCAACTCTAAATTTGCGTGCTCCCACTTAGACATGAACCGTATTTATTTAAAATGGGTACAAAATATTTCCTTCGTATACAACATTTAGATTAAAATGAAGACGGCCGTGTATAAACGTGATTCTATGCACACATTAGCGCAATATCGGATGGTAGAACATGGCCAGCATCTGCCGTACCCTGAGTTTGATTAAGTACGCTACACGGCCGCTTACACTATTTGCCCGCCTACTTTATTTAATTATTTTGCGCAGTTTTATGATATTATTTTTAGTATTTATGTTGGTTTTTATATATAGTTTTTTATCATGATTTTGGACAAAAGCATAAAATATTGCAGTCTTTGGGTAACTGGTAATAGGTGTTGCGCTTAATAAGACTTCGACCTACAGACTAATACAAAATAAATACACAAATATACTATAAGACAATGTGCCACAAGCGGCAAGCATAAAGAATAATTCGCGTGCTAAACGTATCGGCTTCGTTTGTCGCTTTAGTGCACAATGTGACTTTGGTTTTTGTCGGACCGCGCGCTCGGTTGTAATGTTTCGTTATTTACCTATTATTATTATTTTTAGGTACGTACGGCTAATATTATCGCTTGAGTAATCCACAATTTTGATTATTGTGAAATAATATTTGTCACAAATCGATATGATTTAATTTTTATTTTGTTTTAAAAATAGAAAGCTAATCTTAAAGTTATATCGAACTTATTCCAGCCATTTTTGCCTTTACCGAATTTACCACGATGGAGGGGCCGTGGGATGGACCACGACGGGCCCATGGAACAAAAAAGCCTCCGTCTTATTCAGGACCACCCGTAAACCCAGTGCCTCAATGCGCCCGACCATCAGACTCTCCTGGAGGACAGGTGCGCCGCCTCTTGAGTGGCCGCCTCCCGAGCTGTAACTCCCAGCATGAGGGGAAAGACAACCTCGAAGGACCCAGTCTTATCCCATGTTCCACAGGAGTGGTCCGAATACAGACCCCAGTGGAACACCATATGACATGTGGCGCTACCTCGGAACACCATCTTGGTCCTCGTACATGACGGTACGCTCCACCAGTCTGTCACAAGTCACCTCGGGTACTCTCACTTCTTTGGCGCGGCTAATGGCCAGCTTCAGAGTCTTCCGCGCCTCTCGGTACTCCTCATAAAGCTGGTCCTCCTTGCCGCCTACGCGGTGTCATCGACTACGGTTGTAGGACCTCCGGGCACGAGTACAGGCCGCGCGTAGGTCCGCCAACTCTTGGGACCACCAGCAAACCTCCTTCCGTGGAGGCCGACAACCTCGGCTTCGGGGCATGGCCGCATCGCAGATTTGCGTAATCGCATCGCGAAAGCGACCAGCCCCCATATCGACCTCCTCGGTCAGAGCCTGCGGAGACAGCCAAGAGTGAATGATAGCTGCCTCCTCTAGTAGGTCCCAGTTTAGCTACAGCCCACTGCGGAAAGCGAGAAGAACGCCGCGCCACGTGACCCCTTCTGGGGTCCTGGGACCGGGAGAGCGTCTAGGATGGTCTGAGAGCGTCTCAATCTCTTCCAGGACACACCAGTTCCTTACTCGTGTGGCGAGGGCAGAAGTAGCGAACGACAGGTCCACTATCGACCCCCCTTGCTGTCGCACACACGTGTTGTTGGAGCCCCTATTTAGTAAACAGAGGCCCACCGAGGCCGCCCACTCCTCTACGGCCTCGCCCCTAGCGTCCGTCCTGGGGGAACCCCGCGCAATGGATTTTGCGTTGAAGTCCCCCAGCACTAGGACGTGCCCCGAGTTAGTCACCGCATCGAGGTTTCCAAGTTGTTAAGTAAAACCTCGAAGTCGCTCAAACTCCGGTTGGGGAGTAGTAAACACCACATATGGTGTTCCCCCCCCACAAGCAGCAACATATCCAGTGCCCTTGTCTCTTAGCGAGAAGGGCGGGGAATGAGCCGCCGTGGAGCCGACTATTGCCACGGAACCGTCCCGGTCACCCAACCAGTTTAGACGAGGAGGAATGTAATAGGGCTCCGCGGCTACGGCAATACCGATCGACCACTATACCATGATTTGCAGGAAAAGGTCCTGCGCCGCGGCACAGTGGTTCAGGTTCGTCTGGACAAGGAGGTTGGAGACTTGGGCCATTACTGGACCGTCTCTACAACCTCCTCCATGGGCGACGATGCCGGCGGACGACATGGGGGGTAGCCTGGGTCGACTGGCTAACCCCCGGCGCTTGACTAGAATTGTGGGAAGGTTTGCAACCTCCCTGCCCAATCTGGTGATTGGCGGGCTTGTTACTCGCAGCACACGCGGGGCAGTGAGAGGGGGCAGAACACTCTGCCGCCTTGTGCTCAAACATAGTCCGCTGCAGTCAAAACAGCTGATGCACTTGGCACGTGTGTGTCCCGGTACCAGACATTTATAACATCCCATCGGTCTCGCAGACGTCCGATGGCAATCGCACCGTAGAAAAATTGGTATCCAGATAAAGCCGGTTGAACTGGTGGAAGATCCCAAATAATCGTGGGCTAAATAAAACGCTAAGAAAATGATTAATGTTATCATACTCTTAACGTCGACAATATCGACGTCAACAACGACATTATCTAAATATCAAGTTGTTAATCACATAATGCGATAAAAGGATTTAAATTTTAAAAAAGTCAGTTGGTATTTGCAATAATCATTATCCGATTAGTATAGGATATCCCGACATAAGCAACTGATATTGATGACAATTTCGGCGGCAATTAAAAAGTATTATCTAATCTAATACAGTTATTATTTCAAACAGAAGAAAATTATCTAATTACCTTTTAATAATTTGACGCTTGTATTGGCATACTTACTTCATATGACGTATATAGTATACAGTGTGAAAAACTAATTATAAGCTATTAACGGATGTCAAAACATGTCATGACAGTCATCAGAACAATACAATAAAAACTTAGTCATGTCTTACTTTCCAAACTACAATCTTATGAAAAAACATCTCAAAAACAGACACTGTCACGATCTTTCAGGTCATGTGTCTAAATTTTTTTTTATCTATTGTCTAATTTCATCACATGCAATGTAATTTCATTACACGCGTTTAACCATAGGTCGGAAACCGCACAAAAAATATAACACAGCTTTTTACAATCGAACCTTCACATTTGAATCGTGATTTGTAAACGCGCAATCATTGTTTGTCTCACACTGATAGTATGGTAGCGCACGCACAGGCAGTGGTTAACCGCATTTATTATTCGATCTCAGTGTTAACATATTGCTGTCGCACGTCCTTATGAATATGCAATCAAAGCCACAACACACGCTACTCCCCAGAAATCCACGTTGGTATTGAAATAGCATTAAGCAAAACGTTAGCCGCAATGGGTGGTCATATGCGGTTTTGTGTTTCCAGCTATTCCTAAACGGTTTGTGTTTAATCGCATGAGTGCTAAAATTAAGCAAACCATTCTGTAACGTGTAAATTATGTATCAAAGCTAAATCATAACCGCTTTGGTTTCAGATTAAATTTTACAGATTTGTCTATGTGCATTCTTAGGATACCTTAAATATGTTGACATGCCACGCACTGTTTAAATGCAATGTCAGATAATCATCATCATCATCATCATCATCATCAATAGCCTTTAACAGTCCACTGCTAGACATAGGCCTCTCTTTAGAAAGAAGGTTTTGGCCTAATATACCACGCTGATCAGACGGGTTGGGATAGTGTTTGTTTCCAGTTTTCCTTCACTTTATAGTGAAGTTGTCTTGCATATTTTAATCCCTTGGCCACCTCTTACGACACCGATGAGTTGTATAGGGATGGTATTGTACAGGGTGGTAAAAGTACAGTTTCTATTCAAAAATAAAATAAGACATTATAAAGGTCGAACTTCGATCGCTAGATCTCACACTGCAAAGTCGACGAGTGTGTTTAATATACGCGATAATCTAAGGAACTACTGGTTAGAAATGAAAAATTATTCTAGTGTTGAAAAGTTCTTTACCGAGGCAGGCTTAAGGCATTATGACCAAAAGGGAGTTCAGTACCAATGAAAAAGTGTTCCAAGTACGGGGAAAACTTATTCTTTACGACAGATGAAAACGAAATTGCGAGGGTTAGCTACATTCTTGATTTTTTATGAAGAGATTAGTCTGTACACATATATGCTGTACTTACCATGAATATTCAATATCACTGAGTGTTGCTGACTGCTCGTACGCGTCCAGTAGCTTGTGGTAGACATGTGATATCAGCATCATCACCACCAGACACAGGAACGTAACCAACCTGAAGGGTAGAAGGGTTTATTAATATAAATGAATCTTCTAACAAATACATAGCGAATTGTTGATATTTCTGACTGTCTCGGTGGCGCAGTGGTAACTTATGCGACTGCTATGCTAACACTTCTAGTGGAGTGCCTGGAGCATTCAAAACCGTAAAACCTCGGATTAGGGTAATAGTGAATGAATTAATATGATCGATGTGGGATATTATTTTTTTAACTATAAATTGCAATGTTTATCCAAAATTTTTTGTGCACTCCATTTTTTTATTGTTTAAACATGTTATTATAAAAAAATAATGTTTGATCATATATTTTCACTTTAAACAGTATTTTTTTTTATTTATATGTTAAATCTTACCTGAGTAGACATATAGGAATATTTTTCAAAGATACCTGTGTATAGAAATAGCAATAGAACAGGTAGAAAAACGTGGAGGGGAGAGCGGAGCGACAGCTGCTATTAGTTTAGTATAGTAGTAAAAGTTTAGTTGCAAGTAACATGTACTATATTCTGTGAATATTGTGCTTCTATAACAGTGAAAATTTGGCTATTTAGTGAAAAATTCTTGTATATTTTTGTACTGGAAGGTGTATTGAAGACGACGTTTTTATATTGAACTATTACAAATTATTTTGTATTGCTTAATTTTGTAAGTGATTAGATTGAAAACTACAGTTCATAATTAAATTAATTAAATAATAAATAAATCGAAAATTAAAGATCAGTTTCAATGAAAAAAAAATATGATAATAATGAATCAAATGCAATTAATTATATTAATTGTTTTTTATTAGATTTCGAACATAAGATAAACTAACGGCTAGCAGCATGGCTGATGAAAATAGCTGCATAATATGTATACACCTGGGTTCATCTTCCAAAACAAATTCAAATTTAGGTGAAATGATAAAAATTAGTAGAGGAGTAACCTCTTTAGAAGCTGCGTCAGCCGAACGACAAGATGGATTGTTACCTCACCTACAAATTGAATTTGTTTATGCTCATTCAAGTTATCGACAAAAATATATTAATAAAAAGTATATTGAAATGTATAAAAATAAGGTCCGTGAAAATCTCTCATTATCGCCTTTGAAAAAAAACTTCGAAGTAGCATGAATTTGAGTAACTTCAATTGGGAAAAAGACTGTTTTCTTTGCGGACAAGAAGCTGATAAAACAAAAGAAGTAAAATTAAATAAAGCTCGGCGTAGGCAGATTTCATACATCAACACTCCAACTTTAAATGAATCCATCACGAATTTTATAGCCATCCAGACAACTGATTATTATCGAGATATCCATGAAAGGATTTCTGGTATAACCGACTTAAAGACACTTGCAGCAAAATATCATTCGGATTGTTATAATTTGCTGAAAAATTCAATTCACCTCAGTAATGTTGAAAAGAAAATTAATCCGAGAATTTCGATGGTAGATGCAGCAATGGAGCAAATGTACAAGTACATAGAAGAGAATGATGATTGCCAATTTACTATGCAAGAGTTGAAAAACGTCATCACTACAGAGCATATCCTGGACGAAAAAAAACTGTTAAAAAACGACTAATAGAACGTTTTCACGATGATATTATCTTTTCAACTAAAAGAAAGGAAAAATTAAGTTTGCCAAAAATTTTGAGAAAAGGATTGATTAACACGACTCAGTAAAAGTATTTAAAAATATCAATGAAGACCCCAATAATATATTGCAAGCAGGTGTAGAATTTATTTTGAGTTTATATGGCGCTCCGTCTAAAACTCATAATTTACACCCAAATTCAAATATGGCTAGGAAATGGCGTAGTTATTAAAAATTGGGGATGGAAGTATTCCAATAACATGTACATCCCAATAACAATGAATCAATTACCTGCTCCGGATAATTTATTGCAATTTTTTTTGTAATTGAAAAAAGGGATGTGGAGCTGCGTGTGGATGCAGAAAAAGTGCTGCAGTGTAGTATGTTTACAGTGCAACGGAAATAGTTGTTCCAACGCTTCGCCTATTATATTATACAGATAGATGAAGTAGAAGAAAATATTTGATGTAGACAACAATGTAATATATTTAAATAAACAGATTTTGTACTAATATTTTTTTTTCTTTTCATTAGTCATAATTATTTACCTTATTTTTTTAAATGTACACAACAGAGTATGTTTCATTTATAATTAAGCTGGCCGCGAAATTCCATTGTACATAGCAGCTGTCGCTCCACTCTCCACGTTTTTCTACCTGTTCGAGATACCTACTGCTATTTTTATATACAGGTATCTTTGAAAAATATTCCTATATGTCTACTCAGGTAAGATTAACATATAAATAAAAAAAATACTGTTTAAAGTGAAAATATATGATCAAACATTATTTTTTTATAATAACATGTTTAAATAATAAAAAAATGCGCGCAGAAAAAAAATTTGGGTAAACATTACAATTTATAGTTAAAAAACAATATCCCACATCCATCATATTAATTCATTCACTATAACTCTAATCCGAGGTGCAAAACCCCCGGGCGCTCCACTAAATGTAAAATTTATATTACTAGACGATCCAGTGAATTTCAGTTTCAGTAACTAATTTAAAAATTAATTAATACGGTATATGTAATTACTTTTAAGTCCTATGTATGTCATTTATGTGTTAAAAACGATTGTATTTTAATTTTTTTATTTTATCTGTGTACCTAAATCTCTTTCTACGAAAAACCTCAACAGAGCAAAATTTAAAATAAATCAAGTAAGTTTTTTACCTCAAAATGCAGAAAGAGTATAAAACTTCCACCTATTAGAACTACTGTGATCTCTGTGTGTGTTCCTTAACTTTGCCGTCTCTTCTCCCCGACTTAAACCTATTTTTTGATGAAAAACAACTATTTGCAATATTTACATTCTATTGGTGCTCACAAAATTGTATCTTGTAACTGGACATTGTTAATGTATTCAATATTTAAATGCAAACTTCTTCCAGATTATTTAAAAACAATTATTTTCAGATTTTCGCAATTTTTACACATGTACCTAGTTCTGAGGGAATAGGTATTGTATTCTTTTAAATAACTTCATCGCAATTAAGACCTGCTGTAGAAAAAAAAATGTATAAATTGAAAATTTCATTAAATTCTTATAAGATTCCGGCACAAAACCAGCGACACATGTAAGAGAATAGCAGATTGACTTTTCAAATGAATAATTAATTTATTTCGAAATATTGTAATGTGAACAACTGACAACATACCATTCTGGTCACACTTAAAATAAACAGACATGCAAACAATAGCGGCAGGACTAATAGGTAAAAGCAATCTATGAAGGTGTTCGAGGTATTAGTCTGTGGTCCAAATTTGTTACAAATATTGCCAAAGTAAATAAAGATGACAGCGGTTTTATTTTATTCTAGGCTCACACAGTTTAAATATGTCATTGTTCTAAGATAAGTCTACTTCAGGTTATTCATTTGGATGCTTTAAGCTGCACAGAGCTCCAAACACGAAATTTACGACTCTCTTGCTATTATACAATGGTTGAGTAACTCGAGAAAATATTACCTAATATTTTTTTACAATAGTAGTGTAATTTTACATACTAAAATGTTAATTTTAAAAGGAATAGAAATCATATTAGTTTTTTATCACAATAAGCCTTCAACACAGGAAGTCTAATTCATGGTAATTCACAGTAGCCTCTGTTAACTTTAACCTTTCACATCATCCTGCTTTTTGCGATTTCTATTATTCTATATTCTATTGTTAAGAGACAGAATAGAAACATGGTACATTAACACTATATAAGATGTACAAAAAGTCTAAAACTATTTGTTAGTATAAGAAAACATTCTCAGGTTTGTATTGGGCGACCTTCTGCTTATGTGGCAAATAATTTATAAATGAAACTGAAATGATGTTGCTCCATATACCTATGTTAAGTTTAACTTCTACTTGGTATCAGAACATTAGATTGCATTATATTTCACCTGTTGGTTGATTTTTAAAAAATTGAAACAAAATTACAGTCCACTCATATTGGTATACTAATCAATTTCTTGTGATTAAATAGCTCAGCACCATAAGTTTGAGCAGCATGAGCAAACATTCATTATTTATGAAAAGAAAATTGTAATGGATCTATTATAAGCTTTCAATGCTACTTACAATAACACTGCCCAACAAATATCTACTTCATAAAATTTTCCAAGAAAATTATTATCACGTTTAATGTATTTTGGTGTAGTCATTTCATAAATATCACTGTTTTTTGTGTAGCAGCTCTAGTTTTTAAGATTTTTCAAACTACCCGCATTTTAGGTGACGGAACAATTTAATTGAGTTTCAACGAGTGCATTATTTCTTTTTTTCACAATCAAAACAATGGCTACGAAGAAGAGACGTTGTTTAAACGATTCAAACAGTTTCTGTGTTATTTGTGGCGAATACACCTTTGCAAAGTATCGTAAATCGATCACGGACTTCGTTAAATCTGCCTATTTCAAGTACTTTGGAGTGCATATTTCCAATCTACAGAAACCATGGGTGCCTAATACCGTGTGCCAAAATTGTGTTGTCTCTTTGCGACAATGGTCAAATGGAAAAAGATCAGCTCTCAAGTTCAAGACACCCATGATCTGGCGGGAACCTCGTAATCATCATGATGACTGTTATTTTTGTATGGTTAACATTACGGGTATAAACTCTGCAAACCGGGATAAGTGGTCATATCCGACGTTGTCTTCTGCTCAGAAGCCTCTTACACACTCAGACCAATCACTAGCACCAGTACCATCGACATCATCAACAAGTTTTGAACCAGAAAATATAGAAAATGAAGAAGAAAAACAAGATTCCGACTCTGATTTCACACCTAGTCAAGAGACAAAACCTCAACCATTCAATCAAAGTGAGCTAAACGACTTAATAAGGGATTTAAATCTATCGAAAGAGTCTTCTGAAATTTTGGCATCTCGTCTGAAAGAAAAAAATCTACTTACTCCAGATACAAAAATTACATTTTATCGTACTCGTGAAAAAGATTTACTTCCATATTTTTCCTCTGAAGAGAATTTAGTTTACTGTAATAATGTTGAAGGTCTTATACAAAAGATGGGTTTACAAAAATATATACCAAGCGAATGGCGTCTTTTTATTGATAGCAGCAAAAGAAGTTTGAAGAGTGTACTTTTACACAATGGAAATAAGTATGGTTCTATACCTATAGGACACTCAACTTCTATGAAAGAAAGATATGAAAATATATCTTTAGTGTTGGAAAAACTGAAGTATGACGAGCATAGCTGGAAAATTTGCGTAGATTTGAAGATGGTAAATTTCCTCCTAGGACAACAGGCGGGTTATACTAAATATCCGTGTTTCATATGTTTGTGGGACAGCCGCGACAAAAACAAACATTGGACTCAAAAAGTATGGCCACTAAGGGAGTCAGTGATTGTTGGTAAGCAAAATGTAATCAATCCACCTTTAGTAAATCAAGATCGAATTATATTGCCACCACTTCATATAAAACTTGGTATTATGAAGCAATTTGTTAAAGCCATTAATAAAGATGGCGAATGTTTTGCTTTTCTCTCAAAGAAATTTGCTGGACTGAGCAACAAAAAGTTGAAAGCAGGCATTTTCGATGGTCCACAAATTAGACAATTGATAAAAGACCCCAATTTTGTCGAATCTATGAACGAACTTGAAAAAAGAACGTGGAAAAGTTTCGTTGCAGTAATTCAAAACTTTCTTAGGAATCATAAATCAGAAAATTATTTTCAATTAGTTAACGATATGTTGTCTAATTTGAAACTTCTAGGATGTAACATGAGTATTAAATTACATTATTTACATTCTCATTTGGATCGATTTCCTGAAAATCTTGGAGATTATAGCGAGGAGCAAGGTGAAAGGTTCCACCAGGATATTCGCACGATGGAAGAACGTTACCAAGGGAGGTGGGACATACACATGATGGCCGACTACTGCTGGAATCTTTGTCGGGATCAAATACAGAAGCCTCATTCAAGAAAATCTTATAAAAAACATTTTTTCCCCGAACCGCAGTAATTATTTCAAATAAAGTGTGTGAAAAAATCATAATTTTATATTAATTTTTAACCTACATGTAAATTTTAAACTAGAGCTGCTAGAAAAAAAACAGTGGTATTTTCGTAATCACCACACTTAATTTAATCGAAAACATGTGGAAATACTCTGGAAAATTTTTCAGTGTTGACCAGTGTAATTTATGCACTGTTTATAACATTACTGCACTTACCAAACCCCCATCGAAGCCATCCTGGAGGTTCCACCAAATGAACAGCTATACTTAACACATAAAAAATATTGTCTGATATGTAGATAAATGTGATTTCATTTAAATTTTAAGTTATTCACTATATTAAAATAATAAATCCCATTTTATTGCGGCACCTCCGGCACATCTCCGCCCGACTCATACTTTTGAAACATCTGACATCTGACAATTTTTGACTTTCAACAATTACAACAGTGTTGTAAGCCTATTTTAGAAGTTTGTATAAAGTGAATATATTTTTATCAGGTGAATGTTTACACTATACGATAATTAAAAGAATTTTAATTAACCTACCACCACTTATTTCTTTAAGTTAAACATATAATAAATAATCGCTAACTTTGTATAGACTTCAAAATCAAAATTGTTTGTTTTTTAAGAATGTCTTTTTTACAATTAACTAATTAAAAGATGGATCGCCCTGGTAGAAAAATATTTTTCAGCAAGACAATATTTCATAGTGTCACTTAGTTCTTACTTACGTAAGAAAAAGTAAAGTATAATCCTATTTTGATGAGACAGATATGTAGGGCGTCCTCTTAAGGATGGCAGAAGAAGACAACAGCAATGCTCGCTCTTCCTACCATTGCCAAGCAGTAAAAGATTGGTAGTTTCTAGTCGTTTTAAGTGTTTGATAGACCAGAGCCTGGATGCTGCAATTAGCGGCAGTGCAGTTTAACTGCTTGTTATAGACTGAAATCTAAAGTTTTCTACACATACGACCTTAAACTCGCCATAAAGATTGCACTTTATAAAAGGAGTATAGTAATGAATAGTTTTTTTTTACGTTTGAGAAACCGGGTGGCTATATGAAGTATTTTCGGGTGGTCTAAGATTTCTGACATATAAAAATATCTCATAGGGTGATTAAAGTAGATAGTTTTTGCGGTACAAAGATGAGCTAATAAGGCGCAAAAGAAGAACAACGTCAGGAAACCTTGTCAAACAGAACACGGAAACTTTTGAGGATAAGTGAATGTTGTATATTATTTCAACGAGCTTCTGTTGTTGTATGGTATGCAGCCTGTCCCAAATGTTACCATAGGTACATTCCTCACCAGAATGGGATGCATCAGGTACTTACGAGCACATGAGAGAACAGAACAATTTATTTATTTATTTAAAACTTTATGCACAAATACATGCATCGGCGGACTTAATGCCTAAGGCATTTTCTGCCAGTCAACCGATTGGGTGATGCAGAGAAGATATGAGATAGGTGCACTTGCCAGAGAAGTATATATAGACCAGATAGACCATAAATAAGTAAATATACTTACATAAACACATAAATATATAACACATACATACCTACATATATAATACACATACACACAACTCATATACATACGTGCATACATATTACCACTATAAGATATACTAATACCAGGTGGTGAACTAAGACTTCGCCGTTTCAGCCAGCAAAAGCTTCTTCACCCGAACCCTAAACGAGTCGCGACTTTTAGCCATCCTGACTTCGAGGGGAAGCGCGTTCCAAGAAAGGATAGCCTGCACAAAGAACGAAGAACCGACAAACTCAGTGGAGTGAGAAGGACAGAGTAGAAGGAGATTATTAGCCGAACGTAGATTTCTATTATGGTTGTTGCTCAATAATTGAATTTGTGACGTTAAATAAGTGAGAGGGGATGGGGAATTGAGAAAAGAATATAGTAATGAGAGTGCACGCAATTTTCTGCGTTGACGAATAGGTAGCCATGTGAGCTGGGTCCGGAAACTGGAGATATGATCGTACTTACGAAGGTTAAAGGTGAATTTAATTTGTAAAAAAACTTGAAGAACTATCAACATCAATTCCTTTTCTCGAAATTAGTCCCAAACGTTTCAATAAAATGAAAGGAACATAACACATACAGAAACATATCATAATACAACGAATTACAGGTGAATTTTGGCATAGACATTACTGTGATTTAAAACTCAGTAATACGTTTAGAAAACTCGAACGTACAAACCGTTTGTTTATTGCCTAGACACTACGTTTATGGAATCACTGTATAAGCCAAAGTAACCCTGTCATCATACCTATAAGACTATTACATTGTAAACCAGAAAACCATTTACTACAAAAAAAATATGGACATTGACATTGATAATTTATTATAACCTATGTATTTTTGTTATAATTTTAATTGGTATAGTAATCATTTTTCCTGTTCAACAATTCGATGTACAACGCTATTTTCTATTATCATTGTAGACATTAATAATTAAAATATTTACAATCTAATGGAACGGCAAATGTATTGTCGCAAAAATCATGATGTGGAATGAGGTGGTGATGTTTTTGCTCGAATTCTTAGCAGCATTGTGTGCAGTAGCAGTATGCGGGCCGTGCCTTCTGGCCTGTGCCAGGCGGTTGATAATAGGAGACGAGCTGTTGCAGAGAGGGGGGCAGAGGATCCACGAAGCTGACATACTCGGTTGTGATGAACCCGCTTGCCCCTACTACAAAAAGAATGTAAAGTTTCTCATGGTTCCAGCCAGAAGACGACAGTACGGCTCACCGACACGACAGTGTTCGTAGTTGGGGATTTATTGTTTGATATTTTGTTAGTTTACGATTATATTTTGATACATAATTGTGTGTTCTCATTTTTATTTTTAGTCTGAACCTTAAAATGATAATTCTTGTAACTTTGGAAGTATTCATCCGGTGTATGACTATACTCGTCTAACTTCAATTGATTTGATTGTATAAGTTGAAAATAGACGTTTTTAAATGCTACTAAAATCATTTGTCAACAAAACATGTATGCATGCGTGCCCTTGTACAGCAAACATTTGAAATGAAAATTGACTAACCACCAGTCCTCCATTACCAGTTCATCGCAGGCGCCATTTGTTTGGTACATATTTAGACATATTTACGTTCCATGCCAGTAGCCATAATGAATAGTGCATGGTAATATTTTATTGTTAATGCTTACAAGTTTAGTGCCGGAAGTTGACGAAACAAGCAAATCTTGAAGATTGGATGACTTATCATGCATTTCTTAAATTTCTATTCTCCTTCTTCTTCTTCTTCCATACGTTATGTTTTGTTTATCGTTATGTTATAAAAAGTTTACTTATCGCTCTTAATAGATTTAGCACGTAAGTAGATACCCTGTACATAGTGGCATAAATAAAACACATAAAATCTATTTTACAATGTTTATTAACATTTTAAAATAAGAATTAGTGATTACTTTTCCTCAAACGGGCGGTGTGGTCATAGGATGAGTTATCGTGAGGCTGGCACCCTATGTCTTCATTGTCGATTATGATGATTGGATCCCGTTTGTACTTGAGCTTTGGCATAGTAGTCCTTTGGAGCTGGGACCAGGCATGATGGAACCAACTGCACTGAGGGCCCAGGTAGTAGGCATTTGATATTGGAGGGATCACAGTGAGGTTAGGTTCGTCGAAGGATGAGCGTTTTACTTGACGCTTTCTCTAGGAATATAAATAAGGAACATATGCATTTAGTTTGGCATCTCTTTGATTGAATAGATTGAATAAATTGAAAGATTTATTTTTCACTCTGCTAATAGCTTTTCAATTACTATTATTTTATAAAAATTATATCTATACAAATACCGACACCTAATGATACACTCCTGCTCGAAAAATAAGAGCAAAATTTTGTAATGTTAAAACCTAATCATTGTAAATTAGATCGCAGGCAGCTTCAATGGTCTTAACATGTTATTCGACTGTTATAGCTAAGGCATTTTATAAGTAGAATAGATTATTTTTTTAGAATTATACCAAATCCTAAAGAAGCAATATTGCCACCATTTTTTGAATAATTAACTTAAAATGTAGTCTATGATCATATAGGTACTAACCGATTTGGTAGGAACATCCTTCCCAAGGCACCAAGATTGTAGAATAACCTGGCGAAGTTTAACAAACAGTCAGGGTTGATTGCAATGTATTGGTAACGTGTGAGTGATACTCCTGTTATTCTAACGTCTTGGTCTCAGTCTGGCATGGCGCCTCTTTAAACCATAGTGGTGTGTAAACGAGATTATCTATTTGCCATTGAACATGTTGAACATGCTCTCGACCACTACTCTAACAGAGATAAAAATTGATTAGATACTTGGTCTTACTTGGTCTATAATTTTAATACAACGCACCAACTGTCGATACCGGCAAATCAAGGTAAATTTGTAATGTAACAAGTTTTGAATATTATATGATCGTCGTGCCAATGTATGTTATTGGGTTTCTCTTTGTATAAATTTTGAATAACAGCCCGAAGTATGGAAGGTCGCAGTGTTTCACACCCGTGCCTCGGAAAGTACGATAAGCCGAAGGTCCTGGCTGTCATGAACATCTATTGCTCATCCTCAAATATATTGACAACTAGCTTAAACTTCGAAGTTAGTTGACCCTCAGGGTTGCAGAGATCCGGCGATCTGATGCTAGCAAAATTAATATTCTGGTAAAACTGGTTGAAATAGTAACCGACTCCAAATAAATTTGGAAATAATAAAGGTAAAGAATATTAGGTAAATTTGGAAACATGGAAAAATAGGTGTCTTTAAACCTAGTATTGTCACAAAACTAGAATACGACAACAGAAGTGTTCTTCACAAAAAAATTGGCCATACTATTCTGCTTTAAAATATTCAAAACTGAGTTCTCATAGGGTAAACAAACACACGGTCACTCTTTTAAATGAGCACATGAAGCGTGTGACTCACGCGTTACCAATTGTGATTGATAAAGTAACTAATAACTGATGAGACATAGAAGACTTCTACTACTAGTATTCCTTTCTATTCTCTCCTCATCTTATCAATTTTCCTTTCTTATTTCTAAACTCTCGATGGGTTCAAAATTATAACCGACTATATATGGCAAATAAGATTAACAGTTTTTGTTCTAGGATCTCTTTTACAAATGAAACGCAAACTTTAGTATTACCCGTGTCCTTCTTAAGAATACTCTAGATTAGAAGAATGTAGTTTTGTGGACAGGCACTAAAGGTTGGAGAAGTAAAACTGTACACAAAACTTTAAATGATGCTGTAGCTATACACGTCAAAAGAATCTTAAAATCAATAAAATCTCTTAAAAGACGAGGCTACTGACCGTGGTTGCTGCGGTGACGCATTTTTGTCTCACCAGAAACAGTATCACAGTAATCAGAACTAAAATCACGTGGATCCATTTCACAGCCATACTGTTCCAAACCCCTCACGTCTCTAACCTTAAATGATTACGGTTCACCTCTGATGTACTGCTTCGATTACATTTCATGAGCGGTAAGTTGTTTGTTTCGACTTCAATAATTATAAAGGTAATGTTTATGTGCGGCCATATCACTAGGTTTGTCATTGGTTATTGACATTTGGCAATAACTGGTGGTAAAAGGAGTATATAAACGCTTTGGTACAACGTGGATGTATACGTATATAGATAACTGTTGTCATTCAATCCGTTCGGTTCATTCATCACATAATTAAATATGTTGCATAATCTTTCACCGAGTCCTCTAGTATGGAAAATCATTGTAAGCACATGTGTGCGTACAAGGGCATGCACAGTACGATACCCGGATTGCAGCAGTCCCTAACTAACCGTCTAAATTGAAAACGCCCTATGAGGCTGTCACTGTATGTCAAAGAAGGTTAAAGGACCTTTAACTTTCGATTTTATAGTTTAATCATATTTCTATTACATTCATAGCTGATACTTCTGATAGCTGAGAGAGAGATGGACGACACATGTCGATGACTAGTTGTTGTGTGATGACGACTATTTGATCTGCATCGACGGATGCTGGTAACTAAGAGGTATGTATCAGGTGTAAGGCACTCGTTGTAAAGCTGACACCCTCCAACCTTATTCACACCATTCACATTATCAAACAAACGATAACATAAAATGTACTTTCACGAAGTTATGTACCTACTTAATCTTTGTCGCAATATGTATCTGAGTCACGTAGCACTTGTAGCACTATCTACTACGAACGTCTACGAGAAACATATATGGTGACATCATTTCCTATCTTTTATTCCTTTCGATTCCCTGTTTTCAACACTAAAACAGTGTAGAATGCTACAACGGTAAAATTTTCAAAGGACGAATAGTTAAATCCCAACCTTCAATACGATGTTTTTTGACTTTCTTTAAAGAAAATAATTTTTTGATTTATCGGTTTTTTCTTTCTTTTCTGTATCCCTGGTTACTAAGGAGCTTAATTTAAAGTTAGGCAACGTAGCTGGTGATACAAACAGACAATTTACTCTCGAATTTATGATAGTAATAGTTAAAACGATAGAAGCAGTGTCGATACTGTTTTCTTCCGTTGTTGTCACACACACTTTACAAACTTTTATTTAACTTTCAATACAGTATCTCTAGGTATGTGTAAGTACAGTAAGGTACGGCAACGCATTGTCAAATTGCAATATATTTATGTATTTTAATTACTGCATTTACACGAATCCACAAAATCAACAGTCAAACGTTCGTCTGAACTACTTGTATAAGGAATAGATTCTCAATTCAAACGTTGTTCTCTGTTTTTCTAAATCATTAATCTTTTTTGACGAAATTTGTTCTATTCAAAATTGCTAACTCTTAAGTTTATATTTCTAAATACTCCACCGCTGATAGTAGGAAAAATTCAACTCACCATTTAGGCACAGTTAAGTCAGTGAGTCTACATCTTTATAATACGTCATCATCGTCATACAGGTCTTCGTGTTATTTATGTACTTGAGTAAATTTTACAATAACTCACTTATAATTCTTTGCCAATGATGCATAAGTCATCCATGATTATAGTGATGTGTAATTCATTATATCTGCCAATATGCGCGGTCACTGTGGCGCCAGGCCGTGGGTGCCGCCGCGTGGAGGTAGGTCTAGTACACTATTGTTTGCTGTATTGACATCAATATTCATGTCATGAAGTAATGTCTTGAAGTGCTTAACTGGTGAATATATAGTTTCTTCTTTGTGTCTCGTTTCATGCAAGATACTTACACTTTTCAGCGCTAGCAGAACATAAAAATACTACCATTTAAAATACCATATGCAAGGCAATAAGTTCATTTAAAAGTATATAGGGGTGAAGTATTAAGCTTCTGTTTAAGGAAAGGCTCGGCTTGTTCGAGTTATCAGAATCAATGCCAATCAATATTTTTAGCGATAGAGAATGCAGAATGAAGTTACACTACATCTCTACGTAACATTACAAAGTCCATTTCACTGCAGTTAAGAACTCTGAATTTTAGATTATAAATACTTAGTTAAATGCACAAATGATAGCGTTGAGAGTAAAGTGCGCTTCGCCGCGTGAATGGGTGACCGCAAGGTGACCGCACGAGCCCTAGTGAGATAAACGCGAACGTGTTCTGAATTTATATACGTTTAAGTCATTCAGTGTTTAGAATACATTAGGTAATCAAATACTAAGTATTAATAATACAAGCATACATAACATACTTAAAATCACGCCTATTTCCCCGGAGGGGTAGGCAGAGACGTATTAAACGTCCAATTTTCGCCAGTGATTTGGTTAATGGATTATATGGTAGCAAGCCTATTGACGGTAATCGGGCCTTGTTTGCCAGAGATTCTGCTCTCCGTTAATCTGCGGGTTCACCGCTTGCAGATGAGATTGACTTGGGGCTCTAAGTTCTTGATGGGCATTCTATGCAACCTGTAGCATGCTATCTGATTAAATGTGAAGCTTTGAAAGTGTGCTTGTTACTCAGTTAGTGGCTTTTAAGAACAATATACATTAATTTCAGCTGCAAGATAAATTATAGTGAGAAATAACCATTTTTTTTTCTCAAAACAATTAATTCCCAAAATTGGCATTATAACAAGTAGAGCTGTGGGTAAAAGGCAAGCATGCTAAAAATAAAAACGCTCAGCTAAGGACTAACCACTGCCATACTCATTTCTTGCATACAGTACTCATGTAACATAAGTTGCTCACAATTTATTTTTATTTTTTTTTTTTATTTCAATAGCTTACAAACCTTATATTATTAACATTAATGAATATTAATGTTTTTACTGCTATATTAATGTTTGCCAGTGATAATAGTAGTTGAAGTTTCTATGTAAGTCTACAATGAACTAATCCTATAATTATACATATATCTAACTCACTCAACGAACTCACAAGTCAACTACACAATAATTATTATAATGCATAAGTGTGTGTACAAACACAGGTGTACTCTCTATTCCCTCACTCTAACAACCCAATGACACGGCTATCGGACACGACCGGGGAGAGATCTGGCGCAGTACCGACGTCTTTACGTGCTCTCCGGGACACTCATGCTGAGACACCAACTTCCAAACTCCGGGCCGTCATTGAGTATTTCCTTAGCCAAAAAAACTCAATAACACTTTTGACCTGACCTAGGTATCGAACCCAAGACCTCTGGAGCGGTAGTCGCATACGCTAATCGCTAAATTTATTAACACACAATTAATCTGGAATCGGTTAAACTAACTAATTTATCTTTTCATGATGTGTCTTACTGACTTAATTTCCTTATAGAAAAACGACACCGACTGTAGTGATGGTCTAATTCCAGAAGGTCTCAAGCAAGGGGATATTTATGGTAGTTCGAACGTTTTGGAATTAAGCTAAGATAACTTATGTCCAGTACAGCCAAGCCATTACTTGACATATGTCAATAATAATAATGAAACAAAAACCATCATACAGCACCATTAAAAAATCATTAGTATAAATAAATGCGGGCGGCACGAGATCGGTTGTTGTGGTGAAAATTAGAGGGTGATCTATGTCCAGCAGTGGACGTTTATTGGCTGAGATAATGGTGGTAAACTAAATAGGTGGTATGGTAACTAATGGTAGTAATGATATTTAAGTAGGTATGGTCACAGGGTAGGAGAGGAAACAAGCTGATTCTATTCCTGAACAGGACAACCGTAGGGCAGTAGGTGTATATGCCATGGTATGTTATGGAGATATTATCACATTAATAGACTGATAGATTATATATATCAATAGATCCATAACCAAATTAGCTGTAATCACTTGATCATTGCAACAGGTACACATTACAAAAAAGTAAATCAAGTTAAAAATTGAACAAGGATCGGTCTATGAGTTCATTGCTTTAAAGGTCTTATAGTTTGGAATCTATGTACATGTAACAATTTTTATATGATTACCCGTGTGTTTATAAGAAACATAGAAATGCCACTGTACAGCAATAATGAAAGATTTGTAACACCTCACAATCAGTGTTTATCTATAATTGTCTGTTCTCTGCCAACGTAAGAAGTTTAAGCTGAAAAATGTTATACGTGCATCAATGAAATGCACACCAGACCGGTTAGGTATTCAGACCTATTAAGCAAATACAGATTTTCCAATCTACGACCTCAAAATCCCAGACGAAAGCTCAACCGCGTTGCCAAATAGGATGTCAATAAAAGTTAGACTACCAGTATATTTGTATGATAATACATAATGCTTGCAATATCTCAATAACGAATTCAAGAATAACGAATGATAATTAAAGAACAAACCACAATAGATCGTGATAGCACCATTACGTGTCCCGTATGGAGCCCTCGCCATATCTGGAGAGGAAGCGAGCGATGGACTGCGCTCCCCAAATGGAAACGCCTTTGTGCTTATGCAAAATACGGAGTAAAACATAGAGATATAAGTTTGGTTATCGAGTGACACAGGGTATGAAATACAATAGGTTTGGCCGGCGGTGTGAATTGGTTAATGAGTTTTAAATAGCTGGCATACTTTGATACCACACGGTAATTGTGGACAGATTACGTGTTCTAGAATGTACTACACCATGATACGTATGTGGTCTGAACCTTCACAAAGTAATCCCTAGTAATCGCATGTTTCTTATGTTTTTAAAAAGAATACCTTTAAAAGATATAAAGATTCACTCTCTTCCAATTTGTGTGCGTCCTGTCTGTAACAAGTGTTTTACAACACTTGTAGTAACTTTCGCACTTCGTAGATAGTTACGAACTCTTATCTAACATATTGTGACGAATTCCACATTATAGCACAAACAAAAATATATAACAGCGTCATCTAGCGAAGATACATTGAACTATATAGTATGATGAACTACTAAGCAACTACTATCCTGTATCGCGAAACAGAGATTCGCGCGGCAATTAACATATATACAAGATCCCAACATCAACCGTTGGGCCGTGGCCCGCCAGGCATGATCACCTCGCCTGGTCGGAGGATCCTCCATTTGTGTCGGAAGCACATGAAATCCGTTCGTTCCCTCTACAATATTTTAAGGCCAGAACAGAGAATTGTGATAGAACACTCCTTTCTAAGGAGAGATCTCTGTCAAACAGCGGATTACTAAAGGTGACAAAATGATTAAAGTTCATTGAGAATATAATTCTTTTTCAATCCAATTTAATAAAGAAAACTTGTTAGCTAGTTTTTAAATAATATCACAAAGTGACAATGTAAGGTCATGGTTTCTATTACTGTCGTACAGAAACTAATAAGATTCCTATCACTTGATTAAGTACTTACATACTACCATAGGTTGTAAAATGTAAATATATTGCAGTACCTGCAGCGCCATGAAATAATTAGCTAATTGTATGTGCATCAAGTGCGTTTGATTCTTCTAGATTCCTTGAGTTATTCTTGATTCCTAATACGTAGATATATAAGAAGTAAAGTATGAGAGGCCAGAAAACTGAAATATATTCTGCGCTGCGGCGGACTATACGAACATACATAAAACGAACTCTCGGAGAGACCAACCAGACGCAAAACAACAATTTATGGATCTCTTTACTAGGTAGTAGAGCCCTGCTAATTTCAGCACGAGCGGACCGGTTCGACTGGGGCAGTATTACCCTCCCACAGCAGACCAACTTAAAGCGACAGCATCCATGTTGTCGTGTTTCGATGGTGAGTGTGAGACCGCAGGCCCATTGTTGCAGGGGTGACAGTTATCGTGGCAACTGTCTAAGCCTTACACTGTCACGATGACTGTGATGCCTTTTACGTCCCCAAGCGGGGTGTGAAAAAGCATGTCACAAGGCCGCCATAGTGTGGGTCACCATACTGCATTGTCTGCATTTGCAATGAGCATGGTGACCAAAACTCTTGGATTCTATTCATGCTTTCCATCAGGCAGAGTAGAGTCGCTTTGGCAGGCTCTTAAAATATAAAAAAAAATCACACAAAGTATTGTTCGATATGTGTTCAAAACCACAACACTTAGCGCAGCAGGAAGCGGCGAGGTGACAGCTTAAACCACTACGCCATCCGCTCACGACCAACCAATAACTGACCTCTCAAGGATAATATTATCATCATCAATAACCTGTAACAGTCCACTACTGGACATGGGTCTCTCGTTAGCAAGGAAGTTTTGGGCTACTGTACCAGTCTGGCCAGACGGGTTGATATACGGCTTGTTTCAAGTTTACCTTCTCTTTGTAATGATGTTGTCTTGCATATTTTGTTCTCTTAGTCGCCTCTTAAAACACTCATGGGGAGAATGGGGGTGGTAACAATCTGTATTCTTAATCCGTCAACACACGGAAAGAGAATTATACATATTAATGATATTCCGACGATTAACCACCAAGAACCCCCTGACATGAGATACCATGTATATTAAGGAGATCTTGGCGGTTAACTGTCGATTAGATACAGCACAAAGCACCTAACATTCACAATCGCACCTACTTAACCGTTTGATATCGGAATATCCATTCGCTTGTGTAGATGCTGACTGCACGTTAAAGAGAGCCAACGAAGTCCTAACCAATCTCTAGAGAAGCAATTCACCAAAACACAACAGAACATGATTGATTTTTAAGTAATAGCGTTTAAAGGTGCGGCTATTTTAGTACCATCATTTTGACAATTACTGAAAAAGAATTTCATAACGGCAAAAAGCTTAAGGCGTTAAGTAATACTGATTGACCTCTACTTACAAATAAGCAGCTTTTGTACAAGAGAATTTGCGCGTCCTCAATTGCGTGGGTGTAAAAAGTAACGTTGTGAGAAATGTACGGCAACTTGTGCACACAACAAAGTATTTATTTACTTATCTAATCATAGCGAACGGGTACAACCTACGCCCTTAGGTGGGTGTCGCTGTAGTGTAAGGCACACGCGCCGTTCTTTATTAATTAAGTTTACTGAAGGCTACATGCACAGAAAATGGAATGCTACATTTACTTATATACGTGCTTTAATTTTTTCTGTGTTTCAATTTTAATACGGGGAGGAGATTTGACTGTACGCATATTTAAGCAAATTTTCAGAAATAAAAATGAGAGATACTTAAAAGTACAGAAAGTTAATTATTTTAAGCAAAATATGTCTTGAAGTAGCTATTTAGATGTCAAGGCACAAAAGCTTTTGCAATAAGGAGTTATATTAAAATTGACAGTATGATAAAACAACATAATCAAACTTCCAACCTCTCAAAAATTTACAGCATCTGGGTGGTTAAAATAGTTAACTTTCACTGGATCAACTCAACCACTAATTTTTAATTTATTTGAGAATTTTAAGGAGAGATCTTTGTCCAGCAGTGGACTATTTAAGGCTGTGGATTATGGTGATAATATTTATACTTATATATGTATATTAAAAAATATAATAAAATTTAGGAGTTAACAGATATTTTAGTTATATTTTTTGATTATTTTATGTATTACACTTACGTACAGAATGGTAATGCTCCTCAGTCGAGTGGGTCAAATTCAAGCTCAAAAGTAATGCGCTAGTGTTACGGAAGTCAGCATGTAAATGCAGTTGTGCTGATTTTGCAGCAGCAGGTACTCCATACGTAGATGTACCGGGCTATGTATGTCAAATTCCGTAAAAAAGTCAGACCTACGTGGCTCTACACAATGCGAATGTAAATGATTCACAATAAGGGCGACAAGGCGAACTTCAATAAAGTGCGAACTGAACACACATATTCTACAAAATAATAAAGAATTTTTACGGTATGTTTACATTAAAGATGAGAAGCTACTCAGAAAAAATAGTGCCCTAGAAACACCTATTATCGAAGATAAGGTAGGTCACTAGGTTAATGACGATAGATGATAATAGTAGATTAAAATATGCGCCGAC
This sequence comes from Hypercompe scribonia, assembly GCA_949316085.1. NCBI lineage: Eukaryota > Metazoa > Arthropoda > Insecta > Lepidoptera > Erebidae > Hypercompe > Hypercompe scribonia. The sequence goes on from OX438989.1 coordinate 17,185,365, forward strand.
ACACAAGAAGTTCTTACGGATGGTAAAATACTTTTAGGGTACTTGTAATAAACAAAAATGTGTTCAAATTATCGAACCATAAAGTTTGTTACGCTATTTATAGACAAAAATTAAGTTCTTATCGTCGGTCCAGCTTTATCAATGGTCCAAACTAGGAGCTCATGACCGCTCTCGTTGCGTACAGATAAGATACGAACAGAGACAGTGGGCTGTTGTCCCATGGAAGCAAGCCATGGCGCACATAGATCACCTTTGTTTATTAATTATTTATTATGGTCGTAAGATTTCAATTTATGTTGGGCGCCAATTCAATTGATGACATAACCTAGATTAATGAGTAGTGCTTTTGTGAAACATAATAAACATAATAATAGTAGATTTTGATAACGAAGTCTAACTATGGTCATACAACGTAAGTATACACGCCAATGGCGTTAAAACGTCGGCCATATACATTTCTGAAAAATTTTCCATGGAATTTTTTTGTTAACTTCTCATTATGTTTTACCCTCGAAAACTTTTGACTGAGCTGAAATTTCAGCACAATGTATCGTTCATTAATTATAAAAATTAGATTTTTTTATGTCAATTTTTATAGGAAATCGAAAAGTGCAAAGGTTGTCCACCTTAATATCAACGTTAACAGTTCATATTTGCAGAGACCTGTTCTGACATCTAAGCGAAAATATTTAGGCGTGGTTCTGAAAGAAAAAAAATCTTTTGAAACGCCCTTATATATTAATGTATAATACGTTAAAGTCCATCACTCAACTCAAGATATATTTACAGCTGCCCATAGCAGTAGAAGTTAACTAAAATACTTTTGGAAACAGAAAAGAAATATGGACAGGCACATGACAGCTAGTCCAAACATTTAATAATTTGATCAACCCGAAGCAGTGTTTAGATATTCAAACAACATTACAGCATATCTGTATTGATATATGGTACATTATCACTAATTAATGTAATCACAATATAATGTAATGAGTGGGTTAATATGCAATAGCTGTGGGAATATTTAACAGCCCTTATCAATGTTTATTTATATATTTGTTAAAACAATTACTCACTTTAATTACAGTAAGCCCAACACGTTTAACAAACGTACTCATATTTTTGAGGTTATAAATGATTTCTACTGATTGTGTGAACTTGAACTTCGTGACCAGGAATGATATTACAATCTTTGTGATCACTCGGTCATGTTAACCTAAATACTGTTTAGAGACAGACCAGAAAATGATACACTTAATGTTATGTTGTACAGTGGGACTAATTCGCGATAGAATTAACGATAACGGGTTACACCGCTCACTACGGTGTAACCCGTCCGAAACGTCGGGAAATAACAAGTTACGTAACCTTTATTTAATAATTTTATCGCGTATAAATCCCGTTTTACAACATAACTATTTGAAAAATACGAAATTGTAAAAGCAGTTATTGTACCTACACCTAAATATCTAAAAAAATATTGTCTCTACATTACGTTTATAAAATATCGCAAAATATACACAAATAATACTGTTGATTGCAGATTAAATGCGAAGTTGAGTAAAATTCTGTTCAGGTTTCGTAAAGATATCCCGGTGTACTACGAGTACAGCGGGATAACCCACGTCATAGTTAACACTAAATATCCTTAACATTCACGGCCATTTACGTTCAAAAATTAAACTATCTTCCTGTTGCATAATCACATTTTACGGGAAAAAAGTTTAATTATTTGTGGCATTTATAAATTGACATATCATTTAGGTCATATAGGAAAACAAAATTGAACGTTTAGATTTTAGACCCATTAAACAATTCTAGGGTTAAGTGTTTGGAAATATTCAGTGGCCATTTGAAGTTCGAGATGGTTCTTTATGTATTACTTTATTCTGAGTTTGTCAGCAATTACACTTTAATATAAAAAGAGAGCAGTATATTTTCAAATAATAATGTTGTTATAGGTATCTTTATGCATACGTGTGCTGATATATATTCAGTAGAGTTTGGTTATATCTTATTTAAGCTCATTTGAAACTAAGACACATAGTCCCTTTTTTTTAAGAGAATGCCTAAGACTTTAAGTCCTCGCTGTATCAACTGTGCTTACAGTGTAAAAAAAAACGAATACACTCTCACATTATTAATAATTTCGCACAATAATTGTGGTGAGTTGTTGATCAGTCAGTAGCGTTCGCGATGTTGTTTGGAGTGCGCGCGTCGTGTGCGTAGCCGACCTCGGCGAGCGACAAGGCGATCTTTAATACGAAAAACTTTTTATTAAACAGCAAAGAGCTAGTAAAAATACTATATATTTGATTACTATTGGTACTCAAATATTTTTAAAGAAGTCCTAAAGTTATTTTTCCATTGATGTGCGGGCAATTTACGGTTGAAGTTAGTTTTTCCTAGACAAGGACTTTTTGACTGGAGTTTGAACTAAGTTTGGTTAATTGCAGTGTTATTGAGGATAGTAGTGGTTCACAAGTTTGTACTATGTAAGTTTTTTCGTTTTATTGCTATTAATATTGAAATATAATAGAGAAATACGTATCAATAAGATGTATAATATTCATATATTAATATCCTATATTTGCACGACTTATCATTTTACTGCTATGCTTGCCTTAAAGAAGAAACGAATATTTTGTTATATAACTGATAATAAATTGATTATTCTGGATCATCTTACATTCATTTATTTTTTTTTAAAAAAATAATGAAAAATGTTAATTTCATTGACTTCACAAGCAACGAAATCACCTCTCAGCGCCCTGTATGCATTCCAATGTGACATTAAAGTATTATTAATTATGAAGCTATAAAACTCATCTTACGTTATAAATTTCAGAACTTACTTAATTCAACTTATTTGAAATCACCATCAACAGCCTACAACAGTCCACTGCTGGACATAGGCCTCTTTTTATAAAAAAGTTTTAGCTGACCAGGAGAGTTGGTACAGGAGGAGTTTCTAGTTTTCCTACTCTTAGCAGTGATGTTGTCTTGTGAAGTTTGTTCCCTTGGTCATCTCTTACGACACCCCTTTAACACCACTCTTATGACAACACTTGCTTACAATCCGGTGAACCGCCTGCTTATTTGCCTCCTACACCATAAATAATATGTATGCACGGTTATGTTTGAGTTATATGTATGTGTATTATACATGTATGTGTTATATATTTATGTGTTTATGTAAGCATATTTGTTTATTTATGGTCAAGCTAGTCTATATACACTAAATCCTCTGTCAATTACTTCTTACCCTGAAGTGCACCTACCTCAAATTTTCTTTGCGTCTCCCAATCGGTTGACTGACAGAAAATGCCTTAGGCATTAAGTCCGCCGATGCATGTATTTGTGCATAAAGTTGTAAATAAATAAATAAATAAAATAGCTCTAATTGTAATGGGTTTGCTACTCTTGTTTTTATCAGTAGCAAAATTTGTACCGCCGTTGGCGTTCTTTTTTTCACTCGTGTATGGTTATGGTCATACACAATGATATCCTTTTACTCATAATATAATAATAATATATATAATAAATATTTCGGACATTTAACACACAACGTCCTCTAGTTTCAAACTAAGCAGAGCTTGTGCTATGATAACTAGACTGATTGATAGAATACTTATATACTTTTTTTTGTAAATACATACATATTATACATAGAAAACACCCAAATTTCGAAATAAATATTTATACAAACATTTGATCCGACCCGGAAATCGAACCCGAGACCTCAAGCACAGCAGTCGTGTTCACTATCGCTGCGCCACCGAGGCAGTTAAAATATCATTGTTCACACGTTCAATAATTAAATCTGTGATTCTAAAATGAATGCATTATATTATAACAGTAATAGTAGGAATAACTAGTAATAATAAGACCACACGCGAAATGAAACCTTCACAATATTGTACTTTTCAAAGACCACCGTTTATGGCTTTGATACTTGACACCTACAGCTAAGCCGGGTTTTGGTAAAAACACCACATACTCCTGACTCCTGTACTCCAAGGAGCAAAAGATCCGAAGTTTTGTTACCACATGTGTTTTGTTACCAACGCCCAAGGTCTACAAGATAATCTAAATTTGAATTTCCTTCCATTTTCCACATACTCATAAAATAAACTGAATTTTACACAACAATTTACAATAAAATGATACATTTTACGACGCCTGTTCAGGGCGACGAACTCTGTCACTATTTTACACAAATTATATGGGTTCAGACAATTAGCTGTATTGGACGATGTTGTATAACTTTAGCTAAAATGTATTTTATGCCCGCAATTGTGAGTTTTATATAAGTACTTTTCTTCTTTACCCTAATCAAATAACTAGTCCCAACTTCATCATTTATAAAAGTGTTTATTGCGTATGTATGTATGTACTTCTTGTTTGCTGTTTATGAACTTATATTTATTGTTAAACGAATACAGTACAAGTACAGGAAACACGGTAACAGAGTCTAAGTGGGCAGTCCTTTGTACCCGCGAGTGCTGTAAGAATCTCGTATCGAAGTTCATTGACCGATGGCTAACAGCATCCCACAGGATTAATTTGCTACACACAGTTGTCCAACTAGTCAAATCCCACAGTTTTTTTTTTCATATTTGTAACTGAAATAACATCGAGTAGACGAGTAATGTAGTATTTGATGAGTTATATGTTAACACTAATATTTCTTCTTTCTTCTTTGTTTACTTTCAATATATTAGCCTAATTAATCCAATGAAAACTACTCTTTGACACTACTAAATCTAGCTACTCGAATAATTATATAACAATATATATGAAACAAAATAAAACCAATATAGAAACAATTTGCGAAAACGTATTATGAGTAATGAAAATATCATTTAAAGAAGTTTTTTTTATTCAGTTTCTGCCAAAGCCACTATACTCTAGCTGATGGAATGCATGAATTGAATCCAAGAGTGGTGATCACCATAGTCATTGCCAATGCAAACAATGTAATATGGTGGCCTAAAAAGCGTGACAGTCATCTTGGCAGTGTCCTGCATCAATTGGCCACCAGTCTCGCACTCACCAACGAAATATGACAGCATGCATGCTGTCACATTCGATTAGTTTTCTTTGAGAGGGTGGTACAACCCTGGTTGAACCGACCCGTTTGTGTTGAAATCAGTTTGGTTCTACTACCTGTTGTAGTATTTGTAGTATACGAGTATATTATACTTTTACCCTGCTGAAGAATTATAGACCCATTTTTCTTCTGAGCCATGTCTATAAACGATTCTCGGGAGTCATCACGAACCGTCTCGCATGCAGATTTGACGACTTCCAGCCTCACGAATAAACCGGGTTCCGAAAAGCCTTTAGTACCTTAGACCACATTCATACGCTGCGGTAGGTTATGCAGAAGTCCGAAGAATATAATCTTCGACCAAAAATTATGTTAAATGCCCATGTCACACCCACTCCAGTGAAAATTGGAGAATCTACCCTCGAAGTGGTTGACGACTACGTGTATCTAGGACAAACTATCCAGTTAGGTGGGTTCAACTTCGAAAAAGAGGTCAATCGTCGAATCCAGCTAGGTTGGGCAGCGTTCAGTAAGCTACGTAATGTTTTCTCGTCACAAATACCGCAGTGTCTGAAGATAAAAGTCTTTGACCAGTGTGCATTGCCAGTGGTGACTTACGGCACAGAGACGTGGTCGCTCACTACGGGCTTGATAAGAAGGCTCAAAGTCATCCAAAGAGCAATGGAGAGGCCAATGCTCAGAGTTTATTTGCGTGATCGAATTAGGAATGAGGAGATCCGCAGACGAACCAAGGTCACCGATATTGCCAGTAAAATTGCTAAACTTAAGTGGCAGCTGCGGGATGCGGGCAGCACGGGACCGGCTATTGTAGAGAACCTTGAGGAAGGCCTATGTTTAGCAGTGGACGTTTTTTGGCTGAAATGATGATGATGATGATGATGATATATTATAGCTTAAATTATTTATGTATATATATATATATATCTATAAATATGGATTAAATAGAAAGAATATTCTATGTTATAGATTTTTTTATGTTTTAAGAGCCTGTCAAAGTGAGAAATCGGTTATATAATTAAATAAAACGCATTATTTACAATAACTATTTATATTTATATTTTAATCACTTTTATACATAATTAAATATGCTGGTTTCGACGGTTACAACGGATATTAGATCCAAAAGCAAGCCAGCATCGTCGTTAGGAGAATAATCGAAATCCATTTTAGAAAGTAGATTAAACTAGAAAAACAAATACAGTCACATCTATAACGTACGAACGAGCGCGTGCAAAGCGAATGACAAGTGAGCGGGAAACACAGGTTACACATTAGTCAAGTGTTGCTAGGATAAAAAAAATACCTTATCTTACATAGTTATTGTAATTTATTTTACAATCAGTACATTTTTTTACATTTCTTAGATAAAAATGTAAAAGATTTCAAAGGAAAATAAGTTTGTTTAATGTTTAATAGTTTTGAAGTTTTTAAAAAATTTTTTCACAAGCTGTTTCGTGTTTTGCTCTTGAATAGTTTTCCCGTAAATAAGTAATCAAATACTGTTATTTGATTACTTATTTATGTGACAACATAAACGATTTGTATTGTTATTAAATTAAATAATTGTTAAAATATGTTATTTTAATATAATTGGATTGTGAGCCCAATGTATTCAATTTTAAAAACAATTATTTATAATTAATATTATTAAGAAATGTTCACGATCAGGCCAAAATTGTCGGTGTTTTCTGTCTAAGATTTGTTTTGCGTAAAAGGAGTTAATTTTGGCCGCACGAACCATTCAGTTAAATCTAAAGAAGAGCAAGCTTCATTACCACTTGTCGCAAAAATAGTAAAAATATAATAATATATTTATAATTGAATGGAATAAGCATGACTTATAAAATAGCTGGACAGTTTTTAGTAAAACAGTCTATGTAGAAAATAAAATCAAACTCTCTTGTTCATTGTATTTAGATCTTTTTTTGTAAGTTTGAGTGAAAAAATTACTTTCATGAAACAATTTTATATTTACGTATGTATAAATAATGACATTATTTTAAATATAGATGTAAAGCGTATCGTATAAGGGCTGAAATTTCGCATACATAGTAATTCATACGTTTTACAAAATTTCAAGACTACTATCAAATTACTAATTATTAATTCATTAATTCTTGTTGCTAAACCATTTTAAACAGAGAACAACAAAATTATTGCTATAATTATAAATTGTTCCAATTATTTGATAAAAAGACGTGTTAATAGTAAAACTATTTATAAATTGCCATTATTAACTTTTAGCGTTGTTTGCCTTAATATTAATAAGTGAACAAAATATTTACTTGTGAAAAATATTTGTGTTTGACTATGACAGTTTTGTGACACAAAATTGCATTCTCTTGTTACACATTTACCCATTTTAATGATTGTTGTTGTCACCTGTCATTATGTTAACCTTGGTTGGCGCCACATTAAATACTAAATTAATGTTTGTTTTGATCAAAATCAAGTTCTTGATTGCAATGTCAACATTTTTGGTCCGTAATTATTAATAGAGTGTATAATAGATAACGAACGATTTGAATTAACTTTTAAATCGTAAATATATCGTCAAGTACTCGATACTTGACACTTTATAAACTTTGAGAGCATGAACGTTATTTTTGACTTACGTTAATGTAAATTTATCGAATTTATCGAATGTTTATTCAACCTAAGATTTTTCGGTAAGAAAAGTTTCGAAACAATATTTTGTGTTTTAAACTGTAATATTAGGTCACTTTATTAAAAGCCAATAGCAGGAATAAATGAGACTTTTGTACCGCCGTGCATATCTCACGATAGGGATTATTTTTATATTTATTTTACTGGTAATATCATCGACAATAATATTTCAAATTCAACGATTTTTAGAGCTTTGGGTTATAAGCTATTTAAGTTTGTAGGTTATAATGTAATACATAGGCTACAGGTCACTTTTCAAAGTATTACATTAATTTTATCATAATTTCAACTTTTATTACAAGACGATTGATTTAAATTATTTATTTATTTTTATAAGTAACAGTAAGATGAATCTCACTTTACTCGCAATATCGTGTCAAGGTTTAATTACATAAGTAGTACACTGGGTTTTTACCCGAAGGTGATGTCTGTGTTTATACCATTAGGTATGCTTAATACCGATGTCTTAATAAATACTGTTAAAAAAACCCTATTTTAGTATAACACATCAAACGCTTTAAATCAGTTCACCGTGGAACGGAACACCCCTTTTTTTATTTTTTTGTGCGGCAATCCCCACGGATACCACCGAAAGGTGGTTACGTCGGACTCGAACCGATCAAAAAGCGCACGCCGTCTCAGGTACTAGTAACCAAGGAACTAGGTGCACCCTAGTAAGGAAATCCCTTGAACCCCGACGTACTCCGGGCCACCTACGGCTTGTAGATGACCAAGTGTGGAAACCTCCATATTCCCATTTCTTCCTGCTGCCAAAAAGGCAAGCGCCGTCCATAGCGCTCGCATCACCACCCCGGCCTGCTTCTGCTAGGGCCTCACCTACCACCCTCAGGGAACAGAACACCCCTAGTGAGTACTTACACAGGCACAACCGAGTAGCCAGGATCGTACACCAACATTTTGTCCCTAAATACCAACTTGTCAATTTAAAGGTACCCTACTACCGTACTACAAACCTAGTTCTCGAGAATGATCGTACTAAGTTATATTGGGATCGAACTATTATCACATATAGGTTGCCAATAAGCCTGATATTGTGGTAATACATTAATTAGAGCGCCGCGCAATGATTGTCGATGTCGCCGTCCCTCATGACGAGAATCTCGTGAAAGTTGAAAAAGAAAAACAAATGAAATATTTGGATCTATCGTGGGCATATTTGCAGATTTGGTGATTGTTGGTCATTGATAGCCCTGAGCCTCGACCAACAACTCAAGAGGTGACTCGTATAGTGAGGAGGTTCCTGTCTTGGAATCCTAACCACCGGTGTCTTGGTCCCTGCGCCCAATGTCAGTGGTTTACTATTTTTTATATGGATATTTTTGTTTATTTTTCTATTTATTTAAATATGTAATCAGAATATATTACTTAGAAACATTATTCAAAATTATGCTACCACTATTCCATATATTTTTTTTATTGAGGATCTAAACTCTACATATAGTACGGGAGGCCACGATGCTAAATCGGGATATACTCGAGCGTCATAGAGACCTATTCGGTTGTGAAGCTTAGATGATAAAAAGAAAAATGACATATAAAACATAGCATTTCATCAGTGGGGGGAGCGGCTATAGATTTTCAAAAATGTAAAAAAAACAGTCCATGGACATACTCGAGTGTGTCAGATAATAATGTTATATATGTCCTACGTATTTTTAAAAATGTACATACATATTCTGACTATTTCAGTGGTGGGGGTGGTCGTACGAAGGGTGAGAAATGAAAAAAAATAAAACTTTATTTTTAAGTGAACCTAAAAAATGCTCTTATATAATAATGGGACGATTTGGATGTGACGCAAAGTCATGGCCGTTATTAGAATGTGTAAAAAAAATGGTCATTTTGAAATAGTCAAGCGCGTCAGTTTAAGATATATATGGTTCATCTTGATGCACTAGACGTGCTGTCTCATAATCTGACAATTATCTAGAGGGTTTTGGCTAATCTGATAATTAAAAAAATGTTTTTTATATTTTTTTAAACTATTGAACTTAATTAATTGAAAGGCTCAGAAAATAGCATGCAAATGAGAAAGTACATGTTTTTTTAAAGTAGAATATTTGTATTTATGCTTAAAGTATTTTTTTTTCAATCATCTTCATCGGTAGAGTTGTCTTCCTCCTCTATTTATCGATAAATTTTTGTTGCTTTGACTTGCGGAAATTATCAAATTATATATTTTTCGTAATCCTTGAATTATTTTATTTAAAATAAAAAAAAAAATTAGCCACGCTCGAGAATGTCCAAGTGACGTTTTTTTACAATTTTGTAGCCCTCCCCCTTCTTTAGGTCTCACTCAAATTGTCAGATTAGTGAAATCTATACGTTTTAGCACGTAACTACCTCATCTTATCTTAATCTGACGCGCTCGAAAATTTTTGATGATCAATTTTTTTTACTAATCTGATCCTTTATCCTTGACGGGTGATCATATATAGAAGTCTCATATTTGGTGTAAGTACTTAATAGAGTATAAGGCCTGTATATTATTCTGCTGCGCTCGAGTAAATTTCGAAATCCCCTCTTCCGCTCCTCTACTAATAGTTCTTGCACCATTTAAGAGGGCACGCTTAAAATCAGTAAGTGGCTCGAAAATATATTTAAGATCTTAGTGAAAATGTGTTTAAATACCATTCCTTAATTTGTTTTCATTGTATACAAATAGAAGCCATGTACTATCCATCTATTGCATTTTTAAATCGTTTGCTATAAATCCCGAGCTACGGATGATAGTCGCACAAATTTTGTGTGATTCGAAGTGAGCGGGCGACCAACATTGAGTAGAATCATATGCCGTCCGAGTTGCATTACACTATTGCGTTGCGACCTTTCCTTGTCGTGGGCTACATCAAAGTATATTAAGAGTAAATAAAGTGGAAAAAATAAACTTAAAACTAAATTTAACTATTTAACTTGCTTTTGAAGGAGAGGCGTATGTCCAGCAGTGGACTGTTTAAAGTTATTGATGTGATGTGCCAAAGAGAAGTGTCATATTTTAGGAGCTTTAATCAAAGCGGAGAATTACCTTTCAAACACATATTTACGTTCCATTAATTTAAATAACTTTTTCTACACTTTGTTACACGTTTTATTAAACATCTAAAATTGTAATTATGTAAATATTCAATGAGATCGGAACACGTGTCGGCAAGCACAGAATAACAAACTTCCTGCCTTCTCACATACTTACTATAATCTGATGTAATTATTTGACGTTTTAAGAATTAAAACTGGTATTATTATGCATTCTAACAAATAAACTGCTTGTGTTTAAGGGAGAAACACTCGTAGTTATACATTGTTTGAATAATTATTTTATTCGAGCAGTTTATAGTCGAATCAAATAACATTAAACTACTGTTTTGTGATAGCGACCTTAAACGCACACAGTTTATTGATTAACTAGACACAGCAAACAACATCAATCAAATGCAACCAGAGAGTGTTCACACACGTTGGTTTGTCTAGTAGACGTCAATTTGTATTTGGACTTCTGTATGTACATTTTTTATTTACTTTGTCTCACCATAACTTACCAATATACTTTGTTTGTCGAAGGAAAACTTACACCAATAACTGTTGCCAGCGGCATCGCTCTTGTTAAGTTAGGTTAGGAGTAGTGTTATTTCTGGTTGAAATGTTATGTTTGTCTCTTTCCGTGCCCTTGACAATCTATCTATGTGCTCTTCTGTTGGGTTGTTATACAACGTAACCAACAGACATATAAACTTATTTTCACAATATGTTATTATATCAGTTAGTATTGATGATGAAAATTGATGAAAACCATGATGGAGAACATTAACGCAATAACTGAGGCAAAAAAAAACATACCTACAAAATTAATACTATTTATTTTCACAAAGGAGCAGTGCTTCGGAATTGAATCGACTAAAGCCACACAAAGTATGTATATATCGTCTATACTGTATATACAATATATGTGTATATCATCATCAACAACCTTTTACAGTCCACTGCTGGACTTAGGCCTCTCCTTAGCAAGGAGGTTTTGGCCTACTATATCACGCTGACCAGACGAATCGGATTGAAATAGGGTTTGTTTCAAGTTTTCCTTCTCTTTGTAATGATGTTGTCTTGCATACTTTGTTCCCTTAGTCGCCTTTTACGACACCCATGGGATGAATAGGGGTGGTAACACTATGTATTCTTAATCTGTCTCCACACGGACAAGCTTGTAGTCATACTGCACGCAAATTAAGTAGCTTTCGTGAACTACTTGTACGTATTTAGATATCTGGAACAAAACCAATACGTACGACGTATCTCGTAGTAGTCGTAATTTCAGACATGTTTATTGAAATGTCTTCGCTTCTTAAGGTAGCTTAATGACATAACTTTCCTCTTAAGTAAATATTTTAGATAACATAAAACTGTGACTGTCAAATTTACAAATAAGTTTTCAAATCCCGCAAACAGTACTAGAGATTATTGCATGCAGGGAAAAAACTCTTTAATTCGATTATATTGGAATGTACGAGCAAAGAACATATTGTGATGTGTAAAAACAACTGTGAATGCGCAATTTTTTTGCGGTACCCAAATTAGTAAACTATACGAGTATCATCAAAACATATGGAGTGTGAGTTGAATGTTAACGGCGTAATAAGTGATTGAAAAATACAACGTATTGAGTCAAAATAAACCTAAGTTATTGTGCTTTATCACAGCATACATAATCAGCTAGTTTATTGTGTGAAGAATTTAAATGTTAACCCAGTTGACATACCTCACTATATTATACCAACCTACAACTTCAGCGCCTCCTCTGTTAATTGAAGGTTTCCCCACCTTTCTTCTCTCTTCTATGACATTCCATCATTTATTTAGCTTTGTGAGAAAGATTTGATTATGTGTACTGTATGCTCCCAATAAGTAATGTATCTTAATGTACCTATTTTTGTGTTTAAAACTCGAGTTTTCTCTTTCCAAAGTGTAGGGAGAAGCTAAAAAAATAAAGAGTACTGAGAGAATTGCCTATTGCCGTCAATGAACACTTCGAAAATTATGAAATGCATTTTATATAGTATAAAAAGCTTGGCAAGAACGGACGAGAATGCATTTAAGATTTATTTATTTATTTATTTGGGTGACTGACAGTTTTGTCAAATTTGCTTAAAATAGAAGATTGCATCAGTAAGTCAATTACAGATTCCCACGCTTAGTTCAGTAGATACTCGTAATAATAAATAAAAAATTAAATTTTGAGCAGATTAAAGTATACTTCGTTCAACAGTGGACGACAATGGGCTGAAGCAAAGTATGCTTTACAATATGGTTACCAACGTTTAATATATACATCGCTAAACACTTACAACACATATATTGTCACATATGTGTTTGTTAAATATATCGTTTAGTTTGTTTATTCTCATACACATTTCAACCAAAATACACCTACTTCCTGTTTTCTCTGCCTCACCCAATGGTTGATTGGTAGAGAAAGCCGTAGGGCACGAGGTCCGTCGATGTACCAAATGTGAATGATGCATAAAAAAATCAAGAGTAATAAATAGATATTAAATTTAAAATAAAACAAAACAAAAACAAATGACGCCGTTAATTTAAGAAAAGAGATCATTGTTTATGTTGTGTCACGCTAGGGTGGCGCTTGTGGGGTGCTGGGCTAGAAAACCTCCACGTGGTGCACCCTGGTAACGTTGGCGATGGTGTTCATCACTGCCAACGGCTAATATTCTAGCACGAAGAGGAAACCATTTTCTTCGGCAATTCGACCGAGACTTGGTCCAACAGAGCGGGCGTGTTCGTCGGATCCTCTGTTGGTTCTTCGCTCTTCGGAGCATTGAGGAGGAAAACCTCGGTAAAAAATCACGATGGTGGGACCCTTTCAAGGGTCGAAGTTCCTCCGTTCAGCGGTGGAAAAGTAAGACGGGCTCGGTGTGCACTTACACTGCCACCGAGCAGGCATCAGGAGACGTAGTCTCCCTGCCGCCGTCGACATATCGTAGTCGAGCGAGGGTCTTGGCTTAGCTGCCCGGACTGCGAGGAAGAAAACCTCTATAAAAAATTACCCCGAATCCCGTGTTCTGGTGCGTGACCAGGGGATGCATGGCTGATGGGTAGTTCAGTCGTAAGCGCACTCCCAGCCGAGGCACCTGCGGACCCCTCGGTTGGGCATAAATTTACGCTTGCCCGGGTATTGGGGATCTCTGCCCGAGTCGACATTTATTCTCCCCATCTCGTGGGTTCAATAATGGAATTTCAATCAAACAAAAACAAAAACCTAAAAACTGTGGAAAGAAAGAAGGAGATAGATGGTGGGAAGCAAAAAAGGTCTGATGACTTCTCTTCTTCTTCTCTTCTCTCTCTTTGGTCTTTCAACGACGAGGAAGCATTGGTTGGGATGCCTACCTCGGTGGGGCTCCCAGAAGTTATTATGACTGCTGGGAGCCGAAGAACATCGGAGCGATTACGTTCCAAGTCTACCGCGGGTGGAAGCTCTAGTGTGAGGACGGACGTGCTGGACTTCATGGAGACGGAGCTGTGTGACAGCCGAAAACGCGGACGCTCCAGGGATGAGGAGAGCGATACATCCCAGGAGATGCTACCTCCTAAGGTAGCAAGCACCCGCAGAGGGAGGTCACGAACCCCGATCTCGGCCCCGTCAGGCTCCGTCTTTTGCAAGGCGGAAGCCTATAGACGGCTCAGGGCAGACGGCGAAATCTTGGCGGAGGAGGAGATTGCGGATCTCCTGCTAAAAATAAAGGAGCCGATGGTGGGGGATTCAGTTCCTCAAACACCATCGTCCATGCAGGAGAGAGCGAATGCGGCGGTGGCCATCATTCACAAAGTGGCCACCAAGTCGAGTAACCTTAAGGGCTGCTTTGTGAAAGCCCTTAAGGACTCCTCTTCCGCTATTGCGGGGGTCGTGGATACCCTCATCGGGGACGTGGCTCGGCTCCAGGCGGCCAACGATCGCCTGACGGGGCAAGTGGCTGAGCTCAGCGCTCAGTTCGCCCAATTCCGGGCGCATCGCCCGACAGAGGACCCGGTCACGTCCCCGTCTCAGTCTGCCCCCTCTTCCAGCCTCGGTGGCATTCCTGATGCCCATCTGCGCCAAATAACCGATGCAGTATGGCGCATGATGGACGGGCGTCTGGCTGGCCTGGAGGCAAGGCTGCCACCAGCTCCTGCTGTCCGGCCGCCGCTTGCGGGCCATAAAGCGGGGGTTGCATCGGGGTCAGCATCGCTTCCCGTTGCGACCGGTCGCGTGTCCTACGCGGCGGCGGCAGCAGTTTCTGCTGCTCCTGCAACTGCTCCGAGGGCACGGCAGGAGGCCAAGGCAGCAGCCCGGACGCCCGCACCGAGGTCAGGGCTCAAAACAGCGGCAAAAACTGGGGCGGAGTTCCCTCCGCTCCTCACTCCAACCGCTGTATCTGGCACCTCAACAAGTGCTCCCTCCACATCTGCCCCTTCCACGGATGGTTGGCAGGTAGTCGGGGGGGCTAAGAAGTCCCGAAAGCGGGGTAAGAAGGCTGCACAAATAGCACCCTCTACCCCGCAGGCGCCATCGGCTGCAGTGGCTGCCACAAAGACGCCGCGCAAACTACAGGCGCCTAAAAGCGCGGCCGTGGTAGTCACCGTGTCACCGGAGGCAGCTAGCAGCGGGCTGTCCTACGCGGCAATTTTCAAAAGGGCCCGGGACAGTCTCGCTCACGATTTCGGGACAGTAGGTGTCAGAATGCGCCTCGCCCAAACGGGAGCTCGAGTCCTCGAGTTCCCTGGGGCTGAAGGTGCTAAGACGGCGGACACAATTGCCGAGAAGCTGCGAGGTATGTTTACGGCTACGGATGGTGTCAAGATCGCCAGGCCCACTAAGTGCGCAGAATTGCGCATTTCTGGCCTGGACGACTCCATAACGACCGAGGATGTCCGCGTTGCAGTAAGAGAGAGGACGGGTTGCAACGCGGACAACATTAGGGTCGGCACCATCCGCCCCGGTCCAGGAGGACTTGGCGCAGTGTGGGTCAGCTGTCCCGTAGCGTCGGCCAAAATGTTGGGCGACGCCGGCAGGCTGCTCATCGGTTTCGTGAGCGCTAGGATCACAGTCCTGGCGGCGAGACCGATGAGGTGTTACAAGTGCCTGGCATCGGGACACACACGCGCCAAGTGCGTTAGTTGTTTCGACTGCAGCGGGTTATGTTTCCGCTGCGGTCGATCGGGGCACAAGGCAGCTGAATGCTCTGCCGCCCCTCACTGCTCGGCGTGTGCGGCGGGTGACAAGCCCGCCAATCATCAAATTGGGCACGGAGGCTGTAAACCTCCCTACAATTCTCGGCAAGCGTCGGGGGCTAGCCAATCGACCCAGGCTGCCTCTGATGTCGTCCGCATGTCGGCATCGTTGCCCATGGAGGAGGTTGTAGAGACGGTCGAGTAATGGCCCAAGTCTCCAACCTCCTGGTCCAGACGAACCTGAACCACTGTGCCGCGGCGCAGGACCTTTTCCTGCAAACCATGGCACAGTGGTCGATCGGTGTTGCCGTAGCCGCGGAACCCTATTATGTTCCTCCCCGTCCAAACTGGTTGGGTGACCGGGACGGTTCCGTGGCAGTCGTCGGCTCCACGTCGGCTCATTCTCCGCCCTTGTCGCTAAGAGACAAGGGCACTGGATATGTTGCTGCCGAGTGGGGGGGGATCACTGTATATGGTGTATACTTCTCCCCCAACCGGAGTTTGAACGACTTCGAGGTTTTCCTTAACAACTTGGAAACCTCGATGCGGCGTCTAACGTCTGGGCACGTCTTAGTGCTGGGGGACTTCAACGCAAAGTCCATTGCGTGGGGTTCCCCCAGGACGGACGCTAGGGGCGAGGCCGTAGAGGAGTGGGCGGCCTCGGTGGGCCTCTGTTTACTAAACAGGGGCTCCACCAACACGTGTGTGCGACAGCAGGGAGGGTCGATAGTGGACCTTTCGTTCGCTACCCCTGCCCTCGCCGCACGAGTAAGGAACTGGCGTGTCCTGGAAGAGGTTGAGACGCTCTCGGACCATCTCTATATCCGATTTGAGCTCTCCCGGTCTCAGGACGCCAGTAGGGGTCACGCGGCGCGGCGTTCTTCTCGCTTTCCGCGGTGGGCTGTAGCCAAATTAAATAGGGACCTACTAGAGGAGGCGGCCATTATTCACTCTTGGCTGTCTCCGCAGGCCCCGACCGAGGAGGTCGACATGGGGGCTGGTCGCTTCTGCGATGCCATTGCGCAGATATGTGATGCGGCCATGCCCCGCATCCGAGGTTGCCGGCCTCCACGGAAGGAGGTTTACTGGTGGTCCCAGGAGTTGGCGGACCTCCGTGCGGCCTGTACTCGTGCCCGGAGGTCCTACACCCGTAGTCGGCGGCGACACCGCGAAGAAGGCGGGGAGGACCAGCTTCATGAGGAGTACCGAGAGGCGCGGTAAACTCTGAGGCTGGCCATAAGCCGCGCCAAAGAAATTAAGAGAAAGGAGATGCTGGAGGGTCTCGATCGTGACCCCTGGGGTCGCCCATATCGTGCGGCGCGACAAAAGCTCCGCACGTCGGGCCCCCCCCCTTACAGAGACACTCCGGCCCAGCTTCCTGCAGGAAGTGGTCGAGGGCCTTTTCCCGCAGCGGGTGGAACACACACCCCCGTCGATGACCTTCGTGGTCGGAGACGACGGGGGGAACGAGGACGATGTTCCGCCCGTCAGGGAATCGGAGGTAGGGGCGGTTGTTCTACGGATCCGCTCTAAGAACACCGCACCCGGGCCGGACGGGATACCTGCCCGAGTGCTAGCCCGAGCCCTTGAACACATGTCGGACCGCCTCAGGGAGATCCTGGATGCTAGTTTGGCGTCCGGACGCTTCCCTGAGTGCTGGAAAAGCGGGAAGCTGGTCCTATTGAGGAAGCCGGGACGGCCAACCGAATCGGTAGCGGCCTATAGGCCCATCGTGTTGCTGGACGAGGCGGGTAAACTGTTTGAGAGGATACTCTCTGCCCGCATCGTCCGGCACCTCCGCGAGGTGGGCCCCGATCTGTCGGACGCCCAATTTGGTTTTCGGGCGGGGCGTTCGACGGTCGATGCCGTGCTGCGCCTGAGGGCCGTTACCGAAGAGGCGGTGAGCTGCGGCGGCGTGCTGTTGGCGGTGTCGTTGGACATCGCCAACGCATTCAATAGTCTGTCATTTAGCTGCATCAGGGAAGCACTCCACTACCACGGGGTGCCAAAGTACCTGAGGCGGCTTGTGGCAGACTATCTTGAGGAGCGTACCGTCATGTACGAGGATCGAGACGGTGTTCTAAGGCGGCGGCTCATGTCGTGCGGTGTTCCACAGGGGTCTGTCCTCGGACCACTCCTGTGGAACATGGGATACGACTGGGCCCTTCGAGGTCGTCTTCCCCCCGGGCTGGGCGTACTTTGTTACGCAGATGACACATTGATCACGGCCCGGGGGATGAACTTTCAAGAGGCGGCGCGCCTGGCCACCACGGGTGTCTCTCTGGTGGTCGAGCGAATTGAGGCGCTGGGTTTGCGGGTGGCCCTGGACAAGACGGAGGCCCTTTTGTTCCACGGGCCCCGTCGTGGTCCACCCTCCGGCGCCTCCATCGTGGTCAATTCAGTCCTCGTACCGGTTCAGGCCCAGATGAATTATCTGGGCCTGATCCTCGACGGCAGGTGGCTCTTCGACGAGCACTTCCGACAGCTTTCTCCAAAGCTGGTCGGCGCTGCTTCTGCCCTTGGGCGACTTTTGCCCAATCTGGGTGGAGCTAGCGTCGCGACAAGACGGCTATACACGGGGGTTGTCCGGTCAATAGCGCTGTATGGTGCACCGGTGTGGGCGGCGGCTCTGACCGCCCAGAATAGGGCTCGCCTCTGGCGCCCTCAGAGGATATTGGCGGTTAGAGCCATACGCGGTTACCGCACCGTATCGACGGAGGCGGCGTGCGCCTTGGCCGGAACTGCTCCGTGGGATTTGGAGGCGGAAGTGCTCGCCGAAGTTTATCGGCGGACGGCTGACTTCCGGGCGGGTAGCGGCATACAGCCCCCGCCCGAAGAGATACGCAAGTGGCGAGAGGCCGCTCGTCGAGCCACGATGGCTCGTTGGTCGTCCCGGCTGGGGGCTCCACGTGCTGGTTTTGCCGCCGTGGAGGCTCTCCAGCCGGTCATCGCCGAGTGGGCGGGGCGGCAGCACGGGACCCTTTCCTTCCGACTAACGCAGGTCCTTTCCGGGCACGGTTGCTTCGGGAAGTACCTGCACTCGGTCGCCAGGAGGGAATTGAGTCCCGCCTGTCACCACTGCGACTGCAGTGAGGACTCGGCTCAGCACACGCTAGCGGTTTGTTCCGCCTGGGCGGCGCAGCGTGGGGTCCTCACTGCAGTTATTGGAGGAGATCTCTCGCTACCGGCCGTCATACGCTCCATGGCCGGTAGCGTCAGTTGTTTTACCGCGGTCGCAACCTTCTGCGAAGACGTAATTTCGCGGAAGGAGGCGGCGGAGAAGGCCCGGGAGGACGATATCCACTCGGACCCAATTCGCCGTCGGCGAGCCGGGCGGCGGAGGCGCGCATACCAGCGCCTCATGCCGCCTTGAGTGTGGCCGCGGGTGGACGGGATGGGTTTTCCCCTCCATCCGCTATAATGGCCAGCCGCGAGGAGGCGACGTCCGCGTGTGCCGTACGTCGCCTAAATTAGAGAGTTTATCAGCAGATGGTGCCCGAGGTACCGGGCAGGCGCTAGGAGGGATCTGGATGTCGTAATAGCAGCGGTTCCCGGATCCCTCCTATCTCAAGCGCAGAGTGGCACACCGTGTGGTTTTAGTCGGTCCGATTCCGACACACCACCCTGCCGTAAACCCCGGTGGGGTGACGGCTCGAGGGGGTTTCCACACGTTAAAAAAAAAAAAAAAAAAAGGGTGGCGCTTGTACTGCATAAATAAATGGGTCATATTTGCCCGCGGTCGTATTGAAGGTACTGCTTGCTCGCAGAATAATGAAATTCTGTCTATAATTGGTACAACATGAAGGGCCATGTAGGGGTTCCAAATATGTTAGAAGTTTCGTTGGTACATTTTGATTTAGTATATTTAAAAGGTCTGGTTAGTCTTTTTTTTTCTATATTATAGCCTGCCAAAGTGACTCTACTCTGCCTGATGGAACGCATGAATAGAATCCAAGAGTTGTGGTCACCATACTCCTTGCAAATGTAGACAATACAGTATGATGTCCCACACTATGGTAGCCTAGTGAGATGCTTTTTCACACCCCGCTTGGGGACGTAAAAGGCATGACAGTCATCGTGACAGTGTAAGGCTTACACAGTTACCACGATAACTGTCACCTCTGCATCAATAGGCCTCCGGTCTCACACTCATCAACGAAACACGACAACACGGATGCTGGCGCTTTAGGTTAGTCTTCTGTGGGAGGGTAGTACTGCCCCGGTCGAAGAGGCCCGCTTGTGCTGAAATCAGCGTGGCTCTACAACCTACTATTTTGATATACCTATATGTATGTTTTGTTGACAAAATAGTTCTCGTATTATTTAAAAGTTCATTCAACACAAACTGTCACAACGTAAACTAATATTACACAACTGATTAAAAATATTATAACATAGCATTACACACAATCATTCACTTCTATCTGAGTACATAATATACCTGTCAAGATGGCAATGTTCAAGATTTCCGTGATATGCATAGTAGTCATTAAAAACTCTGTAATGGATGCGATTAATAGTCGCAGCGACTCAATCTGACGTTAATAGGGTAGGCGCATTTTTGTCAGCGGTTGCAACATCTCTAGTGATGTTGAACGGCCTGTTGTATTATAAATAGGTATAAAGTAAATGTTATATTAAATGCTGGTTTTATTATACAGTGTCAAAACTGGACAATATGTGATGGGTATAAAATTGAAAGAAAATGTTTACGAAGACAATAATTTTCTGGAATTGTTCTTAAATTTCGCCAGTAAGATCTATAGGAATATCTTAAAGTTAAAATTAAAAGGTAAAGTAAATGTGAACTGGTAAAAGGCTAAGCGGCCTAGAAAAGTATGAAAAGTACAAAGATTTATTATTTCTAAATAATATTGCTTTTATGAATATAAAAGTGAATAAAGCAGTATTTTATATGTTATATTGCCATCGATGCAGGGCTGACGGTTGCCGTGGTAAGTGTGTGCAATACAATGCTACGATGACCGTTATGCCTTTTACGTCCCCAAGTGAGGCGTAGAAAAGCATCTTAATAGACCGCCATGGTGTGAGTCATCATACTACATTGTCAGCAGTCGCAATGAGTATGGTGACTATAACTTTTGAATTTTATTCATGCTTTTCATCAAGCAGAGTAGTCACTTTGGTAGGCTCTTGAAATAAAAATAAAAATAAAAAAAGATCGATAAAGCGCATATTGCTGCACTTACACAATGTCAAATATTTATTCTCGATTTAACCATTTGTAATTGTTAATTGATTTATTACTAATCAAAAAATAACAAATGAGACAAATTAGGAAACTCGTTACCCTGTTGCCGTGCAGAAGCCATAAAATAATAATAAATAATAAATAAATAAATATTTCGGACATTTGACACACAACGTCATCTAGTTTCAAACTAAGCAGAGCTTGTGCTATGATAACTAGACTGACTGATAGAATACTTATATACCTGTAAATACATACATATTATACATAGAAAACATCCAAACTTCGAAACAAATACTTGCAGGTCATACAAACATTTGGCCCTACCCGGGAATCGAACCCGAGACCTCAAGCATAGTAGTCACATTCACTACCATTGCGCCACCGAGGCAGTTATTTTAGAATGTATTCTGGATTCTGGATCAGAACAGGTTGCATTCTTCGGCTATGATCGTCCATGCCTATCCGTGTGTGGGTCGAAATCGATTATTTTTTAAATTAATGTTAACCTTAAAGTAGTGTAAACCCTCACTTAAATGCGATTACAACACTCGTTATACGTATAAAGTACTGAAATATGCAAATGTCATTAATGGCCCGTTGGACAACCAGACACTGGTCTGGGCTACAGACCAGTCTCGCTTTAATCTTGTCAACGGCGCAATACTAAATCTTTTTGTAATTAGATTGTTTACTAGCCATGCCTCACGGTTTCACCCGCGTATAATTTAAAAGAAATCACACACCACAATATGTTGTTAAGACAAAATAATGAAAGGTTTACACACAAAGTTTGTTTGCACCATGTTACATAACAATTTAATTTTTTTTTGCTGGAATATACGTCTAAACAACACAGTATTAAGGGGAAAATGTATGTAGATAAAATTGTATGAAGTAATTTTTGTTTGTAAAGATCAACATTCGACGCTGAAATGACACTTTTGAGATTCGTGAGATACTTCTTCACTTTAAATAAAAAAAAAATAATTATCTTACCTTTTTTGAATTTTTTCATCGGACTAAGTTAACAAATATTACTATTTAAAACTAGCTGAGAAGTATACCAGTACCTAAATTAAACTATAAATATTGCTTCGGTGCGTAGTGGTAGCGTATACGACTGCTGTGCTTGAGGTCTCAAGTTCAATGCCCGCGCCCATTTGTATGATCTGCAAATATTTGTTGTGGAATTTAGGTGTTTTCTATGTATAATACGTATCTATTTATAAAAAAAAAATATAAGAAAAACATAAGAATCCTATCAGTCCATCTAGCTATAATAGTACAAGTTTTATTTAGTTTGAATTTAGATGGCGTTGTTTGTCAAACAAGCCATCTAAATAGAGAGAGATTATATGCACCTCATTTGAATAAACAACAAAGAATCTAAATTAAAGTTAGTATCCTCAATACAATCTACTATCTCCTTAATCTTACTCCTTGCTTGCAATCAAGTAACAATTTGCTACCATTTGTTACAGTGTGAACGAGACACTACTTGCGATGCGACCCCTTACAATCGCTACGAACAACAAACGCATTCCGATACAATCGAATACGTGAAAGCTCTCATCTAAAGAATAAAATAAAAAATCAAAATGGACGTCAGCACTATAGCGACATTGCTGGACTTACAGAACGTATCTGACATTACCATGGAGCCGAACTCAACAAGCGCAGTGCCCGTGCCAGTGTCCTCAAAGAAGAGAATGTTCAGTTTAGTGGTGATGGTTGTGTATACCATTGGAATCGTGGGCAACGCCTCGGCAATATTTGCGTTGCGAAGAGGAGAACGGAGAGTGAGGAACAGGAAACATCTGTTGCTGCTAACATCCCTAGCCGCTAACGATCTAGTTGCGCTTGTAAGTAACCACATTAAACTGTACTCATAATGTATTTTAAAGTTAATAACGATTTTTGTAGAATTACTGGCAGAAATCTATTAAGCTTTATCGAAAGTAGCTCAATCGAATTCTGTAAATAACAAGAGCCTTTAGTCTTGTTATTCGATCCCAGCTCGCTTGTAATGCTTTTTCAAGGCATAAGAGTTGTAAGCTTGTATTCAAATTTATATAATATTTGCCCACACCCCACACCGCTGACCTTGCAGCCACTCGCAGCGTGCAACCGCGGGTATGTCGGTCGCATAAGTTCTCCACGTGGCAAGAGTCACGCGAAGTACAATAGGGTATTAGACACCAGTTATTGTACATCTAGTACATAAGTCTGAAAAAAAAATATTTTAAAAAAATATCAAGGAGCCGCGTGATAGGGTAAATTTACTAATATGCATCATATATCTTGTAGATATGGAAATAAAATGAAAGAGATATTGCAAAAAAGTGCCGATGCATACAAATAAATATTTTTGGTTTACTTAAAGACGACATTAATTTTTAATGTTTTTATTTCGAAATATACGTGTAATAGATACAAGGCTCTTTCATAATGATACACTATTAGAATGTTTATACTCACCGGTGATCGTCAGACCTTATACGATACTTTCTGAATTCCTAGAAGCCTACTTTTGTCATGAAGGCATCCCCCTCCAACTATTCCTATAAGAAATGCTTCTTAGTGAAGGGGTACCACTACATCAGGATGTAGTTCTAAATGACTGAAATTTGGTGTGTAGGCTAAAAATTGCATGTAATCAAGTAAAAACTAAGAATTAATATTATTCAAATAAAGCTTGCATCAGCAGCACTTAAATCCTGCAGCATCCTGGACTCAACTTCTCATGCCGAAGGCAGACCTCCTTGATAACCATGTACTCGTATAGTGAAAAGATAACCAGCGGTAGTTCGGTCCCTGTACCCACTCAAACACGGTCCCTGTACACACCAGTACAAACTCAAGAACACTTTTTGAACCGACCCGGGAATTGAACCCAAGAAGTCTTGATCAGTAGTCGCATACGCTAACCGCTAGACCAATGAGTTTTTTGAAAATAAAAATTACTTTATGTCCTTCTCTATAACTCATCTTATTTACATTCTAAATTTCATCTAATTTTGTTCCGTGTTTAAAAGTGAGTAACTAACATACAGACACACTTTCACATTTATAAAATTTGTGTGGATTAGATTGATTAAAATTTACAAATATTTTAGCTCTCATGGTGGTCAGCATTGTTTCAATTGTGTTCATTAAAGACCACCTTTTTAGGCTTTGATTGTAAATAAATTAAACAAAACTTCTCAACACAAATTGTGGTCGCTTACTAAACAACTGTATCTTTTCGCTTTTATAATGCTACATCCTAAATTGTAGAAAAATTGTAAAGACTATTCTGATTATGCTTAGCAAAATAAAATAATGATGTAATCGATGGATGATCATGGTCCCATGTAATCGCCATCTAACGTTTTTGATAAATTGGCACTTCAGTTGCCGAATACCGAGTTTTATCACAACAATATACATAAAATCATAAAAATAAAACTAAATAATTACAAAAACTTAACTATTGCTCCAATTAAACACAGAAATTCTCAGTACTGGATGAAATAAGTAAAAAATTATTAATTTTAGTTCTAACAACGGCAAAATGAACATAATTCTAAATACAGATCACATTATACAAGTAATTTACTATGTTGTATTTTATGCAAAGTTTAATTAGTATTGGAACAGTATTTGTTGCCGTCTGTGATGTAGTTATAAAATTCAGAGAGAGTTTTACATTCAGTTATAAAGTACTAGAGAAGCTATTTCAAAAAAAGTTGAGTGAAACTTCATGATTCCAGGGATTTCCTTTCTAGGGTACACTAGATTCTCCGGTTACTGGTACCTGACACGGCGTGCGGTTTTTGGTCGGTTCGAGTCCGACATAAACACCAGTAGGCGGTGTCCGGGGGGATTGCCGCACAGAAAAAAAAATGTGCAACTTCATGACAGAGGGACTCGAGAGGTGTGCGCGGGCAGTTACGGGCGTTACGTTTTTATAGAAAACAAATTAATAAACGGTACACATTACATATTACGTATACATATTGAACTGGTATTTTATAATATATTATTTTTATTCATAAATAGTGGCCAAAACTTTTTGTAAGTTATTTTTATTTACTTGATACAAAGTAGTTTACATAATGTTTTATTTGCTTACCGATGATAAGTTACATCACTATGTTTTTGCTTCCTGATGAATTGATTTTTATAGGTTTTTAACACATAGAATGGCATTTTTTTGACACAATTAAGAGCGGAAAAAGTTCATTGATGTCTCGCCACACATATGAACGGTGGAGCCATTTTGAGCCCTTAAATACTCAATTGATTGTGTCAGCAAAGTCGCGAACATTAATTAGCTCAGTATTCCGATGATTTAAATGTGAAGGTTAATGTAAGGCTTAATTGGCATTCTTATTCAAAGTACACACCAGTTATCTAGATAATACGCTTAAAAGTGATTTGGTCCTGTTTAGATTTGTAAAGTCATTTGTAAATTCCGGAGTACTTACGCGTAGGTTAGGTGTCTCGTGGTTTGGAACCTGGGCGGGGCTGTCCACTTTCATTTCACGGCAACATGTCACGATGAAAAAAAATGTTTCCTGTTCTCATCACGACTATATGCGTTTTGTTTCATAGACTAGAGATTAATCATATTTTTCCAAGACATTAATAATCTAGAAGTGTCACGATGAATAACAAGTGGATATTCCGGCAGTTGGCACTACATATACAATGCCTGCATTGTTTGTACACGAAAAATTCTTACATGACATCATGCGTGGAGTGTGGGGGCTATAATTAGTTTATTTATTTAGTAATTTATTACTTATTTAGATAAGTAACAGTGACAGCTAACTGTTAATAGATTTTATCAGCATATGTAACGCGCGCCCTGTTGGGCATCAGTTGACATATATATACAATTGAACATGTACAGAAGACGAGAGAAAAATGCTCAATTTGAACTATACACGCAATATTGGAGATGCTTACAATGTCAAGATCATTAACTTTGGCGTACGTACCGTACAAGGAAACAAGTATTATTAATATGCAAAAAAAGTGAGGTTCAGTCACTTTGGCCATTAGCAATGGGAGAGAAATTGTAAAATTTTATAGTTTTTTGATATGTTCATAACTAAAAAAATTAGAACAGCTCATTAAATTTATGAAACAGAATACAATATATACGCGCAATTTTGTTTTTAAATATACGAATTTGGTTCCCAAAGCTGACCCTCATTTACAAATACCTATGTTTGAGTCACATTAATTAGTAGTGTTTTTACTACAATTCAATCTAAGCGAAGCAGTGGGGCAGAGCTAATTGATAGTAACTAAAAGACAGTTAAATAAATGATACCAGTTTTTATTCAGAATTACATCATAACATAACATACAGTCACGTTTATTTCCCAGAGGAGTAGACAGAGACGATGAGTCTCCAATTACTACGGATCTGACACACCTCTTTCGCTTTGTCCGCGTTCATCAATCGTTACATGCTTGTTCATCGGTTCCTGGTGTTTCTCACCTAGCTTTTCTTCAGAAAATCACCAATTTGGTCAATAAACGTTTACCGTGGAAGATCTTCCGATACTTAAACACACATTCACCCTAGAAATTCTTTTTCAGAGTCTCAGAGATGTGCATAACCTTCTAAATATAAAATGTACAATTGACAAAAAATAAGTAACTTTAATCTTGAATTTCACGTTATTTTCCTTTATGCCATGAAGGAGAGACACATTTGTAGGCACGCGTACCATTCAATACCGACAAGACCTTCAATCAGATATTACCTGAGGAAGAGAGAAGCTTGAGCAATTTTTGTTTTAGTTTGAACAATAGTCAACAACGAACTGGTCAATCTGTACTTCCCTCGTGAATGCAAACGTTTACATACAATCGAACTTTTGGGATCTAATAAAACTTTTGCTACGCTAATTATTTACTTATATTTATTTACTGCAAATTAAGACAACAATTGCCTTTCTTGAGCCGACCACTTTTTATGTACATCGCATTCGGCTTACCGGACTCCATATTGTATGGGCAATAATAAGATCAATCCGCACGACCCAGGACCTTATTGTACGTCATTATTTTTTGCCTACTAAGTAAATAATAATAATTCATGTCATCAAACTTCATGACAATGTTTTTACAAGTAACATCTATAATTCAATTTTTAATTTGCTGTTTGAGATTCTCTTACTACTCAAAACTATGCGCGATAGTGTGGACCTATACTAAGAGTAAGTAAGTAATAATCTACTTACTAGTGAGGACGATCCGTCTTCTGTTCAAAACGCTGTGATGTATAAAACTACGTTACCGGTGTGGTACCATACCAACCCTTAATTTCGTAACCAAAATCTGCTGCTCCACTGGTCACGGCTATATTTTCTCATCCAGTACACCATGCAGTATCAACAGCAGTTACGTAATTAATACACAGCCCTGCGACACCACGCGCATTTCAACCTACTGAAATTTTCTATATTTTGCTTTATCACACGGCGTGCACATTCATCCCGTGAGATGATTTCAACACTTTTTTTAAGAAGCGGGCGACCGCACTTTCCTATCGTCTTGTACCATTTTTTTCTAAACAATTACAATTGCTACAGATCTAACATTATGTATAACTAGCTATATGTTTGCTAGCAGTCTTTTATTGTTCCTTAAATATCCTTTTCTTGTGTCTTTGACAAAGATTGGAGATCCGCTAGTCCGTGAGATCCAAGAGCAAGATTATTCTAATTACAAGCATGCGTCCCTCACTTGTAATTTTGAATGTACCTCAATAAAGTATCAGTACCAATAAACTCTCCGGGAGGTTGGTGGTTCCTGTGAAGTATTTTAATTTAATGATTCGACAGCTCACAAAAGACCCAGACAATTGATCAGTTTCATTAAAATGCATTTCTACTTTACATTCAAAATTTCCGCCCATAAATTTGTAAATTATGATGCCCACTCATCAAGACGTCATGTCGGCAGTAAATTATTGCATTTTTTCTAAATTTAAAATGAGTTACACACAAACCATGCACACACAGATTGGTGATGGAGATACGTGTAGAATTATCACATTGTTGTTTTTATATTCCATTATTTAACAGCATCAAAACCAGCAAAATTTTCGATTGCCTATTGTCTTACAAGCTTCAAGCTTATTGCCTTAATTATTTACAACTACATTCATAGTGTTTTGTACTATTTCGTCTATTATTTGTTTGCTCGCTATTGCGTGAGCTTAGTAGTAGACGGAATTTGGACGTTTAAATCATCTCGATCTAATTTAAAATAGTCATAACATACATTTGATACCCATCGTGTCGTAGTCTGTGCCTTTGCAACCTTTACCGTGTTATAATTCCCATTATCAGTATTACACTTTTTCTTGGGGAATACAGGGTTGAATGTGTGTTAATGGATTTTTAATATGAATTTTACTTACTTACAACAAGTTTCTTTGAAATATTTAATCTCCAAACAGGACCTGGTTATGATGATGATGTACTCCTAGCCGAGTGCACAGCTAACTATGCAGAAGATCTTATAGCGCACAAGTGAGTGCACAAACAAGTGCACCCTCTGTTCCCTCACTCTCAAGGTCCAACCGAATAGGTATTCAACACGACCGGGGAGAAATTAGGCGCAGGACCGACGACTTCACGTACTCTCCGAGACACGGGGGTTAAAACCCTAACTTTCAGGCTCTGAGCTGCTATTAAGCATTTCTATAGTCAGAAAAACTCAATAACGGTTTTTGCCCCAACCCGGGCATCGAACTCGAGACCTCTTAATCAACAGTCGCATACGCTAACCCCTAGTACAGTGAAGCAGTAAACTGATTATAGAGAATATATAAAAGAATACTTTGTGGTGTACAGGTTGGGATGATGTGTGTGATGTTGGTGAGCGAGCACGTGCCGGGAGTGAAGGACACGCGTGCTTCGTGCGTTGCGCGCGTCGTGCTGCGCGTGTTCGGCATCGGCAGCGTGTGCATCGCCGTCACAATGGCTCTCGAGCGGTACCTTGCTCTCACTAGGCCTTTCCTATATCAGAAGGTAAGTTCTTAGTTATATTGAGAACTGCTCATAATACTATAAACAATTAGAAGGTATATAGGCTACATAATACTGCAGCTATGTATTGCCTTAGACTAAAGCTATATAGGTAGCAGATAAACATTATAATCTATATAAGCGAGGATGCCGCGCAATATTTCCACATTATATTACTGAGGCATTAAGTTCCTCCTCAATGTTTTTACATGTAGTAATAGTATTTTACTAAAACATCATTTTTGAATAACCAATATGTCGAAGAATAGATAAATTTCATTGATATTTTAAAAATTACCTAAATATATGATACAGGGGTGACAGTTATCATGATAACTGTGTAAGTCTTACACTGTCAGGATGACTACGATGACTGTCATGCCTTTTACGTCCCCAAGCGGGGTGTGAATAAGCATCTCACAAGGTCACCATAGTGTGGGTCACCATACTGCATTGTCTGCATTTGCAATGAGTATGGTGACCACAACTCTTGGATTCTAGTCATGCTTTCCATCAGGCAGAGTAGAGTCACTTTGGCAGGCTCTTAATATACAAAAATAAATGAATAAATAAATAACAACTACTATGGGTCCACGGACACTGGACACAGAAAAAACACACTTACATCCATTTTTGTGCAAATATACGTAATGTAAATAGAAACACCAAGATCCATCAATCTAATATACATTTTCATGTTTATAATTTTTTTTTCTTTAAATTTGTACTGGCATAGGCGTTTGTCCTCTATCTCACCTGATGGAAACTGTAGATGAGGACGAAGGTGGTACACGCCCATCCAGAAGAAACCTGTTCACTTTACGCTTAAAGGCTCCAGAGTTCAACTCATCAGGAAAAATAGATCCAGGCAGCTCGTTATATAATAATATTTGAACCAAGTCCAAGTGGACAAAGAGCTCGGTAAAGTTTAACTATCTAATGTGATACTGTACTCTAAAACTGTGGAATTCTAATTAGTTTCAGTGTCCAAAGCAATTAAATACCTTTGTTAATAAGAACTTTGGCTGTCCACACGTGCGAAAACATCGTAAATACATGTATGAGGGAGCTATTGATTCAATGCCGATAATAAATGCGATAGCGGGCCCTAATACAATGTTATTGCGCTCATTGTTTAATACCTATTACTTGTTGATAAGTTATCACATTAATTTGCTATACATCTTCTGATCATGTTGAAGTGCCGAACGCTTTGAACACTATCGCTACAGCTTATGAAATTGAGTACGAGACTCTCGCCTCCAACTTTAATGAGTAAGAAAATGGGGCAAAAACCTGTGTTTAGTAGCAGGAAAAATTAAAAAAAAAATATTTTCATGGTGGTCATAGCTACATATACCAAAATGTAACAGACTCTGAATGTATTTAAAAAGACAAAGTAAAAGTCGCTCATAAAATCTGACAAAGGAAACTTTATTAAAAAAGAACTATTGTTGCTTTCAAACACAGCATGAAGTGGTTACTCGTTGTGATGTTTGCGTTAATGAAGTAAATGTGACATGTCACCATTACAAATCGCATACCATTTACATGCTTAGCACAGTTCTTCTAGCATTAGTATCCGAAAGATCATACCACGATTTCAAATAGTATACCCTTGCCAACCTTCTTCAAGCATCGGATTATACAAAATTAAGAAGAAAATTTCCATCTTGCAGATTCTGGTGTTACAAATTATACCCGTATTGATTTGATCCACGTCCGTGAGTGTTGTTATTTCTCCTAGCTGTTCAAACGTCAACACATGTACTGACAAGAGCTCATCAAAGCGATCTAATAAATTTGATTTATATTGATTTGTGCACAGTCAAGTGCAAATAACACGCTGCGGCATTCCCCAACCACGATAGCCCTGTAAGCTGCAGGTCAATGCTTACTGTATAATTATGGACTTACCACTATTACACACAATTTCCTGAGTACAAGTTTGAATGTTGTCTCTATACAACGTAATTTTTATATAGCCGTGTAGTAACTCAATCCGTAGATCGTTAAGAAATATAATTCAAATGTATTTACATATAATATCCACCGGTTAGCGTAAAAATCAATAAACTAGAAGGAATTTAGTTACAGACACGGGTATATAAGAAATAAATATATAAAAATTAGTAAACATTGTAAATGTAAACCGAGTTCAAGGTTGTTTTTTACAGAATTCATGATTTTTTTATGTACTGGACCTCATGAATGTGTTTGGATATTATTATTTGACTCTGTTGGTAACATTGCGAAAGGTATTGTATAAAATATACCAATTTTGATAGACTCCAGATGGTCGAATAAGAGTAGGGAGCAACAATGAATATATTGAAAACTATTATTATAAAGACAAAGCAAATAATTTTTAAAAATAATACCAAGTCACAAATTATGTTGAAACCTCTACATATAACTAAATATATACATATATTGAGCTGTCATGAAATAAGGGCTGATTCAGTTCATACTAATCATTAAAATAAAATAAAACATACAAATGGATGAAACCCCCACACCAAGTGCATCTCATCACTGGCAGATGATAAATCGTAGAAACCGTAGAAACCGTAGATATCCACACTTTCTATACATTCAAACTCGAACCCGACAATTCTTAAAACACGTGTAGTTTCTAATTCTTCGGCTTTTGTTCTTTCAGTTTTAAACGCGTGTTCATAAATATGTATGTACATATTGTATTCATATCTATGTACATATTACACATATATTGATATCAATTATATGAACATGTATTTACTGATCGATGGTAAATTATACGCGAACATAAAACTGGTTCCCTATTTCAATTTTAGATGTAGACGCTTGCGGCGCGTAGATCTTATTTATTGCATCTCATATCAACATTACTAAAACACAATATATTTGGAATATTTTTCCTGTTTGTTTCAGTTTTGAAACAGATGTTTGTGTAGTAGCATGATCGTAAAAGTCTTTCAGCGTCAGTTTACTTATTTTAGTATAATTATTGTTTATGAATGATTACATCTAATTTATTTCATTTTCTTGCATAATCACTACTTTGTACAGTCTATTTAGGCTAGTACGACTTTTAGAAATTATTGAGGTCCTTTGTAAAACATACAAAAAATAATCCACACGAATAATACGTACGTTCTTTTATGTATACATCATAAAACACAACAAAAAAAATACGATTTGTACATTTCGTAATGTTATTAATTCATAAGTCAAAATAACTCATTATAAATAGATACCTTCTCAGCAATGAGGTTAGCAATAGGTGAATAAGTTGCCAGAAATATTTTGCAATCTACTTTTTAAAAAGGGAAAAATTGAACAGGCAAATCCTCACTTACCTTTACAAATATTCAATTAACAATATACGGTTGCACGATTACTACTTAACCGCAGCCATGCGCCATGTGATCGAATGAATAGGGCGGCACTCCTCTTTCTTGTTAGTTTTCTTAACATATTAGAAAATTTCACACCAAACACTGTAAGTCGTTAATATAAATTTCAATTAAGTGTATCCCTAGTTCCAAGTATCATTTAACAATTAAGCAAGTGGTGGAAGGTGGGGGTGTTTGATGGCAACACCTACGCAACACATGACAGTTCATTTATTTTAATGTAATATATGGGTACAAACAATTACGTCTTAATAGAGGTCGTGTTAAGTGCTCTATCTGTTTGCGATCTGTAGATATTGCATATTGTTCGCGACCACCTGCCGCGCGCGGTGACGTCAAAGTACACCAATATGGCGTCTAGTTGTAACAGTCTACCTGTTATTGTTGTTGTTTTGTACTATCGTTAGTTCTACATCTAATCTCACTTTGGACATGTTTTGCTACATTGTCTAAGTTTGGTCTGCGCTTTTACTGCGGTGCTTTGTCACTTTATCACCTAGTGTGGTCATATTTGTCAATGTGTAACTTTAAATTCTGACTATGCCTTCGTTTCGCGACATTTTGAGTTAATAAGGAATGGAATTTCGTTTGTTAAAGAGTTGAATATAAATTATATTGAAAGCATCATCATAAGATGTTGTTGGTTACAAATTAAGTAACAATTTTTTTTTTAAAGACAACTCCCTCATTACGAATAAATCCTGTGTCGCGGAGGACTTTAGAAACATACAAGAAACGGATACAAAGAACACCCAGACTCAGAACAACAATTTGTGAATCACACAAAGTGTAGTCCCATGTAGGATTTGAACCCACAACACTCAGCGAAGTGGAGTGCGGCGTGGCGACCAAGCTTAAACCACTAGGCCAATTGTGCAGTCAATTATAATACATTTCATTTCTTACAACTCATTTCTTTTGTTAAAAAAAATTCCACACTCGTAACAAACTGTGTCGCGCAGGACTTTACAAACAAACAACAGGTGGACACAAAGAACACCCAGACTTAGAACAACTATTTGTGGATCGCACAAAGTGTTGTCCCATGTGGGAAACGGACCCACAGAACTTCGGTGCAGTAGGAAGCGGCGAGGCGACCGCTTAAACCACTAAGCCAACCGTCTAGTCATTTAAAACTATAAAACATCAAAATATAGAGACTTACACTACTTAATAATATTATATCAAGAAATAAAGTATAATTCTTTTTATTATTGACATTAAGTTTACATTTTAAACACAATACAAAACATGTAAAATAAAAAAATAGATATTTATTGATGCGAAACTCAACATGGAGGTTCTAAATAGTCGTTGAACAAATACTGTCTTTAACAAAACAAACGCAAAATTGTTGCAAATATAACAAAGTAAAAGCTATTCGCTTTGGGCGTCGCTATTAATTCCACTATCTAGACGCTACATCTATGCAACAGATTTACCTCAACACATAGTTAATAGTCCTATAGACAGTCAAATAACATAGCAGTTCTTACACGAATACGAGTGCATCAGATCATCTTTACTAATATTATAAAACTAAAGAGTTTGTTTGTTTTTGTGGTTGAATGCGGTTGTCTCAGGAACTACAGATCCGGGGTGCTTGGCTAGAAAACCTCCACGTGGTGCACCCTGGTAACGTTGGCGATGGTGTTCATCACTGCCAACGGCTAATATTCTAGCACGAAGAGGAAGCCATTTTCTCCGGCAATTCAGCTGAGACTTGGTCCAACAGAGCGGGCGTGTCTGTCGAATCCTCTGTTGGTTCTTCGCTCTTCGGAGCAATGAGGAGGAAAACCTCGGTAAAAAATCACGATGGTGGGACCCTTTCTAGGGTCGGAGTTCCTCCGCTCAGCGGTGGAAAAGGTAGGACGGGCTCGGTGTGCACTTACACTGCCACCGTGCAGGCATCAGGAGACATAGTCTCCCTGCCGCCGTCGACATATCGTAGTCCCGAGTTGGAGTCTCGCGACTCCAATCGGGGGCGAGGGTCTTGGCTTAGCCGCCCGGACTGCGAGGAAGAAAACCTCTTTAAAAAATTACCCCGAATCCCGTGTTCTGGTGCGTGACCAGGGGATGCATGGCTGATGGGTAGTTCAGTCGCAAGCGCACCCCCAGCCGGGGCACCTGCGGACCCCTCGGTTGGGCACAAATTTACGCTTGCCCGGGTATTGGGGATCTCTGCCCGGGTCGACATTTAGTTCTCCCCATCTCGTGGGTTTAAAAATGGAAAAATTAACAAACACAAACAATCATCATAATATAGAAAAGAAGGAGAAGAAAAACAGGAAGGGAAAAAGTACGAGAGCGGACGACTTCTCTTCCAACGAGGAGGAAGTATTGGTTGGAGCGCCTATCTCGGTGGGGCTCCCAGAAGTCATAATGGCTGCTGGGAGCCGAAGAACATCGGAACGGTTGCGTTCCAAATCCACCGCGGGCAGTAACTCCAGTACAAGAACAGATGCACTGGACATAATGGAGACGGAGCTGTGTGACAGCAGGAAACGCGGACGCTCCAGGGACGAGGAGAGTGACACGTCCCAGGAGATGTTGCCTCCCAAAATCACCAGCAGCCGTAGAGGGAGATCACGAACCCCGATCTCGATCCCGTCAGGCTCCGTCTTTTGTAAGGCGGAAGCCTATAGGCGAGTTAGGGCGGACGGTGAAGCACTAGCGGAGGAGGAGATTGCTGGTCTCCTGCTGAAAGTCAGGGAGCCGATGGTGGGGGACTCAGTTCCCCAGACACCATCCTCCATGCAGGAGATAGCAAACGCGGCGGTGGCCATTATTCACAAAGTGGCCACCAAGTCGAGTAACCTTAAGGGCTCCTTTGTGAGAGCCCTCAAGGACTCCTCTTCCGCAATTGCGGGGGTCGTGGAGACCCTCATCGGAGACGTGGCTCGTCTCCAGGCAGCCAACGACCACCTGACGGGGCAAGTGGCTGAGCTTAGCGCTCAGTTCGCCCAATTCCGGGCGCATCGTCCGGCAGAGGATCCGGCCTCGTCCCCGTCTCAGCCTACTCCGTCTCCCAATGTTGGTACCATCGCTGACGCCCAAATGCGCCAAATCACAGACGCTGTGTGGCGCATGATGGACGGCCGTCTCGCTGGCCTAGAGGCAAGACTGCCTCCTGCCCCTATTGTCCGTCCGCCGCTTGGGGCCCATAGGCCAAAGGTCACATCAGCACCAACATCTCTGCCCGTTGTGGGCGGTCGTGTGTCCTATGCGGCGGCGGCGTCAGTGTCGACTACTCCTGTGGCCACTCCGAGGGCACGACAGGCGGCCAAGGTAATAACCAAGACGGCTGCACCGAAGTCTGGGCCCAAAAAAGTGGTAAAGGCTGGAGCGGAATATCCTCCGCTCCCCACTCCAACGAGTGTACCTGGCACCACTACATCTGCCCCCTCCACATCTGCCCCATCCAAAGATGGTTGGCAGGTAGTCGGCGGGATTAAGTCCCGAAAGCGGGGTAAAAGAGCAGCTCAAAAAGCAGCCTCTACCCCGCAGTCGCCGTTGGTTGTGGTGGCTACCGCGAAAAAGCCGCGCAAGCTGCAGGTGCCTAAAAGCGCGGCTGTGGTGGTCACCGTAACACCGGAGGCGGCTAGTGGCGGGCTGTCCTATGCGGCCTTATTTAAGAAGGCCCGGGATAGTCTCGCCACTGATTTCGGGACTGAAGGGGTCAGATTGCGCCTTGCCCAGACGGGAGCTCGAGTCCTCGAGTTCCCCGGGGCTGAAGGTGCAAAGACGGCGGACAGGTTCGCCGAGAAACTGAGAGGAATTTTTGCAGCCACGGATGGTGTGAAGATCGCCAGGCCTGTCAAGTGCGCAGAGTTGCGCATTTCGGGCCTGGATGACTCCGTAACGACCGAGGATGTCCGCGTTGCAATTAGCGAGAAGACGGGCTGCAACGCGGACAACATCAGGGTCGGCACCATCCGCCCCGGTCCTGGAGGGCTTGGCGCAGTGTGGATCAGCTGTCCGGTAGCGTCGGCTAAAGTTTTGGGCGACGCAGGCAGGATCCTCGTCGGTTTTGTGAATGCCAGAGTCACTGTTCTGGCGGCAAGACCGATGAGGTGCTTCAAATGCCTAGCATCCGGACACACACGCGCCAAGTGCGTGAGTTGTTTTGACTGCAGTGGACTATGCTTCCGCTGCGGTCGACCGGGGCACAAGGCGGCAGAGTGCTCTGCCGCCCCTCACTGCCCAGCTTGTGCGGCGGGTAACAAGCCCGCTAATCATCAGATTGGGCAGGGGGGCTGCAAACCTCCTCGCGATTCTCGGCGAACGTTGGGGGCTAGCCAGTCGGCCCAGGCTGCCTCCGATGCCGTTCGCACGTCGACATCGTCGCCCATGGAGGAGGCTGTAGAGACAGTCCAGTAATGGACCAAGTCTCCAGCCTCCTGGTCCAGACGAACCTGAACCACTGTGCTGCGGCGCAGGACCTTTTCCTGCAAACTATGGCACAGTGGTCGATCGGTGTTGCCGTAGCCGCGGAGCCCTATTATGTTCCTCCCCGTCCAAACTGGTTGGGTGACCGGGACGGTTCCGTGGCAGTCGTCGGCTCTACGGCGGCTCATTCCCCGCCCTTGTCGCTAAGAGACAAGGGCACTGGATATGTTGCTGCCGAGTGGGGGGGGATCACTGTATATGGTGTATACTTCTCCCCCAACCGGAGTTTGAACGACTTCGAGGTTTTCCTTAACAACTTGGAAACCTCGATGCGGCGTCTAACGTCTGGGCACGTCTTAGTGCTGGGGGACTTCAACGCAAAGTCCATTGCGTGGGGTTCCCCCAGGACGGACGCCAGGGGCGAGGCCGTAGAGGAGTGGGCGGCCTCGGTGGGCCTCTGTTTACTGAACAGGGGCTCCACCAACACGTGCGTGCGACAGCAGGGAGGGTCGATAGTGGACCTTTCGTTCGCTACCCCTGCCCTCGCCGCACGAGTAAGGAACTGGTGTGTCCTGGAAGAGGTTGAGACGCTCTCGGATCACCTCTACATTCGATTCGAGCTCTCCCGGACCCAGGACCCCAGTAGGGGTCACGCGGCGCGGCGTTCTTCTCGCTTGCCGCGGTGGGCTGTAGCCAAACTGAATAGGGACCTACTAGAGGAGGCAGCCATTATTTACTCTTGGCTGTCTCCGCAGGCTCCGACCGAGGAGGTCGACATGGGGGCTGGTCGTTTCCGCGATGCGATTACGCAGATCTGCGATGCGGCCATGCCCCGCATCCGAGGTTTGCGGCCTCCACGGAAGGAGGTTTACTGGTGGTCCCAGGAGTTGGCGGACCTCCGCGCGGCCTGTACTCGTGCCCGGAGGTCCTACACCCGTAGTCGGCGGCGACACCGCGTAGACGGCGAGGAGGACCAGCTTCATGAGGAGTACCGAGAGGCGCGGAAAACTCTGAAGCTGGCCATTAGCCGCGCCAAAGAAGTGAAGAGGAAGGAGATGCTGGAGGGTCTCGATCGTGACCCCTGGGGTCGCCCTTATCGTGCGGTGCGACAAAAGCTCCGCACGTCGGGCCCCCCCCTTACAGAGATACTCCAGCCCAGCTTCCTGCGGGAAGTGGTCGAGGGTCTTTTCCCGCAGCGGGCGGAGCACACACCCCCGTCGATGGCCTTCATGGTCGAAGACGACGGGGGACGGAACGAGGATAATGTTCCGCCCGTCAGGGAATCGGAGATAGGGGCGGTCGTTCTACGGATTCGCTCTAAGAACACCGCCCCTGGGCCAGACGGGATACCTGCCCGTGTGCTGGCCCGTGCCCTCGAACACATGTCGGACCGCCTCAGGGAGATCTTGGACGCTAGCTTGTCGTCCGGACGCTTCCCTGAGTGCTGGAAAAGCGGGAAGCTGGTCCTATTAAGGAAGCCGGGACGGCCTGCCGATTCGGTGGCGGCCTATAGGCCCATTGTGCTGCTGGACGAGGCGGGTAAACTGTTTGAGAGGATACTCTCTGCCCGCATCGTCCGGCACCTCTGCGAGGTGGGCCCCGATCTGTCGGACGCCCAATTTGGTTTTCGGGCGGGGCGTTCGACGGTCGATGCTGTGCTGCGCCTGAGGGCCGTTACCGAAGAGGCAGTGAGCTGTGGCGGCGTGCTGTTGGCGGTGTCGTTGGACATCGCCAACGCATTTAATAGTCTGCCATTTAGTTGCATCAGGGAAGCACTCCACTACCACGGGGTGCCAGAGTACCTGAGGCGACTTGTGGCAGACTATCTTGAGGAGCGTACCGTCGTGTACGAGGACCGAGATGGTATTCTGAGGCGGCGGCCCATGTCGTGCGGTGTTCCACAGGGGTCCGTCCTCGGACCACTCCTGTGGAATATGGGATACGACTGGGCCCTTCGAGGTCGTCTTCCCCCCGGGCTGGGCGTAATTTGTTACGCCGATGACACATTGGTCACGGCCCGGGGGGCGAACTTTCAGGAGGCGGCGCGCCTTGCCACCGTGGGAGTCTCTTTGGTGGTCGGGCGCATTGAGGCGCTGGGTTTACGGGTGGCCCTAGATAAGACGGAAGCCCTTTTGTTTCATGGGCCCCGTCGTGGTCCACCCCCCGGTGCCTCTATCGTAGTCAATTCGGTCCTCGTACCGATTAAGGCCCAGATGAAGTATCTGGGCCTGATCCTCGACGGCAGGTGGCTCTTCGACGAGCACTTCCGACAGCTTACTCCAAAGCTGGTCGGCGCTGCTTCTGCTCTTGGGCGACTTTTGCCCAATTTGGGTGGAGCCAGCGTCGCGACGAGACGGCTATACACGGGGGTTGTTCGGTCAATGGCACTGTATGGTGCACCGGTGTGGGCGGCGGCTCTGACCGCCCAGAATAGGGCTCGCCTCTGGCGCCCTCAGAGGATATTGGCGGTTAGAGCCATACGCGGTTACCGCACCGTATCGACGGAGGCGGCGTGCGCGTTGGCCGGAACTCCCCCGTGGGATTTGGAGGCGGAGGTGCTCGCCGAAGTTTATCGGCGAACGGCAGACTTTCGGGTGGGTAGGGGCATTCGGCCTCCGCCCGAAGAGATACGCGAGTGGCGAGAGGCCGCTCGTCGAGCCACGATGGCTCGTTGGTCGTCCCGGCTGGAGGCTCCACGTGCTGGCTTTGCCGCCGTGGAGGCTCTCCAGCCGGTCATCGCCGAGTGGGCAGGGCGGCAGCACGGGACCCTTTCCTTCCGACTGACGCAGATTCTTTCCGGGCACGGTTGCTTCGGGAAGTATCTGCACTCGGTCGCCAGGAGGGAATTGAGTCCCGCCTGTCACCACTGCGACTGCAGTGAGGACTCGGCTCAGCACACGCTGGCGGTTTGTTCCGCCTGGGCGGCGCAGCGTGGGGTCCTCACTGCAGTTATTGGAGGAGATCTCTCGCTACCGGCCGTAATACGCTCTATGGTCGGTAGCGACAGTTGTTTTACCGCGGTCGCAACCTTCTGCGAAGACGTAATTTCGCGGAAGGAGGCGGCGGAGAAGGCCCGGGAGGACAATATCCACTCGGACCCAATTCGCCGCCGGCGAGCCGGGCGGCGGAGGCGCGCATACCAGCGCCTCATGCCGCCTTGAGTGTGGCCGCGGGTGGACGGGACGGGTTTTCCCCTCCATCCGCTACAATGGCCAGCCGCGAGGAGGCGACGTCCGCGTGTGCCGTACGTCGCCTAAAATAGAGAGTTTACCCATAGATGGTGCCTGCATTAGCGGGCAGGCGCTGGGAGGGATCTGGATGTCGTAATAACAGCTGTTCCCGGTCCCTCCTATGTCAGGCGCAGAGTGGCACACCGTGTGGTTTTAGTCGGTCCGATTCCGACACACCGCCCCGCCGTAAACCCCGGTGGGGTGACGGCCCGAGGGGGTTTCCACACGTTAAAAAAAAAAAAAAAAAAAAAAAAGGAACTACAGATCCGATTTGAAAAATTCTTCCAGTTTTAGTTAGTCCAGTTACCGAGGAAGGCTACATATCATCACACTTCGACCAAAAGGAGCGGAGTATCAGAGAAGAATGTCGCAAAAAATGGGATAAAATTATTCCTTTTGAGTGTTTCCATTGCGTGCGCTACGTAAACGATTACTTTGGCAAAAATAATGTGTTAACAACATTTTAGTAATGACACACAACGTCATATAATCCCAAACTAAGCAGAGCTTGTACTATGAGTACTAGAAAACTGTTACAAATACATATATACTTTTTTTTGTAAATACATACACATTAAACATAGAAAACACTCAAACTGCGAAACAAATATTTGCAGACAAACATTTGGTCTGACCCGGGAATCGAACTCGAGATCTCAAGCACAGAAATCACATACCACTGCGTCACTGAGGCAGCCAAAATGAATGAAAGAATTGTTCCCCTTAAAAATTCAAGACAAAGTTCGCGACATCATATGTCTTATGTATAAATACTCGTATATCATATAAATATAAATAATGAACTAAATATACACTAATACGCATATAAATGTAGGTGCTATCTTAATTATACCATATTGACAAATTAAGCGAAAC
Source organism: Hypercompe scribonia (assembly GCA_949316085.1). NCBI lineage: Eukaryota > Metazoa > Arthropoda > Insecta > Lepidoptera > Erebidae > Hypercompe > Hypercompe scribonia. The sequence goes on from OX438989.1 coordinate 17,226,482, forward strand.
GAAACGAAGCACTTTATACTCTGACTGTTGACCATCCATCCACCTGTACTCGTATTTACCTAAAAGTAGTAGCCATCCCAGACTCGAGTCATAGCCTTTATCGTTTCTCTTCACAGACGTCGCCGTGTTTAAATATTTTAAATCTGTTCGTAGACTTAAATGTTTACATTAGGAACTAAAAATTCCTTTTATCATCAATTCATTGTTTTGATTCAGTCATGAAAGTAAATATGAATAGTGAAAAAAATATAAATGTTACTTCTTAAACATTGCCTTAAAATCTTTCTTTAAAGGGTTCTCATCAACATTAGAATCTTGGTTTAAACAAACGTGCTTTTCTTTTTCTATGTTCCCACTCACCTGATGGAAAGTAACAATGAACACGAAGAAGCTACTGGTGTTTTTTCATGACAAACATGGCCCCCTTCACCTGTTCCTGTCAAACGTTTGAAGATTATAATTGTCTTAAAAAACTTCAGGCACTGGTTACTAAAATCAAAAAGACTGACTATACGGTTTTCCTACAAAACTTCTGTCTGTGTGTAGTAAAGATGTTTTAAATATTACAAGGCCACTTAAAAATCTTATTTATTTTATTCTATATCGCCCTACCGCTTATAAATATTCACAGGTAATATGACTTGTTTCATTTCGATACATTGGAATTTCATAGACATATATATATACAGACATAGATATCCATATCGACGAGTAGACGTAGCTAGTATCTAAACAGGCATACATTCTCACCGCCCGCGTCTACGTAAGTGCTGATTTTATTTTTAAATTTGATTCGACTTGATATCGATGTTTTATCGACAATCAATTTATATTTGTAGGTTACAGACTTGTTCTAACTAAAGAAATTGGTACAAGGAAAATAAACAAAGTATTTTTATTGTTGTTGTTATGATACTGCAAATTCTTCATTTTATACACCTACTAAAATGAAAGTCGAGAGTGAAAAAAGGTCGGCTCGACCTTTTTTGATATGCCGTTGTTGATCAGACTTCGAAACCATAGACAAGTTTGGTTGTCTTTTACAGTTCAGTTTCCGTTAAATAAAAGTAGTAAGTCCTATTTAACCGTTTTTAAATTACAGTTAATTCATAGTTTCACTTTATTTTGTTAAATGATAATTGAAGATATTTATTATTATTACATTTCTATTACTACTCGTATAACCATTCAACTTCATCATCATCATCTCAGCCAAAAGATGTCAACTGCTGGACATAGGCCACCCCCAAGGTTCTCCACAACAGCCAGTCCCGTGCCGCCCGCATCCAGCAGCTTCCCGCGACCTTCACCAAGTCGTCGGACCGCCTTGTGGGGTGCCTACCAACGCTGCGTTTCGCAGTACGCGGTCACCTCTCCAGAACTTTACGGCCCCATCGGCCATTGTTTCTACGTATAATATGTCCCGCCCACTGCCACTTAAGCTTAGCAATTTTACTGGCAATATCGGTGACCTTGGTTCGTCTGCGAATCACCTCATTCCTAATTCGATCACGCAAAGAGACTCTGAGCATTGCCTTCTCCAATGCTCTTTGGGTGACTTTGAGCCTGCTTATCAAGCCCATAGTGAACGACCACGTCTCTGTGCCGTAAGTCATCACTAGCAACTTCAATGTAAAAAAAAGATAAAAAAAAAATGATGCTACGAAATACAACAATAAATGAAATGTCCATCACTTTTAAACGCAACTAACGTAAATGCGGGAGTGAGCAGCATCAGTCCCAAGCAAACTTGTCATTTAAATAATCTAAAACTGTACAGTAAGTTTTTTCATACAGTTTTTGTTGTATTAAGGACTTAAATTTGTAAATACTTAAGTCTTGAAGTTCGCTCCGCACGCTCTGACATCGCGAATACTTGTTTATTTTGAAATCTAGTCGTTGGCAACACGAGTTTATCTTTATTTCTGGTGTCGATATCATGAATATCGCTAAACTTTTAGAATAAATGAATATTTTTCATTGCATACACAAAATTTTCATAAATTGAGATGCGATCGGCGCGATACTAATTTCTTTAAACTTACCCCGCAGTGACTGACTACAACGGAGATCATAAATTGCGCGAATAGCCCTCTTCTGCACACAAAGATACTTTGAATGTCAGCCGCACTCCCCCACAACATAACACCATATGATATTACATACGAGTTCACTAGTCTAGCTGTTACTACAGTTTGATGTCATTGCTACACCAGAGAGAAAGGATATTAAGCTTATTTTTGGTGGTTGGTGTTGGTAGGGATCCTCGCTTGGCCGGAACTCCCCCGTGGGATTTGGAGGCGGAAGTGCTCGCTCCATGGCCGGTAGCGACAGTTGTTTTACCGCGGTCGCAACCTTCTGCGAAGACGTAATTTCGCGGAAGGAGGCGGCGGAGAAGGCCCGGGAGGACGATATCCACTCGGACCCAATTCGCCGCCGGCGAGCCGGGCGGCGGAGGCGCGCATACCAGCACCTCATGCCGTCTTGAGTGTTGCCGCGGGTGGACGGGACGGGTTTTCCCCTCCATCCGCTATAGTGGCCAGGCGCGAGGAGGTGATGTGCACGTGTGCCGTACGTCGCCTAAATAGAGAGTTTATCCGCAGATGGTGCCCGCTTTAGCGGGCAGGCGCTAGGAGGGATCTGGATGTCGTAACAGCAGCGGTTCCCGGATCCCTCCTATCTCAGGCGCAGAGTGGCACACCGTGTGGTTTTAGTCGGTCCGATTCCGACACACCACCCCACCGTAAACCCCGGTTTGGTGACGGCCCGAGGGGGTTTCCACATGTTAAAAAAAAAATAAAAAAATGATAGGGATCCTCGATCCAATCCAACCAAGGTTCAGCTAAACGAATTTATTCTCAAGTGTCTAGTTTTTGTGGAACTATTCATTAGCAACAAAATTATTCTATGTTTAACAGTATTTTAGCAATAGGAACTCCTTAGGCGCTATGAACTTCACTGGACGCTGCCAAGAGTGATTATCTGAACACTGTCAATGGTTATTGAAGTGAAAACTTCTTTAGGCGCGTTGAGCGTTTTGGTAGAGGGTAAAATCCTCGGTTTGCGTCACCGACATGCTAATGATAATAGTATATCTATAGCTATGGAGAATATGATATTATATATTATATATGAAATTTATTATTATTATATATTATATATGATATTATATATTATATATAGCTATATATGAAACATAAAAAATTTCATATAATTTTTGCATATAGTTTTAATTACTCTCAACTTAATAGTTCCGTTTTCACTTCTATCGGCAGTCTCACGACTGCTACTGTTTTTTTTCTTATTACGGACGTAATAAATAAAATATTCAATAAAACTTGACTATTTTGAATTTCTAAACTAAGTTTTTTATTCATAAAATGGTGAGATACAATAAAATTATTTACCTGTGTGACAGATTTTTTTCGAAATGCTATACGAACAGAAAAACAATCTTTACCTTATAAGCAACAGTTAGAGTTAGCTAAATAATCGGTAACTGTACGAGTATGTAACGGTACGCTAAAGTTTGCGTTAAAGAATTTTGGTAAAACGTATAAGTTATTTGTATATAATTTCTTGGATTTTTTTAAGCCAAAGAAAAAATATTTAAAACTAGTATATTATACACATCAATATAACATATTTTTTTTGGCCTGTAAATGACCTGTGAACCAATATGGTAAGGGGTATGGGTATACCGCCTTTGTTAGTTCATTTAAAGAGTATTTAAATGCATTAATTAACTAAATAATTTACATTAATCTAACTAAGCATTTTAATTCCCTCTAAACCCGTTAGTGAACTTTAAGTTTTCATTGCAATAATTACCTCTTTTCCCTTCTTGTTTACATAAATATCTTGGTTACGGTTATTGTCGGCTTATCGGACATTAAAGGAGGCACGACAGGCAACACTGTTAACAGGTGCGTGCACATACTTCCGCCAAATAATTAATCGAATGTGCCACTTCCGCGTCTCGTCGAGCACGTACAACTGCCAAAAATAACATTTGCGGATACAGCAACAGTAATAATGCCAACATTAATTTATGTTTCATGAATATAACTCATTCAGTTTGAAGTTTATTTTGTACATTGAACATACGGCAAGTACCAGGTACCTACAACATATTTTCAAGGTAAACTAAAAACTCCCTCCGTCATTTCAGCTGCTTGAAATACAAAAAACAAATTATTAGGAGCGAATTTACCAATAGGCTGAGTAAGTTGGAGCTTAGCGCGACGAATTTTAGGGGGCAGCAAATTTAGAACCAAATATTGTTTTTTACTTTACTGAAATATAAAAAATAAGATTATCCTATATATGGAGAAAAGAATTCTAAACAAATTAACAAAAATAACAAAGTTTTAGTTCCTATGCTGAATAATCTCAATTTTAAGATTTGAAAAATTACTAAACGCTTGGTGAAATATATCTTTGTGAATGTGGATTTTTAAGATATTTTAATAGCAGTTTTATGTTACAATTTTAATTAGCTATTTTGACAAACATTTTTAACAAACTTTTCCACACAGAAAAAAACGGGCTGCTTAATTGGCTAGCACTGGGCCTGGTCGAGTGTTAAGACCAACACACGAGCGAGTATCGTGTATGGTCCAGGGGTGGTAGTCTTGGAACGCACCCGTAGGACAGCCGCACTTGCCTCCACTTCCTTGACGGGTGGTACATCATCTCAAGTCCGGCCAAGGAAGTCATCCAAGGGGATGTATGTCCCATTGGTTTGTGGAAAAGACTTTCAACCGCTTTCTGCAGGAAGCTAGGCTGAAGAGCCTCCCAAAGGGGGCCTCACACTCGCAAATTTTTCATGTACATGCGATTTGGGTGATAAGATCCATCGAGACCCACCCACTCTGTACGGTTTTACTTGGTTCAATTACGACACCACCTCCCCGCAAACCTTGTACAAATTTGGGGAGCTTGTCATGCATTGTTACGCATTGTTCTTAGTTTACTATAATATATATAAACTTTGTAAAAGTACCTATGTAGGCGGTGGTGCACAGAGCCTGTAGTTGAACTAACCTATAAATATTTTACGTATCTAACGTAATACAATACTAAGTAGTTTATTATTTACTGCTCGCTTTAAGCAAATAATAAATTTATCTAAAAAATTTATAGCTTGGTTAGTCTTAAGCTAAATTGGCTCTGCTAACTCATTCATCATATTTTTCCTTCCAAGGTCATTATACCTATATGTATACCTCTACCACACTTTTTTCTAACAAAAATTAGCACTATAATGTTATTAAAAATATCAGGATGTAGTTTAAAATAAATACTTAGTAAGCCATTTATATAGTTTCACAAAATAATTTATAAGGTTTTTTTTTTTAAACCTGAAGCTAATATTTATTTTATTATATTTAATATTGCCTTATATTCGTGTCAAAAGTCAATAACATGAAATAATCCGCACGCAGGACATTGTGCAACACGAATTGGGTCGTTGGGCTGATATTCCGTATTAAAAAGTATAATATGTTAGAGTAGGTGAGGTCCGATGTCACTCTCCAGCGGTGTATCTATTTCAAAACATTTTTCACATACGTATGTAACTGCGTTACGACATCATCGTGTAAAATGAGTGCATACGTCTTTTGTGAGAACTGTTCAGAGTTACAAATTATGAGCATGCATAATCTCTTGTTTTTGAGATTTATTTATCGTTGGAACTGTTTTGCTAATAACAAGTTAAAGTATGTACTTTGTAACAATACAAATTAAACGTAAGAATATATTTGGCTTCTTTTTAAGAAAAAAATGGTTTACGTATTCTACAATTTAATCAACTGCAACTTTAAGTCATAAAAAATATGTTCGCTGTGTCTACATCAAACACCTTTTTTGTCACTTTAAGGGCAGTCGAACTTTTATCAAGTAATTTATTTTTCTAAAAAAAATACTTCGGCTGACGATTAGAAAGGCGTCAATCAAAAGTCGTAATCAAAAACCAAAAGGTCTAGGAATATATGTTTACGAATACTGTTTTGTTATGCATTTCAACGATAAATATACTAATACAATTTTATCATATACATACTGAAAGTCGAACGCACGTGAAAACCCATACTTTACATCTAAGCTTGTAGGTAGTGGCCCGGATTGAAACTCTATCTTGACTTATGACAAATATGGCACTAAACATTCTTACACACATGTTGAAATATTGCTAATTTCAAGTTAATTGTCTTTTGAAAAATAAACACCATTTAAAAATGAAAGTACCAGACCTTACCTATAAGAACAGATCGAGTATTTGAATGTTACATTATCACAACTAGAAACACCTATTGATCAGCTAAGCTCAGTCACTCAAGGTGCTCTTTTGCCTCATTACAAGGTTTTTTCTTCAGTAACAATGATTAAATATTGAAAAAAGTAATATTTTTTAAATAAATATGAAAGCTTCCTAAGCTAAATAAAGTCACCTAGAGCTAATCCATAAACCAACCGCATCAAGAAAGACCCAAAAAAGATATTCTTTTATGAATGGACATTGCAAGTAAATAAGTTTATTTAATTTGAGAAATAATAAATTATTTATAGAACATATCTTCCTATGTTTTTATCGACCTTTTTGTAACCGGGCATCGTTGCTCTCCAACAATTGATAAACATTTTTGAAATAATTCATGAGCTCATGACTACGATTGCAACATAAAGCCATGTTTACGCCATAAGCACAAGCCCCTTGCTACATGTCACTTCTATGTATATTTAGAATTTGCATCGTTGATATTCATAACTTGAGAAGTCAAATGTCCTATCGAGACGATTTCAAGCGAGAAATAAGACCACCACTCGGTCTGACCAGTCGGATTTTCTCGAAGTACACACAGCAGTAAAATAGCTTATTTCTAAAAATTATAGATAAATGTGAACATGATTTAAAAGTAGAAAACCTTAATATTAATACACAGAGATATTCTTCCTACCTTCTTCCTACTCGCCTATGTTGATAGAGTGCTGAGCACATTGTTTTACATACCCTACACCATATTGTCATTGTTCCCTCTTGAAATGCTTAGGTTTTTTTTCAAATACTTACATATATATATAGTTTCAGCTAGGGGCAATTAATGGCCTGAAGAGTAGGTCGGGGGTGAGAGGGACCGTCCCTATTGCACTGGGGTAACCTAACACCTCACACCAATCCGTGGCTTTATGTAGGCAAGTTGGGGCGTCACAACAGACTGCTTCATTTCTATGTCTTAAGGGAATCATGTCTTGCTTACGGCTATTGTTCCTTTAGAATGCTTCGGGTTCGAAAGGCTTCCTCTTTATTTTAAACATGACTCGTATACCATAGAAAGATATTTTATTGATTAATACATTATCTTCACATAATGAAGTTGACAAAACGAAGAATATATATATATATATATATATTCTTCGCATATATACATATATACATCAGACAACGAGTGTCTAATTTATTTAAGCAAACAAATAAACAGTTTTATAATATAAGTATTACTAGATTGACCAAGTAACCTTTAAACACCACAATACTGCAACTAGTTATGGTGGGATTTCCGACGAAACATTAGGCACCGACGAGGAAAACTATGAAAACAAATAAAAGTTACATAGCACGCCTTATTGATCACTAATGACAGTTTGAGGATACTTGGTAAGTTACAAAGCGCCGAACTAATATTACACTATCAAAAGCGAAAATCAAAACCCACCAATGTCGAAAGCCATATTTTGACTATACATGTTGATTAGATTTCGACGCCTTCGTCAGGCCTGTGGGTCTAGTGTGAGATCATAAGTTCGATGTCCACCTAGGAAAATATTTATCTGAGGACTAGGACCATTTGATATGACATTGTCAACAACCTTTGATAGTCCACTGCAGGTATACTCGTAGAATATATAAAACTTTCCTTAAGACGGAAAGTCTTGGCCTACTGTACCTCGCCGGTCAGATGGGCTGACATATGGTTTGTGTCCACTTTTTATTCCTGTCCAGTGCTGTTATCCCACGGAATTTGCTCCCTTAGTCAGCTCTTACGATACCCATGGGATAGGATGGAATAAATAGGCTTGGTATTCTTAATCCTTCACCACATGGATAAAGTAGCCCACTTGAAGTGGGTGCCAATACCAAGTGCCAAAAAATTTACGGAACTGAACGCTGATTGATTCTATGAGTTTTATTAATATATGGTGTTGTTTGCAGCAAGTGACGTACTACGTGATCCGCATGGCGCTGTTGGTGTCCTGGTTCTGGGCAGCCATCCTGACTTGTGCGCCCATCCTAGGGATGGGTCTGTATTACCAAGAGACAGACGGCATCGGGAAGTGTGTGCGCTACAGGAACGCGGAAACGCCCACAGATCTGTCGTATGCCATCGTATATGTCACTTTCGGTGAGTTGTAATATTAGGAAAATTGCCAGTTGTTATTTAGGAAAATACCAACAGATAGATTACATTATCGATACATCCTAATAGTGTCGATGAGAAAGAAGGCAGTTGTGCAGGCTTTGTATTATTGTTAAAATTGCATCAGGCCGATTTTTTTTTAAAACATAGTCTATTATTTTGAACTAGTGTTTGATACCAAGCGTGGTATCGTTGGACTGGGTGTTTGACACTAGTAGGAATTTAAATAAAACCACTGTGCACTGTGGGTTCGTAGGACTCCACGGTTTAATTGGCTGTCGCCTTGTACTAAACTATAGTCTTGTTCTCGTCATACAAAATGCTTCTAGGCCTTATAAACTAACGCGTGTAACACAACGATAGCGCAATCTAAGTTTGTAACAGCTCCCTCTAGGGAACGTAACAGTAACTAATATTTTGGTTTCGACTTTGATCGCACTATGGTGTTATTGGTCTCGAACAGCTAGTGAACAAGATAATTCAGTAAATAGGGGCTAAGATAATTTTATCTTTCTCTAATAATCTATTCATGTTAACTAAATGATCACCGGTCTATTTTATTTTATCTAGTTCATTTAACTTTATTTGTACTGACTGTCTCATTGGTCTGGCGGTTAGTGTATACGACTGCCAATCAAGAGGTCTCGGGTTCGATTTTGCGGGTTGGGCCAAAAGTCCTGTTGGGTATTCCACACAAGAAATTCTTAAAAACAGGGCAGCGTATGTAAGTTTGGCGATACTTACACCGGCCGGCCTAACTTACTTAGACCGGCCGCCGGGGTGGTTTTTAGTGGAAACACCACATACTCCTGGCTCCTGCGTCCCCGAGGAGTCGGAGATAAGAAGGGATTTTCCGCCCCGACAACAAAAAAAAAACGAAAAAAAAAGGGTGTCATTATTGATAATAACCTGACTTTGAAAAATTATATTAGATACATATAGGGTAGAATACGCAAACTTATCTATATGTTTAAAGAACTACGACACTTTGCCGACACCCACATATTAAAAATGATCTATATAGGTTTAAGTCAATCCATCCTTAATTATCACATTACCGCATGAGGTGGTGCCGCTAAATCTCACATCTTGCAGATTGAGCGTGCCCAAGAGAGCCGTGCTAAAATTTTACTATTTCAGGCCTCGATTATACACCACTAAAGCACTCTATGAACTTTGCCAAGTCCTCACTGTAAGGCAACTGTTTGTGAAAGAAATCACTCGTCGTAATCATCTTGTAGTCGTATCGTTACTAGTTAAAACCTCATTTGGTGGTAGATTCTTTTTTTTTTTGGCCGTATTTGTATAATAGCCTTAACAAAATATTATCCCTGTATGATTTAAACACGCACCTATGTAAAACATCAGCGATCCACAAACCGAAATTATCAAATTTTTAATGTTGTTACTTTACCTTATTACTAATGTATTTCGATTTTTGGTGAGAAATAAACCATTAAATATTATATTTTATTATTATTCTTTACGTAATCGTGTTTAAAGGTAAACCGCAATAAGTGTAGTTAGTTTAGAAGGTTCATTTAGCAACTCATTTTAACCAAATAATGATTCATATAAGTAGGACAGGATCTGACACATTATGATACCGACCTACATTTAATTATATTAAAATGGCATTTTACCGGGTAATCCTGCATCACTATAAATCAAAGACGTAAAAAAGCGATGGATTGCGTTATTTAATCTCAAACCTCAGCATTCGATCTCAGAGCCTTCTAGGGCTGGCGGGACCCTGTCGTGTTTACGGAATTTTGAGAATGTGTCAAATAATATTCAAAATTATTTAAAAAGTATGTTATACTCCGAAGGTTAACTACATGCGATCTTAATAATAATAGTTCAAATAGAATTAGCATGACTTGAGAAATAACAAATTGAAAAACTGAGTTTAGATTTTGTGTATGACTGATAGCAATCAATGCAAAGCATTCAATGCTCTAAGCGTTAAGAAAACCACCGACCAATTAACTTAATTTCAATTTATTCAAATAAAGTACATGTACAATCTTGTTATAACTCCTGCCGGTGGCACCCAAACACTAAGTTAAGCTTGTATCTTGGGTGACACAAGATCTGCAATTCACAACACTAAAATTAGATGAGTACAGAAACTAAATCGATTATTAGCGTAGTTGCATCACACTCGGTCTTAATTTTCAAGAAGTGCATCGAATGTGTATTGCCGGACCCAAAAAAAACATAGTAGAATCATTCCTTTATTTACGATAGATAGCACGGTTGATCCTACAAAATTATAGACCTATTTGTGTTTACTAATTTTTGTAACATTTTTGAGAAAGTCATACTAGATCAACTAATTAGATATGAGTTAAAAATTTTACTCATATCAATACAAATATTTTATCACCATTATGTTCCCAAAGATATATGGTTACGGTGCAAAGTGTTGTGGATAATTTTATTCCCTGCAGCCTGTCAGATGCCAACCTTTTATGGGAATGTATTTTTTTGAGACGCGGCAAAGAAAGAGACGAGATAGCTGTGGAAAAGCTGTGCCTCGACACGTTGCTTTTCACCGAGAGTGGTTACCGAAGCAGAAATCCAGAGAGGAATCGTCTATTTTTGGAGGGCAAGAAGGAGGGGCAAAGCACTTATGACTGTCGATTTGTAGGTGTCTACTCTACCCATTATAATTGCCCTATAGCCGTCATATGCATACATACGTTTTTAAATATAATCTAGTACCAACACGTACTCATCAAATGTGTATATTTACGAGTATATGTAGTACATATTATGACACTCATACTTGTACAAACGGTCAATGTATCCAATGGTAGTTTTATTAAAGCGACGCAGTGCACTCGACAACTTGCCAACAGGGTTATTGACATGACCATGCGTAAATAAAGAACCAATAAAACTAGGCGGGGCAAAGTGTTTGCCATTTCGGGCCGCATTCTCGTGATTCTGTACATTGGAGATCGAACTACGAATAACCAAAATATTTAGCACATTTGTTACTTTATCACTGCAATATGATTTACTAATTTTAGTCATAAATCCAGAAAACATAACACTTTCCTGTACTATGAGGAAACCATTTATTATTTGACAAAATAAAAACTTAATCATATTATAGTGCTCATGTGTTTTGCAAATCACGGCCGCTGTATCAAATTAGAATCACTAACTGCTTCACCACAAATAAATAAATCGATATTATGAAATGTCCCATCCAATTGTCCAATTGTCCGATACGTAGATTACTGTTTTCTTTTTCATTTTCTCAATTAGTTAGTTATCTCGTTAAAGTCTAAGCGATGGTGGTAATTAATACCAGATTATGAGAAAAGGAAATCCTCAATGATATCCTCGGGTTTACGATTATATTTATATCCAGAGCTACTAACATTTGAACAAGCCTTTTTTAACATTTAAATCATTTAAATAGAAAGTAACAAGGCTGACTTTAAAATTTCTCTAAATATTTTAGTAATTCTTTAAATATAATTTCATTAAACTGAAAACGTTCTAGTTCTCTCAACTACGACAACTACAATTGATACATATATTAGTTCTACACAGCTTATTTAGTGAGATATGTTTATTTTCAGGCACGTTACTCTGCGTAATCCTCGTGTATTGCAACTTGGCAGTAATCAGAGCATTATACGCAATCACTGCCCCTCGCGGCAGTCAGACTATTGTGCGCCGTGTCTCCAAGAGCAGCTGTCGACAGCGCCAGCGCACGCTCAATGGAGATCCCCCAGGCCCTCACCATAATGCTGCTACTGCTGAAGAGGTGGCCTTCAGCAGGCTGATGGCTACGCTCTCGGTGCTATTCATGATATGCTGGCTCCCTCAAATGGTAAGCATCGAAATTCACTCTAAAATTTAACAAATCGCAACTTCAAAGAAAAAGTTTGGATTATTTTATTTTCTTCTGTTTGATATTTGCCAGTACCTTTCACAAACAAAAAAATGGATAACAGATAAGATGGAGTATAATACGAGTATAATAACTACATAGATATTTTCATTTGATGAAATGGTAACCAGCTGAAAAGTGTCAGTTATTGCCGCCAATGTCAAGTATTTAGTATTTAAAAAATCTTCTAGGCATCAAGTCGCCGTCGTGACGAAATTAATGATAAAAAATGAGATAAAATGCATTGGGGACCGTCTATCGAAAAATAAAAACGATCTACATAGAAGTTCTTTGCCACCCAAACAGTAAAATGACAACCTGAATGACACTTAGAATAGCAACGAAATTTGAAGTTGCATTAACCTATTTCGTTATATTCGTCTATCAGCACATTGAAATAAATGTAAATTATAAATACAGTCGAACTAGAAGCCTTTTGAAGAACTTGTATCGGCAAATGTTAAATATAAAATAAAATTAAGAATGAATAAGCACCCAAACTAGCGTATCTCGAGATAGGAGAACGATAAATGACTTGCATGGTTTTTCAATCAACCTGGTGACTGTTAAAATAAGTATAGCTAAATATACATGTATCACTACTTGTAATGGACTCTGTTCTACACTTAATTTAAAGACAGTGCAACGAGTGGGGCTTGGAACCGCAACCGACAAGGGTATCTAAAGTATATCCGATGCCTGCTAAGTGTAAGGTGCTACACTTATTATACTTCGAGGTTTTGTTTTCGTTAGGTATCTGTCGCAAACACTCGCTTAGCGCTTTTTATGCCACGTTTCTTATTTTAAATCGGGTTGTGTGATTTTTAACTGTAATTTCGGTATCATTAAAATATTTTTTTTACGTTTTTCAATGATTAAAAAATCATTGTGGGGAAAGGGATTATCGAAATGATTTCTTTCATTGCGAATTTAATAAAATGCCTAGTACCTTAGTTATTATTAACTCTAGAGTAAAATTTTAGACCATTTTGCAATAACAGATGTCAGTCTACGTATAATTTATGCTACTCTATCTTCCGGTCAGCCGAAGGGTCCCACGCAACGACTAGCCTCAGATCTACACTTAAATGAACTCCAAGCACACTATAAATATGTCAGTTAGCTTTTACTTTAAGAGCAGCTGTTACAAAGGCATCGCTATGGTATTCTGTTATTAAGTAATTACTTACTTCGCTGCAAAAAGTTTGCTCGCCTCTGGTCAGAATAATAAGTTGAAAAACCTGTGGGCAATATTTTTCAAATTCCATTCCAAATGTGTACTTACAATGAGGTAACACGTAGAATTCATAATATATCTAGTTATGGACGTTAGAATGGAATTCATGAGACAGGTATAATTAAGAGCAGTTGTCGTTCTGTCGCCTGCGGCGGTTAGCACTCCGGCCACGTATAGCACTCGATCGGAATCACTGCCGATATCATCGGCAGAACATTTGTATTCAACAGGAGTTCTCATGGTAATGATACACTAAGAATACAAAGCCTAATTCCTCGTGCTCGCTGACCTTGGGCCACCATACCACGTGCCCGAAGATAAACCACCACAATGATTCATAATCTGCGCTTCAAAGGAGCATTAAATTTTATTTGCAACTTTGTATTTTCATATTTGGCAGTTCGGTTTCATAACAGTCACAGGAAATATTGAAGTGTTACGTATGTGTGTAGTTAAAATAAACTCAATAATTTAAAACAATGATACATTGTTATGCCTTTACTGTGAATAATTGAGAGAACTACATACATTAAAAAAAACACAGCTCTTTAAAGATCCTGACACACTACATTGTCAGCTCTACATAACACGGTATCTGTCATAATAATACAGTGAGCTGCGCGCTGAATTCAGCATTGTAACCAAAACTGTACAGTTTACATTGTTCAGTGACCAATTGACAGTTAATAAAAATCTTTAACAGTTTCGTTGGCAACGCATAATTACAATATGATTGTACATCTTATTATAAAACGAAGCGTAAGAAAGCCACACGAATCTCTACCTCTTATTGAGCTCTTACCTCAATCAGTTTGCCTATATATGCCTTTATTTCTGCAATGTTTAATTGCTTACATATCAAGAAGTATCAAGACTCAGGACAAAAATATGTGTAGCTATTAAACATCCGAGTGCTACCGTGCTAATGTTGGAGCAATTAAATTAAGGTGAGTCACAATTACCATTTCATTTAGGATTCAATAAATAATACCAAGTTCAGTTCCACCTATAACATCAATTTTATATCTACCAATAGTCAGAAAGCACTCGGTGGGTGGTAGTGCACTTGTGACCGTTGAGTTGTCGTAATCCGTCTGTTTGTTTGCTCCCTATTTCTTTAACAAATCTGCGAATCAAATTGATAGGCTCATTCAAATTGTATATCAGTCATATCTCAATTTAAATTTCAAACGTGTAAAAATACAGCTGCGAAGTTCATTCAGAAAGCGATACATTCAGATAACTTGAAGATAGCCATGATTGAAATCCACTATAAGTTGCCAAAATCCAAGAACAGACCAGTCAAACATCAGTATTTAGTTTTCAAACCTAAGTAGAAACTAATGCCATCGTAGTTGTCACAGAAAAATGTTAGTTTAAATGCTCTGGTTCTGCTGGAATCGTTAAAAACAAATATAATTTGTCAGTATTCTTTGTGCGAATACCAAAACCGAAGTCAATCTAATCATTATTTTTTAGAATTGTTAATACTTGAGGAACATGCAGTGATGATGTGTTTTTACAAAGTTGTTTGGTGTCGATCCGTACGTTGACAGTGAGACATCTGTATGCGCGCCGGTACTCACGGTTGGCAAAAATATTTCATTGTTACATTAAAGGTGACTATCTAACTACAATTTTATTCATATGAGCTCACAATAGTCTAACGAAACGATGTCCGCGTTTTATACTACCTATATAGTAACCGGGTAATGACGAATAAATATTAATCGGATGGAATGTTATAATAAAGTTCGGAGTTAGAGGCGAACTAGTCAAGATACAAAACATCAGTAAACATCTTTAATGTTGCGGCAATACTAGAGGAAAAGGACTGGGCAGGCAGAACAGTGGTAACTCGTCAGAAAGCGCACATTTTCCAACGCCATGACAGGCCAAAGACTGTTACGAAGGTGGAAGAAAAGAATTTAATAAGCTGATCTGACTCATCTGGGGTTCGATGGAAGCTCTGGTGATGGCAAATGTGGGTTAGATTATTTACAGGGTGTGCTCGGGAACAAATTCGCCACCAAAAACGGCACCTCTCTGAAGCACAAAGTTGCTCCAAAAATTATCGTTTGATACTCTTTCAGGCAAAAGCAACGAAAGAATTACTTAACGCCGATTATCTGTAAAGCCGTGGACTCATATCTCGGGCGCGACGGGACATTTGACGCAGAATAGTATGGAATAACGTGTAGGTTACATTTATCACGGGAAAATGGCTCAATAACTGTGGCGACTTCCATATAAAAATATACAGACTACAGCGCCATCTAGCGAAGGCATATCGAACTACAGAGTAATGAACTACGGAGCAACTACTAACTCTAAATCTCGATATAGAAATTCTCTCTGGAAATCCCAACATCAACAGTTGGACCACGGCCCGCCAGGCATGATCACCTTGCGTGGTCGAAGGATCCTCCCTTTATTTAGGGGGGATATGACGCCCGTTCCTCCACAATTATATAAAGGAAGCCACAAGCTTTCAAATAGCTATAATATTTTTTCTTTTTATACGTATAAGTACCATTAATTTGTTTACCTACTTCCGCTTTACACCGTGTGACATGGGAAGCAATGTTGCACATCGATGATAGTGGGCGAAAAGGTAATTAACCACTTTGGTGTTTATTGGACTCACGCAGCGTTTTGTAAACATATAAATGGACCACCCGCACATCGTTTGATTTTCAACCGTTCATCTTGTTTATCTAACTATGAAGTTACTAATATTTCTTTTGCAATGGAGAAATTAGTGTAACTCTAAAGTAAAGCATATTGCATTTTGGTTACAGTGACTAATAAAGTTATTAAATATTGCATTTTCATGACTCAATTACAGTGGACCCTCGGTAATCCGGCCCCTGTCTAATCCGGACCCCCCCGTAATCCGACATCAATCAAACAATTTTCGCTAATATAGATCGTTCATGATTAAACAAGTTACAACTTGTGCTCGACGCGTAGATATTATTTCAATTCCGATTGCTTAGTTTGAATTTGACTACGTGTGATAGCGGTGCAGCTCAGCGTTTATTCATTGTGCATTACGTATACATACCTAGTAATGTCGTCACAAGCCCAGAAGACTAAATGATTTGATTTGATTTTGTCAAAACCTTATTACAGTTGTCTAATCTACGAGTTTTTGGTGCATTTTAGAAATGCTTGGGAGAAGAGGAACATAAATTTTATACTTAGGAAAGGCACAGACAGCTAAAAATTTTAAAAATGCCTTTGTTTAAACGAAGATTTAAACGTTAATAACTATACGTTGTAAATTTGTTGAGTATATACTTGTCCACTCGTCCGGCAGGTGACTTCAGCCCTGTACCTGGGGTTGGGAAAAAGCGCGTGGCCACGGCTGGAGCACCTCGCGCGGCTGTCGGACGTACTGATGCTGCTCAACTACGTGCTGAACCCCATCCTGTACGTGCTGCAGCGGCGCCGCCTCTCGCTCACCAATCTTTGCCACAACATCGCGCATTGTTTCAAGCGGGTAACTTACACATTACTCTTAAAGGAAGGGCATACAGAATGTCAACGTCTACTTGCGATATTTCACAGACGCCAATATGCTTTCTCTGTTTGCGACCACAAGTCGGTGCTGTAAAATGGTGGCCGGCGGTACTCCCGCTCGTAGCTGTATCAGTTAGAGTGAGATGATGATTCTATCGATTCGATAGTGGCAAGAAGGTGGTGGTACCAGTGTGCGTACCGAATGTAACAGTTTTTTTCTGCATTTGATGTTTTTCGGCTAAAACGATGATTGTAATATAATAATAAACAGTACACATATTTTTTAATTACAGAACCACAAAACATCGACGGAATCGATGAAGACATCGTGTTGTCCCGAGACCCTGATATTGAGCGACAGCTCGGGCGCGGAGCTGCGCCCCCTGCGCCCGCTCGTCACCGCCGAACCCTGCCCCGGCCCCGCCCCCGCCCCCGGCCTCGCCTCGCACCCCTCCGCGCAGACCCTGAGGATCGACGACTGACACGCGAAGCATCACGAGCGTTGTGGCACACACACGCGTCAACCGACCGTCGCCACGTTTAGACGCAGCGAAGAAACCTTTTAAAGGGTTCACTACTGTACCGAGTTGAGACTGAATCATTGTACACTCCATATCTAGAGCCGGGTAAGGATCCCTGCAATAGCACTGTAGCTGGACGATATGAACGTCAGCTAACTGACACTAAAGAACATACCTAAATACCTTCAAAGTAAATCATCACTATAATTGGTTTGGGCGCGTCTGTCATTTCGATGCCGACGATCAAGTTTTACTTGACGGTTGCAATTTATTCAATAAATATTAAATAACGTCGCTCGACGCTCGAAGCTAAGGTTAGTTCTAAGACCAAAGACGACTTGTTTCATTCGATTTTCTCTTTCTTGTTTAAGTGACATGCACAGCGTCTCGTTAAGTGATTACCGAAACCAAAAGTCACATGTCGAATCTCAAGCGGTGCGAACTATAAATAGTAATTAATATATGTAGTATTTTACCTAGTCTTAATGATATTATTGTGTAATACGAAGATTACAAATAGCGTCTAAGTTCTACAATCATCACAAAGCTGTACAGAAAAGCAATATGAATATTTAGTTCAAATATGTTAGAAGAGAGGGCTTAAGAAAAGTATTTCTTTGACTGCTTTTAGCAGCAATTTTATATATTCAGACCGTTTTATTTCAGTCGAATTCGTTTCGCAACAAAATACAATGCAGTTTCAGGCAACGTAAGTGACATTTAAGTAACAAATACACACCTACTTCACATATTACACGGTCAAGTAGCGTAAGTACGCTACGTACTTAGTGATCTAAGTAATGTCTATAACAGTGTATGCATGCAAGGATACTACGCAACAGTTTCATGTCAGTCAAGCTCTCGACCGTCTGCATTCTAGGCGTAATGACCTGTGTGTCGTCTTTCCTATTGTTTCGACTTTTCTGTTTCACTAAACTTAGTGCTTTCATGCTGATATTCACACGATGCTGACTTTTTTAATTTATCTCCGAACCACTTCGCTGACTATTTACACTGTAGGTGTGCAATTGTCTTCTAAAAACTAAAATTTAGTATTATCAACCATACAGCGATACAAAGTAATGATAATTTTATTTTATTTACATAATATATTAATTAATATATTTTCTTATCTTCTCTAACGCAACAAAAATACTTTTAAATGACCATTGAAAAAAAACATTGCAAAGTCTTAATAAGCAGGTATTTCAATTTATTGTTTTAATAATCATCTACAATGTTTTGGTATCGCGGGTCATTTTTTTTTAGAAATTGGTAGAGACGTAATACTACAAACAGCCAACGTGTTCACCGAGTACACTCCTAATCCTTAAATATTGAGGTTTTGTCACTATTTTCAATTATTTTCAGCCGAGCGGGCCAAATCTATACAGAATAATTCTGTCCGACTTATAGTTTAATACTTAATTAAAACTATTGGTGTCTGTTAATATTAGAAAGAAGTTGATTAGAGTTTTGTTCGTCAACATATAAAACACGACAATACAAAACTCCAATTGCAAAATTTCGCCAAAACTGTAACAATTTTTAGTAAAACTGAAAAGTTCGGCATAAAAGCACTTAATTCAATAAATTACGATGATTCGACACAAAGGTAATGGATGGTAAAGACGACATAATAGGACATTCGGGGCAAAGTTTGTTACCCGATTCTTGATACCAGATGCGTCAGCAAGCTCGCTTGTAAAGCGTCATGCGATACAAGCAAATGAAGAATAAGTGAAGTATTTTCTGCTTTTGACATAATGTCTTATTTAAAAAAAACGCTTTCGTTTTAAACTTTCAACTCGTGCATAATACATACATACAGACACTTATATACATTCATAATCACTGGCAGATAAAAAAAAAACACATTATTAAACAGTAAGTGAACAGGACACTTTGTGGTTCGTTTTGGTATTTCTACCCAAAGTGAGTCTTAGGAAATGCCGGCTCCTGCTAGCTGTACAGTCCGGCGTGTAAATATTATTTAACAACTAGTCGTCACTTTACACCACATAGAATTAGTCGCCAACGGACAAGTGTTACGCGCGATTCAGTAAAAAAAATGTTTCGTGAGCAATGTCTGGAGAGGTTGGAGGCTACATTATTCAATATTAAACATTGGAAACCCAACGAAATATGTATAAGCATAAGACTTACCGATGTACTCATACAATAACATTGGTCGTGTATTCCATATCTTATCGGCTCTGCTAAAATTTTTGTTACTAACCTTTTTGACAATTTAAAGACTGGCGCCTATCGTGATGCGTCACTATAAAGTAAATACGGCAAAATACGAAGGTTCTAATTTCAAATAGTATTTTTAAGATATCGATAACACTAAATATCGATTTTTAAACTGTTGGAAAAAAAATCATAATATTGCTTAGCAAAATTAAAAGTAATTAGAGTTACTTAGGAATTAATCATTTAAGTGGTCAATAGCTTCCAGCAAAATTGTATTTTTATAACAATTTAAAACGTTAATTGATTATTTTAATACAAAATATTTTTGTACATCGCGACATTTGCATTCTCAATAAATGGCTTTAGATAAAAATGCAATTAGTTTTAAATGTACATTTTTGTGAATGTCTTATCATAAGAACTTATTATTCTATAGGTAAATAAATAGCGTAAGTAATAAGTCAAGTAATGTAGTACAAGTTAACATAATACAAACACGTCACATAGTACGTCACAAGTCAGTAATACTCAAGTCACAATAATAATTATTTGTTGTAAAGAGCCACCTCTACCACCTCACCTAGGTAGTAGAGCCACGCTGATTTCAACACGAGCGGGCCGGCTCGACCGGGGCAGTACTACCCTCCCACAGAAGACCAAGCTAAAGCGACAACATCCGTGTTGTCGTGTTTCATTGGTGAGTGTGAGACCGGAGGCCCATTGATGCAGGGGTGACAGTTATCGTGGTACCTGTGTAAGCCTTACACTGTCACGATGACTGTCATGCCTTTTACGTCCCCAAGCGGAGTGTGAAAAAAGCATCTCACAAGGCCGCCATAGTGTGGGTCACCATTCTGCATTGTCTGCATCTGCAATGAGTATGGTGACCACAACTCTTGGATTCTATTCACGCTTTCCATCAGGCAGAGTAGAGTCACTTTGGCAGGCTCTTAATATAGAAGACCTCTAACGTTGAGCTCACTCAGCCGTTCGAAATGAACCTTTTTTTACTTTGATACCGTGTAGTACACATTAAATCCTAATTCGACACAGGTGCGGCTGAGTGAGTGTCAACCTATACGTTGTTAAAAGGGATGTTGATGTCACATTACAAAACAAAATTGATTATGTGAATTTGAATAGCACTATACTTTTTGCAAACACATCGATCGTTGTGCTATTAACCGATAAAAAAGCAACTGCTACTCTATGGCTCATGAACAGTTTATGGGTTTTAAAATTATTAAACGGAATTATGAAAAGCAATAATTTTTCAATAAAGATTTTTCTTAACGAACGATTTTCTACCGACAGGCGAGGCCTACATATAAATGATATAACGTACCGAAATGTTGTCAACATCCCTGAGGCATACAAACATATGTACTTATAGCTTTAATAGATAATCGTTGTCTATATTTCAGTAAAATACAATTATGATCATGTTATTTTATTTTGAAACCTACAGTTTACCTAAAACACAAATCCTCTCCAATCATACTGGTCCAAGAGCCCGTGAGTGCCAGACCTTCGTCATTTTATAAAAGCTGAAAGTTCTTCTATGTGTGTCCCTAGTACAGGTAAGAATGATCCCCAAACATGAAGCTGAGGCAGCGGTGACTTTGGCAGATAACAGGCAACAAAGGTATGTAAAATTCCATCTCAAATTCGTCATAATATAAAACTTGATTTTTTTATATTTGATTCATAATAATATCAAAACTCGCGTTGCTCATTGCCAGACAGTTAGTATGGTTCCAACCCTCTGCCGGACACCCCTAAACTATTATAATTTATAATTATACTTACGTTATATTATAAAACCTAAATTTAATATATAATTTTTTGGGAGCCTATTAAACTATGTTTATATAGTAGCCGGACAGTTTCGAAGGTTCTATCATCTTGCCAGACGCATTCAAAGTGAGCAATAATCGGGAGAGCAAGGAGCGAATACAGTAACTAAACGTTATATTATAAAACCTAAGTTTCATATATAATTTTTTGGGAGCCTATTAAACTATGTTTACATAGTAGCCGGACAGTTTCGAAGGTTCTATCATCTTGCCAGACGCATTCAAAGTGAGCAATAATCGGGAGAGCAAGAAGCGAATACAGTGACTAAACGTTATATTATAAAACCTAAGTTTCATATATAATTTTTTGGGAGCCTATTAAACTATGTTTACATAGTAGCCGGACAGTTTCGAAGGTTCTATCATCTTGCCAGACGCATTCAAAGGCGGTCCGAATTGTACTCGCAGCACTTACGACGTTTAAACTGCTAACGTGTGGACCGATTTAGTGAGCGCGCGATAACGATGAAAATAATGAAAATATTTAGATTTAATTAAAATAAATTAATTTCTCTGTAAATTTCTTATCTTAAAAAAATGTGTCCTTTGGTATAATAAACACTAATATTTGATTTACTTTGTTTCATTGGCTTTATAATTTTAATAGCATTGACAATAATAAACTTCTTAAAAATGAAAAATAATATCAATTAAATTATTAGATTTTCGACATGATTGACATTGTATGAGAAAAATTTTACTCAGTATTATTTTAAATATTTGTTATTGAAATTGTAAAAATTAATTAATGAAATTTCTGGATTAAGAAAAAAATAAACTGCAAAATTTGAAATTAATAACAATGGGTGCGCAGTGAAATCCCGCAATAGACTAAGCGCTCTGTTTCATTCGCACTAGTTACTGTATACGCTCCTTGCTCTCCTGATTACTGCTCACTTTGAATGCGTCTGGCAAGATGATAGAACCTTCGAAACTGTCCGGCTACTATATAAACATAGTTTAATAGGCTCCCAAAAAATTATATATAAAACTTAGGTTTTATAATATAACGTTTAGTTCCTGTATTCGCTCCTTGCTCTCCCGATTATTGCTCACTTTGAATGCGTCTGGCAAGATGATAGAACCTTCGAAACTGTCCGGCTACTATATAAACATAGTTTAATAGGCTCCCAAAAAATTATATATTAAATTTAGGTTTTATAATATAACGTAAGTATAATTATAAATTATAATAGTTTAGGGGTGTCCGGCAGAGGGTTGGAACCATACCAACTGTCTGGCAATGAGCAACGCGAGTTTTGATATTATTATGAATCAAATATAAAAAAATCAAGTTTTATATTATGACGAATTTGAGATGGAATTTTACATACCTTTGTTGCCTGTTATCTGCCAAAGCCACCGCTGCCTCAGCTTCATGTTTGGGGATCATTCTTACCTGTACTAGGGACACACATAGAAGAACTTTCAGCTTTTATAAAATGACGAAAGTCTGGCACTCACGGGCTCTTGCTCTATACACCCCGTGACCGCTTCGAGCTACAGTGGACCCTCAGTAATCCGGCCCCTGTCTAATCCGGAACCCCCCGTAATCCGATAGCGATCAAACAATTTTCGCTAATGTAGATCGTGCATGATGGAACAGGTTACAACTTGAGCTCGACGCGTTGGTATTGTTTCAATTCCGATTGCTTACTTTGAATTTGACTACGTGTGATAGCGGTGCAGCTGAGCGTTTATTCATTGTGCATTACGTATACATACCTAGTAATGTCGTCACAAGCCCTTAAGACAACATATAGAATTTTATCAAGTCTGTAATTTGTCGGATTACAAGGTACTCTTTTGTAAAAAAATCCGGGCTATAGGGGGTCTTAGGCAGTACTCTATAATCCGACAAATTCGATAGTCCGACACTGCCCTGCAAAACGTTTGTCGAATTACCGGGGGTCCACTGTATTGTAATCTTAATCTCGGTTCCCATTCGAGACAAAGGTATCTGAGATATCTTTAAAAAATCTTTCTCGTCCTATATCTTTTCCTCGACCATTGCTTTCTTACTTTGTCTCGTCTTAAAACGATTACATTCATAAGGAGGGTTAAAGATAGGCAAGCAGCAAGCCATAAATATCCACCTCAATCGTTAATAGATATCGAGATGATGATGGTCGGAGATTCAATTCGTTTACACGCAAAAGCTCTGCCTGAGAGTTGTTACACGCCATTTGTAAGGTTCACTCGTTACATAAACAAACATCTCACGTCTCTAAGGACGTTCAAACAAACTGGTTATTAATAAAACAAGTTAAAGTCGCAAGTGATCTATTTTACACTCCTTAAAAAATATGCTAAACATTGTCATCTTATATTCGTAATAATAAGGTATAATTTGATCTCTAAAACAATAATATATAAATTATACAAATAAAGGATATCAACTAAACAAGAAAATTTGACTAGCTAGTGTTAGCTCCTGGTGCTCACGGGCGTGGCCGCTTTTTTATTCGAGAAATCTGAGGGCCTAGTGTGAGTTTATTTCATATCAACTCGTTCACGGGGCGAGCGTGTTTGGCGTTGTGATCGGTGAAGATTTGAATCCGAGCCATTCGCAATGGCGAATGGGATCAAAACGATGATGATATTACGAATCGATGTAAAATAAACTCACACTAAGCTCTCTGATCCTACACACTGCAGGTAGCGGGCTCTTCGAGCTGCTGGTGAAGGTTTAATTGTATACAAAAGCGCTGTTACAAACGTAACAAAATAAATACCGAGTAAAACAGTAATATACAGTTGTCTGTACAAGTCGTGCGTCACAACTCACACAACAAAACGCTCATAGAGCTTACTACTTTTCAGTAGCGGCCAGTATCAGTCTAAAGACTGTAATTTGTTCTGTTAATGTTTATTTATAATACTGATGGGCATCATATAAAGAAACTGTATGAAAAAACAATTTAGAAACAAACAAGTAAACTTAAAACTAAATTAAAGTAAGGGGATGTCATGTTTAACGAATCCACTCGCTGTTATTGTATCAATGAGAGCTTGAACTTTATGTAAATACGCCACCAATATTCAAAAATAAAGTTCCAAACTATAAGGACCAGAAACTCAAACTAATATTCTTTCGATCCGCGGCTGAACCCGGTGTGCCTTCTTACACATCTGCACCGACAGCGTCCGCTACCGAAAGTCTTATGCCCGATATTATGTAGATCGATGACGCCCGAGACACGGAAGAGAGGCGCGTCGCGTTCGTGAATAGCAAGTGTCGTACCGCGTGTATCGCGCACACCTTCATAACTCGAGTTTAACTCGACCAATGTTGTCATTATGTACGGTTACTCACACTCGAACGAGCACGTGGACAGTACACCCCTGTACACACATTCCACCATCGCCGGTCAGGTCCTACACGATCGTGAACTTTCGTAGAACTGAATAAATTACAGAGAACGAGGATAAAAAATTGGGGAATGTTCTCGTTGTCAAGTTTATTTTCATTTGGCAGAAGGTTTCTAAGACACGAACTAAATTAAATTGACATCTTAAAAACGGCCAAGAATTAAACGTTAGATCGTGTCTCTCTTTGAGGTCTCACTTGAGGTCAGACAACCGGTTGAACAAACATTGGAGCTATCACCCTGCCGTCCACGTGTGCGCTCACTACAGAAGCTACATACAACATAACATACATAAAATACATACAATCTGTTTTCTGTCGACGAAATTTAGTCAGAATAATTCAATTTTATTCAACATTATCGATAATGATAAATGCTTATATAATAATGCGTCTCAACTCTGAACGTCACCAGTCGTCGGGATGTCCCAGCGTATACTAAATATATACAGTTGCTACGGGCGTAGGCGATACTAACCGAAACAGAGCGACGTTCAACTGTTACGGCTGTAGCGCTAGTTAGTACAAACGTTATCCATCGCCTACATCGCTGAACGTGAGGCCGGTCGCGACCGACGGAAGGACTAACTTGAGCCGACGATCGTTCGCGTGACTCGTGCATCGTTCTATATTGACACGAGTGTGCATATCGGACGCCGATTTTAACTATCTACACAAGCGTAAAGCGAATACGTGGAAATCGATCGATATTACTTTATTTGCGATCGCGTGTCGCGTTACTCTTAAAAAAATAAATATTTAATAAACCCTCACTCGGCGTGAGATACGACGCGAGATCATTCTCTATAATGTTGCCGGTGCGTCTTCCCGAGGAGACCGAACGCCTTCGAGGGCGGCTGCGTCTAGAGCGATCTAAATATTTTCTAGCGGCAAACGTTATAATGAAATAGTATTTTGGTCGAAAGCATCGTAAAAAACCATAAAAAACGCTATTCAATATTCGCATAGCGCGCGAATCGTGGATCGCGGCGATCACCTTCCCACCGTTACATTTTCCTATATCTCATCGCAAGAGGCGCAGTCCCTCGGAATTAGGACCTAGAAAAACCGATTTACTTGAGCGAGCGCTAGCGTCGATCGCGTAGTTTCGCTCGGACGAGCGACCTCGTTCCGTTTAGCCGTCGGGGTGACGTTTCGTCAGAGTCGTTTCGGGCGCTCCGCAGACGGCGGGCGGCGCGAACCAAACAAAATCACTTTCACAGCGGTGAAGTCGTCTGCGGAGCGCCTCGCGCAACCGAAACGGGAGAAGGAACATATACCTAGGCGGTGCGCGGCGGGTCGAGCGCGGCGGGCGCGGAGGCGGGCGCGGGCGCGGGCGGCGGCGCGGCGGCGAGCGCGGCGGCGAGCGCGGGCGCGGCGGGGCAGGGCGCGGGCGCGGGCGGCGGCGGCGCGATGTTGAAGTGGCGCACGGCCGCCTCCAGCGCCACGTTGTTCCCGCTGAAGTACGCCGACACCGCGTTGTGGAACAGCAGCAGCTGCTTGTTCATCACCTTCACCTGCGGCACGAGACGAAACCGTCGCTGTAAAAATGTTACAACGGAGAAGCGACCCGGTGGTACCGGTCTGTCCGTTCGCGCGTACCCTGTTCTCGTGCAGCAGCTTGAGCTTGACGGCGGAGTCGTCGCGCAGGCGCTCGTAGTGGCGGCGGTGGCGCTCGATGTCGGCCAGCAGCAGCTCCGGCGGGTTGCCGCCGCTGCCCTCCAGCTCGCTGCGGTACGCGTCGTACTCCACCCTGGAACCGTTCCGCTCGAACGTACAACGAACCGTACTACGGCACCGTCTAACGGAGACGCACCGAACGACGGGTGACCGCCGATTCTGTATCGCGATATAGAAATTCTCGCTCCGATTAGAATATACTTCCTTAGATTAGAATGACTGCCTGACGTTAACGGTCGGACCGCAGCCCGCTAAGCACGTTGGCCTCGCCCGGTCACGAGACAAACGAGTGAAAATTTTGATTTTTTAATGACACCGAGAATCAGAAATGTCAGATTTTAAGGGCCAATCGAAAGCTTATTTTGTGGTAACGTCACTCGTTTAGTAAAATTAAAATAGAAAAAAATGTTTAAAACGCATTTGTCGTAAGGTCGTAGCGCTCCGTTCATACGTGGCGGAGTCTTCCATGACCGATTAGGTTTTTCTACTGCTGTCTGGAAAAAGGAACGGTCATAGGAATACTTTTTGGTACAAAATATTATCTCACCTCGCAGCTTCGTACTGTCGGATGGTGAGCAGAGTGTCCTCGATAGTTTTGTTGGTGAGCGTATTCAGGGAGTTGTTGAAGAAATGCAGCGCGGCCAGCAGCGTCTCCCCGTTCCGCGTCAACGTGCGCTGCGTGTCAGCATTGTACAGGAACCTGGTAGAGGGGGGTCGACGATTTGAATCGGTCCGTCGGCGCCTCTCCTCCGGCCACGTCGACGACCGAGATTCGAAAAAGTTGCCAGAGGAGAAAACAGTAATATCCCAATCCAACCACCACAACCCAACCCAATCGGTTCCCAAAGAATATAGATTTTTCTTTTTTTGTAACTAGTCACCTACTAAAATACAGTAAACGCTAGCGACTGGCTCCAGCTTCGCACGGGTGCAACAGCCGAGCGTATAGTAACGGTACGCACTGATTCTGCAGCTCGGGCGACTTCTGCGCGAGCTCCGCGAAGGCCTCGCCGAGCGCGCGCTGCGTGTGCGCGGCGGCGCCGAGCTGCGCCGTGAGCGCGGCGGCCAGGCGCAGCACGCCGTTGTACTTGCGCTGCGTCTCGCGCAGCATCTCGATCTGCGCCTCCAGCTCTGCAACGGCGGACCGACCTCTACACCTTACTCTGCACGACTGTTCCGTCGAACGTTTAAACGGCGTCGTTAACGTTCTCCGGTAACGTATGACCTTGCGGCTATCGTACAGGGTGGGCCAAGATTTAGTCGACGTTTGAAAAAATCGTATATAAAAACCATTTGATATATTGTGAAAACTGTTTATTTACGAGAAAGCTAATTAGTTGGAATTTATTTTTTAAAAATTACATCATCTAAATGACCACCGTTTCGACATTTGCACTCTTCTAAGCGAGTACCGAAATTTTCGAACACTTGTCGGCAAAGAGACTGCGAGTTCGCCGACATCTCTTCGCTGATTTTTCTTTTAGTTGATGTCGTGTATTTGGCTTATTGATGTAGATACGATTCTTCAAGTAACCCTCAAAAATAAGTATGCTGGGGATAGATCTGTGCTTTTGGGTGGCCATGGAATGCCGCCTCGTCTAGAAATCAGCTTTTCCAGCAACATATCTTTGACAACCGGCTGCGACTCATTAGATGTGTGTCAAGTGGCTCCATCTAGTTGAAATCATGTGTTACGTTTACAACCAGAAAATTCCAGTAGCATCGGTCCCAAGAACTTCCGTAACATTTTCACATATCCAGCAGAATTAACAATAACTAAACGACCGCGAGAATCTTCTAAAAAGTAAGGTCCAATGATTCCATTTGCTAAAATTGCAGCTCATACAGTTACTTTGGGAGAATTAAGTGGTATCTCGTGTTTAGCTTTGGGCTTTTCACTACTCCAATACCTGCTATTCTGTTTATTTACATGTACGTCGAGGTGAAAATGGTGGCTAAAAGCAATGGCTTCGTCAGAAAATAAGATGTTGTCAAAATTACTGAATCGTACTAACATTGTTTCAGCATACGACTTGCACAAATTATAATCATTAGGTTTTAGTTCCAGCCCTATCTGGATCTTATATGGATGTAATTTCAAATGTAATTTCAAAATACAGCGTAATAATGTGCGGGATAACCCTAATTCATCCGAACGTTTGCGCATCAAATAATCTGGATTACTGAATAAAAGCACTGAACGGAAACTTTCTGCACGTTCTCTTCGGTCCGATAAGTCTATGGGCCTCCAGTTTGCTTCACATTTTGCGTAGATCCCGTCTCTTCGAATTTCTTCACCCATTTCTTTATTAAAGAAGCACTCGGACACTGATTTAAGTCGTGTAAATCGTATTCAACTCGAAATAAGCGTCTCACAGTAATATGTGAACTGTTTTTTAAATAAAATTATTTTGCACAGTAAGCGCGCTGCGGCCCCGTGAAGTGATCCATTTTGACAAAATTCCCGAGAAATGAGCTAGTAGTCAGACCCCTCCCCGCGCCCCGTGTGGCACTTGTTTGCACGGGATGTTAGATTCAAATGTTAACGAATTCTTGGCCCACCCTGTACCTTATAATATTATACCGCTCGATGAATCTGCCTTCTTATATATTTCTATTAAGGAAATGTCATTGTGGTAACAAATAATTTAATAAGGTCTTTGCTTAGCCTGAAATTATACCAATGAGTACATTGAAAACTGCTTGAAATCTTCACAGATTTTCTCATGAACCGAACACAGAGGGTTAAGATTGACGAAGCAGTCAGTCAAGAGTCAGAAGTAACGTACGACGTGCCGCAAGGCATTTGTATATCTCCGAGCCTCATTCTGATCTACATAAATGATCTATGCCAGCAGTCTCTCCACATGGGTAAAATATTTAATTACGCGGATGATACTGCTGTCATATTTCATGGGGGAACCTGGGACGAGGTAACAATAAACGCTGAACTCGGACTCCAAAATATACATTATTGGTTGTCAAAGAACATGCTCACCCTTATCGTATCGAAGACCTCATACGTACAGTTCACATTCACCAACATTAAGCATCCAGAAATAACGCTCAAAGTCACCCATGCAAGCCTCCATACAAATCTAACAGCAATTGCTCTCGTCCTTGGCTAGCCGAAAAAAACAAAGTAAGATATTTGGGAGTTGTACTAGACGCAAAGTTGAACTGGCGACCACATATTGAACAAACCACGTCACGGGTTAGAATGCTCATATTTGAGTGACTCCAGCGAGTGGTAAACTTTGCAATGTTTCGATTGATATATGTTTCCTTAGCACAATCGGTCATTAGTTACTGTATAGCGATATGGGGAGGAGCCTGCAAAACTTACATGATTTATCTTAAAAAAGCCCAAAAATCATTATTTAAGGTTACTACTATTAAACCATACAGATTCCCAACCAAATCCCTGTACGAAGAGTGTGAACTACTTACAATAAGACAATTATATGTCCCTAATCTAATAATTGTACAACATAAAATTACACCGATAAATTATGAAAATAGAAATAAGCGTACTAATGTTGGTCAACCTTAATATTGTAGAACTGCACAAGCAAAACGGAAATACTTATATCAAGCTACACGTATAGATAACAAAATAAACAAAACCTTGCGCATTAACTCACTGATAAAACATGAATTCAACACACAAATACATACACACAAACCGAAACCTTTTGCAGTGAAAACACACACATGCACTCACATACACACACAAAAACACATATACGCACACGCACACGTACACACTTTTAAATGCATTTTTATTGTATAGTTAATGTAACCAAAGGGATAAAGACACTGTCTCCTGTAACACAGATTGTTACCTATCACAGGAAGCCGAGTTCCACTGTATTTCTTTTATTTTTATTATATTATTATATTTTTATTATATTATTATATTTTAATTTTATTATAATATAATAATATAATAAAATTATATTGTAACTATTTTTATTATTATTATATTATTATACTCATTTTTACGTTCCCTTTAACTGACCAGTATCGACGGTGCGCGAACTCTTGCCTAGCTTTTCGTACAGTATCTGCTTGGTGCACTTGTATGTGGACACTCCCCAATTGCGGATAGCATCCAACTTCGTGGACCCGGCCCGCAGCAGAGTGCTGGTACCAGCGCCGCCGTTCTGAGACACGTCTGGAGGAGCTGGCGAACAGTAGCAAGATATACTTTGAATCATATATCTATTAAATAAATATGTACCCATTTTTATACAATAAAGGAAAGTGAACTCTGAGTTCTCGGTAGAGCTTTCAATAGTGATGGATGAGATGGGTAGTAAATTGATTTATTGTACCCAACACGGTATCATGTCCTTCCGAAGACATAGACGGTTTCTCAACTCACTAGGAAAATAAAGCTCTAGTCCGGTCAAAGCTCACTAGTGTGTAGGTGCTTACGTGAAGAGTATTACTGTGATTTAATTTAGCTCATGATTACTAATCTTTCATTTTGGTTAAATAACAAATAAAAACAGATTCAACTACATATTTCATTTCATTTTTCACATTTTTTGAACATTAATTGTAGTCCTACCTATTCATTTCTATTCATAATATTTGTGTATGTATTTTTTTTGTCCCTGTATTGTTTTTTCTATTATGTCATTATTTAACTTCTCAAACTATATCCACACAAATGATAACTTAAACAATTATTCACTTTATTAACGGAGTAATTACAAACAGATCATAACACATTTGTCCGAGTTAGAAATCACACTATTCAAATGAGTATTGCATGTATTGTATGCTACAAACAATACATAGCGATGCCATTTATTGACGCACTCACTCAATTAATGACTCACATTCATGACCCTAATTTATACCATCTTGAAGATAGTTAACATATTGTTGCATAGCACACAAAAACTGAACTCAATATTTCATATAGATTTATAGTACATATTCTAAAATTTTAAAAATTTTATAATTATTGGTCATTACATACCTGCCCCTAAATATTGAATAGGTTAAACTGGCCATGGTCCTAACCAGACTCCTCAGTCTCCTATGGCCATCCATTTCTCTTCAGGTATTGGCTTGGGAGGAGTCACTACGTTTTATCATGATTTTTATTTAATAAGCTTAAACACATCTATGTACTAACCATAGGCTGGTGGGAAAGGCATGGATCGTGAAGTAGGGAACTTAGCTTCTGTCCCTGATGTGATAGAATCACTAGATTCTCGAATTGGTGGCGTGTCTTTTAACATCTCGTGAATGCTGCGCTCCGATTGCCTGTAGATAGATGTATACACAGTCACTAATAAATTGTGCAAGCAAACAGCATTATATGTGACTTTGTAATGCTAGCAAAAATATTTTGTAAATATGTAGAGAATATTCAGTCTTGAAACTGCTCTTAGTCATATAAGTATTGTAATTGTAGTCATATATATGAACATATATATAAACATTTTTTAGCATTCTTGAACACGAATGCTAAAAAATGTAAGCTGCGTAAATCTACTACTTGCATGTTATATTTAATTAAGAAGACTATACTACAGAACAAAAGTATTTACAATACAAACATATTTATATATTATTTTATATTTACATGTTATACATTATTACTTTATTTTAATCATTTTTATGAATTATTTTGATTAATTTACCTTTGATGATATTTAGTTTCAAATAATTAATTACAGCAATTTAGTAAGTGATGCGAAAATAAAATATTTTAAATGTTATAAATAAAATAATATAGTTAATTTAATTTGTTTATCACTGAATGTGTGGACCTAAACAAGTATAATATGACTTGAATCCTATGTTTTGGAGTTGCACAGAAATTAGCTGTTATTCACTTGTGTTCCTTAATAAGTAAATGGAAAAGATAATCTTAAAAGCACTTTAAAAAAATAGATTACAAAATATCGTGAAGATAAACAGTATCACCCGGTAAGTAATAACATAAACTTGTTAAATGATGACACACCATTTAGACATTTTGTCAGAGTTTTTTCCGTCTTCAACAAGTAGATGCAGACGTCACAGCCTCGACTTTAATTTGTTTAGATATGAGGAAAACTTAACATATTTTTTGTCTAAACTGAAAAATGATTTAAAAAATTGACTAGTCGACGCTATATTATGTACACTTTTGACAATGACAAATATATCCCCCTCTGCTTGCATCCCCTCACCTTACCTCGTCTAGTTTGAAAGACTATCGTATTGACAGCGCTGAATAGTTTTGTTTGTATTGCAGTAAGAGCAATAGAGAAAAAATAAATCAATTTACACCCAACTATCGTATTTTATTTAAAATTATGTTACATTTACAAAAAAATTAATAAAATGAAATATATTTTATATTCTAATGGTTAAAAATGTAATACACGCTAATCTAAATATAACTTTACCTACTGTGTTATGCCGGCTAAAAGTAACTGCTCTCCGTCATCTGCTAAGAAATTGTATAACATAGGATGAGCAGCGGCATACATATAATACAATAAGGTCTTACTGCAATCGAACACCCGCATGTCAAACATGATGATTATGGCAAAACTCACCTATAGTAGCTTAGAACTAAAAATTGAACCTATTTTCCTGCAGCCCCGGTCCAAAAAACGGCATAATTAGAATTACTAAGAACCCTCTGGTAAGATCTTGATAATATATTCGAGCTGATGTCTAAAGGCATAGTCTGAATATTCCATCAACACCATAGTATGGTGCTACATTTACACGCTTGCCGAAACTTGGTAAGCCTTCATAAGCTGCAAGCCTTGGCAAAATACAAGGACTCCAAACCTTGAGCCGGTGTGTTTTGGGCTAGTGCGTTTGGATTGACATATATTTATTTTTTATGATGTATCTTCAAAAAGAAAAGAACATAGTATTCATGATAAATAATAAATTCTGGTGCATTCTTGAATTACAGAAGATATGAATAGGCAATAAAAGTCAAACAAATTATTAGGAATCGGAAATTGTATTGTTATCACGCGAAATTAGAAATAATTAAATTAAATTAATATAGGTGGGCCAAGAATTCGTTAACATTTGAATTTAACATCTCGCGCAAACTCTGAGGTCTGTCTGACTTTGAGGTCTGACCATTAGCTCGTTTCTTAGAAATTTTGCCGAAATAATCACTTCACGGGGCTGCAGCGTGCTTACTGTGTGAAGCAATTTTATTTAAAAACAGTTGACTTATTACTGTGAGACGCTTATTTCGCGTTGATAACGACGATTTACGCGACTTAAATCAGTGTCCGAGTGCTCCTTTAACAAAATAATGGGTGAGGAAGTTGGAAGAGACGGGATCTACACTAAATGTGAAGCAAACTGGAGGCCCATGGACTTCGCGGACCGAAGAGAACGTGCAGAAAGTTTCTGGTTCTGTTCGACGTAATCCAGATTTACGACGTGCAAACGTTTGGCTCAATTAGGGGTATCCCGCACATCATTGCACCGCATTTTGAAATTATATTCATATAAGATCCATATAGTGCAGGAACTAAAACCTAATGATTTAAATTTGCACATGTCGTACGCAGAAATAATGTTAGAACGATTCAGTAACTTTGAAAACATTTGAAAATGTTACGGGAGTTCTTGGGTCTTCGATGCTACTGGAATTTGCTGGCCACGATCGTACGCAACACATGATTTCAACAAGATAAGAGTTACTTGTCATACATCCAATGAGTCGTTACCGGTGGCCAAAGACATATTGCCGGAAAAGCTGATTTCCAGACTAGACGACATTCCATGGCCACTCAGAAGCCCGGATCTATCCCCAGCAGACTTCTTTTTATGGGTTATTTGAAGAATCGTGTCTACATCAATAAACCAAATACACTACGTCAACTAAAACAAGAAATCAGCGAAGAGATGTCGGCGATCTCGCGGTCTTTTTGCCGAAGAGTATTCGGAAATTTCGCTGCTCGTTTAGAAGAGTGGTCATTTAGACGATGTAATTTTTTTAAAATAAATTTTTACTAATTAGCTTTCTTGTAAATAAACAATTTTAGTAACATATTTAATAGTTTTTTACGTGATTTTTTCAAATGTTAACTAATTCGTGGCTCACCTTGTACATGGACACATTTTTATTCAAAATCTAAACAGTCACACCAAGTACAGGTTAACATGTAAAAATCGACACCGGCCAGCGGCAACAGTTTGGATCGGTGACAAGGTCACGCAAACCGAGCCAAACAGCCTGTTAACACGCTTATGATTGTGGAGTGGACACTTGTCGAGACAGCAAGTTTGTAAACGTAGTATAAGATGGCAGCATTGATGTATTGGTGAAGTTTCAAAATAAGATTTCAGTATTAGCAGTGATAACAAAGGTTGCCAATCACTCAATTACCATTCTTTTTATTCCTACCAACCTTTTTGCTAAACTAGGGTAGGATTGGCTGTTAATTTATTATGATATGACTGCACTCTGATCTCTTGGGTCTATCCCATGATAATTGTCAATTTTTCATCCCAGTATTCCCAAGGGAAACAAGGGGAAAAAGTGACACCAGTATTTCCGTCCCAGCAGCCACATCACCGTCAATACCATGGGACTAGTGGGACAGACCCGATTTATCAAGGCGAATTTAGACGATATATTTGCACCGCATTTTGAGATTATATTCATATAAGATCCATATAGTGCAGGAACTAAAACCTAATGATTTAAATTTGCACATGTCGTACGCAGAAATAATGTTAGAACGATTCAGTAACTTTGAAAACATTTGAAAATGTTACGGGAGTTCTTGGGTCTTCGATGCTACTGGAATTTGCTGGCCACGATCGTACGCAACACATGATTTCAACAAGATAAGAGTTACTTGTCATACATCCAATGAGTCGTTACCGGTGGCCAAAGACATATTGCCGGAAAAGCTGATTTCCAGACTAGACGACATTCCATGGCCACTCAGAAGCCCGGATCTATCCCCAGCAGACTTCTTTTTATGGGTTATTTGAAGAATCGTGTCTACATCAATAAACCAAATACACTACGTCAACTAAAACAAGAAATCAGCGAAGAGATGTCGGCGATCTCGCGGTCTTTTTGCCGAAGAGTATTCGGAAATTTCGCTGCTCGTTTAGAAGAGTGGTCATTTAGACGATGTAATTTTTTTAAAATAAATTTTTACTAATTAGCTTTCTTGTAAATAAACAATTTTAGTAACATATTTAATAGTTTTTTACGTGATTTTTTCAAATGTTAACTAATTCGTGGCTCACCTTGTACATGGACACATTTTTATTCAAAATCTAAACAGTCACACCAAGTACAGGTTAACATGTAAAAATCGACACCGGCCAGCGGCAACAGTTTGGATCGGTGACAAGGTCACGCAAACCGAGCCAAACAGCCTGTTAACACGCTTATGATTGTGGAGTGGACACTTGTCGAGACAGCAAGTTTGTAAACGTAGTATAAGATGGCAGCATTGATGTATTGGTGAAGTTTCAAAATAAGATTTCAGTATTAGCAGTGATAACAAAGGTTGCCAATCACTCAATTACCATTCTTTTTATTCCTACCAACCTTTTTGCTAAACTAGGGTAGGATTGGCTGTTAATTTATTATGATATGACTGCACTCTGATCTCTTGGGTCTATCCCATGATAATTGTCAATTTTTCATCCCAGTATTCCCAAGGGAAACAAGGGGAAAAAGTGACACCAGTATTTCCGTCCCAGCAGCCACATCACCGTCAATACCATGGGACTAGTGGGACAGACCCGATTTATCAAGGCGAATTTAGACGATATATTATATTACATATAGGAGTTCTGCAGAAAAATCGATATCGAACTTTTTTGGTTTCTAAACAACTGTAACGAAAGCTACAGATGTTCTTATGGCAACCGGGTCTTCTGATACGCTCTGCAAGCCCACTAACCTGACTGGGACTGCTTTACTTTACAATGGTTAACCCACTCAGTCGCCACTTAGCAACAAGCCTCTTATCGGTAAGCAATATTATTTAGGATTAAAAAATATCTCTTATTCTTCTCTAAATTACATAATTTGTCGACAGGCAGAGACTGTCTTAGACGAGCACTGCTACTACCACTTAATATAATACATATTCAAAATATTTTATAATTGGGTACATGACTGTATCGTAAATAAATACCAATGTCCACTTCATTCAAACTAATATCGCCAAACATCAAAGAAAATGAAATTCACATAGCTTTTTATTATTATTACGAATTTTAATCAAATATACAGTGAAATATATTGTTCAATTGAGTAGTCTAAAACAGTGATGTCATAATTTGGTATTTAGTACATTTTTCATACAAAATTGTCGTTTTGGCAGATGATAAAAAGTAACTAATTCGACTAAGGTATCATCTAGCCTATTGACTAGAAAATAAAAAATTTGCACACCATAGGCCGTAGGGGATACCAAAACCAGGAGCAAGTAATAAACATTCTGTATAAAAATATTTTACTGTTCACAAACTTGATCTTATCTCACATATCTTCACAGTTTGCATTATATCTATCAGATTCACATCGACATCTGATTTCCAGACCGACAAGACCGAATACCCTTGTCTTACATCAAAGAACCTCTCATTACTTGAATTTTAGCAGCCAAGTCTTAAGCCTTCACAGTTACTTTGTCTCCTGGGTTATTGTGAAGCTCATCTGCTTCTGCTTTGAATTTATCCTGTAAACAAAAAAAAATAACATAAGTAAATACAAGTGAGCTATTTATCTCAGAAGAGTCCACTAAGGGAACCAACTATGCAGGCGACTTTTTGGTGGAATGGAAGTGAACATAGTTACCTAATATTTATGTAAATATTTTAATTTTAACAAGAGTTCATTGCTGTGAAACTCGGCTTTTGTTCTTGTGATAAGTACCAATGCTAAATTACAAACATAATCACTTTGTTGTAGGATAACAATCTAGAGATAAATCTTTTTGAAAGGCCATATTAATGATGTTCCACCTGTATTGTAGGTATTTGTAATTAATGTCAGAACATTTATTAATCAAAATATGTGTGTAGTAAGCGCGTGGCAGCGCCTGCGTATGGATTGGACAGCGGTCAGTCTTGGTTGTATACGCTGTTTGATTTACGTGTCCCTGTGCTCCTTGCTTAACACCTGTCAAAAATCCCCTTTGAACACCCAATTACACATTTTAAACTAGAAGCAACCACAGAGTTTAACACCGATTCACCTTAACTTTTCACCCTACAAAAGAATTAATTTGTATATTAGGTAACATTAATGAGACAAAGCTGTATACCCTATTTCCAAAAACGTGAATTATAACACAAACTTGTATGTATATATTCAAAATAGGCAAATTTGGTCGCCAGTACCCGAACTGCAGCAAAAGAGAAGACATCACAAAATAACACATACAAAGACATTAAAGAAGATTCAACCTGCCTACATCTAAATTAACTATGCATTCTACCGGTCCGTTTGTTTATAGCAAGCTGCTAGATATTGTCTGAAGTGAAAAAGCAACATCAAATTTCTTGAAATATTAAAGTTTTTACAAATCAATAAAACATGTTACATACTACAATAACACCTTTATGATAAAAACCTAGGCATTAAGAGCAATGTTATATAATTTAAAAAGTAAAGAATCATATGTAAGTAGAGTAATCCTAAAATAATTTTATTCAATACATTCATGTAATACATGTGTATGTTTAAATGTGTGAGTACACATGGCACATAAGTATATACAGGTAATGTTGAACTAGTTTGGCACAATCACTTCTGTTTTATTTATTTTGAAGTTAAGCCAAAGTGACTCTATTCCGCCTGATTGAAAGCATAAACAGAATCTAAGAGTTTGGTCACCATACTCATTGTAAATACAGACAATGCAGTATGGTGACCCACACTAGCGGTCTAGTAAAATGCTCTTTCACGCCTCGCTTATGGGCATAAAGGCATACAGTCATAGTGGGCTTGTATTGCACACATCACAACTGTCACCCCTGCATCATTAAGCCGCCGGTCTCGCACTCACCAACGAAACACGACAGCATGTATGCTGTCGCTTTAGGTTGATCTTCTATGGGAAGGTAGTACTACCCCAGTCGAGCCGGCACGTTCGTGCTGAAATCAGCGTGGCTGTACTACCCATTAAAATGTTTAATATGTATGTATATACAGAAAAAAAAAAATATAAGTATTCTATCAGTCAGTCTAGTTATCATAGCACAAGCTCTGCTTAGGTAAAAACTAGATGACGTTGTATGTCAAGTGTCCGAAATATTTATTTACTTCGTCCGCTCTCCTACTCTGCCATGCCTGACAGAGTCCAGAGAGACAAAACATAATATAACATCTTTGTAACGATATGATATGTAATCAAGTATTAAGTATTAAATTAGTAAAAGGCCAGTACAAGTTATTTACCAAATCATATATAACTTTAACCACAAGTGAGCAGCTTGGACAGGTCGCTACTTCTTCGCCTGCAATCAACTCTTCCTGCAAAACAAATTGGGTACTATATTAATGTAAAGTATGCTCGAAAGTAAATAAATATGATAAATACTAATTTATTCTAACCTTACTTATTTGGAATCTATCGCCACACGGACAGGGATAATAATACATTTCTTCGTCTTCATCATATTCGAAGTCTTCAATTTCTATTTCATCGTGGAAAATCGTCATTTTGAATATTTCTTGTACTTTATTCAAAATTTACTATAAAGTCCAACTTCACATTACATTAAAAATCTTCCTTAACGGATATGACACTTTAATTTAAGATTATCATATAAATATTTATACTGTATTTAATAGCTGGACTGCACACACAATTGACCGCATGTGGGCAGTGTTGCCAGACGAAATTGAAATGACAATTAGTTGAAAATTTTCGCCGAAAACTCCGAAAAAATTAGTTATATGCATAACTTGACAATTTATTTGACGATAATTTTTAATGACGGATCTCAAAATTATTAAAAAGACTGCCCTGTCGATTGTGTTGTTGATCAAGCGGTTTGTGATCATAATCGTTAATCCAGAGATGGTGTGTATGTGAACAGTATAGTTTAATATGAGTAGGTAGTTGAATGTGAAAATAAAAATATTATCTTTAAAAGTTATTGTAAAAATGGTTATTTGATGATTTAAATTTTGTAACTTTCAATGTTAGAAACTACACACAAACATTGAATGTTCTCAAATTTCATAAAGTATTCTTGTTCGGTTCCGAAATAGGTTCATGGATTTGAGAGTAATGAATGAGAGTAACGAAAGAGTGTGTAAGTAATTTTTATTTTTTTTAAAGACAACCCCAGTACTAGGTGTAAATCCTATAGCGCGGGGGACCTTACAAACATACAAGAAACGACACAAAGAACTCCTAGATTTAAAACAACAATTTATGGATCACACAAAATGTTGGCCCATGTGTGGCTTGAACCCACAACATTCAGCGCAGTAGAGAGTGGCGTGGCGACTGTTTAAACCACTAGGTCAACTGTGCAGTCATTTTGAATTGTTAAACACTAACAAAAAATTGCGTGTTAAACTAGCTCGAGTATCTTCACCAAGTTAATAACCGCCGCTCAAGGGTCAGTGTTGTTGTTTATTTAGCACTACTCATGAGCGTCGCCAAAATTATATTCAGAGGGATTCAAACATATCCACGTATACTAGAAACCAATACAAAATATAGATACTAATGAAATCGACTTCATTACGTCAGTTAAAATTATTTTTCTATGTATTTTTCTCTAGTTTCAGTTCAAAGTGTACCCCTTTGCATCCCCACCCCGTCTATAGCACTACTAAGAGAGATAGGTGGGCGGTCGGACCGAGCAAATTTGATATTTGTCCTCCTTAACTAAATTTCATATTATCGTCTTATTTTAATCAAACAGATTTTATTCAAATGGATTTCTTAAATAAAAAAATATACCTTCTATTTTGTTTTGGCAAATTGGATGTTCTTTGATAATATTGTTGAGATTGACATCGATGAACGATACGACGACAACTGTCAGAGTTTCTACGTTTTGCTTTTCTCTAATATCTGTTGTATACATTTTGTTAAAACATAAAATCTTCTAAATATATTATCAATTATATTTTATATCTATTTTCATTATGCTATAATAACTTTAATATAAATACTGAAAAAAGAGAGGCTGTACATGGAAGTTATATGGTCGTCAGTTAGTATTATTTTATGTAGTAGCATT
Source organism: Hypercompe scribonia (assembly GCA_949316085.1). Taxonomy (NCBI): domain Eukaryota; kingdom Metazoa; phylum Arthropoda; class Insecta; order Lepidoptera; family Erebidae; genus Hypercompe; species Hypercompe scribonia. Next base: position 17,267,435 of record OX438989.1, read on the forward strand.
GAGCAAATTATTATGCGTCACTTTTACGTCAACACGTCATTTGACACTGTTGTATCATTTTTGTGGGGGAGGATGATCGTGGTGGTCTCATCGAATTTGTTGTAATAATATTTAAGTGTCGCAGTGAATATACTAGTGTCCGTGCTGTTCGAATTATTTAAATTATTCTGCACATCAAAATACAGCGACAATGTTTAGTTGGTTAAAGAAAGAGGGTGAGAAAACAGAAAATATCGAAAATGTCGTGGAAGGTCTTAAAAGAATTTATAAAACAAAACTTTTACCGCTGGAACTACACTATCAGTTCCATGACTTCCACTCGCCTCAACTCGAAGAACCGGATTTCGACGCAAAGCCTATGATACTGCTTGTTGGACAATATTCCACTGGTAAAACTACATTTATCAAATACTTATTAGAGCGAGACTTTCCCGGCATCAGGATAGGGCCAGAACCCACCACCGACAGGTTCATTGCGGTTATGTTTGACGAGAAAGAGGGAGTAATACCAGGCAATGCACTCGTCGTAGACCCCAAGAAACAATTCAGGCCACTCAGCAAATTCGGTAACGCTTTTCTTAACAGATTCCAGTGTTCAACAGTAAGCTCGCCGGTGCTACGAGGCATTTCTATCGTTGATACGCCTGGTATCCTATCAGGAGAAAAACAACGTGTGGACAGAGGTTACGACTTCACTGGAGTGCTGGAGTGGTTTGCTGAGCGGGTGGATCGTATCATCTTGTTGTTCGACGCCCACAAATTAGATATATCGGATGAGTTTAGACGCAGTATTGAAGCTCTCCGAGGGCATGACGACAAAATTCGTATTGTATTAAACAAAGCCGACATGATTGACCACCAGCAGCTGATGAGAGTGTACGGTGCCCTTATGTGGTCTTTAGGCAAAGTGCTGCAAACGCCTGAGGTGGCTCGCGTTTATATTGGATCTTTCTGGGATCAGCCTCTACGCTATGACGTCAATAGAAGACTATTTGAGGATGAAGAGCAGGATCTTTTTAAGGATATGCAGTCCCTGCCACGTAATGCTGCTCTAAGAAAACTAAACGATTTAATTAAGAGAGCTCGTCTAGCTAAGGTGCATGCATATATTGTTAGTGAGCTTAGGAAAGAAATGCCTTCAATGTTTGGAAAGGAAGGCAAAAAGAAAGAGTTAATAAAGAATTTAGGTCAAGTGTATGACCGTATCCAGAGAGAGCAGCAGATATCGCCTGGTGACTTCCCTGATATCAAAAAAATGCAGGAGACATTAGCAAATCATGATTTCACAAAATTCCATCCTTTAAAGCCAAAGTTGTTAGAAGTAGTGGACCACATGCTGGCCACAGACATTGCACACCTTATGGATATGATCCCACAGGAAAATATCAATATAGTTAATGAACCACTAATAAAGGGTAAGTTGCACAGCTATTTCTATACACTATACTATAACTTTTCATGATGAGTGATCTCACATTTTCATTGAATTCAATCCTGATCTGGTAACAATGTCTGCGTAACAACAAATATACATCACTTACATATGTGTTTAGGAGTGGCACTTATCACAGCGTTTACAAGGCTGTCTGGGATAATGCAGCTATAGAGCTGGCCAATCAGACAGCACCGAATAAAGACACATGTAGGCCAGGTGATGTGGTTAAATATTGAGATAATTAATTAGTACAAATACAGCATTCCATACTGCAATTCTTTGCAACGTTCAGTTAATTGGAACTGACAGTTGATTAGAGTTTTAATACTCCTTTGGGTTGCAGCATGATGTTACCTACTTTATAATATGTGTAGTTAATTCTGTAACCAAGGAAGAAATAATATTTTAAATTTGCCTTGTAGTACTAGACATTACTTGGGAATATATTTTATGTTCACTCCCTAGGCTAGATGTTACTATCGTAAGATATTGACCTGAATATCTTATCGCTGCGTGATAACAAGCCGGCGGTGATTCGCTAACAGTTCTGTTTAACTGTGGTTAAGCAAGCGCTATAATTAGAAATTATTAAATTATGATGTCTGACCTCATAAGAGTTAATTAGAAATGTCTTTATGCTGGAATCCTATACAAATGCATAGCAACTGTCTGTCTACTGAGTCCTTGGGACTAGTTTGGTTTTCTGGTGTCGTTTTTTCTAGTGCGAGAGTATAACCAATTATAAACCGATCATAATAATACTTGTCTTTTTTTATTTTGTGTCATAAACAGCACATATTTCGCTGGACACATACTACACTGTTGTGCATGGGTATGACAGATTCCAACTTTATAATAGGTATTTATAATAGGTAGTATATTGCAATAAAACTTGCTTTTGAAATGATCTAATACAATAGGGTAGATGACTGTATCGTAAATAAATACCACTGACCACTTCATTAAAACTAATATCGCGAAACATCTCGGCAAATACTATTAACATAGCTTTTTATCATTATTACGAATTTCAATCAAATATACAGTGAAATATATTGTTCAATTGAGTAGTCTAAAACAGTGACGTCATAATTTTGTATTTAGTACATTTTTTTATACAAAATTGTCGTTTTGACAGATGATAAAAAGTAACTAATTTGACTAAGGTGTCATCTAGCCTATTGTTCCTGTTCGTATCTCTTCGTCGTATGTTTCGGTAACAACTAAGTTATATCTAAACGTGTGTGGGAACCACTAGAAACTAATAACATTTGCAGTCATATGTTCAAACACGGCAAACGTAATCCAATATAAAATGGAGAAATAAGACGTATACATTCATTTGTTAGGAATAGAATAGGTTTTTGAAAATATATTTGGGGTATAGAAGCGCATCTAAAGGATTATTGTCGACTTTTATCCAGTTTAATAAATTACTCAAATTCGCCGAAGCCAAATCTACGAACGTGTTTTTACATGTTATTACTCATTGTTTACGAGTACGACAGATTTGAATGGAAAACTTGATAGTGCTAATTATGCAGTTCGCTTTATAAATACCTTATAATATTGTCAAAGAGTAAGCTGTATCGACAATTTATAGCTACAGTACAATATTAGTGCAGTAATAAGCAGTTGACATTGGTCTCAATGAATGGTTGACAATGAAGTGTTGTGCAGTACTCGGTGTTCACGTAGTTGGTACGTCGGCGAAAGTGCCGACTATACGCTTTAGTACGGTCGTACCACAGACACGTTCTGATTGTCGACACAAATTATTATAACTAATTGCATTCTGTACAAACCAAATCCTTTATTTGAAGACTAGACATGATTATGTCCGTCGGTGCGCTGGCGCAGTAAAGAAACAGCGCGATACCATACTCGCGTGCAAATGCTTGGTAAATCCTATTTTTATTCACGACACGTGTGGTAAACAGTTTCACTTCAGGCATTGTTTGTTCTACGTACTGAATTCTAGAATTAACAACAAAATCACATACTTAATTACTTTTTATTTCTACGTATAGAGGTTTCACCAGATTTCTTTGTCAGTTATTTTTGTTTTGAGTGGATAAATTAGATGTAGTTTAGAATTACTTTTTTTTTTAAAGTATTTCTACGTTCATGGCAAGTTTAATCTTAATAGACTAATCTGATATAAACCTCGAGAGCTCTCAGAAACGTTATGTAACCGTCGGTGAGTAATAGATATTGACGGAAAATTTTGATTTAATGAACTATCAATTTGGCTGCACGGTTGGCTTAGTGGTTTAAGCGGTCGCCATGTTGCTTTCTACTGCGCTAAGTAGTGTGGGTTCAAACCCACATAGCTCAACACTTTGTGTTCTACTAATTGTTGGTCTAAATCTGGATGTTCTTTGTGTCCATCTCATATATTTTTGTAAAGTCCCCAGTGACACAGGATATGTTCCTAAGAGGAAAGTCGTCTTTTATAAAAATAAATATAGGTTAAAAAAGTAAAAAACACGTTTACAAACGATGCTTACAAACAACAAGCGTGTTAAAAACAATATAGTATCAACTTCAAATGTTTAAATTTATTTGAAATAGTTCAACGACGAACAATCAAACACAATTTTGTAAATCGTGATGACAGCCCTTCCAGTCCACGTAATAGTAGTATCGTACACAAGACCTAATCTTATCAGCGCTAATCGTAAGTACCACAGCCTTGGTTGTAGGATTTTACTAAAGCGACAAACATACGTGCCGTCAAGTGCATGAATGTGTTGTTAGATGAGTTGGGCGACTGTCATTTCGTCGTTATACCCCAGTATAACCAACACACCTAATGCTGAGTTTTGGCCATTCACGTACGTAATGTCTCTATCTATATCAAAAATTGTTTCAAGTTTTAGATACCAATAGCTCTGTGAAGTTCAAAGCAGAATAAATATATGGTAAGTTTTAAGTAGACAGCATAAAATTGTTTCTAGCCCGCGGGAGATTAAATTGTAACACAGATAGCCTGTCAGTAAATCGAATCAAGGAGAGATATCGCTACTACTTATCTACTTCACCATACTAATTACACATAAATATATATATATATATATATATATATATATATATATATATAGTTTAACTCTGAGATAAAGAACGTTCAGTAGTGTTGTTATAATTTAAACTATGAGAGCAACCAGTTGCTTATTTAGTCACTGTCATGTTAGAATCAAGTATTCACATCATATTGCTTAAAGAATGTACGATATCACTCAAGTATATATTTCTGTGAGCCCGGACTAATCTTACGAAGAGTGTAAGGCCTTGCCTTGACGATCTGGTGAAGGTATCACATTCACCTGGGGGATAATGACGGTAGATGGTAACGAGAGTTAACTAGCTTTCACAAGGATCATTAAATACTTAACTAGGTAATTCCGGCGGCAATATCCAGGAAACAGGTGCACTCGCACAATGCTCACACAAAGAGTTTGAACCAAGGTGCTCTCGTGACCTGACTAGAATTAGGTAGAATCCACATTATATTCGGATAATATCATATATACTTACGATGAGAGTGCGTGTACTCTAGTTTGATTACTTTACGCGCAGAGTGTGCTGTGAGGATATTGCCATAATCACAGACGGATGATGGTATCGCGCTTTGGCGATATTAGGTAATATGTGGACGTGGTTGTTCGTTAATAATAAACATTATATACTATGACCTCTCAGAAAAACTATCTAATCTAAATAATTTAGGATTAACAGAATATGATTATGTTGATCATACCAACAAATGTACATACAATGAACAGTAGTGGTACATCGACCAATTATCTTCTTGTATTTTAATTTCATACAGGGACAGTTGTGAAAAAAAGATATACACGTAAATTTAAATATTTTATCTTAGGATGTCGGATTATCTCTAACGTATTGAATCAATACGTAAAGCCTGTTTTAAAAAGCATGGAGTATGTATGTATGTTTAACGTTTAAAGTGATATGACCATGAAAGATATCTACGGTAACACGCTAAAATGCATACACACAGCGAGATTTTGCTTGAATTGAAAGTCAGAAAAGTACACTTTTGACCTTAAGTGGGAAGTGAATGGGACATCAATAACTTCCTTTTAGGTGTGTGGTGATGCACTATCCTATAATATCCTATATGACTATATATATATAAGAAAGGGTGGAAACCACATAAATGCGTACCATTACCAGTACACGCGTACCGTTTTTTTTTTATTTTTTTTTTTTTATGAATAGCCTGCCAAAGTGACTCTACTGTGCCTGAACAGCTTAGACAGGAACGAATGATTATCGAACGACTGACCCGCTTTTCTTTAATGACATCTAAGAACTTCGATCAAGTCACCTTCAAACAAAATCTTGACACAGATATGTTAAAGTTATAAAACAATTAGCGCTGGGGGTTAACAAAAGTGAAGGTTTCCCCCTGCGAGTAATTTAATAGGTGTAAATGTCATATAGTTCTCTTGTAAAATCTGAATTTTTAAGTCATTTCATGTGTCAGTAGATTCCGTATACCGTCTACACCTAGCATGTGCAACTGTCTGCTTTAGCATTCGTATTAGTGGTTCGCCTGACTCATAGTTTCTGGTTCAAAGTAATGGATGGTAGGTACTATTAAAGATTTTTATAAATTTTCATTATACACTTGGAATGGGGTCTTGTCTCGTGTTGCTCTTTTTTTAAAGTATCTTTTTAATTACCTAAGTTAGTTAAAGTTAAGGCTATGGGAGGGTGACTTTACCAGGGGTGCTGGGCTTGGGGTGCTGGGCTAGAAAACCTCCACGTGGTGCACCCTGGTAACGTTGGCGACGGCACTGTTTCTTCCTGTGCCATTTGGAAGAGGACATCACCGCCAACGGCTGATATTCTAGCACAAAGAAGAGGAGGCCATTTTCTTCAGCCATTCGGTTGAGGCTTGGTCCAACAGAGCGGGCATTTTTGTCGATTCCTCTGTTGGCTCTTCGCTCTTCGGAGCAATGAGGAGGAAAACCTCGATAAAAAATCATGTTGGTGGGACCCTTTCATGGGTCAGCGTTTCTCCACTGTCAATGGTGGAGAAAGGAGAACGGGCTCGGTGTGTACTCACACTGCCGCCGAGCAGGCATTGGAAGAATTAATCTTCCTGCCACCGTTGTCACATCGTAATCCCGAAAGGAGTGTTGTGGTTATGTCTCGCGACACCAATCGGGGGCGAGGGTCTTGGCTTAACCGCCCGGACTGCGAGGAAGAAAACCTCTATAAAAAATTACCCCGAATCCCGTGTTCTGGTGCGTGACCAGGGGATGCATGGCTGATGGGCAGTTCAGTCGTAAGCGCACTCCCAGCCGAGGCACCTGCGGACCCCTCGGTTGGGCACAAATTTACGCTTGCCCGGGTATTGGGGGATCTCTGCCCGGGTCGACCTCTAGTTCTCCCCCACTCGTGGGTTTTGTTATGGAATATATAAAAATCAAAGAAAATAATACAAAGGAAGAAGCGAAGAAGGACAGTAAAATAGAAAACAGTGAAAAAGATTCGGCCGAGAAGCCTATCACAGAAAGGCTTTCAGAAGTCAATCTAACTTCTGGGAGCCTAAGAAGATCAGAACGCTTGCGTTCCAGATCCGTCGTACCGTCGGATGATAACTCCAGTACGACGACGACTACACTGGAGCAGATGTACATGGAGCTCCGCGATAGTCGCAAACGCGGACGCTTCATGGACGAAGACAGCGACGCGTCTCAGGAATGGATGCCTCCCAAAGTGGCTAGTAGCCACAGAGGGAGGTCGCGCACTCCGGTCTCGAGGCCGTCGGGCTCCGTCTTCTCAAAGGCGGAAGCCTATAGACGGGTTCGAGTTGAGGGAGAAAATTTAGTGGAGGAGGAGATCGCCGATCTCCTGTTAAAAATCCAGGGGCCGGCTTTGGAGGATTCTGTCTCTCAAACGCCGGTGTCTATGCAGGAGAGGGCGAATGTAGCTGTGGCCATTATAAACAAAGTGGCCACGAAATCTACGAACCTGAAGGGCCAATTTGTAAGAGCCCTCAAGGACTCCTCCTCCGCCATTGCTGGCATAGTTGATACCCTCATCGGTGACGTAGCTCGCCTTCAGGCGGCCAACGAACGTCTGACGGGACAGGTAGCTGAGCTGAGTGCCCAGTTCGCCCAGTTTCGGGCGCAGGCGGATGGCCCTCAGAAGCGAGGCCTGGCTCAGCAGCAACCTTCCCCCATTCCCAGTTCTGGTGATGAACAGCTTCGTCAAATTCTGGAGGCAGTGGGGCGTATGCTGGACGGGCGACTTGCGGGTCTTGAGTCGAGACTGCCTCCAGCCCCCGTTGTTCGGCCGCCACTTGCTGCAGATAGGCAAAGGACCGCATCAGTTCCAACTCCGCCTCCCATTACTGGTAGTCGCAGATCGTATGCATCGGCGGTATCGGTATCTGCAACTGCGATCACTCGCAAGTCTGGACGAGCGATCCATACAGCAGCAAAAACGGCGGAACCGAAGGCTGGGCCTGCACCGAAGAAAACTGCGCCAAGGATAAAAGGGGTGGTTCCTCGCCTCCCCACTCCAAATTCTGACCTCTCAACTGCGGCCCCCTCTGCGACTGCTCACTCGAATAGCAAGTGGCAGTTAGTAGGAGGTAATAAAAAATCCCGAAAGCGGAGTGAGAAGGCTGCCAAGAAAGCAACCTCGACTCCGCAGTCGCCACCGGTGGCAGTGGTCAAGAAGGCGAAGCCACGGAAACTACAGCCACCTAAAACTGCGGCTGTAGTAATTACAGTATCACCGGAGGCGGCAAATGAGGGGCTGTCGTATGCGGCGGTGTTCAAGAGGGCCCGAGACAGCCTCGCTATAAATAATCTTGGGACAGTAGGAGTCAGGATGCGCCTTGCCCAGACGGGAGCTCGAGTCCTCGAGTTCCCTGGGGCGGAAGGCGCAAAGACGGCGGACACGTTTGCCGAGAAGCTGCGGGGATTATTCGCAGCTACCGATGGTGTGAAGATCGCCAGGCCAACGAAGTGCGTAGAACTGCGTATTTCAGGGCTGGACGACTCAGTGACTATCGAGGATGTCCGTGCTGCAATAGAGGAAAAGACGGGATGCAGCGCGGATAACATCCAGGTTGGCACCATCCGCCCCGGTCCAGGAGGGCTTGGCGCTGTGTGGGTCAGATGTCCAGTGGTGTCGGGCAAAGTCCTGGGCGACGCCGGAAAGTTACTCATCGGTTTCGTGAACGCTAGGATCACAGTCCTGGCGGCGAGACCGATGAGGTGTTATAAATGCCTGGCGTCGGGACACACACGCGCCAAGTGTGTCAGTTGTTTTGACTGCAGCGGACTATGTTTCCGCTGCGGTCGACCGGGACACAAGGCGGCAGACTGCTCTGCCGCCCCTCACTGCCCGGTGTGTGCGGCGAGTAATAAGCCCGCTAATCATCAGATCGGGCAGGGGGGCTGCAAGCCGCCCCGCAATTCTCGGCAAGCGTTAGGGGCTAGCCAGTCGGCCCAGGCTGTCTCCGATGTTGTTTATCCGACGACATCATCGCCCATGGAGGAGGTTGTAGAGACGGTCCGGTAATGGACCAAGTCTACAACCTCCTTGTCCAGACGAACTTGAACCACTGTGCCGCGGCGCAGGACCTCTTCCTGCAAACCATGGCACAGTGGTCAATCGGTGTGGCCGTAGCCGCGGAACCCTATTACATTCCTCCCCGTCCAAATTGGTTGGGTGACTGGGACGGTTCTGTGGCAGTCGTCGGCTCCACGGCAGCTCATTCCCCGCCCTTGTCGCTAAGAGACAAGGGTAATGGATATGTTGCTGCCGAGTGGGGGGGAATCACCATTTACGGTATATACTTCTCCCCCAATCGGAGTTTAAGCGACTTCGAGGCTTTCCTGAACACCTTGGAGACCTCGATGCGGCGACTAACGTCTGGGCACGTTCTCGTGCTGGGGGACTTCAACGCAAAGTCCATTGCGTGGGGTTCCCCTAGGACGGACGCCAGGGGCGAGGCCGTAGAGGAGTGGGCGGCCTCGGTGGGCCTCTGTTTACTAAACAGAGGCTCCACCAACACGTGTGTGCGACAGCAGGGGGGGTCGATAGTGGACCTTTCATTCGCTACCCCTGCCCTCGCCGCACGAGTAAGGAACTGGCGTGTCCTGGAAGAGGTTGAGACGCTCTCGGATCACCTCTACATCCGATTTGAGCTCTCCCGGACCCAGGACCCCAGTAGGGGTCACGCGGCGCGGCCTTCTTCTCGCTTTCCGCGGTGGGCTGTTTCGAAGCTGAATAGGGACCTACTAGAGGAGGCAGCCATAATTCACTCTTGGCTGTCTCCGCAGGCCCCGACCGAGGAGGTCGATATGGGGGCTGGCCGCTTTCGTGATGCGATCACGCTGATCTGCGATGCGGCCATGCCCCGTATAAGAGGTCGTCGACCTCCACGGAAGGAGGTTTACTGGTGGTCCCAAGAGTTGTCGGACCTCCGTGCGGCCTGTACTCGTGCCCGGAGGTCCTACACCCGCAGTCGGCGGCGTCACCGCGAAGATGGCGGGAGGGACCAGCTTCATGAGGAGTACCGAGAGGCGCGGAAAACTCTGAAGCTGGCTATTAGCCGCGCCAAAGATGCGAAACGAAAGGAGATGCTGGAGGGTCTCGATCGTGACCCCTGGGGTCGCCCCTATCGTGCGGCACGACAGAAGCTCCGTACGTCGGGCCCCCCCCTTACAGAGGCACTCCAGCCCAGCTTCCTGCAGGAAGTGGTCGAGGGTCTTTTCCCGCAGCGGGTAGAGCACACACCCCCGTCGATGGTCTTCATCGTCGGAGAAGACGGGGGTAACGAGGACAATGTTCCGCCCGTCAGGGAATCGGAGATTGGGGCGGTTGTTCTACGGATCCGCTCTAAGAACACCGCCCCCGGGCCAGACGGGATACCTGCCCGAGTGCTGGCCCCAGCCCTCGAACACATGTCGAACCACCTCAGGGAGGTCCTGGACGCTAGCCTGGCGTCCGGACGCTTCCCTGAGTGCTGGAAAAGCGGGAAGCTGGTCCTATTAAAGAAGCCGGGACGGCCTGCCGATTCGGTGGCGGCCTATAGGCCCATCGTGTTGCTGGACGAGGCGGGTAAACTGTTTGAGAGGGTACTCTCTGCCCGCATCGTCCGGCACCTCTGCGAAGTGGGCCCCGATCTGTCGGACGCCCAATTCGGTTTTCGAGCGGGGCGTTCGACAGTCGATGCTGTGTTGCGCCTGAGGGCCGTTACCGAAGAGGCAGTGAGCTGTGGCGGCGTGCTGTTGGCGGTGTCGTTGGACATCGCCAACGCATTTAATAGTCTGCCATTTAGCTGCATCAGGGAAGCACTCCACTACCACGGGGTGCCAGAGTACCTGAGGCGGCTTGTGGCAGACTATCTTGAGGAGCGTACCGTCGTGTACGAGGACCGAGATGGTATTCTGAGGCGGCGGCCCATGTCGTGCGGTGTTCCACAGGGGTCTGTCCTCGGACCACTCCTGTGGAATATGGGATACGACTGGGCCCTTCGAGGTCGTCTTCCCCCCGGGCTGGGCGTAATTTGTTACGCCGATGACACATTAGTCACGGCCCGGGGGGCGAACTTTCAAGAGGCGGCGCGCCTGGCCACCGTGGGAGTCTCTTTGGTGGTCGGGCGCATTGAGGCGCTGGGTTTACGGGTGGCCCTAGATAAGACGGAAGCCCTTTTGTTTCATGGGCCCCGTCGTGGTCCACCCCCTGGTGCCTCTATCGTAGTCAATTCGGTCCTCGTACCGATTAAGGCCCAGATGAAGTATCTGGGCCTGATCCTCGACGGCAGGTGGCTCTTCGACGAGCACTTCCGACAGCTTACTCCAAAGCTGGTCGGCGCTGCTTCTGCTCTTGGGCGACTTTTGCCCAATTTGGGTGGAGCCAGCGTTGCGACGAGACAGCTATACACGGGGGTTGTCCGGTCAATGGCACTGTATGGTGCACCGGTGTGGGCGGCGGCTCTGACCGCCCAGAATAGGGCGCGCCTCTGGCGACCTCAGAGGATATTGGCGGTTAGAGCCATACGCGGTTACCGCACCGTATCGACGGAGGCGGCGTGCGCGTTAGCCGGAACTCCCCCGTGGGATTTGGAGGCGGAAGTGCTCGCCGAAGTTTATCGGCGAACGGCAGACTTTCGGGTGGGTAGCGGCATTCGGCCCCCGCCCGAAGAGATACGCGAGTGGCGAGAGGCCGCTCGTCGAGCCACGATGGCTCGTTGGTCGTCCCGGCTGGAGGCTCCACGTGCTGGCTTTGCCGCCGTGGAGGCTCTCCAGCCGGTCATCGCCGAGTGGACAGGGCGGCAGCACGGGACCCTTTCCTTCCGACTGACGCAGATTCTTTCCGGGCATGGTTGCTTCGGGAAGTATCTGCACTCGGTCGCCAGGAGGGAATTGAGTCCCGCCTGTCACCACTGCGACTGCAGTGAGGACTCGGCTCAGCACACGCTGGCGGTTTGTTCCGCCTGGGAGGCGCAGCGTGGGGTCCTCACTGCAGTTATTGGAGGCGATCTCTCGCTACCGGCCGTAATACGCTCCATGGTCGGTAGCGACAGTTGTTTTACCGCGGTCGCAACCTTCTGCGAAGACGTAATTTCGCGGAAGGAGGCGGCGGAGAAGGCCCGGGAGGACAGTATCCACTCGGACCCAATTCGCCGCCGGCGAGCCGGGCGGCGGAGGCGCGCATACCAGCGCCTCATGCCGCCTTGAGTGTGGCCGCGGGTGGACGGGACGGGTTTTCCCCTCCATCCGCTACAATGGTCAGCCGCGAGGAGGCGACGTCCGTGTGTGCCGTACGTTGCCTAAAATAGAGAGTTTATCCGCAGATGGTGCCCGAGGTAGCGGGCAGGCGCTAGGAGGGATCTGGATGTCGTAATAGCAGCGGTTCCCGGATCCCTCCTATCTCAGGCGCAGAGTGGCACACCGTGTGGTTTTAGTCGGTCCGATTCCGACACACCACCCCGCCGTAAACCCCGGTGGGGTGACGGCCCGAGGGGGTTTCCACACGTTAAAAAAAAAAAAAAAAAAAAAAAAAAGGGTGACTTTACCACTTAACCTAAAAGTATCGGGGCTTATTCCAGACGAGTACCGATGCTCGGTGAATATCGATTACGTGATCAGCGGGTGATAACGAAGCGTAGTATTAAGCCGTTGAGCCGTCACCGGCTGGTTATATTGCCAAATAAAATCTACTTTATAGTACATTGCAAAATACACTCAATCTAGATAGATTTCCTTTTTAAACTTACATATTTACCGTATCGATTTTAAACGATTCACTAATTGGGAGGACCTATAGGACCTAATGGGCTGCGGTAACCGCTTACCATCAGGCGGGCCGTATGCTTGTTTGCCACCGTTGTGGTAAAAAAAAAAACCTACACGCAGCGATTCTTCACAGACTCATATTTCAAAATCATTCTTTAAGCCATACGAGCAACGATATAAAATAAGGGTCTACCATTTGTTTCAGCAGTTAGACTTCAGACTTCAAATGTGTGCTTAGACGTAACTTCTATTTAAAGATGGCTGACCTGTGGTACTGACCGACGGCTGCTAACTATTAAAAAAGGTCAAAGACGTTCGAAGTGCAAATGAAACCGCTGCTAATAGTATTTTTACACGATATAATTTGAAACGAAGTCGGTGAAGGAATGTTGCGAATGAAATGTTAAGGGAAGCAGTCTGGCTATGCTGTATGGCGACTTTGAATGAATCGCGATAGTACATATATGTGCAGGTTTCAGGAACTACCCTCCCCACTATATGATACGTGCTTCGTATGTAAAAATGCGGACTTACCGTATCGATTTTAAACGATTCACTAATTGGGAGGACCTATAGGACCTAATGGGCTGCGGTAACCGCTTACCATCAGGCGGGCCGTATGCTTGTTTGCCACCGTTGTGGTAAAAAAAAAACCTACACGCAGCGATTCTTCACAGACTCATATTTCAAAATCATTCTTTAAGCCATACGAGCAACGATATAAAATAAGGGTCTACCATTTGTTTTAGCAGTTAGACTTCAGACTTCAAATGTGTGCTTAGACGTAACTTCTATTTAAAGATGGCTGACCTGTGGTACTGACCGACGGCTGCTAACTATTAAAAAAGGTCAAAGACGTTCGAAGTGCAAATGAAACCGCTGCTAATAGTATTTTTACACGATATAATTTGAAACGAAGTCGGTGAAGGAATGTTGCGAATGAAATGTTAAGGGAAGCAGTCTGGCTATGCTGTATGGCGACTTTGAATGAATCGCGATAGTACATATATGTGCAGGTTTCAGGAACTACCCTCCCCACTATATGATACGTGCTTCGTATGTAAAAATGCGGACTATGCTGGATCTATTGTATGAGAGATATGCATGATATTTGAATGTAATCGACCTTAGGGAACTGTGAAAAGTTACATAAATATATTATACTAAATCAACTGCAGCTCCCGGGATGTATGCCTGTTTGCTGTCTTGGTGAGGAAGTGATAACAATAATAGAATCAGTACAATGTAGCCCACGTGAGGTGTGCCCTTCTACAGCAATAACCTTCGACAATATTGATTGTTATTAGCTGGCGAACTGGCAACTAATAATAAACTATATTTGTTATATGGATTGCGGCTATGTTGTGAATGTGTTTCTTGACGATAATATACTTGTAATGTATGGGCCGATTATCGTATAAGAGAAGAATGAAAATAGAAAACATAATGTAGTATCGACTAATTCGATTCGATTAAAATATTTATAAACAAAACACATTACTACACGTAGTCTTCGTTGTACAGCGGGACTTATTTCTTCGAATGTTGAAATCTCGGGAAATAGAAGGTATCGTAATCTTTTACATAATTTTATCGTTAATGACTACAACAAAAACTATGTGTTTGTGGAAAAATCGCAAAAGTCTAAAACAGTTAAACACGTAACTAATAAAACAAAAATACAGCAGACTCGACTTTGTATCATATCGATTGGTAAGAAAACAGAAACATGACATCTGACTACGATGGTTTTATCTATTTCTAAGTATGGAATGACATTAAACACCACCAAAGTCCATTTATTCAAGTGACGTGTATTGTTCTATCCGTAGTCTTCAAGTATTGACGTTACTGACTTTTATTTGTATTTGAATATCTAATAGATGTATCTCAGCGCGGGGTACGAGCATATAGCTTCACTTTTTGTAGGTAGTCACGTAATTTGTTACAGATGAAAAACCGGTCAGTTTTCCTTTAAAAGGCTTTTTCGAACAACCTCATGTATATATCATGCAACCTTTAAGTAGTATTCCATACTAATAACAACTGGTTGCATCACCAACTTTCAAGCGATCGATAACTATATTGGTAAATATAAACTTCTCCTGAAACCCTCCACAATTTGCAGTGATTTTGATTTCATTATCTTCTGCTAATACTTCTTGTTTTTCTGTACTTACCTTGGTTTATACACTTTACTAACGAAATGTTAATTTGCAATTGCGTGTAACACACCGCAGTACCCGAGCTGGTCCGGCTATTGAATACCTTATTTGTTACATTCCTTAATGCTGGAGTAGTTATTGATTAGTTATGGTTGTTATTTCTGACGCACACTGCGTAAGTTTTATTACCTTTTTAACAATCTGTTTATGTGCTGTGGAACCTCATATCGTCGTCCCAGAACGATATGTTTTCCTCAGTTATTCAACTGTGCCGTTGTATTATTTAGTTTAAGTCATAATGTTGAAGTCTTAACGTTTTGCAGTTAGCAAGATTGGACGTTTCAACTAACAGTACATACAGATTTTAGTTGGGTATTTGTATGCATTGACATGAATGATTGAACATACCAGACAGTAGTATTGTTAGGCATAGCGATAGTACACCGGGCGTTATGTCCCCCGTTATTGGTGTGGTGGGCCGGCGCTCAATAGTTGGCAATTTATTGTATGTTTATATCTGCGCCGAATTTTTTTAAATGCGATGCAGAATTGGTAGTGGATCCGTAGTTCGGTACGTATGCCATCTAATAAAGATTAGATGATATTTAAGTACAGCAGGACCTCTTTAATCCGAACGCCGAAAATTTACCCTCTGTTCGGATTCGTAGAGCGTTCGGATTATAGTATGTTAGGAACTACATATAAATAGGTATATGTATACGGTATATACTTTCCTGAAATAAAACAAATAGTATTGCAAAATATTAATTAGTATATACTTATTCAAATGCATAAACAGTAACATTTATTAAACTTTTTTAAAGAAATCCTTTATTTTAGTTTGTCGGGAGGTATTTAATGAGCAACTGGCGAGAAAAGCGAGCGGGTGTGGGCCGTTCGGATTATATAGTAAAGGGGTTCGGATTAGACGTGGTTCGGATTAAAGAGGTTCTGCTGTATGTTTTTCTTTTTGTGTGGATATCGCCATATTACCTCAAAATGATTTATTAGCCATGTCAAAATGCGTATGAAGTCGCTCATCATATTCTTGAGCGGTGTATGTGTAACAGGTTAGTGATTCGAACAAACGATTCGGCATTAAATCGGCCATGATGCGGTCATGGGCGCGACCCCTTTTGTTTACTTGAATCCATGAGCCGTACTCATTGTTTGACACCGCTCAATTAAATTGATTTGTGTAAGATCGATATATATTATTATGATAGAACAATATTAATGTTATATTATAGCTGCATCACATTAATCGTAATGAGTATATCTCAGTGTTTGAGTGAAGCATTTGTAATTGTATCAGTCAGTGGCATACTGACTGGTAATTGATGGTTATTTTCTCTTAAGATGGTGTGAAAATTATATACATCGGAACTGTAATTTTCTATAAAAATTGTTCTTAGATGTCAAGTAAGAAAAAATATTTATTGAGAAGGGAACCTCTTTTACATGCGGTAGAAAGATAATTATAATGTACAACACTAATGTGTTTATGCATGTAGCAATGTTCCTGTCTGTGTTATGTAATGCTACATGCTTTATATCTATACCTAGCAGTTTACTCGATACATTACTCGAGGGCCATCTATCTAACCCGATGGAATACCTCTGACCATTATAAACTAGGTATCCATAGTGCAACTTCATCTATTTTACAAGTGGTGACGTCAGTATGACATCCGTTATATAATATGATGTTGTCGCCTGTGCGATATTTTCCATTATATTATGCTAACGAGCATTGTAATTAACACCCAAAGACTGCGCCGAATAACATGGAATAAATGAAAGAGAAAAACGCAGCAGACCATAACTGCGATAAACGTAGCTTTTCATTAACTACCTTACGTGTCCACGGTAGACATGCATCCGGTTGAATGTATGAAATATTCGTTTTGATAACACTAGATCGCTACTGAATCATATTTTCATGAGTGTGTTAAATAATGATCCAAAATCACTCCACTATTCGCTTGCAAGTACACGCCTCGTATTTCGTGCTCCTTATTGAACGATCGTTCCGTATACGATTAACCTGTTCATTATGTGAGTGCACACCCTGTAACCAGTTGTGTCGTAAGCGACCTGTCGTTACTACTTAGGTAGTGTTTAGAAGTTGTGTGTTGCCCTATAGCTGAGTATAGCCTTCTATGTATTGTAGCCTCGCTGTACGTAGGATCACTAATTTGTCACCTACATATTAGCTATTCAACAATAACTATGCGAATATATTCCTCTGCCCATATATGCTATCGTATTGTTTATGAAGTGGCACGAAATCGTGTTCTCGAATCTGAAATGTAGCGTCACTATCCTTGATACAGAGCTGTCACTCGCACTTTGACATTATGCACTTGCAGACAGTAAATAGACTGTCACTGTCGCACCAATCTTTTAAACAATCTTCTGTCTTAGGTACATATATGTTTAAAAAAAATCATCACAAGAGTTTCGAGCATACCACGACCCTAAAATCTTTGCCAGACACACATAGCTGTTACCCTGTAAACTTGAAACTTAAATTTTGTACTCACGTATTTTGGAGTATTCTCACAATCACTGTAATTACAGTTTAACAATTTTTAGGAACTCTGAAATACAAAGTTGTGTGTTGAACGACTCTCCATCGGCTGTCGTCTTTCCAGTCTTGTAACTACATCTCTCTTAAAATTTCTTATTAACTTAGAACTCTCAGACTATTCGCAATGTAATCAATGTTGATATTGACTCTGAGAAGTAATCCTAAAGATCACAAATGTACATAGTGATATCTTGTTTAATTTACTGATAATTTTGGTTACATAGATGACGCATTGCATACCTACCGTAGCACTTACTTGCCGAATCACGGCCAGCGGCGCCCCAGCCTCGTGCACGTCTGTGACCTTGTCCATTCTATGGTGTACCAAACTAGGCCTTCACAATATCATTCTATTTGAATATGTATTATGAAAATAAAATGTGAGCCAACAAATAAATGTCTTATTCGCCCAGCAACAGCTCAAATAGAGTGAAAGTTCATGTATTAACACGTATTATCGTGTGTCTAGCGGTAAGCGTGTGACTGCCGATAAAGGGGTTTCTGGTTCGATTCCCAAGTCGGGTAAGAAAAGTGTTACTGATTTTTTCTGAATATAGAAGTGCTTAACAACCCGAAGTTTGGAAGGTTGGGTCTTAACCCCCGTCCCTCGAAGAACACGTAAAGCCGTCAGTTCTGCACTTGATCTCTCCCGGATCATGTCAGATAGCCGTCCGATCGGATTGTGAGAGTGAGGGAATAGACTGTTTGTGCACACTTGCACACTATAACTGGTCGCCTTTGGGGCTGGCCACCGCGGTTGAAATCGGCTAGGAGAATATCGTCACATATATTTAAATATTAGGTTATTTATCTTGAAGGTTTGTATCATACAAAAAATTATAAAAATTTAAATTATGTTCAGTTCAGTTACTTCGATATTGTCGAACTGGTAACAAATAAAAAGTAAAATGTTGACCATTTGACAGTTGTAGCACGCACATATTTACGCGTCACCGGTTGCAATAACGGGTAGAAATTAAATAGGACATGTTGCTTTTGCAGGACGAACATCTGAGTCCACGAGTTATTGCAATGATCGCTCTCCGTCGATGGGACTTTCCAATGCAATATTGCCAAGTAAATATTATATTTGTAATAATTTGAAGACACCACAATACGTTCTTGTACGATGAAAGTCTCAAAACAAAACGAGAGTTCTTTAGTTACATTTCTTTATTTGAACATCTAAAATGTGATTTATGTATTTAGTATTGATGTTGTAATAGCGATTCTTTCTGCAATAACGCAAGTGCATGTAGTTCGTATTAGCGAGTCGCTCCGATGCTCTGCGATACGTGTTATCAGACTACCGCTGTAGGTGTCCGTATCGGAGCGCTCGTGCACGGAGATACCACCGATACATTTCTTGTTTCATTGTCTTGGTAGTGTGCGTCATCCTATCACAGTTAGTCATAGCCAGTGCTAATGAAGTTAAGTGCTATATTTTTGCAAGAGTCCGTTATTGAGTCAGCGTTGCTCTCACGCACAACACATGTGAAACTTACTATCACGCCACTTAACTACATATTCGAATATTGTATAATATTTCACATTTGTACGATCAACGAAGTACTTATTTTGCGGCATTGAAACTTAATGACACTACACGGTCTGCAAATGATATTTTAGAAATGTTGATGACACAACTGAGAAATATGGTTAGAATTTTTGTAATCTGTTAGAAATCGCATGTCGACAACTACCTGCCTACCTAGAATTCCCTGAAAATTTGTCACGGAGCATTTATATAACGTAAATTTTAAATGTGATTTAAATTATACTAACATTTTTAGATTGCTCCTTATACGGTAGCGTACTGAATACAAACTTGCAAGGTCCAAAACAGCTGTACGTTAATAGAGAGATGTCAGACTTGCACGAGATTTGTGTAAGCTTTTAATAACAGAATATTTAAATTAAATTTGTGTGAGTTATATTCAAAATATTATAATATTAAATAAATAGTATTGCACGATAACAAATGTTTGCGATCTATATTAAGAAAGTCATTAATTTTGAGCACAGCAGTAATATTGATGTGATAATTTTGTCAATTGTCATGCAACACACAACTCAATCAATATTTGTATCGATATTGTGTGGTCGTAGATTGCTATCAATCAACAGTTAAGGTATAATGAATGCATTCAAAGATCTGTACTGATGTTCTATCGTACGCTGTGCATTCGCGACATGTTCCAAGTATTCTATATTTTATTAGATATTCGAAGTGGACAAAGCACGTTTAAGAGTTCGTTCAATACCAACTCGAAAAGTAACAAGTAACACACAGTCAAGTAACTCTTTTCTTTCTACTGTCGATCCAATATTTTTGACCTACCGTCTGTTTTCCCAATCGTTCCAAGCGAAAGTACGACTTCATTCTTTATATTGAAATGTCTATCCGATTTAATTGTTATCGCAACTATAGAGTATGACAATGTTTGCACTTATTTATATTGATTGTAGACATTCACCCATAGTTTGGAACAGGCTTCGATGCCCCGCCCAGGTCGCTTTCCTTACCTATTCTCAATTATGAGGTAGATGACAAAATTTTTTGTCAGTGACTGTTGCGAGTTATAACAGCATTATAATAAGTAATGAAACTCAAGTTTTGTCTTCAAAATATTAATTATTATTGTTACGTAATATCTTTCTTTAAAAGTCAGCAAGAATTACTGCTGTGTTACGTGAACACAATGTGTCATACGAGTGAAGTTCCTCGTAAGAGGCGGCGCATGCGCTTGTTGACTCGTTCACAATAAAAGGGAAACGTAATTTGGGTCATGACTTGTTGAAAAATACTTTAATACGAGTCAGGCACTCGGTTACAAATGTTAACTTATCTTATCAATGTTCACTAGCAGCGTTATCGGTGATAGTACTTGAAATTCGTAATCGCTAACCCGATTTCACGGTTGCGAGACTTGATATGTGGAACGCTATGTTCTACGAATGGCATGGAAACGTTGCGAATGTCAAGGCCCCCAAAAGGGAGTGTACGCGGTATGAATGACTTCGATTCTGCCGGTCGGTGACAATGGGAGCATGACCGGTACTTTCGCCAGCCGCGCTACTCCACGCCACTCGTTAGCTCCAGATTAATCATGATTACAATAAAGTAGGTATCCATCGCTCGCTCGCCGCTAGAGGTTGTTGTACTCCAGTGCGGGTGATACACGCGACACTGCCACTTACTTCAAATACATTTTTAGAATCGGAAACGTAATTTTTTTAATTCTAGTTACGAAATAATGAAACGTTGTCGCTGGCGACTAACCACCAGCAACACTTTAAACGTTAGGAGGTTGCGTGCTTATATGATACAATTGTTTTTGTTCGTTCGTCGTACTTATCGTTAGTTTTGCTTGTGTAACAAATTCCGTCTACGTACCTACAGTTGAGTAACGCGAATGTCTGATCAAGAAACGATAAAGCTATGCATCGATAACCAAACGTTCAGTGGAAATTACGAAAATGTGCTCGCACCGTACCTGTATCACGCTGTTGGTTACGCTGCTAATTACTATAAAATATAGCGATAGTTATATATTCTCAAGTCTTATTAATACTAACTTAACTAAGAGAAAACTATACCCGTTTAAAATTAATAGTTTATACAGTATGTACTTTAATCGATTTTTGTTGCTACATAAGCCAGTGTTGCAATTAAAAGATTCCGTTGTAACGTAAAGTCTTCGTCTTCTAATCAATAAAGCCGTTTGGCACTATGGCAACAATTGTTCGCAACATAACTTCTCTTCAACAAGTGCACAACTGTTGTTGCGAGGACGATGCCCTATTGTTGAACGTTTAACCTCTATCCGTTATTGCCTTATCATCCTTACATGTGAACTTGTTCAAATATTTCCATTTATTCGAATTAATTGTTATCTACTCGATGGATAGGAACCATGTCATGTCAAGTTTTTGTTTCATTACGTTGCCGGTGGAAGAAAAAGACGAGAGCTTTGAGTAACGATCATTTTACTTCTCGACTCAGCCTGCCATAATATATAAACTGTTTGTTATTCGTTAATGCTATCTTGTCGTTTATTCTTAATTTGACTCAAAAAAATTATTACCTTATGGGAGTGCCCTTTTGGGTTTGCATATTTTTTCCGATAGTATCCGAAAAAAGCGCCACTCGGTTGGTTCGTGTCATCGTTCGTAGTACCAACTAGCATCTATGTTTACGTCCGGCGCGGACGAATACACAGCTAATTGTCCGGGACATTGTTCCTGCATCCGTTGTGACATCAGCCAGTGTCCATTGAGACGCATCACAGTACTGGGCCGCGGCAACCATTGTGCTCTATACCACGATTGCCACGACCCACTTGCTGCTCAATGGGGGCTCATTGTGTGCGCATCACGACATCACCCGCACCGGCGTGATCCGCACACTCATACCGACCATTTGTTCTTTTGCTCGAGCTAGTTATATACGTATTATATTGTTTTTTTTTTTTTAATTTTGTCACATAATACCAGCAAATCTTTTTTTGGCCTTACCTAATGAGGTTTTATTGCCCTAACGATGTCTGCGACATGCACATTATGATCGATACGTTTCTCTGTATAGTACGCACATGGTATTGTAGGTCACATAAACAAACAAATGAAATCGATAATATGTAATGAAGTTTTGGAAATAATGTGGGTCGCGATTCGTACTGAATGTCGATGCCGTATTGATGCACTTTCAAATCATTAACTGAATTTAGAACGTTGGTTAAAGTGAGAAGTTGTGGCCCGAAATCGACATACTGAAGGCATCAATTAGGATTTGATTTAATGCGTTACTTTTCTATAAATGTTTATCAATAAAAATGTTTTTCTTTTACAGTAAAATCGAAAGTAGGGATAGTCACCATTATTGTTCCATAATTGACGCAGTTCTAGTCATGTTACGGAGCAATCGAAATCTTATTTCAGGATACTTGAGGGCAAAGCTGTATAATTTTGAAGATATACTTGTTAACATTGAGTTTTCTTAATAAAAACTGTGCTACAAATGCATAAGATCGACAAGTTAGATATTACTAGTGTCACGGATATTTATGTCGAGTAAAACAGTAATAGTTATAGGAGCTGTGTTTGTAAATAATGTACACCTGCGTAGGCTATATAGCTGTAAATATTTACATTGTTTCACATAATATTTGTTGAAATAGCAAAGAGTAAAAGAATGACAGATTCCATGGAAACAGATACGGAACAACCAGGGACCTCAGGTACGCATGTGTATTATGCCATTAATACCTTTTCGGACCCGGGCCATGTTATTTCAGGTCCCCTCCAGGATCAACGCCATGCCTGGTCAAACCCTCTCCTGGGGGACGCTACAGCGGTACCCCCGCTGCTCTGGTTGCTAGTTATAGTTGCTGCCCGATCACGTTTTTGCGATCAGGCCGCATTACTGTCGCCGACCGCAGCGATTTATTCGACGCCAGAGGTCTCGATGCATTGGCAGCTTGCGATCCTGTCGGCGGCTCTTAACGCCGCCGACGTCTTCTCCGCTGGGGATCAGCCCTCTCCCGATCCCGTTCAGCGGTCTCTTGCTGGAGCATTACAGCTTCACAGAAAGAGACCACTGCGCCCCATCCCGCCTCACCCACCAGCATGGCAGCAATGATGGCTGGCGGGCACAGGTCTCGTCCGATTTGTCCAACTAAGACTCCGCGTTCAATGCCATTAATACCTAATTTTTTCAAATAAATAGGTCATAAGATCTTAACATATAGGACTTTTGTACGCAATATCTGTATTTGTTAATTGTTTATGGAGGCACAAATAAAATTGTTTTAAAATACTCCTACATATTTACATGCAAGGAGGTAAAATGTTAATTAATGAGCTAGACTCCGCTTTCACTAATAGTAAAGTTAAAAATAAAGTCACATTAGATATAGAAAAAGAACCCATTCACAAGCTACCCAAATTACTGGTATATTAGTCGACACTGTCATTTTATAAAGTTCCGTTTCTTTTGGTTGTTTTGTTTTCATCTAATTTCGTACAGATTTAAGTTGTTATTTTTGCTCTGCATTGGGTTGGTGTAAATTTATGATAATTTGTAAATATAATGTCAATAATAAAGGAGGCGTCGCGGTGCGGAGGAGGGGCACATACGGACGTGTGCTTGTTCGGGTGAGCGCGTGACTGAATGCACCCATTGTGTCGCCTCCGCTGAGCTTTAATCCAACCCATCATTGTTTTATGCTCTGCTTGTCAATGCACTTTTACAGTTATCCTTTCTTTATGATATTCTTTAATGTAGACGTTCATATGTAGTGT
Organism: Hypercompe scribonia; assembly: GCA_949316085.1. Lineage (NCBI taxonomy): Eukaryota > Metazoa > Arthropoda > Insecta > Lepidoptera > Erebidae > Hypercompe > Hypercompe scribonia. The sequence continues at coordinate 17,291,228 of OX438989.1, forward strand.
TTACTAACATGATCGAAACATTTAAACGCTCTCTAGTCTATGTAGGACTTCAGTAGCCGTAGTCGGTGTAGATATGCTGCGGGTTGGAGCAATAATTTCTAATTAAATTATTCAAAAACATGAGCAACATATCTCGCGCAATCAAAAGCTCTTTAAATTAATTAAATTCGTTGAAGTTTATTTTTCGTCTGACTTATCCTTTAAGGTCGCCCGTTGATTCCTCACGTCGAGTGAGATATCACGTACTCTGACGGTGATCAATGCTGATAGCACGAGTACAGTTAGTAGGAGTTGAATACATTATCTTGTCCATTTAACGTGTCTCGGGCCACACCCACGTGTGGTTGCCTATATTTTTATTTATTTTCATTCTAAGTTTAAAATCGTTATATGTTTGAATGAACGACCATGCGTACCTTTAGTGCTCCGTTTATTATTATATAGGGGTCTGGACGATGTTAGTTAGTTTTTTAATTGCATATATTTACACATTACCATATTTTACAATATATTTTGAGGATGCAAAACTGGTTTCACACCTGCAGGTGTCGGGCGCTGCAAATTTCTTCATTGTTTTCATTGAATTTTTCATTCTCAAGATAAGTAGTTTGACAATTTACTTTTACTTAGTATGTCACTCAATAGCACATTTCTGCGTCCGACGCTGCGCTTGCGACTTTTGAGTTGCAGATATTACGACGCTCTGCTTGTTTGCCCCTTTTATCGTGACAGCACGTAGTTTGATGTGATGGCTTCTTTAATCCTACATGATTACAGAGTGTTGGACAGATGTAAGTAGTGGTCGATATGACTTACATAATCGTCCCTATTGTCGGACATCTTTAGGAGACGTAAAAGAGTAGCCAGTGTCAGTTGTTACTACTTAGGAGCTGACACGATAATAGCACAACGATATTTAGGTGATTATTTTGTCGACTCCGCGTTAAAACGTTCAAGGTCACGGTTTAAGATGTTATGCTCGCGTTTCTGGGCACTAGGTCTGACTCTAAGACTAGTACGAGGGGCGGCGTGGGCGGACGACGGATGCACATCCTCTTTACGGTGAGGATACAGGTATCCTGCTGCATGACCTTGTGCCGACGTCTTGTCGTGAATTATAGTGTCGCCTTCATTTTACACTTAGCTGCGTTGTCTATCACTCATGAGGGAAGCTACTTGGAGTGATTTTAACGATTTGTGTTCATCTTAACGACGACTTGACGACAACTTAAGCAAAAAAAGTCTTAGTCCATCAACTATCATTAAGGTTAACAACATGCAAATATCATTGCGTTTACTACAATCGTCATCTTGTTATCGAGCTCTGAAATTATTTGTATTTACACTGCCTTAAAAGTCACGTGATAACCAATGATTCATTAATGACCATGAAAGTTATATTCATAGTCTTTGGCAATGACCACATTATAGATACATACCAGAGATGTTGTGGATGCAGATTTTTTCACATCCACGGATGCAGATGCAGGTGCGGATTTTGAGAGGCTCGCATCCGTGGATGCGGATCTGTACAAAAAACCTTAAGTGTGGGTAGAATAAAAAAAAGAGAGTAATAATTAAACTTGTATACTAGAGCATTATGTTTAATAAAAAGTAGAATGGCCACCTTTTCGCACTCCAGCCAGTTTCGCAAGGATTCGTATATTAATCCTGCGCTACTACATAACTTTTCACTTGGAACACTGGCTGGTGGAGCTGATAAGAATGTGCGTGATATTTTAGATAACTTTAGATTAATTTTTTTGTATTATTACTTCTAACGAAAGCTGTTTCTTCGCTTCTTGAAGAGGCGTAATGATTTTATTTAAAAATAAACACAATATATAAAATACATGTCATATTAAATAGCTTTTTTTAAATATAAAGTAACCACTATAAAGTAAATTCAATATAAAACAACAAAAATTGACCTTTTTTTACTGTAATTACCTATTTTAGTGAAGTGCCAGTTTAAATGATAAATCTTAGTTTTCGGATTCAAAACGCAGTTTTACAAGATGATGGGTTTGGGTTGTGTTTCTTATCAAAGAAAGCTTATCTAGCCAAATTATATTTTTTAAATATATAATTATCAAAAAATTACTACAATATCACTGGGATATGATAAGTATAAGTTAGTAAGTACCTAACTAAACTAACTTTCACTAGGTAGTAGAACCACGCTGATTTCAGCACGAGCGGGCGGGCTCGACCGGGGCAGTACTACCCTCCCACAGAAGACCAACCTAAAGCGACAGCATCTGAGTTGTCGTGTTTCGTTGGTGAGTGTGAGACCGAAGGCTCATTGCTGCTCGGATGACAGTTATCGTGGTAACTGTGTTAGCCTTACACTGTCACGATGACTGTCATGCCTTTTACGTCCCCAAACGGGGTGTGAAAAAACATCTCATAAGACCACCATAGTGTGGGTCACCATACTGCATTGTCTGCATTTGAAATGAGTATAGTGACCAAAACTCTTGGATTCTATTCATGCTTTCCATCAGGCAGAGTAGAGTCACTTTGGTAGGCTCTTAATATAAAAAAAAAACAAAAATCGGGTAATTTTGCTTAAAATACAACTTACCGGCATCAGTTTTTGTTTTTTGTAACTGCTTTTTATTTGTGTTTTCAAACAAAGTAAACTCTTCTGGGTGCATCGATTTGACATGATTTTTTAGAGATGTTGTAGTTCGACCCTTTCGAGAATATGTTTACTACATATTTTGCACTGAGATGTATTCCAGTCATTTTCAAGAGGTTTGAATAGGTCCAAATCTTACTTTGCTAGGCGGTGCCATAGTTAATTTGTCCAATAGGTTAACAAAGTCAAGTAGAATAACAAAAGCGGCACTCTTTTTACTTAACGTAATACGTAGTCGTTACGTTCTTAAACGATACAGTTACATGTATGCGATGACATTTTTTAAAAAAGCACAATTAAAAATTAACATAGTTGTGATTGACTATTTATGACAAAACAAAAAACGTGCGCATGAGACCTTGTCACAACACAAACAATATCGAGACGCATCACTGTCACCGATTCACCAAAATCCAAAACAAAATGCTTTCGTATTGGTCAATCAGCAAGTACGGTCGACACGCGCCTCTTGTGTTGGGCCAGCCTCTTTCTTTCTTGTCGCGACCTGCACATCATACACATCCGCACCAACACCGCATCGATTTATGCAGATGCGGATGCGGAAGCGGAGATCTAAATCGATGCGGATGTGCCGCATATGCGGATACAAGTATTCACAATATTCTTGATAGGTACATAGTATATTTTCTACTGAATGGAACAGACACTGCATGGAAAAAATCTAAATTATTTAAACTAACTCCATCGTTTTTATATGCAAATTGTCACTACGTACTTACTTTTTCAACGTTTAATATATGTATATTATGTATTTAATTCAATTAATATTTTTAGAATATTTTTTCTTTGATTAGCTAGATAAAATTTTTACTTGAAGCTTTATGTATCTGCAGTAACGAGTATGGAACAGAAAGTTTTACCTGACAGCGTCTATAGCCTATAAATGTAACCATTGTATGTAGTTAGTCATGTTGTAGTCATTTCAAGAACACCAACAGTGACACTAATGATGACACCGACCGGTTCACCCGGGCCGGAGCAACGCTACCACGCGTCATGTGAAATATTGTATTGCGGATCGTGTAATAACTGGTAGATCACACTGTTGGTCCAAATTGCGATAACTTAATGTTGAGTATTGTGTGCGCTTGCGCAGTGAAAGTGCAGGCAATTGACGGGATATGGTTGTTGGATACATACAGCGATGAACGAATTGATGACTGTTTGTCTGCCCACCCGGTGGCGGCACGCGACTCGATGGCCGCACGCGCTCTCTCATACTCGTGTGTGCGTAAGTGGCACCTATTTGTGACATATTTGTACATGCTTTTGTTTTGGGATCTTTCTAACTTTTTATAGGTCTTTTTGGTATATGTAGCTATAATAGATTACGCTTAATGATGTTCCTCAGGTTTATTACTTTGTATAAATAGTTAACAATTTTTACACTAGAAAGTAATTATATTGGAAATCTGTCGAGGAGTTATTTACAATATAAATATACGCATTTTATAATGAAAGTATTTCGGCTTTGTTTCAAAGTTTGTGCTCACTACAAATCTCGTGATCATTTTGTACTCTCGCGTTAATGGGTTGGGAGTGTACGCCATGTCTATTAGAATGGAACGTCATATTCTTAAAAAAATAATTTGAAATAGTAAAAAGGCTGTAATGTACTTTACATTATATACTTTATTAAACCCCTACTTTAGAGTTTATGAAAAGCAAAGAAATAGAAAATGCCAATTTCTAAATTATGTCAATCTATTGATAAAACGTAACACAAACTGGGAAAAACGATAACGTCAAAGTAAATCAAAACTAACAACAGTCGCAAAAATTTGTGAAGTTATGTTGTTATCTTTCTATAAATGGGAAGGTTTAATAATGCTGACTATATGCTTTGACTCATACAATGATAAAAATCCCATATTTCCCTTAAAAATTAGACTTTCCAAAGAAAAATATGATATTTATCTTTTTTATCTTTGTTTAAAAAACTCTTATATAATATATCCTTTTGCATGATATTGTCGCTCTATCTCTACTCTGACTACGTGCCAGTATAATTTTACTATTATCAGTTTAAATACTAAAAATTTCATCGTATTATTTAGGGTTACGCTTCTTAGCCTTAGATAGCAGACACAAGAGCGAAGTGTTTAAAATTTAATGAAGAAAACATCATCCATCATCAGGACGGACTCATGGTGTCATCGCTCTTGGTGTGCGAGCGGTACTGTAACGACACATCACAGTTCGCGTCAGCGCAGCATTGGCTCGATTTCATTAGAAGAAAAAAATAATTTTAAAAAAATCTCATTAGTCTATGCTATAAAAGAAAAAAATAAGTAATCATCTTTTCCTTGAGGGTTTTTCTACAAGATAGTCATTGTAATTGCGTTTTTAAACTGCAATTTGTAACTGTTTATCATGACTCAAAGCTTCTTTCTGATGCTTACATTGGTAAAATTATGTCGAGAGCATCCAAGCCGCTTGGCTTTGTGATGAGGGCTTCAGGGTGTTTCGAAAAAGTAAAACCGACAATAACAGAATACACCTACAGTTACCCAGAATACACATCTCAGATATGGAATCCGCAATATAAGAAGTACATAGACCGCAATGAGGGTGTTAAGAGATGTTTCGTTAAGTTTCTGTGCTTTCGATTTCACGATTTGAAAGGTTTAAAAGGTGTTTGAAACTTTGTAGGCAGTTTCATATTCAACCCTTAAGCTATCGCCGTCGACTTGCGGATTGCATATTGACTGCCCTGACCTCCTACATAAGCTTGAAGTTAATTAACCTATTTTTGTATCTGTAGCGCATCGAATTCGTTTGTGCTGCGAGTGTGTAAATTCTTTAACGAGCTATGTAGGGAGTTACTGTTCGATCCATACACGGTGAATGGCAACACTGTCAGGAGATCGATGAATCGTGTTTTTTTTTCAAGAAGTTTCAGGTTTTTTATTCGTGCTTTTATTTTTGTTTTTGTTTTTCTTTATTTATTGTCGCGCTTATGCGAGTGTAGCTTTGTGGTATTTAGTGTTCCAAAACCTCTATTAGCTTGTAATACAACCACTCGTGAAAACCTATAATTGGCTTGATGTTGCACATAAAACTGCAAATTGATTTTTTCTACCTATTGCTTTGCCAAACTTAAACAATTAATTTATCTATACCTGTAGGAAGGGTGGTCTCTGTCACAGCAGGTGCAGTGCAATATATATCCTCTCTGGATGGATGGCAAATATAATCGACTTCAAAAATGTCGTACGCTACATACCAAATAAACCTCCAACACTGCAGTTAATTGTTGGTGACAGGGTGATGGTCCAACAATTTGCAAAAACCGATACAAATCTTTTTTGCACACATTTCAACACGTGATTGACCATCACCTCGCGCTATATCCTTGAGCGCTCTGAGAACGACTGCTTTATTTATTTGATAGTGAGAGTGGCACAATATTATTAAATAACTATCGTAATAAAAACATGGATCGGTCCGCTAGCGCCGATCAATAAGCGTCCTCGCTTCACAGTTTATCATTATTGATCTACGTCTAAATTTTTATGCTTATTATTTTTTTATTGCAATTGTTTCGACAATACCAACCTTTTTTTAGGAAGGTTTGTTCCTCACTGAAGTTTTATCGAGTTGCGTCATTTATTACTAGCAAAGTGCTAGCAGTAATCAATACCCTTATCGTGCTGCATTATGTATGACATAAACGAAAACGAAACAAAATGTCTGTACTTTAATCTTTGGACTTGGGCTTTGTAAGTCCACGACTAGTTGCTATTTCATTTCCGTCAACTTAGACCCGTCGCATGTACGGTCTGCATATAATATGACACGAATCTTATCAAATATTCGATTTTGCTATTTTTGTAGCAATATACCTTCAAACTCGTTGCACCCGTGACACCCTAAGTTTGTAAAGAATAGCTATAGCTAGAAACTGACTTGGACGGTCGGCTAATAGAAATAATGTTATGTATTGCATTCTCTTCCTCACCGATAATAAGTAGAGTTATCGCTTCTGTTTTTATAAAACAATAAATAATTAAATTCTTTGCGGTCCACATACTGGTCTTTACGTCACAGAAGGAAGGCGCCGAACCTATTGTAGTTTTAATTATTCTTCATATCGTAGCTATTAATAATTTGTCTGATAGTCTAATATGTGCTTCTTAGGTTGTTAACGATTGCACTGTTATTGGATTTCTAATGGTAGTAACGTTAATGGGCATTCTACATGAAGTAATTATTCAAGACAAGTGTTGAGTATTAACAAGAGGAAATTAATTCCTCTCATATGTGCTACACAGAATCAAGAATTGAGTTTTCCTCCTAAATCTATTTATGTTTGACCTTACACTTGGGTAGCCATAAAAGAGAATTGACACGTAAGCTTAGGCACGGCTCTGTATAGAGATGTCTGGGCACGTCCTAGTGCTGGGGGACTTCAATGCAAAATCCATTGCGTGGGGTTCCCCCAGAACGGACGCAAGGGGCGATGCCGTAGAGGAGTGGGCGGCCTCGGTGGGCCTCTGTTTATTAAACAGAGGTTCCACCAACACGTGCGTGCGACAGCAGGGAGGGTCGATAGTGGACCTTTCGTTCGCTACCCCTGCCCTCGCCGCACGAGTAAGGAACTGGCGCGTCCTGGAAGAGGTTGAGACGCTCTCGGATCACCTCTACATCCGATTTGAGCTCTCCCGGACCCAGGACCCCAGTAGGGGTCACGCGGCGCGGCGTTCTTCTCGCTTTCCGCGGTGGGCTGTAGCCAAACTGAATAGGGACCTACTAGAGGAGGCAGCCATTATTCACTCCTGGCTGTCTCCGCAGGCTCCGACCGAAGAGGTCGACATGGGGGCTGGTCGTTTCCGCGATGCGATTACGCAGATCTGCGATGCGGCCATGCCCCGTATCCGAGGTTGTCGGCCTCCACGGAAGGAGGTTTACTGGTGGTCCCAGGAGTTGGCGGACCTCCGCGCGGCCTGTACTCGTGCCCGGAGGTCCTACACCCGTAGTCGGCGGCGACACCGCGTAGACGGCGGGGAGGACCAGCTTCATGAGGAGTACCGAGAGGCGCGGAAAACTCTGAAGCTGGCCATTAGCCGCGCCAAAGAAGTGAAGAGGAAGGAGATGCTGGAGGGTCTCGATCGTGACCCCTGGGGTCGCCCTTATCGTGCGGCGCGACAAAAGCTCCGCGCGTCGGGTCCCCCCCTTACAGAGACCCTCCAGCCCAGCTTCCTGCGGGAAGTGGTCGAGGGTCTTTTCCCGCAGCGGGCGGAGCACACACCCCCGTCGATGGCCTTCATGGTCGAAGACGACGGGGGACGGAACGAGGATAATGTTCTGCCCGTCAGGGAATCGGAGATAGGGGCGGTCGTTCTACGGATTCGCTCTAAAAACACCGCCCCTGGGCCAGATGGGATACCTGCCCGAGTGTTGGCGCGAACCCTCGACCACATGTCGGATCGCCTTGGGGAAGTCCTAAACGCCAGCTTGGCGTCCGGGCGCTTTCCTGAGGGCTGGAAGAGCGGGAAGCTGGTCCTACTACGGAAGCCGGGACGGCCGGCCGATTCGGTCGCGGCTTATAGGCCCATCGTATTGCTGGACGAGGCGGGTAAATTGTTTGAGAGGATAATCTCTGCCCGCATCGTCCGGCACCTCTGCGAGGTGGGCCCCGATCTGTCGGACGCCCAATACGGGTTTCGAGCCGGGCGTTCGACAGTCGATGCTGTGTTGCGCCTGAGGGCCGTGACCGAAGAGGCGGTGAGCTGTGGTGGTGTGCTGCTGGCGGTGTCGTTGGACATCGCCAACGCATTTAATAGTCTGCCATTTAGCTGCATCAGGGAAGCACTCCACTACCACGGGGTGCCAGAGTACCTGAGGCGGCTTGTGGCAGACTATCTGGAGGAGCGTACCGTCATGTACGAGGACCGAGATGGTATTCTGAGGCGGCGGCCCATGTCGTGCGGTGTTCCACAGGGGTCTGTCCTCGGACCACTCCTGTGGAATATGGGATACGACTGGGCCCTTCGAGGTCGTCTTCCCCCCGGGCTGGGCGTAATTTGTTACGCCGATGACACATTGGTCACGGCCCGGGGGGCGAACTTTCAAGAGGCGGCGCGCCTGGCCACCGTGGGAGTCTCTTTGGTGGTCGGGCGCATTGAGGCGCTAGGTTTACGGGTGGCCCTAGATAAGACGGAGGCCCTTTTGTTTCATGGGCCCCGTCGTGGTCCACCCCCCGGCGCCTCTATCGTTGTCAATTCGGTCCTCGTACCGATTAAGGCCCAGATGAAGTATCTGGGCCTGATCCTAGACGGCAGGTGGCTCTTCGACGAGCACTTCCGACAGCTTACTCTAAAGCTGGTCGGCGTTGCTTCTGCCCTTGGGCGACTTTTGCCCAATTTGGGTGGAGCCAGCGTCGCGACGAGACGGCTATACACGGGGGTTGTCCGGTCAATGGCACTGTATGGTGCACCGGTGTGGGCGGCGGCTCTGACCGCTCAGAATAGGGCTCGCCTATGGCGCCCTCAGAGGATATTGGCGGTTAGAGCCATACGTGGTTACCGCACCGTATCGACGGAGGCGGCGTGCGCCTTGGCCGGAACTCCCCCGTGGGATTTGGAGGCGGAAGTGCTCGCCGAAGTTTACCGGCGAACGGCTGACTTCCGGGCGGGTAGTGGCATACGGGCCCCGCCGGTAGAGATACGCGAGTGGCGAGAGGCCGCTCGTCGAGCCACGATGGCTCGTTGGTCGTCCCGGCTGGAGGCTCCACGTGCTGGCTTTGCCGCCGTGGAGGCTCTCCAGCCGGTCATCGCCGAGTGGGCAGGGCGGCAGCACGGGACCCTTTCCTTCCGACTGACGCAGGTCCTTTCCGGGCACGGTTGCTTCGGGAAGTATCTGCACTCGGTCGTCAGGAGGGAATTGAGTCCCGCCTGTCACCACTGCGACTGTAGTGAGGACTCGGCTCAGCACACGCTAGCGGTTTGTTCCGCTTGGGCGGCGCAGCGTGGGGTCCTCACTGCAGTTATTGGAGGTGATCTCTCGCTGCCGGCCGTCATACGCTCCATGGCCGGTAGCGACAGTTGTTTTACCGCGGTCGCAACCTTCTGCGAAGACGTAATTTCGCGGAAGGAGGCGGCGGAGAAGGCCCGGGAGGACGATGTCCACTCGGACCCAATTCGCCGCCGGCGAGCCGGGCGGCGGAGGCGCGCATACCAGCGCCTCATGCCGCCTTGAGTGTGGCCGCGGGTGGACGGGACGGGTTTTCCCCTCCATCCGCTATAGTGGCCAGCCGCGAGGAGGTGATGTGCGCGTGTGCCGTACGTCGCCTAAATAGAGAGTTTATCCGCAGATGGTGCCCGCTTTAGCGGGCAGGCGCTGGGAGGGATCTGGATGTCGTAACAGCAGCGGTTCCCGGATCCCTCCTATCTCAGGCGCAGAGTGGCACACCGTGTGGTTTTAGTCGGTCCGATTCCGACACACCACCCCGCCGTAAACCCCGGTGGGGTGACGGCCCGAGGGGGTTTCCACACGTTAAAAAAAAAAAAAAAAACGGCTCTGTATAGAGATGTTCCTCACTTATCGAGTTTTCAAATCTTTTGGAGTGGGCAAAACTGTTGCCTGAAATGATGGCTTTACAAGGAGGAAAACAATTGTTTAGAAAATGTTGCAGAGGTGTGTACTCTTCTTCCGAGTCCATTTTTCCAAATTATTTTAGGGTCGGCTTTAAGTTTATTACAATGCAGTTGTGCTTGGATTTTTCAGCCATCAGATCTCGTCATCACAAGTACTAGGCAATATCATAATTCTGTGAAAAGACGTGTTGAACTTTTCTTATCACCAAAGATGTTCGTATTACAACCTGGCTCGACGGCTTAATGTTTTCTCGAGGCACAGAGGAGTCATAATATGTTAAGAATGGTCACCGTCCTTAGACTGATTTGGCGAGGAATGTTTCACTTTACAATGTACAACCTACAGGGTTACCACTGGGCGACAAGCTCTTCGCAGAATACAATGTGTACAGGGCACCTAAAAAAAAGAATATGGGGGCGTTGTTTAACTATAAAAAGACTTTACTTCTAATAACATTTAATTGTAAACAGATTACAATACAATGTAACATCGTTGTGTTCATACAGAGAATTCTCGTTTCGCTTCCATATACGAGTACAGTATGATTGTGCAGTTACTGTAGAAACAACCGTGAACAGAATATAAAAATAATTAAATTCACCTTTATTCACTATCTCATATGTTTTTACAAATATATCCTAAAAGATAGTACGGTTGACAGCTGTCGGCCATGCTACTGTCCTGGGAAATCTATCAGGGTTACTACTTCTGGTTGTTCTCGTTCTTGCTGACGGTGAATACTTGCTCAGCCACACTCATAATGATTACCGATATTGCTGTTCCTCATTAAGAGAATCTCGTGAAAATTAAAAAAGAGAAACAAATAAAATATTTGGATTTCACGAGATGTCGATTTGTGGAATGTGGATTCAGTGATCATTGTTCCGATAATCATATCTGCTCACACGATTAATAGCCAAGAGCTTCGACCATCACCTTAAGAGGCTCACTCACTTAAGAGACTGATGCAGAAGGCAGTCCTCCATGACACGGCCGGTATAGTGACGAGGTTCCTGTCTTTGCAGCCCTAACCACGGGTTTCTTCATCCCTGTATTTGAAGTCAATAGTCTACTATTTTTTATATTTTTAATTATGTATTTTTGTTTTCCTTTTTAGGCATTTAAAAATGTAATTAATATGTATATAATCAATCAACACATAAATGTAATAGAGAAAATAATATTATTTGATATATTATTATTTATATAACGACAATGAATAAATATATAAGTACACTTCATTATCACATTATCAACAGTCTTTAACAGTTCACTGGCCATACACAGACCTCTCTTTAGCCAGAAAGTTTTGGCCTACTATGCTATCTGCAACATGTGTTGTGACGAGGTTTAATTTTTACACTAAAAAGGAGAGACATTTATATGCACTAAATAATAAATCCTTAATTTTTCTCACCTAATCCGAATAATCCGAAGTCGCGGGGAGCCGATGGATGCAGTTGGTGTTCAGTCGTACGGCATGGCGTTCTAGGGGGGAGGCCTATGTTCAGCGGTGGACGTCTTCCGGCTGATGATGATGATGAATCCGAAGTGCTCGTAATAATCTTATTATATTATTATTGGTAATCTCTTGACGCGCTCAATGAAACCGAGGTGAGCAAACACGGGTACAAACCATATTGTTGGTTTCATGATTTATTAGTTAGAGAGTGTTAGTGAGAGTTAGTCTGCATAAAGGACTGTAACGGTAGCCCATGCCAGTAACCCAACCCAAATTAACTACATGCTTTGTGATATGAACATACGCTCAGGACAGATTTTGGAACAAATGGACAATTTTATCGAACTTTCGGTTTTGCTCTTTCGGGTATATCTTATATTATTTTAGGGTTTCCAGTGTGAATTTTTAGTCTAACTCATCGATATGCCAGTAGCCGCCACTGCATAATGGCATGGGCAACCCTAGGAAGGTGCAAGCTAGTATAAGCTAACTAATATAAGATATTTTCTAGCTAGCTGATATAGAGATTTTCACTTATGTATGGTGGTAAACTTCACTTAACATTTAATGTTTGTCTTATTAAAAGGATATCCTAGGAATATCCATCTAGGAATATCTAGAAGGATATCCATCCTTTAAGGAGGTGATAGTTTCTATGAGAAATCAATAATCGCTTTCGGGAAGGATATAGAATCGGATGCATTTTTTTTCTGTATTAAGAGCCTGCCAAAGTGACTCTACTCGGCCTGATGGAAAGCATGAATAGAATCCAAGAGTTGTGGTCACCATACTCATTACAAATGCATACAATGCAGTGTGGTGACACACACTACGGCGGCCTAGTGAGATGCTTTTTCACGCCTCACTTGGGAATGTAAAAGGCATGACAGTCATCGTGGCAATGTAATGCTCACACAGTTAACATGCATTGGGTTCCCACCAAAAACTTAGGACCCCAAGTCAACGTCAGCATCACGCAAGTGGTACACCTGCTGAGCGACGGACGAGGCTCTGGTAAATAAAACATCCCGATTAGCAGCAATAGACTCGCTAACTATTACGTGGGATCAAAACACTTGCAAAAAGTGGGCGTTTAATATCCCTCTGTCTACCCATCCGGGGAAACAAGCGTGATTTTATATAATGTCCTTATCCCCGAAATCATCCTCTAAGGATGTAAACTGTCATAAGCTGGCTTTTACCCGCGGTTCCGCAGCGGGCTGATTAGCTATATCCGTTATCGCAGTAAAAATAATGTCATTGTCGTCACCTATATGATGTTGATTCATTTTCATTCCTTTAAGAGTGATTAGTGTGATAAAAATGTCCTCTGTCCTTTCCCGGGATTCGAACTACTCGTATTTCTTTACCAAATTTCATCTAAATCGGGTCGGCAGTTACTGATTACTCTTTCAATATCCATTTTCATTCTTTAAAGGATGATTTCGGGGATAAAAAATATTATATATCCTTCCTAACAACTTGAACAGACTATCTTCGTATCAAATTTTATCTAAATCGATTCAGCGGCTTAAGAGTGACGAGTAACACATAGACAGACAGATAGACACTCTTTCTCATTTATAACATTAATAAGGATGCGAAAGTAACTCTGTTTGTCTGTAATTCTTTCACTATTGAACCGCTGCACCGATTTCAATGTAATTTGGATTGGAAATACTCTGACTATTGAGGCTACTGAGGGTGACTGTTTACCATGATACATATATGCGGGAGGAGCCGTGGGCAAAAACTATTTAATAATGTTTCATTATATCTGATGCGTCTATAACGATAGCGAGCAGACGGGTAAACGGTGAAAGTAGCCCTATCAGCGGCGCCATTTCCTACTAAAATTAGGTATAGTTTTATCGTATGTGTGTATTAGTTAACAATTAAAGTATTATATACAGTTGAGTAATTGGTTTACTAATTACATATGGAACTAACAAAACTTTGGTTTGTTTACTCTACAGCATGGTTACACGGATCTGTCTGGTGATAAGCACCTACCACCGTTTAAGACACTTGCGACATCGGTGATACCGCCATGTGCGTCAGCTATCTACTCTCACTAGCTGAAAAAATAACCCTCATCTTCTGTCTGTGAGGTGCAGATATTTTTTAAATCAACCGGTGCCAAATACTCGAGCGCTAAACGGCTTAGTCTGTACAACTTATCAATCATATCTTTGCGGTGGGTTTTCAGTAACAATTTGCATATAAACACTATCATCTGCCATAATAATATAAACATGAAGAATGTGAGCGAGATGTAACTGGAGTCTGAATTGTAACCGTAAAGTACTTATTTGTTATTTAAATGGTATGTGAGCAGTATTTTACAAATGAATCATCGTTTGATAAAACAGTACGGTACGTGGTACGCCCCTTTTAGCGGTTTAGGTTTTTATTCGTATAAATGTTTAATGTAATAAATGGAACATTCCTTTGTATTACTACAAGTATTATACTAGAATGTTAAAAGGAGTTAGTTACTTCAAAACTCTTAACATTCGGTAGTGCCGGCCCGTTTGTGCCGAACGACGCGTTTCTCTCCGACATATATGAATTAATTTCCAAAAATATTTTTTTTATTTGGGAAGGTGTAGTTCTACGAGATTCGGTTTAACGACTCAACTGATCATTTAAGAAGCAAAAATGCGGGTTCAGAAACGTAAATAGTAGATACATGGTACAGAAAACAAGTGCCATTTACCTGTGATTTAAAGAAGCTTTCATCAAAGCAAAGTAAAATCGCTTTCTTGCTGTATTAATGGTTAGCTTAAAGTATTTTCATACATTTTTCGTCAATACACTGATAATCAAGAAATAAAATAATGAAGAATGATCAGGCTTTCTAGGTAGTAGAGCCACGCTGATTTCAGCACGAACGGGCCGGCTCGACCGGGGCAGTACTACCCTCCTACAGAAGACCAACCTAAAGCGGCAGCATCTGAGTTGTCGTGTTTCGTTGGTGAGTGTGAGACCGGAGGCGCATTGATGCAGGGGTGACAGTTATCGTGGTAACTGTGTAAGCCTTACACTGTCACGATGACTGTCATACCTTTTACGTTCCTAAGCAGGGTGTGAAAAAGCATCTCACAAGGCCGCCATAATGTGGGTCACCATGCTGTATTGTCTGCATTTACAATGAGTATAGTGACCACAACTCTTGGATTCTATTCATGCTTTCCATCAGGCAGAGTAGAGTCACTTTGGCAGGGGGGGTTTAAAAGGGGCCGGAGTGGGCTGAGGCAGTCAAATAAAAATATACTTAAGTTTATGTTAAGTGGTTTTTTGTTTTATTGTTCTCGTCGCGTTTCTCCAACGGCTAGAGAGCTGTCGAGAGAAGTTAGCACGTTAGGCAATCTAACCATTTTTAGCCGACTTGCAAAGCCTAATTTAACGTATTTCTACGTCCGCAAGGCAAGATGGGGTCTTGCCTTGCAATTCCTAAGCGATTTAGCAATAAATATGACATTGGTGTTTATTGCGTGATCTTGATTGATTGATTGGATTTGATAGATTGATTGGTGGTTCAACTAAAGTTATAAATAAATACATTTACTTACGTAGATATTAAAAATATGATTTCATTTTATTTTCGCTCCAAACTCTTCAAGTGTTGTATCACAATGACTTATTAATGAGTCTCTTTAACACAGTTATATTAGTTTTTTAATTTCTTTATGTAAACTTGTTACTGTTTTAGTGCCTATGACATATATAACTAGTTATGTAACGTATAACTATGTATCTGGACAACGTTAAAACCAAACAAAATATTAACTTTGCGTCCACGTACATCACATCATAAACTGTATTGCTAGATAACATTGTTATCTTATATTTCAGCCTTTTTAATCACTTCTACTCACGTCAATGTCATTCAATTACAGGGGTAATTCAATTACATGCGGCACATAGACCATGAATCTTGAGAAATACGCTTACGAAAGAGACTTCACCTTACGCGGATGAAAGTTTAAATACTATAAGACCTGCCATATTAATAGCTTACATTGTGCGCGTTTCAGGTGGTGCCTTCGAAGGCGTCGAGGACCAAGTGTCGCCCTTCGGATACGGTCGCGGAGAAGGCGTGGATGCGGGTCACGGCGATCCCGAGTGGATATGCAGCAAGGAGAAGCCACGATACGACGAGATATTCCGCCAGCTCAGTCCCATCGACGGCAAAGTCACCGGCGCCGGTACGCTCATTCACACACAATTAAGAACACTTATGAACTTTTTACACACACATCCGCATCTCCGCCCGCACCTGGTCGTCGACAGGGGCTTGGAAGCTTTCTTCATATCGTCTCGCAACTGTTCACTCCTCACTGAACTGCTCACCAGTATGAACGAACGCGAGCCGCAACTGCGCAATGACGAAAGCTTCGTTAAATTAGTCGATATCCTTTCGACTGCTACAAACAATTGTAGGATGGTCACGCAATGCCTGACTGAGAGTCGCGACGCTGACGTTATATCTAATGACATTTCATCTGCTGCATCAATACACAGCCTCCACGAGTCGTCATTTAATGACGATTCAACCGACGGGTTTGTTACCGGGACACTCCGTCGTAGATTCGGTGGCGCAGCCAATAGGTTTTTCGATGAGAGTACTAGGAGAGAGTCCAACAGTGATGGTGGCGTGCGGTCTGAGGAATCACCGGTCAATCACAATGTACGACAGAATTACGCAGACAGTCCTCTAATTGATGTGTTCCATTTCATCGAAACGTGCATGAACGATTTCTTTGAAACGATAAAGACGATGGTCCTGTTTCTAGTTACCATATTGTTTTGTCTCTTAATAGCTCAATTTATATTCATGGCTGTCGTGTATTCTGAGACTGGTAAGTTCTACATCGAGTTTGAACTCGAGCAGCCACCGCAGTCGTGGTTGGACTGGAGCAAAAAGGTTGCCTTTGGTCCACAGTTTCAAACAGTAAGGATCAATAATGTATTTGGTTTGCTAAATCCTGAAAATGTGATTAAAATATTAAAATATCTGTTGAAATACTTGGAAGCTAGATAGTCATGCCGTGTTGGCTCACCATATCATAGTTCAATTAACCTTTTAAAATTAACTGTTTTGGTGTAAGTGGACTGTATATGTGCATTGTATTTATAACGCTCAGCCGTATAATGAAACGAGCCCAGTACTGCTAAAATTGTTGGACTAGGACATAGTAACCTCCACGTAACCTTTGGTCGTTCATAGTATAAGTTTATTTTAGAAAACAAAATGAACATCAAATAGTGAAAAAAATGAATATGTAATGTGATAATGTCAACCAAATGTTTCCGTTGTATCAACTTCTGCTTTCCCATTGACGGTCTTCTGTGTGCGAAGTAAGTCGATCGTTATGGTATAGTTTTTTAATCTTTAATACCAATAAAAGGAAACTATTTGATAAACCCCTCGATATAAATATTCAATATGGTTATGTCATTTAATTTCATTAATTTTACAAACTAAAGCTGTAGAGTAGATACTGAAGGTGGTGCGTTATCGCTGATATCAGTATGTGATTCAACAGTGGCGGTCTGTCCCTTATCGACGTTGCGCTCCAACTGTCGCCGCTTACGCCTCGGTGTATCGACTCTGCTTTGGATTTTGGTTGCTATTTCTTACAATAGTTATTGTCACTGCGTCTGTGTACTGCAACATGCCCCTCAATTGTTGAATATTCTCCTTTAGAACCAACCATTAGTTGGCGGTTAAAATAATTTAATTTCGTTCGGCTGTAGTATCTAATTACCTCTGCTTTTTGGCGACGAAAGTACTTGTTTGGTGTGGCTCATTATAGCGAATTATTTGTATCATTCCACGATACCGTTGACAGTGTAGTGTCTCGGGACGCGAGCCCATCCGCCAGATACTTTTGTCGCCGTCTCCTTCCCTTACACAAGTTCACTTAACCTGGCATTTCAGCTGCCAAGACGGAGATGGTCAAGTCGAAGCTGCCGAACTCGGTGCTCGGCAAAATTTGGAAGCTGTCGGACGTCGACAAGGACGGGTACTTGGACGACGAGGAGTTTGCTTTGGCGATGCACCTCATCCACGTCAAGATCGACGGGCACGATCTTCCCTCCGAGCTACCTTCGCATCTCGTGCCCCCCTCCAAACGCAATTAAGGAGCTTATCAGTTAACCAGGTGTTTCACTACAAAAGTTTTGGCAGACAATGCATTGCATTAAAAACCCTCGACACGTCGTGTGCTTATTTCGAATACTTTTTGTTTGTCATAAAATATCGTTATTTAAACAACTACAACTGTCCAAGACTTCACTATTGTAACGTCCAAAGTCGAAGTTTAGTTAAAGTTCCTTTAGAGAGATGCGCGTTCGTCTCCGAGCCTCTGCCTGGTCTCGCACAGTCAACAACAGCATTCGTTATATTTGTTATCAGTACAACATATAGTTCGCTATACACATATAGCACTATTATGTTTACTCATCGAAGAAAGAAGCTTTTGAGGCATCAATACGTCTACGTTTTTCATAGACAGTGGTCACGCGCAACATGCGCCAGAAAGAGACATCCGAATTTCATACACTTCAAAGAACACGAATGAAAATTTTATCACTTTACAAATCAGCGGGAGTTATGAGGCCCAGCATGTACCGGCGTGACCTACGATTATTAGTTTCCCTGGCAAGCGATCGAAAAGAAACGTACTTTGTAGAGTGGGTGCGGTGCGTCCCTCACAGCGCCCGCACCACTCCGCGCCACTGCGCGTTACTCCGCGCCACTGCGCGTTACTCCGCGCCACTGCGCGTTACTCCGCGCCACTGCGCGTTACTCCGCGCCACTGCGTGTTACTCCGCGCCACTGCGCGAGACGGGCCGGGCGGCGGCGGGCGGCGGCAGGCGCACTTTGAGGCATATTATAAATTAATGAATTATATTCAGTTATATGAAGTATTGAAAATTATTGTTTACTATTTATTTACTAGCAAGATTGTTTTTATATTTAAGGATTAGTTCAAAATTAACGTTTCGACGATCGAGTAGCCGCATCCGACGTACCCGTAGCTTAATTTACTTAAAGCGGTGGGCGTCGGGCGCCGCTCGGCCTTCAATTATTATTTAAATATTTTAATTTAAGTACATCTTACTTTGATAATTGTTATTAAAATGTTATTGTAGTGGATTTGTGATTGTTAGTGCGTATACGGTATTAGATATATTCTCTTCACTCCCCGCTTTCGCGTTCTTCGGGGAGCACTTTGGTGGTGCATAATGCGTATGTGGGGTATTTGTAACGTTTTCTCTTAATTATCTTGGGCTACACGCTTTCGCTAATCGTCTCGTTACCGTAGCGGGTAGCGGGTGGGCCCCTACCGTCGCGTTGCGTAGGCTCACATTAAAATTTGAATGTTCGTTCTCGTATATCGATGCCGCATTTAATGTATCGAAGTATCGTCATCCGGGTGCCTTCGCTTTGATATGTTTAAAGTTACATATAAACGGAACGCGGGCGTGTTTGTGTAAATACAGAATTTTATATCGGTTCGATGTTTTAGATGGTATATTGGCGCGCAGGGCCGCGACCCGTTGTGAGCGGACTTGCGCGATCATATTTTTACATTTTGCTACTGTATGTACATAAAGGTATGTAAATTGATTACGATTATCATAAATTATACATAGAGTGTAATAAATAGTTAAGAAAGCACATTGTGGATTTTATTTGCAACACCATACTTTTCGACAAATTGTTTAGCTACCAACGTAGTGAGAATGTTTCGCATGCGTCACGCAACGACTTCGGCCGTGCTGCGCGCTCGTCAGGCCCCTAGGCTAGTATATCGGTAAGCGTTACATCGGATTCACTACATTCCTCACAGAACACTCGTAGAATTTCGTAAACGAAAATAAACCGGGAGGAACAAGTTAGTACTTACTGAGGTTATGCAAATTTTTTGTTGTAAATTCGGTTTTGATGGTAACTTTTAATGTTTTATTAAGAGCCTGCAAAATTGACTTTACTCTGCAAGATGGAAAGCATGAATAGATCCAAGAGTGGTGGTCACTATATTCATTGCGAATGCAGACAATGTATTTTAGTGACCCACACTATGGCGGCCTAGTGAGATGGTTTTTCACGGTCCACTAAAGGGACCCGTGTGCAAGTGAAACACGTGCGCTGGTAGCAAGTTCCAGGTTTTGACTCATTTTCACAGGAAGGAAGAGCCAAACCCTAGAGCGTATGTCTACCATTTTAAAACGATGACTTCCAAGGCCAGCACGTGTACTGCATAAGAAAGGAAAAGACGGGATGAGTTGGAAGAGCTCGTCAGAACACTCCAAGGACTCTTATAGAGGCGACATCTCTTTGCAACTGCAGAGGCTCAAGGGACTCGGTGACTTCGGAACTGTCGAAAATGAGGGCGTCAAGCAAATACTGCGACGCGGATCCATCATGCAAATGAGAACCAGGAATCGCATCAATATAGGAGACAACTCTGATGCGCAGTTCTTAAAAACTATTGCAGGTGGCATACCGTCAGGCCCACTGGCTTTCTAGAAGCAATTCAATTAGATGAAAGCTTAGTGAGGTATTTTTTTTTAGTTTTGTTTTAGTTATTGTTCTTTTAATGTTTCGAGGGTATTTCGGCTTTTGTACTAAGAATAACCTTGTATAGACACTTTTGAATATAGTTTTAAATAAATTATACTCATTGAAAAAATAATCATGCTCATCATACAATTATTTGTATTAGGTGACAGTAGAAGCCCACGAACTAGAGCTTAATATTCAGGAACAGGACGGCAAACATGTTGGCCTGGGGGTTACCAAACGTTAAAAAAAAGAAGAAAGTGGATAGTGAACAGTTAACTAGGCCAACAGGCCCTCCGTAAATAACTTAGTTTTAGATTAGCTGTATACTTGTCCAAAGCGAGAATAATGATAGAATATTTTTTAATATACAGTAGCGCTCAAAAGTATTTTGACAAGACTACTTTTGCAGTTATCTTTTTACTGAGTACTTCAAAATAATTTTAGTATTTTTTATATTATTATTTATAATGTATTTCATCCTCTGTGAGTTACAAGTTGGAACTTGTTTGTTTTCTTTCTTTGTTAAAAACAAAACACGTCTATACATGCGCTCAAAAGTATTTTGACAACCATTCAGTTCCTTGCTGGCAGCGGTTCTACTCACACTGCATATATTTGTATCTATAAGGTATAATTACTCCGCATTTATCAACATGCATAAGACTAAATAATATTCAAATGATATTAAAAATGCCGTGATAACTGCCCTACAAAGTGGAATGACGCAAGCAGAAGTTGCTCGAAGTTTTAGTGTCACGACAACTTGTTAGTTCGTCGAACAAAGCTTATAATAAACGTAAAACTATTGAAAATAAGCCTCGAAGTGGCCGTCCGAAAAAAACATCGTCTAAGGAAGACCATTTGATAAAAAGGTTATCGACAAGTGATGTCCGAAAAACGGCTGTGCAAATAAAAAACGAGTTACAGGCAAATTACGACATGAATTTACACGTTTCAACTATAAAACGCAGACTAAAGGACTTCGGATTACATGGACGACGTCCAACTAAGAAACTTCTAATTTCTGCAAGGAATAGGAAGCTGCGCCTTGCGTTTGCGAAACGGTTCAGATTATGGACGAGTTCAGAATGGTCCAAGGTGTTGTGGAGTGACGAAAGCAAATTTAATTTAGTGTCATCTGATGCTATACATACATACATATATTATGGTCTGGGGATACTTTTCTCGCCGCGGAGTCGTTCGTACCTTTAGTTAGGATAGAATGACTATGGATCGCTTTATGTACGCAGATATATTAAAGCAACAA
Source organism: Hypercompe scribonia (assembly GCA_949316085.1). NCBI lineage: Eukaryota > Metazoa > Arthropoda > Insecta > Lepidoptera > Erebidae > Hypercompe > Hypercompe scribonia. Next base: position 17,312,802 of record OX438989.1, read on the forward strand.
ATGCTACCCTATGCTAAAGCAAATGTGGCACCTGGTTGGTATTTTCAACAAGACAATGACCCAAAACACAAATCTAAACATGTCAACGACTTCATGAAACTTTCTAAAATCAAAATTCTCGACTGGCCAAGTCAAAGCGCCGATTTAAACCCGATAGAGCATCTTTGGGAAGAACTGAATCGCCACGTAAGATGACGAAACTATTCAAATAAAGATGCTTTACATGAAGCACTAAGTAACGAATGTAGCCGAATACCATGTAGCAAAATTGATCGTTTGCAGAAACTAGTTGACTCGATGCCGGTGCGTTGTGAAGCGGTCTTGAAGGCTAATGGATATGCAACAAAACACTAATAGTTAATATCAAAAATAATATTTTTTTTATTTTATAAAATAAAAAACTTTCCTTGTCAAAATACTTTTGAACCGTGTTGTAAATAATTTTTCTTTGTCTTCTTTTTGTGTAGAAATACATTTAAGTGTCTTAATTTGTGAAACGTATCATTACTTCAAATATAATCATTGATTGGAAACAATTTTGTTATCGTTTTTTGTGATATGGAATAAAATTGAGTTGTCAAAATACTTTTGAGCGCTACTGTTGGTACAAATATCATCCACTGAGTAATGCTAATCTGTGTATATCAAGCACTCCTAATAAGTTGATTGCATCGCTGGCTCTGGTGCAAAATGATGGTGGTACTTATTACATAATACTTTGGCAGCAAACCTACAACTCGGCAACTGCCTCCTCTGCAACTTAACTGTCCGCTCAACTAAGATGTCAAGTTAACATACTTTTATTTTGCAATTTTACTGAACATTGGTTTTGTTTGATTTATCAGTATTGTGACCTAACTAGCCTCAAATCTTCTTAGGCATGTAATAGACTTCAGATGAAAGAAGGATGCCGAAACTCACACTGAACTGCACAAGAGTGCAGTGGTTAGAACGGGTTGCGTTGCATGTGTACCTTGTTACCCACTTGTTTGTAATCTTGTTACCATGACATGACTGTAATGCTACATTAAATTACCAAATCACTGGTTCTCATATTGACTGCTGTTTACTTTAACTCTATAAGCTGCACGGCAGTCTTGCCTGAGCAGTAAGATGAATTTCAGTGATCAATTTTAAATTAAGAGCTAATTATTATTGACCAATTATATAAACTACAAAGTAACTAGCCAGTATTCTTTTCTGCATTGTAGACAGGATCCAAGCAATTACCAGTAAAAGAGATATTATAATTATTTAAATAAATTTATTAACAATACCAATAATTGAAACCTTAGCAATTAATTTAGGTTAAACAGAGATAAACTCAAAGTTAAGTTTAACTCTGGTTTAACAATCCACACATAAATATAATTATTTTTACATTATATGTGATATCGGAGCATTTGCACCAGAACACACTCTTGGTGCGGATACCCTACACCATTTACACTTTATACAATTTAAGTCTAACTAACTAGTGATTAGAAAATATGTGGGAGCTAGTCACGGAAGATTAAATAAATGCAAAAAGATTAAGTGATTAGATACAAACAGTGTGATCGAGATAGGATCTGCCCAGTTATAGCATAATATTATTAATATATACAAAACTGGTGTCAACGGGGAGTGCAAATCGAATCGAGATTTGCACTTCAACCCAGACTATAAATGACATGTCACACTAATGTTCCACAATAGTAAATGATTGTTCACACTATCATTTTGAAAATTAACAGGGTAAAGTGGCAAATAAAATAAAATTATATTACATCTTAACAGATTAAACAATTTCCTTGAGGAATAACAGCACTGCAGTGACTCTCACTGCGGCGGCTGCGGGGCGCCGGGGGGGCGGACCTGCCGGCGCAGCTGTTCCACCAGCTCGGGGTTAGCCGCCTGCATGTGCTGCGCCAGCGCCTGCCCCGCCTCTAAAAGCGCGGTCATGCCTCCTGGCCCGGCGGGACCGCCGCCGACGGGCAGTCCGCCGGCTGGAGTGGCTCCGTTGCCGCTCATCAGTCCTGAGATGATGTTTTGCATGTTAGGATCGGCAAGCATCTCTGTAGCCATATTCAGTAATGCTGGATTTTGCAGCAAGCCGCCCAGATCAAGTGGGGGCCGCTCTCCACGCTGTTGTAGTAGTTCGTCTGCGAGGCGAAGATTTTGTCTGTACGACTCATTTTCCGGTTCGAGTTGCGAGGCGCGGGCGAAAGCAGCGCGTGCCTCGCGGTGTCGCTCGAGAGCAGTGAGTGCCAGGCCAAGGCGGCCATGGGCCTTGCCGTAGTCGGGCTGTAGCGCCAGCGCCGCCGTACAGTCGGCGACGGCCGCCTCGTGCTCGCCGAGCCTGAAGTACGCGGCGGCGCGGTTGCAATAATACACTGGATTCGCAGAGTCGAGCTCGATTGCCCGCGAATATTTCTCGAGAGCTTCTCGGTGTTTGTCGCTTTTCATAAGGTCGTTGCCCTCATTCTTGAGTCGCTCGGCATCGGCGCGATCTGTTGCGGGTGCCGCGGACAGTGGTGCACGTTGTTGTCGGATTAGCTGCAGGAGGTCTACTCCTCGCGCGTTATCCTCAGGCCCTAGCTCAAATGCAGTTTCGATGCATTGTACGCCAACCTCGACGCTTTCGCGTGAATCCACGCTTAGAGTGTCGCCTTCCAGTTGACGTTTCAAAAAGTTTACGATGCTCGCCGCAACGATTTTTATATCCGACATATCGCTAGCGTTCTCTTTGGGTCGGTCTTAATTAGTGAGTCGTCAATTTCAGTAAATTCCTATTATTTTTAGATAGTCTGATTGACGATGACAAAGTGACAGATGACAAAATGAAACTGACATTTCAAAGATGTTTTTAATTTTTACGTTAACCATAGATACAGAGTTTTTTAGTCACAAACAGAAGCTTCACCTTACCGCACAGCTATCGACTCATTTATTTTCGGTCAACTCAACTGGTAGACAAAAAAAATATCTACAAATATAACAATTCATTATTTATTATTTATATAAGAAACCTGTCTAAATTGTTATGTTGTCCACAAGTAACCATCATTATGTTGGATACTTCATATCAATCTCAGATATCCCTTTGCTTATCGGTTCTTGAAACTTCAGCAACTTCCTAAGCTAAAATGAACACTGATGGGTTCTTGGCTAAAACAGCGAAATAAAAGTTATCATTTTGTTGCAGTCACTTCGTTCGCTTTATTTACTACTAGTCTTTTTGGTAAAACTCGTAAACTATAAAAAATACATACAGTAGATTTTCTCTTCTCTAGATTCAACCAAAATTTTAGTATTGGAATTGAAATAAACAACTTTTCATTACTTGCAGTTTGACGTCATTGGTCACAGTACACTTAATTAAAAGAATAATATATGACAATACACTAATATACGTCTCCTGTGGCGTGCCTATATATAACTTAGATCTATGAGAGCTTGTTGCCAAAAGATCAGTGTCAACCTCACTGTCCTTAAGATCTAAACCATGTCTTACCAATTAAAGTGTAACGTTAACTTCAGCTTTAAACGTATCGTGAGGTAGTTTCATAACTGCTGACACTAAAGGAACATTGTAAGAAATGAGACATGCGTAACATATTGTTTTTATTATTAAAATGTTATAAATAAATATTAAGCGCGTGTGAGATCTATTATCTGTTATTATAGGTTGCATAAGAGAATAGCCGGTATTTGGTCCCATTCTGGAACTGTAGAAAAGTCAGCCATTAGTCTGTCTGAAAACCAAAGATAAAATTAATATATTATTATTATTATTTAATATAATTTTAATTTAATATTATTATATGGTATTTCTAGACGATACAATTTTTAAGAAATAAGCGCACTTTCTATCGAGACATTCGTTCGCCGTTTCGCTTACGGGCGGCGAGCGGGGGGCGAGCGGGGGGCGAGCGGGCAGGCTAGATGTCGAGGTTGTCCCGGTGCGGGTGGTGCGGCGGCGTGTTGTCGAGCAGGCACACCCAGTCGCGCAGGCGCCGCGCGCGCGCGTACACGTCGCGCGGGGTGGCGCGCGCCGCGCCCGCCTCGCCCGCGCCCAGCAGCGCGCCGCCCAGCCACGCCGCCGCGTTGTCCTGCGCCGGCGCGCCGTGGAACTTGAACTCGCGCACGCGCAGCCGCGCCGCGTACGGCGGCTCGGCGACCAGGTGCCGCAGCTCCTCGGCGAGGCGCGCGCGCAGCCCGGGCAGGCTCGCCGTGCCGCCCGTCACGAGCACGTTCTCGGCGAGCGCGCGCCGCGCGTCGATCGGGCACCGCATTATGCACTGCGGACGACGCTCCGGTCAGTGCGTGAACTACGACGGCGTTACGTAAAGCGAGCGCCTCGCGAGGAGCGAACCTGCAGCACGATGTCGGGCAGGGAGGCGAGCTCGTTGTCCCTGGCGAAGAGCGGCTCGGCGGCGCGCTCGCGCGTGGCGCCGGACACGCGCAGGCGGCCGCGCGCGCCGCACGCGTACTGCACGTCGCGCGCGCGCGCCGCGTCCGCGCCCTGCAGCGCGCGGCTGCGGCTGCCCACGAAGCAGGTCTTCACTGTAAGGATATGGATTTAGTTCAAGATGCGATCGTTCGCCCGTTTTCGCCGTTGCACCGCTCGGGTCGCTCGCGCACCTTTGATGTCTTCGATGACCGAGTCCGGCAGATCGAGAGTCGCGTCGTTATCCTCGTCCAGTAGCCTCCGGAGCTCCGCGTGTATCGCGTGCGCGCCGAGCGGCTGCGCCTCCATGGCGTGGAGCACCACGCACGAGTGCACGACTGAAACGAAAAAACGTTATAGCGCCGGTGCGGTCGGCGCCGGGGCGATCCACCTTCGGGCTCGACGGGCCGCGGCTCTGGGCCCCGCGGAAACGAGGACCTGGGGGTCCTTACACCGGGGGGAAACACTGGGGTGTTTAATGAACGCGATAGACTGCTATGTGAAAATACGAGTATAAATATTTTAGGGCTCACATCGTAACGAATACGATTTTTAACTTTCGCGTTTTGCATTAATACTAATGTAATTATAACCCCAAGATTCACAGGTCTAAGACCGATCAAACCCGGCACGTGTCTGAGAGTCGATACGGGGATGTCGCATATTTTCTAGTTTGCAACTGGAATCGAGCGACGTTGATCGAATGATTTATCCAAAAGCTTAGAAGGAGTGTAGATTCGCTCTCGGCGTACAATCGACGTGTCTATTGAAGAAGACGGTAAAATTCATTGAAAGAGTTGTGCCGCTCGTATCAATAAACATCTGTCGCGTGTGCGCTCCGACATATGAGACAACCGTTTTGGCTTCTGACAGGGATATTCTACCCTTGATGCAATCGAATGCATCCAAAATCAAAAGAAATAGTTTGTTTGGAGGAGTAGCTTTGGCCGTCAGTCAATTTTAACGGTATCAAAGCCTTTAACTCGATCCTACGGTAGGTACTTAAGGAATGACTGGTGTATTACCAGTTGTACCACTACCTGTGGGACATCATCGAGTTATATCTCCGCGACAGATCCAAATCGTATAAGAATCGAAATAATGAAGAGAGCAATCCATGGGTGTCATCGTGTGACCCTAGTTGTTGATCTTAAGATCTCTTCTGTAGAACCTCACGCATGATGCGACCCGGAGGGCTAGTCTAGCTTCAGAAGTAAATGTCTGCTACGTGGACGACTCTTAGTACTAACACGGGTATGCTTTCGAGGAGGTCCACTTTGAAACATAGGAGAGCCATTCTTCAGCACAGGTAGGCCGACTCGATCGCAGTGATGCCACGGCCTCACAGAAAACCAGTGTTAAGTGGTGGCTACTTTCAGACGCTGTTGCCCAATGTAGTTTAGTCAGCCAGTTAAAACCTGTTATATCTGTATCTATTTTTTTTACTATTCAACCTATCGCCGTTCACTGCTGAACGAAGGTCTCCCTCAAGGAACGCCAACTATCCCGGTCTTGGGCAATTCGCTTCCATCTGCTGCCAGCCACCTTCTTTGAGTCGTCGGTCTATCGCGCCGCAGGCCGTCCTACACCACGTTTGCCCAATCGTGGTATCCACTCTAGTATACCTCGGCTCCAGTGACCATCGTTTCGTCTGGAGACATGGCCGGTCCACTTCCACTTAAGCATACTGATTCTCCGTGCGATGTCAGTTATTATAGTTCTTTGTCGAATAATCTCTTTACGAATGTTATCAGCCAGAGAAACGCCCAGCATCGCACGCTGAGCTACTTTAAAGTTGTGGATCACTCCAATGGTGAAGGTGCACGTCTCGGCTCCGTATGTCATTACAGGTAGAATGCACTGGTCAAATACTTTGGTCTTTAAGGATTGTGGAATCGGCGACTCGAAGATGTGACGAAACTTTCCGAACGCCGCCCAGCCCAGACGAATCCTCTTATCGGACTCCCGATCGAAGTTCGTTTAATAGTTTGTCCAAGGTATATTCTTGCACAACCCCGATAGCAGTTCTATTTAAGGTTATGGGACTGGTTTCACGGCATTCACAGGTGCCTTTTGCAGTTTTTAGTTTAGTCAGGTGACAACATGAGGTTTTTGGCTTGGTAAGGACTTTTGTGCCTTTATTTCAGACAATTGTGTCCTCAATCGCTCTAGTATTCATTTGGCGAATGTCTCGTCTTACCAGCCTCTTTACTTGCCTATTCAGTTCCTGACGCTCGGATGGACTGGTATTTGTTGTCTCTCGTCTCTTCTTCATTATATCTAAGGTCTCACTTGTGAACTTCGATTTCCGTCCAATGCTCTTCGGTCGAAAGTGATTTGAACCCACCTCGCGGATGATACGTATCAGGCTGTTGGCGGCGTCGTTTACGTCCTGCACAGTTTCCAACATGGCGAACCGGTTCTGAGGCTCTAGCTGGAAGTTTTCGCACCCAGCCTCGACCTGCTGCAGAATTGGTCTAAGAGTCGATTTCATCCGGCGCGCCCGTTCCGTTTTGATATATAGATTTACAGTACTTCTCACGAGTCGCTTTCTGTATTGAACCTATTGATCACAGAGACATCCCTAAATATGTGGTGTTTGTTTGTGATGATATAGTCGATCTCGTTTTTTGTAGCTCCGTCGGAGCTTAGCCAGGTCCACTTCCTTTGAGGCTTCTTCTGAAAAAAGGAATTCATCAGATAGAGCCCCTGGGCCTCGAGGAAGTTTATCAGCATTTGACCCCGTCGATTTCTGTGCCCATAGCCGAATGGACCTACCCCGGTATCGCCATAATTATGTACTCCCGTTTTCGCATTGAAATCGCCCATGATAACTGTGAAAGAAGTGTTGGTACGAGACAGAGCCTTAGCTATGTCTTCGTACTTGGCCTCAACCTCATCGTCAGGATGTCTAGACGTGGGTGCGTACACTTGTGTAACCTTTTGGTTATCTTTAAGATGAGGTACACTACCCTTGAGGATACACTACCAATTTCTTCCACGCTGCCCTTGAACGACTTATGAATCATAAATCCGACACCGCCTTGGGATGGTTGGTCTCCCTGTCGGAAGTAGAGAAGGTGACCAGAATCTAGGTCTATCATATCCTCACCTGTATTCGGACTTCTGATAGCCCCAAAATATGCCGATTGATATGATTTATCTCCGCTTCCAATTCGGAAAGGTGATGGTCCAGCCGCAACGTGCGTCCATTATACGTCACCAGGTATAGTTGTCGGTTGTATCCTGCCGAATCCCAGGGATTCGTGCACCCCGCGCCGCACCGTTACCACGGCCAGGAATAGTGCGACTGCCGAGAACTGGGGGCCGTGAAATTTGGTTGTGGTCCATGGGGGGAATTTGCCATGGCCACCACGCTTGGCAGGCGAATTGGTGGCCGCAGTGGCGAGAATTATTTCTCTGATGGCGCTGCTGCCCGCCATCAGAATTGAATTTTAGTGATTCTCGCTGTAGTGTGGCTATGCCATCACGAGTCGGTTGCCAGAGCCTCGTCCGTTGTTTGGCAGGGTGAATCGCGTGCTGGTGAGGTTGGTTTCACAGGGTCTGCGGTAGGTGGCCCACTTACACCCTATCTATCTTTAAAGTTACTAAAAATATGAGCGATTGAATTTGAAATGACCTCTACAAAATATATCGAAAGTATATATAGTATATATTAGCACAAAGTAAAGTAAAAAAGTATATATACCGTTACGGATGGGAGGATCCCTTTTTATTCCTAATTGAATTAAAATTCTAAATACTAGGAATACTATTCCGGGCGTCGTTACTTTTTTATTAAAAATTTCCTCCTCTTTAAAAATCTTGTTTCAATATTTCTTAAGTGTTAAAAGTTTTTCAATTTTTAACCAAAAGCTGTATGCTGTCAATTCTTTTTTTATATCCTTTACTCATATTTTTCTTGACTAGCTTAATAATACCGAACCAACTTATCAAAGTTAGTCCCAGTCCTGGCATGTTTCTTACCTTTTGATGTCCTGGCGTACGATTTGAGTGAGAGCAGGGATTTTTAGAAGGGGTTCGAAATGCAGTTGAACGTTCACTGTTAGTACGGATGCGGCTGGACGCGAACGAAATAGCGTCACCTGCCAATTGACGCAGCGACTGAATTGGATCGGACGAATAATTCCAGAACTGTGCAGCCGACTGGTACTTGTCACAGTCCATGCTGGCAGTCCTGGTTGATCTAATCGGACGAGATTTGTCCCCAACAGTAATCGGAAAGTTATTAAGTAGAAATTTAAGTGGAAATGATACACATTTCTAGTTTCTGCGTCTCTGAGACGTTGAGAATCCAAGAATTTTATGACCATGGAAGAGGCATGCTCTTGTTTAACCGGCGTTAAGCAATTCTTTTGTTGCTTTCTAACAAATGAATGCGGTGACTGGAGCCTGAATCCCGTTTTCTCCCTGACTCCAGGGGAGGGATTCAAGCTGCGGTAAAGTAAATGTGACTCTTGAGTTGCATAAAAAAGATTTTCAACAAAAAAGGTCCAAAATGGTAGTATTAACTCAAAGTCCCATAGATTTATGATCCGCCCCTGTCCGACGACACGTACCGGCGGCGACCTCCGCCTCCTTGGCTCCGATGGACACGACGAGCGCGACGGGAGTGCCCAAGGTCAGGGCGCAGAGCCGCGGAGCGTCCGCCCACACCACTCCTGAAACCTGTCCACGCATACTCTTTTGTACTTTGCGAGTGAATAGACTTCAATTAAATAAATTGCAAACGACAATAGGTCATTTTTCTCTTTTTAAAGTAAAGTTATTATTTTAATATGAAATAACATTTCAGACATCTTATACACTGTACCATTTAGTCTCAAACTAAGCAGAGCTTGCATTATGGGGTACTGGACATGTGAGATAAATACATATATATACATTTTTTTGTAAATACGTACATGTTATAACTGTAATGACACCCAAACTCCGAAAGAAATATTTGCAGATCATGCCGCATTTGATCCCACACGAGAATCGAACCCGAGACCCTAAGCACAGCAGTGAAAGAAAAAAAACAGATACACATTAAATTATATCATGCCCTACTATACCCCAATATTACCGGAACATGTTACCATTGCACTACATTGCAGTCAATACTGATATGCAATTATAGACAGATTTAAAAAGAGGTTACAATTTCTGAATAATTGCACTAACCATTCTATATAGTTTGAGGTATAAGCTATTGCTCTTTAATTTGAAATAATAATCTGAAAAAATTACCTCATAATGTGTGAAGAGGACCTTGGCGAGAGTCTCTCTAAAAAGTGTGGGTGTGAGGAGTGACTCCACTACCACCACTTTACGCTCTTTGGGGTTTACCAGCACATGTCTGTGTCATATAACATTAAATAGATTTAATTGCGATTCAGCGACTGTAATGTGTTACCGTTAAAAAGTATCACCACATATATTATACACACAACACACATTACTGTAATATTATTCTTAGGTTTTAAATTTACAGCCATATTTGGTTTAATACTCCCTATAGTATTGAATGTACTATGAACAACCTTTCACAGTTCATTGCTAGACATTAGCCTCTCCGTCAAAAGGCAGCTTAGGCCGACTCTATGCTGGCCACACTGGTTATATTAGGATTTGTTACAGGTTTTTCTTCTCTTTGCAGTAATTTGCAGGTGCAGATTACATGTATAGTAATCAGAATCAACATGTGATTTTTATATTTATTATTATAACACGCTTTTATTAGCTTGGGTTGTTTCTATGTATGTATGTGATAGAATCTTTGAGCTTAATTTTCACCGGTTTCTAAAAATCTGGTTAACTTGAAACTTTGCACACGTCTCAAGGTCCAATGACAATACGATAATTTGATAATAGATTTATGAGGTTGTCACAGACTAAAAAATGAAAAATAGTTTAAATAAACATGCTTTCATTGCTAATCAAATTAAAAACTAGAAAATAATCTTTAATGACAAAGAGTCTAATATTACAGTAGTAGAAGATCGAACAATCAATCATAGTGAATCGCCTCAAAATAAAATTATAATAAAATTTAAGTTATTAACAGAATAATTCAATTCAGAGTAAAAAGAGTGGCGTGCATTTTTCTGTGATTCATAACTATCCTCTCATAGATAGTTGCCAAAAGAATGATTGTAATATTTAAAATATCGAGCACCCCACGCTTTTTATTCTGAATAGAATTATTCTGTTAATAACTTAATTTTATTATAATTTTATTTTGAGGCGATTTACAATGATTGATTGTTCGATCTTCTACTACTGTAATATTAGACTCGTTGTCATTAAAGATTATTTTCTAGTTTTTAGTTTGGTCAGCAATGATAGTGTGTTTTTTTAAACTATTATTTATTTAACTCATGTTAGTTGAATGTTCTATCTACTTCAATGTTGAAATGGAAGTGATTCTAAATAGTGTTGAGCATCATTGAAGCCGTTCTCTACAATAAATTACGAAAATATATAAACACGTATTAATGTAGTTATGTAGCGGTGTCGTACCTGAAGTAAAGCAAGTGTAGCATGTGCACCAGGTTATCGTACAGCTCATCGGCGGTTTGGTAGTCGTGCACGCGTCGGTAGCGGCGAGTCGCTGCGCACCAGAACTCGGACCGCACGATGCATCGCGGTGCTGCCTCACCCGTGAATCCAAACCTTCAATATTTTACAATGCTTTAAAGCCTTGTTCGGTAACACAGGTCTGCCGATAGTGTCTCTGGGAGGATCAAAATACTGATTTTATACTATTAACTGTGCACAGAAACAGTAGAAAGAAATACACAGTTGTGTATTTCAGTATTAAATAAGAACAATAACTAACTTAGTGTAATCCGTGCCGAGGTCCAAAACGACAGCTTGCTTTTCTTGTATCAGTGCAATTCCTTCATATAACGCCATTTTTTAAACTTACAGTTATGTTTAGGTACATTGAACTGAGCTTAGCCTGGTCTTTATTTCATTACTACTCTGAAAATAAGTTTAATCGAGTTTCATAAAACTTGTATATTCGTCATCTGTCGTTCGGGCTGTCAACTGTCAAAATTGTCACTGTCATCAGTGCTGCCAGATTATTGTTAAAACTAATATTGTTAAAATCAAAATAATCTAAACCAAATAATCTAAACGTAAAAACGTTTAGATTATTTGGTTTAGCGTTAGAAGCAAATAGGTATAATGTTGTAACTATAACATTTTTTATTTTATTTCTCCTAATTATATATCAAAACAAAAACAAAAGAAAAATGTGGCATAAAATATGTAAATGTAACAATCGGTGGTCTTATCGCTAAAGGTGATTTCTTCCAGACAACCTTAATGTGGACATCCGGTGCTTGAATATCTTAGGGCAGGTTACACATCGGGGTTTCAGGGATTTTCTTAATAGGGTACACCTGATTCCCCGGCTACTGGTAGCTGAGACGGCGTGCGATTTTTGGTCGGTTCGAGTCCGACATAACTACCAGTAGATGGTATCGGGGGGATTTCCACACAGAAAAAAAAAGGGCAGGTTACACACAAGTAGCTGGTCTGCGCTGTTTCTGCCCTCGGGCGACTTTTGCTCAATTTGGGTGCGGACCCAATTCGCCGCCGGCGAACTGGGCGGCGGAGGCACGCGTACCTCCGTACGCGTACGCGTACGGGACGGGTTTTCCTCTCGGGTGGCCAGCTGCGAGGAGTCGATGTCCGCGTGTGCCGTACGTCGCCTAAATAGAGAGTTTACCCGCAGATGGTGCCCGCGGTAGCGGGTAGGCGCTAGGAGATATCTGAATATCGTAATAGCAGCTGTTCCCGGATCCCTTCTGTCTCAGGCGCAGAGTGGCACACCGTGTGGCTTTAGTCGGTCCGATTCCGACCACCACCCCGCCGTAAGCCCGGCGGGGTGACGGCCCGAGGGGGCTTCCACACGTTTAAAAAAATAAAATGTTACACACAAGTAACGTATTATAACGAGAATATTTAAATATCAATAGAGATTCATACACAAATACACATCCATTAATCTTACACGTATCCTAATAGACATACATATACCTAGATAAATACATATACACATATGTATGTATACTATATATACTAAAACCAAAAGTATTCACAATGACAAATCCAGTAATCAGTAATCCTTCACGAGATTTTTAAAAACAGGCAAGGTGTTTGCTTGTCGCATTGTTTCAGGCAAATTAATTCAAAACGTTACTGCCTGCACAGTAAAATATTTATCGGCAAAGTGAGTGGATTGTTAGGGTATTTTTTTTAAGCTAAAAACGTTCTTTGAGATAAGTGGGTGTGTGTAGATGAGACAGAACACTGTATTAAAGAAGAAAAATATGCATATTGCGGCGAAAGTGCATTGGTAGCCACTTAAGTTAAGAACGATACTCAGAGGTATAATCATATATATTTATGTAATCCAAATATGAATCTAGTGCAGAGGTTTTGGAGTCGCTCAAGTTTGTTCAGTTGGTCTTCGGTGAGATTCAGGTAGCATAGTCTTCATCGTCGTAATCAAGGATAGGAAGCAGAAGAGATTGTGGGAACGCAACTTTACTATTAGTTCGGAGAAAGTACCGTAGTCTTCGCAGAGATCCTGCTGTTGCAAATATTTTTCGGTTTACCTCTCCAATCTGAGGGCGCCACGATATGTGTAGTAGAGCCATGCTGATCTCAGCACGAACGGGCTGGCTCAAGTGGAGTGGTACTACCCTCGCACAGAAGATCAACCTAAAGCCAGCGTTCGTGCAGTCGTCTTTCGTTGGTGAGTGCGAGACCGGAGGTCCAATGATGCAGGGGTGACAGTTGTCGTAGTATGTGTGTGAGCAGAGGAGTGCTCGTTGGGTCCCTGTGGAGGTGCCGTGGATCGAACCGTCGGTCAGGGAGACCCGCAAAAACGGTGGTGCCGCTGGCCGCCAGCGGCATAGAGAGGGACCCAACCACGGCTAACAACCCTGGGAGGCTGCCCCGTCAGGTCGCGCATAATCTGCGGTGTAGCTCGTCAGAACGGTTGGTGACGGGACGGTGGGGCCCGGCGACCACTTCCGGGAGGGTACGGGGGCCTTTCCGTCTGATGGTTCGGTCACCGTCTTGCTTCACCGTAATATGAAACCACAGTATGCCGAGTCTCAGACTACACTGCCGCGACGACTGTCATGCCTTTTTATGTACGTGTTTCCCTTTTCCTAATAAATAATCATGGCAGCTCAAATAAAAATGAATATAGTTACAATAGCGGCACTCTCCTCCTCTCCCACCAACTCGCTTCTTGACGTGGAGTTCACAAATATCCGTGGACTTCATGCAAACCTCAGCGCCATTCATCAGCACCTTGAGACGGTACGGTCAGCTATGCTATCCCCTGACGGAGACACAAATACGCCGCCCTGATGACACGGCTTATCTCCACTATCCCAGTTACATCCTTGAGGAGTGTTTTCTTGCAAATATTGGAGTTTGTCTTTTCGTCAGGGCGGATGTTTGTTACCGCTGTCTGCGGTGCCTTGAGGACCCATCCTTCTCTATCCTCTGGGTCCACGTAGATTTCGGATCTACAAGCCGAATCTACGCGTGCCTCTATCGATGCCATTCCGGAGACTGCGACAACTCATCTTTGACCATCTCAGTCAGACAGCAGATAATGCACAGGAGCAGTTTCCGAATGCTGAGCTGGTGTTTCTGGGAGATCAACACTCAACTGTCACTACAGGACAATCTCAGTATACTGGGTATGAATATTGGCCGGACCTCAATCCGCAAGAATATATTGAAAGCGTTACTAAGGCGGTCTCGCGGAAGCTGGGTATACTGAAAAAAGTGTGACGGTTCTTTGCGCCTGAGCATCTGTGTCTTCTTTATAAGACCCAGGTTCGCTCCTGCGTGGAGTACTGTTCTCATCTTTACGATGGATCCGCGCAATATTTGCTGGACGCTTTGGATCAGTTACAGCGGCGAGCAGTCTGGATTATCAATAACCCGAAAATCACTAAATAGAATCTGTGCAGTTGCGAAAAGATGTCGCCTCTATGGCAGTCCTCTATCGCCTTTATCATGGAGAGTGTTCTGACGAGCTCTTCCAACTGATCCCATCTTCTTCATTCCACTACAGGACAACTCGTGCTGGTCTTGGAAGTCACCGTTTCAGAATTGTAGACATACGCTTCCGAACTAAACGGTTCGGCTCTTCCTTTCTGTGCAAATCAGTTAAAGCCTCGAATTCATTACCAGCACACGTGCTTCCCTCCCGCTACGATCCCAGGTCCTTTAAGCGGGGTGTGAAAAAGTATCTCACTAGGTTACCATAGCGTGTCGCCATACTGCGCTGTCTTCATTCGCAGTGAGTACGACGACCACCGCTCTTGGATTCTATTTATGCTTTCCATCAGGCAGAGTAGAGTCACTTTGGTAGGTTATAAATTAAAAAAAAAGGTACTTATCCATATAGATAAGTTTTTTACCGTTTTACATAGATTATCCCCTAGTAGATTACGCATACAGCGCACTAACACATGGCCTACACCACATACACATATACTTTTTGCAGCTAGTAAATGAAGTTCCACTAAGAATCGCGACATCAGTATCGATCGAGTTTGGGACCCGTGTGATGAAGTAAAATTGTGTACCGAGTCAGCTAATAAATCCAGTTTCTATGTTTATTACGTTAACGTATTTTAAATATATCGGAGTTCAACTTATATTGGTGAATTACTGGTGCAAAGTAATATTGATTAAGCAGCCGCTAATGTCTTTTTGAAATGTCCCTTTCACTCATCACATGAATTACGATAGTTGTCTTTGCCTAATACTGCACGTGTGTCGACGGTACTGTGATCCAGAAGTCGCTGTTATTCGGTCATCGTTTGCTTTTTTTAATTGATACAAAGATATTTTCTTAAAGAAGTGGCGTGAAATCTTTATATTAAAGGCTTCCTTAATGTCTCGAAATAATAAATAATTACCTCCGGAAAATAATTATCTTTTTCGTAAATTACTGGTTGTGCAGTTTTAAAATCCACTATGTTGCTCGCCGGTGAGACTGAGTGCATGTAAGAGTAAAAGAAAGTGTCCCTTAAGTGTTTTTCACGAAGTCCAAATACTCCATGCTACCCAGGTTATCGCCGGGGTTTACAGTCGTTCAATAGCAAGGTTTTTGTATTATCACATCCTAATTTTTTAATTTGCAAGATGTGCCAAATAAATGAAAACTTTAAATGAAAACGTTGTCAATTTTTGTTAAATTTATTATATAATAATATGTTTATATATCCCAAAGACTAATTAAACCATTGTGTGATTTAAATCATTCTCAACGCTATCTTTTTTTTTTCTATATTAAGAGCTTGCCAAAGTGACTCTACTCTGCCTGATGGAAAGCATGAATAAAATCCAAGAGTTATCTGTTGGTAGTATTATAAACAACTGTATATAACCACGCACGTTTAGAAGAGACGTAAACTTAGTTTATCGATCGATCGATAGATGGCGTATTTCATAATTTATGAATCGCGATGTAGTTTGTTTCACATGGCGGTTGAAATAGACCAGATATTTATTGTTTATTAACTACTTAAGGCACATGTATTGGTTTCCATATTTGTGTAAAAATACACAGTATAGAGTTGTACGGTGGTTTTATTCGAATCACCCCAAGAGACGCGACAGTGGTGCCAAGGACCGCTCTGCATACAGCGGGGGTCGAATAAATATAAACAACACGAATGTTAAACGTCAAATATATTTTAATGGATGTATAAATTTCAATTTTTGTATAAAGGTCATGTAAAAGTTATAAAAGAGCTGTTTCATTGTAATAAAAAGCGATTACTATTTTAAATTGCTATTTTAGTGTGTTTATTCACGAATGTTTAAAAATTTAAAAATGAATTATCCAGATCATCTAACCATATTTATCAATCAACGTTCGAATACTGTCCCATTACTATGGTAAGAAGCATTTTAAGTTTGACCTTGAAATAGTCATTTCAGCGCATTTGACACGTCCCAAGCATCCCGTGCGTATTTCCAAATTTTATGAAGCCGGATCGGAACAAATTTTTATTAATGCGGTATCTATATGGGTTATCTGTGCCTTTTTACTATACGGAACATCTGAACCGCTGTAACAAACAACTGGCATGTGCTGATAATTTATTGCACAGTGCAGCCTAGAGCTACCGACTATAATGATATCTATATTAATGACATCCACTATTTGCGTTATGTTATCAGGAGAAGCTTGTACGTAAATTTGGAGATCATCTGCATAAAGGTGGTAGTAAGAAAGTAATTGATTTGTAACTTGTGTTAATTAAAACGGCAAAAAGTAACGGGGATAGCCCGCAGCCTTGAGGTACGCCTTTCCGGCATTAGTTCTACACTTTTCTGTGTAGAGTGATCGAGGTATGTCGAATAACAGACCTGTGAACCACATAACATACTTTGTTCGATAATTTAACACAATTATATTTATTGCAGCAAATCATTATCATGAGCATAGAGCGCCTGTGCTGCAAGCTCAAGAGACTAAAATGTTTCAGAAGATCAGCATAAAAAATCCTGGAATGAAAACACTTGTAATATGCTGTGCGAAGGAATTGTTTCTGAACCTGTATTTTACATAAAAGAGGCTCCAAATAGGTACATTATTTCCAAGAATGTATATTAATTCTCTCAAAATGCTCCTTGAAGCTTCAGCGACTGTCTAGGGTGATCTTCTGAGCGACACAAGCCACCCCTAACTCGGTGAGCTCCAGGACTGTTGGAAGCTATGCCTCCTATCTAGTACTAGAGTGTCGTCCGCATAGCAGACAGGAGACAAACTGGTCCTCAGGACCGCATCATACGCGAGATTTCACAGAAGGAGTCCTAAGACCGACCACTGAGGAACCCCGCATGTGACCTCCCTTTGATGCTCCTCACCGTTCCGACTCATATAGGTTATAGACCTATCGTGAAGATAGGCTACTATGATGGCCCTCAGGTAGAGGGGCAACTGGAGATACACCAGTGCCTCTCTAATTACCTACTATGGGAGGGAGTTAAAGCGATGTCTATGTCAAGACCGTCGGCCAACCCACTCCCTCCCGACAGACAACCTTTTCCGACAAGGAGCGGACGTATTCAATCGCGTTCAGCGTTGAGCATCAAATTGACTGTCTGATAAGTTGGGGCCCACCTGCGATAGGTACCGGCTGATACGGGCGGCGATAACTCTTTCAGAGAGTTTCGTCACCTCGTGCAGTAGACATATTGGTCGGAACGCCGAAGGAGAATCTGCAGTCCTGCCAGGTTTTTGGATGAGTATCGGCCTGGCTTCCTTCCTGCCGGAAGGGAATATACTGTTACGGAGACAGCTGGTAAACAGTCCTCTCGGCCTATTCCCTAGGATCGCGAAAGCGTGCATCCGTGCTTAACCCGGGATCCCATCAGGTCCCGGGGCGGTGTTGCAGGCGGCGAGTCGCTTCACGGCTCGGTCTAGTTCATCCTCCGTCATGTCAAAGTCGTCGGAACACGTAAGGGGATCCAACGGTAACGGAGGACATGAGGGACTACCCTGGCCCCTGGAGAAGAGGGTTTCAACTACTCTTCCCTTAAACTTGGGGTCCAGGGTCTACGTCAGTGGTGGGACCCACGGTCTGAGCTTGCCCAGTACAAGCTTGTAAGGGCGCCCCATGGGTCTCTGTCAAGTCCCTCTTAGAGCTCCTTCCGAACCGAGCCTTGGCTTCCGGGATCGCAAGGCTTACAGCCTTTGCTGCGGCGCCATACTCCAGCCTCACTGTGGCTCGCCGTCTTCTTCGGGTTCTCTGGAACCAGCGACGGGCTCTCGAGCACGCTGTGCGAACTTGCTCGAGTTCCGATGTCCACCAGTACACAGAACCCCTTCTGAAAACGATACCAAACCGCGACAATGGCTGTGGCGATACCAGATGTTGCCTAAGATTTAGCTTGTCAAAAAAATTAGTTTTAGCTTGTCGAGCACAGTTTTCTTTTTTTACACTATATTAATGCTGTCTCCCTGGTAATATGTATACAACATGACATGTCGTGCTGAGCATATGAAGCACGGCGCAGATACAAATAAGAGATGCCCTAATGAGATTTTTTTATGAAACAAAGCTTGACAATTTGCATTGTGTGGGGATCCTGAGTTCCTTCCTCTTCATTCTTTGCCCTCTTCGAAATTATAGCAACAAGACTCACATCGTCATATAGTGATACCGTTATGTCGTTGAGCTATCCTACATTAAGTGTAAGATGTAAGGGTAGTATGTAGTTTTTCAAGGGCAAGTTTGTACACCATCTTGATACACGTATTGCAAAAATATTATTCATTACAAATATCGTAAATAATATTATAAAAGTGAAAGTTTGTGTGTTTTTCGCACCTTATAACCTTTGTTTAAATTTGGTAAACAGATATATGCTACACAAAATTTGCCCCATGTGGGGTTTGAGCCCATAACACTCAGCGCAATACGGAGCGGCGTGGGAATCGCTTAAAACATTAGGCCAGGCCAACCGAGCAGACAGGCCAGGTGTGCCAGATGAGAGTAAAAAATAAACAAAAATAGTACACATTGCAATATTTATAAATGAGATAAAATTAAAATATTTTATTTCAATTAGGCATTCTAATGCTTAAATAATGCCAATCTGTAAAAAGCAACTTTGCTTTTTTTTGTTGCATCCGGGCCCTGCCAAAGTGACTCTATTCTACCTGATAGATAACATGAATAGAATTCAAGAGTGGTGATCACCATACTCATTTCAAATGTAGACCCACACTATGGTGGCATAGTGAGATGTTTTTTTACGCGCCGCTTAAAGGACTCGAGATCAATGTGGGAGGGAAATTCGTACGCTGGTAATGAATTCGTGCGTGCGTGCGTGCGTGGGTGCGTGTGTGCGTGCGAGCGTACGTGAGCGCGTGCGTGCGTGCGAGCGTGCATGCGTGCTTGCGTGTGTGCGTGCGTACGTGCGTGAGCGCGTGCGTGCGTACGTGCGTGAGTGCATGCGTGCATGCGTGTGTGTGTGTGTGGTGTGTGTGTGTGGTGTGTATGTGTGTGTGTGTGTGTGTGTGTGTGTGTGTGTGTGTGTGTGTGTGTGTGTGTGTGTGTGTTTTTTTTTTTTTTGTTTAGAGGGGAAAACTACTATTACGTATCATAGGGCTTAGGTGTTATACGCCCCGTATGTCGGGCTCGGTTTTGGTAGTGACCTATACCGACTAAAAAACCTCCTCTTTTTCGCCGCCTTCTTACTCCCCATGGGGTCACCGTTAGGTATTTCATCACGGGGGAAGGACTTAGCAGCTCAGCTGCTGTGTGCTCCTGCTGCTTGGCTACCAGTCGATCTAGCTCTCTCTTGGGTGCGTAGTTCTCTTAGCACTTCTGCAGCATAGGTGTTAGTTGCATCCCATTTTTCCTTTGTCAACAGCATTACGGAAGTTAAATTTTCAGGTTGGATTCTACATTGTAGTGTAGTCTCCCACCTCTCCCGTGCTGCTTGGAATCGAGGACACACGAAGAATACATGCTCCGCGTTTTCGTTAATGCCCTTGCAGAGGGGGCACTCTGGGGCGTCATCGTGCTTGAAGCGATGGAGGTATTCTCGGAAGCATCCGTGTCCTGAGAGCATCTGCGTGAGGTAGTAAGTGGTCTCTCCGTGTTTACGGTTTATCCACTTTTCCACCTCGGGTATAAGCCGGTAGGTCCATCTCCCTTTAGTTGAGGCATCCCAGTGCACCTGCCATCGATGTAGGCTTTTTTTTCTCTCTTTACTCCTCAGTTCAGCGGGTGTTGAGTTGGAGCTTACTTTCCGGATGTAGTAGAGAGACCTACATTCCTCAGCCAATATTTCCACTGGCAGCATACCCGCAATGACACACGCTGCGTCTTCGGAAACGGTACGGAACGCCGAAGCGACACGAAGTGCACTGAGCCTGTAGACAGACGCTATTTTACGCCGGGTTTCTGGACTAGCGAGTGCCACCGACCAAACAGCCACACCGTACATCAACACTGATCTGACCACAGATGTCAGCAGAAGTCTCCTTTTCTGTTTGGGTCCTCCGACGTTCGGCATTAACCGAGCTAGGTTAGCAACTACCGTAGTTGCTTTTGCTGCAGCACATTCCACATGTTTCCTAAAATTAAGACGCGTATCTATCATAACTCCAAGGTATCGTATGAATGGTTGCGTCGTGAGTGTATGCCGCCCAACTCTTAGGGTAATTGTCTCAACCTGTTTCCTGCGTGTAATAAGCACAGCTTCCGTATTATGTTCTGCAAGCTTAAGTCCAACTTGCTCCATCCAGTTGCTAATGACTGCGTACGTTTGATCGAATGCCCAGTTGATTTCTTCAATGTACTTGGCAACGATCACTACCGCCACATCGTCCGCGAATGCTACAAGTCGTGCTTCTCTTGGTAAAACTTGTTTTAACAATGCGTCGTACATAATATTCCACAGTAGGGGACCCAGTACTGATCCCTGTGGTACTCCTCCAGTCACTTTGTACTGCTTGGGTCCGATATCAGTGTCGTACTTAAGGACTCGATCCGTAAAGTAGCTCGCCACTGTGTTCTGCAAGTAGGGGGCCGTTCAATTATTACGTAAGCACTATGGGGGGGCGGGGGGGTCTTTGCTTTGCTTATTTTGGATGACATGGGGGGTAGGGGAGTCTAGATGATGATTACGTCATCGGTAGTTATTTTCTTCTTTACACGAATGGCAACCCACACATTGTCTTTGCTTGAAAACGAAAAGCATTTTCGGGGATTCCCACAAGTAATACATACATTTAGTGAACAGTGCGCGGTAATTCCCCTACTCGCTTTAGAACCGAGTAAGGGAATTACCGCGCGCTGTTCACTTGTCTAAATTTCCTCTATCAGTGTATTGTTTCGTTTGGCTGCTATAGCGAGTAGACGTATTGTAAGCATAGTAAAGCAAGTTAACATTTGTGTTACCATTCATTCCATTATCCAAAGTTTAATGTTTAAATAAGATGTCATTTCAAATAGACAAATCTAAGTTATACCAAAAATTGTTTGAAAGTTTTAAAAAATCTCATACAAGTACGAAAGCACAAAATGTACAAACGTTAGTTAACGAAGTGTGGCGAAATTATAAATTACAAGCAAAATCCGACAAGGAACTAGATATTATTGTATCTAAGAGAATCGAAGAAGAATTGCAAGCAGCGACTAAGAATAAATCCAATTTACTACATTTTTTTTCTAAGGTGAGTGACGAAATCATTTTAGGTACCTATGAGTACCTACTAGAAATATTAGAAATCGCCAAAAAGTTTCTCTTTGCTAATTAGAAAATATTATGGCCTATCTTAAAGTATAGAGGTAATATTCATTATATAGATTTATTTCTTATAATTGATTCCGTCAATTGGTCACAAAATACAGGATGCCAGTTTTATACATATATATATATATATATATATATACCTACAGAAAACTATACTCTATTCAAATAGGTATTTAACAGAATGTAAACAATGTTTATATGTCTTTTTATTGAAATATGTGGTTTAAAATTGTAAACTGTGTAAAATCTGTTGTGATTCATTTAAAAACTCAACCAATATTAAAAAATTGCTTTTCTGTAAGTACATAAAGGTGCGTACAAACATCGTGAGGCGTGCGCCGCGAATGGTTCGCACGTATACATGTGCCGTAGCATGCCTCAGGTTGATGTATTCGAGACGAACCATTCGGGCGCAAGCCTCGCGATGTCTGTACGCACCTTTACAGATATCAGATTTTATAATTGCATATTTCAATAAAAAGACATATCAAGATTGTTTATATTCTTTTAAATACCTACTTGAATAGACTATAACACCCTGTATTTTGTGACCGGAACGATTTACTCGTTTAAAGATATTAGATTTAAAGCCATAGGGTTTTGTATTTACCATATTTATTGCCATACTTTGTATTTATGTAGCTTAATAAGAGAATCTTTAGCAGAACCCATAGAAAGTTTTTATTTTTAGGCAACCTGTAAACCTGCAGAAAAAACACAAATTACACAGCCAGCTTCAAATATTAAAAAACAGGAAGAAGATAAAATAAAAACCGGTAATGAATCACAACAGTAATGCGAAATTAATAAAAATACAGATAAACAGAGACCAAAACCTTCTCAGGAGGCTATGAAAAATAAGATTGCTCTACTCGAAAAAAATTTGAATGCTTTGTATTCTGCCAGAGATACTATGTCAATCCGTGCTGAAGTTGATAAACAGATCATTAAGTTGCGCGAGGAAATAAAAACAGCAAAACAGTCTTTAAACAGGAAGGTTCAAAACGCAGTTGCCCAGAAGAAACACAGGGATGGTATGAAAAGAAAGTTAGAAGATATTTGTCATGAAAATCCAGAAATGAAAAAAAGACTATCTCTGAGGGATTCAGTGGGACGTCCTAATCTTGAAAGCAATCAACCTTTACTATTGAAAACAATCGCGGATATAGCTTTATTTGGAAGTGCAGCAGATGATAGAAGACGAACGGAATCAATTCGCAGCGTAAAAACTCTTGATGAACTCACACAAGAATTACGTAAAATGGGATTTGACATTAGTCGCAGTGGGACATATCTTCGTTTGATTCCCAGAAAATCTAATTCTGCAGAGGGACGAAGACATGTATCGACAGTCCCTGTTAAGCTCATTCGGGCTCAAACTGATCACCACAAGAGCCACTTAGATAGCAAGTTCGCTGAAACATCAATCCATTATTTAGAGAACATAGCATCCATACTAGAACCAGATCAAGTATTTTTCATATCTCAAGATGATAAAGCTCGAGTCCCTATTGGCGTAACTGCGGCAAATAAGCAAGCACCTCTTCTAATGCACATGGAATATAGAATCAAATTGCCTGATCACGATTGGGTAATCGCTGAGCGTCATAAATTAATACCATCTGTTTATGCTGGTATCAAAATCACTTCCAATATGCTAGGACAACCGCAAGCCGTTGGATATTCTGGACCAACATACATCGCTATTCGAAGTGGAAAGCATAGTTCATCTACTGCTAATACTCATGCTCAGGATTTCGAGACGCTTCTCGAACTTGAAGAGTTTCGACCATTAGCTAAAACTGACCATGGACTAGTAAAACCAGTGGTAATCATGACGGTTGATGGAGGGCCAGATGAAAATCCGCGTTATCAAAAAGTCATAGGGTTTGCTATACAACACTTTAAGCGACATGATCTCGATGCATTGTTTTTAGCTACCAATGCTCCCGGAAGAAGTGCGTATAATAGAGTAGAGCGCAGAATGGCTCCTCTTAGTCGGGAACTGGCTGGTTTAATATTGCCTCATGACCATTTTGGGTCTCATTTGGATGAACGTGGCGTTACAATTGATGAACATTTAGAAAGATCTAATTTCGAATTTGCAGGAAAAGTATTAGCTGAAGTATGGAGTTCAATGGAAATTGATGGCTATAATGTTAATGCAAAATATGTTGGGGCAGGTGAACAAGATCTGCCTGATTTTCCAGACATTAAATGGTATTCAGAACATGTGCGTGAAAGCCAATACTTGCTCCAAATTGTAAAATGTAGAAATACAGAATGCTGTCGTCCAAGAAGTGGACTATTTAGATTACTAGACAACAGGTTTCTTCCACCACCTGTAAAAGTAAAACAAACAGTTGATGACTTGGTTTTAGATGAAGGAGGGCAATTTCTTAATCTTCCAGTCAATTTAGCTCTACGCTTAAGTGCTTCACTCAAAGATTTCCTGCAAATGCCATACGATTATTTTTGTCCGACGGTACAATTGAGGCTATCAAGTCGAACATGCAAAACGTGTGGTCTTTATCATGCTTCCGTCAAGTCACTAAATCGTCACATCGAAAAGATCCATAAGAAAGTAAACACGCACACTGATAGGAAAGTTAGACCTGTAAGAGTCGCTGCTCGTCGTGCTAATGAACTGATGTGCATTATTCAAAATTTAGAGCACCATGATGTTGAATGGCTCGATGAGAATGACGTAGACATTCCAAAATCGGATGAAAGCGAGCAGACTCACAACACTGAGCAGCAATCAAA
Organism: Hypercompe scribonia; assembly: GCA_949316085.1. Taxonomy (NCBI): domain Eukaryota; kingdom Metazoa; phylum Arthropoda; class Insecta; order Lepidoptera; family Erebidae; genus Hypercompe; species Hypercompe scribonia. Next base: position 17,337,337 of record OX438989.1, read on the forward strand.
GCAATCCAATGTCATCGAAAACTTAGAATCATGGATTCGGGTTTCATGGACTGAAGACTGTTAATTTGAATTTAATATATGTACCAAAAATTTAAAATAAGTTTGTTATGTTAGTAAGATATAATATTTTTGTCCTTTACTCTATGTTGAATACCGTTTCAGTAAAATATAATCTCTATCCTAAATCTATTTTCTTATTTTTCAAATTATAATTATCCACACTTATATTATAAATGCGAAAGTAACTCTGTCTTTCTGTCTGTCTGTCTGTCTGTTACCTTTTCACGCCTAAACTACCCAACCGATTTTGCTGAAATTTGGTAAGTAGATAGTTTGCATTCATGAGAAGGACATAGGCGTATTATTTTTTGGAAATTCAACCCCTAAAAGGGTTAAAAGGGGTGGCAAAGTTTGTATGAGAAAAATATTTTTATTGCATATTTTTGCATGAAACTTTGAATTAATGCTTTTTAGTACAAATGATGAAACACGTATTTCAGGGTTTTTCGAAATTCACCCCCATTGGGGGTTAAAGGGGGGTGGCTAAGTTTGTATGGGTAATTTTATTCTATTGAAATATTTTGCGTGACACTGAAATAATGCTCTGCAATACAAATTATGAGATACATATCTAAGCGTTTTTTGAAAATGAACCCCTATGGGGGTTAACGGGGGTGGCACAATTTGAGTAGGAAAAATATTTAACAGTAATTTTTACCATAAGTCTACGTGTTTCAAAGATCTCAAAAACACAATGATCAGGAAATGTCAACATTTAGAGAAGCATGTGAGGTTAAAGGTTTATTGCAGAATGACAATCATTGAGATGAAACACTGGAAGAGGCCGTACAATGTAGATCAGCAGTCAAGATGAGAGAGCTTTTTGCTATTTTAATAGCGAGATGTAGACTGTCGAATGCTCAGCAATTGTGGGACAAGTAGGTACAGAAATAATATGTCAGACGATATCTTATATAGATTGCAAGAAAATAATCCTAATGTCACATATAATGATTCTATTTATGATGAAGCCCTAACAAAGATTGAAGACCAAGTGATAACTATTACTGGTAAAGATTTATCAGATTTTGGGATGAGTAGACCACGTAGGACAGGGCAAGTTTATAGTGATGTGTTACGCGAACTAAATTATGACCATGCTTTTTTACAACAGCAAATAACTGAGTCCGTTCCACGTTTGAACCCAGAACAAAGAAATGGCTTTAATAGTGTGGTGCAAAAAATCGAAAACTGCGTAGGTGGTTTGTTTTTTCTTGATGCTCCTGGATGCATTGACAAAAAAATTCTTTTAAATCTCCTTCTTGCTCAAATCCGAAAAGATAAGGGAGTTGCTGTTGCAGTAGCGTCCTCTGGCATTGCCGCCACACTGCTCAGTAGTGGCCGCACAGCACATTCGGTACTCAAGCTTCCTTTAAACTTAGCACATGAAGAAATTCCAGTTTGCAATATAAGTAAAATAGTGAGCGCGGAAGAATGTTGCAGGAATGTAAGTTGTTGGTTTGGGATGAATGTACTATGTCTCACAAGAGAGCAGTCGAAGCATTAAACCGGGCAATGCAAGACCTCAAAAGCAACATAGTATTATGGGAGGGATGGTTGTTCTTTAGGCTGGTGATTTCAGACAGATTCTACCCCTGTTAACTAGAGGTACACCGGCAGATGAAATAAACGCATGTTTGAAGGCCTCTACGCTACGGGCGCATGTGCAAAAATTTAGTCTGACTACAAATATGAGAGTACAACTGCACAACGATTCACAATCGGGGCTGTATGCGGCCACTCTCCTGAAAATTGGTGAAGATCGTATGACCACAGACATTAACGGTATGATCACACTAAATCACAAATTCTGTAATATTGTTGGCAGCACTGACGATCTAAAAAACAACGTATATCCTGATCTGCGGACTAATATGGGAGACCAAGAATGGTTGTGTGAAAGGGTAATTTTAGCACCAACGAACGAAACTGCTGGACAGATTAATGAAAATATTATGTCAGAAGTGGAAGGTGACGTCGTGGAATATCTCTCTGTAGATAATGTAATGGATACAGAACACGTAACATCATACCCTGTCAAGTTTCTTAACTCTCTAGAATTATCAGGCGTGCCTTCCCATAACCTGAGGTTGAAAGTTGGTGTCCCCGTTCTATTAATGCGTAATCTTGATGCTCCTCGGCTATGCAACGGCACTCGATTGCAAATTACGCACTTGGGGAAAAACATCGTTAAAGGAACAATTATGACTGGAACGGCAAAAGGAAAAAATGTTCTGATTCCACGTATTCCCATTATTCCAATAGACTTGCCGTTCCAGTTTAAAAGAGTGCAGTTCCCTTTAAAACTCGCCTTTGCAATGACTATAAATAAAAGTCAAGGGCAGATACTGAAGGTAGCAGGTGTGCACTTAGAGAAAAACTGTTTTTCCCATGGGCAATTGTATGTGGCGTGTTTCCGTGTATCTAACCCCCAAAACCTGTACATATTGTCAAAAGACGGTAAAACAAAAAACGTAGTCTATAGAAACGTATTATAATAAAATATCGCGTCTATAAACATATATTCCTACAATATACACGTCCTTAGTAAAAAATGACGCGGATGAAGTCGCGGGTAACAGCTAGTAACATTATAAAATTAAAAAAACAATACATTAATTGACAAATGTTTACGTAAGCATGGGGGGAGGGGGTAAGAGCTTTGCTTACTTTTGCTGACAAGGGGGATGGGGGGGTAAATAATTGCAATAAATCTGCTTACGTAATACTTGAACGGCCCCTAGGCCGGTACATTTAAAGCAGCAAGGGCTTTCCCAATTATATCCCATCTGGCCGAATTGAAGGCATTTTTAATGTCCAGGGCTGCGACCAGACAATACTTTTTTGTGCCTCCCTTCCATCTGGTTCCTGATATTGCTTGTTTTGCAGTATTGACCACTAGATCGATTGCATCTACAGTAGATCGGCCTTTGCGGAAACCATACTGGTTTTCGGATAGTTGTGTGTCAACCATAGTTTCGATATGTCTGTGGACAATACGTTCCAGTACCTTTCCAGCGCTGTCCAACATGCATAACGGGCGGTAAGATGATGGTTCATCTATTGGTTTATTCTCCTTATGGACAAGCACCAGCCTTTGTAGTTTCCATCGTTTTGGGAAGGTGCCTTCTCGGAGACAGGCGTTATACGTGTCAAGGAAAAGGTCTGGCGCTGTTTTAATGGCGGCTTTTAGCGCCATGTTTGGAATACCATCTAATCCAGGTGCTTTACTGTTTCCTACTCTCGAGGCAGCTTCTAAGAGTTCATCTTGGGTGATAGATGGTATTAGGTCATCTTTATCTTCCTCTGGGGTGTAATTTTGCTCTATTTGCTGGGGGAAGAGAACCGTGACAATAAACTTTAAAAGCTCAGGATCTGACGGCGAGCACAGTGGTTGTTTTCTCAGTCGCAACATGACTATTTTGTACGGCCTTCCCCACGGGTCTCTTTCGACTTCCTCTAAGAGATCACACCAGCATTTGTTCTTGCTGTTGCGGATAGCATTTTTGAGCATTAGGCGTGCTTCTTTGTAGAGTTCCCTCATTTTGTACGAATAGCTTGGAGGCTTTTTCCGAGCGCGCTGAGCTAGTCTTTTTGCTCGGATGCACTGTCTACGCAGCGCGGCTATTGTGTCATTCCACCAGTAGGCGGGCGGGAGCCTATTTGGACATCGTTTCCTTGGCATAGTGGCGTCGCAAGCCGACAGGATTCTCTTCATGATAACGGCAGATTTCTCGTTGGCGTCGTATCCCTGATCCATGGGCTTTGTGTCCAGTGCCGTCTGGAAAGTTTCGAGATCAAACGCGCCAGTCTTCCATCTGATCTCATTACTCTTCTTAGCTAGCACTCTAGGCAATGCAGTGGATACTTCCCAGTAGATGGCTTGGTGGTCGCTGGCCGTGTAAATTTCGGCTACTTTCCAAGTGTTGTTACCTTTTGCCAGGTTTGCGCTTATGAAAGTTAGATCTACTATGGAGCCCGCATCTCCTTTTGTAAAGGTTGCTTTAGTTCCACTGTTCATTAGCACGACGTCCAGGGACGCCATTACTTCTAGCAGCACCAGCCCTCTGGCGTTGGTCAGCTTACTACCCCAATCAGTTGCCCATGCATTGAAGTCTCCTGCTATTGCCACAGGATGGTGATTTCTTACGTCATCTGCAAGTCTTTCTAAACGATCCGTATACTCCTCCAGTGTGAGGCTAGGTGGAGCATAACAGCTGTAGAAATTTATGTCTGCTAACTTGACTCTCACGAATCCTGGACACGACCTAATTTCCTGGTAAGTCCGCAGCGTAGTGGTCCATATCGCACTTTTACCACTGGCGTCAGTAACATATGAGTTATTGTTTATACTTTTATATGGCTCGGAGATTAGGATCAGGTCCAGCTGCAGTTCTCGTGCCGTCTGCGTTAGTAGGTCATGGGCGGCCTCGCAGTGGTTTAGGTTTAGTTGGAGTACCTTTATCATTTCTGTTTCTTACGGATCGTCTGAAGTGCTGCTCGGAAGACTGGACATTTACCGCACCCTGCAATATGGACATAATCTTCTTTCCTGCCATCTTCAATGCAGAGTATACAAGAAGGTTCTTGCTTGCAGTCCATGATCTTATGGCCTTTACCTCCACATTTCACGCACTGTTGAGCACGGTCTATTGTGCTGTTGCAATTACCAGCTAGGTGTCCGTACCTCCAGCATTTGAAGCATTTGGTAGGCTTCTCTACTCTCCTTACTCTGCAATTCACCCAGCCTATCTTAATCTTGCCACGATTGCCTATAATTTTTGTAGCTGTTGTTTCATCTACTTTGACGGTGGCTGTCTGAGTTCCGCCATACGTAGGCCGTACGGACGTAATAGCATCTAAGGTAATACTGCTGTCCTCGTTGGTTGTTTTCAACAGTGCCTCTAAGACCTCTTGTTTTGTGGTAGTTTCGTCCAGATCTTTGATTTCTATCACTACTTCAGGGACTTTGCTAACTACAACTGCTTCGTGCCCAAGTATGTCAGCGACAGCCTTTTTGATATCAGCTGCCTTGCCATTATTCTTTTTTGTAAGGACAAGTAACATATCTCCTGCTTTGGTTTTGCGAATTTTGTCCACATATTGCCCCACATTTTCTACAGTTGCATCTTGCTTTACACGTTTTAGTATATCGGCGTACTTTTCTCTTTCTTTCGGACGTATTAATACCGCATTAGGCCTAATGTTAGTTCTTGGACTCTCTGGACTTTTTCTTTGCCACCATCTTCCATTCGCTCCCCAGATGTAATTTTTCCTGTTGACCAACTGGTGGGGGAGGAGGGGGAGTTGCATCATTTCTTTTCCTTTTGATGACTTTGTACCTCCCTTCAGGTGAAGTGAGCACTTTCCTCTTTGTTTCCCGAATCTGTTGACAATCCGGTGCAACCGTTTCTGTCTCACTTTGCGTTTGAGTGTAATCTGTTGTTGGCTTGGCGGAGTATTTTCTCTGAGCGGGAGGAGTAGTCTGTGTCTTTGCATCCGAGGTTGTAAGCCCTCGACACTCAAGGTCACGTATTGCCACCGCCTCCGACAGCTTTTTAAAGGAACTACCTAGTGCCGCAGTTAACTTGTGTGTGTGTGTGTGTGTGTGTGTGTGTGTGTGTGTGTGTGTGTGTGTGTGTGTGTGTGTATGTATACACTCGTGTGAGTGTGTGTATGTGTTTTTTTATTATTTTCTCTGCAATGACACTCTCCTTTTTGTATCTGCTCCGAGGTATGATCAGTAAAGCATTATATTAGTTCAAAAGAAGTTATTAGTAGTGTTTCTTATTTACCGTCGATAGCCGTGCATGTACAGGTACATTACACTCGAACTACTTGTAGTGACAGATATCTTCAATAATCATATGTCAAAAAATAAAAAGGAGTGACAGTTTGTTTTATGGACGGATATTATTACTTTATGAAGATACTATTTGCGATGACTATCTTGCAAGAGACTGGATAAATAATGAATATCTGTTGTGCACTAAGAACAAAACTAAACGCTTTATGGTAATTATTCAAACTGCGCTGCTATCTGCTCGGGTTGTTGTAGTTAAGTGCAGGTGATTCTATGTAAAAAATAAGTCTGATACGTTTCAGCGACGTTGGTAGCTGCATATCACATCACCCAATAGGCCACTACTTTCTGGGCATGCGAGTGACATACTCAGCGCCCGTGGCGGTACGTCATCCCTCTGTGGCAGGGTGGGCTGCTCACCAGCGGCAAGTGACCTCCATCGCCGCGAGTAGGCGACGTTGCTTCGTAGGCTGCGTCACCAAAATGTTAGACTCTTTCTTCAATAACTTTTCATAATAATTTCCTTCTATGTACATGCCTCATTAAACAGTTTTCATTTATATTGTTCAATGAGTTCTAACTATCTTAAATAAGTATCATAATTAAGTTAAATAAGTTCTGCTTATATTGGAAACTGTGTGAAGTTAGTGTTAGTGTGTGTATTTAGAATTGAGACCACAAACACAAAAAATTAGCAATGATCAACGTCAACACGGAATACTGGTCAATAGGCGGCGAGCACTTTGAGTGCGCTGAGTGGCAAGTTGAGGGCAAATGAAGCCGTTCGCGAGATATTTATTTGTTCTCTTACTAAACTGGCTGCTCTTATATAATGTTATGTAATAATTATGTCAGATTTTCACAATATATGAAGATACATACAAGCGATGCTGCTGGTACATATAATTATTTCGTGACGACACTAATATCAGTGAATGAGCTATAAGAGAATCGTTCACTAAAGACAAAATTTCGATGGATTGTGAAAGACACAGGAGCGAGTTTTAAAAGGATGCTGAAACGCCTTTAACGAAATCTATACTTACATAAAAAATGCGCGGCGCCTTGTTCCATCGACGGCTTGCTACGCCGATATTTCCTTACCTCGAACAACTACTACGAACGATTTTATTCATTAACATTTTCATTATAAATTGTTCCTAAGATATTAATTAGCCGCTAATTACCATTCAGTACTCTAATGTTGAATTTGTAAAATGTAGAAATTTATTACATATGTAGTCAAACTTGTCAAAATATTTGATACATTCTGGACAATAAGCCGTCCAGGAATCGACCGTTCAATTTCCGCAATATACCCATGTGATATGTTATTAACCATCAAAACTGAAGCTTTCGTCGTATTTCTGGTTTCTCCAAAAAAGGCTTAAGCTATGTTTCTGAATGAATGCAACCCTTTTTCTCTTAATTGTAAGCTAAAAAGAAATAAAAATATTTTGCTTTTATCATTATTAAATAAAATCTTACTTCAACTCTGTATAGTTTTTATTCTAAGATTGAGTTTATTTTGAGGCGAGTCGGTCTAACGGTTTAGGCAATCTTGGAACCACTATAGCAACCATACACATGGTTCCAGGGTATTCTTAAATCTCATTGCTCTACAAGTAACTACAAGGCACTTCACGAGCAGTTAACGCATGAACAGCTTTCATATGTTTTTACACCGAAATTTAACTGAGCGCAGGATTTTGACATCATAACCCTGGGTCTAGCTCATTCTAAGTATAGGAAGAACCGAAAAGATTATTTTGTACGTTATATTTCTGTCACAACGACCTAATAAAAAAGATTATCAATAATTAATAAAAATTAACCACACAAAGTACATTTGCGACAAGGATACTCGATATGCCTGCTTGTTTACGGCGTCGAGATTGTTCCAAGTAAGTTTTCTTAAGTCACACAACATCACGGTAATAAGAAGTCGCCGAGTCAGTTTACCAAGGCGTCGTCGTCGATGGGTTTTCGAAGAAATAAAATTCGATGATACGAGTTTTACACCCAAGTAGAAGTTCGCTGGAGACACGTGGCTGGTACTTAATAGTCAGCACCGGTGAGTAATGGAGAGATCAACATAGGTTTGAGCGATTGGAAGTGAAAGATTACGAATAATTTAACTATTTATTTATTTTATACAAATTCCGCTATAATACATATTTACAAATGTAAAAACAAATCGAAAAAAATCGCGGTATAAAAAAGCTTGAGCTGAGCTTGAGCAGAGTCGGCGGCGGCGCCGGGCGGCCCTCGGATCGCGCCACGCCGCCGCCGCGCCACCACGCCGTCGCGTTGTCGTCGCGTCGTCGGGTGGCCCTAGCCTACTACCTATACTACAGGATTGGTCTACCGCGCTCGGCGCGTTAAATGATGGAGGTGATCAGTCGCGCCTTGAAGTTCACTATCCTCTCGGAGGTTTGCGCTATACGTAAGATTAGGTCTTGGATGAGGTTGGCGATACCTCGGTTCGCAATAATAAAGAGCCGTGTTATGGGGCCGGGAACACCCTCAGTCAGGTTGTCGCCTTTGGCCGCACCTGCATCATCAGCGTCGCCGCTAGCAGCAGCGTCACCGCCCGAGGAGCCCGAAGATGAGCCCGCAACCAGCTGTAACGTATACACGGTTTCAATGACGCGCTCGAGACGAGTGCATACTGCGAAGGCGATACACACCAGAGGAGAGGCAACACGCTGAGTTCCCATTCGAACGTGTTTGGTACGATCTGAAGTATGATTCTCTGGTGTGTATTGGCCGTTTAATACCCAAAGCAACATACATTTTCTACATGAACTGACTTATTGGCTATTTTACTACGATTCACAGCAACACTCTGCACCTAGTAGCGTACTTACGTGGCATCACCGGAACCTGCTAAACTACGCGAACAACAAACTACCAACGGAGAGACCGGTCAAAAACAAAGTTAGATTACAGCAAATAAACGTCAATGCAAATACACTAATGCTACGGATTTATGCTATAACTACTAATTTTAGTCGTTATGTGTACCTACTTCAACTTAGTGAGGGAAGACAATAGGAAACAGGATTGGGGATGCAGTCAATGTAGAAGGGTATATTAAGGATCGTACGGGAGAATTATTGCCTCAGCTACTATCACTACTAAACGAATGCAACGATCGTTCGTCGGTGTGTGCTTTGTAGTTATATGTGTGCTGTATGGTGTGTGTACTTGGGGGTCGTTAGGGTCCAGAGTTGCGGTGTGCGATGCTGTGAGCCCCACGTTGAGGGAGTCAGTGCCGGAAAACAGACGAAAAGCGGTACCAGCCGCACGAGCCACTGCCTCCGCTGGACGCTGCAAGATCAAATCTGCTCACTCAGTACCTCTCTTCGTTCAATAGTACTGCCTGCTACTCACCGCATGGTCGAGTATATTGCTCAGCACTCTTAGCACTTACGTCGTTATCTAACATTAATCGCTACGGGTTTCAACATAAATTGGTAACATTTGTATGTGTTAATATATAGACCTAGATTTTTTAGGAGAGAACTAGTGTGTGCTGCTGCTGCGATCACTTACCCTGACGATGTCAAAAAGAAAGTTGCCCGAACCGCCGCCGGATGCACCGGCGCTACCTCCGAAGCTCAGGAACCTAAAGCAGTCCTCCACTTTAGTTACATAAGTTATAATGTTCAGTCCACAGACGTGTACACCTACACGAGTACGCGGTGTATCGTTAATTAAACAACGCAAAATGAAAATCAAATTCCAAGCCAAACCAGTCGGCAACATTAACTATAGTTTGCCTAGCTTTTGATATTACTGTAAAGTTTGCAGCTGCAACCCTCAGATTTATGTCAGATTTATGTATGAGTACACACCTTTTATTTCTGTTTTCTTCGCTTGTATCAGCGTCGTCCAGTGAGATTTCATCGATGCTAGCGCTGTTGGTCTGTGCAGCGGTTTGTTGATCATCGCTGGCAGCGACCACCTGATCTTGTTGTCCCTCTCCGAACGCGACGCGTACTTCGGCCTGTTGAGACTCTGCTCCGGATAGCAACTGGTTCTCTTCTGCGATCGCGTTCTGAAACATGCAGGGCTAAGATAGAGAAAGCATTGATGTTTGACGGATGATCGGTATGGTCGTGACGTGACGTCAATGCGTGAGGTGACGGTGACTATGGCGATGACTGACGATGAAGGCGCGCGGTCTGCGCGCGCCTGCTCTGCCGCCTCCGGGCAGGCTGGGGTTAGTGCGCGATAGTACCGACACGCTCATACCAGTACGTAGTAGAGCGCGCGTCGCTTGCGGCTGATGGCGGCCGCGACGGTGGTTGGGGTATCGGAGGGTGCGCCAGTAGTAGGTGCAGCGGTGGAGGAGCTGGATGGCGGTGCTGGTTCATCATCATCGTCGTCATCGTCGTCGTCGAGCTCGACGGTGCCTCCGCCGGAGTTATTCGTATTGCCGCCACCCAGGAACAAACGCAGCACGATTGGCCCGAACGCTTGTAGCACTGAACTCGTTATTTGCTGTACTTTCTGTTCGATTATCTAGAACATAGAGCGCCCTTAGCACGTCGCTTAGGCAGCGACCACTGACACACATACATATTTCTATATACCTTTCTGTGTCCTCGTGAGCGTCGAGAGTGACGTCATATACGGAATTACTTCGTTGTCTTCTCAAGCGGCATGCACTAGATCTTATGTAAGTTGTGTTAGTGCTCAAATATTGTGAAATCAATGTACGTCTGGAACTCGTCTCTTACCTGCGTGAGTGTAGGGAATAGTTGTCGAAGAATACCGATGGTGCGTTTGTTTCGCTCGCTTAGCTCCGACCCGGGGGCACCCAGGTTCAGCGTCGCCAGCGTTTCCTGTAAAGCCATAGCCGCCTCATAAGCTCCAAGTTACTCCAAAAGTATTAACGATTGCTAGCCGCCTGTGTACAGCGCGAGCGACGCTTGCACAGTTTTGGGCAGCGCGTGTGTCAGTAATGGTCCGTAATCGGTGTCAAAAAGTCACAACCTCACCGTGCATACAGTCAAATTATTTATTGTGATGTAAAAATGAGTGTTCTTGGAGGAATGTAATTATGTAATTGATGGAATATGGGTGATTAGGGTCACGCAACTAGTTGCGATGTAACCAGTGCTAACCACGAGAGATCGCCAAGTTAGTAATTGTGTATTTTTGCTACATGTAAGAATATTATTAGCGGGTGTATTGCGGTGAGAGCCGCTCAGCGGGCTGCGTACGCATCGGTGCACAACGAGGACGTTTTTTATTAACATATTTATACACTGAGGTTACTCATGAGACCTTTTTAAGCCAATAGTAGAAATTCCACGAAAATATTGCAAAAAGGGGAAAAATGTATTCTTTGTCGCGAACGCTGACGAAGATGCGCGGTTTAGCTAGTAGGCAATATAAAATCAGATCTAATGGTTTTATTCTTTATGGGGTCAGATGCGACCCATCTAGGCATATGCAACAGCATATAATATAAACGAATAAGATACCTGTGCGCTAGCAGCGGGTGCGATGATTTCGATGATTTCAGGTCTGTCATCGGCGGCGGCTGCAGGGTCAGGTTGTGCCGCAGGGTCAGGTTGTGCGGCCGGGTCAGGGTTCGGTTCCGGATTGGGGGCAGGCGCGCCGGCGACTAGCACCAGGGCCATACACAGCGTCGTTAGGTATAAGGTCGTTCTCATTTTGTATTAGTCAACCTAGGTCTGTACTGAGCGGACCTCTTCTTCGCACAGACAGATCGCGTTGTTCTCTCCGTGTCAAACTGACTTGTTGGGACCTGTGAAGTGAACTTGGATGTTAGTGATAGCCGCGGCGGGACGACACCGGTCGACGGCCTTTTGGTCATATCCACTTTACATTCGCTCTGATAGTAGTGGCATGTGTTTCATCTTATGTCTGTTGTCTATGCTTGACCTTGACAACTCATATTTTATATTCTCACAATTACAATGTTCCTCATCTTATAGGACAGTCATGTAATAAGTTTGTGCCACTTTCGTACCATTCGTTTATGTAAGTGAACAGTAATGGAAGGTAGATATGAACAATTCCTCACACAGACAAAAGTTCACGCAGAAATAACTGAATAATTCGATGGATATAATGACTTTACTGTTTAAATCTGATTTAATATTTCATAACAACGAAATCTATAACTGACGGAATATTTTTAAAAGAATGATGTATGGGTTGCTACGTGAGTGCTTTTGTTCTGTCTGTTGCACGTCGCGGTGCGACCAACCCGTCCCGGGGACGTATTCGTATTATTGATCTGCAGCACAGCAAGTACCCGCACAAGTGTGATCTGTATTCCACATCAAGATACCGATGTATTACGTAGCTATTTGGCTATAATGAAATGATTGAAGATTACATCACATCAAATCAGACTAGAATCTGTTGTAGACATGTGCCTTCTTAAATCGAAGCTATTTACAGAAGAAGCGAACCACCTTAGAATTTGATACATCCCTTTGATAAGGAAAGGTATCCAAGAGATGTATTAAAAAATTATACTTATGTTGGTGGAATGTTTTCACAGGTATCTTCTTACATCGGCAGTCAAATAGCGTATATAGTAAATTAGTACAAGTGAAATAGCGTGCTGTGGTGAATCAGTTGGAGTGCGTGTATACGTATACCAACTGTATATATGTGTTTGTGTGTGTTAATATGTGTAGGTGATGTTAGGCGTGCTCCTATTTGTGAATGCAGGGCACGATCGTACTGCGCAATGTACACCGACGTGAGTCAAAGGTGACAACGGCGACCTACAACAGCGTTTAATCATTCGCTCCCGACCGAACTCGACAATTTGAAACGTACCGTACCCACTCAACCATCATATTTATTTTTTATGGGAGTTGACACATAATCAAAAATATACATGAACGTATTTAACCAGACTCCAGAGCATGAGAACAATAACACGTCAATTGAAGGCCGAGCTGAAGCAAATAGTATACTTATTATACCGGCTTATACACTTTTATACCCGCGCAAGTCAGCAGTCGAAGTGAATGAAGGAATAAAAGTATTTGTTCTGCAATTAGTTTACATAACCACTGTTACACGTTAATATTTTTTAAATAGATGAGTTGAGCCCCTTTTTAATTGGACTAGACCTGAGAAGAAAAGACGAATTAAACTCTGGTGTTAGCTTTTTAAAATGCAAAGTACGTTCCCTTAGTAAGGAATAAAAGTACAAAAATAATAATAATAATTACCTATCGGGCCCCACACGGCTCTGATATAGACTTTAAAGCATCAACATCTTGCCTAAGGTATGGTGATCTATTAGCAGAAACCAAAGGATTTGTTTGTGCTATTATGGACGAAGTTATCATGACAAATAATTACCGGAAATATATCTTGAAAAATAGTACGATTGATATATGTCGGACATGCCACCGTCCTTGGGAATCTATTAGATATATTATTTCTGGTTGTTCTTGTCACGCTAACGGTGAGTATTTGCACAGGCACAACCAATTAGCCAGGATCGTACATCAACAACTTGCCCTCAAATTCCAACTTGTCAATTTTAATCGATATCGCCGTTCCTCATGACGAGAATTTTGTGAAAGTTGAAAAAGAAAAACAAATGAAGTATTTGGATCTTTCTCACGAGATTGTCGAGATGTGGAATGTGGATTCGGTGATCATTGTTCGGATAGTCGTATCTGCTCATGGATTAACTGCCAAGAACTTCGACCAACAACTTAAGAAGCTCTAGAAGCAGCTATTAGAAGTTTGGATCAGGCATCTGATTCCTTGGACCACTCCTGTAGAATATGGGATACGACTGGGCCCTTCGAGGTCGTCTTCCCCCCGGGCTGGGCGTAATTTGTTACGTAGATAACATATTGGTTACAGCCCGGCGGACGAACTTTCAAGAGGTGGCACCCCTGGTCACCACGGGTGTCTCTCTGATGGTCGGGCGTATTGAGGCGCTGGGTTTGCGGGTGGTCTTGGATAAGACGGAGTTCCTTTTGTTCCATGGGCCCTGTCGTGGTCCATCCTCCGGTGCCTCCGTTGTAGTCAATTCGGTTATCGTACGTTCAGGCCCAGATGACGTATTTGGGCCTGATCCTCGACGGCCGGTGGCTCTTCGACGAGCACTTCCTCCAAAGTTGGTCGGCATTGATTCTGCCCTTGGACGACTCTTGTCCAATTTGCGGTCGGAACTCCCCCGTGGGATTCGGAGGCGGAAGTGCTCGCCGAAGTTTATCGGCGAACGGTTGACTTCCGGGCGGGAAGCGGCATACGGTCTCCGCCCGAAGAAATACGCGAGTGGCGTGAGGCTGCTCGTCGAGCCACGATGGCTCGTTGGTCGTCCCGGCTGGGGGCTCCACGTGCTGGCTTTGCCACCGTGGAGGCTCTTCAGTCGTTCATCGTCGAGTGGGCAGTGCGACAGCCCGTGCTGTCCCTTTCCTTCCGACTGACGCAGATTCTTTCTTCCAGGCACGGTTGCTTCGGGAAGTGTCTGCACTCGGTCGCTAGGAGGGAATTAAATCCCGCGTGTCACCTCTGCGTCTGCAGGGAGGACTCGGCTCAGCACACGCTAGCGGTTTGTTCCGCCAGGGCGGCGCAGCGTGGGGTCCTCACTGCAGTTATTGGAGGAGATCCCTCGATACCGGCCGTTATATGCTCCATGGTCGGTAGCGACAGTTTTTTTTACCGCGATCGCAACCTTCTGCGAAGACGTAATTTCGCGGAAGAAGGCGGCGAAGAAGGCCCGGGAGGACGACCTCCACTCGGACCCAATTCGCCGCCAGCGAACCGGGCGGGGGAGGTGCGCGTACCAGCGCTTCATGCCGCCTTGAGTGTGGCCATGGGTGGACGGAATGGGTTTTCTCCTCCATTCGCTATAGTGGCTAGCCGCGAGAAGACGACGTCCGCGTGTGCCGTACGTCGCCTAAATAGAGAGTTTATCCGGAGATGGTGCCCGCTGTAGCGGGTAGGTGCTAGGAGGGTTCTGGATGTCGCAATAACAGCTGTTCTCGGATCCCTCCTATGTCATGCGCAAAGTGGCATACCGTGTGATTTTAGTCGGTCCGATTCCGACACATCACCCCGCCGTAAACCCGAGGGGGTTTCCACAGGTTTAAAATAGAAAAAAAAGGGGTCTGATGCAGAAGGTAGTCTTTCTTGACACAGCACGTATGGTGAGGAGGTTCCTGTCTTTGGAACCTTAACTACCGGTGTCTTGCTCCCAGTACCCGATGTCAATGGTCTATTTTTTTATATTTTGAAACGTTTTTTTTTATATTGTAAAGAAATAATAATTATAATCACAATTACAACAATTAATAAATTATCGTCACAAGTCTATCTCGACCTTACGTGTCGTTATCTGTCGAGTACCGCCGGGTTAATTTTATCCAAACCGCGCTTTGAGGTGTGAGAAATAATGCTTAACAATGACTGAATACTGATAAATGGGTGTTACTACGTGTGGCTTGTGTGTGTCATACACACAATATGGATTTGTTACGGTACTGTAGGTTGTTAGCAGACTAGGTGTTGAACAAAACGTTTGAATCTTTACACTGTTAAAATATTTATTATATCACAATTGTGAAATAGGAAATATCGTAATGTGTGAACCGGATTCGGCAAGGGCGCGTCCTCAGCATGAATGCAACGTGTTGCACAATAGAGCGCGACCCCCGGTGTGTTCGCTCACTCGAAGTTAGGTGAAAATGAGCTGCTTTATGTGTATGGTTGCACGTTACCGGCGGGCCATGCGCACTAGCCTCACGCCGTACCGGATCGCAACCAGATTATAGCGCTACGATGGTTTCTATTAAGTTCAAAATATGCAAATAATATATATTAATACGTCATAGTCTATAACTAAATACGTATAAGTAGATAGTTGGATGTAACTGTTAGCCTGTAGACAAGTACACGACGCTCGTGACTATCACAGTGTAGAACTTCTTCTTGTGATATGAAATTCGCGCGTATATTGTTACTTACTGTTCACCAAGTAAAACCTATGTCGTTCCGTGTTGAGCAGTAGTAAAGCAGTTCGTAACGGAACTATGTATTATGAATTCTAACAATATTAAAATGAAATCGACGCGTCGGGTTTCATAGAAGTGTAGCAATTCTATGAATTGATATCTAAAAGATAAATCATGATTTTTTCAAGTTGTTTTAATTATTTGCCGGGCCAACTAGTTTCGTAAACTATGGCTAGATATTTATATAACTCATTGTATAATTAATTACAAGCTACCTTCATATGAATAATGAATATTTATTTGTGCGCGACATCATTATGACGATATAAAAATGTTAACGGGATCGCAGTTTGAACTGCTCATCTTGCTGCGGATCACATCACCAAAAGGTTACATTTAAATTTTAAATACTTGATATCGTATTTCGTAAGCGCGATCAACTTGCTCAACATTCAACTTAAAATTATGCAAATGTTCAACCATTCCGGTGTTAAGTTATATTTCTTGTTTTGGGAAAAGCCTTGCTCTGGTTATCGAGAATGACCAGTTACAGCCGTGCGAGGGCGGCGAGTGTCATAAGTGACGATTGCGATACATTTTGGTACTTGACAATAATGTCATTTTAGTTTTACATTTGTTGAAATGAACAACAGAAGTAGCCGTTTCTCGGTCACAAAAATGGGATTTTATGTTTCATTGCAGGTATGTATCAGTTGTAATCAACAGTGGGAGCAGTTTAAACAAACAAGAAATAAACATTAAAATTTATAAAATTTGTACATAATAATGAAATACTCACACTTTATTTCTCTAAATTGAATTTATTTAGTTGTCTCACCTTCGTTACACAATGCTGAGGCCGTTCGTAGCCACCACTAGATGTGTGTACACTTGCCGTATCTGAACATAATTTTTCACTTTTTAGTTCAGTTTGCCAGTAGAGCTCTTTTTTTAAATAATTTATACATATAATGGGGTTTTTACCAAAAGTACGTTATTAATCTTTATATGTTTTATAGCGATAAGCTCATCACAATAAGCGACAATGGCGTCTCATTTGATGATAACAGGCATAATCATGCTTATATTTTCAGTTGTCGTTGTGTTTGAGTCAGCTCACTGTGTTCTAGCAATTTCTTATCACGTTATGTAATTGTCTACATCTGTTCGGTAACGGAGGTCCTCTCCCACGACCAGAAGTCCTTAAAGTTCTCTATCTTATGTATTTTTGAATACATTTTTGACTGTCAAAACGTTTTCCCCAGATTGAATATTTTGTTGTCATATTAACATATAGTTAAATAGTAACCGGGTGAGAGACCGGTGCCCTTCAGGTTGTTTGTAAGCGAATCGCCGTTGAGAAACGTTCATTACGATTTAATGAATAATTACTGATATAAAGCAGCTAAAACCGGTCGGTGGTGAGTTGCGACAAGTTTCGCAAAACGCTGCATTAGCCTCGAGGTGTTGACTAAATGACGTGCACCCAATTGCTGGACGTCGCTCTTGTTGTCTCGCGTCGATCCCAATACACTGGGCCAAGTATCATGCTCACCTTGTTCTTACAGCAATGAGTAGTCAGCAAAAATCCTAGTTAGTTTTTTATATACAAGTTGCTCATCTGCAGAGTAATTATATTTTGGAGTTATTGAACTAAAACGTTTTTTCAGACATATTCCATGTGCAACAATATTTTGGGCGATTTACAAATTGTTATTCTGAGTTTGAGTGTTCTTTGTGTCCGTTGTTTATATGTTTGTAAAAAAGAAAAAGAAAATAATAAATAAGAATGAGTTGGCATAGATAAAGTGGCTGATAACTCGTTAGATCGTGCACGCGCCGAACACTCTGGACACTGCATGAGCGTCGGACATTTGCTCCAAGCCTGTGTTGAGTCGATTTAAGTTTCCTAATATTTCAAAGCTTTGTGTAATAATTGCACAAAGTTTTATTATTTAGTTTCAATTTTTATTTTTTTTTAGTATGTGTGTCCAGGAGGGTAAATACGATTTGTTCTACACCAATGAATGCTTTTGTTAAAGAAGGTGAGCGCTTGCACACACGTTGCTTACCAACAGATACATATGTGATAAAGCAGCACGAATAAACAGTTATATGTGATCGATTTTGTGATTGTTAATATACTCTTAAATTGGCCATTAACCGTATAATTATGTCATTGTTCACCCGGCCCTTAATCTAACGTAGATTAATTACGAAAAATGTAATAGGCAATCAATCGATCACGAGACCTTATTCGATAATGTAGGTTCTACTTAGTAGTGGATAGTCTTATTAAGCAAGTAATTACACTTATGCTTTATATTTAAACGAATGCCCTTGAATGACCACTTACGTATATTTTAGTATTGCGAAATATATCAATCCAGTTCGATAAAGTTAAGAAAGCCTTCACTAATATTTTTGACAAACACGCGTGTTAATTTACTGGTGGCATGTACGGGTACGTATGGATTATGTGCTTATGATAACAATATGTAGCCGTGCTACGGTAGGGCTACGCGTTACGGAAAGGGTTTGGTTTAGACACATTCTGAAAGGTCAAAATGAGTCGAGGTCGTTCCCGGTTGCGTCACCACCTCTCAGTGCTAAGAAGTGACCAGTAAGGTGCGATCACCACGAGAACGTTGCGCTACCCGCCATCGCTCGTATAAATTTGATTTCAAACTATTGCACACTAACTGTTGCCAAAGCACTGCACAGTGCACCAGCGCCCGCGTTATAATATTAATGGCACGGAATATTATTAATTCATTACCATTTACAACCTGCGGTTTTACGTACTCCCTACATGCTTATTGATAAATGTATTTGTTATTGATATTGAAACGATATAAAGGTTGTCAATTAGTTGATCTGCACAACTCAGTTATGTATGTATCGCAAATATAATTGCATTTAGAATATTTCAACTGCATCTATTATGAGTAAAGAACTGAGTTTCTTTAGCAATTTTGTCGATAATATTTCTTACAATTATAATACTGTAACTAACGATGGTTGTATAAGGGCAGCACGACCCTTACTAATTACTCCCCTTTGGTTTAATTGTGTGTAAAATACGCTTCCATGCTTACGGAATGTTTACATGTAACCGTAACACTTCAAACGCGCAAAACTTGCACAAATCTCTTCAAACATATATAATTTGACCAGACTGCTCACAAATATAGTTATCTACTACTATAGTCCATCTAATCTAAGAGCTACTCAGCTCAGTTCTGACAGATTGTACAATAGGGAGTGTCAAAGAAATTGATCACTATAATATCCGATTCTCGATATCATTTCTTTATATTTACAAATCGATTTCAATTTTACAGACTTATGCATTAGATATGTCAGACATGCTAGAGTGCATAGATATTATATGTTGTTAAAATAACAAATTCGTCTCAGAAAAATCTCTACGGTTAATATATGATTAATAAAGGAAAAGCGTGGTGACGGATTAAGAATGTGGAATGTCACCGCTCCGACTGATCGCATGGGTATCGTAAGAGGCGATTAAGGGAGCAAATTAGCAAACTAGCAAACACTATAGCAACCCGTCTGGCCGGCGTGGTGCAGTAGACCAAAACCTGCCAAAGAGAAGCCTGTGTGCAGCAGCGCACTATTAAAGGCTGTTGATGATGATGATGACGTTGATAAAAGTGAAAACTTATTTTTGTTATGCGTTTTCATTGACACGTCGGATGAAATTTATGTATGTATTATTGTATGATAGCACTAGCAGTAATTACTACTTTTTTTTTGCGCGCAGACGCACACTATAGATCTAAGATTGTACGGGCACCTGCGTGAGGCATGAGCTACACACCGGACACGACACACGCGCCCCACGCTCCATGCTAACATATAAACCCTTACATTACTTACAAATAAGCCTTAAACATGATAGATGTTTGTCTTATATGTGTAGTTCGCTTGAGCATGAGCAATAATACTGGGCGGTGGTTACCGACTCACTGTGACGACACAAATTATACTTAATTATTATAAATGTTTGTATTGTAATGTTGTGCGGCCGGGGCCCAGTTCCTTGGCCTCACGTAATGTTTGCGAAAGTGACGTGATTGTATTGTGCGCATGCGTACTCTGGACAAATTGGGCGCGTGGCGCAATAAAACTCATGTAATATGCAATTTGTACTGTGTGAGACTTTCCTCTGATAATTATTAAACTTCCTGGTCGTCGAAAAGGCCTCGTCTTCGAACTGAGCCACCCGCTGCACTTATGTAAGCGTCACATCCGCAAGCTCACGGGGACATACACAGTGACACTACGCAAACGCGTCGGGCACGCGCACATTTCGCGCGCACTAATGGCAGGGGCGTGTACATGTATCATGCGCACTGACACCTCCGCTAATAGCCTCCCGGTACTGCAGTATGCCGTATCATTGTGAATTGCACGTGCTCTGAGGCGGTACTCGACTCTGTCCAGGTTACATACAGTGTGCCTAATTTATTACGGTGCAACGATAACTGAACGTACACTATACACCTACTTGAAAAGTCAGTGATTGGATTTCTAGCAACAGATTATATTCATATTTCACAGTGATGAACTTTGAGTTCATTAATGTTAAGCACAAAGTTATAATTTAACAGAGGTCGTTTCCGCATTTGTTTTCATCAACATCCGTTGAAGATTTTGTAATTATTGATTTTATGGTGCTTAAATAAAAAGATTTGCAGCGCATGGTTTAGATTTGCAACATTTGAAATAAATTCTAGCATTTTCTGAAGCAAGTAATCACAATTGTTTTCGAAGTGTTGATGATGTAACACTGATGAGATGATTATTGTGATGGGAGGGTGGCATCGCTACCGATTCGCGGCGGAGGCGACCTCGAGTGACTGGCGCCCCTGACTGTACAACAACGACTCCACTCACCGTTAGGCAATACATACTCGAGGTGCTCAGTTAAACAAATACACTTCAATACTTCGAGTCCATCAACAAACACTTTGTTTTTTTCCGTAGACCTTCAGCGTTATAAGTGGTATGAGTTCCTTATTAAATTTTCTCCTTACCGATATGTTATACGTTACAAAGTGTGTAGCAACCTTGTTAGTTACGTCAGATGTTTATCGTATGTGCAACCATTTAATCTGACAATCTACGCATAACACCATTACAGCTATTTGAGTTGAGTACTTTTGTACGGCCAGGCCTGCCAGTAGGTTCATTTGGATAGCGTGCTTCCTCTCCATGCCCTTCTACGACGGCACTGCGTGCGTTTGCGTACGTTTGATGCATTGCGACAATCTGATAACCGTGTGTTGTCGTAACGTCTCCTATCGCTCGTGTTCATAACTTAGTTCACTGGTGGTTACATTACCTCAGCTAAGCATCTGTCGTAAGACTTCGTCGCGATGTACGTCACGGCAACACTTACTTAAGACTCCTAATTTTGATATGCATGATATTTCTAGTTACGATAATAGAGACTTCTTAAAAATCTTTTCTTATCGTTTTGAGTAACTGCGTCAGCACTGTTAGCAAATGAATATGTTATTGCCAGTAATTAGTTGTTGGTGTTCTAAATTACTATATTTTCTGCACATGTACCGTCGTTCATGTCATTGTCTGCAGATAACTGCAATCTATCTGGCAGCACAATTTTAGGTCAAGGATGTGTTGAGCTGAGTGGCTTAATAGAAAAAGAAACTTGCTATTACTTAAAAATGAAATAGCAGTAGCTAATGTATTTAAAACTTTAGTCACAGTTGTACATCTCCAGAATACTTTGGAAGTCTCCAGAAAAAGTAAACATGAACGTTATCAGCACAGCCCACTGATGCTTATTCAACAGCTATATAGAGCGCGCCTCGATCAGGGTGGCGACTGCACGCGAGCAGGTCGCGTAAAGCCGCGAGCTTAGTGGCTATGTTTACATTTCATATTTAGACGTAATTAATTCAGTTACGTTACGACCTACTAGAAGAACTTCATCACTCTGAGCACATGTTTCATTTTCACAATTCTCTAAATAGCATGTCATAACTAATTATAAGTGAATACCGAAACAAGGTTATCCGTTTAGAGTATTAAAAATTCGTAAATTTAATAGTTTATTATATTTCCGTGTTCATTAAATTGGTAAGAAACGGGAAACAATTATTATTACAGCCTTACAAAGATCATTGAGAGAGCATTCTGTTACGACACAACGTCCCTGGGGCAGCGCGCGTGCGTGCTCGGGCCCGTCGTACTACCGTTTGGCATTTGGCACGTGAAAGCAAACCCGAATTCAAATATGGCTAACGTTTCCTATTTTAGGAAGTAAGTAAATATCAAAGTTGTGGCAACAATGCATCCTATTTATCAGCCTCGACTATTACCTACAGTCCGTTTTAGGTGTCATTATTCACGAGCGATCTTGCTAAACAGCCATCGTATTAGAGTGTACAGTGCACGCTATTAAGTTACGTCACACTTGCTAAACATAAAACTAAAACTTTAGTAAGCTTAAGTTTAGTGCTTGACCAGTGGTTACGTTCAAATTGTTAAAGTGTGGCCATTTACAATTAATGTGGTTATTGTATATCTTTGAGACAGGCAATAGGTTCCAAATTGTTGGGCTGCAGTTATTGTCGGCGAGAACACGGCGATAGGGGCACGTTTCGTTTACGTGGAGGATGGACGTGCGAGTAGCAGCAATTTCCTTTTGTTTAAATAATTGAGCGTTTGAACGATTATTACTTAGATCGTCGATAATTGCAAGCGTTACATACACAGTGGGTCACTGACCTCGTCCGCTCTGTGCTATGTGGAGCACAACGTGGTACCCGTCCTTCACACGAGCACTAACTAGTCGACTATCTCTAAGATGTTACGATATGAGACACGATATTGTAAAGAAGTGCAGTGTTTTGACCGCTGTATATTGTGTCCTATGAGCAGTTTATATAATTGCAAAATTTATATTGTGGCTATTAAACGTGGATATGATCTAGAGCGGCGGTGCGGGGTGAGGGCGGGGTTAACTCCGGCGGCTTGCACAATACCCTTTCACTGCTAGCGTAGTTATATTGACTCACAAACTCGGTGCGCTGCCAAGCAACTGCACACTGCACACTGTTTGTGGAAAAAACCCGAAACTAAAGAATGTTAACTTCCTCGGTGCCCTTCGACGCTCGCGTCCCCCGCACTCTCCTCATTCCCATTACGCTTTCAGCCTTACACAAGGATATCTGAGGCTGACTATATTGTTGGGTCATCGAATGGGTTACTTCTTTGTCAACAGCCCCTGCAACAATTGCGCTCAAGTTTAATTCTGAATTCTTCATTCTGTCATATTACAATTAATTGAAACGCGTAAAATAAGTTGTACATGTTAACAATTGATTTAGTTATGGTGCATGGGCGTAAACGTCATCACAATATACTTAATAGGTGTCGACTGATTCCGTATGCTTGTAGTATTTACATTGTTAATGATTCGAGATAATCATGCTCGCTCAGTATTAATGTATTATGGGATTTCAACATCACAGAAAACCGTCGTCATGTAATTCTTCAGTAGCTTTTTACGGGGTGAGTGGGATTACCGGCTACCCAACCTCTTTTCTCGTCTCTCATTCTTTGATATGAGTATTAAATGACGTCACCCTTGTGATTCTCTGGCTGCGATATCCTTAAACGGAGGTACTCACTTATCATACTCATCTGCTTATTCGCACACTGCATCAAAAAAAAACCGTTACTGATATGATAAAGACAAGAGGCGGTACGGTAAATGTCACATCATCACTGTTATCAACCACAATATGTTTTGCGTGATAACAAAGAGTTAGACAAAAATGTGAAGCTATCGCGAAGTAGATGTTTGCGGTGGTCACGTTGTTGTTGTGACGCAACGCTGGATGTAATTACATACAAATATAACTGTAAGTGTAGACCGAGCACTTTCTAAACGGAGTGGCTCATCGGACGCCCGGAG
Source organism: Hypercompe scribonia (assembly GCA_949316085.1). Classification (NCBI taxonomy): domain Eukaryota; kingdom Metazoa; phylum Arthropoda; class Insecta; order Lepidoptera; family Erebidae; genus Hypercompe; species Hypercompe scribonia. The sequence goes on from OX438989.1 coordinate 17,361,152, forward strand.
CCTTATGCAACTGACACCTGCGACTCCCAGGTGGTGTCGAAACCTTAAAACCTGCACTCCTTGGACTGTTGTCAACATCTGTGTATAGTATCGGTAATTACATGTTCAATGCGATGATGGCAAATGTGATGTGCCTCTTTCAGTGGCCATTCTCCTGTTTAACTCGACTCGGTACTGTGTCAGTTTACGTGACAACACACACTAATACGTCAGCTTAGTTCCAGAATTGTGCTCTATGGCACAAACATTTTGTTGGTATGAACAAAATTCACTAAACAACGGTCGTATGTGTCGTTATGCGATGTCCGTCTTTCAGCTCTTCTTAGCGCAAAGACATACAAGTTCAACCAGTTTAGGTAAATATGTCTTCACAACTTATGAAAATCACGAACCCTTTTCAGTGTTTTATACAATACATACTTAAAATAATATATCGAGCGACGCTGTCACTATACTTGTGTGGAATTAACCACAAGATTTGCATGTGTGTACGGCTACAACAATTGTCCTAGTTATTGTAAAAACTAAATCGACCGAAGCAAACAGTTGTATCGCAAACATCGTCACCGGCGCTTTGTTATGAACCAAAGAGGAAACAAAAATACGGTACAATCAACGCACGTGGCGTGTCGTTTATGTTGCTTATTTCGAGTGGTAGGGTTGCATATACACACAATAAGCATGCGGCGTTGTAATTAACCCACACTAAACTCTTCATCAATCGGAATACCAAACGCGGTAACTCTCGAGGATCGAGTTGGTACAAATTCGCTCTAGACTCGTTGTCTACACGTCAGCTGCGGGAAATCGGAATAAACGGTTCCAACAAGTGTACAAAACATTCCTATTGTTTACATCATTTCTATGAATATCTGCGTGTGTCACTGACTGCAAAGTAACGTTCGGTTCATGCGCACACGCAAGATTTTGTTTATTTATTTAACAAGTTGTTAGCTTTCAATCACGGTTTACTTGTATCAAGTTCACATGTTATGTTGAATTAAAACGCATTAGTTCGCAAATTTTACAAACGTGGACAACATGTAAAAACATCTGATGTTGAACTGTTGTAGTAATCCCAAGGAAGTTGTTTCCTAAAATTTTCAAAACTAAGGTACAGTACGATTAGAACCGAGCGTAGTTAACTATCGCCTCTTAACTTAGTAATTGTTTATTTGCTAATTTTCTTTATAAACGCTAAAACACATTTAGCAAAATCATCGCTGTTCTAAAACTACCCAATGTTGCCATCCAATTTTTGGAATGTAAATGTCTTTAAGGGATGGAAGTCGAATCAGTGAAATAGAAGTCGGTAAGATAAGCAACCACGCAGCAACTGAGCTCAACATTTAATTATTTGCGATGTATTTGTTTTTAAGTTAAACAAATAACGTACCTATGGCCGTTACCACTGTCCTAGATATGTACGAGTACATTGTACAGAGCTGTTGTTTAGCATTGGTCAGGGACGACTGTTCTCCGCACAAAAGTAAATGAACTAAACCTTATTATTAGGTTAAAGGTTAAGTTATTTAGAAACAGAAGTATTTTAATAACTGTTATATAATTATATTATAATTATATATGTTGTTATATTATATAATTATTCCACATGTTTTTACGAAAATATTCCCACTAGTAAGAATACTGGGCACTTTTTTCTAATTATCGCTGCCGGTAGGGATACATCGAACCTTCTTGTACTCCATATAATGCTTACTAATAGAATGGGTAGGGATATTAGGATATTAAATTCTGTGTAAAGATTTTAGTGGTTTCCTTTAATGATTAATTAGATGTTCTTAAATTAGGTGAAACCAAAAAGAAGTCCTGATTTTTTTAGAGCTAAGCGTCCTCATCGATGGTATTTGGAGATCTGTAAAATATCACAAAAAAATCTGTAAAATGTAAAATGCAACGAACTTGAAAGTAAAACTGTCGCGATTAAGTAGTTTCATTTAGTTCACAGGTAATCAGAGTACTAGCTAACCAACTAATTGGCCTCAAAACTGTTACTGTGAAATGTTTAAAATATGTACCTAATAATAATATATTTGCATTGGCTCTATATGCCCTTGGAAAGTTTTTATTTTACGTTGTGTCAAATGAAGTTATGTTTTTTAAGTAAATTATTTAGTGTGTGTTTGTTTGAATTCTAATTGTCTTTAGAAGTTTTTTTTTTATTCATAATCACAGGTCTAAGTCAGGCACATCTAATTAATTATAACAAAAAAGAACAGAAACACATACTGGTAGGGATAAGCAATAAAAATACCCAATTATTTCTAACAGTTTGCTTAGTAGCAATTTACGGAGTAAAAACTTTCATGTATCGCTACCGTTATCGATATTTGTAACAAAATTTAAAGTATCGCTACTTAGTGGAAATATTTTATTTAGTAGGATTACATAGAACTGGCGAAAATTTCGTACAAAAGACATCGACGCGCTCGTAGCGCTCGTAGGCGATAGCTACGAATGAGTGCCTACATGTATGATGACGCGGGTGTGAATGAGACATTAGCGTCAGGTATAGCACGTAAATTTTAATGACCCATTGCTTTATGAGCATTTATGCAAAGAGCGCTTGTTGCGACATCTTGTGGCTTGTGAACCGACTGTCACGCGCACACACACACTATTGTTATAAAGTATATATAAAATCGATATCCATTGCGTTAACTCCGTGCCTTACGCTTTACATTAAGTTTTCTTACTTAACATACTAAACACACATGTGAATGTGAGCATTACAACATTTCTATTGAATGTGAACGCACAATGTAAGAAGCGTTTACCCACATGTAACAGAAGGTAAGCAACTCTATGGAGTCGAGACGAGACCGGTAGACAAAGCAGCCTGATAGCCCCATGATCAACGGAATTAAAGATGTGATGTTCTCTACCCAGTCTGCCCGGTGTAGCGATGTGTTTCACTGGTAACAAGCGCGTACACAACTTGCAGTACGACAGTTACTTGTGCTCGGTCTCCAGTCGTCCGAGCATATGTATTACTACTAACGCTCTTGTTTGATAGGCCCAAGTTTATCAAACAGAGTATCTTCCGCTGTAGGGCTCTACTTAGGAGCCAGCAGTGGATGACGGCCATGCGAATCGTTTGGGGTTACCGCACAATCTTATATGAGGTGGCAACGGGCCTGGCGCGTTCTCCGTCCTACGACATTCTAGCTGACATGGACACAATGGTCTACGACTAAATTCGTTCTGTCCACCTGAATGATAAGGAGGTTGCGCCAGATTATAAGCCTAGAATGCTACTTCGGAATGTGCGTAAGTAAGCACTGGAGTCATGGCAGGCACGGCAAAAAGTTCTGCCGAATTTTGAAGCGTGAATAGAGATGGCCGACTGTGTCACCTTTCGATTAACGCAGATACTTACCGGGAACGAATGCTTCGGGGAGTATCTGAATCGAATAAGACCCGAGGCTACGACACAATGCCGCAACAGCGGGTTCAAGTGAGACTCCGCCCAGCACACGCTGGATGACTGCCCTGCGTGGGAGGCCGAGCGTAGAGTCCTGGTTGGGCAGATTGGACGAAACTTGTCACCGACAGCATTGATTGATCGCGGCAATACTGGCAAGTGGTGAGGAATGAGCCGCGGTCTCCAGCTCTGAGGATCTTATGCTTCAAAAGAGCAGTCCGCAAAGTGGGATCGGGAAAGGGTTGATGTTATTCGAAGGAGGCGGCAAAGGGGACGCAGTAGAGGTCGTTAGCTCCTTATTTGCCGCCTAAGAGTCGTTGCGACTACAAACTACTGGTGTTACAAACGACCCGAGACAGATAACATTTTGTTGTGGTCGGGGGGGGGGGGTATCGTCTAGGGCAGGGTACTTTTCTGCTTCTTACTGTGTAGAATAGTGAGTAGTGTGATAGCGTCCTGCCCCGAGGGTGACTTCAGTCATTCTAGGACGTACCTCAATCGTACGTACGTACTGAGGTACGACTGAGAAGACTCCAGAAGCCAGTGATGGGTTCCTGGAGCTCCTCTCGGCTGCTAAAGTAGGCCGCCGCGGAGTTTAGTGAGTAGATTGGTTTTCCGGGAGTCCAACACGTGCCCTTCGTCTCCCTAGGGGTATGGTGCAAAAAGCATTCCCCACGTTAAACAAAAAAAAAGGTTTATCAAACAGGAGCGTCCTCTAATTAGAAAGGTGTTAAATAATAAATATGAACTGTGCGGATCGAAAGATTTTAAAGTAGATAAAGGGACTGCAGTTTAATAAATAAAATAAGTATATAACAGGACTACAAGTAATTATGTTTAAAGATGTCCAGGCACGAAGGCACTATTAATTTATGAAGGCGAATATGAGTTTGTTTGTAATTTAATACGTTTAGACTTTTTAACTGCTGATCACAACATTTCACATGAAGTTTGTCATAGATACAAAACAAGATGTACGCGTACGGTACTTAGAAAAAAAACGGATATATAATTGAAAGATATAAATTTTGAACGATACAAAAACATCTATACTCACATAAAGTTCTTTTTTACGACAGTAATTATCTATATAGAATGTTATTAAATAACATGTAATATATCAACTTTTAATGCACAAAACATCCTAATGTAACGCAATGTAATCAGTGGTTTTTTATATTATTTACAATAACATTATTAGCTGTAACGTTTGCATAACGTGTCGTGTCTCCACCACGTTTAAGTGTACGGACAAAACAACTGTGTTCATTAGAAACAATAACTGGTATAAAGTGCAACCTTTCACACTCCTCAATCGCCTCTCTGCTGCCTTTCATGCTATAAGCAGGCATCGATCAACACAAAGCTTGATCGCTACAAGCTTGTAGCGATCGGCAATTAGCAATATTCTAACTACAATGGTTGTAAATAACTTATGGACAGACTACATGTTAATTGATGCTATGTTGAAAAAATAGGACTTTCTTGTTTAATATTTTACAAAGGGGTGAGAGGTGAGGCAACAGTGGGTGCTTTTCTCATTCAAATCATTTTTGTATCGGGCAGAAGTTTTTAAGTAACGGGGTTTCTTATAATCTTGATGGTATGATCAAGATTCAGTTAAGTGATATCATACGGGCAGCCGTACGAGCAAGGAAAACATTAAAATCGCTTTTCTTACCTCTTTAACTTGCCATCAAGTTTGTGTATTTCCGATAAGCAGAAGTGAAAAGTGTAAAGTGAAAATTAAGTGAAAAGATGAATATTGAATGTACTCATTAAGGTATCATATTTTGAAAGAAATGCCAGCAGCTTGAACTAGTAAACTAAATTCTACAATGACAATCGCAGGTTGTGCTTTTGTACATTACCCGATAGCTCATGTAACTGATTACACGGGGGAACAACTACGTCGGAAATATTTTCAGTTTGTGTGAAAGCGCAAGCGCGCGCGGCCTTGACCCACAGCGCACCCGCCGTGTGACGTCACTCGGAGCGAGTGCGCTCAGACGCTCTCACTTCACAGTTACCGCATTGGCACCCAGTGCAGACAACCTTTACAGTTCACTAATATCGGTGCACCGTTTGTGAACTTTTCGTTAGTGATGTACTCGCTATTGCTACTTCTAATGCCCATATTCTGAACAATTGACAATAAGGGCCTAATATAAAACGTTTCTGCACAGTTATTTCGTTATGGGCTTGCTTCAAATTCCTCACTATCAAGTTAACAAGATATAATCAAAATGCTTCGTAGCCAACAGGAGACGTCACCGAATAGTATGGCGTGGAACTATCACTAACCATATTGAGATTCGTGCTACAAAGTTGTCGCCGAGTCCACACAGGGAAGTGAGCACCTAGCTCATATCACGCTTATTGCTCATTGCGGAGTATATTCTGATCTGTATACGAGTGTAGATCCAGGGACTTAGTACGACAACGTCCAGTGTTATGGTGCCCTGTGCGCTCGTAGACACACTATGAGCATATTTGAGCGGTGACAGTATTACAAAGCATTTCATGATTGCAATTTTCTTTTGTGTTGTTTAAGCAAAGATTGGAGCTCACTGTAGTTTTGCACTATAGTTATTATATTAATTAACTTATGAAGATTGTAGAAATAAAATTAACATAATTTCTTACTTTATAATTAACACAAATAATAGCATCCGCTAAATTTCCTGAACTATTTCCTACAGTTTAATTTGCTTCCCTATTTTTAAGTTTGAATGACTAGCGGGTGGCAGTGTAGCGATGGTTACTCGTGCGACTGCTCACCAGTGAGTTATGTGATAACAATATCGCACTGAGACATTGCATACATCTATAATAATTTCTGGCACAATTGTATTTCATCATTGTATAACTATCAATTATGACGAAGGATATAATTGAAAATGTGTGATAAACTTAATGGTTTTGAGATTACCTGTTTTGATTATCATATTTTTAGATAACAGAATCAATATGAAAGTACAGTAGGGCCCACAAAAAGAACAAATGTCCGGCAAACTTAGTTCTACAAGGGATGCAGTAAAAACTATTTTTCATTACTCAAAGGAGGGTCTTTGGGACTGCCAAAGTGTCTCTATTCTGCCTGATGGAAATCATGAATAGAATTTAAGAACGGTGGTCACCATACTCATTGCAAATGCCGCCGAATATTAAACCCGCCTTACTGATGGGGATATGGCCTGAATGGTTTAAATCAGTTATTTTTGCAGTATTATATCTTATGTAATTCTTCTCTGGTGTAACATGTTCTCCTAGCCAATTTTGGCTACGGCGTGCCGTTGAGACCAGCCAACTACGCAGCCGATATGATAGGAACACTCACAGGTGCACGCTCTGTTCTCTCACTGTCACAATCCGATGGGACGGCTATCTGATACCACCGGGGAGAGATCAGGTGCATCTAGGGTAATGCTGCAGACATAAATTCAATTTTCACAGTAGGTTTGTGGCGCTCCATATGTTGATATGACACGAGGTGGCAATGTTGTCACGCTTGTGAGCACTTGTACGTTGTAACAAGGTTATACGAAGTTTATTATTATTTTATTTCAAAAGCAAACAACAAACAAAGCAACAAGTCTAAATATACAATAAAAAAACTGGTCAAATGTACTCGTATGTCCGGTTTTGTAATAAGGCCGTTTTATTATTTATTATTTCAAATATATCACATTACGGGTTCGGAGGCCTAATACGTCAAATTAGTTGGCTCCTTATCATTTCGATTACTGAACTAACAAAATCTATATACTTAGCTGTAGTAGTTTTTCTTTTAACTTCGTTATATATACTACAAATGTTAATTTTTTCAAATACCACCGTTTGGTTAGGACAGGAGTGGGGGGCAAGTGGGAGGAATGGGAACGCTTGACTGCAACGAAATCAGCAATTGAAAGCTTAATAACTCACAAATACTAAATATAAATTCTTAATATTATCATCATCATTTCAGTCAAGAGACGTCCACTGTTGTACATAGGCTTCCTTCCAGGTTTCCCACAACCGACGATCCCATGCTGCCCGGATTCAACGGCTTCCCGCAACCCTCACCTACTCGACAATTATTCTAAGAGACATTAAATAAACCAAATTCAAAAGTAGGCGAGGTCACCTAAAAGAATTTTTGATAAGAAACGATTTTATCACTTTGTTCGCTTCATTAGTGTGTATTAGTATGTATACTCATTTGTAATTATAAGTTTTTAGCACTAATTGTCTGTGAGATATAGTGTTGACAGTTGGACGGACGGATATGATGCAACTATAAGAATCCCGTTTTTGCCATTTTGGTTACAGAACATCAATCATGGGTGATCGGTTGGATCAATTTCACTAAATTTTGTCGTGCAACCCTTCTACCGAGGAAGGCTATATAACATTACGCTACTACGAATCGGGACCGGGTATCGGTATAAAATGTTGTAAGAACGTTGAAGATTTTTTCCATTCAGAGATGTAGACGAAGTTTCTTGGGTCAGCTAGTTAAAAACATTTAATGTAACGTACTGTGCGTAATACTTCTATTTTTATACGTTTTCGTTTTGTTTTAGGAAAATTTTTTCGCTGGCCTTGAAGTTATAACATATTTTTTCGACTGCCACTTTGTTTACTCTTCGTACAAGTAGATAATAATTTGGTACTTTTTAATAGCTTCGTTTTGCGGTGGTTTGAAGATATATGTTTAGCAAGACTGTTTTGTTGTTTTGTGAAAGTTCTAATTATGGTGATACCAGTAGTTTGTAACGTATTTCACTATGCGCACGAGTTTAATATCACCAGACAATGTGTCTCAGTTATAGCACATATCGTCGGTTAACGCTCATTTGTTACTTTTGCAGTGTTAGACACGAGAATCAAGTATGGGTGTTGTAATTAAGGTGGCACACGTTGCGTCACACGCGGTGTGGGCCGCGAAAGTGACACGAGTCGTTAGCTGTAGCGGATTATTTCTGTGATTGGGATTTGGGAGGCGGCGACGATGAATCATGTGACGTCACAACGTTACTGTTCACATATCTGTGTCACATATCAATCGATCAACTTATCGCCGCCCACAGAAAGAAGGTATCGCCCAAGGAGCGCCAACTATCGCGGTCTTGGGCAATCCGCATCCATGCGCTGCCAGCCACCTTCTTTAAATCGTCGGTCCATTATGCTGCAGGGCGCCCTACACTACGTTTGTCCAATCGTTTCACATATGTATATGTTATAATACCATACCATACGAGAAGTCGGTTGACAGGGAGTGAATGACCATTTGCTGTTTTTCTGATCCATTAGATAATTGCAAAAATGTGTAGAGTTGTATACAAATGTATTACACAGTTTTTGTTGTTTTTCAGCATGATCTAGGCCCAGAGTATGTTGAGTTGAGTTAGTAGTTCTTTAGTAAATTATTTAAAATTGGTTATATTATAGTCAGAAATATCGTTTGTTGTGTGGTCAAAATTATCGCCAACTGTTGATAAAATCGACCAATTATAATCGTTCTTCAAAGAGATGACTACTAACCCAATATAGTATCAATTAAAACATAATTAATATGTGATTCTAATTGGCTTAAACGTCGGCGAATTGCGTAACATCCGCGGCGCTGACACACTTCCGATTGCCGCGCGACAGGCAGCTCGGACTGTGACGTAACGCGTCATGCGACACAAACAAACAACAACCGTGGTGTCGATACGATTGCGAACGAACGGGTTTTTCGCTAAAATAAAATCAATGTTCTTATTGATACACGTAACACGCGCATTAGTGTGTGTTTGTATTTGTAAAGACACAAGGCTTGTGTGTGAGTATTTCCTTTCGCTGCGACTGTGCACGACCTCCTTCCGACGGCGAAAGTAGCGCGCACACACCGCGCCCTGCGCTAGCGCAGCACACCACCACTGCCACAAGCACTAACACAGACACACACACGTGTGCGTTGTGCAACCACGGAGAACATAACAAACTGGATATAGACCATATAGATGATAATTGCTGTAAATATAGTATATTCTTATATATATTTACATATTTTGTTGTTAGTAAGAGTTTCAAAGGACTGGTCCCATTTGACTGAATTAACTGGCAATACTAATTTTTATTTACAGCAATGGAAAAAAGATTGAAGGTAGTTTTAAATTAGTTTTTTTTTAAAAGACAATACCCGCTCTGTATAAATCCTATGTCGCGGGGGACTTTACAAACATACAAGAAACGGACGCAAAGAAAACCAAAAACTTAGAACAACAATTTGTGGATCACATGTCGCACTCACTCCAGTGAGAAATAGATATTTTACTCTCAAAGTTGTTGACGATTATATACTCCGAGGCCGCACCAGTTAGGTAGGTCCAAGTTTGAGAAAGAGGTCGATCGTTGAATCCAACTCGGCTGGGCGAAGTTCGGGAAGCTGCGTGGTATTTACTCGTCTCAAATACCGCAGTGTCGAGATGAAAACTTTTGATCAGTTTGTGTTGCCAGATATGACTTATGGTACAGAAACATAGTCATTCGCAATGAGCCTTCCATGAAGGCACAAAGTCATCCAAAGAGCATTAAAGCGCTCAATGCTTGAAGTTTCTCTGCGTGATCGAATCAGGAATAAGGAGTTCCGCAAACGAGCGAAAGCCATCGACATTACCCGGAGAGTTGTCAAACTTAAGTGGCAGTGGGCAGGCACATAGCCCGCAGACAAGATGGCCAATGGGGCCTAAAACTTCTGGAGTAGTGATCATGTACCAGAAGACAGCCAGAGAAACCTCCTCAACAAAGTGGTCTGACAACCTGGTAAAGGACCGGTTGTTGTGGAGAGCCTTGGGAGACCCATATCTTTTGAGATCAATGGATGAAAATATTATACTAAATAACAAAATATAAATGGCATTTTATACTAATTGACTGTACACAATATAGCAGGATGGAAAAATTTAAGCAAAAACAGAATAATGCACAGCACGTATCACTCAGAAACACAATTTGTTTATTGACTAGTGTTTATAAATATGTCGTATACTTTACACATTGATACGTAATGTTACGTCAAACAGATCCATAATGCATAAAATACATGTATTGCACAATATTAGTTGTGTGTGTGTGTGTGTGTGTATGTGCGCGTCAAACATCTTCGTATAGGCTAATTGACGTCTGTTATATGTTTATGATATTTTATAACAAAATTACGATAACATGTTTGGTAACAACACGTTATACAAAAGACTCTGTTAGCGAGGTGTTTTTGTGTGCTCGCTGTAGCAGCAGTAATTGAGCATTTAACTTTGATATGTGTAATCAGACATCACGTGTAACGAGACATCACGCCACGAGTTTATCGTAAGAACAGTACAGACGGATAGACTTCAAGCCCGAGCACATTGTGAGTAAAACGAAACTCAAAGCTGAGCTATTCATTAGTGATTAAATAATTGTAAGATCGAGGTGGTCGCGTGGTGGCCGGGCGCCACTCGCCGGTGACATAACTATCGCTCCTTCTCTACTTATTGTACTTGTTGGAGGAGTCCGACTGCACAATTGTTACGTTAGTGTTGCAACTTGGACAGACTCGGCCCCACGCCTTCTGACACATAGCCTCACACAGATCAATGTCATCGCATTCATTTATACTATATGTAGATTGAACCCCGCCTAACCGACATACGGCCCTATACCAATCCATCTAGCCAGCGTGATATAGTAGAGGCCAAAACTCCTTTTTAAGCAGAGGACTATGTCCAGCCGTGGATTACTGTAGACAGTTGTTGTATGTTTTTGTGATTGAGATAAATCGTTACTTTACGAGAGTTACCTCAACTTTAGCTCCGAGTCCTTGCATAGTGCACGGTCATGTACTCGGTACGTACGATCATACATACATATTTATGTGTATTTAATGGACGTCGGTTCTTAATGCAACAATTTGTATTCATTTAAAAGTTGTCATTCATCAGATTTTAAAGTGCCGGTGGTCACGCGTCAATAACCTTCAAATTAAAATGCTACAGGTAAACGTAATAAGCATATATATTTAATATGAAGTGCTAGCCACAGTCGTTATTAAATATTATTAAACCGATCCCCCCGCGAGCATGTCGAGTAAAAATTATTTTACGTCATGTTTCGAACGTCTGTGCAAAACGATCAATTACTTTAACTGGTTGCAGACTAGCACCGGCATGCGGCAGCGCTGTAACGTTCGCCCGTACGCCTCTCCGTGCATTCATTTATCCTTTATAAGTAAAAGTAGTGCAGTCAGTTGGGCAGCTGACGCCGGAACATATAATGAAACGTGTTGCAGTGCGCTTGTGGTGCAATTGTTGCGCTACCACCCGCACTCGTAAATATCGCAATTAATAATATTTGAAAAGAATGGCCGTGAGTTTTCTCACACAATTTCTTTTTTCAGTCTAACTAAAGTAATGTTGCAACAAATATAAAGTTCGTTTTAAATTTAACGTGAAGCAGGAAACGAGATTTTAAGTGGTTTTAAAAAATTTATCTTCGGCTGTTCACGTGTCCCAGTACTACTTAGTGGTCAAATTTTGGCTACTAAGTACTTTTCAGCTGTGTTATCTTTGTCTCTAAAAATGTTCAATTTAAACACACAACAGCATGAAGTAGGGATGTTTATTTTGGTTGTTTTGTAGTGTTACCCTCTAATAAACATAGACAAAATGCAGAAACAAGCAACTGTTCGGTTAACTCTTCGTATAAACATCTGTGCTCTGCCTCTTCCACTATAGGGCCTAGTCTCGGCGACTTGAAGAAAGCAAAAGTGTGCGAGTGTGTTGTGTACGGTGATGTAACGATTATATAAGAGATGATACGCCCACCGTCTGCGCCGCTGACCCACTGTGACCCGCCAGCGGGCCACTACCACGCGTCCGCCGCATTACGTTTAGCGCTCACAACATCTCTATCCTCCTCTAACGGTATCTTAACGCAATTAATCGATTGTGCGCAGTAACTCTAGATTATTTGTCTTTTAAGTACTCATGTCTGTTATTTGCACAGCGTTAATGTAAAATATCAACTGTTTATTTACCTTTCCCATTTGATGCCATGTGTGTATTGAACATATGCTGAGATACAAAGTTTTGTTGCTTTTTGGGATACTAGTTTCTTTTTATCTTTGAAGTATAAGGCCGTTATTCATTCCTGATTTAATATTTTTCTGTCATTAACTAGATGCATCGCTAATGGCACACATCACATCAGCAGTCAGCTGCTGGATATAGGCCTCTCCTTAGACACGAAGTTTTGGCCTACTATGTCACGCAGGCTAGTTAAATTGGTGTAGGTTTCGTTTCAAGTGTTTATTCTCTCCTTCGAAAAGAGGTTGACATACTCGCAAAACATAAATTAATTTCATAAATAATGCCTTCAGTAGTCTTATTAGCGATAATTGTTTATGTTAATCATATTATTGTGCGTTTCCCAGTACCGATACACGTGTTCATTATTAGCAGTGATGCTGGGCGCGTTATCGACACCGTTTGCTGAACTTTTTTTTAAAATAACCTACCAACGTGACTCTATTCTGCCTGATGAAAAGCATGATAAGAATCCAAACGTGATTGCTATACTTATTGTGAATACAGACAACGAAGTATGGCATCAACTGTTCTTATACGTTTCGAAGATTATCCGTCAGCAGCACTCTAAGAAAGATCGCTCTATTTTTCTTAGTTTGAACCAGTTTCAGGGCATTTAATTTGATAATATAATATAAAATGTTGAAATATAGTGTGATAAAAGACAGAACCTTATACCTTATCTTATTATTATAGTTATATAGTGTGAACCAACTGGACACTGAGTAATAACAAAGGTAATTCTTGCTCATAGTGTGTGAACAGTGCCTGGGGGCGCCACAAGTGTGTTACACAGTGCATATGTAAACAACAATGGTCTGAGATGCGCCAAGTTCAAGGTGTACAAGAGGAGGGGCGTCGGTGGGGAGCAGTGGTGCTTCTCGCGACACAGATGAAGGTCGTACATCTCGTTATCGTCTTACGCGTTCGTCACGCTCGCGCTGTTCACGCGCTGCTCGTGCACGTGTGGTTCGCAGGTGAGTGGCGAGAGTCCACTGGCACATTCATATCTTCTATGCTCACGATGACTAACGTACTATTTTCATTATCCTGTCTACCTGCTTCACGGATTATGATTACTACGTTCTGAGCAAGAAGATATCGATATTTTTTTTAACTGTTGCTTGCATTGCATGATATTGATTGCAACCGACGAAAAATAACCTGACCATTTCTTTCTCTCAGTTTTAAATCGATGTGGTGGTCCCTTGATAACCCTATTAAATAGCCATTTAAACATTAGTGTCAGACATAAGGTGGTTTCCTTTTATATACACAACTCATTTGAAGGACAGTTCCAGGCATTGTTCACACTCCACGCTGCTCTGGCGCTTGTGCTCATCTGAGGCATTTTGTTGATTGTTTAGTTGCTGGGCACGCAACACCCACCTCATGCCAAACCCACAACCCATTCATTATATCACAAGCGCATGCCTATTATATTATAATCACAGTTTAGTAATCCAAAGTCTTGTTTTTGCGTGTTTTATCTTCGTGGTGTTTAGTGCCTAGACAAATAATGACGTCGTTCGGTATGACACTCAAGGCTCGTATGTAACACTCGGACGTGAAGTCTAAACAACGCCAAGTTGTTTGTGAAAGTAATTGCTACTCGTTTGTGATGTGTGTCAGTGGAGAGTGTCGCGCTGTGACGTACGTCGCCACGTTACCCAGCTCGTTAAATATATATGGTATAAAGAACTATCGAACTACAGAACGACAGTCGACCATGCAAATTTTCATTTTAGGAGGCAATTTATCTATCTGTCGACTTTAGGTAGACGAGTTATATTTTCTTAAGTAGGGCGTCAACAGTAAGTGAGAGTTGTCGTATCGGTGCGCGCTTGCCCCGACCTCGCTACAGTCCAAATGCCACCTCAATGCAGTGAATAATTGGTAAACTCTTGCTATCCTTGTTCTCATTTACTTGAACGTACTTGCAGTCCACTGACAATGAATCCGTTCTGCACTCGTTTCAGGTTGAAGGTGAGCGATATCGTGGCACCCTCTCCCACTTCTTCAGTTATCACATACAATAACAATAAATAAATGGTACTTTGAATATCCTGATCATATTTGAACTTTCAAATATGGTCATTTACCTAACGAGAGCTCTGAATGGTATGGTTTAAACACATTAAAGTCAGTTGTAAATTATTTAAATTACAATTTTACCGTGCAATTATTATCTTATGCACGCACTATAATATACAAAAGCAATATGCATTTTTTGTGAAGACAATTGTTCGTAAATATAACAGTAATAGAAATCAACACACGCACAGGAGTGAGCGGTCAGGTGTAGAGCGGTGGTGCAAAGCGCGTTTATATCTTTTGTTCCCAACACATGAAGTCCAAGTTTGTCAACGCCACGTGATACATGGTAATTATTTTAACTACTGAATCATTGTATACTAAACGCTAGTAAGTTTTCAATGTAAGTAAATATTTCTCATATGTCTTCTTGTATATTATGTATACGATGGACGTGACTTTATATTGAATTAAAATTGTGCTGATGGTAATGTCCATATTTGGAGTTTTGGACTTTGGTTTTACGAGAAAAAATCTATGAGGGAGAGAGAGAAATGCTCTTGCAAATGTTAATGAACCTTGAACCAATCGTACATTACTGCCATTACGTTACTGATTAGTCGACCTCGCGCCTGTTAACAATTGTCCAAAGCTGCTGCTTAAAGATTTAATTTAGTTGATACTTTACCATTAACGGCTATGTACAGTACACTTATGTTTATACAGGTAGTTATATTGTATTTGCAAAGGCAGGTCAAATACTTTACAGTGGAATTATTAACAAGGATAGTTGTGTTATACGTTGAGCACGTCTCTGTCAGACGAGAGGTGCCCGTTAATGTGCCATTGTTCACTATAATGAGTGCATTCAAGAGATTAGAAAGCATCGTGCTGCTGCATCTACCACAGCAGGTACGAACTTAACCAGGAAGAAACGTAACCAAAAATAGTCCATAATATAGCGGTCATCTTAACTTAATATCAACGGCTTGTTGACTTTTAACTTGGTTAAGTAAAAGTGAACCACAATGCGCTCGAGAGTAGAAACATTGTTCAAACGAACTAAAGTTATTAAATAAAATTTTAGAGAGAATTTAGATGATTAATTTATTTTAAACGTATCCCTGTATCGTACCTAACGTAAATATCAGAATATCGTCAGTGAACATATATTTTATGGCACCAACCATGCTCTCGTAAATTAAGGTGTGAATACTTGAAACCAACATCGTGAAAAATCCCGGATAATCTTTCGTTCAGGGTTTGAGACAGTCGTCTGATTTGCTACAGAGTATATTCACTGCCAAGAGGTCATCGCCCTTGAACTTGGGCGGTGATTCAAAAAGGGAAAGACAGATGTATGTATAAGTGGTGTGTAACTGTTTCTAATAAAGGGTAATGTGACCGAGGCACGAGTACCTAAGGTTCGTGCTTACCGCAGCTGTGATTCTCATGCGTCCATGTAAATTTATTAAAACCCGCGACACCCCATAGCACTCCATGAGCTGCCTAATTGTCAAGTCCGCGCTACTGCCAGTGTCGCTGAAGCGGCATAATCCACCGATAAATCTTTAATTGAATTTTACGGTCAAGATACCATTAAAGTTTATATTCGATTACTAAACTTTGCTTGTCAATTTCTTTCACATTTGAAGGTCACCAATCTGATACGCGAGGGGTGCGGGGGTAGGTCACCGTGACCTCGACCTCGCCCTGGAACTGTACCGTGCCACGCATACTGCAACTGGCGGTCCAGAATTCAAAAATCTTTAGATGAATATAAAATTAGCAATCGACGTTAAATAATGCAGCATGATCCATTCTACTGGTAATTACATAAGTAGAGCAGTGACACAGTTCAAAAGGTGTGCTGTCGCCGGTCGCTCGGAGTATCTCTTGCAACGTGAGGGACGAAACATCCCTGGTGCGGGAAATGTACCTCTCGTTACGTCACGCGACATGTGCGTGTTTGTTTACGTACGTTTCCTTGTTGGTGAGTTCTGCACTACACTAACCAAACACTTGTTTCGATTAACCTAATTAGACACGAAGTACGTGACGGTGACCAGCGGCGGGTCGCGGTTAGTCGCGCCTTCAATGTTATCGAAATCGGTTTCAATCACGCTATAGATCGATATTGTGTTGAAATGCGCCCAATGTCGGCGGCGAGGTTACGCGGGACTCACCGGTGTGGCAACCGACACGTACATTGCTCTGGACAGTTCAAAGCAGAATAAGGCAGGGCGAAGGGCGCTGAGTCGGGACACCGGCGCCTACCGTTCGGTGTGACTGTGCATTGTGGCGGCGCACGCGCTTCACTTTCAGTTTCAGAGGTGGCGAGGCGAAAAACTCGCGCTTATGTAAGCACGTACGCCGCGATTTGTGTGTGTGTGTGTGTATGTGCGGGTACGTTACCGATCTGCTGGCGCTGGACACTGACGGGAGCAGCACTGTGCGGAGCGGAGTGACGAGTGCGTGGACACGAGTGTGCGGAGCGAGCGCGCGCGACCGAGTGCTGCAGCACGCCGGCTCCGGTGACCGTGGAGCAGTGCGCCCTCCCTCCGTCCTCCCTCCCCGCACCGTAGCCTCTCACTGAGAGTTTCCCGCGCCGCAGTTTTCCTTGTCCCTCGATGGCGCAGCCCGCCGATGGGGTTAAGGATGAAAGGTTAAAGGACAGACAGTGTTGTCAGCTGGTTAAATATGAGTAGGCACTGAATTTAGTACTCATGCGAGCACGTACCTATGCCGTGTTCAAAAATACAATGTAAACGACAACGGTATTTATACCCATAAACTTTTGAACAAATTTAGCCGGCAATCAAACTGCTGGCGTACATATAAAGTCAATCCCAAATAAATCAATTGTTATAAATAATGTTACATATGAATATACTCGTATTTTATATTATACAATTAGTTCTCGTAGTTTAATAATCGGTACACTCTCTTAATAGAATTATAGTATTGCAAAAATTATTATAACTGAGTGACACATTTACAGTAATTTTATATTATGTATACTAACTCGACGCTCATCAATTTGGTTTCATTTTCGATGATTTAATAGAAAAATATGCGCGTCAGTATCAAAGGAAACAATAATAACTTTCTCAAAGGTCATCTGGAGAGTTTTTTTTGTTCTAATATTAACTTTTTTTTAAATTGAATTTATTACCGGAAACATAAGCACATAGTATGATCTTAAGAGTATATTATGGCCCATTTATATTCTACTTTAAATAATATATGCAAGTATTTTGTTGTTTGCAAATTTAGTTTATTTAATTTAAATATAAAGAAAAAAACGTAAAATGAGAAATAATATGCATTTATATAAATGTTGAGGGTAAATAAATTCAATACAAAGTAATGTAACATTCGATTTCATAAGTCCAATATTATAAAACTTATTTCGTGTAAAATATGGTACAAAAGATAGTCAGCAAGAAAAATAATAATGATAAAACTCACCGTTAAATGGCATTCAAACATTTATTTCATAAGGTGAAAATGCTTTCATCTAACTTGCCGTAGAGAACAAGGAAGAACAGCTTGCCTGATTGGTTGGCTACAGGTTAAAGTCTCTTAAAATATATCTCATTCTTGGCCAGGGGACTTATTTCACATTTTTTTCTACAATGGCTAACGTCTCTATTTTCTTGTACTTTTGGATAATACTTTGTATTGACTGTGTGACTTAGCGTTGAGAGACTTCATTTATATTTGTTAGTTTTCTAACAACATGTATGTTTGTAGAATATCAACATGGTTAAGAGGCTGTTGTTTATATATTTGGTAGGTGCGTAACGCTTAGCTGATGTGATTAATTCTAGACACTGGTAGGGCGTGCGAAAAAGCGCCCGTGCCCCGAGGTGAGGGTCTGAAGTCGTCTCCCCTGCTCCCAGTATTATTTGTAAAGAGGTTTTCACATCGTGTAATAAGTGTTAAGAAATTAATTAGTAACCAGTTAATTGGGCGTTATTAGGCAATAACAGTACCCCGTACATCGCACAGCCACAAGTACAAGTGAGTTTGGTGTATTGCAAGTTGTTAAAGTGAAACGTGACAGAAAAAACATGAAAGAGAGAAATGCGGTGAGTTACTGTGGGATGGTCTAAGACGAAGTGCACATTATCCCGCGCACGTCCGTATTTCACTTGCCGTTTATTTACTTCAACAAAAGCCAGTGAATATTAAACTGAGCTAGATGGCCACAAGTATGTTCATACTTTTTCCTTTTCAATTATCCTTGATTCCTAAATCACAAAGATGTAATGAGAACTTAATAGGTTACTAATGAATGGAGTACGTGTGTGTGTGTGAGATAATAAATGAACAAAACCTAATAATATTTTTACTGAACTGAACTTATCTGAAGGTTTTGTCAATTTATCATTTACGTAATACCTAATGTTTAACCAACTTACAAATTTTTATATGTTTATACTTGACTATCTGTTTTCGTTTTTAAGAGTAACGGACCCGGTTTTGCTCAGGCAGCAGGGTATTTTGAACACCGAAGACTGCTGCTGCGTTACATTTGTTTCAGCCAATTAAAATCTTGAAGTGACTTGGAACAGATAAACTACTGCCCTAAATTTTAAAATGCATGTGAGTGTCATGCCATAGAAGAAGGCGGCGGATAAGGCCCGGTAGGACGATCTGCACTCGGATCTAATTCGCCACCGGTGTACCGGTCGGTGCAGGCGCACTTACCACCACCTCATGCTGCCCTGAGTGTGGCTGCGGACGGGACGGATTGTCCTCTTCATCCACTATATTGGGCAGCCGCGAGGAGGCGACGTCCGCGTGTGCCGTATGTCGTTTAAATAGAGAGTTTACCCGTAGATGGTGCCTGCTTCAGAACGGCCGGGCGCTTGGAGGTGTCCGGATGGCTTATTAGCAGCAGTTGCCGTATTGTTTTAGATGGTCCGACACACCACCCCGCCGCAAACTCCGGTGAGGTAACGGCTCGAGGGGGTTTCCACACATTAAAAAAAATAGATAGCGAGCGGTGTGTCATGCCTTTGAGTAATTTTTACGTTAGCAATATTACATCAGACGCATATGTAGGGTGCAGTTAAAATAAATAAAAAGTGTAACCTAAGGTTTGTACTATAAAATGAATTACTATAATATGTTAATTATAAAGTTACAATTAGAGGCTTTACACAAATATTGTTTATTTTAATTGTAACAAGTTACACTAATCTATCGTTGTTCAACGAACTTTTTATATTCAAAACAATCTATATTTAACATAAAATTTAAACTTGTAATGTTCAGCGAGTACCGCGTCGTGTGCCGTGTGTCGTGTGTCGTGTCTGGTGTGCGGTGTGCGCCGTACGTGGGCGCTTTGTGTTAGGTGATGCGCTTTGTTTTGTGTTGCCACAGAGCGTTACGCAGCGCTAACCTTCTGATATCTTTTTTACGGCATTCTTATTAATTAACATATATTGCCTAATGTAGGGGGAATACAACTAATAGCCATTTTTAAATTATTTCTTCACATGTAACTTCAAATTAGTTTCTGTTGTTAGCCTCCTTACCTAGTATCAGTAACGTACTGTTAGCCACGAGAATTAAAAAAAATAAAATTTTATTAAATCTATTTTCTTGATTTTTTTTAAAAAGCTTACGTGAATAAACAGTTTTAAAGTATATACATTATACACAAGAACCCTTTGTTAATTTAACAGATAGAAATGAACGAAGTTTAAGTAAAACAGACCTAATTCTTAATGTTTGTTTCGCCCTCGACACACAACATTATTGTTATTTTCATATATAAAGGATAAACATCATCAACAACAACATCAACAAACTTTACTTGTTTACTGCTGGACGTAAGGCTCTTCTTAGCAAGAAGGTTTAGG
The DNA here is from genome assembly GCA_949316085.1 of Hypercompe scribonia. Classification (NCBI taxonomy): domain Eukaryota; kingdom Metazoa; phylum Arthropoda; class Insecta; order Lepidoptera; family Erebidae; genus Hypercompe; species Hypercompe scribonia. The sequence goes on from OX438989.1 coordinate 17,381,605, forward strand.
CCTACTCAGATTATAGATAAAGATTGTCCCTAATGTTGTCCACTTGTCACACATCCAATTTCTGAAAGCTGATTTCCAGACGAGGTGACATTCCATGGCCACCCAGAATTCCAGATCTATTCCCAGCAGATTTCTCTTTATGAGGTTATTTGAAGAACATCAATAAACCAAATGTACTACGTCAACTAAAAGAAAAAACCAGCAAAGAGATGACGGCGATCTCACGGTCTCTTTGCCGATGAGTATTCGAAAATTTCGGTGGTCGCTTAGAAGAGTGCAAACGTGAACGAAACGGTGGTCATTTAGACGATATAATTTTTAAAAAATAAATTCCAACTATTTAGCTTCCTTGTAAATAAATAATTATAATATATATAAATAATAATAATAATATAATTAAATAATATAAATAATAATAATAAATAATTTATAATATTTCAAATGATTTTTTTAAATGTTAACTAATTCGCAGCCTACCCTATATATATAAGTATACGTTATGTTACTCGCTGTTTTATGTAACATTTATAAACAAATTCTAAAAGTGATAGATGTTGCTCTGCAGGGAATAAACGGGAAAAAGAAGCACGCACTACATGATGAAAATATGCGACGGAAATGACAGATGTACATATACTAGGTTACACAGGCCTCCTACATATGACTTATGAAGAACTGTGTCGGTGGGCTCATAGATGCTATAATCAGAAAAGGGGTGACTTACGAAATTACTTCCGAGCGAAAATAAAACATGATGCGTTGTCTTAAAGAAATTGTTGTGAAGCCAAGTGCATAAAGAAGAGTCAATTCAAATTGATTGTATCGCACTCGTGTAATCTATAATACTCAGTATTATGTATGTGTGTGTGTGTTAGAATCTGCGACGTTTTGATTAAGTGACGAGGGTGGTTGCATTAATATTATACTTACATTTGCCGCACTAAACGATGATGTTTCACAATCAAACAAATGTCAACTCATCGATAAAACTAAAGCCATAAATGAAACTTGTTGTTTTGTTTACGATGTTCTTTTATTGCTAACATTCGCATCTCCGTGTGAAAAGACGGTGTCGTCGCCGCTACAGGTGGCCTAGTCAACTACACGAGAGGCGCGGGTAGCGTGCTTCCGTTCCTCATTTTTGTAAGAAATGTTATGAAATTAATTAGTAACCAGTTAATTTGCGGTTAACAGGCAACAATAAGCAATAACAGTACCACGTACATCGTAAAGACACAAGTAGAAGTGAGTTTGGTGTATTGCAAGTTGTTAAAGTGAAACGTGACGGTGAGAGAGAAATGCGGTGAGATACTGCGGGATGGTCTAAGACGAAGTGCACATTATCCCGCGTACGTCCGTATTTCACATGCCGTTTATTTGTTTAAAAAAAAGCCAGTGAATATTAAACTGAGCAAGATGGCCACAAGTACGTGCATGCTATTTCCTTTTGAATAATCCTTGATTTCTAAACCACGAAGATGTAATGAGAACTTAATAGGTTACTAATGAATGGGAGACGTGTGTGGTTACTAATGAGTGTAATAAGTAAACAAAATCTAATAAAAATTTATTAAAATTATCTGAGTGTTTTGTTAATTTGTCATTTACGTCAATAAGCAATGTTTAACTGTCTTACGAGTTTTGTATATGTTTATCCTTGACTATCTATTTTCGACTTTTAAAGCGACCAACCAGACCCGGCTTTGCTCAGTAGGCCAGTATTTTGATCACCGAAGACTGCTACTGCGCTACATTTATTTTAGTAAATCAATGAAAATAATTCAGTCAACTTTTGAGTTGGTATAACAGCTTAACTTGTTTATTATATTGATTAATATTTATTAATCAATTAAATGATTTGGTTGATATTTCTTGTGATATTTAAAAATATAAAATAAATATAATAATCAGGTTAGAGTATTCTCGTTTTGTTTTAATGGCAATTCCGGCCGGATTAATAGTTTAAAAGTTCTTGAAAAAATTCTAGTAGGTTTAATTTCGTATAAATTTTACTTGTCCAAGTAATCTTCGTAACAGTTTTCTTATTTTTAAGTTTTTGTTTAATTTTTAGGGATTATCTATAGATACAACAGGAATCGCTGCCTTTGGACAGATATGTCTGATACATACCGTTTACTTACCCAACGCAAAAAATACGAGTGCAGAAGAAACAAGTAGAAGTCAGGCCGTGTCAAATGTGCCTCATACACCAAAATATGCAAATTAAAGTACACCTTTAGCCAAAGTTAAATTGTAAGTAATAAGTACATGAACTTTGTGTGCATGTGGAGTAAGAGTAATCGCCACAAATATTATAAACATTTTGTAGTTCTTATACAAGTAAGAAGGTATACAGTAACATGAGAGGTGGAGATGTGGCACTTTACATTTATGTACGTGTATTATAGATTGGTGGATGTATCAGTGTAGTAAAGTAAACTGTCCTACTTTTGTTTCTATATATTTCATATTATATACCAGTTCACTGTACGTTGGTAAGTTAGAGTCTGACAAGTTTAATGTGACTGTGATTTTGTTGTACCATGGAGTGCGCAACCGAAGCACACGGTTACGTGAACCCTCTTAGAGAGAGGCGAACGTTGACCCCGTATATTATGTGTGTCAAGAAAACTATTTGGATCGCTAAAACTATATTCGTAATATATACATAGGTAACTATAACATTTAATGTTGGCGTATGTCTTCACCAGGTTCACTTGGACCCGTCATAGCACGAAGGCGGATATTGAATGTTCTCATATGGTCCGTAACTCGTCTGTGTATTTGCAACAAGAACATCGTGAGAGGTAAGTTTGTTGAAAACTTTTGTTTCAGAGTCCACGGCAGAACTGAGTTTGCATTAAAAGTCGTGTTGATTTCGTCACAATCACAGCAACTCTTACCATGGACTCGTGTCCAGGCTGCGTGCAAGTTTAATTGTATTAATTCATTCGTGTGATATGATACATTAATTTGTAGGACGTATTTATTTGTATACCTGAATCTATCCACCTGTAACTAAATACTTTCATAAATTAATTTAATTTTGCAAAGAAAATCATCAGGAATGTAAAATAAATGTGTTGCCAGCGACCCCGAGTCGCGCACGTGATTGCTGTGTGCCTTTGTGTTTTGCTTAGTTAGTTAGTTGATTACGGATGCATAGTTTAGACTTAAGATTATATTTATAATCGAAAATTGAACGAACAGAGTCGTTGTTATTTAAATCATTGTATTGTTTGACGCAGTATATTTAGTCGTGTTGTGGTTTAAATAACGGTCACATAGCAAATGATTTTATGTACTTGATCCGCGCTTCGACACAAACGGGTCGGCTCGATTGGAACACTACCGCTGTCTCCAACAACGATGGTGGGCAATTCCTTCGTTGCGTTTCACCGAGTAAAGGAGGTTACCTGTTTCTATACTAAAGGGAAACACTTATGACTGTTGAGTGTCAGGTGTCCGTGGGCGGCTAATTGCCACCAGGTATGACCCCCTCCTTATTTGCTCCTCTTTATCAGAATAAGAAAATACCTACCCACTAAAAATCCATTGCGCTGTCACCGCCTTTGTGCACACGCCTTTATGTCACACTGCACGATTGGCCTAGTGGTTTAAATGGTTGCCACGCCGCTCTCCACTTCGCTGTTTTGTGGGTTCAAATCCTACATGGGACAACACTTTGTGTGATCCATAAATTGTTGTTCTGAGTCTGGGTGTCCTTTGTGTCCGTTTCTTGTATATTTGTAAAGTCCCCCGCGACACAGGATTTATTGTTAATGCGGGCGTTGTCTTTTAAAAAAAAGAAAGAAAAAAAAATCACTAAAATCATACGAAATTATTCAGCAGATAAGAACTGGTTCTAAATATAAAAATTGAGTTCGCCATGTTGGTAAAGTTTTCTCTATAATTACAACAATATTGCAAATATCGCTAACCTTATTTAGCTATTTATCTGCTTTTTCTTTTATCTTTTTTAAATTCTTAACATCTTTCTTTTTTATAGAAGCCTACCATAGTAACTTTACTCTACCTGATGGGAAGCATGCATAGAATCCAAGAGTGGTGGTCGCCATACTTATTTTGAATACCGACAATGGCATGGCATGAAACAGTACGGTGACCCACGTTATGGTAGCCTAGTGAGATGCTTCACGCCCACTTAAAGTACCCCCGATCATAGCGAGAGGGAAACACGTGCGCTGATAGGGAGTGCCAGGTCTTGCTTGATTGTCACAGGAAGTAAGAACCGAACCGTTTAGTACGAAAGTATATGTCTACTATTCTAAAATAGTGACTGCCATAACCAGCATGAGTTGCCCTGTAGAGGAAGGAAGAAGGCGGAACTAACTGGAAGAGTTTGTCAGAACACTCTCCGTGATAAAGACGATAGAGTACTATAGAGGTGATATCTCGTCGCAGAGATTTAAAGTATTCAGTGACTCTGGGACTTTTGATAATTCGGATTGCTCACCACTGTAACCGATCCAGAGCGTCTAGCAAAAACTACAGGGATCCATCGTAAAGATGAGAACAGTACTCCACACAGGAGCGTACCTGGGTCTTATAAAGAAGATACAGATGCTCAGGCGTGAAGAACCGTCTTACACTGTTCAGTATACCCAACTTCAGCGAGGCCGCCTACGCTTTCAATATACTCTCGCGGGTTCAGTTCCCGATAAATATTTATACCAAGGAGACTAAGATTATCCTGAAGTGGCAGTTGCGTGTTCTGAAAAGTTTGTGTTTTCTTAGTATTGAACTCGAGCAAATTTTCATGACTCCATTGAGGATCTTTTTTTAAATTTATCTGTGTGCCCAGTGATTTTATTGAATCTCCACAATTATTATTCATATATTAAGTAAATCTATTTGAAGTTTTAACAAATATCCTTAAATGGTGAGTACTATATGTTTGCACACACGTCGATTTGGAACAATATCACCACTTTAGTGGAATTCTGCAGCACTTCACTTGACTGAGAGCCTGTGCACGCTACTTGTGCACATAATTTAGGTGAACTTAATATAGTTATTTTGGTATTGACATTTAATTTTGAGATTTACTTCCGCGTCAGTGCCAGTGCACGCACCGTGAGCTGCATTAACTCAATAATGTAAATAAATATATCTAGTGTATATGAAGTAGTTCAACTCAGTAAAAGTTCATGATTCCGGTTAAAAGTCATTTGTAAAATAAGCAAGCGTGCACACTGTATTATTAAATATATTAATTGTACATTTCAAAAGGAGGGACATCGTCATATTTAGCAAATTAAACGTCTATCTCACAAATGCTACGAGAGATGTTTTTTCATGTCAATACATTATTTATTCATATCAAACTTTATGCATTTTGTACATCGGCAATCTTAATGTTCAAGGCATTCTCTTCCGGACAACCTTACGGCGGTGTATAAATATTGAAAGGAGGTCCACACAGGTTACATTATCAATGAAAATATACACTATGTACGTACACTTATACGTACAAATAGATATATACAATACATATATATATATGTGTCAACTGCCTCGGTGGCGCAGCGGCAGTGAATGTGACTGCTGTGCTTGAGATCTCGGGTTCGATGCCCGGGTCGGACTAAATGTTTGTATGATCTGCAAATATTTGTTTCGAAGTTTGGGTGTATATAACATGTATGTATTTACAAGAAAAAAGTATGTAAATATTCTTTCAGTCAGTCTAGTATCATAGCACAAGGTTTGCTTAGTTTGAAACTAGATGACGTTGTGTGTCAAATGTCCGAAATCTTTATTATTATTTATTTATATATACCTAGTCTTGCCATAAATATTGTAATAAAGAAAAAAGAAAATTGTTAACTGCAAATAACATTTATTACTTTTACAGTGTGTCAGTTTAATACATAAATATAAAACAATTAAAAATATAAAAAGCTTATTCGAAGTGGTCTCCATTGGCTGCAATACAGTCCTTTAAACGATGAGGCCAGTTATCAATAGAAGCACGCACTCTTTCCATGGGAAAATTCTTCACTGCCAATCGTATAGATTGTTTTAGGGACTCCAAATTATCATGGCGTTTAGAGCAAGCTGTACTCTCTAAAACTGACCACAAATCATAATCCAGCGGATTAAGATCGGGACTAGACGACGGCCAGTCTTCAGCTCTGATGAAGTCCGAAACGTTCGATTCCAACCAAGACTGCGTGGACCGAGCTTTATGACCCGGCGCCGAGTCTTGCTGGAAGGACCATACTTGGTTATTGAACATGGTGATGTTAAGGGGCTTAACTACCTTCTCAAGAATGGTATCTTGATACACTTGTGCCGATGTTTTGATACCTTTTTCACAAAAATATGGCTCAGTCACTCCTTCATAGCTAACACCCCACCAAACCATCACTGAAGTCGGATAATGTCCACGTTGCACTCTGTCGACTAATTGGGAAGCTTCCTTAGAGCTTTGAGCATAAATACGGTCATTTTGTTTGTTAAAATGTTGCTCAATTGTAAAAATTTTCTCATCCGTAAACAAAATTTTTCTGTGACCTCCCTTTGCGTACCGCTTCAGTAGTTGTTTCGATTTTACCACCCTATTCTTCTTTAAATTATCAGTTAAGAAATGGCCAGTGCGTCTCTTATAGGCTGCAAGTCCTAAGTCATCTTTTAAAATACGCGACATGGTTCTAGGTGCTATCTTCATTTCCCGAGATAAAATCTTTTGCTTTCGGACAGGATTTCTTCGAATTCTTTCCCTTACTGCTTTGACCACCTTTTTCGTACGAACACTACGTGGACGGCCAGATCTTTTTCTGTCACAAACAGAGGAGGTCTCATTGTACCTATTAATAGCCCGGTACACAAACATTTTACTAATACCAAGTGTATGGAGAGTTTTAAAAATTGCATTTGGCTCCATACCTACTTTGTGTAATGCTATCACAGCGATTCGGTTCTCTTTATCACCCCACACCATTTTAATATCGCAAAATATTTTACAATGTATTGGCGCCAAAATGAGAAAACACAATGAACAATCGTATAAAAATGACAGATTCGAAATTCAAATGTAATATTTTTTTATAATTAAGTGTAACAGTATTTATGGCCAGACTAAGTATAGATAAATATATGTGTAAATGTGTATATATGATATATTAATTTTAAATCTCTTGTAAAAAAGATTTAGAATAAATAATAGCAAACACTTTTATGACCAATCTGTTTTGTTTTAAAATTAATTTAGTTAATTTAATTAATTTAATTTTGAATTAATTATTTTTTTTTTTGAATGGGCCGGCTCGACCGGGTCAGTACTACCCTCCCACAGAAGATCAACTGAAAGCGACAACATCCGCGCTGTCGTGTTTCGTTGGTGAGTGCGAGACCGGAGGCCCATTGATGCAGGGGTGACAGTTGTCGTAGTAAATGTGTGCAATACAATGCTACGATGTCTGTCATGCCTATTACGTCCTCAAGTGAGGCGTAAAAAAGCATCTTAATAGGCCGCCATAGTGTGGGTCACCATACTACATTGTCAGCATTCGCAATGACTATGGTGACTACAACTTTTGGATTCTATTCATGCTTTCCATCAGGCAGAGTAGAGTCACTTTGGCAGGCTCTCAATTAAAAAAAAAAAGGAAGCGTACAGCGGATGATCAACATTCTCCACCATAAATGAATTATGTATACTACATTTACATTTTATATATCCAATGTAGTTGTATGCAACTTAGAGTAATTCAAGGTGAGAAGGTGTCCGGTAAATTTATACTCACTTTTGTAAAGAACTGCAGTAGACAAATGATACTTCCCGAACTTCTTGGATGGTCTTGTCACCTACACGCTTACATTGATCCCGAACACGTACAACGTGTCAGTAATGAGGGAGTCATTATGATTGGTGAACCCAAACGAGTGCTTAAGATCAGGCAATATGTAACATGAGCTGTTGTTTATTTATAAATATATATATACACTAGCTGACCCGGCAAACGTTGTTTTGCCATTTTTACTAAAATGGCTATTAAAAAATAAGGGTTGATCGTAGAAGGGTGAAAATTGAGGATTGTATGTATTTTTGTATGTTGTATCATAAAAAAATAGAAATTAAAAAATTTGTCTAAAAAATTAAAAAAAAATTTAGGGTTGTACTACCCCTAACATTTAGGGGGATGAAAAATAGATGTTGGCCGATTCTCATAGATACCGGATAAGCACAAAAAATTTCATCAAAATCGGTCAAGCCATTTCGGAGGAGTATGGCAACGAAAACTGTGACACGAGAATTTTATATATTAGATATATTTAGATTACATTCGTACACTATGATAACTTGAATATAAGGTATGCCAACTATCGTTTAGATAATTCTGCAACCTCGTTAAAAATTAGATCATGTGTCTTCTTTTTTCTTTTTATATAATAGTTATTTTCTCTTTTTAAAATAGTTTGTGGACATCCTGATTTCAAGCGGGTACACATTTCAGATTAGTACAGCTAAACAAAGAATGAAAAGCTTAGGAAGTTAGAAGCCGTAAGAGAAGCAGATTATTTGCTGAGTGAAGGTTTCTGTCGTTAAGATAAATAACATTATTCAGTGTGTAAATGTTTATAGTCAAGCTACTCCTTATGTTGAATTACTTTTATTCTAGTCATGTATTCCAGTACTGTGTTTAGTCTTATCACGGGTAATATGGTTGTGTTAGATTTTAGGAAGTTTTAGTGAGACCATAGAATAGATCGCGGCTGACCCGTGTTTGTGTATCCTAAACATTCACATTATATACGTTTATTTGTAATGATGCAATCTCTGTAACCTTTCATAAGTCATGATTTACAATAATGAGTTACGAAATCGGAAGATGAAGTGTTATATAACGACCGTCGCTGTGTACATGTCCGTTGACGTGCACCCACTGTACCAGGGTCATGGGTTCCGTGTCTCTCGTCAATATTTATTGAACCTAATACAATATACGTGTGTCACGTCTGACGAGATTTGTTACGAATACATTTACTTTTTACATATCTGGGCGGGCCAGCTCTCTACTCCATCTCTTAAATTGCAATACCATGATTCATTGTGGAGACCACAGACTTCCTTCATTGGTTAAATCCGCGTAGGATTGATCTAGAACGTATAGAGCGTAAGCATACCTGATAACCGCAGCCGTAATAACTCATTAATTACGTATTATATGAAGTAGGTCAGGCTTGTAGAGTCCGGTGCGAACATGGTTGTTAGCAAATACATATCATTGTGATTCTTATCTGCAACGTTACTGCAATTTTAAATCTCTAATTTGTGAAAAAGCATCTAGAATAAATTATAGCACACATTTTTATGATTAATCTGTTTCGTTTCAAAATTAATTTTGTAAAGGAAGCGTACAGCGGATGATCAACGTTCTCCACTACAAATGATTTATGTATACTACATTTATATTTTATACATCGGATGTGGTCGTATGCAACTTAGAGTAATTCAAATGTGAGAAGGTGCCCCGTAAAGTTGTACTCGCTTTTGTTAAGAACGGCAGTAGACAAGTGATACTTCTTCGAACTTCTTCGATGGTCTTGGCACCTTCACACTGCCGTTGATCCCGAACACGTAAAACGTAGGTGTCTGTAACGAGATAGTCATTATGATTGGTGAACCCAAACGAGTGCTTAAGTTCGGGCAATACGTAACATGGGCTGTTTTGTAAATGTTACAATGACGCGACTCCCGGGGTCACCGCTCGCACGCGTTCTTAATCCAAAGTGCGCAAGTACAGGTAGAGTAACATACGAGCGCCTCCTACAGCACCATGTGTAACTCATTCCATTGTTCTTGAGTTCACGTACATCCAGACTTGCTTAGGCAAGGAGATTTCTGGCAACTTGAATGACCGTCACTGTTCTGTCCATCTGATGAAACCTGAGACTTTGTCTGATTAAATTGAATGTATGTCGAACCATCTCCTGAATTTTTTTTTGTTTATTCATTAATTGGATGAAAAGCAATGAAAGTATTACCACAAATTTTCTTTGAGACGGTATATCGGTGCAACCAAGCCGTTCCATGTCCGTCGAGGCATCGCTCCGCCACAATTTTTTACCTAAGGTAGTAATGGGTTAATGTATGACAAGCAATATGTTGCTACCACCGTCGCCGGTAAAAAAGATCAATTAACTTACCAGTAGCAATTAAGTGTGTCGCCGTGACGGTATAACGAAGATATTTAAGTTGAAACTACAAAAACAAAACAATGAAACATCTGTTTCACTTCCGGAAGTTTCGTAACGTACATTTTTTATGCGAGTGAATTTTTATTACTATTTTCCTGTTGAATATACGTTGTATGTTGGCAGAAGTCTGAAGTGCGACTACATCTTCGTTACCAACGCGACGGGTGGTGTGAAACTTTACTACCTCATGTTAACAATGTAAACTATTTAATATATTTATAACAAACCGTGACTAACGCCTTTAACATATTTTAAATGACACGCACCAAAAGGTTTGTACATAAGTCCTGACGTCAATAGCCGTGGTTATTGACTTTGTATTTGTAAGATAAAGCTCGACAAGTCCTTTCAAGAAGAATATTTCACAACGCTCTCGGACATAATTTGATATCATCGCCTACAGCCAGTGGCCACTACCACTGCTGTCTTATTAGTGTTACTGTGTGATACTGCACCGTTGGCCTAGTGGTTTAAGCGGTCGCCACGCCGCTCTGTACGCTGAGTGTTGTGCGTTCAACCCCATATGGAACAACACTTTGTGTGATCTACAAATTGTTGTTTTAAGTCTGAGTGCTCTTTGTGTCCGTTTCTTGTATGTTTGTGAAGTCCCCCGCGACACAGGATTTATTCCTAGGGCGGGCGTTGACTTATTTTTAAAAAAACAAGAAAAAAGAACTGGATTGTTTACAGTGCGATAACATGATTGTACACTTACATCTTAATTAAAATAGTATTGTTACATTCGAAGCTCACACAGGCAAGAATAATGGAACCATTACACCACACAAGTTCCTGGTTCCTGGTCACGGTTCATGTAACTATGAGGACTCTTGTGAGAGAATAAACAGGAAAACAGTTCGGAAAGTCCACTAAACTTTCGCTGTTGAATACCAGCTACAAGCGTTACAATATCTCGTAACATTATTGACCAATCCTGTATATTATTGCTGTTATATCAGCTGTTTTATAATCAGCGTTTGATACACTGCATTTGATTATATCATATGCTACAACAAATATTTATCCGCACGTTAAAAGTGTACGAGATCTTTATTCACTAACTGATTTCTTTTTATTTTACATAAAATTAGTACACTACATAAGGAAGTGCTTGTCAATACGCCGGCAGAAAGAGGTAACGTCAGTAGTGTACTGGGTGGGGTTCGAACCGCAACTAGCAGACTGAAGTCATCGCTCTTAACTATTTTGGTATCAACGCTTCTGTAACTCTGTACTTACTTGGGTTTGACGCGTGTAACCACAATAGTATGGCAGAACGTGCACATTACTAAGTTCAAAGTTTCTAGATTAAGCAATAAGCAAGTCGTGAGTCATCAGCTCGCTGTATTTCTGTCAATTTGATTGTTGTACTTATTTACTCTAGTTCTGTTTTTGTTCGTAGTTCTCTGGCGTCCGACGTGCTCTTGTTCGTGTTGCGCATATGTGTCTGAACATAATATCACCCTATTATGGATATTTAAAAGGAAACAAGTTGTAGTGTTGACCTCCAGTGACAGTTTCGAGCGCAATTTGTTAAGTGTGGCAACCTTCACGTGAGCTTATACATGAATATTATTATGTATGCGATATAAATAGCCTTAAACTAAGCACGCCACATTCATCATCGCTACACACCATGTTTCCTGACTACAAGTGGAGTGAACCTGGAGGTCACACTTGAAACGGAACAGTTCACAGCAGACAGGCGTCGTTGTATATTTTCAACTGGTGATAAGAATGATGTCCACTTCACACACGGTTTCTGTATATATCTCTATTATTGTGTTTGTTTAATAATGGTGTAGTTAGCTTAATTTGTTAGAAATACTTAGACGGAATCTATGTTGAACACGAAGCAAACTCGAGGCCCACGGATTTTTCAGACCGAAGAGAATGTGTAGCAAGTTGCCGATTCTGTTCGACGTAATCCAGAATTATCGACGTGCAAAGGTTCGGTTAAATTAGGGCTATCCTGCACATCATTACGCGTATTTTGAAATTACATTTGAAACTACATCCATATAAAATCCAGATATTACAGAAACAATGTTAAAATGATTCAGTAATTTTGATAATATCTTATTTTCTGACGAAGCCCATTTTCACCTCAATGACCTGTAAAAAAACAAAATTGCACTTATTAGAACAGTGAAAATCCCAAAACTAATCACGAGAGGCTGGCCAGTATGGTCTGCAATTACAGCAAAAGGAATTATTTTACCTTAATTTTTCGAAGATTCTCATGGCCGTTCAGTTACTGTTAATTCTGCTGAAAACGCGAAAATTTACACGAGTTCTTAAGACCGATGCCAATGAAATTTGCTGAATACAATCGTAACACATTTTATCAACAAGATGGAACCACTTGTCACACATTTAATATTAATTATATAGTCCCTGCCGGTGGTCAAAGACATGTTTCCGGAAAATCTGATTTTCAGACGAGGCGACATTCTGTGGTCATTCCTCTGCCACCGAGGAATATAGACGTCTTTTCAGTGCCGTTAATATATTTATTTTAATTCATTTAAACTAGAATAATTGAAAAATAAAAAGTGCAAAGTACCAGAAGCGCATACAGTAACGAGAGTAGTTACGGACGTCGAAAGCTTCGCGAGCGAACGGCATGTAAGAACCAGGTGTTGGCTTTGAAACGTAGCTTAGACCACCTTGAGTGGAGTGTCCGATGTTCGACGATAGAAATTCGTAATTTGCCAAAAATAGATCGTTGCTAGTGGAAACTATTCAGTAGGTGGGCATGACCTTGAGCTTAGAGACTTCTACACAGAAATCTAAAATACGAGATATATTTCGTACTAAGTCAACCGTTGTGATTGATTTCGCCACGATACTAAGGAAGGAGTCGATGATTTCTTTGTATAAATTATACAATAAACGCAAATACAAAAACAAAGAATCACCATTAAACTCAGAGTCTATTAGACCACCGGGAGCCCCGTGTACGCTGTACATAGCGGAGTATTTAACTTCCAGAGCAAGACATCTCTTTTATATGGCACTTTCAAACGTCAAGTTTTCAACGTCAAGTCAAAAAAGCGAATTCCTGGAGTATACCAAGTGACAAATACTCCTTTCGTGTTTTCATTTTTACTTAACTTGTCTTGTATGTTTTCTTGTTTTAGTTTACTTAAAATTCTGTGCTAATTTAAGTGGGTACCGATTTTTAACTTATACTTCCGTAATTAGACATACACTCGCAACTTAACTCAAACTTTCAACATACGTTATTTAAGCGGGTATTTCTAATCACCAGTAACATTATCTCATGTCATAACATATTTCGCTATGTCAACCCCCGATAGTTAAGCCATTGGAAGTCCCAGATCACAGTTTTCTCATTGCCTACCTTCTCAAGTCACTCGTGAAATGTGACTCTGGTTAGTTGATCTTACCAGTTATATAACAGTGTGTAAAACATAGATACATTAAGCTCTGATCTGGACGCAAATAAAATATCAAACACTATCACTTGCAACATAGAAAATGCGAGAAATCTCTCTGCAATAGTCTAGGATGTATTGGTTCTCACGGAATGTTTGCTCTCGGGTGCAGAGTACCCGTGATGTTTATAGCCATGTGGTGACTACTTCACTTCACAAAACGAAGATATCGTTATCTACTACAACAAGCTTCGGAATCCAACATTCGAAGAGCCTACTTTACTGATGCCAATTGCTTGGTCTTAAAATTATGTATTCATCTTTGGATTATATCACTCACCGAGTCAAATTAATTGGGACCAAGTGATTTCCAGTTAGGTAATGAATGGACTACTCAACTTACATCATCTTTATTAATAGCAATGTTTTCCATAGCTGTTATACACTCACACGAGCGTTTGACATCCCGCAACCAATCACCCTCAGTATAAGTGACAGGCACTGACCAGATGTTACACCAAAATGAAATAGTGGTATTTTCAGCTGGAAAATGTCCATCACTCACACATGGATTCGGTGCCTCCCATTTCCGGTATACCCATTTCTCATTTTTTTTGGAACATTCGATTCTAATTATACCGATCAATTCGTTTTCTATACTGTCTCATCCTTTTTTCCCATGCATAAACTTTCTGCTTTAGAAAATCTAAGCGCTCTGTGACACATGACATGTACTATTGAGGATTAATGGTAGTCTCTAAGAATGCATGCTTCATAAAGCGCATGACTCTTGGTCATGTATTACCACTTTGAAAGCTAATTAATTTATTTATTTATTTTATTTATTTATTCAAACTTAATGCATATGTTGTACAAAGGCGGACTTAATACCATGGGGCATTCTCTCCTAGTCAACCTTTAGGTGATGTAGAAATATGATGCGGTAGGTGCAAAGGTACAATAAAGAAGCTGATATGGTACATAAAATAACCAATCTTTTAGGTATATGACGACCTTAGACATTGCTAATAAAATATTATTTTTATAAAAACATTACATACACAACACAAAAACATATATATATATATATATGTATATAAGGCCCTGGTAAGTGCGCTTCCGCCACCCGGTTCATCAGCGGCGAATTGGGTCCGAGCGGAGATCCTCCCGGGCCTTCTCTGCCGCCTCCTTCTACGAAATGACATTTTATAAAAGGTTGTGACTGCTGTAAAACAGCTGTCGCTACCGGCTGTGGAGTGTATGACGGTCGGTAGCGAGAGATCTCATCCAATAACTGCAGTGAGGACCCAACGCTGCACCGCCCAGGCAGAACAAACCGCCAGTGTGTGCTGAACCGAGTATTCACTGCAGTCGCAGTGGTAAAGTCAATAACCGTTGAGGACGCCAGAGGCGTGCCCTATTCTATGCGGCCAGAGGCCACACCAGTGCACCATGCAGTGCCATTGACCGGGCAAACACAGTGTACAGCTGTCTCGTTGGAACGCTAGCTCCAGCAAAAATTGGCCAAAAGTCACCCAAGGGCAGAAGCAGCGCCGACCAGCTTCGGAACAAGCTGTCGGAACTGCTCGTCGAAGAACTACCTCCCATCGAGAATCAGGCCCAGATACTTTATCTGCACCTGCACCGGTACGAGGACCGAATTGACTACGATGGAAGCGCCGGGGGGTGGACCACGACGGGGCCCATGGCACAATCTCCGTCTTACCAAGGGCAACCCGTAAACCCAGTGCCTCAATGCGCCCGACCACCAAAGAGACTCCCATGGTGGCCAGGCGCACCGCCTCTTGAGCCTCCCAACTAAATACACCGACAGCTCGTTGGCGCGTATTTTGTGGCTGTTCCAGCCGCGCGCGCCATTGTACCAATGCCTGTCGGTGATCATTCCGCTGCATTTCGAGTTAGTATGAATGTGGTCATAGATCCTCGCGTTCATATCCGCCAGGATATCAAAAGACTGGCAACGTGGCAGGACTGTTGTCGCTTCAGACCTATGGGTGGAACCCTAGTCTGCCAAGCTGGTACAGCATTTTTTTGGATCGAGTAGTACTGACACGTTCAACAAATTTAACACTAGCTACTTGACAAACTGTAATAGCTGCACAGTATAGAACAGAATAAGTATCACTATAATCTTCGCTATTATCAAAATAATCTGGTAATAACGAATCCTGGGCAATCACAAGCGCTAAATTACGCTCATGGATGGGCAAACGGCTTAACCGGGATCTACTCTTATTATTTACGGTATTTCTAAATCGTATCCTCTGAAACACTCCTTATCTTATCATTATATTGGGTACTTACGGATGTAACTTCACTTTCCACTGATTCATCAACATTTTTATGTTATGATGCCAATTGAGGTGTGTTATTGGCTAACACAGTGTGTGGCGAAAAAGAGATATTTAAACTTTTCCGTATGTCAGTACTGCATCATTCAGCAGGTGATAGCGCTGTATAGCTTGTACTTGGTCCGACAATCGTTGTGCCGCACATCGCCACCGGTAGCGGGGACCCTGTTTGAGGTCAGTGGTCCTCGGGATCCCAAGCTGGTCGGTGCCCGGGTACTCCCCAGCCGACGTACAGGTGTAGGCGACGTCGGCGGAGAGGAAAACTCATCGCTGGAACTAGAGCTTTCTCTGAAGAGAACTAGAACTCATCGCTCAACTAGACCTCTGCAACAGCCGCAACTTCCATTGTTGCTTCCGGGGACTGCAAGGCGGAGCGGAGCGATGAGTCGGTAAATGTTAATTGTGCTTTTAGTCTAGCTCTTGTTAAAATTTTGAAATTTCTTTTTTGGAAACTATTGTATTGACATGACGTTTAAACATCATGTCTTCGGTAATAGATAATTTTTATTAAGAAATCATTATTATTATTTTCATTACTACGTCAACTAAAAGAAAAATCTGTAAAGAGATGTCAGCAATCTCGCCTCACGGTCTCTTTTTACCGACGAGTATTTGAAAATTTCAGTGTTCGCTTAGAAGAGTGCAAACATCGAAACGGTGGTCATTTAGACGATGTAATTTTCAAAAATATATTTCAATTAATTAACTTTCTTGAAAATAAACAATTTTTATAATATATTAAATGTTTTTTTATATGATTTTTGCAAATGTTAACTAATTCATGGCCCACACTATATAACAGAATGTTCGTCTTTCGTCTTTTCGTCTTAGACAATTTGTTCTTCGGACACACACTTAGTGTGATGCATAATGCATATCTACACATGTTTGTAAAGGGAAATCAATTTAAATGTACATAGAAGACTACTTAAATAACCACACACCTACCCGGATAGTGAGCGGTTACCAATCTTAAAAGTATCAACTGTTTATATTTTTGTTAAATGCCGTGTTATGTGTAAGAAAACTCTGTGATCAATTTTTGTATATACTTAATAATGCTACAAATATATATATAAATATGATATTAATTATTAAAATTATATATATATATAATATTAATGATTAATATCACTTGAGTGTTGATTACGAGATATGCCGCTGGTTGAGCGTTGATCATGAGATATGGCACTGGTCGAGTGTTGGTCTTGAGATATGGTACTGGTTGAGTCTTGATCATAAGATATGGCACTAGTTAAATGTTAATCATGAAATACGGTACTGATTGAGTGTTGATCATGACCCTACCCTCGTCGCTCGTTCACCTCCCTACCAAATAAAAAAGTATAGATAATTGCAAGTTCCAGTTTGTAAACAAGTAATTAAAAATATATATATTACTGAATCAAGTTCAAAGTAAGCTGATTACAACTTTAATGTTGAACAAATATGTATCTCAATCCTACCAGAATGTATGACTGTTGTGTGAGAGGGGACATGTGGTCGATAGCGACTGAAATTCGTAGTTTTAGACAAATAGACGTCGAAAGACTGTACAGACGCTTCTGCTTTAGACTGGACCAACTTGGCAACAGCTACAGACATTAATGATAAGGTCAGTATTTTTAATGACACAGTTCTGAAATTATATGATAGCCTGTGAAGAAAGTAAAGTTGAAGCGCCCCATCCCCGCTCCATGGATGACGGTGGAAATTCGAACAGTTATGAAATACAGAGACCGTTTTTACAACAGGTATAGGAGGAACCGCTGTGAGGAGAATATTGATCTTTTAAGACCGCTAGGAATCGGTGTAATCAGGTGATATGCAACGCCAAACGCCGCCACATAATTCATAATTTAGAAACTTCTTCAACTTCCAATATGCGGAAGTTCCTTGGAACGCTCGGCATTGGAAAGCAGCAACGTTCTGAGCTTAAGACGACAATTGGTTTAGATGATATCAACGTTCACTTTTCAACCACACGTCAGATGGGTCATCAAATCAAAAGTCAAACCTTGAGCTACATGTCCAGCTTAACGCATCCTGACATCAAATCCTTCAATTTTTCTTCAGTATCTTCTGAGGACATCAAAAAGATTATCCTGTGCATTCGTTCCAATGCTGTAGGATGTGACGGTGTTAGCCTTTACATGATCGTTACTATCCTGGACCACATTCTTCCAGTAATATCTCAAATAGTTAATTTTTCATTTGACTCTGCAACCTATCCCTTATTCTAGCGTAAGGCCTTCATTATCTCTCTACCTAAGAGAACTAACCCCTCACTTTCAGAACACTGCTGATCCATTTTTAAACTTCCGTTTCTCTCAAAAATTCTTGAAGCCTGTGTTCATAAACAACTCTCACAGTTTATACATGAACATAATTTCGTTAGTCCGTTACAATCTGGCTTTAAACCCGGTCATAGCATAACCACTGCTCTCCTCAAAGTGACTAGCGATATTAGGAAGGGTATGGAGGACACCAAAGTACTGCTTGCTGGCTTTGGTAGATTTCTCGAATGCCTTCTATACCGTTTGCCAAGAAGTCCTACTGGCCATCCTCTCCTATTTTACGATCTCCTCAGAAGCTCTGGAATGGTTCTCTTCCTATCTTCAAGGACGTCAACAGTGGTTCACATTGATGACTTATCGTCGAGTTGGTGTAAACTTCTCAGTGGTGTCCCTTAAGGCGGTATATTGTCTCCCTCAATATTTTCATTTTTTATTAATCTCGTAACTCAACCCCTTCAGTGTGCATATCATCTGTACGCTGATGACCTACAAATTTATACATCATTAAGAGTTGAGAACATATCAGATGCCATAAAAAAATCAACAAAGACTTGGAAGAAATTTGATTTGTCGGTAAATCCAACAAGGTGTCAAGTGATTGTCGTGAGAAGCAAACAAATGCTCAATAGGTTGGGCATGGCAACTATCCCACCTGTTGTTTATGATAACCTGACTATACCTCTGAGTGCTACTGCAAAGAACCTGGGCCTATATATCGACTCGACACTTAATTGGCGTGCACAAGTTACATATGTGAGCCAGAAAGTTACCTCGTGCCTCCGTGCTTTGTATCGTTTAAAAAATTTTCTTCCTGTTAAAATTAAGACTACGCTTATGCAGTCCCTAATCATCCCCTTGGCCGATTATGGTGATGTATGCTATTTTGACCTAAATGCAGACCTCCTCAACAAACTGGATCGCTTTCTCAATAACTGCATTCGATTCGTTTACAATCTTCGCAAGTATGATCATGTGTCTGCTTTACGTTCCCAAGCTACAATGGCTCTCAATTTGACAGCGCCGTAGTCTGCGTGCACTCACTTCTATTTTTTCTTTCCTCAACTCTCTATCGCTACCTGAATACCTTGTTCCCCACTTCCACCTATTATGTTCCACTCATGATCAAAACCTGCGGTCAAAAAACAACATGCTTCTTCTATGCCCCCCTCACACTTCCAATTTTATCAATTCCTCCTTCCTTGTGCAGTCAGTTCTTCTGTGGAATGCACTGCCCACCGATATCAGGATGTCCACAAATCGCCACACATTTAAGGTGAAAGTATGTGATCTCCTTCGAAATAATTTGGTAGAATCGTCTTAACGATAGCACCCGAGTGAGTATTTATATAGAATATTGTAATCATTTTATATATATGTATTAGGATGTCCTTTATATGACAAAAAAAAATTTTTTTTCGAATTTCGAAATGCATACCCTCTATAATTTTTACTAATGCTATAAGATACTTAAATATAAAATTTTATCAATCTAGCATAATTGCAACCAGTGCCGACCGAGCTTCAAAGTTTAGTAAAAAACGTGTTTTGTCCTAAAATTTCAGTCTGCTATAATTTCACTATAAATGCAACGAATTAAGTGAATAAAATTAAATAATAAATTAGATGAACATTAATCTTTAATTAAAAACATAAAGAAATAAGAATCATTCAGGGTAACTTCTTTTTAGAGTAGTTTTTTTACAGTCTGGATACAATTTTAGATGTTCCTGGACACAGCGCAGCAAGAACTGTTTTTGTTCTTCTTCAGCCGTGATAAGTCCGTTAAAATCTTGCATTAATTTAACAGCCCTTTCAGCAGTATCATTTACAACTCTCAAATAACTTATTCTTCTTTTAGCCTCTAGAAAAGCAGCATTGTTATTCCAAGAAGATACATCTTCCTTTAGAAAACTGTCGTCGATCTGCAGTCGTGATAAAAATTGTTTGCTCTTTTCCGATACGAAATCATCCAGTGCTTTGTCTAAAAAAAAAGAAAAATAAGTTAAATAACAAATAAAAATCAACAACAATTTTGAAAATAAATAAATAAGTATTGGACATTGAAATTGAAATCCAACAAAAAGTCAATTTAACTTACCAAACAACTTTTGAGTCAGTTCTTCCTTCGACGGGTCATAGCGTTTGTTAAAATCTGAGATTTTGTCCCTGTTGAAGTTGGCAATCATCTTCTTCTTAGTTTGGTTGTCAACTTCATCATCAAATAGTGATAGAATGACTGTCTCTTCACATAAATACCACAAGTGATGGCTGAACTTGCTTATAGAAGCTTTAGAAATTGTTGCGTCAACTTTTTCATACTCTTTTAACATCTTCAAGAAGCGCAAATCTTGATTAGGTGCTTTGGTCGCCACTGTACATTCGAGCCAAGGTTTAACATACAATATTACGTGAAATAAGCAAACATCTTGTAGAGCCTTTTTGTCCTTCGCAGTTACTCTGCATTGTGACTGAAGTAAACATATTTTTAAAGAATAGATCGCTCTCGCCATCCAGCGTGCCTGATGTATAGCTCCGGGGGGCCTTAGTTTTAATTTTTCCTCTGTGTCTCCTCCTAAAAATATTACGCACAGTTCGACCAATTCGCGGTAATCATCTCTTACAAAACCTTTATCTAATTCTGCCTTATAAAATAGTAACAACGCTTGAATGTCTGTCTCGGCAACCCGTGCTTTTACGAAATTAAGAGATGGTTCAATTTTAGTACAATTAATGTTTTTCCAATTTTCTTGGAATTTTTTGAACATCGGAATATCTGGGCTACTAGTAATTTGCTTAATCTTGGTTTCAAAGACAGCTTTTAGGACCAATTCATAAACATGATGACGACAGGCGAAAAGCAACAATTCTCTTCCTAAAGTTTGCTCCAAAATAGCACAAGCTCCATTGAAACGGCCCATATTGGAAGCTGTTGTGTCGCAGCACATTATTTGCACTTTATCATAAAGGTTCCAGTCAAAGAGAGCTGCTGATACAGCCTTCGCTTGATGTTTTCCAGAAGAACTTTCTAGTTTCGGCACTGCAAGAAGCTGCTCTCTATCGTCAAATGAAGCTATAACTGGCAAGCGTTCTTCTTTTGAACTCCGTACATCCAACCCCGGTAATAGTTTTCCATCCTAATGGACTGTGACTATGTCGGGTACATTATTTGGAAGTTAGATTTTATTGCTTCTGCCCTTGATTTTCTAGTTTCAGTACGAATTCGCTGAATCGAGGATTTGTTAATACAGAAATCATCGCTGCTCAGACCAAGCGCTTCTACCACCGCATTAAGAATGTAAACGGTATCTCTAATGCTTAACTGGCATCGATCTAAAGCTGTAACTAGTTTAGGTGTTATAAGATTCTTTCTACCTCTTTTTGAACTTTGTTCATGGCAGGGAATGTACGGCAAGCTGAGTTCAGAATTCAAGATCTGTTCTTCGTCTGAATCTTCTACACTGTCTAAGTTATTTGTGGTGGAAGTAGATGCAACAGCTAGTGATTCTCTTTGTCTTACAATCCTTTCCTCTTGTTCCAATCGTCGTTGTCTAGATCTTTGTTCTTTTTCCGCCAATTTTTTATCTACACCACCTAAGCATCCCGGTCGACCTGGCTCTCTCTGTTTCATTAAAAATAATTTATCTTCCTCTATTTTCATTCTCTCAAAAGCATCAACATGTGCAATATCAAACAAATTATCAAGATTAATTATAAAATTGTTCTCACGACTCTTAAACGTAATCTGAGTTTTCTTACAATTTTTTTGCAACTCTCTCCAAACATGATATAAATCAATAAGTTTCTTCACGCAGTTAGGAAATGCCCTTGTTGGTATTCTTGCTTTTTCCCAATATATGATGCACTCCCTGATCACAAGATTTGCACTTTCACTAACAGTCAATTTAACCTCACGAATATTGTAAAATAGGACTGAGAGAACTTGTCGATTAGATGGTAATTTTGCACCATTTATTTGGTAGCTAGTCAATCCGATAAGAAAAATATTTTGTTTATCACTCCGTAATTCCACCGACATGTTTACGCACTAAACAATGAAGCACTAATAGTCTCAAAAATCACCTACGAAATGGCAAATAAAACATGTCGTAACAGATCACTGGGCAGTACTTAAGCTACTTGTATCGACAAGTTTAAATAGCAAGTCGGCACGGGTTATCGTTTATATATCGAACTAATATTTTTTTCTAGACAATATAGGGTTATTACGAAACTTTTAAGAAGGTATGCGTAAAAAAATATCGAACTTGAAATTTAAGGGACACCCTAATATGTATGTTTATGTATTGTGTATGCATTGTTTATATAAAATAATATTTAATTAGTAATATATGTCAACTTGATTATTTTACCTTTGCACCTACCGCATCATGTTTCTACATCACCTAAAGGTTGACTAGCAGAGAATGCCCCATGGCATTAAGTCCGCCTTTGTACAACATGTGCATTAAGTATGAATATATAAATAAATAAATAAATTCAGGCAGACAGATCTGTATTTAAATGTTAAAATTACGAACTGTTCTCACGTCAGCAGCATATTTTTCTGAAGAAATGAGTCCGTATATACTTGTTTGAACCTCTCTTATCATATACACAGTTCAAGATGATCTGGTAACGTTTAAAGTGTGAGAGTGATAAGAGTTATGAAACATTTGCGCTTTGAGACTAATGAGCGTACTGTGAACTGTGCGATTGGATAACGGCCAGTAGCAGTTGCCAGGTACTCAAATACAGGGTCATAGCAGCAGCGCGCTATTAAATTTAATTAAACTATCAACATAGTTCACACGGACCTTCTAATAAACGTAAGCTGTTTATATTTTAAACATTTGCATCTTTTTCATCAAAAGAACTTGCCCAATAACGATAGCCATAACTTATTGCCAAATTAATAGCTGACTCAATTGGTACATTACACATAAATTAGTAAATAATTGTCGCAACATCAGGAACTCTGTTATATCATAATTGTCATTTCGATGATGGGAGGAATCATTGTGGGCACGTATTAAATCTTTTGACATGCAGATAAATCTATCATCTTCTTTTATTGTGGTGATGTACTCAACAGACCCTGAGCTAACTGTTATCAATGGAGATGTTAGTTTTCGGTGCTGTACACCACATTGTATGTGTGCACACGTGATGACAATCGGCTACGTATGGACAGTGTCAGTCAGATATTAATTATACACGATGATGATTGGTCCAATGAACGTAATATGCAATAATAACAACATTACATTGACATAACCAACGTTTCAATACATTAAAACTCTGCCTCCTGTAGTAGGTGTTACAGGAGACTATTTTTTCACCAAAGTTACAAATACTTTGAACTGTATTTTTATTGTACAGAGAATATGAATACAGAAGACAGACCATAAGTAAGGATGTATAGGAGTATATTATGTATGTGTGTGTGTGTGTGTGTGTGAGCGCGCGCGCAGCGTGTGTGTGCGTGTGTGCGTAAGTGCGTGCGTGTGTGCTTGCGTGAGTGTATGCGTTTGTGCGTGCGTGCGTGCTTGTGACTATTATGCATGTGGGTTTTTGTGTACGCGTGTTCATCATAACAAATTTTCAGTTTATGTGTAGTCTAGCGTCAGTATCAACGATGTCATTACTGATGTAACATTTAAATGTGAATAGAACGTTAGAACGAACGTAAGTAGGTCCTTACAAGAAAGCGAACAAGTGGCGGAGTGGGCGATTTGCATCGGATTGCTGCTGACAAATGTGACGTAACCGTAGACATACATAGCTCTAATGAGATAGATGACGCAGAGGCTGAGTGGAGCGTGACTAATTCGGCGATGACCCCGAGCAAGGGTGGATATAATCGTGGCTACGCTTGTGAAACTAATATTTTAGGTAAAGGAGTATAATTGGCGCAAAAAGTTGGTCGACACAACTATGATGCGGCGTCTACGACAGTGGCAATGCGATAAGCAGGTTTGCGGGTGAAGGACCCCGACGCGTTGCGACACCACCGCCCGCTGCGTCCACGTCGGCGCCGCTCTCGCTTATATTAGCGCACGCCGACCACCCCTGCACTCTAACAGCACTAGTCTTACGACACAGGTGCTGCTGCAAAAGTATGAATTTGTAATTGGTTCTGTAAGAAACAGTTTTATTTGAGTATATTCTGTTGTGAACTGATGCCACGAGACTCGAGCAACTCACACGTGAGAATAAACGCGGCAGGTATTTACGTTCACGTGCAACGTTTACAGTGAAACGCAGTGCAATAAGTTGAAAACAAAGGCAAAGAAAATTCCCTCTGCTACGGAGGTATGATGACGTTTTCTGATGTACAGGTAGCTACTTAATAAATGAATAGCTTGAATTTGTTCATTTTGTAAACAATTTACTTATTGTGTGTGTTTTCTTAATAGAAAAGAACATACACACCCAAACCACTAATTAGTGCTCTTCCAGGACAAATGACGAAACATAGAGCTGTGTTCCCCTTTGCATGGTCATGTTATACGTGCGCTGACTTGACTCAAACTAACATGAAATATTTATTTGCTAAATGTTACTCACACTCAGCAGTAATTATCCCTCATGGTTGAATTATCTGAACCTCTCACCGTTGAATTGGCACGCCTCACGTATTTAACGTTGAACTCTTAAAACTTACAAAATAATAATCATTTAATAATGTCTTTGGTTTTGTAGAGCACATCTGAGTGTATATTTACGTAATTCTCTACAAGAGATCAAGCATGAAATGGAAATAAGAATGCAGAGTGTACGAGGACAGTTATTTTTACGTTATTTTACAGGTTATTAATTTAAAAAGAACTAGCCAAGTGCGTGTCGAGCTACGTCCAATTTAGGATTCCGTAGCTACATAACATAATAATGTGAATTAATTCACAATTAACCTATAAATAAGGCAACAGCATTTTGTTATTTTCTTTGCCTAAGCGTCGAATTTCTTGGTCGACTATTACTCATAAACTAATGAAACTTTTACTTTTTCCTTATATATACTACTATCGTCATTTTTTTTTTCAGATATTCAAATACTGCCGTTTGACTAGGAGAGGGGGTGGGACGTTTAACAGCAAAAAAAATATGTTCACATCACGTAACAACTAATAATTCACCTTAATCAAAACATTAACTTTTAAGACCTATTCAATGACACCCCACACCATGGTGTTGGTACGGAATATAAAAATATAATGTGTCCGAAATATTATCATAATTAAACTATAAAATGTTGCATGTGGCGCCTTCTACAGGATATAACATCATTCACTAACAATTTTTATTATTTTTATGATGCGTAGTGAGATGTTAAAACAAATGGTTTATTTGGCATATTTCAAATGTAAATTATTAGTAGTTACTTGTGGCTTTTCTTGCATGCGCCCGATAATTTGAAATAATTATGTCACACACGACTAGTAAACTAGTCCCTAATTAGAAAGTTGGTAGTCTGTGTTATGGGTACTAGAATACTGACACGTATAAATAGACAAATATGTAATGAAACACCCATACACAGGAGAAACATATGAGCTCATTAACTAAATATTTGCTACAGCGCGATAGCGCGACCAGAGAATACATTCTGTAAATCAAAACTCTAATTATTTACATGCCATGTTAAAATCAATGCAATTAAATACATTAAAGTATGAGTAGTCGGTTTTGAGTTTTAACTTTCTTTTTATTGCCATTATGGCCGCGAAACACTGAAAATTAAAAAGAGAACTACGAGTGTTGTTAATAATGTCTTAGTATATGGATAGGAAATATTATTAACTATTATTATTGTATTAATTTTACCAGATTAGTTACAGATTTCAGTTAATTTTATGATTCTCATTGACCTCTGGCCATAAAAAACACGCGTATTAACCCATTACTTCCCACTGTCATATTTTTAGGACACCAAATTATCCATTTTTTCTAAAGCTGGCTTTAATTTTTTTTTTTCAAATAGCAAACATTTTTAACTATTTTTCCGTTAAAAATATAGTTTGGTTAAAAAGTACAGTGACATTATTTAGATATATACTTTCAAAGTATATATATTTCGTAGTCGTTAAGAGTGCATTGTTGTTTGTTTCATATAGCTAATTATAGCTATATAAATAAAAGTAATTATGTATATATTTCAAATTACCTAAAATTGTTAGGAAACCTTTACTAAACGTGAAATAACCAATAAAGTCGTAATAATATGTTTTTTTCTTAACATATGATCCCAATGTCATACTTATAGGACAGGCTGATTTAGACCCTAGAGTAAATATTTTTTTGTTTTTTGTTTCACATTTTTTCTTGTTACTGGATTAACAAATATATTTTGTGATTTGAACAGAAAATTCCAAATTTTTCGATGGTTGTGAAGTAATGGGTTAATTAGCGTGCAGTCAACTGTAAAGACTACTAAATGTACACGATACTCTCATTTATGCATTTAGTTTTGCAATGACTAGTTAGATTAAACTTTGCTGTATGATAAAATTTGTTTTTTGTTACTATATTTTTTAAATTTAGCGAGTCACGTCTTCAGACCTCGGACCTGAATCGAACGTAATTTGACCATATACTTATAAAACTTATTAAACTGATGCAGTGTGCTCAGAAAGTATAACTGTGAACAATATAGCAAGTTATGTAGCGCTATTGTGTGCATGTACCAACAGTCGCGCGAGCATTATCTCAATGGAACAATGTAATAATATAATGAGGCCGAACTAGCTTCTTGATGACCATATAATGAGTGATTACATTACAATATGGTCATTATCTTCAAAGCTCGAACCGAATTACCAATCACGGGACGTTATTACAGTGTTTAGTACAGCGGGCTATGTACACTCACACACACACCGTCCCTCCACTGTCCACCGTACAAATGAACTTGTGCATACAAATTATTTTGTAATTTATTATACGTTCATTCATTGGGAACAATATATAGATGGACGTGGGTGAGGTGGGAGAGATCGCCGAGGCACAGGGGATGAGAGTGACGGGCTTGATCCTGTGACGGTGCATCATCGTCCGTGTGCGGGTATGATCCCTTAGCCACCTACATAATTTTAATTTTTAATTTCCTCGGTATCTGAAACTACGAGAGTAGAAAACTAGAAGCTTATTAGTTCAAAGCTTCAAAGAAAAATAATGTTATAAGATTTACTAAAAATCAAGTTTATAATTATTTTAAAACAATATATTATCTTTTCGAAGTCAACATTATGTAGTTTTGATAAAAATTTACTGAATTAACAAATCTTAGGATTACATCAAACAGTATTTTCTTTGCGTATATTTACAAATAGCGTGTTTGATTTGTACTTTGTTGTTCTAATAAGTGAGCGAAAATTTCGACCACTTCAGGTGAGAAATTTACAAGAGTACGCTCAACGAGCTCGCTCTAATGGTCCACGTGTTTAGTTCACGTGTTGAGAGTGTGCATCCTTCCATCGCAGCCTTTTAGAGGTGATTTAATATCTCACAGTCACTAAGGCCACTCTTGCATGAATGCGTGAAGATGTCGGGTTAATTGACCGCCGTTCGATGCTTGGCGTTGAACTTTTACGGCTGGGACGTTCTTCTCCAAGACTAAGCCTCCTCCTTTCACATCTGGGTACTGCTATTTAAGTTTTTTCTGATATTTGATAGTAAATATTATATTTTTAATTTGAAAAATAACATTTGTTGGGAATGAAATAGAAAGTGTTCAATAAATATATATATAAATAAACTAGCTGACCCGCCCACGCGTTGCTGTGGTTAAAGTTTTTGTTATATTACATTATAGTAAACGATCTAAGAGGAACAATAAGAGAACATCAGTCACGGAGTCCACTATGCTTTTTCACACAGATGGTATTTGTAAAAAAATATGGTGATCTCATGATTTGACCTTCTACTACTATAACCCTTTAGTACAATGAAATTATTTACGAACAAAGACGAAAATGTTGATGTTGGTATACAAATTCACTGGATTGAGATTTAAGGGGAAGTACGTTGAACACAATTAATTAAAATGTTCTTACACTTGATATTAAGCAGAAATCAATAGGTACAAAATAAAAATTTATCAGATTTATTATTTCCATTTAATTTTATAACAAATATAAGTATATTACATTATAATACAGTAAATAACATGTGACGCTTAAACTCATGAATGAGGTAGGCAAGGCAGACAGTCTTAAACTTTTAAACATTAATATCTATTTTTTTGAATCATAAATACTTTCAATTTCAATTTAATTTAACACCAATCGGTGCACAATGTTTTTGGTTAACCTGTCTTTAGCTAACACAAATAGATTCGACGGTTTCCCAACACGTGAACACGCAACATATAGTTGCCCATGAGAAAAACATGGATTTTCCAAATCTAAACCACAAATAGACATTGTTTGACCTTGAGATTTATTTATAGACATGGCGAAAGCTAAACGAATTGGAAACTGTAGCCTTTTGAAGGGTATGGTAGAATCTGATGGTATCATCGGAATACGTGGCAGCAGGACCACTTTTCCTTTAAACTTCCCAGCCAAAATGGTTGCTTCAAGAATGTTTCCGGTGATCTTTTTGATGACCAAACGCGTACCGTTACAAAATTGAGGTGGATTCAAATTACTGAGGAGAATAATAGGGGAACCAATCTTTAATCGAAGATTATGTGGTGGCATTCCAGGGATATCTAATGAATTTAAAAATTCAATCGGAAAATTTACACTTTCATTTTCATCAGCAACAGTATCGATTGATTTAAAAGACATCAGATCGCCTGGTAACAACTGTTGTATCTGGAAGTTAATTTCGTCAACATCAACGTTTTTGGCTGCCAAAATCGCCCGTTGACTAAGCCATTCATGATTCAAATAATTATTCTCTATATCCGGGAAAATACTCTGAATCAATTCATTTTTATCCTGAACAACAGTAGAAAAATTGTCTGGTAGTTTAATGCATTGCGTATTTGGTTGCAGTTCTATTTTACCGTTCCTAATATCTAGTAGTTGTTCGGAAAATATTTGTGCTGATGGATCATTTTGAAATTGTACTCGCATATTTATGGTCAATCGAAGTGTTTCAACACTTCGCCATAAGAATGATTGTTTCAAACATGCATTAATCTCATCCGCGAAAGTAGAGCGAGGTATAACCGGTAAGGTCTGCCGGAAGTCACCAGACAAAAGTAAGATAGCACCACCGAAAAGTTTATTATTGCTGTTTAAATCTTGCATAGTTCTGTTTAATGCTTCAAGTGAATATTTGTGTGCCATTGTGCACTCATCCCAAATTATTATGGAACTCTTTCGCAACACTGCAGCTATTCCACTATTCTTTTTGATGTTACACATTGCATCTGGTTTATTATGAACGTCCAATGGCAGCTTGAATGTTGAATGTGCTGTTCGCCCACCATCCAGTAAAGTAGCCGCAATGCCTGACGATGCTACTGCTAATGGGATTTTTTGTTGCGACCGTATTTTGGCAAGAATCAACGATATTAAAAATGTCTTACCGGTTCCACCGGGTGCATCCAAGAAAAAAAAACCGCCTTGTTCAGCAGCGACAGCCAGCATAATCCGATCATAAATAATTTTTTGTTTTGCTGTCAGTAATGGTAAACTGTTCATGATAATTGTTGCTAAACTTCCATGGTCATATTGATTTTCTCGTTGTAAATCGGTATGGACTAAGTCGGTGGCTGGACGATTAGGTGATGGCATACCATAATGATTAAGTGGTAAATTGGAATTAAGAACACATAAATCCTCGATCAAGACCAATGCTTCATTGTACATCTCTGGTGTATAATCTATGTTTTGGCATTGATTTGTTTGTGTAATTCGGTGCAAGATGTCTTCTGTCATACAATTTTTATATTTTTCCCACAAAGTGCTGTTATATTTTTGTGCTATTAAAATGTAGCTTATATGACACGTTCGTAGATTTACCATAGCAGCGCCATCTATTGATTACTTACTCAACCCAGTCGAAAGGTATCGAAATCTGTTAGAATCATTTGAAGTTAACAGATAATTGTGACTGTCAAATAATAACAGACAAATAATTAGCAATAAATTAAAATTGCGACTATAATTTGAGATTTAAACTATCCTATCTCTCAAGTTGGATCGAACTGCACATGGTGTGCGAATTTTATTATAATCGGTTAAGTGGTTTAGGAGTCCATTGAGGACAAACATTGTGACACGAGATTTATATATATTAAGATAAATAAATAAAAATTGTATTTTCTGTTAAAGGTTTTAAAAAAAGTAATAAATTTTTGAACACTGAAAAATATTTGGGCCTCGACTGAGTCGCATGAAAAGCTTTATTGTTAAATTTAATATAATGTTATATCCTGTTAATTGGCCGTGTGATGGTGAATTAAGAATATGGAATATTATCACCCTATTTAACCTTTGGATGTCGTAAGAGACGATTAAGATGCAAACTACACAGGACAGCATCACTGCAAAAGAAGGAAAACTTGAAACAAACCCTACATCAATCCGTCTGGTATATTAGGTCAAAAATTCCTTTATAAAAAGAGGTCTTGGTCTAGCAGTGGACTGTTAAATGCTATGGAAGTGATGTGATCCTGGTACGACTCTAAAATGTTATCTCAAGGTGCGTTATAGAACAATTTGAACCAACAACTCTTTGCCATATTAAGTAAGTACTTGTACTTATTTCAATTAAATACAAATCGCACGCTTATTGCTTGGAAAAAAATCGTATCACCGTCCATTCGTCACTGCGGCGCATTCGCATCTGATTGTGTACCGAGAGTGCGCCATATCGAGGTGTGTAGGTACGACTTGCTTTCCGACTGTTTGTACGAGTATGAAGACAGAATACTATTAAATAACATTACCGTGACAACAGCGACGCGACGGCAGAACTTCGATAAGACATTATCTCTGGTTTGTTCAACAACATTATACAATCAAAAAAACTAATTTCTTTTGAGGGACGCAAACGAAGTTACGTGGTCCAGTTAGTACTTCATAAATTTATATTTCGTTAGCCTCATCCCACGTTTTTCATGTTAGGAAAAAAAAATCACGTATGGCACATAGTTAGCAATGTCAAAAATGTCTGGCAATAAAAAAAGTATGTCAGGAAGACTTATTTAAAAACAAAAAATTAAAAATTACGCCTACTAAAATGTTTTTAAAATCCAGGATTATTACCTGGACAGGTAGGATGCGCACTAATGAACGCAACCGCTACCGCCAGCGAGATAGCCCAGACTCTAACCGAAAGTGCTAGAAAGACAACATATCACAAAATCAGCTGACCTAAAATTCTTACTTTTTAAACGTTGTTAGCTCCCGTACCATGTTTTTTGTTAAAGAAAATTATTTTGTTTTAGATAGTAGCAGTGGTCTTTATTTATCCGAACAAGATTGCAATACTTTGCCAGAAAAGAAAAGTACCGGAAAGAAAAAAAATAAGTTACGTTAATCCGTAATTAATTCCGTTTTCCATGTATTTCTTTTTTTTTTTTTAAATAGACAACGCCCGCATTAGGAATAAATCCTGTGTCGCGGGGGACTTTACAAACATACAAGAAACGGACACAAAGAACACCCAGACTCAGAACAACAATTTGTGGATTACACAAAGTGTTGTCTCATGTACGATTTGAACCGACAACACTCAGCGCAGTGGAGAGCGGTGCGGTGACCGCTTAAGCCACTAGGCTAATCGTGCGGTCGTTATTTTGTTATTAATATTATTTGGTTTTTCGATAAGTATTACAATGTTATAATATGTTAATTTATAAGCGAATTGCTAGTTGTTTTGCCATAAATTCTTTAAATCATGGTATAAACGCTACTGTACAACTGAACTCCCTCGTCGGTATTGTGGTTAGCGTATGCAGCTGCTGATCAAGCGGTCTCAGGTTTAATTTCTGATTCAGAATGTTATTGACTTTTTCTGGTTATATAAATGCGTAATAACAGCCCGGAGTTTGGAAGTTGGGATCATAACCGCCGTGTCTCGGTGAGCACGTAAAGGCGTCGTTCCTGTGCCTGATTTTTCTTGTAAGTGGCTGGTCTCCGTTGAGACTGGCCGCCGTGGCTGAAATCGGCTAGCAGAACATCATCACATTATTACTACACAGGGCGGGCCACAAATTAGTTAACATTTGAAAAAATCGTATAAAAAGCATTTTATATGTTAAAAAAATTGTTTATTTACAAGAAAACTATTAGTTAAAATTTAGTTTTTAATAACTACTTCGTCTGAATGACTACTATTTCGACGTTTGCACTCTTCTAAGCAAGTACCAAAATTTTCGAATACTTGCAGGCAAAGAGATCTCTGCGCTAATTTTTTCCTTTAGTTGACGTAGTGTATTTGGTTTATTAATATAGACACGATCCTTCAAATGACCTCATAAAAGAAATCTACTGGAAATAAATCTTGACTTCCGGGTGGAAATGGAATATCGTCTCGTCTGGAAATCAGTTTTTCCGGAAACATGACTTTGACCACCGGCAGGGACTCATTGGATGTGTGACAAGTGGCTCCATCTTGTTGAAAGCATATGTTATGACTATGGCCAGTGAATTCCAGTAGTATTGGTCCCAAGAACTAGCGTAACATTTTCACATATTCAGCAGAATTAACAGTAACTGAATGGCCGCGAGAATCTTCGAAATAGTGGAATCCAATGATTCCTTTTGGTAAAATTACAGCTCATACAGTTACTTTGGGAGAATGAAGTGGCCTCTCGTGTTTAGCTTTGGGGTTTTCAGTGCTCCGATTCCTGCAATTCTGTTTCTTTACATGTCCGTTGAGGTAAAAATAAGCATTTCACACTAATAAGGGAACTGTTACTTAAATAAAATTGTTTCATACACAGTAAGCGTTACGGTCCTGTAAAGTGATCCATTGCGAAAAAAATTTCGAAAAACGAGCGAGTGATGAGATTGCTCTTTAAATTCAGTGCCCTGTACATTCAGTGTGAAAATTGTGTCAACAAGGGTTCTACGTGATCAATGTGGGTAAACAAATCAGGGATGATAAATATACACTTAAACAGGGAAAGCGTCAGGTGAAGCAGACAGGGACTCACATAAACTTATTATTTACGTATTATCGTGATGCTACTATTGCTCCCAAGAATCCTGTTGTGTCGAATGTTCTCTGCGAGGTGACACGGTGAACTACTAATCCTTATCCGTGATGTCAAGTGACGACACCTCGCTCACTTTAGAGCTCATAATGTTTTGAAACACATGCAAGATGTGGTAATATTATCGGTGTTGGGACTTTACGCCTGAGTCATTGTTGAATCTTTCAATATGAAAAGGCAAAAATGTTCCTGGATTTGATTCGAGAGAATGTTGCGTTACGATGCTGACCCACTGATCATTTAATTATGCAGTAGGGTAAGTCCAATCGATGTACGACAGTGTGTGTGTGTGTGTATCTTACCTATCTATCATTCGTAGTATTTATTGT
Source organism: Hypercompe scribonia (assembly GCA_949316085.1). NCBI lineage: Eukaryota > Metazoa > Arthropoda > Insecta > Lepidoptera > Erebidae > Hypercompe > Hypercompe scribonia. The sequence continues at coordinate 17,415,406 of OX438989.1, forward strand.
TTCTAATTTCTCTGTTTCTGAAGCTGTTAACTTTTAAATACTATTTACGGCAACAAAAGTAAGAAATATCATTAAATGACACTATTTGTGTGATGATCTATATCAAAAATTATAACTGAGTAGTTCTTTTCACGCAAATTTTGATTGATTTCAGTTAAGCAACTATCACTCTTACGTCTCACTCTTCCGACTAACTTGACTGTCTTGCCCTCATACATTACACGAATACGAGCCACCACAAGAGTAGCTGCCTCGTAAAGGCCTTTGTGGCCATTGTGGCTTGACGAGCGGCTTCATGCCACTCGCGTATCTCTTCTTGGGGGCGTATGCCGCTTCTCGCCCGGAAATCAGCCATTAGCCGATAAACTTCGGCGCGGTAACCGCGTATGGCTCTAACCACCAATATCCTCTGAGGGCGCCAGAGGCGAGTCCTATTCTGGGCGGTCAGAGTCGCCGCCCAAACCGGTGCATCATACAGGGCCATTGACCGGACAACCTCCGTGTATAGCCGTCTCGTCGCGACGCTGGCTCTACCCAAATTGGACAAAAGTCGCCCAAGGGCAGAAGCAGCACCGACCAGCTTTGGAGTAAGCTGTCAGAAGTGCTTGTCGAAGAGCCACCTGCCGTCGAGGATCAGGCCCAGATGCTTCATCTGGGCCTTAATCGGTACGAGAACCGAATTGACTACAATAGAGGCGCCGCGGGGTGGACCACGACGGGGCCCATGAAAAAAAAGGGCCTCCGTCTTATCTAGGGCCACCCGTAAAACCAGCGCCTTAATGCGCCCGACCACCAAAGAGACTCCCACCAAAGTTCGCCCCCCGGGCCGTGACCAATGTGTCATCGGCGTAAGAAATTACGCCCAGCCCGGGGGAAAGACGACCTCGAAGGGCCCAGTCGTATCCCATATTCCACAGGAGTGGTCCGAGGATAGACCTCTGTGGAACATCACACAACATGGGCCGCCGCCTCAGAATACAATCTCGGTCCTCGTACATGACGGTACGCTCCTCAAGATAGTCTCGGGTACTCTGGCACCCCGTGGTAGTGGAGTACTTCCCTGATGCAGCTAAATGGCAGACTATCAAATGCGTTGGCGATGTCTAACGACACCGCCATCAGCACGCCGCCACAGCTCATAGCTTCTTCGGTAACGGCCCTCAGACGCAACACAGCATCGACTGTCGAACGCCCTGCCCGAAAACCGAATTGGGCGTCCGACAGATCGGGGCCCACCTCGCAGAGTGCTGGACGATGCGGGCAGAGAGTATCCTCTCAAACAGTTTACCCGCCTTGTCGAGCGGTGACTAAATTAGAGGAAGCCTTAAAGAAGATTTGTTTAGAAAGGGAGTAAGCAATGAACTAACGAGTAATAGACAAGAATGGAAAAAGACAATTTGCAGAATGGAACCGACCCCAAATAAGGTTGGAAAAAGGGTAAGAAGATGATGATATACAATCAATCAATCAACACAGTCAATCAAACAATCTAGCTTTCATAGTACAAGCTCTGCTTAGTTTGAAGTTTTGACTTTGTTTGACAGTCCTCTGAAACATTCAATTATTTTATTTTATTTATAAATAGGTACGGAGTGGGTCAAGAATTCATTAACATTTAAATCTAACATCCCGTTCAAGCAAATGCCACGCGGGGCGCAGGGAGAGGTCTGACCACTAGCTCGTATCTCGGTAATTTTGTCGTAATTAATCGCTTTACGGGGTCGTTTTCTGTGGGCAATATGTAATTTTATTTAAACGACGGTTCGTTTATTACTGTGAGACGCTTATTTCGCATTGAATACGATAAATCGTGAGGACACTGATTTAAGACGACTTAAATCAGTGTCCGTGTGCTTCTTTAATAAAGAAATGGGTAAAGAAGTTCGGAGAGACGGGATCAACGCTGAATGTGGCAAACTGCAGGCCCACGGGCTTCTCGGACCGAAGAGAACATGCAGCAAATTTTTGCTTCTGTTCGACGTAATCCAGATTCATCCGCTTTGATAAATTAGGGTTAATTTTTGAATCTAACATCCCTCGCAAAAATGTTACGGGAGTTCTTGGGACCGATGCTATTGGCATTTGCTGGCTACAATCGTAACACATAGTTTCTATAAGATGGAGCAAATTGTCACACGTCCAACGAGATTCTACCGGTGGTCAAAGCCATGTTTCCGGAAAAGCTGATTTCCAGGCGAGGCGACATTCCATGGGCACCCAGAAGTTCAGATCTATCCCTATACTGCGTTTTATGGTGTTATTTAAAGAATTGTGTCTACATCAATAAACCAAATACACTACGTCAACTAAAAGAAAAATCAGCGAAGAGATGTCGGCGATCTCAAGATCTCTTTACCGACGAGTATTCGACAAGTTCGGTGCTCGCTTAGAAGAGTGCAAAAGTCGATAGGTCATTAAGACAATGTAATTTTTAGAAAATAAACTCCAACTTATTAGCTTTCTTGTAAATAAACATTTTTTATAACATATCAAATGGCTTTCTTTAAACGATTTTTTTAAATGTTAACTGATTCGTGGCCCAACCTATATGACCCAACCTGTATGGGGGTCCCATTCAACTAGCCACTACTGCCCAGTAGCATATGTGGTGGCGGTGATGTTATCCGAGCCGAACTATCGAGGGTAATCCCGGACGCAGTTTGTCTCACCACTAGGGCAACCGACCGACGGGTTTCCGGCTGTGGTACTCTTTCAACCGGTGTATGGTGACTAGTGCCTGAACTCGCCAAGGCTGCGGCGGCGCTATCTGGTGCCCCTTTTTCATTTTCTTCGGTGGGTAGCACTTCTTACTCCGAATTCTACGTGTCCCAATTCGACGCATCGATAGCAATGCACCGGGCGCGCTACTAGTGCCTAGACCCTGGTCGCGAATCACCACAAGCGGACAGTGGACCCAAGCTGTACCCAGCCGCGATGGAGAAGCCTACATTATAAAATATATTTTATGAAGCAAGGCAAGCATGTGTCACATTTTGGCAAGTTGTATAATATGTTACTTATAGAGGTGAGTCTTAAAAACTTGCTGAACGTTCTCTTTCCCATGACCCCATTTTGATTAAATATCTAACATCAACTAACAGTTTTAGTAACTTATAACCAGTGGATGTGTTTATTTCTATTCTCTAAAGTCAGCATGAATATAATCAAAACATTGACTTGCATAGTTTCGTGTGAACTGTGTCAGTTAAAAATTAATCCAATCAACAAATAGCCAGTATCTTTGTTTTTCTGAGAGTCAAGTCTTGATTTCCACAGAATCACCTTACTACCTACGCAGTATGGTGCCATTGTTTCCGTGTGTGCCATCGTAGTTCATTCAAGATCATACTGCTGGGCATAGGCCTCCTCCAAGTTTCTCCACAACAGCCGGTCCCGTGCCGCCCGCATCCAGCAGCTTCCTGCGACCTTCGCCAGGTCGTCAGACCACCTTGAGGGGGGCCTACCAACGCTGCGTTTCCCAGTACGGGGTGTGCCCCGCCCACTACCACTTAAGCTTAGCAATTTACTGGCAATATCGGTGACCTTGATTCGTCTGCGGATCTCCTCATTTCTGATTCGAAACTTTGAACATTGTCCTTTCCTGCTCTTTGGGTGACTTTGTACCTTTTTATCAAGCCCATAGTGAGCAACCACGTCTCTGTGTCGTGAGTCATCACTGGCAACATACACTGGTCAAAGGCTTTTGTCTTGAGACACTGCGGTATTTGTGACGATAAAAAATGTTACGTAGGTTAATCAAAGCTGCCCAACCTAGCTGGATTTAACGATTGACCTCATTTTCGAAGTTGAACCTACCTAACTGGATAGTTTGTTCTAGATACACGCAGTCGTGCAACTACTTCGAGGGAAGATTCTCCAATTTTCACTGGAGCGGGTGTGGCATGGGCATTCAACATAATTTTTGTCTTATCTATATTCATTTTTAAACTCACTCGTTTAGAGACTACTGAGGTCGTCGTCGTCATCAGCAAATCGAAGGTGGGTGCTATACTCGCCATTGATATTAATACTAAGTCCATTCCAGTCCAGAAGCTTGAAGACGTCTTCCAGTGCTATGGTGAACAGTTTCGGAGATATTACATCTCCCTGTCTTACACCTCTCTGTAGTTTGATAGGTTTCGAGCTCTGATCTTGTAAACGAACTGACGTACTGACGTTTTCATGTAAACAATTTTATACTTCGATGTACTGATAGTCAACTTGGCACCGCTGGTAAGCCTGTAGCACAGCCCAGCTTTTGATCGAATCAAAAGCTTTTTCACAGTCCCTAAACGCCAAGCGTAGTGGAAGGTCTCCTCGGACTTCTGTATAATCTACCGCAGCGTATGAATGTAGTCTATGGTACTAAAGTCTTTTTATAATCCGGCTTGTTCGGGAGGCTGGAAGTCGTTGCAGTTGCTCTTAAATACGCAAGGTATTAAGTTGGCGTAGGTCTTTTCTCTGACACGTAGATTTCTGTAGCTGCCGGTATTTAGATGCATCGAATGAAGACTGCAGAGTCATATTTCGCCTTTCTTGCATGAGCTTGAGAGTGCAGTCAGAAAGCCTCTACATTTTATTTGTGGGACGAGTTTTGAGTGACACCTGACCGTACTGATAGTTTCCACTAGACGGTTACTGAGTACGTTCGTATCAACGCAGGACTCGAGGGGTTCGAAGCGATTCTGAGGTTCGAACTGAAAGCTTTCGGGGTTTTGCAAATGAACAGATGACGGTCGGAGCGAAGACTTCATCAGCCGTGATCTTTCAAACTAGGTGTTATTCAATGTGCCAGTCCAATCGGTGATTGCTTCCAGTTCTAATCATATTGACCACAGAGATATCATTGAATATTTGCTTCTTCGTCGACATGATGAAGTCGATTTCATTTTTTGTAAAACCACCTGGGCTCATCCAATTTCATTTTCTGTGTTCACGCTTCTGGAAGAAGGAGTTCATCATGAAAAGGCCCTCCCTCTCCATGAAATCGATCAGTAGTTGTCCCCTGTGATTTCGTTGACCAACTCCAAATCGTCCCACCCGTAGCAAATCCAAGCTAATCCAACTTTGCATTGAAATCCCCTTTAACAATGGTTTCGTAAGTTTTACATATATGTATGGCCCTCCTAATGTCCTCATACGTAATCTCTACCTCATAATCGGGGTGTGTCGCGGTCGGAGCGTATACCTATATAACCTTCAGTGAATACCTTTTGATTATTCTGAGTATAAGGTACGCAACCCTCGACGACACGCTTTCGATCTTGAACACGTTATTTACGAAGGACTTATGTACCAAGAACCCGATACCGTCAAAGTGCGCGTGTTACATGTTGCCAGGTCAAGTCGTCGTTTGTGGTAGCCCGATTTTACCCGGGGATTCTTCGCACCTCCTGCCTTACCACTTCCTAGACCGCTACCGTAGCCAGAAATAGCAGGGCCGCCGGGGACTAAAGGTCGTTTTTTCTTCTGCTTGCCATAATGGGAGGCGTTTGTCATAATCGCCACGCTTGGCATGCGGATTCGCGATCACAGTAAGATGGTGTACTCAGTAGGACGTGTGCTCAGTAGGACGAGGAGTAAAAATTAATGTTATGAAATAAATTCATTCATGAATCAGAGGTTAGCTATTGGCTGTTAGATAGTTTTCATAAGACCGTACTAACTTTTAGTGTCGCGCTCGTGACAACTATTAAGTAAATATTTTTGGAGCGCCTGACATTTAGATTAAGTTGCACTGGCCGTTTTAACAAGTTGGCGCGGTCTGTGAGTGAGTTAATTCAAGTAATACATAATTATATATCATAAGATCATATCAAATCTGAATTATTGATACGTTATTCTGTTTCGTCTTCGCACACTCCCTTATCTTATAGATCGTTTTCAACTCTTACACAACACATATTACAGAGTTTTGAGGTCATTAGATTGAAAACTAAAACAATTGGCCAAGTATGTGTGGAGTCACGTCCAATGCAGGGTTCTGTAGTGCCGTATATCTGATACACTTGAGCACCACCACAAACCAGACTCCGTGCTGCCATTGAGAATTCGGAAAACCCAATAAACCCGAGTTGAGCCCGGAGCCTTTTGGTTAGGTGTAGTATGCGCTAGTTACAACACCGTAGAGGCAGTTTAGGTTTTAGTTTTTACATTTTATTTCATACAAATGTTGTATTTAATTTTTAAATGGATGTTATTTATTTACGCAAACAAAACTACATTCTGAACTTATTACTTCTAGTATAAGCGAGATAAAATTAAAATATAAGCAAGTCAAGGACATTTTGTTATTTTATATAACACTATTAATATATAACACTGTAACAAATATTTTATATTAGTGGCCTATAACATCGAATTACTTGATCGATTATTACTCGTAATAAGGCCTACTTGGCTCTGATAGTTTTCCTTTTAATTCATTTCTATATACTACTACTCTATTTTCCACTGATTTCCAAATATCGCCGTTTGGCTGAGAATACACTCACTTAACTGTTACAAAAATCAGCGTTTCAAGGCTAATGTCTCACAAATAGATAGCTCAGTTGAAATATTGTGTGCAGAAACCCTAATTATTTTTTTTTAAGAGACCTATCCTAAGATGGATATAAATGTAACAACATCACTTTAAAGCTAAGTACTAATAAGTACAGTAAATTTCTAGCACTAATAGCACAGTTTACTAAGAACAGAAGTTTATCTACGACCGCTCATCGAGTTAGTACTCTACTCTTACGTCGGCGCTTGGTGTTGTCGTTGTGTATTATGAGCAGCATTACTTTCGTATCTTTATATAATATAATGAAATGGTTTATCAAATCCATATTGTTCGATAGTAAAAAAGTAAACCAGTTTTAATGTTACATCGAAATCAGTCCAACCAACTCTATGGTTATCGTTAGTTTGTTGCACTATAGACAAAAAATCTGGACTAGCTTCGATGTAACTTTAAAACTGGTTTACTTCTTTCACCTGACTACATAAAAAGGGTAATACTGTTTCTAGAAACGCAGGCAGTATATTTGTAAAGATCATAATAAAAGAGAATCATCAAATTCGGTTAATATTTGACGGAACTGTTGCGTAACTTAAATACAAAAGAATCAGTCAATCTGTCGCTTCTTATTATTTGCTTCTTTACTTTCGATATAAAACACAATATTCTTACTTTGTTACGTAAAATGATAAAATCAGTATATTTGTGTATTTATTTAGCATTAGTTCGTTGATCGAAGCCTTATGAAGTGTAACACTTACCACACATTATCCAAAGACTGCAAAATTTTGATCATTGTTCGAAAGTCAATAATCAAAAAATCAATATGAACGTACCTAAATATTTAACACTACATATGCTAATAAAAAAATTGTATTATTTATTTTATTCACTATTTTCATAGAAAACGTACAGCTATAAAAATCAGGAAATTAAAGCAGATTAATCATCTGACAGACAATTACAAGTTTTCACTCCTAATTTTTAGACTAATTTAAAATATTTTAACCAAGTAGGTTACAAATAAAACAAAAAAAAGAACAAAAACAAAAACACACAAAAATTACGTGCCAAATTCCACAATGACTGCATAAGCATAGATTCAATATCTCATTGTGTCTATTTGACAGACATGTTCTCGCCGATGATACAATAATGAAAAAGGGATCGAAGTCATGCTGTTTGCGTAATTCAATAAAATCTCTGCTAGATGCACCAAGCAGTTGTTCTATCCTTAATTCGTTTTAGCTCAAGGATTGTGAAGAGGGGCGTTAGAGCGAAGTACTTAGATAACATATTAAAAATATATTTTCTGTAGCTTATCAGAACGTCGAGAGAGATGAAACTCTTTACACAACCGGAGATAATCCTTGGTATGGTTCGGCATTTTTTCATTTTTTGTTGATAACAAAGACATTTAATAAAACTTTTATGAAGATTTTCGATTTGATTGTTGTACATGAAATTGCATAAAAACTATAAATAATAACATTAATCTGCGCCAAATCTGTATTAATATTATAAAACTGAAGAGTTTGTTTGTTTGTTAATTTTGTTTGTTTGGTTGAACGCACTAATCGCAGGAACTACTGATCTGATTTGTAAAAATTCTTTCAGTGATAAGTAACCCACTCATCAAGGAAGCCTGTAGTCTATATATCGTCACGCCGTGATTAATAGGAGCGGAGTATCAATGAAAAATATTGTAAAAACGGAGGGAAAATATTCCTATTGTCAGCTTCTATTGTGTGCGCTTATATGGACCTGTAGTACAGACTACAATAGGGAACGCGGACAAGAACTTGGGCAGTGACGTTGTAGACGAAAGGTTTCATTGATGGATCGCTCTGTAGACAGTGCGCTTTCAACCGCCACTAGAGAAAGTGTTTGTATTGCAGGAAGGTGGCCGCAATCTTTACTATTCGACGAGAAGCTGTAGATGTGGCTGTGCTGGTAGTTTGTATAGCAAGCTGGTGTACCATACACGATCTATCACTTTTTCCATATCGAGTAATACTATTGCGCGCAGCCGCGATGTTGGGCAGTACCCTCGCAGGCTGGTGTGTCGTAGAGTGTTCAGCGCGAAATCTGAACTCTTGGTCGCGTGGCAGAACGTGTGGTGTTAAGTGCAGCAGTAGCAGTATCTCAAACAACTTCGAAGTAGTCGAGAGGAGCATGATGGGACGATAGCTTTCCGGTAAGAGGATGTTTTTCCCTGACTTGGGCAGCATAAGGACTCTGATAAGTCACCATGTGGCGGGGAAGTGCCTGCTGCGGTGGATGAAGTTAAAGAGAAGTGTCGGCGTCGCCATTGCTTACAGTGGTAGGTGATGCAAGAGTTCATCTCGACCTGTTTTTACTAGCTCGGTGACGCGGTGACAGGACTCTGCCGCGCTTCTTGGCAAAGTGGCAGAGAGTTTTCTTTTTCTCTCGATCATCAGGATGTAGCCGTGGAGCTGAAAGGGCTTCCTTACGGTGGTGACGTCAAGTTTCGACTCTCAAAGTGCGGTCTTTAAAGCCGTGTTGTGATTCGTCGTAAATTTCTCGACGTCATTGGATGTCTCCGCTGGAACAAAGGGTGAGGGTTATGCCATATAATCGGCAAGAAACCGCTATTCTGGACATGATCGAGACTGTAATTGGAACATTCGAGGATGGTGGTCTGAGATAAGGGAGTCGTCCAGGACGTCAAGACATATATCTATGACATCTAGCGTGTGGGCTACGCAGCACGGGTAATGTATCGGGACCTCTGGTTCCAGCACCTGGTACTAGTTTCGGTCTGCAACATCTAGAAGGCGGCGAGCTTCCAGGCATGAGAAGATGAAGTTCAACGCCGTGGCCGCATTGAAGTCATCGACGATTATAGTTGGTAACGGTGGCTTAAGCGGGGTATGCAAGTCAGCCACTTCGAGGCGCTGCGCCGGTGACATAGTAGCGCTATGTGAAAGACTTTTCTATGGACCAGGACTGCTTATCCCCTACAAGCAGTTCCTCTCGGCATACCTTGATCCTAACGGTAGAAATGGTTTATGTACATTTTAAAATTGATCTACTGGTCTGAGGTGGGTTTAGCTGAGAAGGGCTATGCCCACTTGCCGTTTTACTAACATCAGTTTCAAAAGCTTTGTTCTCTCTGGTGACATTCTATCGACGCTCCAAAATAGTATGTGTAGCCTGCGCGAACAAATGAGGTCTTGATTCTCCAATGATATTACTAAGAAAGTCTTAGTAAGGCACCGATGACGCCCGTTTACCGTGACCGGTTCAGGAGCCAACTTCAGTTGGACAGTCTGCTTCACCTTGGTCCCTTCTGGTAGGCATCGACCATGGCATCCTTTTGGACATCATTGTGAGGCTCCTTTTGCTCGCATCTTCATCTTCTTCTTACGTCGTCTCTTGTGATGGGCACACTCCTTCAATGATGAGTTTGGCTGCTACTATAATCGAGGCACAGACCTTGCCGTCTTCCACGATAGCGGGCTTCTCTGGGTGTGGTGTAGCTGTTAGTCTGCGTGCAATAGCGCCAGCCTTCCGGTTGGAGATTTCCTGGATTCTGTAGCTCCGTGAGGAGGGGGTACGAAGACCAGGAGATCCACTTCTTTGCTCCAAGCGAGAAAAGGTACCGTTAGATTTTTTTTTATTTAAAAAGACAACGTTTACACTAGAAATAAATCCTATATCGTGGGGAACTTTACAAATATATAAAAAACGGTCACAAAATACATCCAGAATCAGAATAACAATTTATGGATTACACAGAGTTTTGTCCCGTGTGGGATTTGAATCCACAACACTCAGTGCAGTAGAGAGCGGCGTGGTCGTATCGTGCGTGCCCAAGTAGGTTTTCAAGCTCCCATATGTGCGTAGGCCGATTCGGGACTGTTTAGACCTTGAGGAGCGGATAGCGAGCTGTCTGTTGTTTCTTTCCGACAGCAGAGGCAGTAGTAGGATCAATAGCGGGGGTAGTACCTGGGCCGGTGACGCATAAAGTAACGGATGCGGTGGCTATAGTGATGTAGATGGACTCGACGACTTTCATAGGTGACCCTCTTGTGGTAAAGTAATATCCGTGTAAATGTTGTAAGAATTGAAATAAAATTAAACTTACAAATGTAACGTCCTACCTAATGTTACAAATGGGAGAAGTACTACTACAGTTACTTTCAAGTAATTATAAGAGTATGAAATAAATAGTGTAGTTCAATGAGGCCAGAAAATCGCTTTGCAAGTCAGTCAATCAATCGTCCGGGAGGTATGAAAGACAACCGATAAACTGTCATAAAGTGGTGTTTGAGAATCGAACGTTTTATTCTGAACGGCTGAACCGCAGCGTCAAACATCAGTTGGGTAACCAACGTCGAACGTCTGAACTTTCGCATTAGAGCGGAGTAGTTACATTAGAATGATTTCTTCATTACTATTAATTTGGCTGTGGTTTAATGTCGAGTATGTATAAGATAACTTCACTGCTTAGGAATAGAGAAGGTCGAGCCACTGTGACGTGTGAATGCCATGTGCGGCGGTTTGGGCTTGCCCAATCACTTCATAAGCGCGGCTTTAAATTATATTTATTTATTTTGTCTTTATAAAGTTATGTATTTTTGTACATTGGCGGACTTAAAGCTCAGGGTTGTTTCAGTGGCCTGTAACGTCGTTGTATAACACGGTATATTGACTAATTTAAACATAAACTTTATATCAATTGTTTAAATAAATTAATGACGCTGTTGCGAGGGATGTTAGATTTAAATGTGAACGAATTCTTGGACCTCCCTGTAGTGTTCTTCAATTTAACATTAACCTGGCATTTAGTTTACCTCGATAGTCTACTTTTCGTTCTCTGATTCATTCATATCCAGTTTGTGCCAATTTTTAATTATCACTCAATCGTTTCAAAATGCAAATAAAGAATCATACCCTTTTAGTGTGTACGAAGCATATAATACATTATATGACATTCAATCAAAGACACAAATAAAGTGAACTACTTTATTTGTTTATTAATTTAATAACTTTATGTGTACAAAATAAATATTTGCGGACTTAATACAATAGGCATTCTTTACCAGTCTACCGTTGAGTGGTGTGCAAATGAATGAGGTTGGGGGGGAATTAGGTTAGTAACTTTATAATTAACAAGAGAAAACTAAAACTGAGGAAATAAATTAGGAAAAGCAATAAAATATAACATATCTACATATTCCTACAAAAATACATATGTATACACAGTAAAACTTGTTTAAGTAGTCTCTTTCTCTCTCTTTCTCTCTCTCTCTCTCTCTCGCTGCAACTATAACTAAGTTAATATTATAACTCGCACTACGCCTATCAATTTCCGTATCAATTGTTTATTTATTTTTATCAACTTTCTAATCATAAGTTTTGATTCTGTTTTGCCATCATCTGGATCTTAATATGAAAAATGTCGATACCCTCAAATCTTTATTTGTGCCTGAAAACTACAGTTAATATCCATTTATACAAGTGGAAAGACACGCAGTGAAGTCTGTGTCGAATTTAATGTGGCAAAACTTACTCTTTATAAAATCATTCCAAATAAAGCTAACATTCAATAGCAATGTGCTGAAAGACAAAGAAAATTAAAATGTGTAAATTTATTGGAACGTTCTGCACGGGCAGATAACAGATATACTCCTGTATTACAACTCTTGTATGTATAATGTTTATATAATTCATTATTTTATTTAATAATTGCACCTCCTTCACTGAAAAAATCTCTATTCCCAACTTTATTAATAGGACCCTGTGTAAATAAAACAGATATTTATATACTTGGATATATGAGACACGAAGTAAGCGGAATACTTCTTTATGTAAAACAAATTCGAAGATTCCTTAACGTTTTATATAGTTATATAAATGCATATCTACGTATGTACAAAAATAAATATATATTGTAGTATTATAATACCATGTATATTTATTTTTGCTATTTTAAGAGCTTACCAAAGTGACTTTACTCTGCCTGATCGAAAGCATGAATAAAATCCAAGAGTTATGATAACCATTTTCATTGTGAATGCAGGCAATGCAGTATATGCAAATGTATAATAATTTATAAATTTTATCGGTCATTCTGTTATAACAATAAGGTAGTAGAGCCACAGCGATTATAGCGCGCACGGGCCGCCTCGACCGGGACAGTCTTATTCTCACACACAAAACCAACCGAAAGCGATAACATCCATTCTGTCGTGTTTCGTTGGTGAGTACGAGACCGGAGGCTCATTTATGTAGAGGTGACGGTTATCGTGGTGTGAGCCTTACACTGCCATGATGACTGTCAGATCTTTTACGTCTCCAAGTGGGACTTAAAAAAGCATCTTATTAGGCAGCCATGGCCACCTGCCTTTCTCTGCATTCGCAATGAGTACACTGATCACAACTTTTGGATTCCATGTAAGTACGATTGGACAAGGCATAAATAAATAAAAAATTCTAGTTGTGCTGCACCTTTACAATGAAATTGTAGATCACCACGATGTTACACAGTCACGACCAATGCTCATATACTTATTTAATTATATAATGCACGTGGAACTGCTTCATAGCCTCATCATATTTTATCGGTTTCCATTAGCTTAATCTGCTACAGTTAGGCAATAATTTCTATGAATATTCAGCATTGTGTAATGTAAGCGGCTCCAACGACTTTTCTTATTGGCATTATAAAATAGTTTACACAAAGATGAACTGATACATTGATTAAGTATATTGTAGCTGAATCGTGTCAGCATGCGCCGTCGTGACACATGACAAGAGGAATCTCCATCAATAGTGCACTTTAATGATTTTTATGCCCTTTGCAAGTAAAATGAATGAAATGGTATGAATTTTTTAAATAAACAGTAAGGAAAAGCAGAACATCATAAGAAAGTGGGTTCAAAATATATAGAAAACAAAGTTAGTCTATGTTTCTTTTGAATGTTCGCTCGCAAACTGGGATGTCCTCGCACTTTATCGTCGCTGCAACATCTGGCGCTCGCCGCCGCCTTCGCCTCTTTCAAGATGGGCTACCTCTGGTTGCTTGTAGCTGTAGCGATAAAACTCGCTTTGCATTAAATTAATTACGAATCCTCTCACTAATAAACATTTTAATATTATAAGGTGTTGAACAATAGCGTAGTCTAATGATATCTGACTTAATATGTTTTTTCTACTTTAAGAAGCTGCCAAAATATCTCTACTCTGTCTGATAGAAAACATGAATAGAATACAAGTGTTGTGGTTACCATACTCATTGTAAATGCAGACGATACAGTATGGTCATCCACACTATGCCGGCCTAGTGAAAGCTTTTTCACGCTCCGCCTGGGGACGTGAAAGGCATGACAGTCATTGTGGTAGAGTAAGGCTCACATGGTTACCACGATGACTCTCACCCCTGCACCAATGGGCCTCAAGTCTTGCATTCGCCGACGAAACACGATAGCATTCATGGTGTCACTTTAAGTTGGTCTTCTGTGAGAGGGTAGTACTGGCCCAGTCGACCCGACGCGTTTGTGCTGAAATCAGCGTGGTTCTACTACCTGATAAAATGGGGACAGGATGCATATGTTTAGGTATGACAGTCTAATGCAACAATTACTAACAGACAAACAACGCACGCATCCATATCCTATTGTATTGAGGTAAATATTTTTATACAAGTACTGAAATAAAAAATACAGAACATTGTGTCGTCACATTTCTTTGAAGTTATGTAAACACAGTGTTGTGTTTACATAACTTTACACACTGTGTTGACATTGGTTTCACGATTAATTTTTTAGTTTAAATTAGTTAATATTGCACATTAGACACATGAGAAGTGTATAGCCATTTATTAATTCATTTACGTACATAATTATGTCACGGACAGTTGTGATCATGTTAAGGTAACCCAGGAGTCTTACCGCCGCGCTGGTTGTTACCCAGGAACGAGTGTGGTTGGTTGGGGCTGGTTATCTACGAACTGATATTACTTAACTTTATACTTATTAACAATATATATCAATATTACAAAGCCACAGAGTTTATTTGTTTGTAGAATTGAACGCGCCAGCCTCAGGGTCTATTCGAATTGAACAACGATGTAAATGTTGGATAACCCAATTATCAAGAAAGACTGCGCTATATACAATTAACAAGAGCAGAGCATTAATGAAAATTGTAGGAAACACTGGGTAAATGTTATTATTTTTAACTAATTTTAAAAAAGGAGGAAGTTCTATGTCCCACGGTACTAGTACTGATCAGTCGAAACGCCGAACATGTTCACCGAGACGATCGATTAGACGTGAAATAAAGTCTCACTAGACCTTAAGGAGTTTATACACTATAACAACCCATCTGAAGAGTGCCGGCGGCATTTTTTGTTTAACATCCCCGTATCCTTCAGGTAGCTTCGTAGTCTGTCTACCTAGAAACACTAAAAAGTGAAAAAGAAAATATTATTTACTTAAATCAAGTGGTTACTTAGTAACTGTAATTTAGCTTTCTCAATTAAATTACTTGAACAATTACTTTAAATGATTAATCGTTACCAATTTGTCCATTAGATATGTCGCCCATAGTGAAGACGTCTAATAATTTAAAAAATCATTAGATTTATCGTT
The DNA here is from genome assembly GCA_949316085.1 of Hypercompe scribonia. Classification (NCBI taxonomy): domain Eukaryota; kingdom Metazoa; phylum Arthropoda; class Insecta; order Lepidoptera; family Erebidae; genus Hypercompe; species Hypercompe scribonia. The sequence goes on from OX438989.1 coordinate 17,430,529, forward strand.
AGCTAGTGACAGGAATTTTAATTTATTTAATGTTAAGTAACTTTCGCTATTGGTCGACATAATGTAAACCGACTATAGTTATCTCGAAAATAGTTAAAATAGGTTTAGTAATTTTGATACGTAACCGCTGCGAGGGCGCTCGGTGCCGACTTCAAACAAGTTTTAGGTACCTAGCACATATTTTATTAAAATTAATAGGTAATTAGATTAAGAGAAGAATTGTCACATAGTAATTACATACGTATATTTAACTTATTGAGCATAGCAACTTATAGCTACTCAGTTGACTTTTAATTTAGACAAGTAGTTAATAAAACTTCTGCAGTTTTGAACAAATTAATAATTCAGTTTTTCTTTTGAATTTTTGGTTCTTCTAAACTAGGAGTTTAGAAGTTTGTTTTTTTAAGTCGGTTATAAAGAAAATTTTAGGACGACGCAGCCAAAGTTGCATGGATCAGTTAGTTCGATTTTACTTAAAAATAATGCTTTACACTGACCTTAACACTTATTTGTGCTTACAAGCAAGACATATCGTGAGAGTTTTAGATTCTGGTGAGTGTTTTTTCTCACATTAATCTTTAATTGGCGACTAAATTCTATTTTTGTGTCTTTAGTATTAAGAAAAATACAAAAATATTTTATAATTTGTCATTGTCTGTAAACGACAGAGGATCTGTAAACTGCTGTGTAGGTCGTTCATCCACTGTTGAGGCACTCTTCTTTGTCGTTCCCTCACTGCTGAGCATCGACACTCCCTTTCATACTGTTAATATACCTACAGTATAAAATTGTAGATTTTACAGGGACAATTACAGGAGAAGATGGCAAATAGCATAAAAATATAACAATGTAACATAAACGTAGGTAAATACAGTAATTTCACAAATATCGATCTTTTAATGATGAATACCATTTACGAGCATTACTAATGATTTATTTTAGTATGTTATGTTCTTGTTAGTAAGGTTTTAGGATTCTTTACACAGAGCTCGGTACTGATGTAGATCTCAATTCTTTCGTCTTTGAAGTCGGTAATGACACGTAATCTTCATATTGAACTTGGCTCTTATTTCACATTTGTATTTTTGATGGGATTGAATTTGCCGAATTCTCAATTTTTTTTTAATTAGCATAAAATATGTGCAGCAGAGCGATACTTTAGGTAATAAATGTTGTATTCAATGTCTAACGTATTACACATGTTTACTGGAAAAATATCGCTTGTTCGATTACCTGTATGGGAAACATGATATTGTACTGACTGAGATAAGAACGTGCTGGGAACTAGTTTGTGTGGCAATTCGCCTGTGGGAAGTATATCTATTGTGGCTATATCGGCTTGTCAATACATCCTTTGATATGTGTTCTCTAGAATTATTCCTTGAGTTAAGACGAGAAAAAGCTCACTCGGCATTGGTATGACAAAAAAAGAAAGAAAGCTCACGAGCGCTAAAACCTAAAACCAGTGTCAAGCAACTCTTTCGTTACTTGCTCACTAGGTGAGTTTGGAAACAGAAGAAATGTGTTGGAAAGCAGCAACTGTTGAGTGGCACATGGCAGTAACCTCTTGTCATCAGGTGACACCTCTACTCGCCAACTGACCTATTGATGTTACTATTTGTACATACGTAAAAAATTGAATGAAGAAGCGAATGAAATGCATTTGTGTAAATAAATTATCGCTCGAATTACCTGCTTGCTATCTACTTATTGTCGAAAGCATTATATTGATTATGTACATAATTCATTTTGTTATTTACACTTAGAAGCGTTTCCATGGGTACTTCTTTTGTATATAACTAGTTATATTATAATCTGATAAAAGTGTATATTCATTGATTGCGAAGTCCACAGTCAGCATGACTACCAGATGCGTGCGTGGTGCGCCGAGCAAAAGCCATAACCATGATTTGTGTTGATGACGCTACGCTTAAGGTGACGTCGGAATACCTTACGCACCATTGACATACCTCACCTATTAATTTCATAACAAAACGGACGGTAGCTGTGACTGAAAATCGTAACATGTAACATGCATCTCGCGCCCGGATGGTTCGCTCACGAACAATGAGTTATATTCGTTACACTACTTTCTTAGCTATGCAAATTAAAACAAATAACAATTGTTCTATTAATATACGGTGCGGTGGTTAGACTTCCACAGGCTTTACTTAACATATCCTCACTAAAATCATAATACTTCTAATGTTTCATAGCAAACGTGTCAACTTGTGCGGACTGCAGAGGTTGTTGAAACGACGGCATCCTCTCAGGGCACTACGCCACATGCGGCGCCCCTCGCAATAGCAGCGTTAATCGATAATAACTTGATTTCATTACACTTGCGTTAGTCAAATTGATTTATGTTTACTGACATGAACGCATATGAAATAACTTTAAGTAATCTTGGTGCAGTGATATCTTCACCTCGTTGAGTTGTTATATTCTCTTGCATCGACTTACAAACTTCTTCTTAAACCACTAGGGATGGTGAACTCGTCAATGGAGCACTATTAGAAAGGACTCAGGCACATACCTTTTCGCAATTAATTCGCACCTAACTGTAATAACTAATATGTTAGAACCTGTAATAACTAATGTGTTAGAAGACGGCGAAGGACGATCGAATTGCAACATAACGGCGCACACACACACACACGCACGTGCTTATGTCGTGTTCGAACATTCACCATCCAACATCCATACCCTGACAGCTTAAGGTCTGTGTCGCTCAATAACGAATGTTATTAACACAGTACCTCATCAAAATTCTACTTAACATCAGTGAACATGATACAAACTATTATGGTTTAAAAGATTTGTGGTATAACCATCTAATGGGTGAGCCACGGGTGCTGGAACCCTTTACACATTTGAAAAAGCTTTCCATAACACACAATTATATTACCAGCAAGTAACACAAGTTAACTTTTCAATAAAAAAATAATTTTCCTTGAAAAATGAAACACTTCAAAATTACAAGAATATAACCCAAGGTCGTGATTTACGAAATGTCATATCTGGATGTATGTGTATTCAAAGCCTATACATAGGTACAATAAAATAAACGCAAATAAAGAAGTAAATATAAACTGAAACAGAGAAAAAAAAAATGGTGTTAAAACTTGCATATTTTTTTCCTACTGTATAATGTATTTTTCAGTCGATATACACTTAACCTTTTTTAAAATTTGTTGATAAAACACGTCTACAAATAAGAATATATCAAATTAAATGATTAATGTTTATTCCTTAAATCAAAAACATTGAAAAAGAGGTAAATATTCGATTCCAACTGTTTGGTAACATTCAACAAGCTGCGTGATATTTTCTCGTCCCAAATGTCACTGATAGGAAGGTTTAAAGTCACCCAAAATCCAACGGAGAGAGTTTCTTTTCATGGTCGAATTAGGAATGAAGAGACATATAGGCGAACTAAGATCACCGACATATAAAATCTTAAAGATGATTTGATTCTCTGTAACGAGTGTGTACGTCATCATCATCAATAATCTCTATTAGTGTATTGCTCTCTCACTATTGGTTTCTTCTTTGAAAGAAAGTCTTGGCCACTACACTAATGTCATTGAGTATTGGTGCGCCTTCCTCGATTAATAATCTGTCACTAAAATAATTTATCAATTTCAATCAGCCGTTTCTGAGATTAATGCGTTCAACCAAACAAATAAGTTCTTATGCTTTATAATATTAATATATTTAGTTTACCAAAATAGACTTTTGTTTTTTAAGCGCTCCATACCCCGTACTAAAAATGGAATCCTCACTGTCTGTCTGTCTGTCCGTTAGTCTGTGCGTCTCTCAAGATCCTTTTTCTCAGGAGACTGTTGAGGTATCAAGTTGAAATTAATATCAAATACTCAGGTCTGCAATCCCTAGCAATAGTGAAAACATCAAACTTCTAAGTCGACGCTATCAAAACACGACCTTTTATGCCACATTTTTTATAATTCGTAAGGGAATCAAAATCTATAGAATACTTTTTCTTGACCTAGAAATGTCAATGTCATATAGCACAAGTAAAAAAAAAAATCCGAAAACCGTAAATTTATAGTTTATCACAATATTTTTTTTGCATTTATAAACTTATCTGTCGTTGATAAACTAACCGTAACTTGTATCGATGTTTAAAGACAACGGTTTTCCAAACTTAAATTTTTCCCTCAACTCGTCACGTGAGGAAAAAATTATTTACTTAACTAAAAGTTTGTGCGGAAAACTCGGTGCACGTTTTTAAAAAAAATAAATATAATTTTCTGAACACGTGGTGTGTTCAGAAAACTTTTTGACAGTAAACAAATATAATTGAACGACAAGAAGTACTTTCTTCGTATTCTGTCCATATTTTCTCACTATTTAAAACTTTTTCTGGACTTGCACCAAAATTAAAAAAGCAACATAAGTCAAATTGATTCAGTCGTCGTTGCGATTATTGCTGTAAGACTAATGAACAGTAATTTATTTTTATATGTAAATGAGATCTAATTGAAATCATATATAACTGATAATACGTAAAAGCAGTTAATAATTGAATATTTAGCATGGCATTCTTAAATGATTCAGCTTCCAGTGTACCAGCAACTACGAAGCCACGGGCACTCCTGCCAAATGCTATTTGTTATGAGACCGACAACGTGTATTGGCATGACATAGAGAATCAATGAATGAAGTGTCAGCAGCTATTGTACTACAAAACTTCTGTCTGCCACACGCTCCACGGTTGCATCTTCTCACTTTCATTCAAAGTCGACTGAGAGACAGTGAGTGTAAGAGACAGACAGTACGCGTTGCGATTACCTTATCTAAATTATATATTTTTGATATAACAAGTATACATTTTTAAACATAACTAGTGACTTGATGAACTTCATTGCCATCTAACGAAGACACACCGAACTATGTAGCAATTACTAAATTTATATCATGATATTAAAAGGACTCACGCGGATTAGCATACAATGTACAACTTCCCTCCATTAAGCATTAGGCCGTGAGCCACCAGGCACCAGGCATCGCCTCGTCTAGATGTCTTTTCATCTGTGTTAAAGGGATATAACATTTGTTCCACAACGAATACAAACAAGCAGCAGTTCAGAAACCTTGCAACCAGCGAATATTGAATGGTAAAGTAAATTTCAGAAGCGCTGGCGGAGAACCATCCTCTCAGTTACAAAGCTTAGCGAAGAATAGAATAAGTGTTGTCGAGAAAGTGTGTGAACATTTCTCTGGTACGTCGACTAGTCCTCGGCAGACGTTCAACCGCGCGCGGAACGCTAAAGTAAACGTTAACTAACTATAAACGGTTCAGTAAAGAATATGCATGCATCTCGCAACAAATAACACAAGACCACTCCTCATTATTTAATAATATAACTATTTCTCTCATTCCCGAACGCTTATTCAAGTCTCAACTCAATGAAATTGAAGAGATACCTTAGAAGTACAATATAGTAAGTACCTAAATCTCGATGGTCTGAGTGACATATAGGAAATTGCAGTAAATAACGTCCGCTGCAGTTTTATCATTAACATATCTGGCCTACCTGAATGTAGCTATGGATAGAATAACTGTGCAATGGGGTAGTTGAAACCTTAGTGAAATTAGTTACTTTTTATCATTAGTTAGATAGTAGAGCCACCAATCGGGGTTCAGTCAGCACATGAGTGCGGTGGCAGGGGGAGTCAATTGTCGACCTGTCATGGGCTACTGCCTCTGCAGTGCACATGGTATCGGGATGGCGGGTGGCGGAGGAAGTGGTTAGCCTCACTGACCATCGGTACATCGTATTCGATGTGTCGCTCCGTCACCCTGGCCGCCTCCACCAGGAAAGAGAACCCCCGCGACAATGGTCCCTTAAGCAGCTCGACCAGGATATGGTCGTAGCCGCATCCCAGGTCGCAGATTGGTCAGAGGAAAGGGTTTCGTCCGATCCAGAGGCACTGGCTGCCTGGTTTGGGAATATTATGGCGTCGATATGTGATGCCTCCATACCGTAATGTACTGGTGGAGCGTGGAGATATTGCAACTGAGAACGACAGTCGCAAGATTGAGCCGCCCGTACCTTCGGAGAAGCCGCTCGGAGAAGACGGCGAGCCACAGTCGAGGAGATCGACGGAGCACGGCAGGAATATAGAGCTACGGTAAAGGATCTCAGCGATACAATCGCTGAGGCTAAGGCTCGGTCATAAAAAAACTCATTGTGGGACTGGATAGGGATCCATGGAGCGCCCATACAAAATAGTACTGGGCAAGCTCAAGCCATAGGTCCCACCGTTGACAGAAACTCTGGACCCGGAGTTTCTGGGAAGAGTGTTAGACACATTCTTTTCAAGGGTCCAGGACAGTCCTGCGATTCCTCCGTTCCAATCAGTCCACCAATTCAGGTCCGACGAGTATGAGGTGATGGAGGATGAACTTAACCGAGCCACGCGGCGACTCGCTTCCCACAACACCGCGCCTGAACCTGATGGCATTCCTGGTCGGGCGTTGGTGATAGCTCTGTCGGTACTGGGGGACAAGCTGAGGCGGATTTTCACAGATTGTTTCGTCCTCCGCCTCGGTATCTTCCCCCTCGGCTGGAAAGAAGCAAGACTGCTTCTCTTAAAAAAGGAAGGAAGGGCTGCAGATTCTCCCTCTGCGTTCCGATCATTATGCCTGCTGAATGAGTCAGGGAAACTCTTTGAGAGGATAATCTCTGAAGACATTAGCGGGCATCGTGAGTGGGCCGTGACCTATCGGACTGTCAGTTTGGATTCCGACGGAACGTTCGACAGATGCGTTCGATCCCTGTTGGAGTCGACAGTCCGATCGGGGAAGGGGGTGGCGTTGGTGGTTAGCCTTGATATAGTCAACGCTTTTGGCACCCTCCCCTGGTGGGCAATTAGGGCAGCCCTCGAATATCACGAGGTACCACTCTATCTGCGGACCGTAATTGAGGCCTATCTGCGCGACTGGACGGTGAAGTTTATCGATCGGAACGGAGTTGAGAATCGAAGGGAAAGTATGTTACGGGGTTCCCCAGGGGTCAGTATTGGGCCCATTATTATGGAACCTCGCATACGATGCTGTCCTTCGCACTAGTCTGCTCTCTGGCCTAAGTGTCGTCTGCTATGCGGACGATACATTAATACTGGTTAGAGGGTTATACTTCGAAAAAGTGCTTTGGCTCACCGAGCAGGGTGTGACTAGTGTCATGGAAAAGATATGTGATCTGAGTCTGAGGGCTACCCGCATCAGAAAACTGAAGCGATATGGTTCCATGGCCTGCGTAAGCGCCAGGAGCCACCCAGCTCATGTCTCCGGGTAGGTGACGCTGAAGTCCAGGTCGGCCAGTACATAAAGTACCTAGGCCTCATCCTGGACAGTCAGTGGAGCTTCGAAGAGCATTTCGGGCAATTAGACCCACGACTGCGAGGGGTAGCAGGTGCGCTGCATCGTTTGCTGCCCAATCTCGGGGGACCACGAGAAGAAGTTTACCGCCTCTACATGGTTGTTAAATCCATGGTCCTCTATGGGGGACGGGAGGCTACGGCACAATGCTACCACTGCAAGTCCGAACGAGACTACGCCCAGCACACGCTGGCAGACCGCCCTGCTTGGGAGTCTGAGCGTCGAGTCCTGGTCGGACGGATCGGACGAAACCTTTCACCGTCAGCATTGATCGCGTCAATGCTGGCGAGTCCTGAGGGATGGGAAGCCGCAGTCTCCTTCTGTGAGCATGTTATGCTCCGAAAGGAGACCGCAGAGTGAGTTCGGGAAAGGACCGATCCCACTCGAAGGAGGCGGCGAAGGGGGCGCGATAGAGGTCGCTACCTGCCTAATCGCCACTTAAGGGTCGCTGCGGTCACATCTTAGGGCGATGTGACTGAAGCAAACGACCCAAGACAGGTGACACTTCGGTGCGGCTGGGGCGGGGCGCTGTTTCGTCTCTTCCTGCGCAGGGCGGTGAGAGGTGCGATAGCATGGAGCATGAGGTGTACTCGTAGGGATGTACCTCACTTGAGAGGTACGGCAGGGAGGTAAATAAACGGATGCGTCGAATAGCAGAACTTCAAGTATATCTTCTTGTTAATAAACTTGAACGTCCGAATTATCTGTGTTATATTTGCTCGATATTCCACAATTCTGATTAACCATTATTTCGAGCATTAGTTTCATTAAAAAGTCGTTGCGACGACAGTGTTATTCTTCGAACGTTTATTAACTTGACGTGCCAATATTCTACACTGATTCTATTCAACTTGCTCTCTGGTTGTTCGTTCTTCATGTAATTTAATCACCGTAGCATTTATTATCATTAGGTGAGTAATAGCAACTGATAATTACAAAGTACATGACTACGAGGTGATCTCTGGTTTTTAATAATGAACTACTATAATCGTTTTTATATGTAAATAACGTCACTTCAAAACATAAATTGACTTTAATACTACGTAAGCATAGAGTATAAAACTGAGCGCGTTTATGTCTTTGGTAAGCGATCTTTGTTGATATATTTTAAAGCCATACAAATAAAAATAATACCACTACATACACGTAACAACAGCTCTTAATATAGTAAGTACATACCACCTACTAACAAAAGAATTCTAATGAAAAATAACTTCACATATCTCACACACAGCTTTATGCTCCCACAATGGCCTGTGACCGGGCTCCTGGTTAACATACTTTTATACATACATACATACATACTTTTAAATACATATATGTATATTGCATATATAGGTAAAAAAAAATAACAATCAACTTATTGTTCCTCACACAATTATATGTAAACGGTGGCAATCGAACCCACTACCTCCAACTTAGCAGTCAGGTTCATAAATCACTATACCTATAGATCTGTCTAATTACTACTATACCAGTAATAAGTAATACTTATTATTAACTAAGTTACTAACTGACTAATTACTACTAATTACTAACTAAGAGCAAACCTTAGTGAGTCCCAGCTATTCCTGTCACTCCCCAGCCTTCGTGTGGTACCAATTAATGCGTCTTTCAGGGTATTCTGATTTTCCCCGCTTAAAATCCCAAGTATTCCGTAGGTGCTAATACGTTCATGTCTAAAATGTAATAAGGGATTAAGATTACAGAGTGTCTCAACCGCTAGTCTACTAAAAAAAGACGAACTACGCAAGACTAAGGAACTATAACGAGAAAGAAATATGGAAACGAACCCTATACCGATACGCATTACCAGTGTGATGTAGTAGTCCAAAAGTTCCTTTCTCGGTAGTGATGCCACAGAGCCTATGTCCGACGGTGGACTAACAAACACTCTGGATAGTCATGTGAAAACATGCCCAGCCTTCTAGGATACAGTGCGATCGAAATCGATAAAATTTGTGCACACACCTATGTATGTATGCAGGTCCCCACTTGTGGCGGGCGGCGCTGGCGGAGGGGCGCATGGCGCGGGTGAGCGGCTCGGCGGCGGCGCCGGTGGCGACAGTCTCCAGCGCCGCGCCATGTTTGCCGCACGCTCGCTCGCATCCCTCGCGCTCTGCGCTATCGCCCTGCTGCTCGTCGCGAGTGCGGCGCCGCCTCCCGCGCCCCGCCACCGTCGGCAGCTCGCCACAGACGATGCGTTGCAGCCGCTCGAGGTACGTACATCATACGCGCCGCTGAACTGCTTCCTGCTTTGCCCCAACTAATACTTGCAATATCTGTGTCCGATGCCTCCTTATCACCGGATCGATCGTTTAACGTTCGAATGAAATGTTTCATACCCATCCCATAGATATTTTCGTCGTTCATCATGCGATGACTATTAAAATTCCATTCTGCACAAACGACACCTAACATTATCTAAATGATTAATTAATTACTGACCGGTAACCGTGCAAAGTTACACCGATTTAGGACGAGATGCCATCGTCGTGCGAAGATATTTGGTGACGACAGTGACATCTCGTGTATCACGGTTCGGACCGTGTTTAAGATGACAAAATCCGCGGCGCAAGTCGGTGACCGGGTTAACTGGCTTGTTCGCCATAACATAATGTGTAAGTTGTGATGTGCGCGATGCAGTGACGTAACAGTGGAGCCGGGCTCGACTTATGTAAGGCGACGTGCGACACTGGCCCGGTTCGTACGCGCCACGCTACGTCTGCCACTCACTGCCAGATTCCGCAGTCATCTACATCCAGAGTACCCTGCAGTCTCCCTTCGACGCTTCACACACTACTCGCTCCTCTCTCACACCGTGAATGTACTAGTGTACTAACATACAGAAGTAACATAATATGTTTACAATATGATAGAAATAAGTAACGTGCAAAACATTGTGGAACAAATACACATCGCTCACATTTAAATGCGCCTCACACATGTCGTGCCAACTACACAATAAATACACCATTTATATGTACGTTACACGTTTGTGTCGTATATATTCAAGAGGGAACGCTCAGCTGATCTCTGTGTCTATAGCATCGGACACGGTACCCTTCAGGTTTTGGCGCGCCTCAACACAACGCTAGACAGAGTTATTAACCGATACATTAATATGCACTTAAAACTAATTTTTAAGCGCAGATTGAGTTCTCACTCACCGAGCGATTGTTACATACGAGTTATTCGTACAAGGTTTTCTATCTGACCATTACGTCGATTATACTATTAACTAACCCTAGTACACGCAATACCAAATCCCCTCCATACTTTTCACGCCCTTGGGTATAATAAGATTTAACAAATCGTTGTAAGCACGAAATATATTAAATGGAAGATAAAGTTATTTTCAATGAAAGGTCGCGCACCCTAGTTGAAAACCAAAGTCTTTTACTAGATTACGAACGACTTTAGGTAGATGTAACCTTGCAGCAAGTGTGGTTTAGTTCGAATTTTTGCTTGCCGCGTGTTGTGCGTCTGCATTAGTACTCCCTAACATTTACTATATCAATTTTGCTTAGGTAATCTGTAAGGCGTAAATATTTAAAATGCACATCATCAAAAAACTACAGCCGCTTATAGTGCCACAGACAGTACTCTCTGTAGATGTGTGTACACACATGCATACATTAAAAGTGCACACTTCTATTACTAGAATATGCTGCACTATTAGAGCCGTAACTTCGAACTAGTAAGTAAACGTTCAAAGTGTAAAGATGAACTCTTCCGCTGGATGCATGTGTGATATCAGTGAGTCGCTCTGTAACCAGTTAGTGTTGCAGTGTTGGCGACAACAAGTTAGAGTCCGTCTGAAACTTTAACTAGATAGTACAGTACGAGTGATTTGTAAATAATATAACATGGCGTGTTGTACAATTATCCACAAATTTGATTGTGGTGTCTTTGAGAGTGTATTCATATTTACAGCTAATTATACAATAATGGGTGTCCCGCAGGGGTCGTTCCGCTGCTAAGTCAAGTAGGTCGTTGACAACGTTTCCTCAAATTAATAAACTAAATGAACCCATCAACTAAGTGTGACCACACCGAATATCAGCCAAGAGTCTAAGACCCTCTTAACATTATGAACCGTTCAAGTCTCTTCACCGTTGTCATAGAACAGTGGTATCCTTGTGCTGCGTCAATTACTCTGTCTATCAAAAGAAAGGAAGTTCCTAGTAACGTTTAAGAGACCAACTGATGATGGCGCGATTTTAACCAAATAATATCATGGTTTCGGAGTAATTTGGTAACGTAACCATGAAAGTGGTATGTACCGTAATACATCCATTGTCGAACTGTGAGCCGAAATCTCATGACGTGCAACTCACTCCACATTTACATTCAATATTTTCCTCGTGTGTGCTGGTTAAATACTTCGTACATATAGCTTTTGCAGAAGAGAATCAGTCGGGGGTTCGATGTAACGTAGATGAGTACTCGCTTCACAGTAATAGTACGCGTGCGGTCGGTTATTACAGCGTCCGGTCGCGCGAGAGGCGGGCGGCCTCGACCTGCTCCGCCGCCCGCACCTAACAACTCCCTTCATATTCACGCGTCAAAGTATCACCGCCAAGGGGCAACGAAACACAAGTCGCAACAAACCATGTCCTCACATTAGTTTCACAAACAGACTTGCTCATATTCGTCATATGTCATATGCATACGACGATGCATATGATTGATAAGTTGCCGAGATGCTTTAAGTTACGAAACTGCTGGTGTACAATAGTGGATGTATCGCAACTTACAAATCTCTGAGAGAATCACAAAACGAATTACAGAACATCAACTCTTTGGTGGTCCGATGTTATTAGTTATTGTTAGAGCAAGCGAGATCTGCGCTACATTATTCATTTAACGTTTCGATTGTATAGAAAGTGATCCTCATCTAAAATAGCCAATCCTTGATATGAATCATTAGAGAGGCTAAGCAGCTGTTCTAATCAGCGCTCTCCTGAAACAACCGCAATTGTTGTGCGCTCAACTTGATGTTATTTTTATATTTTAAGAGTCTGTACAAAATGACTTTACTCTACTTGATGAAAAATATCATAGAATCCAAGTTTAATTTTTATTAGTTTTTTTTATTAATTTATTTCATCCGTCAACAATAATTATACAATGCATAACTAAAAACATTGACCGATCTTGAGCTGAACGTGGACAACCGATTTGTTTATAATATAATTTACAAATAGTTGTTCTTAAATATTTACTAAGTTATGGTCGCAAATCAGTAGTTAAAATAACATATAATATAAAATATAAGATCTTAATTTTATTTACTTTATTTTATGTACCAATCGTTTTTGTTGTCACGTAAATAAATAATCAAATGTGGTAGGGTATACTACTAAAGGGCAAAAAACGAAACAGCTTATGAACATGTTTTCAAAAACTACATAAGTGCATTAATATATTTTCTTTAAAATCCGGAATACTTTCGCCATAAGGAGTTTAAAAGAAGTGTACTGATTGTCAACCTGTTTCCCGCCTGTGTCACCTGTTATTCGCTTTACTTTAACTTAGTGTTGTGTTTGTTATATATCTAACTTGATACTAAACCTCATAAAATTTTGTTTGCTATTGGATATAGGCCACTGAAAAATAATGTTGTTGTGCATATCTAGGCCAGGAGCCCATACAAAGTAGTCGATATCTTGTATCACTTAAAGGCTGAACATGTATGAGTGCAAATAATCACTTATTCACTAATACACACATGTACAATAAATAGCAGTTATAAATGTTAAAAGTAATATTATTAATTGAAGAGAATAAAAAATGAGTATGATAACAAAGAGATAACCAAAGAATTGTTCTAAAATAAACAGATAAAATGTATTAGATTTTATTTCTATAATTAGCGCAACATTTTTCATACCTTCATAAAGGATTTAACGGTAATGTAATATTATGTATCAATATACCGTTGAGAAGTGAGTCATTTGTATTACATGAGTATTTATGTCTTCTTTATAAGACCCAGTTTCGATCCTGCATCAAGTACTGTTGTCATTCTTACGAGAGATTCGCGCCGTACTTGATTGATGCCCTCGATCGGTTGCAGTGGCGAGCATTCCTCCTTTTAAATAGGCCCGAAGTGGCTGACTCACTTCACTTTCTGCAGTTGTGAAGAGATGTCGCCTGTATGGCAGTCCTCCGTCGGTTTTATCATGGAGAGTGTTCTGTGCAGCTATTCCAACTGGTCCCACCTTCTCCCTTCCTATATAACGCAACACGGGCTCTCCTTGGAAGTCACCTATTATCCTGGCTCTTTTAAACGAGGTGTGAAAATGTATCTCACTAGGCCTCTATAGCATCGGTCACAATACTGTACTGCTGCATTTACCATGAGTATGATAACCACCACTCTTGGATTCTATTTATGTTTACCAAGAAACAGAGGAGAGTCAACTTCAGCGAAATCTAAAATAATAAAATTATATAAAGATTCAATCTTGTCGATGACTAAAGCCGAGAACGCGGCGCCCCTTCAACGTAGTGAAACTTTTGCATTATCAAAGTTTGTAGTCCCTAGAGTATGTTAAAGAGTATATTGAACACACTCAGGAAACTGACGGCATGAAATTTAGGCTTAGATTTAGGAATCTGGATCACACAGTCCCATCGACACGTACCAGTGTTAAATAATGATGAAGATGAGCTCACTGTACCACATTACTCTCACATTTAAATCCCGTACCCAGCGCTTGCCTCTCCCTTTACAGATATTTAACCCTGCAGAACAGTTTTTTTTTTAAATTTTGCCTACATTTTTATTAAACTATTTCTATGATAATTGAAAATACTTTAACAGTTTATTGTTCTAATGTTGTTTTACTATGTGTATTATCTCAAGACACAACTTCCCGGTAAACAGTAAACCGAAAACATCGTTTAAAGTAGTTGGTTAGATATGTGGAGATGCCTCGTGGAGTGTACCTCGCAAACAATATTGTGTACTGCAGTTCTGTACAAAGTGTCGCATTATGTGTGGTCGGTGCGGTCTCTCTAGCTTTACTCACAGGTGAACATTGCATTAAGCGAAAGGTAACGTGTCTTGCGGTGGATGGTATAGAGGTTGCGGAGTGCTTTTAGTGTTAGTGGTGTGGGTGTAGTGTAGTGCGTGCGGTGTAGTGATACCAGCGTGTATGTGTGCAGGACGCCGCCGACGGGGTCGACGAGCAGACCCGTGAGAAGCGCAAGCTGGAAGGTCTTACTCAAGCCAAGTTCGGCATCAAGAACGCCGTACTCGGCTTCGTGTTTGGGGTGAGTACGACCCATTAACATGCATATTTTGGCTCCACATTTGAGTTCAATTTATTTTTGTCATCTGTTGTAGAAAATCAACTCACTGATCGATGCGAAGACGCGACTGGTGGATAATTTAGATAGAAAAAACATCGAGCTTAACAAGCAGTATGGCATTGAAGCGCCACAGAGCGGACTGGCATCATTGAGCGGCGTTGTGGGCCAAGTTGTGAGCGGCATCGGACCCAAACTGCAGCTTTTGGGGCCCAAGATACAAGCAGTTACGGGATTGCTGGGTGGCGCATCAGGTGGTTCATCAGGCAGCGGTGGCGGCGGCTCACAAGGTGGGAGTGGACTTGGCTCCATCCTCTCACTTGTGACGTCGTTGTCGGGCTCTTCGTCGGGTGGAGCCGGTGCTAGCGCCACTGTTGAGACCATTGACTCCTCTGAGGAAGACGACTCATAGATGTTTGCAGTATTCTGTCTCTTACCCATTTTCCTGAAGCTACTTTATTCTCTCCACACTAAACCCATAAACACCTTACTTATCCTTCATTGTCTGTTCCATCCCTCTCTCTCCCAGCGTCTCACCTGGTTCCGTCCTTTTCTGTTTGTTTCCTTCCCTTTGTTCGTCAGTGTCCTTTATAGTAGTATTGAAATCTGTCCTGCAATCTTAGATCGCTTGTACAGTTCGCGATCTCTTGCCTAGTGCCAGCGTCGCGCCGCACTTTCTAAGTTTTATATTTATATTGTAAATAGGTTTAATTTTAGCGGTGGTGATATTAAAAGTTTGTACACGTATGTGTTGTTTTACTGCACGTAGCATGCATGTTACCACACGCTGCACCCTAGTTTAACACTCCTGCCTCCTGTATATACTAGTCTAGGTGGACCCTAGTCGGCTGACGTCACACATGGTGACGATGGCGTCAGTCAGTGCTTGCCAATGTCGAGTCGCCAACTCACCGAAGCCGCTGGCACCGATTCTGTTGCTCATCAGTATTTTAATGATTGATTAACTAAACTAGTGACTACTTAATTTCTACCTAAATATTACGTGCGCCCACTACCTAGCACACAAATAAACATGTACATATACGTCATGCGTCGTCATGGAGCAACACAATCAGCGCCGTCGGTACAGTCCTGATGCGGCGCGTTCCAAGTCTAGTCTTCGCTTGTCCTTAGCTTTGTTTCCTAAGTCATCTGTAGTAGTTTAAGTAATGTTTATATGTGTACGGGTGCGCGTTGCTTAACACTGCGAGGCCGCGCGGCGTGACCTCCGCGCCTGCGCCGGCCGTCGTTGGGCAACCGTGGACTTGCCCGTACCCCCTGCGCCTACCGCCTACCGGACGAGTTGCCGCCAAAGCGACATGTGTAATATACAATAAATTAATACGTCAATGTATTATATTTAACGAAATGTGCTAACTATTTTGAACAGTTCTCTAAAATTTAAGATGTGGATTCCCGTTCAGTCTTTAACCTATCCGTATGCACTCTATGCACCAGTGACATAACTCGAGAATCACTGTCTGTCTTTACTAATGTCGTTTTACTTCAGTGCCTGCTAAAGGAATATACTAAGTCTACGATTAGATTTGAATTTTACCGCGCGCTGTTTAAGGCCACATTAAAAAATAATTACAATATTTATCTCATTCCCATTTCTTTACAACGATAAACTTGTAGCAATGGTATTATCTGCCACTTGGCAAAAACTAGTGTTTAGAGAGATAAAATGTAAGTTAACACATTCATGTGAATTTCATATAGTTCCAAGTGGAGTATGTGGCCTTGCCCCCTTAGCCAAGATGAATGTGTTTCGCGTTGACTCTCGTTCGACAATCGCTAACATCTCTACGTTCTTGTATTATTGACTAATATATTATTTTGATCACTTAGGCTTAGCGTATAGAGACATCATTCCCATACATTTTATAATTTTTTAAAACATTTTCGTTTGTATAATATCAATTTGGCTAAGAGGTTTGATATCAGTATTCGTAACTGTGTGCATGTGTGCAGGTTCAGTATTTGTTCGTGATCCTTGTCACTGATGAGGATCGTTGTGGTCGGTGATGGGGACACTCGATGTGTGATGTACTGCACGTAGAACTAGTGCTCTTAGACATAGGTCCGTAGCTTCACCGTAGCCATGCTGCCACATGTAGCGTGCGCCCGTCCAGTGCGCACGTGCACCCAAACACACACACGCACACACTGTTTAGTCACGACAGACGCGCCCGTGAACTTGTCCGAGTAGCGCTGCCTTACGTTAAGGATATGTACCCCAACTGATATTTATTTATGTAATAAATATTATTTTTGTATATTTTGTTTAATTTTAGATCTCATGTCGTGACTCTTTGTGAGCTCTGAGTGAGAGATATTAAATTGACCATTTCTCATGTTGATACCAATTTACTCGCGTATAATATGTAAGTATTATTTACAATCATTAAATACACATAACATTTTTGGAGAACTTTTAACAGAAAATACTGTATATAAAACAATTGTTTTTACTACAAATACACAATACATTCTCAGTAATTAACGCATCGTACCGGAGAGGAGAGAGCCATGGTACAAGCGTCCCTTCAACTATCTATGCGACCGACCTACAGTAATTACCAATTAACCCGTACATAGTTCTTTGGAGATCGGCCTGAGCATGGTAACATTAATTTGTTAAAATTACTGCTATTGGATTTTTCAAGGAGATTTTAATGTTACGTTGAGAGCGCAAACTCTTAAGGATTATGTTGCAAAAGGTTTAGTCGATAGCGATTATATTTGTAAAGTGTACACACGCTCACACATACACAAGAGAGACGCGGGGTACTCGGCGAGAGAGGACGTAGCTGATGCTCATGGATCGCTTACACAGAGTGGCACTACGTGGCGGCGCCGGGCGCTGAGTTCCGGGAGCCCATCGTCGTTGCGCCCGTCCCGCTCGTCCGCGGTGAGTCTGAGCCAGCGCCGCTCGCGCCAGGCTACGGACGACATCCCCGAATTCGATCGCAACAAAGTCAGCCTGGACCTCCCGGGGAGTTTGTTTGGGCCGTCCGTGTCCCTTCTCATCCGTACGACTAAGATCATCGGAGACGTCATACAGGTCAGTGACACTTCCATCATCTCCACTCCTCTGCTCTCGCCCACCAGAACAGGTTACCATCTATGTATTTTATCTCACAACATCACGTTCCACAGTATTTGTTCAATTACCGATGGGCGGTACTACAGTGGACTATAAAAACTTAACTGACTACAAACAATTTAGTTCTTTTTCTATGAAAATCCAAACGCAAGAGTGGTAACGTTCTAAAGGTATCATACTTTTATGTAAAAATTAAGTAATAAATCGTACTGACAACTACGACTTATTTGCTCGTGTATATACATAACGTGTAAACATCCGCCAACTATACCTCGCAACTACTGTCAAGAGTACCGAGGCCCCGTAGCCCACGTCTCACATTGTCACTCATCTTGAATTTCATCACGTTGCAGAACTCTGCTGTGCGCTATCAAACTTTCCTGCGACTGTTTCGACCACTCTTCCGAGGCCAGTTTGAAATTAAAGGCCTGGATCCACCTACCACAACCACCACTACTACCACACGGCGTCCCACTACCACTGCCGCCGACTCAAGAGAAGCACGAACCACCGACAATGAAGTGAAGCGTCGCTAATCAATCGTGTTTTACTGTGTACATATAAACAGCATTGTTAATGAAAGGTTTTGATTAAACATATGATCATGCAAAGAATTGCATTAATCTGATTAAAAAGAGAACGCACAAGCCCTGGTGTTCATACCGTGGCGTTGTGCGTGTCATATTTGTTGAACGTTACCACCTATATTCGAGCGGATTTAGGTATTTTGTTACATAAACAGTGCTGCAGATTTAACTAATTATTAATTTTATTTAATGTATTCACTTTCATTGAACAGAATTAACTGCCAACACTTTAACAATGTTTAGTTTATAAATAGAAATCAGGTCCCTATGCTGAACCATGTTTCTAATTCCAGTTTAAATTTATCGTTAAAACGTATTTTTTATTATTCTACAAAGAACTTCTAAACAATTCAAACAAACTAAACACAAATCTACATAATTTGCAAAGCATAGTGAAACGTTCCTTATTTTGTTGCTTCCGGTGCGAGTATCATTAGTTAATTATAAGTAAAAATAGATTTATTCATAGATTAGAGTCACAGAATTGTGAGAGTTAGGTAAGTCGGTTTGTAGAATGTAACGTAGTCTACGTCACAAAAGACTTCGAGTGTGTGCGCGTTCGCACACCTTGTACTGATACAATAAATAATTTATACTCGAATACAGTTGGTTTTATTAAAAGTGATGATTGTCACGGTTTTGTTGTTATTAATACTGCAGGCCTTCTGAACTCACAGAGATGGAATGTGTAAATTGTGACTAAAATTTACATTGTTAAATGGCCATCCTGCGTGTTAAAAACATATAAAAATATTCCATTAGAAAGAAAAAAGATAGTTGTGTAATTTATCATCGACATTTTATCTATAACGAGTAGATTGCCGCATCATAAATTGAAATGAAATTTAAGGATGAAATTATTACACGTAACTAAATAAAAAAGAGTAGTGGTAAATTTGTTTCTTCCAAATGCAATTAGATCTATATTACAGTTAGCGCCTTAAAATAGTTCATAGAGAAAGAAGTATTTACTTGGTTAATTCAGCACACGTTTGATCAACCTTCCATGCTTAAATACAGCGACCAACTACTTCGAGCGATAATAAATAAATATTAGATAATATAACGAACGAGTCCTTAAAATTAAGATATTTGATCTCTATGACAGTGGGTTACGAAATCGACAGAATAACTTTGAACCAGATGGCTTTATTTTGTAGCACTTGTACGTTCATTCTTAACATCCATTTTTATCACGAATGTAGTGCAACACGTTATAAATATAAAAATTCAAAACTTAAATGTACTTTGTAAGTTCAGAAATGTCACGTCATTCGTTCCATGGCCGGTAGTAATAGTTGTCTTACCGCGGTGGCAACCTTCTGCGGAGACATAATTTCACGGAAGGAGGCGGCGGAGAAGGCCGGGAGGACGATCTCCACTCGAACTCAATTCGCCGCCGGCAAAACGGCGGCGGAGGGGCGCATACCAGCGTCTCATGCCGTGTTGAGTGAGCCGCAGGTGGACGAGAAGGGTTTTGTGCGGTGCAAATCTCAACTTGTTTCTGATTCCCCTTTCATGAACATAGGAGAGGGCTGCATTAGATAGACACTTCTAGTGCATTGTCACCCACATGCGCCTGGCAGTATATTTGTCTTCGTTCAAGTTCGTAGAATAGTAAGTTGAGCGGATTCCAGAGCTTCTTTAACTCTACGAGTATGTTGCCCTTCATATATTTCACTAGGTTATAGAGTCTGTTCTCGCTTTCTTCTGAGGTATAAAGCCGTACTGACGAGTACTAATCCTCGGTATTAGGTGCCACCTAATCTTCGCTATTATCATCTTCTCTTAGATCTTTAACATGACCAGCAGCAGGCCGATAGGCCTATAAGCTTTGGGGTTCTGATAGTCGTCCTTGCCTAGTTTTCTCAGTACCGATGTCCGGGAAGTACCCTATCTCTAGGCACTTGTTTTACAGGGCAAGGTACACGTCCAAATCCTGAGAGATTGCTCGACAACACGAACCTTTTTCGGAGAAAAGCTCACCATCGCGGTCCTCAGCTCGTCTCTGGTAAACTGCGGATCATTGAAGTTATCATGACCCGGGGTGTTTATCTATCGCAATAGTTCTCCAATTTGGCGATGGTGTTCAGTATCCGGCTCTACGGCATCCTCGGGGAAAAATGTTGCGGCTAGTAAGGCAGCTGACTCCTTTGGGTTTAGGTACACATCGTCCTTTCTTAGTGGCAGATCTTCCTGTCGCATTGCGGTTTTACCAATGACTCCATAGATTCCCTCCCATACTCCCTCCCTGTTTTGTCTTTCCAACTACGTATTTGGGCTTTCTTGACTAGGCAATCATACTGTTTTTTGGCCTGTAGATAAAGACTGACAACTCTTTCTTTACGATCCGATGATGCTCGCTTAATATGGCGTTTCTTTGTAACCATAGCTTTTTTAAGTTATGTCAGCTCTTTTGACCACCACGGCGTTGAGAGCTTTGTAGTCGTTGCCTTCTGTGGCATGTTCCCTTTGCACGCTGATGTTAGGTGGATCCATACGTGTCTTCGTCAGTGCATCCAATTGAGTTGATTCTTGGATTCTGCGTATATTCTCCACAGTTATGTTATTTTCGGCATGCAATCGTATGAGTTTAGCTTTAAACCTCTCCCAATTAGCCTTTTTTGTGTTAATTAGGCGAGTTATGCATTGGATGCGCACCCCCTTTTCCTCGTGTAGCTGTAGTTTAATGGTGATGGCATTATGATCTGAGCTGGTTAAGCCTTAGTCGAGTTGCCAGTCTGTTATTATTGGAATCAGATTCGTGGATCAAGCTGTGATGTCCACATGGCTGGTAAACCTTCTGCTTTCACGTATCATGTCGAAGGTTGGTGTATCGCCCGTATTCAATATGTGCAGGTTTGGTGAATCCGCACTTCTTGGTAGCTCTTCATCCTTCGGATCCCACCCACATAAGGCTCCTGAACTAAGGCAAAAGCTATTTTTCGGTCGGTAGCTTCTATCATTACTTCTTGTGTGGCGAGCTCCTTTCGTTAGAGGTTCGCTTGGGCCACTGCATAACTACTGGTGGGTTGCCTGCCCTGTTGTCGTTGTTGCCCAGTGCGTCTTCAGCAATACGCTATCCTCGCTCTAGTTAGAGCCGCCTATCTTCTGTGCACAGGGAATTCACTGCTGAATGCATTGTACTCAGTATTAGCGATCTTCGCGTGGATGCAGTTGATACAAGATGGGGCTGCTTCAGCGAGCAAGTCGGCACATTGCGTTTTGATGTAAGGTCTCCCATAATAACTGCATTCATCCACCGTTTCCTTGCTAAACCTTTTTCCATACCCATACCCTAAACAGTATGTACACTACCAGAGGGGAAAGATAGGTTTACTACCCTGATTCGCTGTATGTCGATGTGTACGGTCGTTTTTTATACGGTTCGGTTCCAAAATTGTGATAAGACGCTTGTTAATACGTGAAGCATGTGGAGATTCCTACTCTTCCTCTTGTATTTGACTTCTATTCTGTCATTTTCTTTTCTTAGATCGTGGAAGAGGTCACCGTTCTGTTTCCTAATCGCCACTTTTATATCGTCATCGGTGTTATATTTTAGGACCTTAAGTATGAGCAGCGGATCCTTATTTTTTACTTCCTCAACGATCCAGTTACGTCCTGAACTGTTTAGCCGCTTTTTAACTTTATCTCTCTTCTGTTCTGTCCTGCTACCCACTTACACTTCAGTCTTTGCCGCGCCTTTTTGTCGCGATCTTTCCCTCAGGGAGCAAAGCTTTCTGGAGCCTCGCAAATCGGTCGAGGAAAACTTCTGTCGCTCTTCGCTGCCTCCTCTGCATAAACCTGACGGATCCAAATCCAAATCACCAAAAAGAGGTACTCAAATGTTTGCTGAACCTGGACGTTAATAAGGCAAGTGGTCCTGATAACATTCCAGCAGTGGTGCTGAAGTGCTGTGCACCCGAGTTGTCTCCGATTCTGACTCGTCTATACCAACTCTCTTTAGAAACTGGCAAAGTGCCGAGATCCTGGCAGCTTGCTAATGTTCAGCCTATACAGAAAAAAGGAAGCCGTGCACACCCAGCCAATTACAGACCTATCACGATCACCTTTATAATCTGTAAGGTTATGAAGCGTATCTTGAATAATCGTCTCCTGACATATCTTGAAGCAAACGAGCTCCTCAGTGATAACCAATATGGTTTTCGCAGGGGACGCTCGACCGAAGATATGCTAATATATGCCACCCACCTTTGGAGCGAGGCCTTGGAGGGTCACGGTGAAGCAACAGCCGTTTTATTAGACATCTCAAAGGCCTTTGACCGGGTCTGGCACGAAGCACTACTTTGTAAGCTTCCAGCATACCTACTGAGCTCTGCGACTGGTTACGTGACTTCCTGAGGGAACGGTCGATTCGAGTTGTCTTGGATGGTTGCTTTTCCGATCTAATGGCAATCAATGCTGGTGTACCTCAGGGATCTGTTATCTCTGCAACCTTGTTTCTGCTGCACATAAACGATTTTTTAACACCCGGTATTATTAGCTACGCAGATGACAGCACCGTAATTGAGAGGTACATGTCCAACTTGCGAGGTAGTCCAGAGGAAATACGGTCCTTGAGAGAGTCCATGATTGAACGGGTGAACGTGACATTACAATAGGTGTCCGATTGGAGTGACGCCAATCTTGTCCAGGTCAACCCTTTCGAAACACAGGCGTGTCTTTTCTGCGCGAAAAAGAGTAGCTTCGATTTAACACCCACTTTCGAAAGTGTATCCTTACCGATTACTAACTATCTAGGGATTCTAGGTATTACTATCACCTCTAACCTCAATGCTTTGGACTCAGTTGACCGAAGAGCTTGTAGGTTAATTAACAACGATACGCTCTCAAATAGCAGACTACACACCCTTGAGCATCGTCGTCGTGACGCCAGCTTATCGGTTTTTTATAAGATGCACTTTGGAGAGTGCTCGAAGGCTCTCTTTGAACTGATTGAGCCATCTCCATTCCTTTATCGGACTACTAGGCGCAGGCAAAAATTTCATTCACACGTTGTTGACATACCCAAAAGTCAAACTAAGCGGTTTGACAGCTCTTTTTTGGTGAGAGTCGCCAAGATTTGGAACAACCTATCTGGGTCTATTTTTCCTGATGACTTGAACTCTGGAGTTTTCAAGAGTAGAGTGAACAGGTTTCTTTTAGATGGCCGTGTACCACCTTCGTCTTCATCTACACTTTCCATCAGGTGAGATGGAGGACAAACGCCTATTCCATTATAAATGTAAAAAAAATTTATTAAAACAGACACAATTAGATGGTAAAGACAAACCAGTGGCATATTTCTCAAAAAAACTGAATGAATCTCAAAAACGAAAAAAGGCTATATATTTGGAATGTCTAGCTATGAAAGAAGCTGTTAAATATTGGCAACATTGGCTCATTGGAAAACAATTCACTATTTACTTAGACCACAAACCTCTAGAGAACATGAATATTAAATGTAGGACAGATGAAGAATTGGGTGACCTTATACATATTACCTATCTCAGTATGACTTTACAGTAAAATATATATCTGGTAAAAAAAATGTAGAAGCTGACTGTTTGAGCCGCAACCCTGTATTAGAATCAGAAGATAACAAAGAGTAACTATGGAAAATAGTTAATTTAATTTAATACAAATAAAAGACATAACTTTTTTTTTTTTTTTTATACCACGACGTTGGCAAACAAGCATACGGCCCGCCTGATGGTAAGCGGCTACCGCAGCCTATGGACGCCTGCGACACCAGGGGCATCACGTGCGCGTTGCCGACCCTTCAAAAACCTATTAACCCCCTTCTTGAAGAACCCCATGCTGTAGTTCCCAGGGAAAACCGTGGCAGGGAGCTCATTCCATAACGGGGTTGTTCGCGGGAGAAAATTTCTCTGAAACCGCACTGTGCGCGACCATTTAAGTTCCAATGTATGTGGATGAGCTCCCTGACGATGGCGAGCGGTGCGATGGTGGAATGTGGCTGTGGGCATCATATCAAACAATTCTTCAGAATACAACCCATTGTAGAGACGGTAGAGCACACACAGGGAGGCAAAGTCTCTCCTAAGACTTAGTGGCTCG
Organism: Hypercompe scribonia; assembly: GCA_949316085.1. Taxonomy (NCBI): domain Eukaryota; kingdom Metazoa; phylum Arthropoda; class Insecta; order Lepidoptera; family Erebidae; genus Hypercompe; species Hypercompe scribonia. Next base: position 17,455,034 of record OX438989.1, read on the forward strand.
ATACCGTCCGTGAGATCAAGATCGTCGACTATTCTCACAGCACGTCTCTGGACTGAATCGAAAGGCTCAAGCTGGTACTTCGGTGCTCCCGCCCAGAGATGACAGCAATACTCCATGTGAGGCCGAACTTGTGCTTTGTACAGTAGTAGCCTTTGTGCCGGTGTGAAATATCGCTTCGCTCTATTCAGAACACCAAGCTTTTTTGATGCCAGCCTCACCTTTCCCTCCAAATGAGTCCGAAATTGGACGTCACTGGAGATATCGACACCGAGGATCCCAATACTCTGTGAGATGGTAAGGGGTGTATTCTGGAATTGTGGAACTACAGTGAACGGGGTTTTTTTAGCAGTAAACGCACAAACTTGTGTCTTAGAGGGGTTAAATTGGACCAGGTTATCCCGACCCCAATCGGAGACTCTGTGTAAAGTGCTCTCGATTTGAGACACAAGTTGTTCGCGACTTTCTACTACAGCGGTACGAGGGATGTTAGCCCGACCCGTGTAATACGCATCTCCAGTACTGTCATCCGCATAACAATGGATGCTATCTATGGTCAACATATCATTGATATGCAGCAAGAATAGTGTTGGAGATAGCACGGAGCCTTGCGGGACACCAGCGTTTATGTCCATGCTTTCGGAGCAGCTACCGTCGACGACGGCTTTTATGCGTCTGCCGGACAAAAAGCTAGCCACCCATTTGCACAAACCCTGGGGCAGGCCGTAGGACGGTAACTTCGATAGAAGGCCCCTGTGCCAGACCCGATCGAACGCCTTTGCTATATCCAGGCCAACTGCCAAAGCCTCACCTTGACTCTCAATGGCTGAAGCACACCGGTGAGTGAGATACACTAGAAGATCACCAGTCGAGCGACCGCGGCGGAAACCGTACTGGCGGTCGCTGATCAAATCGTGCTCTTCCAGGTAACTGAGGAGCCGTGTGTTGATTACACGCTCCATAACCTTAGAGAGAAGGGAGGTTATAGCTATAGGCCTGTAATTCGATGGGTCCGATCTATCACCCTTTTTTGGCACTGGATGCACATGGGCAGTCTTCCACGAAGACGGCACTTGCCTTTTGCGGTAGGAAATCGCGAAAAGTCGCGTTAGTACAGGGCACAACTCAGGAGCACACATTTTGAGCACCACTGCAGGTATGCCGTCTGGCCCACTCGACTTATGAACGTCTAGACAGTTTAGTTCCCGCCGCACTTCTCTTTGCGAAATGTGTATTTCCGGCAAAGTGTGTTGGCACGGCGGGTTAATAGGCGGTACCGCACTTCCATCCTCGTTCATGGTCGAGTTCGCGGCAAAGAGTTGCCCAAGTAGGTCGGCTTTCTCTTTAGCACTATGGGCCAAGTTACCATCGGCATTTCGCAATGGTGGTAAAGACGACTGGCAAAAATTTCCTTCGGCAGCCTTAGCAAGAGACCAAAACGCACGACTCCCAGAGGGATAGCTCGTAAGTCGCTCACCAATCCTGCCGATGAAATCGAATTTGGCTCTGGCAATTGTCTTTTTGCTGGACCTCGAGGCAGCATTTAGTTTACGTCTCACATCAGAGATGTTCGGATCCTTATTGGTACGGGCCGTGGTCCAAGCCCTATAGGCGGCCTGCTTGACTAGCCTGGCTTCCTTGCAAAGCTGGTTAAACCACGGTCGCTTTTTTTCCCCCGCAGCTACTGATGGGTTGGGAATAAAATATTCCATACCCACCAGGATCGTTCCAGTGACAGCGGCTGCGCAGGAGTCAGGATCTTCTAGCGTGAAGCAAAGCTGCCTCCACGGGTACGATGCGTAGAATTCACGCAATCCATCCCAGTCTGCTGATTTATATTGCCACATGTGGCGCAAATTGGCTGGGCGAGGTGGAATATGCCGAGGGCATGGGACTTCGGTCCGGACGAGGCAGTGGTCGGACGAGCCGAGAGGTGCGTCCACTGCAATAATGTAGTCGTCCGGACGCGTCGTCAGCAGAAGGTCCAGCAAAGAGTGTGCATGGCTCTCAATATCAGGTATTCTTGTTGGAGAATGTACCAGTTGTGAGAGGCCATGTTGTGTTCGAGTTTGTAACCGGGGTAGTGTAGGTATGATGTATCGGCCGGGCAGGATATCTGCGTCTCCGTAAGAAATAAGAGGGTCGGCTGCGCAATCTCCAGATGAAGGTGGACTGCGTTCAGGTTGGAGTGAAGTCCCCTGATGTTGCAGAAGTCCATATATGTGGAAGAGGATGCCGCTGCAGATACTTTTTTCCTATTTTTCTTCGTCATTTTTTGGGGGGGGGGGGGGGGGGTTAATTGGTTTGTGAGGATTCACTGTGTTGACAACTAAGGGGGCAATGGGGCGGTGCTAATCTACCCATGGTCGATGCGGGTAGTGCGATTTGTCGGCGCGGCGTACGAAAGGGCCCCCGCTCCCCCCCTGCAGCAGCAGTCGGGTTCCACTCCGGTCTCCTCCTCCGGCACGACTACTACTGCAGGGATTTTTCGCAGGCTGGCGGTTCAGCCTCCCAGGGTGGAGGTTGTAGTGATCCCTGGGTTCGGGAATCCATCTATACTGCGGGCGGCCAGCGGACAACCGTTTTAGCGGGTCTTCTTGACCGCCGCGCCCACATCCCGCGCCCACACGAGCCAGTAGCAGTATTATAAGCACCACTAGTCCCCCGTTGTCAAAACAGCGAATTCTCTAGAGCTCTGGATACCTTACTCACCACAGGAACACAGCACTGCCGAAAATGCAGTGCTATTTGGCTGTGGTCTTCTGTAAGGCGGAGGTCCTTCCCCAGTCGGGCTGCTCCAAGTTTTGAGCGGAAAATATCTCGCTATGCCCTACCTCTCTGGAGGATTGAAGACGAAGAGAAAAATGAAAGAATGAAAGAAAAGAAACAAAATCTAATACACAACAATAAAATCTGTTATAAAAAAACAAAGAAAGATGAAAAGATTATCAGATTTTTGGGTAGGTGCTAAAACAGTTAACACACACAGAAAAGAGTTCTTAATTAATTTAATTGATTTAATGAATATTTTTTGATTATACTGTAACAAAAGTTCAGTTAAGTGAAGAGTGATTGTACTTATAGTTATCACAGTGTTTACATGAACTAAAACAAGTGTTTTAATCACCTGCTAGCACAACAAAGTTACAACTCATAAGAACTATTAAACTATCCATTGCAATTATGTCTCAAGTGTCTGACATAAAGGAGACCCAGAACAATTTGGAGGAGAGTTTTTCCACGAGGATGGCTCAGCTGGAGGCACAGCTGCATTCTGGCGGAAACAGCAAAGAGATGGTTGCTCGGGTGTCAGAAGAGTTTAAAACTTTTCAGAAACTGATGTTTTCCATGTTGGGACTTTTTCGGAACCAGATTAATGAGTGCGTCAAGATAGTCGATGTTATGGAGACTCGGCATCGCCACAAGTCACTTTCGTTCCTTAGAGTGCCCAAGGCCATCAAGGAGGACTGCTGTGCAATCGTGCTTGAGGTTACGAATAGGATGGGTCTTCAGGACATCTCACGGCTCAATATAAGGCACTGCTATCGCATTGGAGCACACTCCAAGGAACATCGTCGGCCACTGCTCGTGAGGTTTACTACCGTTGAGGCTCGATATGCAGTCTGAAAGTCCAAAACAGCGTCAAAAGGTTCTGGCTTCTCGGTGAGAGAATTTCTCACTAAAATACGCCAAAGTGTTTTCACTACGGCTCGACATCATTTCGGCATGTCGTCTTGCTGGACACAGGACGGCATTATTGTTGTTATGGCAGGCGATAATAGCTAGGCGAGCTAAAGCCTTTACTAGTCAAGTTTCCAAAGACATTATCAACAAGCAGAGGTGACCCCGGTAATGCGAGTTCGGGCATCAACAGTAAGAGTTCACGAAAACGATAGTTGTTTGTGAATCCTTTAGTCTTTTGCGTGAACAATATATCCTTTTTATTATTGTTGTGTTCTTATATTTTCATAATGGCTGCTAACTCAATTTTTGCTCTGTACCTTCAAATTTTAATAAATAATTTTTAAATACACATGAAAAATGTTTATAATTGTGACAAATATTGTAACTGTCAAATTGACGCCTCGCTGTTCTCGTTTGTCATTGGTAACGGTGCGTTTCGTTTTTCGCAATGTTTAGTTGTTACTAATTTACCTTTTGTATTTATTTTTGTTTTATTTTTAGTTTTATTTTCTAGTTTACTTGCCTTGTTGATACCTTCAAATTTTGTTTACTTTTTATCATAATTTGTTACAACTGTTATTACTGACATCTGTTAAGATTACGTTTTATTTTCTTCGTTCGAGTGCGTTCAATAGATATTAATTCAGTCACATCGGTGAGAGGGTGTCTGAGTTTATTTTTTTTTCTTATTCCTTTTGTTTTTATTAACTCATGTTTATTTTTTATTTGTTTTTTCTCTTTTCTCTATCTTATTCTAGTACGTTAATTGTTCATTGCATTGTTTTAACGTTACAAAGCTATTCTTGGAAATACAACATTAATTTTGTGTGTGTACCTGCTGGCGGGTGGTGTAGAAATACTATCTGTTATTTTTTTTTTTTTTTAAAGTACATAGTATTTTTATATTGAAATAGTATTTTTATAGGTTTCCTCATAATTTTAATAGATATAAGTACTTATGAGCGACAATGAAGCTGAGGTATTCTTTTCTGCTGGAGATTCTTCAGACGACGTTAGTTTGAGTTTTATGACTGAGACGCTGGGTGAGCAATTGCGGCACATATTTCACACTCAATCTCGTCCTTATTTTAATGTTTGTCACATAAATTCACAAAGTGTCCCCAGTCATTATGATGATTTAGCTGAGACTTTCTCTGATAACAACGTTCATGCCATCCTGATTTCAGAGACCTGGCTCAAACCCCACTTACCCTCTACCTCATACGCTCTCCCTGGATTTGTCCTTATCCAAAATGACCGTTTGGTTAAAAGAGGTGGCGGCGTTGCCATTTACCTTCGCAACTTCTTACCCTATAAAATAGTCACCTTTTCCACTTCTCATGTCACCACCACCGCGGAATATATTTTCCTCCAGGTTTGTGTCAAGGAAGTTAATGTCATTCTAGGTGTAGTTTATTGCCCTCCAATTGTTAACTACTTCTCCAGTCTGGAAACCGTTCTGGAATTTTTAGGGTCGGAATATTCTCATCACATCATCATGGGAGATTTCAACACTGACATCCTAGCCTCAAACTCAAGTCGCACACGCAGCCTCCTTCACATCACACAAGCAACCAGCGTCCAGCCCTGCCCCTTCAAGCTGTTCATCACAACATTGACTATCAGGACACCTGGCTTGATCTAATCCTCATCTCTTCCCCACACATTGTCTCTTCTCATGGTCAACTGTCAGCCCCTGGTTTTTTCCATCACGACTTGATTTTCCTCTCATATATCCTGAAACCATCCAAATCACCACCTAAAATCGTGCAGACTCGCAGTTTCCGACACATGGATGTTGAAAAATTACATGCAGATGCTGTTGGGATAGACTGGACGAATATGGCAGCTGCTACCGACGTAGACAACAAAGTCTCTATTTTTAATGACACCATCGTTAAATTATATGACCTCCACACTCCGATTAAGTCAGTAAAGGTAAAACGCGCACCGGCGCCTTGGATGACGGAGGAGGTCCGAGCATCTATGAGGCGACGGGATTTGTCATTTCGTCGGTTCAAACAAAATCGTTGCGAAGACAAATGGAACCAATATAAGGCCGCTAGGAATCGGTGTAATCAGGTGATACGCAACGCTAAACGCCGACATATTCTTCAAAACATAGAATCTTCTTCTTCTTCCAGTATCTGGAAATTTCTTAATACCTTACGTATTGGTAAAAAACAACAGCTCACATTCAATAATACAATCAGTTTGAATGATATAAATCTCTATTTCTCATCTACAACTACGATGGATCTTCAAACTAAGTGTCAAACACTGAACTACATATCTGGTCTTACCAGTCCTACCACTGACTTATTCGAATTTTCTCCGGTGCCTCCTGAGGATATCAAAAAAATTATTCTATCTATCCATTCTAATGCTGTAGGATGCGATGGCATAAGCCGTCGCATGATTGTTACCATGGTCCTCCTTAGTACCGTACTTAGAGATCCTTCTCCTCCTCTCCCTGAACAATTTCGCCCCATTTATATTCTTCCTTTCTGTCTAAAGTACTCGAGGCCTGTGTTCATAAGCAACTTGCCCAATTTGTTCACAGAAACCAGCCATTAAGCCCTCTACAATCTGGCTTTAGGGTCGGTCACAGCACAGTTACTGCTCTCCTTAAAGTGACTGGCGATATTAGAAAGGGCATGGAGGACACCAAAGTCACGGTACTGGTACTAGTTCACTTTTCTAATGCCTTTAATACCGTCAGTCATGAAATCCTTTTACCTATCCTTAAATATCTCGTGGTTACCTCTGAGGCGCCGGAATGGTTCTCCACTTATCTTCAGGGGCGACAACTGAATGTTCACGTTGCTGACTCGACATCGAGCTGGTGCGATCTGCTCGCTGACGTCCCTCAAGTGACATTCTATCTCCTCTCTTATTCTCAATTTTTATTAATCTCATAACTCAACAACTTCAGAGTGCATATCACCTATATGCCGACGATCTGCAAGTGTATTCACAAGCAAGGGTGGAAGATATAACACAAGCTGTTAACGTGGTCAACAGAGACTTGGAGATCATAAACTCGTGGTCGATGAAATTCGGATTGACAGTTAACCCAACCAAGTGTCAGGCGATCATAGTGGGCAGCAAACGCATTATGAGCAGACTCGATTAGGCCTCAATCTCACCAATCATCGTTAACGGATCAGTCGTACCGTTCAGCCTTTCTTAACAAACTAGACCGACTTCTCAATTCGACACATTTTTAGTCTTCGAAAGTATGACCAGGTGTCTGCTTTACGTTCCCAATTAAAATGGTTACCTATTCGCCAGCGCCGCAATCTGCGAGCAGTAACTGCCCCATTTTCATTTATGAACTCACCATTTTCACCTACATATCTTACTCCGTACCCCCGTTATCTATTCTCTAATCACGACAGAAACCGTCGCTTAGAAAATAATCTGCTCCTCTTATATCCCTCTCATAACTCTGATTTCGTGAACTCTTTGTTCTTTGTTCAGGCAGTACTACTCTGGAATGCGCTCCCGCTCGAAGTCAGGATATCCACAAACCGTTTTACATTCAAAAAGAATGTACATAGTCTCCTTCTTAATGAGATTGAAGAATCGTCTCATCGTTAGTTGACTCAGCTTACAGTCAAGTTGTCATAATGTACGAATATAATCTAAATGTATGTGTATATTTATGTATATATGTGTATATTTATATGTGTATTTATGACGTATGTATTGTATGTGTTCATGTATGTATACGCACTCATGTATTGTATATTTTAATTGTCAATATAACCTCTGTGCACCTCCCTTATAATATTTCTAAGCCACCCTAACGTTGACTGGAAGAGAATGCCTTGGGCATTAAGTCCGCCGATGTACAAAGTGTATAAATAAATAAATAAATTATCCTCTCAGAAGAATTTAGTAAAAATCTTATTAAAAAAGTGCATGAAGACTTATGCCATATTGGTATTAGACAATTACAGGAAAAAATAAGTCCAATATATGCAGCTAAAATCCTAATAAAAAATATCATAAATATCTGTAAAACATGTGAAATATGTGAAAAAATAAATCAAGATGTCAAGGAAAATTTGGATTAATGTCACAACTAGGACCAGCAACTAAACCATTTGAGATAATGTCAATGGATACTATTGGTGGTTTCGGAGGATCTAGGTCAACAAAAAAATACCTACACCTTTTAGTAGACCATTACACCAGATATACATTAATTGTGACTTCAAAAACACAAAACGCAAATCTATATCTATACTAATATTATAAAGAGGAAACCTTTGTTTTTTTGTATTTTTGTATGTTTGTATTGAATAGGCTCAAAAACTACTGGACCGATTTCAAAATTTCTTTTAACATTACTTAGAAGGATTCTTCCGAATCCATATAGGCTATATTTCATCCCGGAAAATAGATAGGATTTTTCGTGGTAGTGAAAATTGTGGAGTAAGTCGTCGAAAAAACTGCCGCACGTTAACGATTCTCGCGAACGCTGCCTAAATGGTTAGAGATGTATGGTTGATTTCTATAGAAAAGTTGTAGAACTCAATAATGCCTACAAAGAAGTCCGCGATAGTATAAACCAAACATTTATATTTTAGCCATTATAACCACTTTTCCATAGAATAAAAGTAATTAAAATTATTAGCCTATTTATTGATCATATTATCGTCAAATACTAATCCTTATCCAAATAAACTATTTATTGAGCAAGATTGTTTCAATAGCTATAAATTACTTTTTATTTTTTTCCAATCGGACAATCCATTCAAAAGATATTACGAATTTAAAATTGTAATTGGTATTAAAATGAATGATGCCCGCCGGCCGATATGTGTCGCACGACTCACACGGCGAAACCGCAGGGGAGGGGGGTGCACATCTATGAAGCAGGTTGTCACGCGGCTCACTCGCGCGGTCGGCTTAATTTACGGCGTAACGGCGTAATTTACTGAATTAATGCACTTATTAAAATTGATTTCGTAACTATTTAGATACTCAATATCAAAAGTTCTTTTCAAAAATACTTATAAATAATTTTATTCAATATTTCTTAAATATATTTGCTTTATAGTCGTCTCAAATATTAAAGAAAAATCATTCGAATTATTTCCCAATAATAAAAGAGTTAAGCAGGTACGAAACAAAAAAATGTAACACGAATAAAAAGCCTATAAAAACATACATACAAAACCTTTTCTTTTTTTTCAGAGAGCTTAAAAAATAAATGTCCACCCGTGCGAAGCCGGGGCGGGTCGCTAGTGACTTTATAAAACTAACAAAAAAAGTACTAGAGACAGATGAGATTGGAATAATTCTGACAGATGGATTGGATTGGAGATGGATGGAGAATAACAATACACTAATATATACAGCTGTGAATACACCATTTTCGAATGGCTTGAACGAAAGGTTAAATCAAACTATCGTAAATAAAATAAGATGTAAAATAAATGAGAAAAATAATTACAGAACATGGACAACAGTAGCAAGAGAATACATACAGAAATATAATGAAACAGAACACTCTGTAACAGGTTTCACTCCGAAATATTTACTGGACGGTACAAATGTGAGTATCCTACCAAATGAAATTAAAACAATACACAAAGAAGACACCACTTGATTGCTGATAGAAGATTAGCCTTAGAGAATACAATAAAATCCCACAAGTACAACAAGAAAATATTTGATAGAAAAGAAAAATACTAGAATTGGAGATAGGAGACAGTGTATATGTAGAAAATGGCAATAGACTAAACATAAAAAAATTAGACGAATTATTAATAGGCCCTTTCAATGTAGTAGAGAAAATATCAAACTCCATTTATAGGATTGACACTGGCAACAGAAAACAGAATCAACTTTATTCCACATTACAAAATTACAACCCGTCATAAATTATGATGAAGTAGAAGATAACGAATATGAAAATAACTTATAGGTACATTATTTAGTAGATTTAGAATTTTCTCTCTTAGGGGGAGAGATGTAATGAAATGCTATTTCATTAATTTAAATTTGCCGCGCTCCGCGCGTTCTTAGATTGTCTGTGGCGCATAAAGAGATTGATGCGTGATTTTTAATGGTGGATGATATTTAAATTATTTTGTGAAAATTGGTTATTATAGAAACTTATAGAGTGATAAACGAAAGGATATGGTTGAGGAATCGATATTAGTAAACTTTAAATGTCGTTTCTTTGTATTTACAGAGAAACAATTTGTGGTTTATTTTGATAATCCTCGATAAGCTACCTTATACATACATCAAAATTACTAGATGAGAATCTTACATGCATTTTAAACTATATTACTATAGCTATCACAAACATATTTGGTAATCTAAGATAGACAACATTCAAAAATTATATACTATAAAAAAAACAAAAACACTAAAAATAAGAAAACAATAATATTTTTCTATTAACTCTCTTAGTTTGAACCTAAACCAAAGAAGCAGCAAAAATATCCTATTCATTACGGATGGAGTTGGCGAGACAAGGCATGCGATTCATGGGCGAAGAATGACCTATGTTGGTGCGGTAGTGGGGAACAGCAAATGTCGTCCGGTTTATTAAGCGACTGCCAGCGCGAGGAATACAAATATTGATCATTGCCAACAACTCGGGGGAGACAATATGGCCATGGACTAACTTGAATAAAAACAAAACATCAAGATCTTCCTTTGTGTACTTAATTTTATCATTTTATAGTGACGCAACCTAGTTTCATAGGAGCTGAAATAATGGCACTTGTTCTCTAAGTAACACAAATTGTATACCAATCTATGCACTATGCACTTGATAAAATGGATTCCAGGCTATGTAGCAGTATCCCAAAAAACTATTATAAATAACAATTGTAAGATTCGGTTCTCTAAAAATTTTCAATTCTCTTGCTATGTAACCCGTTAACTTTGACGCCCTGTTGATGATATGATTATAATGATTTTTAAAATTAAAACTACTATCTAGTATTATACCTACATCCCTAATACTATTAACCTCTTGCAATAAGCAGTTATTAATATGATAATGAGTAGAGCATTGATTTCTTTTTCTACTAAATTTGATAAAATAGCGCTTACTGTGATTCAACGTCATTCCGGTATGAATACACCAATCGTATGTGTTATCCAAATCCAATTGAAGTTCAAAAACATCAGAGTCACTATTTATAGTCCTATAATCATCCGCAAAAGTTTATATTTCGAATTAATCTTACTCCCTAAATCGTTTATGAACACTAAAAAAATAGAGGATCCAGATGCGATCCCTGAGGCACTCCCATTGTTATAAAACATTTCTTCTTCCCTTCAAGTGGACCAATAGAACTATTTCTCAATTAAGACTCACACCATCGCAGCAATGATCCGTGAATCCCCATTCTGCCCAACTTGACTAGAAGTAAGTCATAATTTACTAGATCAATGCCTTTTTAAAGTCAGTGTGTATAGTATGAACGTCTCTGCCGGTATATAACGCGTTCGATACATGTGGTACAAATTCAATCAAGTTAGATGATGTTGACTTTTTGGGTCGCAAACGGTGCTGGTTATCATCCAACATGATTTTGAGATGAGCAATCATTTTCTTTTGAACCAGCTATTCAAGAACTTTACCACATATTGATAAAATAGAAAGAGGTCTATAATTTGCTACATTTTCACAATAACCAGACTTGAAAATAGGCATGATGTATGCTACTTTCCACTTTTCCGGAAAATATCCCTGTGACAGTGAATAATTGATTAGGGAAGTCAGTGGCTCAGCTAGATTATCCGCACATTTTCGTAGGAAGAGTGGAGGTACTGAATCAGGCCCTGGACTCTTATCGCAGTTTAAAAAGACAAGTACTTAGAGACTTCATCTACACTTATCGAACACGAACCCAAAGTGATATTATTACCTTTATCTGATGTTTTAAAATTAGAAATATTAATGTTACTATTAGGCTGATAAGTTGATTGAAAATAATCTGAAAACAAATCACTAATGTCTTGCCCACCTCTAGCGCAGTGGTTATTGTTCCAATTCATTTTATTCGGTACAAAATTGTTACTGGTCCTTTTATTTTTTAAATATTTCCATATATGTGTTGGATTACGACGCAGATATTTAGCAATATTATTCTTAAAATGAGGGAAACATTTTTTATTAATACACTGCACCGTTTTCTCAAGCATTCATATAATATTTCATTACGTGGATTTTCGTACTTTTTGTTTGATCTGTGGTATTTAGCTTTTCCTTAACCCTTAATTTGATTTTGTTCACTGTGAGAAACATATGAGAAAAAAAATGATTTCGTTATATTTTTACACCAAATTCGTATTTTTTGTAATATTATCATACCATATATAATATTTTTTAATAGTAAGAAAATAGTCTACGCACCTGGCAACACTTTTACTTATCATTGTCAAAGCAAAATGTCGCGGCCTCGCAGGTCGTCTATGTTCCGCAAGGTAAATATAAAGATTTTACTTGATTTTCTATTGTTTCAAGTATTTTAATGCTTTAACTAACTCATCTAGACTATTTGTTATATTTTGGTGTGTGAATTATGTGCCTTTATGTGAATCCTGAAGTTTTATGACCCATCAAAAGCTTATGTTTATTGTGATGAACATTGCCAAATAACCTATAAAGTACCTACAATTTGTTATGTTCATCACGGTAAACGATGCCAAATACCTAATGATAAATTAATCCGAAATAGTTATGTCTTTTTTTTTAACATTTTGAAGTTATGGGTTTTATTTTGCTTATTTCGGTATTTTCTGTTGCCAACAGCATACTTTGCATGGACGCACGGCAAAAATATTGGCGCTTGTGCCTATACAGCATGCTCCATCAGATACCAGTGATAGGTCCGACATGGACAATGAATTGGCAGATCTGCATACTCCAAGTTTAGCTTCATCATCATCACCATCTCTAGATTCATCTTTAGAGCGAATGCATATTTTAAGCAGTCCTGAACCTGATGCTGAAGATCATGACGCTGGGGACGATCCACCTGAATTTGATTTTACAGAAACATCATTGCAATTGACTCCAGTTCTACGTAAAATTTGCCCAGCTACGCCGACTAGAGAACCGAACTACGAGAACATACCTTCCTTATCTTCTATACCATCTCTTCCGTCTGAAGCCCCTTTATCAACTCCTGAAAGTGCTACCAGGAAAACTCGAGCCCAAAGGCACATTACTCCAGTGCTGGCTAAAAGACGAAAGAAAGTTCCGAAATTTGTACTAACCTATAAATGGAAAAAAAGCGTCACCTTCCGTCACCAAGCTACAATTGAAGAAAACCAAGACCATAATATAATGAATGCCTCTTTCCTGCCCACTGCAGATTCCCTAGAATATTTTGATTTTTTTTTTCTTCAGACATTGTGACCGATATTACCGTACAGTCAAATCTATACTCTGTTCAAAAAACTGGCAAATCTATTCAAGTGACAGAAGACGAAATGCGTGATTTTATAGCTATCCATATACTTATGGGTATTGTCTCAATCCCTAGTTACCTAGACTATTGGAGCAGTAGATTCCGGTATGCTCCGATAGCAGATCTAATGAGTTTAAAACGCTATCAACAGATTCGTAGATTTCTACACTTTGCTGATAATAGCTTAGAAGATACTGATAGATATTACAAAGTAAGACCAATAGCAGAAAAAATAAGAAAAAACTGTTTGCTGCAAGAAAATGAAAACAAATTTAGTATAGATGAGATGATGATTGCTTATAAAGGGAGAAAGGCAGGCAACAGAAAGCAGTACATGAAAGATAAACCCAACAAGTGGGGATTCAAAAATTATGTGCGAGCTGGAGTAAGTGGCATGATTTATGACTTTATCCTATATGGAGGAGAAGATACATTCTGTTTTCATAAATTAACTGAACAAGAAATTTCAATTGGGTTTGGGGCACAAATTGTAATAGCTCTGTGTCAATCTATTCAAAGAAAGCCAGCCACCTTATTTTGTGACAATTTTTTTTCATCGCCTGAGTTATTTTATATTTTAAAAGAAAATTATGGCGTATTCGGTTTAGGTACGATTCGTAACAATAGAACCAGGGGAGCTGGATCTATTTTGCCTAGTGAAAAGGCAATGAAAAAGAAAAAGAGAGGAGCTTATTCACAGGTCGTATGTGACAAAACCAAGCTGGCTATCGTTCGCTGGAACGACAATAAGCCTGTCACCCTGATAAGTTCATTTGTTGGATGCACACCTGTGCATAAAATAAAGAGATATTGTAAGGTAGAAAAGCGAAAGTTAGATGTTGACTGTCCTCAAATAGTAAGGGAGTACAATAAACATATGGGGGGTGTAGACCTGGGTGATATGTTAGTATCTCTTTATAAAATACCATTCAAGTCTAGAAGATGGTATATCGACCGTATATTTTGCCAGTTGTTAGATATAAGTATAAATAATTCATGGAAATATGAATCTATTATTATATATAAAAAAAATACTAACGACAGAAAAAAAATGTCTTTGAAAATATTTCGGCAAGATCTATATCTAAATTTAACAAAAAAGAGCCGGTCTGTACGTTCTCACTCTATCGTTGAAAATTCAACAATAAAGAACCCTAAGTTACCCAGGCCCATTAACCCCATACGTTTCGACAATATTTGCCACTTTCCTAATACAAAAGAAGACATGGGGAGGTGCAAATATTGCCTAAAAAATACTACTGTGTACTGCATGAAATGTAATATAAGACTCTGTTTTGTTACCGGAAAAAAATCTCGTAATTGTTTTCTCAATTTTCATACAATAAGTCTAAGTTTTTTGTGAAATGCTAGAAGAGGCTCTATTATCTTATAAAAGATATTTTGTTATGTCTTTGTTTTGTTTTTTATATAAATAAAAATATTTTGTAAACCGCACTACCTGTTTGAATGTGTACCCTAATTTGATTATGTTCATCACAGTAAACATTACAATAAAGTGGTATTTCTCGACAGATTTGGCAATGTTCACTCTGATGAACATTGGTTTCCTGGAAACCTGAAGGTCGCAACATTTTTTTTTAATTTTTCTGGATTCCTTACTGCCCTAAACTTATAAATATACATAAATTTTACATATATATAACACATTGAACCTCTGCCAAATTAAGGGTTAATAACCTTTAATAAAGCTCTACTGTACCAAACGGGATACAGTTCGTCGCGTGGTCTAGTAACCGGCGTATGCTGTTTAATAATTGGAACAATCATGTCATAAAAAACAACCAACATCTCATTGACATCACTACTATTTTTTCACTCTTCTGACTAATTAATACTTAACAATGCCACATTTACAGCCTCATAATCGCACTTGTAATAATTTAAGTACGGAGTTTTTTCTGCACCAGAGGATTATTACTATGACTTGTGGCAAATATAATTTTCAGTGCTAGATGATGTTGGTCAATAGTTACTAGTGGAGTTGTGCCTGACATACATAAATTGCATCACTACTGCTACTGAGGACTAAATCTAATATACGATTAAAAGCATTTACTACGCTGTTACATTGATGAAGATCGTTAAAAACTATTATGTCCAAAAAATCATTTTCTTGATTAGAACTCGATTGTTTGTGGACCAACTGACTAGAGTTCATCTCATATTCCCAACCGATGCCTTCCATGTTAAAATCACCTATTACTAAATTTATGGAATTACTTTGCATTTCCTATTTGTAATTTCAGTAATATTGTTTATAAGAGGATCAACATAGTGTTGTCCAACTGCAGGTGGAATATACGCTAAACAGATGTTGATGTTCAAGCCATTTTTGCACCTTAATGTAATCCACAACTCCTCACATTGTGACTCCCAATTCAATCTGTGAGTGACGTCGTACTTACCCATATACTGCAATAATTACTCCTCCAGCCTCCTTTTTAGTTTTACAAGACACCGTAGATGACCTATCGCGCCTAAATATTTTGTAGCGGTTGTCTAACAATTCAGAGTCCAGTACCGTATCGTTAAGCCAAGTTTCATTCGCAATAATTACATCTTAATCAAAACATAAAGCAGTATCATGCAAATCTGCAGTCTTGGTTCGCAAGCCTCTTACATTTTGATAATACATTTTGAATTTGAATTTTGTTTCAGTTTACATTTAACTCTTGCTTAAAAATATGTACATAAAATTACAATGTATCTAAAAACTAAATTTTAACTAACAGTGTTTTGGAAGTTTCATCTTTTCTAACAAATATGCGACCACTACGTATCCATACGAACTTATACTGTTTTTCCTTTGCTGTGATTCTTGTCGCAGCGTAAAGTCTCCCATAAGTTTATGATAAGTTCTCTGTCACGAATATCGGTTGTTTCCCTCCGCCAACACCAAGATGACCGCTGTTTAACTTTTCAGCAGGGTTTTTTTTATTGAAATTCCTTACAGCAACCAACAAGCTATCTCATACACGGGGACTGCCCAGTTTTGCAACTATACTTCTTGGATGATTCGAATCTATGTTTATTTTTGCAACTCTGTGAAAATATTTTATTTCTTTTTCTCTAAGTTCCTTTCCTACAACCCTTCCCAGCTGCTGTATAATAGTCAATAAATTCTCATTCTTGTGTTTCGGTACGCACTGTAGTTTAATATTGCTGTCTCGCGCTAGTTGATCTATTTGTTGAATTTCAGTATCTAATTCCTTTACTTGAGTGTTTAGAGCTGTATTATTTTTAAGAAGTTCACTTATAAAGTTGCTGTTTTTGATATTTTTTCCCTCTTGTGTATCATGAGCATCAGCCAAGAAAATTACTGTTTTTCTGAGTTCGTCTAAATCCTCGCGCATTGAAGAAAAACCTAAATTCATATCATTTATATCTTTTTGTACAGTTTCCAATGTAGTTTCAAACTTTAACAAAACTGTCTGCTGACTATCAAATTTTTCAGTCATTTCTTTACGCAGTTTACGAATTTCAATTAGTATTTTACTTTATATGTTAGTTTCCGTGTCCGTGCTCAATGCCGATGAAATCTCCTGCGAATATTTGTCTAATTAGTGTCCCTCACTTAATACATTATTTTTGCTTGCAAGTCTCGATGTTGGAGTAACTCCTGATGCCGATTGGGTTGCCGTTAAGTCAAGCAGCGGTGCGTTTTACCGTGAACTTCCGTATTCGTGTTGTCTTGTCTTGATACGCACCTAGGACACACCCATTTACTTCTCGGTATTGACGTTTCATCATATTTTATATATTTCAAGTGATATTGAAGAGGACATTTTGTAACATAACATTTAATTCTTTTATTTGTGAAGAGGATCGCAGCATTACAACCAGCGCAAACCATTTCAGCAATAACAACAACTCGTAACAAATCTCAAAAAGTCTCCCCGCAGTTGAGGTTCGAGCTCGAGCACTTGTGAGTCGGAGTCGTCGCGTGTAGTTATCCACCACGAACATTCTTAAGGAAGGTGTTCTAATTTTGTTTTATATTCTTCGTTCCGACAGTTTTAATTCGTGTAGCATCAATAGTATGTACGGTAACTTTAACATGAATTTATTATTTGGTAAAATTTCTTGACATCCATATTTACTTTATAATCACTTTTTTCAAATATTTAATTCAAGTTATAAATGCAATGCGGTCACAAATCGTTGAGATAACGCTGATGATTGTACAATCGGGCCCCAACAACTTGTAGATCTTCTGAGCGAATCCTATCGGCATAGTGTCGAAGAGCTTGCGAATACCCATCTTCTCGACGGCGGGAGCGTATGCGGATGCCGCATAGGTGATGACCGGCTCTACTGTCGCAGTGTATATTATGCGTACACCCTCATTATGCAACCTCCAGCTTATTTTAGCCGGTCTCGAAAGCTGCTTGTATATATTTAGGACCTTATTCATTTATTAGTTTATTCGTTAGCAGCATAGCGCAGGTCTTATGTGGCGCGAATTTCAACTTATTCCTGACGCCCCATCCCTGAACAAAGTCAAGGGCGGCATTGGCACGTCGCTGCACCTCTGACGCGGTATACTCCGCCAACAGCAGAACCACGTCATCCGCGAATGCTTGGCAGGTGACGCCCCGTTCGTGTAGAAACTTCAGGAGGGGATCTAGGAAGATATTGGTCCACTAACCGCTCGCTTGCCCCGCTCGAAAACGCGCACCCCGTCAAATGCCCGGGCTCCCCGCGCAATGACAGCTCCAAATGTCTGTCAATAAATACTTAACACCCATGAAGTGCCCCACTGTCGTTTACATAATCGGCGCGCGGGTCGTATTACACATAATCTGTTCTTGTGACTCATTTTTTTTTGATGGGTTGTCAAGTGTTGGGTTTTTTTAGTTTACTTTGAAACTAGCTATACAATGTTATCTTTAAGTTATCAGATTATTTCTCTGGTGTCGAATTATATTGTGTTGAAATTGAGATAACGGCTTTTTAAGCTCGTGTTGCACTTAAAAGCTCATACCTGAAAAATGAAAGCGATGACCTATAGTTTTTAATGTTTAATTATGTTATTTAGATAGTAGATAATATGATAAGAAATAAAAACATACACTCGTCTATATATATTTATTATTTTACAGGCCTTTGAATCCATACCATTATCTGCCGCCACGCGGCGTAATTTATGTCAAACTTAACATGGCATATCGTACGCAAACTGGGACGAACTCGACTGGGATTAATACGATGGACAATATATCATAGAATCGAAAAAATAATACAAACTAAGCTCTATTTCAATAAAAATAGGGTATATTTACATTTTTCTGTGGCAGGGGACATGTGGACTCCTAGTCACCACGGGCAATGTATGCTTTTTTTATCTATACGGGCATTTTAGAGTGAAATTCGATGTGGACTCCTAGTCACCACGGGCAATGTATGCTTTTTTTTGTGGACTGCTAGTCCACACGGGCAAGCGAGCGGCTAATGGACCCTTGGACGCAGCCCTTTTGAGTATTTCGGCGATGTTCCGCACCGGCGTACCTCAGTTTCACATATCTGTAGCCTAGGTAGTCATCCAGTAGGTGCCTAATATTGATCGGGCAACCTTCCTCAGACAGCCGGCTGTCTGTGGAAGGTCCGGAAGGTCCGTAGCTGTCAAGGTCCGGACCTTGATGGCGGGCCACCATGCGCTATCGAAGGCACCCTTTATGTCCAGTGAGACGAGAATGACTAGCTTTTTCCGCTTGATCTCAGCCTTAATGTGGTTCACTAGGGTATAGAGGGCGTTTCAGTGCCTCTCTGGGGCATAAAGCTATACTGGCGAGTACTAGGTGCCACTGGAGCTTCGCTACGACCATTCCTTCCAGGACTTTTCCCAACACTGGCAAAAGGCCGATAGGCCTGTATGATTTGGCGCTCTGATAGTCGTCCTTACCCGGCTTCCTCAAGACGACTACGGTGGCCTCTTTCCAATTCGCGGGTAAGTGTCCAAGGGTGAGGCACTTGTTAGCCAGGGCAAGGAACGTATCAGGATCCCGGAGAATGGCCGGACGACAGATGTCTGTGATGGACCCATCCACACCCGGCGCCTTCCTCTGGTTAAAACTGGGCAGCAGCGATCATCTCGCGCAAAGTAAACAGTGGGTCATGCAGCTCATCATTAACCCGGACGTTTACCCGCAGTGCGAGATCCCGGGTGTCCCTGTGGTGTTGCTTGTCGGTTTCCGGTAGATCCTCCGGATAGAAGGTCTCCGCCAGGTGTGATGCTGATTCGGCGGCACTGAGAAGTACGCCGTTCGTGACCAGGGTTACATCCTCCTGCCTTTTAGCAGTCCTTCCCTCCCAGAAAGATATCCCAGAATCACTCGGTAAATTCCCTCCCTGACCCCCTCCTAATCCTGCCTGGTACAAAAACTCTTCCAACTGTAGATTTGAGCACACCTCGTTTTCTTCACGTATTCATTTTTGATTTGCAGGTATTCACCAACGACAAGTTCCCGAAGAATCGAGGCGGTCCAGCGGATTCTCCTCTTCCTGGTGGCGACTTTCCACTTCAACGCGGCGAGCTCAGCAGTCCACCACGGCATTGCAATGTTGTTTTTGGGTTTAATTTTGGCGATACAAGTGTCACAAACGTTTTTAATTATTTCCGAATATGATTTTACAACATTTTTCAAATCAGTTTTGTTTTTGATGTTGTCTATGTTAATTTTGTTTATATTAAATTCTATAGTAATCGGGCCAGTTTCTCACGAAACTGGTTCCAATGAGCTTTTCTTGTGCTGTAGAGTCTAGTGGTGATTTTTACGTTAATGCCAGAAGATTTTTGCTGTTGAATGTGAAATACCATGCCGCTGTGGTCGGAGCTAGTCATGCCGACGTCTACTCGCGATCCTTCCACTAGGCTGATTAAGTCCACTGAGCAGACCATGAGGTCGACGTCGCTGCTGTACGTCTTTCCGCCCCTGATCGTATAGAACGTGGGTGTGGTGCCACTGTTGAGCACCTGCAAATTCATCTCCTCTAATGTGCCACACAATGCCTCTCCCATTTTGTCCTCAGTTGTGCTGCTCCACCAGGAACTTTTGGCGTTTACATCCCCTCCGATGAGCAGGCGCCGGGCTCCTAGCTTCCGCTGGATCCCTCGAAGCTGTTCGAGGTACTCGACGATGGGCTTGTCTGCCTCATAGTAGACCAAGACCACTGTGAGATCCCAGGCATGGGTTCGAATCCTCACCACTACGGTGTTGTTTGTGGTGAGTTCTGGACACTGTATCACGTCAAGGTCTTGATCAAAGACCGCGATTGTGGCCTTCACAATTCCGTTTCCATCTACCGACGCCTAGAATATACGCGCGCCACGGTAGTCTCGCATCCTTCGGATGCTGTCCACATACGGCTCTTGTATAAGAGCCATTGCTGCTTTTCTTTCATCGGCAACTGCAAACAACACGGCGGTCGCTAGTTCCTTCCGTTGTAAATTGGCCTGCAATATCGGATACGCCTTGGTTCCGTCTGGGTGGGGATTCATGGTTTCCGTGGCGAGGCCTTTAGCAATACGCTACCTTTGCTCTAACCAACGCATCCCACTTTCGCCGGACGGGGCAGCCCATGCTAAAGGTATTGTGTCCAGTCGCATCTAGTCCGGCTTTAGTGCAATAGCAGCAAGCGGGAGGTGCATTGGTGAGCACACCTGGGCAGCTTCTTCTTCTTTCTTCTGGTGGATACCTCCGCAATGACCGCATATTTACCCTTTCTCTTGTTCTTAGCAAAGACGTCTGCTGTGCCCATAACCCAGGCAACCAAAGCATTGAACCAGCGGAGACTGGTCTTCCACTCCAACCCGCTGTATATCTATAAACACAGCAGACGCCTCCGTCATGCGGCCCCAGGGCTTAGTAGACACTCTTGCAATTGGCCTTGGATATATAGGGTGGGCCACGAATTAATTAACATTTGAAAAAAATCGTATAAAAAGTATTTGATACATTATAAAAATTGTTTATTTATATTTTTTAAAAAATTACTTTATCTAAATGCACCGAAATTTTCGAATATTCGTCGGTACAGAGACCGCGAGACCGCTGACATCTCTACGCTGATTTTTTTTAATTGATGTAGTGTGGTTTATTGACGTAGACACAATTCTTCAAATAACCCTATAAAAAGAAGTCTGCTGGAGATAGATTTGAAATTCTGGGTGGCCATGAAATGTCACCTCGTCTAGAAATCAACTTTCCTGGCAACATGTCACCATCTTATTAAAAACATGTGTTACGATTGTAACCAGCAAATTCCAGTTGCATCGGTCCCAAGAACTCCCGTAACATGTTTGCACGGGATGTTAGATTCAAATGCTAACGAATTCTTGGCTCACCCTATACATATCTCTTTAGTATTTTGATAATGACATAGAAACAGAAAAACCATCTCTATATATTTCATCCAAGCCGCATTAACTCTTATCTTCAATTTCTAAAACGGTAAGTATTACGACTAGAGACCGAAGACGGAGCTGAACTGACCAGAGTTCACGTGTGGAGCTACCTCCTAAGGCGCATCTCTCGACACATGTATTCCCTTTCTTTTATCCAGTCGGTAAACCTGAATTCTCACCTAACTGGGCACATCTTCACCTTCGACTCTTGACGTATCTGAATCAATTCTAATGCAGAAACCGGCTGTGTCGTGGACGACTTAACAGTTTGACTCCGACAAAGAATATAACTTTTTGTTTAGTTGACGTAGGTAGTAATGTAGGTAATCCCATCGGATTCAGAAACTGGGAATACATGGTGCATTCCATAACAACAACCCTGATGAATGGCATCAGTTATCGTACTCTGGGGAGACCCGAGTTATGTGACAGGTAATTTCAGGTTACACTTTGCCGCGCTCACGCTTAATGTGTCACATACGAATAAGGATACATGTCACTCACGCAACTAAACTAACTAAAGAGGTACAATTGAGGTGAGAATGGTTAAAAATAATTACGTGAAATGTAAATCTGTTAAAAGTAAGATTTAGTTCGAATGAAAGTAAACACTCAGATAATAACATGAAGATACACAAAACTACAGAAGACACCGGCAGTATATGTGTTTGGTAGGACTGTGAATAGATTTTGTTAATGGAAACAACAAGCAAATGACGTTTGTCTCAAGCTAAGTATATTAGACTACACCCTAGAAAGCTGTGTAACGTGTCCGATGAAAAGACTAGTGTAGCATATAAAGGCCATTATTAACCCATATCAATCCTTAAATATGGGCTTATAATACGGGATAATTCGATTAATGCTGCAAAATCGAACAGTACTTGAAGCAGCGGTCTGCCTGCTTTCTACTGCACAGTGTTATGTGTTCAAATCTAAATGAAACAACACTTTGTGTGAACCACAAATTTTAGTTACGAGTCTACGTGTTTGTATTTGTAACGTAGTCTCCGGCGACACAGGAATAGCCATTCCTTGCTAGTGCGGGAGTTGTCTTTTTTGAAAGAAAAAAAATGTTCAAACATTCATTGCACAAAAGAAATGTTTAAGAACAGTGAAGTACGTCCAATTGGCTTGGAAACTGTTATTAAAAAAGAAAACATAGTTTACTGACGTTGACCAGCATTTATGTTGTTGGAGTTCTTTGTTAGGCAGTTAAATTATTGAATAAGTAAACAAACTTTAGTCGTTTCTCTTCTCAGCGACCCGCGGCACAATCGTATCGTGTTGGAATGAATCAAAATCTCAAGTGCAAGAGGTTCCTTGTTGTTACAAAATGGGAGATTAATTAAAGAATAACTAAGACAAATAAGCTCAATTTATTTTAATATATAACCATTCAGATTTGTACTTGTCTTGCGTCTGTTTGGCGTAGTTCGGCGTGGTGGGCTTCGATGTTTGCATATTCTAGCGAGCTTATAAAAGATGCTCACATTTAAACTCGTTTCAAACGCCCACCTTCGTGTGCGCGTGTTCAAATAATTTTTCAGCCTTGGATTGTGTGGTGACGAGTCAGTCAATTTGGCGACGATCATTTCAAAGTGATCACAAATGTTCTAGTGGACAGTAACAAGTTGATTAAAAGTATTCATAAAAATAATTTAATAACCTTAGAAATATTAGCAGTCACGAGGCACAATACAGCATCACTATCTGATCTCTCTTAAAGTACCAATAGACAATATCCGCGTAGTTAAAGTATCACGAAACCAACGTCCAAGGTTTTAGCAACCTGTGAATGTCATTCAGTTGCATCGTGTTAAGTTATCCCTATTTCTGTTCGATTCCCGGGTCGGACCAAATGTTTGTATGATCTGCAAATATTTGTTTCGAAGTTTGGGTGTTTTCTATGTATAATATGTATGTATTTACAAAAAAAAGTATAAAAGTATTGTATCAGTCAGTCTAGTTATCATAGCACAAGCTCTGCTTAGTTTGAAACAAGACGATGTTGGTGTTAAATGTCTGAAATATTTATTTATTATTATAATTTATTTATTTAATTAAATAATAATTTATTTAAATAATCCGGTAGGCAACGCTGCCGGTGTAAAGGGGCCGGGCTATGTGCCATGGTGTAGACTAGCGTGTAGTAGTATTGCCTAACTGCATTCACAATTGTATACTATGTTACACACTAATAGGTAAACTCGTTGCGACTAATTTAAAAGGTATAAACAAAAACACCTAAATTAGAAATAAAATTAATGTCAAGAAAGAGAACCAACAACCAAAGAAAGCTTTTTATATATTTTTTTTTTTAAAAAGACCACGCCTGCCCTCGGAGCAACATAAATCCTGCGTCGCGAGGTACTTTACAAACATACAAGAATCGGACACAAAGAACACCCAGACTCAGAACAACAATTTGTGGATCACATAGTGTTGTCCCAAGTGGTGTTTGAACCCACAACACTCAGTGAAGTAGAGGGCGGCGTGACGAACGCTTAAAGCATTAGGCCAACCGTGCAGTCGAAAGTTGCAGATAAAAAGCACACGTCATTATTTTTTTGATACGTATACCTTAGATTAATGATATAAGACATACGCATTATCTTTTGGTATGCTATTGATGGTGTCCGACCCTACATCTGCGGTAGCAGAAGTACTTTGGATCGTCTATTTTGTCATTTATCAATCTATTCTCACAATAATAATCATATCCTTGCACACAGTCGTCTGATCCCAAACTATGCGGAGCAACCATGACTGCTGAAACATATTTTAGAGGAACGGGTGTCATGATCCTCGGACACAAAGGGATCCTCCCTTCGACCGGGCGAGCTAAATGTAAACTGCTGTTGGTATGCAAGTAAGAAAAGCGTGTAGATTTTTATTAACGATAACAGGTATTTATACATAAATATTGCACACGACACTACTCTTGCAGAGTAGGACGCAGGTAGCATAAAGTGAACATAGCCGCGCGACTTCCATCCCTGTTGCTGGGGCGCCGGAACAATAGACGCATCGGTGGTTTAGGCGTGGTCTATTGACACCGCCTACATCACGCGATATGACGAACATCGGATGATTCTGTGCCTCGTGGATCATTGGGATCATCACACAATTATTTGGGCCCAGACGGGAATCGAACCTGTGACTTGCCACAATATTTTACAGGGTAAGCCAAGAACTTGTTAATATTTGAATCTAACATCCCGCGCAAACAAAAATAGCGCGGGACGCGGGGAGGGATCTGACCACTAGCTCGTTTCTCGGTAATTTTGTCGCAATATATCGCTGTATGAGGTCGCAGCGAGCTTGCTGTGTAAAACAATTTTATTTAAACAACAGTTCACTTATTACTATAAGACGCTTATTTCAGGTTGAATACGATTTACACCACTTAAATCAGTGTCTAAGTGGTCCTTTAATGAAGAAATAGGTGAAGAAATGTGAAGCAAACAGGAGGCCCACAGACTTCTCGGACCGAAGAAACCGTGCAGCAAGTTGCCGCTTCTGTTCGACGTAATCCAGATTTATCGACGCGCAAGCGTTCGGCCATATTAGGGTTATCCCGCACATCATTACACCGTATTTTGAAATTACATTTGAAATTAAGATCCAAATAGTGCAGGAACTAAAACCTAATGATTTAAATTTGCACAAGTCGTATGCCGAAACAATGTTCAGTAATTTTGACAACATCTTTTTTTCTGACGCAGCCCATTTTCACCTCAACGGACATGTAAACAAACAGAATTACAGGTATTGGAGCAGTGAAAATTCCACAGCTAAACACGAATGGTCACTTCATTCTTCCAAAGTAATGTATGGGCTGCAATTTCAGCAAAGGAAATCTTTGGATCCGATTTTTTTTTGATTTTCGCGGCCGTTCAGTTATTTCAGTTACTGCTGAATATGTGAAAATATTACGGGAGTTCTTGGGAGCGATGCTACTAGAATTTGCTGGTTACGATCGTAATATATGATTTCAACAAGATGGAGCCACTTGTCACACATCCAATGAGTCCCTGGCGGTATCGGCTCGATATCTTATTTACTAATTGTATAGTGTCTTCGTCTTTAATCTCGTCTAATCTAAAAATCTCAATGTATTTCTCAGTCTGTTTTTCTTGCAATAATGCTATTCTTAATGCTCAAGGCTCTGACGGTTTCTCTGAGCTAGAAAACTCCACGTAGTGTACACTTGTAACGTTGGTGATGGCACTGTTTCTGCCGGTGCCATTTGGAAGAGGACATCACCACCAACGGCTAATATTCTAGCACGAAGAGGAGACCACTTGCTTCGGCCGTTCGGTCAATGTTTGGTCCAACAGAGCGGGCATGTTTGTCGATTCCTCTGTTGGCTCTTCGGAGCAATGAGGAGAAAACTTCGTTAAAAAATCATGTAGGTCTCTACGGCGGCAAATCGAGCACATGGAACCTCCAGCCGATTAAGTCGATCGATGTAAGCCGTCCACCGATAAACTTCAGTGAGCTCTGCCACCTCCAAATCCCACGTGGGAGTTCCGGCCAAGGCACACGCTGCCATTGTCGATAAGGTGCGGTAACCACGTATAGCTCTAACCGCCAATATCCTCTGAGGGCGTCAGCGGCGAGCACTATTCTGGGTGGATAGAGCCGCCGTCCACATCGGTGCACGATACAGTGCCACCCAAATTGGGCTCCACCCAAATTGGGCAAGAGTCGCCCAAGGGCAGAAGCAGAAGAACTACCTGCCGTCTAGAATCAGCTCCTAATACTTCATCTGGACTTGAACCGGTACGAGGACCGAATTGATTACGATGGAGGCGCCGGAGGGTGGACCACGACGGGGCCTATGGAACAAAAGGGCTTCCGTCTTATCCAGGGCCACCAGAGAGACTCCTGTGGTGAACAGACGCGCCGCCTCTTGAAAATGCATCCCCCGGGTATGTGACCAATATGTCATCGGCGTAACACCTTGAGGGTCCTCAAACAGTAGTGATGTGCAACAAGGATACCGACGCAGCTAAATAACAAAGCTCTAGGCGGTGAATCGACTCAGAACACAGAACACGAGGTAAGTAACCCCTTTAGGTATTAATTTCTTAGCTTTTATTACAGAATTACGTAATAAATGAAAAATTTTGTGAAAACTACACGATAAAACACCGAAAACGATGTGTCTGTGCGTACACTGTTAAAAATTTCTGTAGTAATTTTACAAAAAAAATCTTGGAAGTTTTTATGCACAACAAGAAAGTAATACTATAATTCCGTTTTGTAAATTTACCATACAATTTATTCCAACTCAATTTCGAAATTGGTTTAGCAAAATTATAATACAAATATCGTAATTTTACCAAACAAATTCTGTTGAAAATGGTTTGTCATTTCAAAATGATGTATTGTAAATTTTCTACACAATTAATTTCAACTTAGTTTATAAAAATTACACAACATTTTTGAAAATTTGCTGAGCAAAATTACAATACTAGCAGGTTCACCCGATGGGATCTGTGCAAACAGCGTTATAAAAAGAAAGTGCCCTATGAGTGAAAAAACATTTAAAAATATGAGTAATGAGAGAGAGTATGAATAATGAGTGAAAAATATGTGATGGGAAACCAAGCTAGAGTTTTATGTGCAGATGCAATTACAAATGGTATGAACAGGGCTTAAAAAGGCTATTCTTGTGTAACTGATTGCAACTATAGTACTAATAAGAAAGTAGAAATATTGGACATTCAATATGATGAAAAATATGTATCAGATTTTATTAATGTTATAGTTCCTTTATGGAAAGATAAAGATAAGATAAAATAAAAAATAAAGATTTATTTAATCAATGAATTTTGTAAGTTAACTCATCTGCAGACAATAGTGATAATATTATCAAGTACTTTCACAATATTGAGGTTTATACAAGCATGTGGCTTTAACAAACTAAATTCCCGTAATCGTCTAATCAATCTTTCCACATGTATTCTTAAAGTAGCGATTTCTTTAGTTTCTCTCGTCTCCTGTTTTGATAGTTTTACCGCAGTTTAAACACTTTATTTGCTGTCATAGGTGTATCTTGTGTAGTCATTGCATTGGATCCTGGGGTCCAGAGTAGAGCTGCTGTGGATGCAGCAGGAAAAACGCTCAGATGAGAGACTTCATGTTGTGGAACATTTTCTTGCAAAACTGAAAAAAAGAAATATTTTTAAAAAACTTACAGTATAACAACTATTCACTGACATTTTTTTTGATCAGGTAATGTGTGAAAAACCTTTTTGTATGTGCATGGATTTGACATTCATGAAGAACCATTAAGATATAGTAATTAATTAACCTCCATAATATAAGTCGTTTCCTGAAAAAATTTTCTACTTGACTCATTCTCAGTCTTTCATATTTGTATTTTTATGAATGACTGTCTTGAGGAAAACAACTAAGAATATGGGGGTAAGAGTTAAGACATGACATGGGTATAATATGCCATTTCTCTGTAAAATAATAATGAACACCGAGTCAATGTGTGATTCAAACAAAATTATTAAAATTAAGTTGACACCTGAACTTCCCGATGAAGACTCTATCTGTCCTGTTTTTTATTTCTTTCTGTAATTCTTCAATCAACTCCTTTCTTTGTTTTTTGACAATAGTTTGCCGTTCTATTGTATCAGCTGTTCTTTTTCTTCTATCTGGTTGAGAAGCAAATTTTAAAGGAATGCAGCCTGCTTTCATGCGTATCTGTGACACTGATCCCATCAAGTGATACTGCATATAGTTTGCCATATCATTCGGTAACTGAAATTTAAATAAAACTATTATGTATTCTGTGATAAAACATAGAAAAAAATATGATAGGTGAAGCGTAACCTCAAAGTTTAAATATTGAACAGCGTTATAATTATAATGGATTGGGAACTATGTGGAATCTACAAATATAAGTAAATACTTACGTCAAAGTGATGTTCACAGAAATAAAGTTGAGTATTAGTTAAGATAGTAGGAATATTCCTTTTATTTCACGTCTTGCAAGTTTAAGCCACTTATTTCGTATTGTTTTATCATAGGGAACGAATATAAATAACTTATCCGGGCTTTTTATAGTTGTATTAATACACAGAGGCACTGCACAACACCTATACGGTCTCGAACTCATATTTTAGAACTTTTAAAACAAACAATGCAAAATTAATACTGTAGCCGTCAATATTTACATTGAACGGAACGCCACATGCCACACGCCATTGACAGATTGAAACGTTTTGGCGGCAATGAAAAAACTTTTAAAGTAAAATATATTTTCTTTAATGTTGATTCCTCATTTTAAGCAGAAATTTGATATACATTGTGTATAATATTTATTTCTGAACCTGAAAAACCAGTTATTCAAACTTTGTCATCATACCTATTACATTACGTGTAGGATAATTACATAAAGGTTCCAAAATTACAACTCATTATAGTAAGTTCCTTTACATGTTTTGTAATTTTACTCGAATTTTATTGTTTTGTATTACTATACGTTGATTTGGATTTTTTCTCATATTTGTTTTGTAAAACAATTGTAATTTTACAAAAATTTTTAACAGTGTAGGTGACGCTGCTGCCGAAAATTCAAGACTAGAACAATCGAGATGCGTTGAGGGACGAGAGACATATATGAAATCCTATCACTGTTAACAAAAGAAAATTTTACTATGTCAATATATAGGTTATGTGGATTTCCAAAAGTATAAATATTCAAAAACGGTATATAATAGCTACGGATGTTGTTATAAAACGTTTTTGTCACAGTTCAAGGTCGATTTGAGCAGAAATGTTTTAGGTCGCTTGCCAATAACATTATTGAACATTCTCAGGTATATCACATCGACTGCACTCTTAGGTGGGGATGAAACTTAGTGTCGGTCTTAACTTTCGAATTTAATACCGACACTAACTAATGCAAACGGGAGGGCAGTTGATTAATTAATTTCTACGGGTACCCTCATTAGAATACTTTATTTAAGTCAGCGACGTTGCGGTTGTCCTGCCAGTCTTGAATACATATTTCAGTGATTAAGAGTGTCATCGTGCAAATAAAATGGCTTCATACCAGTCAGGTAAAATATAATTTTTTATTTATATTAACATATAATAAATCCACGTAGGTTTTTTTTATAAACAACTTGCATATTTAAAATATATCAAGTGTCATGGAGGATATTACAAACGACACAAATAACGCCCGTTTGTGGATCATTCAAGATTTTATCCCAATTTACAACACTGAGTGCAGTTGGAAACGGTGAAGTAGCTGTGGTATACCTCACAATTCTTCGGAAACCAAGATAAACTTAAAGATACCGACGCAACCTTCAGTATCGGCAATCTTCGTGAGTCCGTTAGTTTTTCTTCTTCACCAACAAGAATAGCAATAACTACTATATAGATACGTTGTCGTTTCTAAGCAAACCTCGGCATACTTGAGAACTCTTCGCCATTTTTAAGCACAACTCGACAATCATTATTAGCCAGCGCTTGCACGTATACTTAGTCTGGCCATAAATACTGTTACACTTAATTATAAAAAAATATTACATTTGAATTTCGAATCTGTCATTTTTATACGATTGTTCATTGTGTTTTCTCATTTTGGCGCCAATACATTGTAAAATATTTTGCGATATTAAAATGGTGTGGGGTGATAAAGAGAACCAATCGCTGTGATAGCATTACACAAAGTAGGTATGGAGCCAAATGCAATTTTTAAAACTCTCCATACACTTGGTATTAGTAAAATGTTTGTGTACCGGGCTATTAATAGGTACAATGAGACCTCCTCTGTTTGTGACAGAAAAAGATCTGGCCGTCCACGTAGTGTTCGTACGAAAAAGGTGGTCAAAGCAGTAAGGGAAAGAATTCGAAGAAATCCTGTCCGAAAGCAAAAGATTTTATCTCGGGAAATGAAGATAGCACCTAGAACCATGTCGCGTATTTTAAAAGATGACTTAGGACTTGCAGCCTATAAGAGACGCACTGGCCATTTCTTAACTGATAATTTAAAGAAGAATAGGGTGGTAAAATCGAAACAACTACTGAAGCGGTACGCAAAGGGAGGTCACAGAAAAATTTTGTTTACGGATGAGAAAATTTTTACAATTGAGCAACATTTTAACAAACAAAATGACCGTATTTATGCTCAAAGCTCTAAGGAAGCTTCCCAATTAGTCGACAGAGTGCAACGTGGACATTATCCGACTTCAGTGATGGTTTGGTGGGGTGTTAGCTATGAAGGAGTGACTGAGCCATATTTTTGTGAAAAAGGTATCAAAACATCGGCACAAGTGTATCAAGATACCATTCTTGAGAAGGTAGTTAAGCCCCTTAACATCACCATGTTCAATAACCAAGTATGGTCCTTCCAGCAAGACTCGGCGCCGGGTCATAAAGCTCGGTCCACGCAGTCTTGGTTGGAATCGAACGTTTCGGACTTCATCAGAGCTGAAGACTGGCCGTCGTCTAGTCCCGATCTTAATCCGCTGGATTATGATTTGTGGTCAGTTTTAGAGAGTACAGCTTGCTCTAAACGCCATGATAATTTGGAGTCCCTAAAACAATCTATACGATTGGCAGTGAAGAATTTTCCCATGGAAAGAGTGCGTGCTTCTATTGATAACTGGCCTCATCGTTTAAAGGACTGTATTGCAGCCAATGGAGACCACTTCGAATAAGCTTTTTATATTTTTAATTGTTTTATATTTATGTATTAAACTGACACACTGTAAAAGTAATAAATGTTATTTGCAGTTAACAATTTTCTTTTTTCTTTATTACAATATTTATGGCAAGACTAGGTATATACCGAAGGTTCCGTAGCCGCGCCATCCGTGTAGTGATACTTATAAAATTATTTAGTAGTTCCGTGGTGATTTATGGGTTCCCTCATCTTCGACTTGACCGACCTGTCGGTGTAGTGGTTTTCCTGGTTTGAATTTCGACTGACAACAGATATTGTATGGTGAGCATGGTGATTTGTTTCGTGTCTGGGCGTACTTTATCAATGATATACGTGTATTTAGAAATATATCATTGTTCATCAGCAGTCTGATTACCGTAGCCCAAGTTCTGCCTAGCAAACTAGACTGTCTAACTCAAAAGATGTGTCGTCCATTTGTAAAAGATGTTGAAAGCATATTTTTATAAAAACATATTCAAGTATGTTTAGCAGAAGTCTGCTTACCGTAGTACAGAAGTTAAGTTATTATCTAATTGTACCCTCCTGCCACGCTTCATTGTGACTCGTACGTGCATTTATGAGTATTGAAGACCAAAACTGACTCGAAAAACAGACAAAGAAAATATGTGAAGCCAGTTGTTATATACAACTCG
The DNA here is from genome assembly GCA_949316085.1 of Hypercompe scribonia. NCBI lineage: Eukaryota > Metazoa > Arthropoda > Insecta > Lepidoptera > Erebidae > Hypercompe > Hypercompe scribonia. The sequence continues at coordinate 17,486,951 of OX438989.1, forward strand.
CTTCATATATTTTCAAAATTTGATCTAAATTAGTGCAGGACTATTTCAGTTGTAGTACACAAACCAACTTCTCATTTTTATACTTAGTCTGGCCATAAATACTGTTACACTTAATTATAAAAAAATATTACATTTGAATTTCGAATCTGTCATTTTTATACGATTGTTCATTGTGTTTTCTCATTTTGGCGCCAATACATTGTAAAATATTTTGCGATATTAAAATGGTGTGGGGTGATAAAGAGAACCGAATCGCTGTGATAGCATTACACAAAGTAGGTATGGAGCCAAATGCAATTTTTAAAACTCTCCATACACTTGGTATTAGTAAAATGTTTGTGTACCGGGCTATTAATAGGTACAATGAGACCTCCTCTGTTTGTGACAGAAAAAGATCTGGCCGTCCACGTAGTGTTCGTACGAAAAAGGTGGTCAAAGCAGTAAGGGAAAGAATTCGAAGAAATCCTGTCCGAAAGCAAAAGATTTTATCTCGGGAAATGAAGATAGCACCTAGAACCATGTCGCGTATTTTAAAAGATGACTTAGGACTTGCAGCCTATAAGAGACGCACTGGCCATTTCTTAACTGATAATTTAAAGAAGAATAGGGTGGTAAAATCGAAACAACTACTGAAGCGGTACGCAAAGGGAGGTCACAGAAAAATTTTGTTTACGGATGAGAAAATTTTTACAATTGAGCAACATTTTAACAAACAAAATGACCGTATTTATGCTCAAAGCTCTAAGGAAGCTTCCCAATTAGTCGACAGAGTGCAACGTGGACATTATCCGACTTCAGTGATGGTTTGGTGGGGTGTTAGCTATGAAGGAGTGACTGAGCCATATTTTTGTGAAAAAGGTATCAAAACATCGGCACAAGTGTATCAAGATACCATTCTTGAGAAGGTAGTTAAGCCCCTTAACATCACCATGTTCAATAACCAAGTATGGTCCTTCCAGCAAGACTCGGCGCCGGGTCATAAAGCTCGGTCCACGCAGTCTTGGTTGGAATCGAACGTTTCGGACTTCATCAGAGCTGAAGACTGGCCGTCGTCTAGTCCCGATCTTAATCCGCTGGATTATGATTTGTGGTCAGTTTTAGAGAGTACAGCTTGCTCTAAACGCCATGATAATTTGGAGTCCCTAAAACAATCTATACGATTGGCAGTGAAGAATTTTCCCATGGAAAGAGTGCGTGCTTCTATTGATAACTGGCCTCATCGTTTAAAGGACTGTATTGCAGCCAATGGAGACCACTTCGAATAAGCTTTTTATATTTTTAATTGTTTTATATTTATGTATTAAACTGACACACTGTAAAAGTAATAAATGTTATTTGCAGTTAACAATTTTCTTTTTTCTTTATTACAATATTTATGGCAAGACTAGGTATAATAGACTGGCTTTTCCTGCGGCTCGACCCATGTGTATGTCGGTTACCGCCGTAAATATGTAGTAGCCTGCGTGTTACTCTTATTTATAAGCTATATTGCTAGAAAGATTTATAATCCGTTTAGTAGTTTTGACGGTAAACAGTAACAATTTTATTCATATTTAAATATGGGGAATCGCAGGTAGGTAAAAATATCTTGGATGTTTGCAACGAACAAAAAATAACTTTGTAAAGGTTCTTTTTACTACGATTATCTTACTTCTAGCAAAGAATATATGAGGCATCCAAAATAAATATACAACATATTCAACAGAAATATACATACAAGTTTATTTTTTACAACTGTGCTCGGCAAAATATGCAACTGGGAAACACAAGCCATCTGGTAACTGGTCCATCTAAAAAATTCTGCAACAGTAAGTTTAGAAAATTATTGAAAAATCACATAATAGCTATCTGTTAATTAGTACATTTTACTATTCTTAAAACATTTACCATAAAACAAAGAAAACCAACAGAAAGTTGAACAGAAAATTAAAAAAAAAAAACAGTAGCAGTCGTGGGACTGCCGATAGAAGTGAAAACGGAACTATTAAGTTGAGAGTAATTAAAACTATATGCAAAAATTATATGAAATTTTTTGTTTCATATATAGCTATATATAATATATAATATCATATATAATATATAATAATAATAAATTTCATATATAATATATAATATCATATTCTCCATAGCTATAGATATACTATTATCATTAGCATGTCGGTGACGCGAACCGAGGATTTTACCCTCTACCAAAACGCTCGACGCGCCTAAAGAAGTTTTCACTTCAAAAAAAAATATAATGCAAACATAATAATAAAAAATATGAGTGTATGTGTACACTCGTATGGTAAGCCATACGAGTGTCATATTTAGTTAAACAATTATCGTACAGCTTTGGTTCAGTTGCACGGGTCTCGCGTTTACGCTTTGTTCGAGAAGTTCATAGTTTTGTTCAAATTTGAGGGTGGGCCACGAATTAGTTAACATTTGAAAAAAATATAAGAAGAACCGTTTGATATAGTATAAAATTGTTTATTTATAAGAAATCTAATTAAATGGAATTTATTTTTATAAAAATTACATCTAAATGACCACCGTTTCGACGTTTGCACTCTTCTAAACGAGCACGGAAATTTTCGAATACTCGTCGGCAGAGAGACCGTGAGATCGCCAATATCTCTTCGCTGATTTCATCTTTTAGTTGACGTAGTGTATTTGGTTAGTTTATATAGATACGATTCTTCAAATAATCTCATAAAAAGAAGTCTGCTGGAGATAGATCTGAACTTCTTGGTGGCCATGGAATGTCGCTTCGTCTGGAAATCAGCTTTTCCGGAAACATATTTTTGACCAATGGCAGGGTCTCATTGGATAGGTGACAAGTGGCTCCATCTTGTTGACGCCATGTGTTACAATTGTAGGCAGCAAATTCCAGTAGCATCGGTCCCAAGAACTCCCGTAACCTGTTTGCGTGGGATGTTGGATTCAAATATTTCCGAATGCTTGGCCACCCTATATATTGACTTTTGTTTTATGTTGGATAAAAACGCTCACTTAATTAATTTGCTTTTGTGCATGTTTTCTCAGTAAATGAATATTGTAAATTCCTTTGTGAAATACAAATTCTTTAACTGTAATTAACATTGTAATTCTCGTTTTCTTACAATCTTTAAAGTGTCTATTTGTAGGTAATTTAATATTTCTCATTGTCATCTTTTTGTATTTTCTTTTTACCTTACTTTTATTAGCTTCGTACGTATATTTAGTTGTTTGTCTGTATTAGACTTTTTTATTTGCTTTAATCAGATATTTCCTCTTCTCTAGACATGGATAAAATACATAAACTTGAGTTAGAAGTACTAGCACGCCAGAAGTTTATGAATGCAGTAATAGAAGAAGGCGATTCTCCTATACAACAACTTTTCTCTGGCGCTTCCATTTTTATCACTGGAGGAGGTCGTTTCCTTGGCAAACAGTTCATAGAAAAGATGATCAGGTGAGAAGATATTTTGGAATTCATGATCATGTGACACGGGCAAACCATTAACACCCTTAGTGGTCCACAACTAGATATAGATCTCTTCTTAGATTGGAAGTTTTCGCCTACAATGCTACGCTGGCCCAACGGGTTCGTATACAGTATTATTTCAAATTTGCCTCACAGTGCTCTCACGACACCCACGGGACATACAGCGGTGGTGACGATTTTCAACCGTAATTACTCTGGATCGTGCCCTCGAGAAGGCCTAAAACCAGCGTCGTCGGGCTTATTTTTCGAGTTTCTATGTGACGGATTTTAACAAATGAGGTGTCGCCAGTCGCGTCTCGACGAGCTCTATCTAAATATGTAGTAATTTTGAACGTAGGCGTAGATATTGACTAAATATACGCGAAACAACTTAAAAGTGGCCCTTCTTTTTATGCACAATTAGGAAGATAATGAAAAATTTTAGTAAACTACAATACGAAACACCGAAAACTATATGTCACCACATAGGTGACTCTCTTTCCGAAATCGTAAGACCAAAACGAATGGGATACGTTGAGAAACGAGGAAGAAAGGTGAATTACAATGAAAAAAAACCTGAAATTCAATGTGATCGTTTCCAGGACTTTGAGACCTACGTGCTGAGTGGGGATCGAGAGTGTCGTTACAGTGAAGGAGAAACTCACGAAGGTATCGGTGACCACCGCCGATTAACGCTATTCTACTGTGGACACGAGCCTCAAAGCACGTGAGTATTGAGAAAACTGTTTTTAAATGTAATTTATTCAGCAAACCCGAATAAAGCAGTGATTGTGTTGAGCTATCGTTGCTTGAAATTAAAACTTAAATAATTTACTGCACGGGTGACGTAAGTAGTTTATTAAATGCATCTCGATGAGCCCTGTCTAAATATGTTAAAATTTCGGACTTAGGCGGGGACATTAACGAAATATACACGAAAGAAGTTGAAAAATGACCCTTTTTTTATGCACTATTACGAATATAATGAAAAATTTTAGTAAATCTACAATACAAAACACCAAACACTATATGTCATCACGTAGGTGACTCTCTTGCCGAAACTGTAACACTAAAACGAACCGGATACGTTGAGAAACGAGGAAGATATGCGAGTTATAATCATCACTTTTACTTTGACAATACACACAAGTTTAGAGTTTTTACGCTGAAAATCTAACATGCTCAAAAAAGTGTATAAAAGCGACCGTTGTTGTTAAAAAACATAGTTCTCACTGTTCCACATCGATTTGAGGTGAAAGGCGTTAGGTCGATTTTCAACAATAGTTACTCTGGATCGTGCCCTCGAGTAGGCATAAAAACCACCAGTTTCGGGCTTATTTTTCGAGTTTCTATGTGACGGATTTTAACAAATGAGGTGTCGCCAGACGCACCTCGACGAGTTCTATCTAAATATGTAACAATATTGGACGTAGGCGGATACGTTGACGAAATATACGCGAAAGAAGTTGAAAAATGACCCTTTTTTTATGCACTATTACGAATATAATGAAAAATTTTAGTAAATCTACAATACAAAACACCAAACACTATATGTCATCACGTAGGTGACTCTCTTGCCGAAACTGTAACACTAAAACGAACCGGATACGTTGAGAAACGAGGGAGATATGTGAGTCATAATCATCATTTTTACTTTGACAATACACACAAGTTTAGAGTTTTTACGCTGAAAATCTTACATGCTCAAAACAGTGTATAAAAGCGACCGTTGTTGTTAAAAAACATAGTTCTCACTGTTCCACATCGATTTGAGGCGAAAGGCGTTAGTTCGATTTTCAACAATAGTTACTCTGGACCGTGCCCTCGAGTAGGCATAAAAACCACCAGTTTCGGGCTTATTTTTCGAGTTTCTATGTGACGGGTTTTAACAAATGAGGTGTCGCCAGAGGCGTCTCGACGAGTTCTATCTAAATGTGTAACAATATTGAACGTAGGCGGGTACATTGACGAAATATACGCGAAAGAAGTTGAAAAATGAGCCTTTTTTTATGCACTATTACGAATATAATGAAAAATTTTAGTAAATCTACAATACAAAACACCAAACACTATATGTCATCACGTAGGTGACTCTCTTGCCGAAACTGTAACACTAAAACGAACCGGATACGTTGAGAAACGAGGGAGATATGTGAGTCATAATCATCATTTTTACTTTGACAATACACACAAGTTTAGAGTTTTTACGCTGAAAATCTTACATGCTTAGGTTAGGTTTTTTTTTTTTTTTTCTTGAACCGGACTTGCGAAATTTAATTACATTGAATGGAATGATATTTTTTGTATTGAAATTGACAATTGAAATTTGATTTTGAGAGAGATTTAACTGAAAGCAAGAAATTAATATAATTGACAATTAGTATATTTCTCGAAATTGATTGTCCTTGTTTTGAAAGAATTGCTTGATTGTGTTGAACAATTTGTCATGATTTTTTCCGGGTTTTGTCGCTGGTCATTTTTTGGTTGAGGTCATATTTTGGATAATCTTCGCGTCTCGATTTTTGATCGCCATCTTCAAATTATAGTCACTTATTTTGTTTGGGCTTGCCTCGACTGCTGATGTTATGAATTTCCCGATTGCATCGTCGCTGACGTCGGTGAAATATGTGCGGCTTTGAGTGTGTCTTGAAATCGCCACTACTGCGTGTGAGACACTGTTGCGGATTTGCATGCGCTTTTTCATGCTCTGTATGATGTACACCGTCTTGTAGCTTAGTCCCTGGGCTTCGTGGATTGTTAATATCAAAGAACCCTCACCGCTGGCGTAGCCTTCGGCCTTGAAACTCTCCTTTTCAGCCTGTGTGTGGAAAAGGTAGAGGGTGTTCTCCTGGGTTCTTGAGATATTTGCTCCTGTGAAGTTAGTGATGTTGAGGGACTTGATGGTTTTGCTGGACGAGTATATGCCATCGTAGATGTTTTGGAGGGCATATGCCACGTCGACGGGATTTCTGTGAGTACAGAGCAGTTCTTGATGTTTATGTGGTGTTATTGAAAGCCTGTGGTACTTGATCTTAAAGAGATTGTCTCGGTCGATGAAGGGGAGTTGGTTAACATCCCCAATCAGAAGTAGTTCTTCCGCCTGGAGGATGCGCACAATCATGACTATGGATCCGAAGTGGTTCATCAGTGCTTCGTCGGCGAGTAGCCTTTTGCACTGACCTCTGGATTTGCTGTTGTATCCATTAGCCAAGACTGATGCCATTGTGGAAACTCTTCTGGCTGCTTCCGTCCCTTGTCGTGCCGAGATTTTCTCCCTCAGGTCTTTTTGGGCTTCTAGCGTCGTGGTCACAACTATGTCTCTTTCCGCGTTGAAATTGTTTATTATCCAAGTGGTTTTTCCGCACCCTGGAACTCCGTTCACCGTCGTAATGTTTTTAGGTATCTCCCAGGTGTTCGTGGGGTTTTCTTCTTGTAGAATTCTGGCTCTTTCTAGGATCTTGTCATCGAGCCAGATCTCTGTACACTGCGCGGTGACGACTATGGGGTCATCAGGTGGGGTGGAGAAGGTTATATGTTCATCCTGTTCTCTATCTGAAGTGACGATCCCCGCAGTGGCATTGTATGCCGCCATGTGAGGTGTCATAGGTCTGCCGCAGATGACTTCTAACGTTTCGTTATTGTAAATAGAGGCCTTGGCTTCCTCCAGTAATACTCTAAGGAGTCCTTCATTCTGATGTTCGAATGTTTCTAGGATCTTTTTGCACTGGAGTATTTTTGTTCTTCTTGAGGCCTCTATTATTGCCGTGTACTCAATGAAGGCGTTTACGTAGCTGTCAACTGGTGCGGTGACGTCTCTAAAGACAGGTTCTCTGATGGTTCCCTTCTGAGATTGGGTGCGATTCTTTTCTTTAGTTGTCAGGTTTTCTTTATGGTGTCTTGTTGTTAGGAAGGCCTGTAGTGCCGCAGTTTGTTGTTCCTCTCTTCTATCTGTGGCTAGTTCTCGACACATTACTGTGGAGATTTTGTTGAACAAGGCCTTCAGTTTACTCTTTTTGCACTTGGATGTCGATTGTGGCGAGTTTGTTTCGAGGCGTTCCCTTTCTTGCAGTTGTTGAAGTTTCTCTGATCCGCTGAGTGGAAGTGGGTCCTGTGGGTCATGGCTAGTCGGTTCATCGGGGGCGGTGCTTGTGGGTGTTTTCGGAGGGAGGAGATAACTGAGATTGTCTCCTCTGTTCTCATACACGATGACTTCATGGTGTTTTGAAGCCTCGATGCATCCCAGATATTCCGCAGCCATGCCCCTGTCAAAGCCCACTGCCATGGCATCCACGCTGATGATTTTCGCCAGCGTTGTGTTGCAGCTGCCTTCTGCAATCTTGAGGAGCACGTTGTTGGCGAGTGCGAACTGGGTGCGGTTCTCCTCTCGGTTGAACAGGAGTACCACCTTGCCCCGGGTTTGGATCAGGCGACACTCCGTCCCGCTTACCTCAATTCGCTTGAACGAGTTGTACTTCTCATATTTCAGAGTTTCGTGCTTCCTTTCAGGAGGACTGCAAGTCCCGGCGAAATGGAGACCCTGTTTTTTATGTCCACGTAGCAGAATGCGAGACCCAGTCGCTCAAAGTTTTTGGCCATGAATAGCGCCACTCCTCTCGTTCGTAGCCCTGGAGCTCCGTTCTCCCCGTGTTCCAGGAGTTGGAGTTCCGGTGTCAGGGTGGGTAGTGTTGGTCGAGTGGGTGCTATTGTTGCCGGTAAAGTTGTTTGCTGCGTCTGGGTCTGTCGAGAGACACTTCTGTCTTGTGTTGGTGTTGGTTCACAATTTTTGTTCCGCTTGGCTGCGATGCGGAAGGTCTTTTCTATGAAGTCGAGAAGTGGTGGTCTCTTGTCAGAGTTGGGGAAGATTATGTCAATGGTGTTTTCTGTCAGAGCTGTGTCGACTTTTGACTCGAGGTCAAATCGGATTGCCGAGAAGCGGGGACAGTCAAATAGGATATGCCAGGTGGTTTCGCTGATGTTTTCATCACACTCGCATCCGGGATCGCTTTTCAGCTTGAAGCGGTGCAAATATGAGGCTATGCCACCGTGGCCTGTCATCGCCTGGACGTGGATTGGTGTCAACTTGATCGCTCTCACCAGACGGTATGCGGTTTCTACATCTGGGAGGAAGCGTTTGGTGACTTCTCCTGTGGTGGAGGCGATGTATCTGTCCTGCCATTGTCGAATGGATTCCTCACTGATCTTCCTTTTTATGTAGGACAATGGTACTCTGCTGTAGTTTGTTGTTTGAGAGTTTAGCTTGGCTGCTCTTTTTGCCAGTTCATCCGCTCTTTCGTTTCCGGCCGTCCCCGAGTGTGCTCGTAACCAGAAGAATCTCACCTTCCTGCCTTCTGCGATGATGGTTTCCAAATCCTCCCGTATGGTGTTCGTTAAGGGAGTGACGATGTTGTGGTTGCTGAGGAGGTCTAGCGATGATCTTGAGTCGCTGAGTATGTTGGCTGTAGTTACGCTACTGTTCTTGACCTTCTCAACGGCTTTGTGGAGGGCGTAAAGCTCTGTTTGGAAAACTGTGCAGAAGTGTTCTAGGCTGTATAGTGAATAATGGATTTCCCTGTCGTTTTCCCACCATGTAACGGCTGCTCCAGTCATCCCTTCAATTTTACTGCCATCCGTGTAGATTTGGGGGCCGGAGATTTGGTGGGTTTCGATGGTTTCTTGATCCATATTCTCAAGGAGCTCATAACTGATGGTCGTTGTTTTTGATGGGTGTGGCAGGTCCAGGTAGTGTACCCTTCGTTCTAACTCCTTTCCGGGTGGTAGATAGTCTTGTGAGAGTCCTCTTTTGGCTAAGTATAGACTCGCCGCTTCCTGCACTCTGATGTCCAGTGGCAGAAGTCCGGTTAGGGCGAGTGCTGATGTTAGCGACACAGTTCTGTATGCTTTGCAGATTTTTATGGCAAAGCTTCTCTGTATAGACCTCAATTTCCTCTTATTGTACTCCAGCTCAACTGCGGGTGCCCACACGCTTGCTGCATACGTTGTTATCGGTTCAATCACCGCGACGTATATGGTTCTCACGATTTCACTGTTTAGACCCCAGGTTACCTTAGCCGCGCAGGCAAGCTGTTTGTATATTGCGGCGGCTTTCCCACAGATCGCATCTACGTGCGTCGTAAAGGTCAGGTTCCTGTTGATGTTGAGGCCCAAGATTTTAATGTTGTCAACGATCTCGATGGTTTTCCCGGACATTTGCAGCTGCGGTTGATCATATTTTAGTTTCTTAGTGATGATCATTGCGTTGGTCTTGTGCGGTGCGAAGTTCAGTTTGTTCTGAACCCCCCACTGTACCACTGCTTGCAGCGTCCGATTTGCCACTCTGTTGATTTCTTCAGTGGTGTTTTCCGAAAAAGTGAGAACGACATCGTCAGCGAACGCTTGGCATCGCGTTCCCTCGCCGGTCAGTTGTTCGAGCAGTGAGTCTAGGATGATGTTCCAAAAGGTCGGTCCACCGATGGAGCCTTGGACGCAACCTTTATTTGTTCCTATCTCATGTTTTGCTCCGGCGTAGTTGATGGTGATTCTACGATTTTGCAGGTATGAGCCTACCATGTCGAAGAGGTTTTTGGGGCACTTCTTCTTTACCAGTTGTTGTTTGAGGGCTGGCCACCATGCGTTGTCGAACGCACCTTCGATGTCTAGTGACACTATTAGCACTATCTTTTTACGGGCGATCTCTTGCCTGATGTGCTGGGTTAGGTCGAATAGTGCGTCTTCTGTTGATCGCTGCGGTGTAAAGCCATACTGGTTGGAGTTCAGAGTTGGGAGAATATGATGCTGTATTCGGCCAATCATCAGTTTTTCGACTATCTTTCCTAGGACCGATAGTAATCCGATTGGTCGATATGATTTGGGCTGTGTGTAGTCCTCCTTGCCGGGTTTCTTTAATATTACCACGTGAGCCGTCTTCCATTGACTCGGGAAGTATGCCAGCGCCAGGCATTTGTTAGCTAGCGCTAGGAACACCTCTTTGTCGGAGTTTATGGCCGTGGCGCAGATGTGTGATGTCAGCCCGTCTGGTCCCGGTGCCTTCTTCGGGTTGAAGCTTGATAGCACTTTGTCCAGCTCTTGGGATGTAAAGGGCTCATCATCTGCTTTTAGATCCTGCGGTGGGAGGAGTGCCTTGTTCCTGGTGAGAGTTTGCTGGGGAGTGTCCGTCTCCTCGGAGTCTTCTGGATAGAAAGTATTGGCCAGGAGTATTGTTAGGGTACGAGTATTGGTTAGGTTAGGTTAGGTTAGGTTAGGTTAGGTTGGGGTGCTTGGCTAGAAAACCTCCACGTGGTGCACCCTGGTAACGTTGGCAATGGTGTTCATCACTGCCAACGGCTAATATTCTAGCACGAAGAGGAAGCCATTTTCTACGGCAATTCGGCCGAGACTTGGTCCAACAGAGCGGGCATATTTGTCGATTCCTCTGTTGGCTCTTCGCTCTTCGGAGCAATGAGGAGGAAAACCTCGATAAAAAATCATTATGGTGGGATCCTTTCATGGGTCGACGTTTCTCCACTTTCAATGGTGGAGAAAGGAGAACGGGCTCGGTGTGTACTCACACTGCCACCGAGCAGGCATTGGAAGATTCAATCTTCCTGCCACCGTTGTCACATCGTAATCCCGAAAGGAGTGTCGTGGTTATGTCTCGCGACACCAATCGGGGGCGAGGGTCTTGGCTTAGCCGCCCGGACTGCGAGGAAGAAAACCTCTGTAAAAAATTACCCCGAATCCCGTGTTCTGGTGCGTGACCAGGGGATGCATGGCTGATGGGCTGTTCAGTCGCAAGCGCACCCCCAGCCGAGGTACCTGCGGACCCCTCGGTTGGGCATAAATGTACGCTTGCCCGGGTATTGGGGGATCTCTGCCCGGGTCGACTTATAGTTCTCCCCCACTCGTGGGTCTAATATGGAATCTCAAATGAAAAATAAAAACCTAAATGTAGAAGGAGAGAAGGAAAAGAAGGAGAAGAACGAGAAGAACGAGAAAAGCGTAAGAGTGCAAGACTTCTCGTCCAACTTAAAAGACGCATCAGTTGGAACGCCTATGTCAACGAGGCTCCCAGAAGTCATTACGACTGCTGGGAGCCGCAGAACATCGGAACGATTGCGTTCCAGATCTGCATGTTCGTCAGATGGCACAGGAGGTGACCTGATGGAAACGGCGCTGTGCGACTCCCGAAAACGCGGGCGCTCCAGAGACGAGGAGAGTGACACGTCTCAGGAGATGTTGCCTCCTAAAGTCGCCAGCAGCCGTAGAGGAAGGTCGCGAACTTCGGTCTCGATCCCGTCAGGCTCCGTCTTCTGTAAGGGGGAAGCCTATAGGCGGGTTAGGGCGGACGGCGAAGCACTTGTAGAGGAGGAGATCGCAGATCTCTTGCTTAAGATCAAGGAGCCGATGGTAGGGGATTCCGTTCCCCAAACGCCATCGTGCATGCAAGAGAGAGCGAAAGCAGCGGTGGCTATCATCCACAAGGTAGCCACCAAGTCGAGTAACCTTAAGGGTGCTTTTGTAAAGGCCCTTAAGGACTCCTCTTCTGCAGTTGCGGGGGTTGTTGAGACCCTTATTGGGGACGTGGCTCGTCTCCAAGCGGCCAACGACCATCTCACACGGGAGGTGGCTGAGCTGAGCGCGCAGTTTGCCCAATTCCGGGCGGTTCGCCCTGAGCGAGAAGGCCCGTCTCCATCGCTTGCCCCTGTCAATCCCGGTACCATCGCTGATGCCCACCTGCGCCAAATCACAGACGCAGTGTGGCGCATGATGGACGGACGTCTCGCTGGCCTAGAGGCGAGACTACCTCCAGCCCCTGTTGTCCGGCCGCCGCTCGCGGCACATAGACCAAAGGCCGCATCGGCGCTGACGTCGCTGCCCGTTGTGGGCGGTCGTGTGTCCTATGCGGCGGCGGCGTCGGTGTCAGCTGTTCCTGCGGCGTCAGTGTCTGCTATTCCTGCGGCGTCAGTGTCTGCTATTCCTGCGGCCGCTCCGAGGACACGACAGGCGGCTAAAGCAGTACCTAAGACGGGTGCACAGCGATCAGGGCCCAAAACGGCGGTCAAGTCTAGAGCAGAATTCCCTCCGCTCCCCACTCCAGCCGCTGTACCTGGCACCACCACATCTGCTCCCTCCACATCTGCTCCGTCCAGGGATGGTTGGCAGGTAGTTGGGGGGGCTAAGAAGTCCCGAAAGCGGGGTAAAAAGGCTGCCCAAAATGCAGCTTCTACCCCGCAGTCGCCATCGGTGGCGATGGCCGCCACAAAGAAGCCGCGCAAACTGCAAGCGCCCAAAACTGCGGCGGTAGTGGTCACCATGTCACCGGAGGCGGCTAATGGTGGGCTGTCCTACGCGGCTATCTTCAAGAAGGCCCGGGACAGTCTCACACACGACTTCGGGACGGTGGGTGTTAGAATGCGCCTCGCCCAAACGGGAGCTCGAATCCTCGAGTTCCCTGGGGCTGAAGGTGCAAAGACGGCGGACTCTTTCGCCGAGAAGCTGCGGGGAATTTTTGCAGCCACTGATGGTGTTAAGATCGCCAGGCCCACCAAGTGCGCTGAATTGCGTATCTCGGGCCTGGACGATTCCGTAACGGCTGAGGATGTCCGCGCTGCAGTTATAGAGAGAACAGGCTGCAACGTGGAGAACATCAAGGTCGGCACCATCCGCCCCGGTCCAGGAGGACTTGGCGCAGTGTGGGTCAGCTGTCCCGTACCGTCGGCCAAAATTCTGGCCGACGCCGGCAGACTACTCGTCGGTTTCGTCAGCGCTAGGATTACAGTCCTGGCGGCGAGACCGATGAGATGCTACAAATGTCTGGCATCGGGACACACACGCGCCAAGTGCGTAAGTTGTTTTGACTGCAGCGAACTATGTTTCCGCTGCGGTCGACCGGGGCACAAGGCGACAGTGTGTTCTGCCGCCCCTCACTGCCCGGTATGTGCGGCGGGTAACAAGCCCGCCAATCACCAGATTGGGCAAGTGGGGTGCAAACCTCCCCGCGATTCTCGACAAGTGTCGGGGGCTAGCCAGTCGACCCAGGCTGCCTCCGATGTTGTCCGCACGTCAGCATCGTTGCCCATGGAAGAGGTTGTAGAGACGGTTCAATAATGGACCAAGTCTCCAACCTCTTTGTCCAGACGAACCTCAACCACTGTGCTGCGGCACAGGACCTCTTCTTGCAAACTATAGCACAGTGGTCGATCGGTGTTGCCGTAGCCGCGGAACCCTATTACGTTCCTCCTCGACCAAACTGTTAGGTTTTTTTTTTTTTTTTTTTTTTTTTCTGTGTTTTTGACGTTGTGTTATTACGTCATTTGAAAATTTTTTCAATTAGTGCTATGTGTTGTACGTGCCTTTATTTTCACGCACCTATATTTTTTTTTTTTTTTTTTTTTTGTTTTTTTTTTTTTTTTTTTTTTTTTTTTTGTTTTTTTGAGTACCATGCACTAATATTTATTTGACATGCAGTTTATTACAATTTTAAAAATAAGATGCAAAAATTATACAAGATTAATATAGGACCAAAGTTAACTTGAACATTTAATATAGTAAACTTAAAAATTTAATAGATAAGATGCAAAAATTATACAATATCAAACTTAGACTAACTTTAACTACCATTGACTACAATCTTGAGCCGTTTGTTCTGCCCGCAGCTCTCATGACTCGTGCTCCGTACCGAAGAAACCGGTCTCTGCTTGCCTCGTGCCTGACGAGCTCAGCCAGGTTGCATGTGCTGAGGTCGATCCCGAGGCTACTCTCACAGTCGTGACGTAGTGACATGTATCTGGGACAGTGTCTGATGAGATGTTCGACTGTCTCTATTGTCACGTCGTCACAGATGCACCGCGGGGAATCAGCAAGCTTGAACCGGTGCAGGTATTCTCTGACACCCCCGTGACCAGTAAGCAGTTGGGACCCCACATTGGTGTGGTTGCGGGTTCCAAATATCTTGAAGGCTTCTTGGACATCTTCAAGGAAGAGTTGAGTGGTTTTCCCGGTGGGAGACTCTTCGTATCTCAACTGCCACTCCTCAATCGTTGCTCTTCTGATGAGGTACCTGGCTCTGGACAACGGGAAGTCAGTGTACACAGGGGCTCTCTTGTCCTTTAGGGCTCCTTCTTTAGCCAACTCGTCAGCTCTCTCGTTGCCTGGTAATCCCGCATGTGCCTTGATCCACACCCACTGAACATCCCCTCCCTTCTCTTCTAGTTCGGTGAGCTGGTTCTTAATGTGGTTGGTGATTGGATGAAGGGAAGCTGGATCAGCCAGGGTCTCCAGTGCCGATCTTGAGTCGCTAAGGATGTACGTCTTCTTGTTATTGGAGTCTTTTTTCGCCATCGAGAGAGCTCGGGTGATGGCCACAAGCTCCGCCTGAAATACACTGCAGTGATCGGAGAGTCTGAAGCGGGCGTGCCCGATCTCCTGTCCTCCTCGCCATACTGTGACGCCCCCCCCGACATGACCCTCTATCTTGCTGCCATCCGTGTATATGTGGACCCTGTCTGGGTCCAGCTGGTCGAGTTCCTCCAGCGATGACACGCGCAGATGAGTCAACCCCCTTCTAAGAGCGGGATGGGGAAGAGCGAAAGGGCTGAGGCGCCTCTCCATTGTGTAGTCGGGCAGCGCAGACAGGGAGCGCCCCCTCCGAACCTCGTAGAGTTTGAGCTGTTCTTGTGCTCTCAGGTCCAGAGGGAGAATCCCCGACAGAACGGCTGCTGATGTGAAAGAGGTGGTCCGGTGAGCCTTTGCAATCAAGATTGCAAACTGTCTGGTGATTCTGTCCAGCACTACCCGATTGTACTTTTTCTTGGCGACTTCCGCCCAAACACTGGCTGCATACAGGACTGTAGGTTCAACCACAGCCCGGTATATAATTCGCAGCACATTAGAGTTTAGGCCCCATCCCGCCGAGGCCGTTCTCGCGACTCTTTTATAGAGTGCAACCGCTTTCCGATGTGCACCGGCCAAGTGTTCCCTGAAATTGAGCTGACTGTCGATGGTGAGTCCCAAGACCTTTAGGGAGTCTCTGTAATGTAGCTCAGTGCCATTTAAGGTTAGTTGCGGCGCAGTAGCTTTTAGTTTGCGCGTTGTGAAAATGGCCTGAGTCTTGTGGGCAGCGAAGCGCATCTTATATGCCTGCCCCCAGTCCGCAACAGTATCCAGCGCCCGCTGTGCGCTAAGTCGCACCTCCTCTGTGGTCCTTCCTGAGGCGACGACTAAGATGTCGTCGGCGAAAGCCTGAATGTGGGCTTTCAATTTTTCAGCCGCTCTTAGTAGTGGGTCGAGCTGCACGTTCCACAGGAGAGGACCGCAGGTGGATCCCTGTATGCATCCTTTGTTGGTTTCGCAGGTGACCGATTCTCCCGCATACTGCACGGTGACCTCCCTGTCGCTGAGGTAGCTCGAGAGCAGCCTCAGGGTTGAGGGTTCGGTCTTTTTGTTGAGGAGCTCTCCCATGACAGCAGGCCACCAGGCATTGTCAAAGGCCCCCTCGATATCGAGGGAGATGACGACTACCAGCTGCCTGTCGGTTAGGTTAGGTTAGGTTAGGTTAGGTTAGGTTAGGTTAGGTTAGGTTAGGTTAGGTTAGGTTAGGTTAGGTTGGGTTAGGTTAGGTTAGGTTAGGTTAGGTTAGGTTAGGTTAGGTTAGGTTAGGTTAGGTTAGGTTAGGTTAGGTTAGGTTAGGTTAGGTTAGGTTAGGTTGGGGTGCTTGGCTAGAAAACCTCCACGTGGTGCACCCTGGTAACGTTGGCGATGGTGTTCATCACTGCCAACGGCTAATATTCTAGCACGAAGAGGAAGCCATTTTCTCCGGCAATTCAGCTGAGACTTGGTCCAACAGAGCGGGCGTGTCTGTCGAATCCTCTGTTGGTTCTTCGCTCTTCGGAGCAATGAGGAGGAAAACCTCGGTAAAAAATCACGATGGTGGGACCCTTTCTAGGGTCGGAGTTCCTCCGCTCAGCGGTGGAAAAGGTAGGACGGGCTCGGTGTGCACTTACACTGCTACCGTGCAGGCATCAGGAGACATAGTCTCCCTGCCGCCGTCGACATATCGTAGTCCCGAGTTGTAGTCTCGCGGCTCCAATCGGGGGCGAGGGTCTTGGCTTAGCCGCCCGGACTGCGAGGAAGAAAACCTCTCTAAAAAATTACCCCGAATCCCGTGTTCTGGTGCGTGACCAGGGGATGCATGGCTGATGGGTAGTTCAGTCGCAAGCGCACTCCCAGCCGGGGCACCTGCGGACCCCTCGGTTGGGCACAAATTTACGCTTGCCCGGGTATTGGGGATCTCTGCCCGGGTCGACATTTAGTTCTCCCCATCTCGTGGGTTTAAAAATGGAAAAATTAACAAACACAAACAATCATAATATAGAAAAGAAGGAGAAGAAAAACAGGAAGGGAAAAAGTACAAGAGCGGACGACTTCTCTTCCAACGAGGAGGAAGTATTGGTTGGAGCGCCTATCTCGGTGGGGCTCCCAGAAGTCATAATGGCTACTGGGAGCCGAAGAACATCGGAACGGTTGCGTTCCAAATCCACCGCGGGCAGTAACTCCAGTACGAGGACAGATGCACTGGACATAATGGAGACGGAGCTGTGTGACAGCAGGAAACGCGGACGCTCCAGGGACGAGGAGAGTGACACGTCCCAGGAGATGTTGCCTCCCAAAATCACCAGCAGCCGTAGAGGGAGATCACGAACCCCGGTCTCGATCCCGTCAGGCTCCGTCTTTTGTAAGGCGGAAGCCTATAGGCGAGTTAGGGCGGACGGTGAAGCACTAGCGGAGGAGGAGATTGCTGGTCTCCTGCTGAAAGTCAGGGAGCCGATGGTGGGGGACTCAGTTCCCCAGACACCATCCTCCATGCAGGAGATAGCAAACGCGGCGGTGGCCATTATTCACAAAGTGGCCACCAAGTCGAGTAACCTTAAGGGCTCCTTTGTGAGAGCCCTTAAGGACTCCTCTTCCGCAATTGCGGGGGTCGTGGAGACCCTCATCGGAGACGTGGCTCGTCTCCAGGCAGCCAACGACCACCTGACGGGGCAAGTGGCTGAGCTTAGCGCTCAGTTCGCCCAATTCCGGGCGCATCGTCCGGCAGAGGATCCGGCCTCGTCCCCGTCTCAGCCTACTCCGTCTCCCAATGTTGGTACCATCGCTGACGCCCAAATGCGCCAAATCACAGACGCTGTGTGGCGCATGATGGACGGCCGTCTCGCTGGCCTAGAGGCAAGACTGCCTCCTGCCCCTATTGTCCGGCCGCCGCTTGGGGCCCATAGGCCAAAGGTCACATCAGCACCAACATCTCTGCCCGTTGTGGGCGGTCGTGTGTCCTATGCGGCGGCGGCGTCGGTGTCGACTACTCCTGTGGCCACTCCGAGGGCACGACAGGCGGCCAAGGTAATAACCAAGACGGCTGCACCGAAGTCTGGGCCCAAGAAAGTGGTAAAGGCTGGAGCGGAATATCCTCCGCTCCCCACTCCAACAGGTGTACCTGGCACCACTACATCTGCCCCCTCCACATCTGCCCCATCCAAAGATGGTTGGCAGGTAGTCGGCGGGGTTAAGTCCCGAAAGCGGGGTAAAAAGGCAGCTCAAAAAGCAGCCTCTACCCCGCAGTCGCCGTCGGTTGCGGTGGCTACTGCGAAAAAGCCGCGCAAGCTGCAGGTGCCTAAAAGCGCGGCTGTGGTGGTCACCGTAACACCGGAGAGGGCTAGTGGCGGGCTGTCCTATGCGGCCTTATTTAAGAAGGCCCGGGATAGTCTCGCCACTGATTTCGGGACGGAAGGGGTCAGGTTGCGCCTTGCCCAGACGGGAGCTCGAGTCCTCGAGTTCCCCGGGGCTGAAGGTGCAAAGACGGCGGACAGGTGCGCCGAGAAACTGAGAGGAATTTTTGCAGCCACGGATGGTGTGAAGATCGCCAGGCCTGTCAAGTGCGCAGAGTTGCGCATTTCGGGCCTGGATGACTCCGTAACGGCCGAGGATGTCCGCGTTGCAATTAGCGAGAAGACGGGCTGCAACGCGGACAACATCAGGGTCGGCACCATCCGCCCCGGTCCTGGAGGGCTTGGCGCAGTGTGGATCAGCTGTCCGGTAGCGTCGGCCAAAGTTTTGGGCGACGCAGGCAGGATCCTCGTCGGTTTTGTGAATGCCAGAGTCACTGTTCTGGCGGCAAGACCGATGAGGTGCTTCAAATGCCTAGCATCCGGACACACACGCGCCAAGTGCGTGAGTTGTTTTGACTGCAGTGGACTATGCTTCCGCTGCGGTCGACCGGGGCACAAGGCGGCAGAGTGCTCTGCCGCCCCTCACTGCCCCGCTTGTGCGGCGGGTAACAAGCCCGCTAATCATCAGATTGGGCAGGGGGGCTGCAAACCTCCTCGCGATTCTCGGCGAACGTTGGGGGCTAGCCAGTCGGCCCAGGCTGCCTCCGATGCCGTTCGCACGTCGACATCGTCGCCCATGGAGGAGGCTGTAGAGACAGTCCAGTAATGGACCAAGTCTCCAGCCTCCTAGTCCAGACGAACCTGAACCACTGTGCTGCGGCGCAGGACCTTTTCCTGCAAACTATGGCACAGTGGTCGATCGGTGTTGCCGTAGCCGCGGAGCCCTATTATGTTCCTCCCCGTCCAAACTGGTTGGGTGACCGGGACGGTTCCGTGGCAGTCGTCGGCTCTACGGCGGCTCATTCCCCGCCCTTGTCGCTAAGAGACAAGGGCACTGGATATGTTGCTGCCGAGTGGGGGGGGATCACTGTATATGGTGTATACTTCTCCCCCAACCGGAGTTTGAACGACTTCGAGGTTTTCCTTAACAACTTGGAAACCTCGATGCGGCGTCTAACGTCTGGGCACGTCTTAGTGCTGGGGGACTTCAACGCAAAGTCCATTGCGTGGGGTTCCCCCAGGACGGACGCCAGGGGCGAGGCCGTAGAGGAGTGGGCGGCCTCGGTGGGCCTCTGTTTACTGAACAGGGGCTCCACCAACACGTGCGTGCGACAGCAGAGAGGGTCGATAGTGGACCTTTCGTTCGCTACCCCTGCCCTCGCCGCACGAGTAAGGAACTGGTGTGTCCTGGAAGAGGTTGAGACGCTCTCGGATCACCTCTACATTCGATTCGAGCTCTCCCGGACCCAGGACCCCAGTAGGGGTCACGCGGCGTGGCGTTCTTCTCGCTTGCCGCGGTGGGCTGTAGCCAAACTGAATAGGGACCTACTAGAGGAGGCAGCCATTATTTACTCCTGGCTGTCTCCGCAGGCTCCGACCGAGGAGGTCGACATGGGGGCTGGTCGTTTCCGCGATGCGATTACGCAGATCTGCGATGCGGCCATGCCCCGCATCCGAGGTTGTCGGCCTCCACGGAAGGAGGTTTACTGGTGGTCCCAGGAGTTGGCGGACCTCCGCGCGGCCTGTACTCGTGCCCGGAGGTCCTACACCCGTAGTCGGCGGCGACACCGCGTAGACGGCGAGGAGGACCAGCTTCATGAGGAGTACCGAGAGGCGCGGAAAACTCTGAAGCTGGCCATTAGCCGCGCCAAAGAAGTGAAGAGGAAGGAGATGCTGGAGGGTCTCGATCGTGACCCCTGGGGTCGCCCTTATCGTGCGGTGCGACAAAAGCTCCGCACGTCGGGCCCCCCCCTTACAGAGACACTCCAGCCCAGCTTCCTGCGGGAAGTGGTCGAGGGTCTTTTCCCGCAGCGGGCGGAGCACACACCCCCGTCGATGGCCTTCATGGTCGAAGACGACGGGGGACGGAACGAGGATAATGTTCCGCCCGTCAGGGAATCGGAGATAGGGGCGGTCGTTCTACGGATTCGCTCTAAGAACACCGCCCCTGGGCCAGACGGGATACCTGCCCGTGTGCTGGCCCGTGCCCTCGAACACATGTCGGACCGCCTCAGGGAGATCTTGGACGCTAGCTTGTCGTCCGGACGTTTCCCTGAGTGCTGGAAAAGCGGGAAGCTGGTCCTATTAAGGAAGCCGGGACGGCCTGCCGATTCGGTGGCGGCCTATAGGCCCATTGTGCTGCTGGACGAGGCGGGTAAACTGTTTGAGAGGATACTCTCTGCCCGCATCGTCCGGCACCTCTGCGAGGTGGGCCCCGATCTGTCGGACGCCCAATTTGGTTTTCGGGCGGGGCGTTCGACGGTCGATGCTGTGCTGCGCCTGAGGGCCGTTACCGAAGAGGCAGTGAGCTGTGGCGGCGTGCTGTTGGCGGTGTCGTTGGACATCGCCAACGCATTTAATAGTCTGCCATTTAGTTGCATCAGGGAAGCACTCCACTACCACGGGGTGCCAGAGTACCTGAGGCGACTTGTGGCAGACTATCTTGAGGAGCGTACCGTCGTGTACGAGGACCGAGATGGTATTCTGAGGCGGCGGCCCATGTCGTGCGGTGTTCCACAGGGGTCCGTCCTCGGACCACTCCTGTGGAATATGGGATACGACTGGGCCCTTCGAGGTCGTCTTCCCCCCGGGCTGGGCGTAATTTGTTACGCCGATGACACATTGGTCACGGCCCGGGGGGCGAACTTTCAGGAGGCGGCGCGCCTGGCCACCGTGGGAGTCTCTTTGGTGGTCGGGCGCATTGAGGCGCTGGGTTTACGGGTGGCCCTAGATAAGACGGAAGCCCTTTTGTTTCATGGGCCCCGTCGTGGTCCACCCCCCGGTGCCTCTATCGTAGTCAATTCGGTCCTCGTACCGATTAAGGCCCAGATGAAGTATCTGGGCCTGATCCTCGACGGCAGGTGGCTCTTCGACGAGCACTTCCGACAGCTTACTCCAAAGCTGGTCGGCGCTGCTTCTGCTCTTGGGCGACTTTTGCCCAATTTGGGTGGAGCCAGCGTCGCGACGAGACGGCTATACACGGGGGTTGTTCGGTCAATGGCACTGTATGGTGCACCGGTGTGGGCGGCGGCTCTGACCGCCCAGAATAGGGCTCGCCTCTGGCGCCCTCAGAGGATATTGGCGGTTAGAGCCATACGCGGTTACCGCACCGTATCGACGGAGGCGGCGTGCGCGTTGGCCGGAACTCCCCCGTGGGATTTGGAGGCGGAGGTGCTCGCTGAAGTTTATCGGCGAACGGCAGACTTTCGGGTGGGTAGCGGCATTCGGCCCCCGCCCGAACAGATACGCGAGTGGCGAGAGGCCGCTCGTCGAGCCACGATGGCTCGTTGGTCGTCCCGGCTGGAGGCTCCACGTGCTGGCTTTGCCGCCGTGGAGGCTCTCCAGCCGGTCATCGCCGAGTGGGCAGGGCGGCAGCACGGGACCCTTTCCTTCCGACTGACGCAGATTCTTTCCGGGCACGGTTGCTTCGGGAAGTATCTGCACTCGGTCGCCAGGAGGGAATTGAGTCCCGCCTGTCACCACTGCGACTGCAGTGAGGACTCGGCTCAGCACACGCTAGCGGTTTGTTCCGCCTGGGCGGCGCAGCGTGGGGTCCTCACTGCAGTTATTGGGGGAGATCTCTCGCTACCGGCCGTAATACGCTCCATGGTCGGTAGCGACAGTTGTTTTACCGCGGTCGCAACCTTCTGCGAAAACGTAATTTCGCGGAAGGAGGCGGCGGAGAAGGCCCGGGAGGACAATATCCACTCGGACCCAATTCGCCGCCAGCGAGCCGGGCGGCGGAGGCGCGCATACCAGCGCCTCATGCCGCCTTGAGTGTGGCCGCGGGTGGACGGGACGGGTTTTCCCCTCCATCCGCTACAATGGCCAGCCGCGAGTAGGCGACGTCCGCGTGTGCCGTACGTCGCCTAAAATAGAGAGTTTACTCATAGATGGTGCCTGCATTAGCGGGCAGGCGCTGGGAGGGATCCGGATGTCGTAATAACAGCTGTTCCCGGTCCCTCCTATGTCAGGCGCAGAGTGGCACACCGTGTGGTTTTAGTCGGTCCGATTCCGACACACCACCCCGCCGTAAACCCCGGTGGGGTGACGGCCCGAGGGGGTTTCCACACGTTAAAAAAAAAAAAAAAAAAAAAAAGGTTAGGTTAGGTTAGGTTAGGTTAGGTTAGGTTAGGTTAGGTTAGGTTAGGTTAGGTTAGGTTAGGTTAGGTTAGGTTAGGTTAGGTTAGGTTAGGTTAGGTTAGGTTAGGTTAGGTTAGGTTAGGTTAGGTTAGGTTAGGTTAGGTTAGGTTAGGTTAGGTTAGGTTAGGTTAGGTTAGGTTAGGTTAGGTTAGGTTAGGTTAGGTTAGGTTAGGTTAGGTTAGGTTAGGTTAGGTTAGGTTAGGTTAGGTTAGGTTAGGTTAGGTTAGGTTAGGTTAGGTTAGGTTAGGTTAGGTTAGGTTAGGTTAGGTTAGGTTAGGTTAGGTTAGGTTAGGTTAGGTTAGGTTAGGTTAGGTTAGGTTAGGTTAGGTTAGGTTAGGTTAGGTTAGGTTAGGTTAGGTTAGGTTAGGTTAGGTTAGGTTAGGTTAGGTTAGGTTAGGTTAGGTTAGGTTAGGTTAGGTTAGGTTAGGTTAGGTTAGGTTTTTTTTTTTTTTTTTTTTTTTTTTTTTTTTTTTTTCTATGTTTTTTGACGTTATGTGTTATTACGTCATTTGAAAATTTTCAATTAGTGCTGTGTGTTGTGCGTGCCTTTATTTTCACGCACCTATATTTTTTTTTTTTTTTTTTTTTTTTTTTTTTGAGTACCATGCACTAATATTTATTTGACATGCAGTTTATTACAATTTTAAAAATAAGATGCAAAAATTATACAAGATTAGTATAGGACTAAAGTTAACTTGAACATTTAATATAATAAACTTAAAAATTTTATAGATAAGATGCAAAAATTATACAATATTAAACTTAGACCAACTTTAACTACCATTGACTACAATCTTGAGCCGTTTGTTCTGCCCGCAGCTCTCATGACTCGTGCTCCGTACCGAAGAAACCGGTCTCTGCTTGCCTCGTGCCTGACGAGCTCAGCCAGGTTGCATGTGCTGAGGTCGATCCCGAGGCTACTCTCACAGTCGTGACGTAGTGACATGTATCTGGGACAGTGTCTGATGAGATGTTCGACTGTCTCTATTGTCACGTCGTCACAGATGCATCGCGGGGAATCAGCAAGCTTGAACCGGTGCAGGTATTCTCTGACACCCCCGTGACCAGTAAGCAGTTGGGACCCCACATTGGTGTGGTTGCGGGTTCCGAATATCTTGAAGGCTTCTTGCACATCTTCAAGGAAGAGTTGTGTGGTTTTCCCGGTGGGAGACTCTTCGTATCTCAACTGCCACTCCTCAATCGTTGCTCTTCTGATGAGGTACCTGGCTCTGGACAACGGGAAGTCGGTGTACACTGGGGCTCTCTTGTCCTTTAGGGCTCCTTCTTTAGCCAACTCGTCAGCTCTCTCGTTGCCTGGTAATCCCGCATGTGCCTTGATCCACACCCACTGAACATCCCCTCCCTTCTCTTCTAGTTCAGTGAGCTGGTTCTTAATGTGGTTGGTGATTGGATGAAGGGAAGCTGGATCAGCCAGGGTCTCCAGTGCCGATCTTGAGTCACTCAGGATGTACGTCTTCTTGGTATTGGAGTCTTTTTTCGCCATCGAGAGAGCTCGGGTGATGGCCACCAGCTCCGCCTGAAATACACTGCAGTGATCGGAGAGTCTGAAGCGGGCGTGCCCGATCTCCTGTCCTCCTCGCCATACTGTGACGCCCCCCCCGACATGACCCTCAATCTTGCTGCCATCCGTGTATATGTGGACCCTGTCTGGGTCCAGCTGGTCGAGTTCTTCCAGCGATGACACGCGCAGATGAGTCAACCCCCTTCTAAGAGCGGGATGGGGAAGAGCGAAAGGGCTGAGGCGCTTCTCCATTGTGTAGTCGGGCAGCGCAGACAGGGAGCGCCCCCTCCGAACCTCGTAGAGTTTGAGCTGTTCTTGTGCTCTCAGGTCCAGAGGGAGAATTCCCGACAGAACGGCTGCTGATGTGAAGGAGGTGGTCCGGTGAGCCTTTGCAATCAAGATTGCAAACTGTCTGGTGATTCTGTCCAGCACTACCCGATTGTACTTTTTCTTGGCGACTTCCGCCCAGACACTGGCTGCATACAGGACTGTTGGTTCAACCACAGCCCGGTATATAATTCGCAGCACATTAGAGTTTAGGCCCCATCCCGCCGAGGCCGTTCTCGCGACTCTCTTATAGAGTGCAACCGCTTTGCGATGTGCACCGGCCAAGTGTTCCCTGAAATTGAGCTGACTGTCGATGGTGAGTCCCAAGACCTTTAGGGAGTCTCTGTATTGTAGCTCAGTGCCATTTAAGGTTAGTTGCGGCGCAGTAGCTTTCAGTTTGCGCGTTGTAAAAATGGCCTGAGTCTTGTGGGCAGCGAAGCGCATCTTATATGCTTTCCCCCAGTCCGCAACAGTATCCAGCGCCCGCTGTGCGCTAAGACGCACCTCCTCTGTGGTCCTACTACCTTTACCACCACCCTTGCTACCACCTTACCTTTCCTGATCCTTCTGAGGCCCTTCACCCCCACTCCCAGAGAGACGACGTCCACGCTTTTCTTAAGCGCGTCGATGACATCGCCACCAGAGTGCAGCGGGTTTATGGACTCCACGATGAGTCCGTACGTCGCGTCGACGTCGGCCGGAGCGCCAGGCGCCACTGAAGGTCCCACCCGGGGACCCGGGCGCCGACCGGAAGCCGGGGCACTCCCAATCACCGACGCGTACGTTCGGACCTTCTCGCCTATGTCCGCTGTACGATCCGCTAGACTGTCTATCTTTGATTTTAGAGGTTTAATAGCTCCCTCTATAATCTCTTTTGTGCCCGTTTGGGTCATTTCAGCTCCGAGGCTAATCGGAACTTCTGGTCCCCTGGGCACCGTTAGGATGAGGTCTTTGACCTCCGCTATTTCAGCCCTAATAGATCGGAACATCTCAACTGTGTGTTCCTTTGTCCCCGCGGTATCCCCACGTGAGTCCCCGCGGGGCACAGGCGGCGAGGCCGAACGCTCCTTCTCTACTATTGCGGTATTTCTGTTTACCGCCTCCCGCAACTGCTCGAGCTGTCGGCTCATTCCCCCCATTGCTTCGAGGATGCAGCTGCCCTCCGGCGCGGCGGGCTCAACAGGAGAACTGTCCGCCCCCGCCTGGCCGCGCACCATATCCGCCACCTCCAGACGCCACTTGTCGACGTCGACCTGCAGGACCCTGAACTGGTCCAGCAGTCCCTGCATCTTTGGACCCAGGGAAAGCAGTTCCGGATCCGGGTGGGGGCCCGGGGTCAAGCTCTGCACCCGCGGGGCCCCACCGGTTGACGGTTCTCGTTCTGGACGCGGGAGGCGTCCGGCTGTCGCCCTCTGAAGCTCCAAGTGGATGCTCCCTATTGTTTTGATAGGAGCATCCATCTCATAGTTGAGCCACCTTTGGATGCCCTCCAGCAGCTCGCGCTGCTCCGATATCAGGCGCTGGGTCTCGGCCAGCTGCTCCATCGTACGACTACTGATGTCGGCTACTCTACGGGTGTGTGCCCTTTCGACGCGTACCAACTCCTTTGCGGCCCGCGTGCGCTCCTCCTCCAGCGCCACCCGGTGTCTGTTTCGCGAGTCTGACACGCCCAGCACTGTTTCATACAGTGCCTGCATGCATTCGAGCGCCTCCGTTTTGCAGTCGCGGCGCATGTTGGTAGCTTTTTCCAGAGCTTCTTTACCGTCCTGGAGCAGCCTATTTGCTCGAACGGTGGCCAGGTCCATCGCGACGCCCACGAATTTTCCCACGGGAGGCAGCATGCTAGCTCTTCCGCTCCTCCAGCTCATGTGGCTCTCGGCGTCGGATAGAGCCTCATCGGTGTCATTAGCATCCACCGCCACCAGTTGCCCAAGCTCCAGGACAGAACTGTTACTTACTTCTGCGGTGCGAGAGTCCCCTCCAGTATGCCCAGTATGGACACTACCTTCCCGGTGTGCCTGTGGATCTGCCGAGCCGGTCATAGACCAGAACTCGAGTCTCTCCACATTATTGCCTGGGTTGAGGGACTCAGCACTTTTGTAGGGAGTTCCCTCCCCTCGTCCAGCCAGGGTATCCCCCATCGACTCCGCCGGAGACCCCGCCCGACCAGGCGAGGCCAGCTTCTCTCCCTTGGTAAGCCCTCGGGAGAGGTCCGCCGCGTCGCGTCTCGCCGTGGTCTGGGCGTTTTTGACGGTTGTAGCCTTCCGAAGGCTCCCCGACACAGACTTTACCGGCTTAGAGGGCCTTACCGGCCTGTTGGTTCCCCCCCGGTCACTTCTTGATCCAGAGGCGCGGGGTCGCACTTCGGCCGGAGGTCCCCCCAAACCGGAGTTACCGGAGGCTTCAATGGCGTCCATGGGTGTAAAGAAAATATGAGAAAACAGAGCTATAGACTCGAAATGTAGGGCTCGAGGAGACTTGTGTGCGCTCTATGTAGAGCAACCAGGGTGCAGGTGTTGTGTTATAGTATCCCTGGTGGGGGGAAACGACAATTTCACAAAAAAGTCCACCCAAAAAATGTAACTCCGGAACGGCTCTAGGTAGAGTCGTTCTGGTGGTGGCCAGGGAAAGGTCTCGACGCGGGGTATTTGTTTGATACCTCGTTTGTCCCGATCGGACTAGTAGTCCCTGAGATATTTTTGATTAAAATTTTCGTTAAAATTGTCGTTTCGTAATTCGAAACTGAAATTGACCCCCTTAAATAGTCTGGATAGAGCCGAACTTTC
Source organism: Hypercompe scribonia (assembly GCA_949316085.1). NCBI lineage: Eukaryota > Metazoa > Arthropoda > Insecta > Lepidoptera > Erebidae > Hypercompe > Hypercompe scribonia. The sequence goes on from OX438989.1 coordinate 17,514,053, forward strand.
GATTCCCTCTGTTAAATCTGGTCAAAAAAATAAGTTTGACGGTCTTAGAACTTCGCCCGGTCAACCGGTTCTGAAGTTATAGCCGTTTGAAATTTTACTAAAAATTTTGTTTACAAATTTCCAGGTCTTGGTTAGGTTTTATGGAAAAGTGTAATCTTGGTACTAGGAGTTGTATTTACGTCTAGACCAATATACACCTTCAAAGCCAAGGAGTTAAGCTAATAGAATCTGGAGAAAGAATTTTGAAATTCTTTCCCCAACCGCCCTATCTATGTACTTAGACTTTAGGTTTTTCTTTGTTCCTAAGTTGACCTAGAAATTTGAAATGGAGTATAACTCCCCCGTTTATAGTCCGATTTTGTTGGGAAAACTTTTAAAATGTTGGTCTTAGTTCGGGCTACACCGGTAGTAACCTGGTTTGCGTCTAGGGGTGCGATTTTCAACCCCTAGCTGGTTTGTTTAAAAAATTTTTTTTGAAAGTTCGCAGGTGTATTATTGACCGGTTTTTAATGTTTTTAACACCGAACTTTGTGAGTACGTTCACCACTTATTGGAATTAGTTGGGGTCGACCAAAACAGGGGGTTGCCTAGCCACCCCCAGAGTTAGGGATGTTAACACTGAGTCACACTATTATCTTTGTTATGGGATAACCACTTAACTTTTTTTAAATGTTGAAGCTGCTTCCGGCTCCGTAGGCAGCCCCGGACGCGACTGTCAGACCTGTTCCAGTCCCACCACTCCGGATCAAGGACCTCGTGGCCACACCCCGTTCGGAAAAACCTTTATTTCTTGTCCGATTTTCACCGGAAAAGTCCGAGAGGGGTCTCAAAGGTTGGATCTCCCCGAGACGCACCCTCCCACAGCAAAAACACCGGGGTCACTAAGCGTTTTCCGGAGTTATCGACTATTTCACTATTTTGCCACCTTAGTAAACCCTCAAAAATTTTTTATTTTTAGAAAATTCACAATTCTTATCGGATTTCCACGGGGTTTTCACTGTTGCACAGAACACAAGATCCCGAGTGTTTCGGTGTGTAGATTTCACTTCCTACACCCCTGGATTAGGGATTTACAACCACCCCCCTTTTTTTAAAAAAGTTTGTAACTTTCCCAATTTCCACGCGAAAATTACGGGAGAGGTCCCAAAAGATAGACCTCGCCGAGATGCACCCCACGAAAATTTAAAAAAGATAGGTTATCGATCTTGTTTAAAAATTAAACAAGATGTAAACAAACTGCAATTTGGGATTTTTTTATTGTTGTGAAAAACCACTTATTTTTAGCCCGATTTTCACGCGGTTTTCACCGTTGTGTTAGTCACTCTGTCACGAATCGTTTGGTATGTCACTTGACCTTCTAGGTCCTCAGGATAAGGTACCCGTGGCCACACCCAATTTCGGAAAAAGTTCCACAACTTTCACAATTTCCACAGGAAAATTATGGGAGAGGTCTCAAAAGATAGACCTCGCCCAGACGCACGTTTCCACAGTTGAAAATCTATAGGTTGTCGATCTACTTCCGGCGGTAATCACGTTATAACACGAATTCGTTGACGGAAAAACGGTTTTCGTTGTGAAAAATAGGGTAATTTTCGTCCGATTTTCACGCGGTTTTCACAGTTGCGTAGGTCTCACTTTTACGAATCTTTTGGTGTATAGCACTCTATGATTTGAGAAACTTTTACCACCGACTTGATTTTTAAGGTACGGAGCGACTCGGAAGTGCTGTTTACGCGACGGCGAGGGGCGCGGTACTCGGTTAGGTTAGGTTAGGTTAGGTTAGGTTAGGTTAGGTTAGGTTAGGTTAGGTTAGGTTAGGTTAGGTTAGGTTAGGTTAGGTTAGGTTAGGTTAGGTTAGGTTAGGTTAGGTTAGGTTAGGTTAGGTTAGGTTAGGTTAGGTTAGGTTAGGTTAGGTTAGGTTAGGTTAGGTTAGGTTAGGTTAGGTTAGGTTAGGTTAGGTTAGGTTAGGTTAGGTTAGGTTAGGTTAGGTTAGGTTAGGTTAGGTTAGGTTAGGTTAGGTTAGGTTAGGTTAGGTTAGGTTAGGTTAGGTTAGGTTAGGTTAGGTTAGGTTAGGTTAGGTTAGGTTAGGTTAGGTTAGGTTAGGTTAGGTTAGGTTAGGTTAGGTTAGGTTAGGTTAGGTTAGGTTAGGTTAGGTTAGGTTAGGTTAGGTTAGGTTAGGTTAGGTTAGGTTAGGTTAGGTTAGGTTAGGTTAGGTTAGGTTAGGTTAGGTTAGGTTTTTTTTTTTTTTTTTTTTTTTTTTTTTTTTTTATTAAGCAGGCACCCGCCATCGCAGGGTGTTGCTGCCTGGTCCTAGGTCCTCCAACATAATTGGAGCCTGTTTCCACCAGATTCTGTTCATACATCACGCTCTTATACGTCTCTCAGCATCACCAAAGCACTACACTACTGTCTAATACAATATACATAAGCCTTAGTCTACTTATTTTCTAAAACATTACTTATTTCTTAACAATAGTACTACGAACTATGATACAATTTAACTTAAACTACCGCTTACACACTAGTCAATGTACTTATTCTAAATCTTATTTTATGCTGTACGATGATATAACTTAGTATATTGTGACAGCATATTTACTATAGCTTAGTTTTATTTCGTTTTATAACTATGTTAGCAATTTTGACGCAGTAGTCTAGCAACGTGCCCCTATCTTTGCCCAGCATAATACTCGCCACGTTTGTGGCTTCTATTTTTCGCCCTAATCGTTGTTCAACCTCGTGCCGTTCCCTCATGTGTACTGGGCACTCAAACAAAATATGTTGCACTGTTTCACAAACTTCTGGGTCACAGACGCACGCCGGGCTCTCCTTGCATCGGAAACGGTTCAGATACTCAGAGAACCCGCCGTGCCCTGTCATGACCTGGGTCTTAACACTAGTGGCCTCGAAATTTCGGACCACTTTATACGCTTGTCTAGCGTTAGGTAAGAACAATTTAGTTACTGATGCTGTTTGTTCCGTTTGATACCTCTCGTTCCATTCGTCAAGGGTCGCACTTCGAATGCTGCCCTTGACAAATGAAACGGGGCATAGATCGTAATCTGGTTTGCGTTTCGAACCCACAGCCGCCGACTTTGCCAGCTCGTCCGCCCTCTCATTTCCCGTCAATCCTACATGTGCTTTGATCCAGAACAGAGTCACAGCTTTGTTCTGGAGAGACGCCGTTTTCAGATGGTCTCTAGCTCTTACCGCTAGCGGATGTAAAGAACGGGGGTTTTGAAGGGTTTGAAGAGCGGCCATTGAGTCGCTATAAACCCCAAAAGCAGTGCCATCGCGCATGGTTATTTCTTTTGTAGCCCTATTTAGTGCCAATAATTCAGCCTGATACACTGTGCAGTAGCTTGGTAGAGCAAGTTTGATGGTGTTTGTTTCAGTCTCCCCTCTCCATACTGTCAAGGCGGCTCCGACCTTACCCGCTATTTTGCTACCATCAGTAAAAATTTTAATTTCCGCGTTTCCACTCTGCAAGTATTGCTCTTGGTTAACAATGTGTTTTATATCTAGGGTGATATGGTCAGCAGGGTGAGGAGCGTCAACGCTCCTTGTCATGTGCTCCATGTCCCTATCCTTCAATGCTTCCCAGGCTATTCCCCTCTTACTTTCGTATAACGAGGCGACCTCACGCACTCGGAGGTCGAGGGGGAGAATCCCCGCCAACACCAGTGCTGAGTTTAAGGAGACTGTGCGATAGACTCGACATAGTCTTTGGGCTATTTCACGTTGTAGCATGTTAAGCTGCTTCCTAACTCCTAATTTGTTTGCGGCCGATGACCAGGCGCTGGCCCCATAGAGGACAATGGGCTCCATAGTTGCCATGTATATTGTACGGATGACTTCTGGATGCAGTCCCCAACTGGTACCGGCTGCTCTGGTCAGTTGCCTGTAAACTCCTATCGCTTTTTTACAGGCGTAGGTAATATGGCTATTAAAGGTCAGCTTCTCGTCAATTATGACCCCCAGCAGTTTCATTTCCTTGGTCGCCCCAATGTCGACACCGCCCATGCTCAGTCGTGGGATGTCGTATCGCAACCTATTCGTTATGGTCATCGCCATAGTCTTGTGCGGTGCGAATTTTAGTTTGTTAGCGACTCCCCACTCCTGAACATGCCCAAGGGTCGCATTGGCGCGTCCTTGGATTTCACCTGCGGTTTCTCCGTGGAATATGAGCACAATGTCATCTGCAAAGGCCTGGCAATAGTCTCCCCTGGTTTCCAGGCTCTTCAGAAGTGGATCCAGTAAAAGATTCCACAGGATAGGACCCCCTATTGAACCCTGTACACAACCTTTATGAGTCTCTCTTTTAATTTCCTCTCCGGCGTATCGGACTCTGACACTTCTGTGTCTCAGATAGCTGTCCACCAACAGCCGAAGGTTTATAGGGCATTTCTCTTCGGCCAGTCGTACTCTGATGGCTGGCCACCATGCACCGTCGAAAGCTCCCTCTATGTCCAGTGATACGACTGTTACAATTTGTTTTAAGCGAAGTTTCTTGCGGATGTGCTGCATTAAATCATAGAGGGAGTCTTCGGTGCTTTTTTGGGGCATAAAGCCGTATTGGAGAGTGCTCATTCTGGGTAACAGGTAGTGTTTGAGACGTCCGACTAGCATCTTTTCGAAGATTTTGCCAAGTACCGGTAACAATCCTATCGGTCTTAAGGATTTGGGAGTTGTGTAGTCGGTTTTACCGGACTTTCGAAGTACAACTACAGTTGCCTCCTTCCAGGGCCCCGGGAAATGATGCAGAGCCAGGCACTTGTTCAAGAGTCGTAGAAACACTCCAGGATCACTCTCTATAACGTGGCGGCAAATATCCGCGGTAAACCCATCCGCCCCGGGTGCTTTTCGTGGATTGAAGGAATCCACTGACGCCCTAAGTTCAAACAGGGTGAACTCCGGGTCCCAAAACTCACTTTGCTCTCCAGTGTTCACCTCCTCCGCTCTTTTCCTTGTTTGGCGATGATGAGCATTATCCGCGTTTTCCGAGTTTTCAGGATAAAATGTCTCCGCCACGAATCTCGCGGACTCCTCCGCGCCCAGCTCCTCACCATCCCTCCGCAATGGCAAGTCCTCAGCTCTGCGGGTTGTTCGTCCGATCACCCTATAGATGCCGTCCCACACACTCTCCTTATCTTGTTTGCCACAAAATTCCTTCCAGCTGTTAATTTGTGCCTTTTTAGCTGCCATTTCATATTCTTCCTTCTCTTTCAGGTACTCCTCTACTACCTTTCGTCTACGCACCGGGGCAGCGCAACGTATTCTATTTTTAAGTGTAGCTACCTTCCTCTTCATACTGTCGAGCTCCTCGGACCACCACGGCATGGTAAGTAGATTTTTATTTTTAATTTTGGGTATTGTACTGTTACACGCTATCGTAACTAGGTTCGTGAGTTGATGAATGATTATTTCTAATTGCTCTATGGTTTTGATTTTGTCTATTTCAGTTTCGGTTATTTTATTTTCTATTTTTAATTGGCTCAATTTCGTATGAAATTGAGTCCAATTTGCTTTCTTCGTATTAAATATTCTAGTAGTTCTATTAATGTTATTTTCCTTAGGTTTTTCTAGACTAATTTTGAATGTCAAGCCGTTGTGGTCCGAGCTCGTGAGACCTTCATCTACTGCCCAGCTGTCCACAATATCTAAAATATCGGTAGTACAGATGGTTACGTCCACGTAGCTGGTGAAACGCTGGCCACCCCGCACGGTGTCGAATGTAGGAGTTTCCCCTTTGTTCAGAATATGTAGGTCTAATTCATGCAGCAATCCAGAGAGCTCTTCTCCTCTTTTATCGGTCTTAGGACCTCCCCACCAGCAGCTCTTTGCGTTTGCATCCCCTCCAGCGACCCACCTTTTTCCTAGTTTGGTGTTTATGTTTTTGAGGTGCTCCAAGTACGGCTGTATCGGTTGATCCGGCTCAAAATAGAAAGAGATGAGTGTAACTTCCCAGGTGCCTGTTTGTATACTCAAAACGATAATATTGTTTGTGGTAAGACTCGGATGTTGCTTGACTCTGAGGTTTGGGTCGAAGACTGCTATTGCTGCCTTCACCGTACCCTCCTCACAATTCGTGTTTTGGAATATACGCACTCCCTGGTGACTCTTCATCTCTTTGGCTCCGCCTACATACGGTTCTTGTAGTAGGGCTATTGCAACTTTCCTCTTACTCGCTTCAAGGAGCACCTCATTCGTGGCTAGTTTCTTTCGCTGGAGGTTCGCCTGTATTATACGATAGGTTATTTTATCGTCCGTAACTGTGTTAGCAATATGCTACTGTCGATCGAGCAAGTCGGTCCCATTTTCTCCTTGTAGGACACTCCAGATAGAAGGCGTTATGGTCAGTTCTGTTCATTTGTGCTTTGGTACAGTTTCGGCAGTTCGGTGTCTCACCCGCAAGCCGCTCTGCGCAGTCCTGGTTTAGGTGTGGACCACCACAGTGACTGCACAAATCAGCCGGCTCCTTGCAAAAACGCTTACCATGTCCATAGCCTAAGTAGCGGGTGCATTGGATTAGTGGGGATTGGTCCTCCACTCGGATTCGCTGCAGGTCTATGTGCAACGATCCAGCTTTTAGAGTCGTCCCCCAGATGGTAGGCGAAACACTGAGTACTATATGACAGGTATGAGGATTCCTAGCTCTCTTTCTGTACTTCACTGTGATTCTGTCCTCCTCTTGCTGAAGGCCGAGTAAGATTCCCTCGTTCTGATTTCGGTAGGCCTTAATCAGGTCTTCGTCCGTGTTCAGCGACAACACGTCTCTGAGTATTAGTAAAGGGTCTCTGTTTTTGACTTCCTCGACCACGAGTTGGACGCCATCTCATTCTAATCTTCCTCGTGCTTTGTTTCTTTCCTCCTTGGAGCTAAATCCTAAAATCACCTTCCTATCCTTAGCCTTTCTGACCCTTTCCACTTTTACCCAACCTTCTTTTGCGTCTACAGCTTGCCGGATTTTGTTTAGGACCTCCTCCCCAGTGTCTGTCTCTACTTTTGAGGTGACAATTACGGAATGTGTGGTACCCTTCGTCGGTGTTTTCAGCTTATTTGCAACACAGCTGGCAGCAGCTTCTGCGTATGAGAGAGGGAAAGGTTTTTCATTATAATCTGTCCTCTGTATTTCTAGTGCTTTTTCCAGGCCTTGCATTTTATCTGCGTGTTCTTGAATAGCTCTTATATTTTCTCTCAACAATGTCCTCAAAGTGTCCTCACCTGTCATTTCCCTATTAGGCTCAACTTGTAATTCTTTTCCTGGTTCCTTCCTCTTATTCTCCCCTTCTTTGACCAGTTCATAAAGTCTTTCAATCGCTGCCGTAACGTCCGCTTTTATATCTGCCTTTAAATTTCTAGATTGGCCAAGCAAAATTTTGGCTCTCACCACATTCGCTTTGGCCTCGGCGCTTCTTGAACTGTACTTCATTGGTTGTACTGGCGGTGACTGAGTCTGTCGCTCCGCTGATACTTTGCGGGTTAGTGTTCCGGCCTCAGATGGAGGTGGAACTGCTCTAGGTTTTGACTTCGTTGGGGCACCAAGAGGCATTTTGTTTGGTGACTTGGTGGGTGACGTTTTCGGCGTGGTTTTGCCCGTCTCCCATTCCCCAATGCTACGCCTCACATTTGACGTTTGCGTGGCTAAAGTCGAGGAACCTGCTCCGTCGTTAGGTTGGTTATCGAGTTTTGGAGATGCGCCCATGGTCTTCTTTGTTGGAGTCCTCATTCCCAACATTTTCGTGGAATCCCCAGTGCTTTAAGCCTAGTGTGTTGTAAAGGACACACGTGTAGGGATGTAAGTATTTAGTTAGAATTTTATTAATAGCCTTGTTATTGTTTGTTTTAGGTTTACCAGGTGACGTGGATACTGCGGACGTCGTGCGGCGGGTGCCAGTCAAGGATTAAGTTAATTAAGTCAAATATTAAAAGAAGTAAATCAAATATTGTTTTCACTCTATGTAGAGTCATTCAATTATACTCAGACGAGTCGTCGATTTTATGGGGATATCTAATCCCTGCCCCAAATCTACACAAGTACAAGAATTTAGGTTGTTAAAAAATTTTGCTCTATATAGAGCCGTTATACTCTGCTCGGCAGAGCTGTCTGCGTTTCTAGGGATGTAAAGTCCCTGTCACATACAAATGTATATAAATAAAAAATAAAAATTTTAAAATTAAAATAAATAAACCTAATTATGTTCTATGTAGAGTCTCTAAAAGTCAGGTCACAATTTTACAGGCTTCCTTCTCGAGTAACCGCACTTTACTCCTCGAAAACACAAGGCACAAAATCTAAGTCCGAAATCACTCTACGTAGAGTCTTATTTGTGGTGCCACTGGATAGATCTCGTCGCGGGCTATTTCTTAGACGTTAAGATTTTCCCGATCGGAGCAGTGGTCGCTGAGTTATTGCGGTTTGAAATTTTCACCAAAATTGTCGTTTCGTAATATGAAACTAATTTTGACCCCCCCCAAAAATTATGATGGAATTAATTTTGACCGCTCGTCAGTTTTCCACAGCATAAAAAATGACCTCGACGGTTTCAAATCTCCACTCGGACATTTAGTGCCTAAGTTATGACCTTTCGAAATTCCGGTACCCAATATGCTGATTGATTTGGTTAGGTCTTATTCTAACTCTATTTTAACAGTGTTAATTTTGTTCTAAAAATCAGCTGTTATCGGTGCTTCACAGTTGAGAGTCCCAGCCTACAGGGCCTAGAGAAAAAACCTTCAAAACGCTATTTCTGAAACTGCCACAGGCCTGCAAACTTTTAGGTTTCTCTTAAGCACTACTTAAAACCTAGAATTTAGAATCTCTTTATCTCCGTGGTTTATGGTGCGATTTTGATGCAAAAAGTGTCCAACTGAGGTGATTCACGTCGTCTATCACAACACAAATTCAATTTTTGTAAAGGGGTGGTTTTTCCAACCCTTTTGTCAGTTAGTTATAAATTTAAAATTTTTTTTTAAAAGTTTCTTGACTTTTACTGACCACTATATGTTCTAAATCCACTTAAAAATATTCTAAAATTATCTTCGCTTTGTACACTATCACTTAAAAGAGTAAAAAGTGGGGGTTATTGATCAACCCTTGAAGTTAGGGTTGAAAATAAAAAGCTATAATTAAAATTGTCATAGGACTGGAACCACTTAACTTTTTTGATTGCTTGAAACGGATCCCGGCTCTGGCCAACGACCTGCAACTTGACCCGCTATCCACTACGTCTTCAAAGCACGGGATCCAGGACCTCGTGGCCACGTGGTTTTCGGAAAAAACCTTATAACTTCCCTGAAAACAACCGGAAAAATCTGGTAGGGGTCTCAGAAGTTGTGTTACCTCGAGACACACCCTCCCACAGCAAAAAACACAGGGGTCGTCGATCACTTTCCGGAGTTTTATAAGTTCTTTCACTTTTGTATAACCCACAAAAAAGTTTTTGTATGGAGAAAATCCACAATTTTCACTCGATTTTCTCGCAATTTTCACTTTTTTACAGAAGTCACGATTTTGAATATTTTGTATATAATTTTCACCTCCGGAAACCTCCGGATCACGGACCTCGTGGCCACACCCTTTTTTGAAAAAGTTCTGTAACTTTTCCAATTTTTATCGGAAAAATCCGAAAAGGGTCCGAAATGATAGGCCTCCACAAGGCGCTCCTTTCCACAGTTCAAAAAATATAGGTCATCGATCTAGATTCGCCGTTATTCGCGGTACATTACAATTTTTCAAATAAAAATCGGTCTTTGTTAGGAAAAAATCCGCAATTTCCAACGGATTTTCACACGGTTTTCACTATCAAGTAAAACTCGCGATTTTGAATAGTTTGATGTATCACACTCTACACTTTTCACAACTTTTACCACTTGTACTATTTTTTCATTACGGAGCGACTTAAAAGTGCTGCTTACGCGGCGGCGGAGGGCACAGTACTGGGTTAGGTTAGGTTAGGTTAGGTTAGGTTAGGTTAGGTTAGGTTTTTTTTTTTTTTTTTTTTTTTTTTTTTTTTCTGTGTTTTTGACGTTATGTGTTATTACGTCATTTGAAAATTTTTTCAATTAGTGCTTATGTATTGTACGTGCCTTTATTTTCACGCACCTATATTTTTTTTTTTTTTTTTTTTTTTTGAGTACCATGCACTAATATTTATTTGACATGCAGTTTATTACAATTTTAAAAATAAGATGCAAAAATTATACAAGATTAATATAGGACTAAATTTAACTTGAACATTTAATATAATAAACTTAAAAATTTAATAGATACGATGCAAAAATTATACAATATTAAACTTTGACTAACTTTAACTACCATTGACTACAATCTTGAGCCGTTTGTTCTGCCCGCAGCTCTCATGACTCGTGCTCCGTACCGAAGAAACCGGTCTCTGCTTGCCTCGTGCCTGACGAGCTCAGCCAGGTTGCATGTGCTGAGGTCGATCCCGAGGCTACTCTCACAGTCGTGACGTAGTGACATATATCTGGGACAGTGTCTGATGAGATGTTCGACTGTCTCTATTGTCACGTCGTCACAGATGCACCGCGGGGAATCAGCAAGCTTGAACCGGTGCAGGTATTCTCTGACACCCCCGTGACCAGTAAGCAGTTGGGACCCCACATTGGTGTGGTTGCGGGTTCCGAATATCTTGAAGGCTTCTTGCACATCTTCAAGGAAGAGTTGAGTGGTTTTCCCGGTGGGAGACTCTTCGTATCTCAACTGCCACTCCTCAATCGTTGCTCTTCTGATGAGGTACCTGGCTCTGGACAACGGGAAGTCAGTGTACACAGGGGCTCTCTTGTCCTTTAGGGCTCCTTCTTTAGCCAACTCGTCAGCTCTTTCGTTGCCTGGTAATCCCGCATGTGCCTTGATCCACACCCACTGAACATCCCCTCCCTTCTCTTCTAGTTCGGTGAGCTGGTTCTTAATGTGGTTGGTGATTGGATGAAGGGAAGCTGGATCAGCCAGGGTCTCCAGTGCCGATCTTGAGTCACTAAGGATGTACGTCTTCTTGTTATTGGAGTCTTTTTTCGCCATCGAGAGAGCTCGGGTGATGGCCACAAGCTCCGCCTGAAATACACTGCAGTGATCGGAGAGTCTGAAGCGGGCGTGCCCGATCTCCTGTCCTCCTCGCCATACTGTGACGCCCCCCCCGACATGACCCTCAATCTTGCTGCCATCCGTGTATATGTGGACCCTGTCTGGGTCCAGCTGGTCGAGTTCCTCCAGCGATGACACGCGCAGATGAGTCAACCCCCTTCTAAGAGCGGGATGGGGAAGAGCGAAAGGGCTGAGGCGCCTCTCCATTGTGTAGTCGGGCAGCGCAGACAGGGAGCGCCCCCTCCGAACCTCGTAGAGTTTGAGCTGTTCTTGTGCTCTCAGGTCCAGAGGGAGAATTCCCGACAGAACGGCTGCTGATGTGAAAGAGGTGGTCCGGTGAGCCTTTGCAATCAAGATTGCAAACTGTCTGGTGATTCTGTCCAGCACTACCCGATTGTACTTTTGCTTGGCGACTTCCGCCCAAACACTGGCTGCATACAGGACTGTAGGTTCAACCACAGCCCGGTATATAATTCGCAGCACATTAGAGTTTAGGCCCCATCCCGCCGAGGCCGTTCTCGCGACTCTTTTATAGAGTGCAACCGCTTTCCGATGTGCACCGGCCAAGTGTTCCCTGAAATTGAGCTGACTGTCGATGGTGAGTCCCAAGACCTTTAGGGAGTCTCTGTAATGTAGCTCAGTGCCATTTAAGGTTAGTTGCGGCGCAGTAGCTTTTAGTTTGCGCGTTGTAAAAATGGCCTGAGTCTTGTGGGCAGCGAAGCGCATCTTATATGCCTGCCCCCAGTCCGCAACACTATCCAGCGCCCGCTGTGCGCTAAGTCGCACCTCCTCTGTGGTCCTTCCTGAGGCGACGACTAAGATGTCGTCGGCGAAAGCCTGAATGTGGGCTTTCAATTTTTCAGCCGCTCTCAGTAGTGGGTCGAGCTGCACGTTCCACAGGAGAGGACCGCAGGTGGATCCCTGTATGCATCCTTTGTTGGTTTCGCAGGTGACCGATTCTCCCGCATACTGCACGGTGACCTCCCTGTCGCTGAGGTAGCTCGAGAGCAGCCTCAGGGTTGAGGGTTCGGTCTTTTTGTTGAGGAGCTCTCCCATGACAGCAGGCCACCAGGCATTGTCAAAGGCCCCCTCGATATCGAGGGAGATGACGACTACCAGCTGCCTGTCGCTCCTGAGCCTTCGTATCATGCTGACGACGTCGTACAGGGCGTCTTCTGTGCTGCGCTGCGGCATGAAACCGTACTGTCTGGGGCTGAGCTTGGAGCCGCTACCCAGCTCCCAGAGGAGTCTGGTGGCAAATAACTTCTAGAGAACCTTCCCGAAAACCGGCAACAAGCCGATAGGTCTGTACGACTTTGGTTCATCGTATGTTTCTTTGCCCGGCTTGGGAACTATGCGGATAACCGCTCTCTTCCAAGCCCGCGGAAAGTAGCCCAATCTCAGACAAGCGTTGTATGTTGATAACAACAGCGCAGGCTTACTCAACATAACTCTCGAGCAAATGTCCGAGGTGAGTCCATCGCGCCCCGGAGCCTTTCTCGGGTTCATGGCTTTCAGAACCGTCCAGACTTCCGAGGCGGTGAACTCTACGAAGTTTAAGGTTCCCTCGTTTATGAGCCTCAGACTCTCCGTCACTGCCGCCCTCCGCTCTCGTTGTTCCTGGGTGTCCGTTTCCTTTAAGTCCGGGGGATAGAAGGTCTTAGTTAGAAGCCGCGCCGAAGCGAGGGCATCCAATGTAGCGCCGGGCGAGGTGGGGTCCCTCAAGGACTCATCCTGTTTAATTTCGCCACATACGCGGATGACTCTATATATCCCGTCCCACACGGACTCCTTCTCCTGTCTGCCGCAGAATTCTCTCCAGCTCCGGGTGATGGCCTCTTGGATAGCCTCCTTGTATTCCTTTTTTGCCTCCAGGTAGCGGTCAACGGCGAACTGTCTGCGCTCTGCGCTTGCGTTCTTGATTCTGTTGCGCAGCCTGTTTGTAGAGGCCTTCATCTCCTGCAGTTCATCCGTCCACCAGTGTGCCCCGAGACGTTTTTTCCTACCAGAGGAGGCAGGAAGGATCGCCGCTGTGCATGCATCACCAACAGAGTCGGTAATCGATGCTACCAGCTCCTCCAGTTCCTCCGCTCTTGATGCTGCCTCCAGTAGGTCTGGGGTAAGGCCACGCCTGTCCAAGGCTTCTGCCAGCTCGCTGTCGAACTGTTCCCAGTCCGCCCCTTTGGTGTTGTACCGCTTGGTAGTCGGCTTAGGGGGCGCCACTGGCCCGCCGTCGACCGCCACGTAGAAGGAAATCGGACGGTGGTCAGAGAGATCTGACAAGTCCGCATCCACCTTCCAGCCCGCGATCCTCGGCGCAAGGCGGTCCGAAGCCATGGTGACGTCCACAATGCTGGTATAGTGGCGACCCAGTCTAAACGCTGAGAACGTGGGCGCGGTCCCCTCGTTGATTACCTGGAGTGACTCTTGCGCCATGAACTCCACCAGCGAGACTCCCCTTACGTCCTCGCAGTCACAGCCCCACCAGGGGCTCTTGGCGTTCATGTCTCCGGCCAATAGGCAGTGATCGGCGCGCAGAGCGGTCCTGATACTCCTCAGCTTGGGCAGGTCCTCGTTAAGGTTAGAGTCCCCCTCTAGGTATACACTTATGACCGCCACTACAAGGCCCCCCAGAGAGACCCTAATACCGACCATGTTGTGCGCTGCACAGTCTGGTTCCGAGGACACCCGCAGCCGATCATCCATGACCACTATTGCTGCCTTAGATGGTAGGTCACTCGCGTCACCCTGGAATATTCTGACGCCCGCCACTTCCAGTCTTTTCGAGGCGCCCACGTATGGTTCCTGAAGCAGCAGAAGAGATACTCCCTCATTAGCTGCCACTCTTATCAAATCCTTCGTCGCTGCGAAACCCCTTCCCAGGTTTGCCTGAACGATCTTCATCTTTGGTTGTTGTTCCTGTTGGGGGCCCTCAGCAATAGCTAACGGCTGTGCGAGCTATCTTATCCCACTTTTGCCAGACTGGACACTCAGTGGAATATGCCGGATGGTTGGCGCCGTGTCCGCAGTTGGCGCACTTGGGTGTCTGGTTCCTCCGGGTACATGTGCGGGTGTCATGGGTTTCTGAGCAGTAAGCACAAGTAGGACTCTTGCTCTTGCATTCGGACGCTCGGTGACCAAATCCTAAACACCGGTAGCACTGGACTACTGGGGATTGGTCGACTGCGGGCACCATTTGGTACCCAATGCGTACCTTTCTATTCTGTAAAGCCTTCCATGTCTGTGGGCTTACCTCCAGTATAACATTATTAGTTACACCCGTTCTTCCCTTAACCCTGCGAACAACCCTTGCACGCCTCTGTTTCTCCGGAACCCCCTCCAGCAGACCACTGTTTTGGCTCAGGACCGCCACTCCGATTTTCTCATCGGTGAGGTGATGGGCTACTCCTATCAGTCGTAGGTGCGGCGGCTTCTTCGGCGCGTTCACCGCCGAAAGTCCGACCTTGGACGCCTTGATGGCATTCCCAAGTACCCGCCGTTCTTCCTGCGACGCACATTCCGCTACCACCTTACCCCTCCTGATTCTTCTGAGGCCCTTCACCCCCACTCCCAGAGAGACGACGTCCACGCTTTTCTTAAGCGCGTCGATGACATCGCCACCGGAGTGCAGCGGGTTTATAGACTCCACGATGAGTCCGTACGTCGCGTCGACGTCGGCCGGAGCGCCAGGCGCCACTGAAGGTCCCACCCGTGGACCCGGGCGCCGACCGGAAGCCGGGGCACTCCCAATCACCGACGCGTACGTACGAACCTTCTCGCCTATGTCCGCCGTACGATCCGCTAGATTGTCTATCTTTGATTTTAGAGGTTTAATAGCTCCCTCTATTATCTCTTTTGTACCTGTTTGGGTCATTTCAGCTCCGAGGCTCATCGGAACTTCAGGTCCCCTGGGCACCGTTAGGATGAGGTCTTTGACCTCCGCTATATCAGCCCTAATAGATCGGAACATCTCAGCTGTGTGTTCCTTTGTCCCCGCGGTATCCCCACGTGAGTCCCCGCGGGGCACAGGCGGCGAGGCCGAACGCTCCTTCTCTACTATTGCGGTATTTCTGTTTACCGCCTCCCGCAGCTGCTCCAGCTGTCGGCTCATTCCCGCCATTGCCTCGAGGATGCAGCTCCCCTCCGGCGCGGCGGGCTCAACAGGAGAACTGTCCGCCCTCCCCTGACCGCGCACCATATCCGCCACCTCCAGACGCCACTTGTCGACGTCGACCTGCAGGACCCTGAACTGGTCCAGCAGTCCCTGCATCTTTGGACCCAGGGAAAGCAGTTCCGGATCCGGGTGGGGGCCCGGAGTCAAGCTCTGCACCCGCGGGGCCCCACCGGTTGACGGTTCTCGTTCTGGACGCGGGAGGCGTCCGGCTGTCGCCCTCTGAAGCTCCAAGTGGATGCTCCCTATTGTTTTGATAGGAGCATCCATCTCATAGTTGAGCCACCTTTGGATGCCCTCCAGCAGCTCGCGCTGCTCCGATATCAGGCGCTGGGTCTCGGCCAGCTGCTCCATCGTACGACTACTGATGTCGGCTACTCTACGGGTGTGTGCCCTTTCAACGCGTACCAACTCCTTTGCGGCTCGCGTGCGCTCCTCCTCCAGCGCCACCCGGTGTCTGTTTCGCGAGTCTGACACGCCCAGCACTGTTTCATACAGTGCCTGCATGCATTCGAGCGCCTCCGTTTTACAGTCGCGGCGCATGTTGGTAGCTTTTTCCAGGGCTTCTTTACCGTCCTGGAGCAGTCTATTTGCTCGAACGGTGGCCAGGTCCATCGCGACGCCCACGAATTTTCCTACAGGGGGCAGCATACTAGCTCTGCCGCTTCTCCAACTCCTGTGGCTCTCGGCGTCTGATAGAGCCTCATCGGTGTCGTTGGCATCCACCGCCACCAGTTGACCAAGCTCCAGGACAGAACTGTTGGTTAATTCTACGGTGCGAGATTCCCCTCCACTATGGCCTGTATAGACGCTACCTTCCCGGTGTGCCTGTGGAACTGTCGAGCCGGTCATAGACCAGAACTCTAGTCTCTCCATATTGTCGCCTGGGTTGAGGGACTCAGCACTCTTATAGGGCGTTCCCTCCCCCCGTCCAGCCAGGGTATCCCCCATCGACTCCGCCGGAGACCCCACCCGACCAGGCGAGGCCAGCTTCTCTCCCTTGGTAAGCCCTCGGGAGAGGTCCGCCGCGTCGCGTCTCGCCGTGGTCTGGGCGTTTTTGACGGTTGTAGCCTTCCGAAGGCTCCCCGACACAGACTTTACCGGCTTAGAGGGCCTTACCGGCTTGTTGCGTCCCCCCCGGTCACTCCTTGTTCCAGAGGCGCGGGGTTGCACTTCAGCCGGAGGTCCCCCCAAACCGGAGTTACCGGAGGCTTCGATGGCGTCCATGGGTGTGAAAAATAAGAGAAAACAAAGCTATGAACTCGAAATGTAAAGCTCGAGGAGACTTGTGTACGCTCTATGTAGAGCAACCAGGTTGCAGGTGTTGTGTTATAGTGTCCCTGGTGGGGGGAAACGACAATTTCCCAAAAAAGTCCACCCAAAAAATGTAATTCCGAAACGGCTCTAGGTAGAGTCGTTCTGATAGTGGCCAGGGAAAGGTCTCGACGCGGGGTATTTTTTTGATACCCCGTTTGTCCCGATCGGACCAATAGTCTCTGAGATATTTTTGATTAAAATTTTCGTTAAAATTGTCGTTTCGTAATTTGAAACTAAAATTGACCCCCTTAAATAGTCTGGATAGAGCCGAACTTTCGATTTCCTCTGTTAAATCTTGTCTAAAAAATAAGTTTGACGGTGTTAGAACTTCGCCCGGTCAACCGGTTCTGAAGTTATAGCCGTTTGAAATTTCACTAAAAATTTTGTTTACAAATTTCCAGGTCTTGGTTAGGTTTTATGAAAAAGTGTAATCTTGGTACTAGGAATTGTATTTTCGTCTAGACCAATATACACCTTCAAAGCCAAGGAGTTCAGCTAACAGAATCTGGAGAAAGAATTTTGAAATTCTTTCCCCAACCGCCCCATCTATGTACTTAGACTTTAGGTTTTTCTTTGTTCCTAAGTTGACCTAGAAATTTGAAATGGAGTATAACTCCCCCGTTTATAGTCCGATTTTGTTGGGAAAACTTTTAAATTGTTGGTCTTCGTTCGGGCTACACCGGTAGTAACCTGGTTTGCGTCTAGGGGTGCGATTTTCAACCCCTAGCTGGTTTGTTTACAAAAACTTTTTTGAAAGTTCACAGGTGTATTATTGACCGGTTTTTAATGTTTTTCACACCGAACTTTGTGAGTACGTTCACCACTTATTGGACTTAGTTGGGGTCGACCAAAACAGGGGGTTGCCTAGCCACCCCCAGAGTTAGGGATGTTAACACTGAGTCACACTATTATCTTTGTTATGGGATAACCACTTAACTTTTTTTAAATGTTGAAGCTGCTTCCGGCTCTGTAGGCAGTCCCGGACGTGATTGTCAGTCCTGTTCCAGTCTCACCACTCCGGATCAAGGACCTCGTGGCCACACCCAGTTCGGAAAAACCCTTATTTCTTATCGGATTTTCGTCGGAAAAATCCGAGAGGGGTCTCAAAGGTTAGATCTCCCCGAATTTAATACAGTAACTCATAAATTTTTCACGATTTCCGCCCGCCATAATTCCACCCACCACAGAAGGACTGAGACAAGTGTCCAGCGTGTTCTCTATCTCAAATCGCTCGCGGTCGTAGACCGGACAACTGAAAAGCACATGTGCGACCGTTTCGGCTTCCGCTGGGTCACATATGCACGAGGAGCCTTCCCTGCATTTGAACCGACACAGGTACTCGGCGAATCCTCCGTGGCCCGTCATAACCTGTGTACTCTCATTAGCGATGCTCATTTTTCTGACTATCCTGTAAGCTGACAGTGCATCCGGAAAGAATATCTTCGTGACAGATGCAGTGTCACCGGTTGTATATCGTCTGTTCCACTCGTCAAGCGACTCCATTCTTAGGCTGCGCTTGACGAATGATACAGGACACCTGTCATAGTCTGGTGTTCGCTTAGAGTCGATAGCTGCCATCTTCGCCAATTCGTCCGCCCTCTCATTCCCCTCTAATCCTGCGTGGGCCTTTATCCAGAACAAAGACACAGCTTTGTTCTGGAGAGATACCGCTCTTATGTTCTCTCGGGCTTCCACTGCCAGGGGATGGAGGCAGCCGTGGTTTGTCACGGTTAAGAGGGCAGCCATGGAGTCACTGTAGACGCCAAAAGTTTTCGCCTTGTGTCTTTTGATCTCCGACGTTGCTCTACAGATTGCCAACAGTTCGGCTTGGTAATTCGTGCAGTACGCCGGTAGAGCAAGTTTGAGAGCCCTAATTTCGGCCTCGCCCTTCCACAGGGACAATGCAGCTCCGACACGACCCCCGATCCTACTCCCATCCGTAAATATGCGGACCTCATACCCGCTGTGCGCTCTGACGTCGTCCCGGTCCGCCAAACTAGTGATTTGCAGGCCGTCCTGCTCTGCTGGATGAGGAGCCCCGGCAACCAGCGCTCTTCGCTCCACCTCCCTCCCCGCCAGTGCAGGCCAAGGTACCCCTCTCTTGGCCTCGTATAATAAGGCCGCTTCCCGAACCCGGAGATCGAGAGGGAGCAACCCGGCCAGCAACAGCGCCGAGTTCAGCGACACTGTGCGGTAGGCCTTGCACAATCTTTGTGCGACTCCACGCTGGACCGTATCCAGCTGCCTTTTTATTCCCAGCTTACGAGCCGCTGGCGCCCACACACTGGCAGCATAGAGGACTATCGGCTCTATAGTCGCCAGGTATATTGTCCTGATGACCTCTGGGTTGAGGCCCCAACTAGTCTTAGCCGCCTTAGTCAGCTGCTTGTATATCCCGATGGCCTTCCGACACACATGAGACACGTGGGCATTGAAGGTGAGCCCCTTGTCAATTATCACTCCGAGTAACTTTATTTCTTTGGACATGGTTATCTCGATCCCGCTCATCCACAGGTGCGGGGTGTCAAATTTTAGTTTTCTGGTTATGACCATTCCCACGGTCTTATGTGGTGCAAACTTTAACTTGTTTTGCTCACCCCACGCCCCAACCCGCTCGAGAGCGGCATTTGCATGTCCCTCAATTGTCCCCGCCGTATGACCACTAAAGGCTAGGACAACATCGTCCGCGAAAGCTTGGCAGTAGGTACCCCCAGCCTCCAGTTCTTTAAGGAGTGGGTCCAGCAGGAGGTTCCACAAAATTGGACCCGCTATAGACCCCTGGACGCAGCCTTTTTCCGTCGTTTTGATGTGTTCCTCTCCCGCATACCTGACCCTTACCTTTCTATTTCCGAGGTAGCTGTCAATCACCCTCCTCAAATTCAGTGGGACTTTCTCTTCAGCCAGTCGGACTCGTATAGCCGGCCACCAGGCGCTGTCGAAGGCTCCCTCTATGTCCAATGATACCAGTGTTACGATCTCCTTTTGGTCTAGTTTGTTGTGGATGTATTGCATTAGGTCATAGAGGGAGTCCTCGGCGCTCCTCTGGGGCATGAATCCATACTGGTGAGCGCTCATCTTTGGTGTTAGGTAAAATCTGAGGCGAGCCACCAGCATCTTCTCATAGATCTTGCCAAGTATGGGGAGAAGTCCAATCGGTCGGTACGATTTTGGGCAGGTGTATTTTGCCCTACCAGGCTTTCTGAGCACCACCACCACAGCTTCCTTCCATATCTCGGGGAAATACTGCTCCGTCAGGCACTTGTTGAGCACTGCCAAGAACAGTTCAGGGCAAAGTTTTAGGAATTCGGAGCATATGTCAGCGGTAAGTCCGTCCGCTCCCGGGGCCTTTTTCGGGTTAAAAGACTTATAAGCTCTCTCTAGCTCCGCCATTGTAAACAGTGGGTCGCTATATTCGTGTTGTTCACCACTGTTTACCTTTTCTGCCTCTATTCTTCTGTTTTGATGGTGAGAGCTTTCGTTGTGCGTGAGGTCCTCCGGGTAGAAGGTTTCGGCCAGAAGTTTTGCGGAGCCCTTGGCGTCCAGTACCACGCCATCGTTCTCCAGTGGCAGGTCCTCCGCTCTCTTCATCGTTTTTCCTATCACCCTGTATATCCCATCCCAAACACTTTCCCTGTCCTGCTTTGCGCAAAACTCCTTCCAGCTCGTTGTTTGCGCCTTGGCTGCCGCTGTCTCATACTCTTCCTTTTGTTTTAGGTACTCTTCAACGACCCTCGACCTCCGCGTTGGAGCAACGCATCGTATTCGGCGTTTCCTGGTAGCGACCTTCTTCTTCATCTCGGCCAGCTCTTTGGACCACCACGGCAAAGTTAGTATCTCTTTGGATTTTTTACTAGGTATTATTGCTTTACATGTATCCTTTATTGCTCTTGTAAGTGTGTTTGTTATTGTGTCTATTTCAATTGTACTATTAATTTTGTTTACGTTTGTTTGGGTAATTTGGTACTGCAACAAATTTTGCTGTAGTTTCAAACGAAACTCAGCCCAATTTGCTTTTTTGGTGTTATATTGCCTAGTAGTTCTATTTATATGCAATCCCTTTGATTTTTCAAGCCGAATTTTGAATAGTATGCCGTTGTGGTCAGAGCTTGTCAGGCCTTCATCCACTCTCCAGTCATCTACCAGGTCCAGCACGTCCGTTAAGCAGGCTGTTAAGTCAACGAAGCTGCTGAATCGCCGTCCCCCTCTAACCGTATCGAAGGTCGGAATTTCCCCTTTGTTGAGTATATTTAGATTCAGCTCTTCAAGTGCCCCGGACATGAAGTCTCCTCTGTGGTCCGTAATGGGACTGCCCCACCATGCACTCTTCGCGTTGGCGTCACCTCCAACGATCAATCTGCAGAAGCACATTTCTTGTGCTATTCTCGTCAGGTGTTCCAGGTATGGCTCTATGGGACTGTCTGGTTCGAAGTAGAAGGAGACGAGAGCAATCTCCCAGGCATTTGTACGGATTTTCACCACGACGATGTTGTTTGTGCTGAGGGTTGGGTACTGAGTGACATTGACCTCATCGTCTAAGACAGCGATCGCCGCTTTCACAGTCCCTTCCCCTGTGGCAGCGCTCTGAAAAATCCGTACGCCCCTGTAGCTCTTCATCTCCTTCGCTCCACCCACATAAGGCTCCTGGAGAAGAACCACCGCGGCACCAAGTTTCTTGGCCTCTATTAATACCTCGCTGGTTGCGAGCTTTTTACGTTGGAGGTTTGCCTGTATAAGCGCGTATCGTGTTGGTTTGCCCTGGACGCCCTCAGCAGTACGCCACCGACGATCTCGCCAATGCGTCCCACCGTTTCCGGATTGGGCACTCTGCGTCGAAGGCGTTGTGGTCTGCCTTGCCGTTCTTTGCCGCAACGCAGTTTCTGCACTGCGGCACATCACCCGCCAATAGCGCCGGGCATTCCACCCGCATATGTGGGTCCCCGCAGTGGCTGCATAGTGGGACGCTATCCCTACAATATTTTCGGCTGTGTCCATAGCCCAGGCACGTCGAGCACTGCACCAGCGGCGATTGGTCGTAGACCCGTACTCGCTGGAGGTCTATGTGGACACTTCCGGCTCCAGTCAGACGCTGCCAGACAAGGGGGGACACCTGCATGACAACATGGCTCATCAGCGGATTTCGAGCCTTCCGTCTATATTTGACGACTAGATTTTGGTCGTTCGATTTAATGTCTCCCAGCAGGTGGGCATTTTGACCTTTTAATGCCGTCACCACCTCGTCGTCCGTGTTGTACGTCAAGACGTCCCTCAGGACGACGAGAGGATGCCTGTTTTTGACTTCGTCCACTTCGAGATTACCCGCCCTTTGCATTTTGCCTTTCGCTTTAATTAGCTCCTCTCTCGTGTTGAAGCCAATGACGACCTTCTGGTCTCTGGCCTTTCTTAGCCTGTCCACTCTTATGCCCTCTCTCCTGGCGTCGACGGCGGCTCTTATTTTGGTTATTACCTCTGCACTAGTGTCGTTCGCATCCGTGGATGACACAACCACTGAGTGCAGAGGCCTCTGGACTGCTGGTGTTTTAACGGGATTTGCCGCCATGTCAGCATAGGACGGACTCTGTCCGGCTACGAAAAGCTTTGAGGACTGCTTAAGCTGGCAGTCCAGGGCCTGGCCATGCTTCACGCAGTCCTCCATGACGTTTCTGTGTGTCGCCGTTGCTTCACCTATTAGCTTCAGGTTTTCCCTTAGCTTTATGGTCTCTTCGATACATTGGTGGAGCAGTTCGCCATGGTCTACCATTTTCGTCTTCAGCGTTTCTCTCTCTTCCCCCAAGTTTCGGCTTCCATCGCTGCTGTCCCCCTGTACTTGCCTCCGAGTGTCGGAGGAAAACACTTGTGACCTCCTTTGCTGTTCAGCTTCTTTCACCAACAGGTACAGTCTGTCCACCGCCTGCAGAACTCCAGCCTTTATATCCGCTTTTAGGTTCCGTGAGACGTTTAGATGTAATTTGGCCTTATTTAGGCACTCTCTCGCTTCCACCACTCTGCTAAGCTGCTCAATCTTTGTTGTTTTTGGAGGGCTCTCCTTTGAGGTGACCGGTGTTCTGCGCTTTTCTTGTGAAGACGCCTCGCGCGACTCCGGTTGGGAAGCAATCCGTGTACCTCTTTTCGGAGGGGAGGGAGTCGAGGGTCTTGAATCAGGTTTCCCTGACTCCCACTCTCCTATGCTCCTCCTGACCCTCGAGTCATGCTGAGGTTTATTCACCTCGCCACCCAGGCGTGCCTCCTGGGATGAGACCGAGGTACTCATTTCTGGCGGTGACTGTGCACCTTGTTGGGGCTTCTTGACCGGGGTCCTGATCGCGATCATTTCAGTTGGAGATACGCGTCAAAATTTTGTGTAGAGTCAAGTATAAATTTCAGCCGAAAACGACTTTTATATATGTCAATGAGTAAAAGGAACAACACAATAGCAAAGTATTGTAGAGTTTTAAGACGACTCTATCTAGAGTAGCACCCGTTGTCGCAACACTACAGCGATCTCCGGTACCGGAACTGGCTATTGCGTCACACAGGTGCTTGTCACATAAAAATAAAAATAAAAATAAGAGTAAATAATAAAAATATGTAAAAATGTATAAAATTTACAAAAAGTCAAACAGAAACAAATAAAAACAAAGAAAAAACAAGAAAATAAAAAATAAAAAGAAATAGAGACAGAACTCTATGTAGAGTTTAGGTCTATCTTTACAATCTACTCTATGCGTACCGGTCAAAAAACACGGTACGCAGCGTAAATACAGTTTGAGGTGTAAAGGAGTGCACAGGTGTAGCCCGAATGGCTCTACATGCACCGCGCGGAGCGTGAGTAGAGCATACACTGCTTAATTTTTACAAATTTCAATTTAGGGAAGCAAGTAGTACCGAAAAAAATTTTTACTCTATGTAGAGCACCTTTGGTATCGAACCACCCCTTTTTTAGGGTCTTTGGTGATTTGCTACAGTGCTTCCCTGGTCCAAAACACACACTCCAAAAACCAAATTCGAAACGACTCTATATAGAGTCGTCTCGATGGCTGCAGCGGATAGGTCTCGATGCGGGCTTGTTTTTGAACCCCAAGATCGCCCGGATCGGATGAGTAGTGCCAGAGTTATGGCAACACAAAGTTTTGCCCTAAATTGTCGTTTCGTAATCCGAAACCGATTTCGACCCCCCCGAAAAATTCGGTTAGATCCGGTTTCTTCGGCGCGTCGGGTCAAGCTGCCTAAAAAAATGACTTCTGCGGTTTCAGATTACGAATCGAACCACGGACTTAGGTTTTATAGCCTCTTGAATTTCTGAAAATTTTTTGTCGAACAAATTCTCTAGTCCAGCTTAGGTCTTATATAAATCTAAATCTAACTAGTAACCCTTATCCTAAAAATTTTTACAGTTTGCGCAGACAAAACTTAAGTTATTCAGGTAACAGGGCCTGAAAAATATTGTCTTAATGTCTAATAGCCTAGGTTTAATCGCTACTTACTTTCTAGTACTTTCGTATGCACTAACTAAAACCTAAAAACTTAAAGTCCTTATATCTTTGTTATTTTAGCTCCAATTTTGAATGAGAAAGTTTCAGGTTTAATGTCTTTATTAGGTCTTTAATTTAAAATAGTTGGTGTGGGGCTAGGGGTGGTATATTCAACCCTTAACCGCCTTAGTTTTATTTTCACTTTCACTAATTGTGTTTAGTGCTATATTTCAGGAGTTTGTGAAGCGATTTGAGCGAATTAATTTTTAAAGTAATCTATGGTAACTAGGCCTTAAGAGAAAATTACAAAAAGTTAGGGTCGTCGATTTAATTTAAAAGTTAGGGCTGTCAAAAGTTTATTGCACTTTACACTTTGATAAAAATAAAACCACTTAACTTTTTTATGTTCTTGAAATGGTTTCCTGGTCCTTGTATAGTCCTGCACAAAGTTCACCGCTCGATTTTGTCCTGAAAGTTCGGGATCAGGGACCTCGTGGCCACGCGGTTTCCGGAAAAACCGCTGTAGCTTTCCCGAACGTGGCCGGAAAAATATGAAAGGGGTCTCAAAAGATGGGTATCCCCGAGACACACCCTCCCACAGCAAAAAACACAGGGGTCGTCGATCGTTTTCCGGAGTTTTTGCACTTAATTCCACTAAAAATAACCCCCAAAAAAGTTTTTGTTCAAGGAAAAACCACAATTTTCACACAATTTTCCCGGGGTTTTCACTGTTGTACAGAGTTCGTGATTCCACAGATTTTGTGTACACTTGTTGCCTCCGGAAACCTCCGGATCAGGGACCTCGTGGCCACACCCTTTTTGGAAAAAAGCCTATAACTTTTCCAATTTTCATTGGAAAAATCCAAAAAGGGGTCCAAACGATAGGTCTCCGCAGGGCGCTCCTTTCCACAGTTCAAAAGGTGTGGGTCGTCGATCTTGTTCCGCGGATATATCACTTAGTGTCAATATTTCACACAAAAATTTAGTTTTTCTTAAGGAAAAATCCACAATTTTCGTCCGATTTCTTCGCGGTTTTCACTAAGACGTAGATCTCGTTGTTCTACGTCTTTTGATGTATAGCACTGCTATACTGCTAAAACTTTTACCACTGGTCTGATTTTTCGTGTACGGAGCGACTTAAAAGTGCTGTTAACGCGACGGAGCGGGGCGCAGTACTGGTTAGGTTAGGTGTAGGTTAGGTTAGGTTAGGTTAGGTTAGGTTAGGTTAGGTTAGGTTAGGTTAGGTTAGGTTAGGTTAGGTTAGGTTAGGTTAGGTTAGGTTAGGTTAGGTTAGGTTAGGTTAGGTTAGGTTAGGTTAGGTTAGGTTAGGTTAGGTTAGGTTAGGTTAGGTTAGGTTAGGTTAGGTTAGGTTAGGTTAGGTTAGGTTAGGTTAGGTTAGGTTAGGTTAGGTTAGGTTAGGTTAGGTTAGGTTAGGTTAGGTTAGGTTAGGTTAGGTTAGGTTAGGTTAGGTTAGGTTAGGTTAGGTTAGGTTAGGTTAGGTTAGGTTAGGTTAGGTTAGGTTAGGTTAGGTTAGGTTAGGTTAGGTTAGGTTAGGTTAGGTTAGGTTAGGTTAGGTTAGGTTAGGTTAGGTTAGGTTAGGTTAGGTTAGGTTAGGTTAGGTTAGGTTAGGTTAGGTTAGGTTAGGTTAGGTTAGGTTAGGTTAGGTTAGGTTAGGTTAGGTTAGGTTAGGTTAGGTTAGGTTAGGTTAGGTTAGGTTAGGTTAGGTTAGGTTAGGTTAGGTTAGGTTAGGTTAGGTTAGGTTAGGTTAGGTTAGGTTAGGTTAGGTTAGGTTAGGTTAGGTTAGGTTAGGTTAGGTTAGGTTAGGTTAGGTTAGGTTAGGTTAGGTTAGGTTAGGTTAGGTTAGGTTAGGTTAGGTTAGGTTAGGTTAGGTTAGGTTAGGTTAGGTTAGGTTAGGTTAGGTTAGGTTAGGTTAGGTTAGGTTAGGTTAGGTTAGGTTAGGTTAGGTTAGGTTAGGTTAGGTTAGGTTAGGTTAGGTTAGGTTAGGTTAGGTTAGGTTAGGTTAGGTTAGGTTAGGTTAGGTTAGGTTAGGTTAGGTTAGGTTAGGTTAGGTTAGGTTAGGTTAGGTTAGGTTAGGTTAGGTTAGGTTAGGTTAGGTTAGGTTAGGTTAGGTTAGGTTAGGTTAGGTTAGGTTAGGTTAGGTTAGGTTAGGTTAGGTTAGGTTAGGTTAGGTTAGGTTAGGTTAGGTTAGGTTAGGTTAGGTTAGGTTAGGTTAGGTTAGGTTAGGTTAGGTTAGGTTAGGTTAGGTTAGGTTAGGTTAGGTTAGGTTAGGTTAGGTTAGGTTAGGTTAGGTTAGGTTAGGTTAGGTTAGGTTAGGTTAGGTTAGGTTAGGTTAGGTTAGGTTAGGTTAGGTTAGGTTAGGTTAGGTTAGGTTAGGTTAGGTTAGGTTAGGTTAGGTTAGGTTAGGTTAGGTTAGGTTAGGTTAGGTTAGGTTAGGTTAGGTTAGGTTAGGTTAGGTTAGGTTAGGTTAGGTTAGGTTAGGTTAGGTTAGGTTAGGTTAGGTTAGGTTAGGTTAGGTTAGGTTAGGTTAGGTTAGGTTAGGTTAGGTTAGGTTAGGTTAGGTTAGGTTAGGTTAGGTTAGGTTAGGTTAGGTTAGGTTAGGTTAGGTTAGGTTAGGTTAGGTTAGGTTAGGTTAGGTTAGGTTAGGTTAGGTTAGGTTAGGTTAGGTTAGGTTAGGTTAGGTTAGGTTAGGTTAGGTTAGGTTAGGTTAGGTTAGGTTAGGTTAGGTTAGGTTAGGTTAGGTTAGGTTAGGTTAGGTTAGGTTAGGTTAGGTTAGGTTAGGTTAGGTTAGGTTAGGTTAGGTTAGGTTAGGTTAGGTTAGGTTAGGTTAGGTTAGGTTAGGTTAGGTTAGGTTAGGTTAGGTTAGGTTAGGTTAGGTTAGGTTAGGTTAGGTTAGGTTAGGTTAGGTTAGGTTAGGTTAGGTTAGGTTAGGTTAGGTTAGGTTAGGTTAGGTTAGGTTAGGTTAGGTTAGGTTAGGTTAGGTTAGGTTAGGTTAGGTTAGGTTAGGTTAGGTTAGGTTAGGTTAGGTTAGGTTAGGTTAGGTTAGGTTAGGTTAGGTTAGGTTAGGTTAGGTTAGGTTAGGTTAGGTTAGGTTAGGTTAGGTTAGGTTAGGTTAGGTTAGGTTAGGTTAGGTTAGGTTAGGTTAGGTTAGGTTAGGTTAGGTTAGGTTAGGTTAGGTTAGGTTAGGTTAGGTTAGGTTAGGTTAGGTTAGGTTAGGTTAGGTTAGGTTAGGTTAGGTTAGGTTAGGTTAGGTTAGGTTAGGTTAGGTTAGGTTAGGTTAGGTTAGGTTAGGTTAGGTTAGGTTAGGTTAGGTTAGGTTAGGTTAGGTTAGGTTAGGTTAGGTTAGGTTAGGTTAGGTTAGGTTAGGTTAGGTTAGGTTAGGTTAGGTTAGGTTAGGTTAGGTTAGGTTAGGTTAGGTTAGGTTAGGTTAGGTTAGGTTAGGTTAGGTTAGGTTAGGTTAGGTTAGGTTAGGTTAGGTTAGGTTAGGTTAGGTTAGGTTAGGTTAGGTTAGGTTAGGTTAGGTTAGGTTAGGTTAGGTTAGGTTAGGTTAGGTTAGGTTAGGTTAGGTTAGGTTAGGTTAGGTTAGGTTAGGTTAGGTTAGGTTAGGTTAGGTTAGGTTAGGTTAGGTTAGGTTAGGTTAGGTTAGGTTAGGTTAGGTTAGGTTAGGTTAGGTTAGGTTAGGTTAGGTTAGGTTAGGTTAGGTTAGGTTAGGTTAGGTTAGGTTAGGTTAGGTTAGGTTAGGTTAGGTTAGGTTAGGTTAGGTTAGGTTAGGTTAGGTTAGGTTAGGTTAGGTTAGGTTAGGTTAGGTTAGGTTAGGTTAGGTTAGGTTAGGTTAGGTTAGGTTAGGTTAGGTTAGGTTAGGTTAGGTTAGGTTAGGTTAGGTTAGGTTAGGTTAGGTTAGGTTAGGTTAGGTTAGGTTAGGTTAGGTTAGGTTAGGTTAGGTTAGGTTAGGTTAGGTTAGGTTAGGTTAGGTTAGGTTAGGTTAGGTTAGGTTAGGTTAGGTTAGGTTAGGTTAGGTTAGGTTAGGTTAGGTTAGGTTAGGTTAGGTTAGGTTAGGTTAGGTTAGGTTAGGTTAGGTTAGGTTAGGTTAGGTTAGGTTAGGTTAGGTTAGGTTAGGTTAGGTTAGGTTAGGTTAGGTTAGGTTAGGTTAGGTTAGGTTAGGTTAGGTTAGGTTAGGTTAGGTTAGGTTAGGTTAGGTTAGGTTAGGTTAGGTTAGGTTAGGTTAGGTTAGGTTAGGTTAGGTTAGGTTAGGTTAGGTTAGGTTAGGTTAGGTTAGGTTAGGTTAGGTTAGGTTAGGTTAGGTTAGGTTAGGTTAGGTTAGGTTAGGTTAGGTTAGGTTAGGTTAGGTTAGGTTAGGTTAGGTTAGGTTAGGTTAGGTTAGGTTAGGTTAGGTTAGGTTAGGTTAGGTTAGGTTAGGTTAGGTTAGGTTAGGTTAGGTTAGGTTAGGTTAGGTTAGGTTAGGTTAGGTTAGGTTAGGTTAGGTTAGGTTAGGTTAGGTTAGGTTAGGTTAGGTTAGGTTAGGTTAGGTTAGGTTAGGTTAGGTTAGGTTAGGTTAGGTTAGGTTAGGTTAGGTTAGGTTAGGTTAGGTTAGGTTAGGTTAGGTTAGGTTAGGTTAGGTTAGGTTAGGTTAGGTTAGGTTAGGTTAGGTTAGGTTAGGTTAGGTTAGGTTAGGTTAGGTTAGGTTAGGTTAGGTTAGGTTAGGTTAGGTTAGGTTAGGTTAGGTTAGGTTAGGTTAGGTTAGGTTAGGTTAGGTTAGGTTAGGTTAGGTTAGGTTAGGTTAGGTTAGGTTAGGTTAGGTTAGGTTAGGTTAGGTTAGGTTAGGTTAGGTTAGGTTAGGTTAGGTTAGGTTAGGTTAGGTTAGGTTAGGTTAGGTTAGGTTAGGTTAGGTTAGGTTAGGTTAGGTTAGGTTAGGTTAGGTTAGGTTAGGTTAGGTTAGGTTAGGTTAGGTTAGGTTAGGTTAGGTTAGGTTAGGTTAGGTTAGGTTAGGTTAGGTTAGGTTAGGTTAGGTTAGGTTAGGTTAGGTTAGGTTAGGTTAGGTTAGGTTAGGTTAGGTTAGGTTAGGTTAGGTTAGGTTAGGTTAGGTTAGGTTAGGTTAGGTTAGGTTAGGTTAGGTTAGGTTAGGTTAGGTTAGGTTAGGTTAGGTTAGGTTAGGTTAGGTTAGGTTAGGTTAGGTTAGGTTAGGTTAGGTTAGGTTAGGTTAGGTTAGGTTAGGTTAGGTTAGGTTAGGTTAGGTTAGGTTAGGTTAGGTTAGGTTAGGTTAGGTTAGGTTAGGTTAGGTTAGGTTAGGTTAGGTTAGGTTAGGTTAGGTTAGGTTAGGTTGGTTAGGTTAGGTTAGGTTAGGTTAGGTTAGGTTAGGTTAGGTTAGGTTAGGTTAGGTTAGGTTAGGTTAGGTTAGGTTAGGTTAGGTTAGGTTAGGTTAGGTTAGGTTAGGTTAGGTTAGGTTAGGTTAGGTTAGGTTAGGTTAGTTAGGTTAGGTTAGGTTAGGTTAGGTTAGGTTAGGTTAGGTTAGGTTAGGTTAGGTTAGGTTAGGTTAGGTTAGGTTAGGTTAGGTTAGGTTAGGTTAGGTTAGGTTAGGTTAGGTTAGGTTAGGTTAGGTTAGGTTAGGTTAGGTTAGGTTAGGTTAGGTTAGGTTAGGTTAGGTTAGGT